>JAKWJA010002500.1:25211134-27692450 GCA_027704765.1 Solanum habrochaites | reverse complement strand
ATGGAGTTATTGGAGGGTGAACAAGTATTACTGAAGGTTTCACCCATGAAAGGGGTGGATGCGGTTTGTTAGCGAGGTAAGCTTAGCCCGAGCTATATTGGTCCATTTGAAGTATGAGCGCCGTGGGGGAGGTAGGTAGGGAATTAGCCTTGCCCCCAGGACTGTCGGGGTGCACCGGATTCATGTGTTATGCGAAAAGTACCAGGGGGCATGGAAACATACAGTTATTGCGTGGGATTCAGCCTACTTGATGAGAATTGGTCTTATAAGAGGAGGCCTGTTGCCATTCTGGGAGAGAAATCCGCAAGTTGAGACAAGGGAGATTGCATCCATCAAAGTTCAATGGAAGATCTACCGTTGAAGAGTCCACTTGGGAGACGGAGACTGATATGAAGCAAAATATCCGCCGCCTGTTTACAGATTAGGTACTCCTTTTCGCCTTTGTTTTTCTTCTTGTGATCGTTCGAGGACGAACGATGGGGTAAAATTGGTATCTATTGTGAACGACCGGTTAGTCATTTTTGACGTAGAGTTTATTTCTGGTAATAGTGTCGGGTCGAGGATCCCACGACGGACCGTTCGGGCGCGACGGACCGTCGGGGGTCTCGGTCCAAAATAGTAGTTCTGAAAAATTTTGAGTGTGAGAATCGACTCTCTGAACGTCACGAATGAAGGGGCAGGACGGACCGTCGTTTGGCACGACGGACCGTCACAAATCTTTCCAAAAAATTGAGTTTCTGAACTCTGTCACGACTAGCAGGACGGACGTCACAGCAGTGACGGGACCGTCAAATGCTCGAACCCTGGCTGGGTCGGATTTCATGTTAAAAGGTTTGAAGGGGTGGACTATTCATGCTTATAATTATACCCCCACCACGTTACACGTGGCCATTACATGTTACTAATTCAATTTTGTGGGGTTAACGGAGATAAACCTGAAGAAAAATGTGGGTATTTATCATTTTTTATACTTAATTATATGGACAATTAGGGTAAAAAAAAAAGGGTGTGAATAAGAAAAAATAGAAAGAAAACATGGAGAAAAGATGAGAGAACGAGCGAGAGAAGGAGAGAACGAAGATGAAGCAAAGACCTGAGTGAGAGCTTGCTTGATCACGATTCTTGTGGAGGTAGTTATGGTTTATGCTATTCATAGTAAACTTAATAGGAATGATATGTATGCGGGAGTATTTGTAAAGTCTTCTATATGTTAATTGTATGCTGGCATATGTGATTTTATAATTGGAAGGGGTTGGAAAGATTAGATATGCATCCTAACCTAAACCCTCTTTGGTAATGATGATTGCTTGGTATAAAAGAAGGCTTGATGAACTAAAAGAATGAGGTAAGTGGATCGGGTCACGTTCCGATACAGGATAGTGAGTAGGGATCGGGGTGGACGTTCCGACACCCAGGATAGTAGTATGGAGCGGGGGTCACGTTCTGACACCAGAATAGTAGTAATGGATCGGGTGCACGTTCCGAACCAGGATAGTAGAGAAATTCGGAGGTAGTCCCTGACAGCAGGATAGTAAAAAGAAGAATTTAAAGCATGTCATAACTCAGATTAAAGAAACCTATTCCCAAAATAAGTATGGTGGAGGCATGGAGCCTCATGTTGTGTTGGGTGGTGGACAATTGTTCATGGTACTTGTGTTGTTATTTGTTGAGTATGGTAGTCGATTTTATGTTATTATCTGAATATATTGCTTTCTATTTGAGTTGGGGCCCGATGATCCTAAAGTACTGGGTTTGTACTGACCCCACTTGTATGTTTCTTTCTTGTTATTATGGAATGCAACAACGCGCATAGACTTTCGCTCAACCACCAACTCTAGCCAAGACTTCAGCATGAATCAGATTCAGGTTGAGCTATGTTCCTAGCTCGGACTGATTCTTTCCTTCGCGTCTGATGTCTTGAAGTTCGGGGACACGGACCATCTCTTTTACTTATTTTAGTTTCTGAGATACCTCTAGATTTAGTATTCGAGGATAGATGTTCTTGTGATGATGCCTTCCAGGTTGGGAATCGTAATTTGATAAATTTTAGAGTTATTTAATGATTCGTAATGAGTTTTAAGTCTTCCGCATTATTTTCTGTTTATTATGTTAGAAATGGAGGATGAGAACTCGCTCCACATAGGGACATTAATGTGGGGCCATCGCGGCTCGTTTTGGGTGTGACAATATATATAATATATATATAGATAATATATACATATATATATTAATATCTATATAGAGAGAGAGAGAGAGAGAGAGAGGGAGACCACACATCACTAAGACCTCAATATAATTTTTTATTTAATATTCAACTACATAGTATTGGGAGGAACATTTTTATCTTTATTCCATTTTCACGAAAGAATTAACCTAAATATCTAAATTGTTTGCTCTTTGATACTGCAATTCAATTTTAAAACATAATTTTCTCTCCTCATGCTAATTAAAAATGTAGTACATATAATCAATTGTATTTCTACATTCCATAATTACCTTGTTTTCTAAAATGTTTTCTATATTTCAAGATTTTCGATCTATTTCCTATTTTGTACCATTGTAACAAATTGTAATGAATTGTGTCATTTACAATGCTTTACAATTTGATGTAATTTGAAGAGGTTATCACAAATCCCGATAATAAAACCGCTAAAAATTATAATAAAAGGCGGCGTTAAAAAAACCTCATAAATTGGTGCAATTTGCGGAGGTTATCATAAGCCACCACTATAAAATCGTCACAAAATAAATTTAATCGTTGGGGTTAAAATAAACACTGCAAAGTGATATTATAGTTTAGTTTTTAAAAACAAAATTCTCTAAAATTATTTTGTTGATTTTTTAAATTTCATTTCTTCTTCCATTTCATCAGATTTTAATGTAGTTATGTTTAGTTTTCAATTAGTTTAAGAAAAACTGAAGTCATTAGCAGTGATTTTTTTTCAATGATCAACTCGTGTACTGCCATTGTTTATTGTCAGTGCTCTTAATTTTTTTATTTTTTATATAATAATCAAGTTCTAATTCATAAATAATTTAAAAAAAATATTTTTAGTGATTCTTTTTTTTAAAAAACCGTTTCTACCCATTGCTTCAATCGCCATTGTCAACAATTAATATTATTGATCGGTTGACAAAATGTTATCTTCTTTTATGCCCAAGTCTTTTTTTAAAAAAAAAATTACATAACACTTTAAGAAAAATCATATCTCCAAAATAAAGAGTAAAAAACATTATGTTGGTCTTGAATGTGATTCTTTTTGTTTATGTGTTTAACGAGAAAATATACTTTAAATGTGTATATATATACATACATACATACACATGTATATATATGTGTGTGACTATCACTTTTTTTTTAAAACAAATTAACACTCTTTGTGAAAAAAAATTTTTACTACTTCATCTGTTAGGATGATGTTAAATTCATGTAAAATAAAATTAGGTGGTAGATAAACATCCATATAACTTCAGTTTAAAGTAAGTATGCGGACAAAGTTCAGGGTTTGTATGTATTTTCTAATATTCCTTAATATTTATCAGTTACAAAATAAGAATACATGACTCTTCTTCTATTGTACCCTTCAAAATTATTAGTATAGAAATATACATTTGACCAACAGGAAAAATTAGTAAAAATTTAATTTCTATGATCATATAATTAATTATCTTAAAATAAATAATCATGTTCATTAATGGGAAACTTGACTATAAGAAAATACTAAATAAGAGTACAATGTTAAAGATGAAATGTATGGTGATGAGAGGAACTTGAATGACAATAATACCCATCATGAGCTACTGGTCTAGAAGATGAACCATGTGAAGTATGTATTGAACTAGCAAAACTATGCCCAATAAAATTAGCCCTAACAGCTAGTGCCGCAAAATGAATAGTTTTGTCAAGGTAAGAGTGTCAAGTTACCCTGAGTAACCTCGACTCTTAGGAGGAGCACTACCCAAAAGAGCAAAATAATAACTCTTAAATACCTTCTCACTATGTCAGTCTCAATTGGAAGTATCATAAAAGTGTGCCTAGTCGAGGCATGAAATTTAACCTCATACTCTGCGATTGACATACCATCTTGCTACAAACACTCAAACACAAACTTCTAGCTCTTCCTCTCATAGAGTGAAATAAACTTATCTAGAAAAATGATAGTGGATGTGATCTAACAGGCTTACTATTAATATAATCCCTCCACCACTGCTTGGTAAGTCTTGTGATTTTGAACATCGTGTAGTCAATTCCATTAGACTCAATCAATCTAAGGTTATAAAATCTCCCATTGCAGGTAACAATAAATTCTGATGCATCCTAAATTAAATCACCCGTATAGATCGAAGGAATCAACATCCTGAACCTTCCAAACATCGTTTGCTCATAAATGTTCACGAAAGGCCTGTTACCCAAATGTGATGCAACACCTAGCAATACCATATTATCTAATCGAGGAGTTATAATAGCAATTGATTAAGTCCATGGATTCTGAGAACCTCGAGCAACTACCTAATGTGGAGTGTAACCTAAGAAACAAATGTTTGAGCCATCAGAGGTAACATACAATGTTACCGTCCCAGCCATCCCTCAAAGGATTCCTAACATATGAACCACAATATGTTAAAGAAATAAGGTGATAATAAATTCCGGTTGAGCCTAAGTTTTGTTGACATCAAATTTGGTTCGATATTTATAAAGTTAATGCTTTTTAATTTTTTATTTTTAAAAAATTTAAAAATACACGTTTTGTAGTTTTTATGCAATTTGTAGATAATTATCGTTATTCTCAAAATATTGGGGTTTTTATCAGTTAATTATGTTAATATTATATGTTCACTGATACGCTCAAACTTACTTCTTAAATAAGAAGTAAAGGGTAGTGTCAAGTAAATAAGACCCAACTAGTGAGGTGGGATCGTTCCCATGAGGAAAAATGTTCAGAATTACTTCAATCTATAATAATATTGATTCAGTTCAATTACCTTCCTGGAAAGCAAAAACAATAAAAGGGGGTTTCTATTCTAAGTAATGAAAATTACCGTCTCCTGTTATTGTTAATGAATTAGCAATAAACAAATTAAATAAAAAAAAGTGAGAAAAATCTGAAATTTACAAGGGGAAAAAGGGAGTAAAGAAGAATAAATAGGTAGGAATAGAAAAATAGATTTTTACGTATATTATGAACCGTTGTAACTTTATTATGTGATAAAAAATTGCTGTCTCAACGTGCCTTGTAGAGTTTGATTTTTCAGTTTCTTGCAGGTGGGCAGAAAGGGTACGTGTGAATGAATCACCAAGTTCATGGGAGTAATTGAAACAAAATAAAGTTTAGGTGTACATTGAATAAAAAGCTTCAAATTCAGGGGAATAATGAATACTTTTGCCAATTCAAAAACTAATACATATCCAATATTCAACAACTCCTCATGATTTTCAAATTTTATTTTGAGTTTTCTCCTTCAAAGAGGAAAAACTTTCTAAATATTTGTAACAAAAGAGTATGAGTTGATTGGTTACTTATCAACTAGATACATTGTATCTTTTTTTCAAGAAATATATGCTTGTACTCAACGTATTCACAAAATCAATATACATATGCTCCACTAGTTTTTAGTTTTAGTTCAGATATAAAAATTGATTTTACTAGTATATATAATTTCAGTCAAAATGAGTTTGATTATGAGTTTGATGAGCAGATTTTTTTTAAAAATAGCCTTAAAAGTATACTGTGATTTTATTAATATACTTTCAATGAAGGTGATTCAAATTGTCATAACTTTTATCAATTCAACAGTATAACTCTTAATTTATTTTTTCCATGATAGATAATTCAATTAATGCATGACTCAAATAACTACTTACTAGTTACAAAGTTCAAACTCTACCGATTATAAGAAAACTTTTTTTAAACATAAAATTACTCTCTTTTATAGTATTTATTAAACCACCTATAATATTATTCATTAGACTCGTTTCTCTATCACTACACACCCACGTTACTTTCACCAAGTAAAATAGGATAATGTGTATTTTAGAGCCAAAAGGGCAAAAAATTGAACAAAGTCTTTTAAGAATCAAAAAAAAATGAGCATAAGGCTTATGTTGAGATAACCTTGTAAGGTTCTTAATTATTTAAACACATGAACAATAAAATCGAATAAATAATGGAGAAGAAATATTAATCTTTTTTTTAAAAAAAATGTGCCTTTTTATTCAAAATCAAATAAATAATAGAGAAGAAACATTAATATTTTTTAAAAAAAAAATTACTTTTTTTTAATGTTGTAAGCCTGATATCAGCATGAGCCTTGTAAGGCTCATTTTGACATGAACTTTATAAGACTATATCAACATGATCCTTACAACATACCACTTAATGACATCCATCCTTTCATACAAATATTGTCGGTTGATTTGATCCTCAATTTCTATTATCTTTTTAAAACATTGCTCAATAATTTTACCTTATTCGCTCAGTACTAGAATAATGTTATTACTATGATTGACCTTCAAACCAAATTCTCGATTTTGTCCAAGGCATAAAGTACAATGCTAACTTAAATATCACTAAGAACCTCTAAACTTGTATTGATGTATGATAACATGATAGTAGTCAAGTGCAATTTAGAATAGGCTATCAATGGAATTTAGACCGACCTTCTTTATAAGTTTCCAAAAAAAAAAAAAAACTACAAGTAAACTCTTGCACGAGAGAACAAGAGGGAACAATATTTTTTTACTTCTAGTCAATATCTTTCTCTTGATCTTTGAAACTTGATATTAACTATCAGTAAGTATATTTTTTACTTTCAATCTTGAATATAATTTTTATTTTCTTGTATTATTAGCTCCTAACTAGAAAAAAATTGTGATCATACTATTTTACTTGCTTTTAATTAGGGGTGTGTATTCGATTTTTTGGTTTGATTTTGTACTATTCATATTGAATTTTTTTATTTTTTGTTTTAAAAAAGTGTAACTCAATCCAAACCAAAACAAATTGGGTTTGGATTAGTTATTGTCTTTTTGGTTTGAGTTTTTCAATTCGGTTAATCGGGTATGTCGGTAATTAGAAACATAAAAAAGTTATATTTACAACTTGAAAAAAAATATATTATATATATCGGTTTTTTCAATTTTCATTTTTGTAAATCCGAAACCAAGCTAGAAAACCAAACAAAGTAAATTATAAATCCAAAACCAAACCAAAAATCCAAAAAATCAATCCAGTTAGAATTCGATTTAATTTAGTTTGGTTTTTCAATTTAATCTAAATAGTACACACCACTACTTTTAACCCTATTTATTAATTTTAACTTATATTGCAGTCACAAGTTATTTTTTGAAGTAAAATTTTATTTCTCAATGTTTATTATTCTTATTAAAAATAGACATCAACAATACATCTCATTAATTAAAATAAAATTAATTTATTTACTATTTCTTCCTTTACCCTTGGTCATAAATAAGGGTGTTTGTGGTACGACTATTGACTAAAATCAAAACAAAACTAATCTAGTTAGTTTTATAAATTTCTAAAACCAAACCAAACCAAACCAAAAAAATAACCATCTATTTGGTTATTGTTGGTTTTGGTTCATTTTGGTTTGAAAATAATAATATTTTTGAGGAGGTACGTACCTCGATAGACACAAACACCAATTACATGAACAATCTACAAAAAACCTAATCTGAGTCCAGCCAAACAATTAAGCAATATTAGAGTTATCATTACACAGACAATGTTATTCATTTAAGAGAAAGTGTGATTATTTTATGTGAAGTACAGTAGGTAAAGACAAAAATGGATTTTGATTGACTTGGATTTGAGATTGTTATACTTGGGATGAAGTGTTGAGCTTGAGAAAATGATAAAATTAAAGATTTAGGTTAATGAAATGAACCCTTAATTAAAATTTAACAAAATATTTTAAACTTATTATGAACATAATTATAAAATTTATACATCTAGTTTATCAGTCCAGTTTGTTTTTTTTTTGCGGTTGTTTTTTAGTCAAACCAAAACCAAACCAAATAGTATCGATTTTAAAAATTAAAAAATCAAAACTAACTAAACTAAACCAAATATCAGAATTTTTAATCGTTTTTATTTGGTTCCGATTCGAATTTTATTTGATTTAGTTTTTAACGCATAACCATGAACAACCCTAGTAAGAAATATAAAATATATTTATATGATTAAAAAATGTATCATCAATATTGAACAATCCTACATATATTTTTTTTAAAAAAAAAACTAATAAAAATACACAAAAAAGTGTAGAGAAAACCTCTCCATAAACAAAATTCTTTAAACGACTACGTTGTAGATTCTATGGTATTATGTTATGAGAATACATATCCTAAATTTATAGATCTCCAAACTGTGACATCTCGTAACTTCAAATAACTAATAATGAACTAAGAAACAAAGAATAATCATGTTTTGAAATAAATAGGGAAATTTAGAATATTTCGTAAGTGTAAAAGGGATGTTTGGTCATTTTCAAACATCCATAACTCCCATATCAAGAGGAGTTAGGGTGAGATGTTTATATAATCGGAAAGCCCTTGGAAAGATTTTTGCAATGATAGGTGAGTTTGCACATTTTCGATGTCGTATGAGGGAGATATGTCTTTCGTTAGTTGGGTTGTTAGACAGAGGAAAGTCCAATCCGGATTTTAGTAAGGGTAAAGTAGTCTTTTCACCCTAATATTTCCTAATTCGTTATAGGGGTTTATTTGGGGTAAAACAAAGTCCAATTTCAGTTATAGGAAAGTTGATAACGCTTAGGGCATGGGAGAAAACAGAAGAGAAGAGAAAGATCAAGAATTCTTCAAGAAAGCCAAGAATTGTGTGGATTTCGTCGAGGGTGATCCCTATCGAGGTAAATGAGATCTTTCGCGTGTGTTTAATTCATCAAGTTTCATATAGATTGAATGATAAATCTTGAATTTCTTGATGAACAAATTGTTAAATCCCTTTTGGTTGGTTGTAGTATACCCTTAGTTGTTTAGTTTGTGTTTCCGGGATGTTTTATGAGTCTAAACTATTGGGTATTCAGTATATTAGTTATTTTAAGTGTTTAGGGTTAGATCCACGGAATTTTGGGAAGTTAAGAATTGAAAATCAGAGAATAAAAGTCAGTAAACCCGTCATACAGGCAATGGAGTAAACCATAAACTAATTCAGGGAAATTTAGGATCAAAGTCAAAGAAGTTAAAGATTTAAGTCTAAGGCAATGGAGTAAGATAAAGTGAAGTTTTTAAAGCATCCAAGATTCTTATTTAAATGTTTAAACTTCATTTTAAGGCTCAAGTTTTGAGTTAAAGAAAGAGTAAAAGCTGAAATCCTTACTTTAAAAACAAGTATAAGGGGATTATGTATTGACTAAGAGTTAAGTTTCAAGTTACGCAAAGAGTAAAATCTGAGTTCATTTCTCAAAAGCTATAGGGGGACTAAGTACTCCCTAAAAGCATATAAATGTTTTCACATTAATGTTATGAAGAAACTAGCATTTCCAAACATAAGAAAAGAGGTTATTTTAAAAGCATGCGTTAAAGTATATTTTGGGAGTAGTATGGAGCACCTATGTGGGATAGAGAGTTAAACTTAACTCAAGTATCCATGTAAACTATGTATACATCATGGGTATTAACGGGTAATAATTTTTAGATGATCACATAATTTTAGCCAGTGGATCCACTAGGTTTAGGATATTTTATGTGATGACAAAGTATAGGAAAGTTCTGGCAGTGTGTGCGGAGACGCTGTATCACCACTTAGGCTCATAGTGGTAGTTTTTTGTTAGAAATTCCCAAAGAACTATAATACTTTTATATATAAGTAAAATTGAGTTGCTATTTCATTTTCTTTAATGAAATGAGTTGTTTTACTGTTTTACAAACTTTATATATATCACACGTCTTTTAAATTTTCTTACATAGATATATACATTGAGTAAAGTAATGCTTGAGTTGAGCATAGCCAATGTAAGTTCATCTTATTCCCATTAAAATTAAGTCGTTGTTTAGCACTCAAACTCACATACTCGTACAATTCCAGTTGGCCTGCATCGTTTTATGATGGAGATGAAGGTAACTAGGATCAACATCCAGCGCATCATTGATCTAGTTTGAGCACTCAGAGTCACTGGTGAGCCTTCTTACTTTCCGATGGATCCTTTTTATATGTTTTCCAGTCTATATATTTCAAAATGTTGTTGGGTGTGTCCCAACATTTATCTTAGTATTGGTAGAGGCTTCATAGAAGGAGAGTCAGTTAATTCAACTGAATCTATTTCATTTCAGATATTATATTTGAGCCTTAAGTGTAATTTTGTCCAAAATAATCAAGTTTAAGTATTTTTTTCAATAATGTTTTTATATCATAATTGAGTTGAGTTAAGTCTTCCGCTGAGATAAGTAAGCTAGGTCAAGGGTCCGCTTCAAGACCAACAATGGTCATTGGGTGCGGGCCACGTCTAGGGTGCAGGCTCCAGGCATGAAAAACTTTGTATTAGAACACAAAGGTCAAGATTCCTAGGGAGTCTATGGAGTCGTTTCTGTAGGGTCTTAATCATCGGTGTGAAGCGCACCACATCTATGATTAGGAGGCTACAACATTTAGGAATTTCTCACTTATTTTATAAATCCTTATCGTGCGTGAGATTTTATCTCTAATAAGTCTTTCTCTAATTCGTGCTTGCGCGTATTTCAAATAAAAATGCCTCCATGAAGAGCAACAAAAGTCGTCCAGTTAGGAGAAATGTAGAAGCTTAGGAAAAAGATTTTCCCAATGTTTCTGCAGTGCAATCTCTAGGGGAGGTTACCAATGTGAGTTTTGTGAGTTTATCCGGATGTTGAGTCAAGTCGTGACCAACCAAGTCGGGCAACAAAGAGGAGCTCGACAAGAAAGGGATGACACTTCAAGGATTCGGGAATTCTTGAGGATGAATCCCCCAAGTTTCACTGGTTCGAGCTCTACCAAGGATCTGAAAAAATTTGTAGAAGAGTTGAAGAAGGTATTTAATGTAATGCATGTTTTTGGTGTTGACAGAGTTGAATTGGTTCCATACCAACTCAAGAGTGTGGCTGGGACTTGGTACGACCAGAGCAAGGAGGGTAGAGATGAAAATGCACCATATAGGAATTGGACTTGCTTTGAAGAAGCTTTCTTGGGGTGTTTCATTCCCCGAAAATAGAAGGAGGCCAAGGTACGTGATTTCCTTACCTTGAAATAGGACCCACTCAGTGTGAATGAATATGGGTTGAAATTCACCCAAAAATCTCGTTATGCTCCGTAGATAGTTAAGGACATGAGGAGTAGGATGAACTTGTTTGTTTTTGTCTTGCGTTCTGCTTCAAGAAAAGAGAGTCGGGATGCAATACTTATTGGGTACATGAACATTTCGAGATAAATGGTGTGTGTATAACAGGTTGAGGTGGAAAAGATGAGGGACAAAGAAGAGTACAGAAACAAGAAAGCTAGGAATGGGAATGAGTCTTGTCAACAAAAGGGTTGAGCGAGTCGACCACAATTCTAAAAACAAAAGGGGCATGCACCATCATGTACTAGTGCACCTGCGCTCAGAAACAAAGGTGAGTATAATGGCCACAATTTTCAGAATGTCAAGGCTAGACAAGCCCAATCTCAAGTTAGTGTGGCACAAGAGTGAGTTGGGCTACTGCATGTGCTATATGTGGTAAAACCACCCAGGTAGATGTTGTGATGTCCAGACAGGTTGCTTCAAGTCTAGTCAAGAGGGTCACTTCATGAGAGAGTGCCCTAATAATAAGCAAGGGGGTGGAAATCCAGGCAATAGAGCTCAATCTTCATCAATTCTTCCACAATATAGGGTTGCACCTAGAGGAGCCATTTCTGTTACTGGCAGAGGGGTTAACCATCTTTATGAAATCACTAGCCACCAATAGCAATAGATCTCTTCAGATGTTTTCACGGGTACGATGAAGTCTTTAATTTTGATGTTTATACTTTGTCAAACACAGAGCAAGTTTACCTTTTGTAAATCCTTATGTTGCGAATCACTTTTAGATTCTTCCTGAAAAAACATAGTGAACCCTTTTATGTGTCTACACATGTTGGGAAGTCTATTCTAGAGAAAAAAGTCTTTCGTGATTGTCCTGTTTCCATCAATCACAAGAACACTATGGCTAATCTATTAGAGTTAGATATGTCAAATTTTGATGTCATTCTAGGTATGGACTGACTTGATACCTGTTATGCTTCAATAGATTATATAACTCGAGTTGTCAAGTTCCAAATTCCTAATGATCTAGTCATAGATTAGACAAGTAATTCAGCAGACCCTAAGGGTCGTTCATTTTTTAATTAAAGACGAGAAAGTTAGTCTCAAAGGGGTGTATCTATCATTTAGTCCGAGTTAAGGACTCAAGTGTTGATATACCTTACCTTCAATCAATTTCTATTGTGAAAGAGTTTCTAGAAGTTTTTCCTGATGATCTACCTGGAGTCCCTCCTGAAAGAGTGATAGACTACTCCATAGACATCATTCCAGATACTCGTCCTATCTCTATTTCACCATACAAAATGACACCATTAGAGTTAACGGAGTTTAAGAAACACTGAAAGATCTGTTAGATAAAGGTTTTATTCGATCAAGTGTCTCACCTTGGGGCACTCCAGCTTCTTTCTAAGTAAGAAAAATGGTTCCCTTAGGATGCGTATAAACTACTATCAATTGAATATGGTGACCATCAAGAAAAAATATCCTCTCCCAAGGATATATGATCTTTTTGACCAACATCGTGTGTTTCCTGCTTCTTGAAAATTAATCTTAGATCAGGCTACCATTATTTGAAATTTAGGAATTGTGATATTCCAAAGATAATTTCTAGAACCAGACATGGGCATTACGATTTTTCTTGTTATGTCCTTTGGTTTAACAAATATACCTGCAACATTCATGGATCTTATGAACAGAGTCTTTAAACCTTTTTTGGATTTGTCTGTCATTGTCTTCATTTATGACATACTGGTTTATTCAAGGAGTGAAGAATATCATGTTATTTGGAGTGAAGAATATCATGCTAGTCACCTTAGGATAGTTCTTCAGACTTCGAGAGATAAAGAACTATATGCCAAGTTCTCCAAGTATGAGTTTTGGCTTAAATATGTGGAATTGTTGAATCACATTATTTCTGGTGATGGGATTAGAGTTAACACTCAAAAGATAAAAGCATCTTAGAGTTGTCCTAGACCCACGTCTCTAATGGATACAAAGTTTCTTGTGTTTGACTAGTTATTATAGGAGATTTGTTGAAGGATTTTCTTCTATCTCGTCTCCTTTGACCAAGCAAACTTAGAAGATAGTCAAGTTTCAATGGTCTGAAGCTTGTGAGAAAAGCTTTTAGGAAGTGAAAAATAGATTGACTATCGCTCCGGTTTTGACATTACCAGAGGGTGCTCAAGCTTTTGTGGTGTATTGCGATACATAAAGAGTTAACTTGGGATGTTAGTTGAGTGAGAATATCAAGGTTATAGCTTATGACTCCTGACATTTGAAGATTCATTAAAAGAATTATCCAACCCATGACTTGGAATTGGCTGCAATAATTTTTTCTTTGAAGATATGGCGTCAGTATTTATATGGTGTTCATGTTAACGTATCACTGATCACAAGATCCTCCATTATGTGTTCACTCAGAAAGAGATAAATCTCAGTCGAAGGAGGTGGTTAGAATTACTCAAGGATTATGATATGAGTATTCTTTACCACCCAAGTAAGGCTAATGTAGCTGTTGATGCCTTGAGCATGTTGTCCATGGTTAGTAACGCCTATGTCAAAGAAGAAAAGAGGGAGTTGGCTAAAGATGTGCACAGACTTGCAAGTTTGGGAATCAGACTTATGGATTCCACATATGGAGGAATAGTGGTGACCAATGGGCCTGAGTTATCATTAGTGTCATAGGTGAAGGAGAAGCAAGGTCAAGACCCCATTTTGCTTGATCTGAAGGCAATTGTCCATATGCAAAGAGTATTGGTTGTTGAACAATGGGTAGATGGTGTGCTGAAATATTAAGGTAGATTATATGTAACTAGGGCGGATGGACTCCAAGATAGGACCCTGGAAGAGGCTCATAACTCAAAATATTTCATTCATCCGAGTTCCACCAAGATGTACCGCGAAACTGTCAATGTGAAATTTGAAACTTTTCGAAAATGTCACAACTCATCGAAAAAGTTACAACTCTTAAAAAAAGACACAAACTTTCAAAAAAGTCACTATCCATCAATGTGAAAAGGGGTATGTATTTAATATAATATAGTGAATATAAATATAATATTAAATACATAATAAATAATGACTTGGGTTTTTTAAGGTTGGGGTACTATTACTATTTATTTTTACTATAGTAGAAAAGATCTATTTCAACATGTTTTTCTTAGTGTCATCAAATTCAAAAATGAGGCACTTGGGTCATTTAAACCAATAAAGTTGACATATATTAAGCTACGTGTCCTATCACTGCATCCAAACAAATTACACGTAACACACAAATTTCTTTTGCAGAACCTATAGCTTTCTACTCTTCCATGGTCCTAATAGCTTGAATAATAACAAGTTCACTCATTTGTTAATCTAATAGATCAATGTAGTCTATTAGGATAGTATTACAAATGCACAATATAGAAAGTTACTATAGTCTTTTACCTCTTTCTCTGTTTGTGTTGTTGTTGTCGATTGTGTTTTGCTATTTATTAATCATAATCTAAATATTGTTGGTGTATTTAATTTGTGCAATAATCACAGTTGATAGTGGTTGGAGATCTTTTAAATATTAGATTGAACGTTTGATTATTTGTTTGTTCATGTTCATTTCTTTATGGTTGATGTTAGGGTTTGAAGGTGGACCTGATAACTACAGATTATTGTATGTCTTAAATGGCTGCATGCGAGTTGCTCAAAAATATTATGGAACTCTTACTTTTTCATATTTTTAAGCTTTACTCATTCATGATTTTTTGTTACTTATAATTTTCCAAATCTGTTTTGTGTGAACAGGGCTCATCGTTTAGAGAAATTCAGTTGCTCTTGTATCATCTGAAAATGTTTTGGTGCGAATTAACAAGTACGTATTTTTTTTCTTTTCTAATGTTTGTAAATTATTTCATGCCTCCATTTTTTCTTTTGAATTTCGAGTGAATATTAAATTTTTTGGTGTTGCATATTGTTATGAAAGAATCAAAGTGTCTTTGATAATAGAACCTACACGTAGCCGCTAAACAATTGTAAGCTTTATAAATACTAGTAGGATTAGTCTTCTAACATCTATAATTCACATTATTGCTATGTTTGAGTAGTATATTTTATGGGTTGGAGAATCAATAGTAAAATTATAGTGATGGTTTGAACTTGCTCTCACTCGAAGTCGGGGAAAGTATTTAAGTGGGATCATAATGAAGGAGGCTGTCCATACTCTTCAATTTTTCCGACGAACAACTGAGGATTGGATAGATAACTAATAGGGTATTTTTTACTATTAAATAAATGATATTTTTCTTGACGAAAAGGATCTCTTTAATTTTTTAATGATGCAGCTCATATTCTTTGAAATGTTTGTGGATGCATTCTCTATTATTAGAATTCTGCTGTTTTCTCTTGGAGCTTGTTGGAATGTATGTGTCCACTTAATTATATGGGACCGGGTCCTCATTATACTACTCCGCAATTAATAAAGAACAGCTTACAGAAAGTAAGGATGACAAGCACTTTACGTGGAAATTCCTTGTCAATGGAGGAAAATCACACCTATTGTCAACATGACTTTTCAAAACCACTTTAACTATTCTTCAATAAGAAAATGTAAAAGTCGGTTATAAAACAAGATATTAACCTACTTATATCCACACTAAGTAATACACACTATAACTTAGCTGAGCATGAGCAAATACAACACTGCTCTCTATACTAATCCTACCTGATTAATATAGAATTGAAGTAAAAACCTAAGTTACCTATAAACAAAGCCCTTACAAAGATTCACCCAAGATTGAAACATTTCTATCATAGTTGAAACAAATCCTACAATTTAAAAACAATTAAAAGCAAAATACAACAAACACAAAAAGCAATAAATGCACTTCGACCGGTACCCTTGTTATTCTTGAAGCTTGAATAATTTTACCTTATTTAATGAATGAATTATGTTTGATGTATATAACATGAAAGATATTTATCCATCAAAGGAACAAACTAGTTTTTCCTGATTGGTGAAGTGCTATGCGCTTCACCAACCTTCCTGATGAAAACAACTTCTATAATTTTCTAGTACTTTTGACAACTTGGATGCGTTTCATACTCTTTATAGGACCAAGTCCCTACACTTGTGAGGAGATCATCAAAATATCTTGAAGAACTAAGCTCCTAATACTGCTTCAGGATGCTCCACCGAAGAAAATTGAGAAGATATATTAGATATAACTTTTTTATATTGTGATTTAGTTGATCAATATATAACACATTATACTCGTGTGCACATATTCATACCCTACCTCACAATCAATAGTTTATTGTACAAGTAGGTGCATCATAGTCAATTCCTGCCTTTTGATTGTACCCTTGCACTACTAGCCTCGACTTAATTTCATAAATAGTCTCGTCAAAATTTTTTATGAATACCCTTCGAGTCCCTATGATAGTTCTGTCGATTGGTCAAGGGACAAGGTGCCACACTTTACTTCTTTTAAATTTAAAAATCTCTTGTTGCATGGACATCCTAATATAGATCTTTCAGAGCTTCTTTGATATTTTTTTGTTCAATAGACGATATAAACACCGAATATGCAACCAGGTTTAATAACTTTGATCTAGTTAGAATACCTGAATTTAATGGTGATGATATTTTACAACGGATAAGATTATTGATGTTTCCAACTGGACTTTCTGGTTATATCCTCTTCTCTGTTAGCATTAGAATCACCTTCAATTAAAGCAGGAGATTGAGATCCAATTTTTTGAGATATGGAAGGAGGACCAGGTCCTTTTGTGAGTTCAACATTCTTTTCATCTCCCTGAGTCTTTTCTTTACCAGTTGTCAGCTCCTCAACTTTATAACCGTCCATGTCATCACCCTTTGTCCTGAGCTCACCAAACTTGACATGCATACTTGCTTGTGGAAGAATATCCCACGAAGTCACCTTCGTCACTTCTAGCATCAAACTTTCCTAGATCATCCTTTACGTTGTTCAGAACAAAGCATTTACAATCAAAAGGTTTGAGATTAACAATTCAAGGTTTTTTTATCATTTAACAACTCATAAGGGTTCGTATTGATCAGAGATCTTATGAGAAACTTGATTTCATATAGCATACTATGTTGACTACCTCAACCCAGAAATTCATGACAAGATGTGAGTCAATCAGCAAGGTCCTGACAATCTCCACTAAATTATATTCTTTTGTCTCTACCACTCCACTTTGCTGGGGAGTTTTGGGTGTTGAAAAGTAGTGATTTATTCCATGCTCAACACAAAATCCTTCAATCTGAGATTTTTCAAACTCAGTACCATGATCAGATATGATGCTTCCGATCTTGCAGTTTAGCTTTGATTGAATGGCTTTGAAGAAGATAATCAGTTGTCTGGCTGTCTCATTCTTGGTTCTAAAAAATATGGTCCATGTATACCTGGAAAAAGCATCAACAACAACAAGAACAAATTTCTTACCCTCTCTTCTCAACAATATGATTGGTCCACACAATTAAATGATGATTTAGTTTGTTTGCCTCTTGCACATGTATTGCATATTCTATCATTTGATAATTTTAGCTTGGGTAATTCGCTGATTAGGTCCCATGCAACAAATTTATTCAGTTAAGTAGAACTTACATGACCTAGAAGTATTGCCAAAGATCAATACCATTAATTTGAGAACTTAGACATTATAGATCATCTCCTTCAATGGATTCTAGATCAGCTACATACATGTTTTTTATCCTTGTAGTACACATCACCACTTTCCTTGTAGTACAGTTTGTGACTAAGCACTTGTCGGCCATGAAATTAACCTCATTTCCGTTATCACAGAAGATTATACTTAATCCCCTGCACATAGTATACATTGTTTATTGAGTTACTATCAGACTTTCCTATTCTTCCAATTCCAAGAATAGACCCTTTCTTTCCACCACGAAAATACACACCACCACGTTGGTGTACTTGAAAATAGAGGAAGTTAGAAGTGTCATCTATCATGTGTCTGGACCATCCGCTATCCATGAACCATCACTGACTCCTTCCTCTCTTTTGGACAAGAGTTATTGTTGGTTTTTGGAACCTACTTCAGATAGAGTTCCCAGTAACTGTTAAAAGACTTAAGAAGAACCTTCATATCCAAGGAGGTAAGGTGTTCATACTGAAATAGTAGCGAGTACCAGGTCATATCCGTGTTTTATTCACATTTCTGTCACGTATGACAAATTAAGCACAAGGACCAGGTTCGTATTCCTTGTTTGTTTGATTGTTATTAGATCTGACAAATTTCACATGCCTTTTTTAGCCTCCTTGAGTTTCACACTTCTCTTTCAAGTGTCCATTACGTCCACAATGGGTACATAAAAAATTATCAATTAGAGACATATATTTGCTATGAGAATTATATGGTGGTTCTATTTGTCTACAGCCCAGCCCTTTCTTCCCATTGATACTTTGGTGAGACTGGTTAGAGAGAATTTTTGAAAAGTCATTCCATTTTAAAGACTGACTTAACTCTTCTTTGTTCCTCCTAATATCCTTTCTTGGCTGATAATTTTTTTCAATAGAACTAGCTAACTTAGATTCAGAAAGTTTAAGCTTATCCTTCATATCTTCCTAAAAAATACTAAGTTTCTTTTATCTTTTCTCTGAGGTGCTAGGCTCTTCTTCAATAATTCTATTATTTGATCCCAATATCTCTATTCTAGAACTCATTTCATAAACTTGAGCTAGAAGGAATGCATTTTCATTCTCACACAAACTTAATTTTTCATTCAACATTAAGTTTTTAGTAGAGCGTTCATCCACAGAATCAATATGTAAGGCAACAAGTTTCCTCAAATTTACAACTGGAATATTATTAAGATCATCTTTTAGTTCAGAGAGTTACCTCATTTGTGTCTTATTCATCATGAAATTTTTCCATAAAGGAGAATATTGAGTTGAAGACACTCTTATCATCTTCAATAGCCATCATTGAGACATTCTCATGATCTTCTCCCTCTGACTCACTTGAATCATCTCCCTGGATAGCATAGGCCTTTTTCACTAACTAATCAACATGATGAACCTTCCTCTAGAAGTTATCTAGGACAAGGTCCTTCTTACGATATCTGACATCATGAGACTCCTGCTTTTGGCTGGGACAGTCTCTCATAATGTTACCAGGCTTACCACACTTATGACATAGATCATTTGCCGTTGTATTTCTTCTGGTTAATGCTTTCTTTTGAAAACCTCCATGCTTTTTAATGATCTTTTGAAACCTCTTTGTTACATACGCCATCTCATCCTCCTCCTCAGTCATCTCACTTTGAGATAATTTTAGTGCAATGGTCTTCTCCTTCTTTCCTTCCTTCCCTGTTGTTCCCTGCTTCATATTTAGCTCATATGTCTACAACTTTCCTATTAACTCATACATATGCAATGTCATAAGATCTTTAGCCTTAGTAATTGCATCTACCTCGCTTTCCCATGGTTTTTTGCAGAACTTTTAGAATTTTACGCACTTGCTTACACATTGAAATAAGTTCTCCAAGGCCTCAGAGCTCATTAGTGATGGCAGTGAAGTGAGAGTTCATCTCAGAGGTGGTACTTTATCAAAAAGTTTTCATACTAAATAGTGCACATATAAACCTTTGAGTCCTTCACCCATTTAGTTCCTTCATGTGCATTTTAAGACAATCCCATATTTCCTTTACAGATTCTCATGCTGAGATTTTATTGTAATCATCAATACTAATGCCTCATACTAGAATCTTTTTTGCCTTGAAGTTCTTTTCAATTTTTTTCTGTTAGCTTCACTGTACTCTTTTCTTGTTTTGACCGCATAAGTAGTAACCGCTCCATGTTTAACTTGTTTCAAGCGAATGTATGGTCCATCAAGAACGACATCCTATAACTCAAAGTCTTCTGCATTGATGTAGTTATGCATTCTATTTTTCAAAAATTCATAGTATTGTCCATTGAATTGAGGTGGTATGGTAGATAATTGTCCTTCCTTAAGATTCGTGGATCAGACATTCCTCCGGGATCTTCCTTATTTGGTGTTAACCAATTTAAAAACTGAGAGCTCTGATACATCCTGTTGGAATGTATGCATCCACTTTCATAGATGGGACCGGGTCCTCACAAGACTATTACATAGTAAATAAAGAACAGTTTACATAAAGTAAAGATGATAATCACTTTATGTGGATACCTCCTTTCTCAAGGGAGGAAAATCATACCTATTCTCAACATGACTTTTCAAAACCACTTTCACTATTTTTCAACAAACAAAAGTAAAAGTCTATTACAAAACCAGAGATTAACCTACTAATATCCACACTAAGTAATACACCCTATCACTTAGCTGAGCATGAGCAAATAGAATACTTCTTTCTATACTAATCCTACCTGATTAATATAGACTTAAAGTAAAATCCAAAGTAATCTGTAACCCAAGACCTTACAAAGATTCACCCAAGGTTGAAATTTTTCTATCAAAGTGAAACAAATCCTACAATTTACGAACAATTACAAGAAAGCAAAATACAACAAACACAAAAAGCAATAAATGCACTTTGACCGGTTCCCTTGTTATTCTTGAAGCTTGAAGAATTTTCCTTTTTGAATAAATGAATGATGTTGTTAATTGAAGTTTGATATATATATAACATGAAAGGTTATTATCCATCAATCAAACAACCTAGTCATTCCTGATTGGTGAAGTACTCTGCGCTTCACCAACCTTCATGACACAGACAACTTTTACAACTGTCCAGCACTTTTAACAACTGGGTCGAGTTTTATACTCTACAAAGGACCAGGTCCCTGCACAAGTGAGGAGATTATTAAAACATTTTGAATAACTAAGCTCCGAATAGAGCTCAGGATGCTCCACTGAAGAAAGATTGCGAAGATATATTAGTTATAACTTTTTTATATTGTGATTTAGTTGATCTATATATAACGCGTTATACTCGTGTGCACATATTCATACCCAGCGTCACAAGAGATAGTTTATTATACAATTAGGTCCATCTGCAATGGCAATCGAAAAATCTCCCCCACAAAGTAAGGGGAGTTGAACTTTTATTGAAATACTTTCCTTTCCATATCTTCTTTAAGTGAAATCTTTGACGGACCTTGAAGAAATTTCGAAAAGAACGATGGTCACGTTATAAAATTTGGTAGTTGGTATTAGTTCTAATCCATCATAGTTTACTTTAGCTTTATTTTCCCTTTGTACTTCTTCTTTGACATATTCACTTGAAAGTTTTGAACTTCTTTTTTTAAACATTGTAAAAGCTCTAAACTTATGTTTGTCGAAGCTTCAATGCAAGCACCTTGTTCTTGATATGCACATCATTAAAAATTATCTTTATAATCTTAGTTACCTTAAATATCCAAGCTTTATTATGATATGTCTTGGAGTTTTACATATATGAACCAAGGACGTTGAGAAACTTGACAACATAACTTAATATTAAAGTAAATTTTCTCAAACATTTATTGGCAATAGGATAAACACATAAGCTCAAAACGTTTTTGTCAAATATTTGAGATGACTAAATTCATTGCTAAATATGATCTTAGGTTAAAGAGTAGTAGAAAATGAGTCATGTAACATGACCCACATTCCAGATCATGTGACAAATTGTTATCTTTTTGGAATACCTTGCGGAACACTGGAAACTCACACTTTCAAACATTCAAGTTTCCATTCTTTTATATTTTTTTATGTAAGTTGATGTACTTGAATGCAAATACATTTACTATTTTAATTTTATCGTGGCGTGATTACTTTCTTCAATCATATTGCTATAGCACCAAATTGTAGTGCAATATGTATTTACTTATGCATGAACAAAGCTACAAAAGTGCATTAGAAAAGTTTATTTGATTATATGACATTTTGATTGTATTTTAGACATTTTAGCATGATTTAACATTGTTTATGCATTTTGGAATAGGATGTTTATTTGAATTTTACAGGTATTAGTGAATTTATCCTTAAGCAGTACTCCTCTATTAAGGAAGATGACTTGCTGAAAGACAAAGCTAATCCGTCATTGCATAAGGAAGAAAAGTCGAGAAAGATCTATATAAGATAGAAAGTAGAGTAGGAAGCGTAATTGAGTAGTAATCATTAACAAAACTACAAATTAAAAAAAGGTTACAGGAGGAACAACTACCTAAGGCTTAAAATGACATGAAATACGTGAAATCTTATGTAAATAGTGAGAGATGACTTGTTCTTAGAGATGATAGAATGAGTGAAATCTTTGTTGGGTTTTAAAAGGTGTGAATGAAAAATGAACAATTGCAACTTTTACGAAAAGTTGGGAATTTCATGAAAAGTTGCGACTTTTATGAAAAGTTAAGAATTTTATGAAAAGTTGCGACTTTTATGAAAGAGTGACTTTTTCAAAGGTATGTGACCTTTCGGGTAAGGAACAATAAGAAGCTTATCGCACTACCCTTTGTTTTCTATAAATTAAAGAATTTACTTACATTTAAAAAAATTTAAAAAAGAATTTTTTGACTTCTTCTACTACTACTAATTCTAGTATTGTAAGTATATTTAACTGCCGTTAAGTGTCTTGCTGACACCCACGTTTTGGGTATCAATACACTTATGATTGAGATCATTCTATCCTGGGATGACATATTCCAAATCAAACATCGGATACTAGAGGGGAATAATTTCCTTAAGGGGACACTGTGTATCAGTAGGCTTGATCTTCTTTCTGTTTTTGTAAATTCATATATGTTTTATAGATTTTAGATTTGTGAATTAGTTTCCAATCTTTGGTTGTTCACTGGTTCATTAAACTTTGGTAACTTCGTGTTTCTGCAATGTTTGTTGGAATTAGTAAGATTCTTAAAACACAAATTTAAAACAATTCTTCTTTAAGAAAAATATTTTGTATAGTTTTCTTTTAGATTTCTGATCTAGTTTCTCTACTAGTTTTAATTTTCTAGACGTGAAAATATTCTTATAATTTGTTGTGTCTTATAAATTTCTTCAAAGTTTTGTTCTAAGTATCTTAGAAATACAAAATGAACAACAATCTTAAGAAAATTATTATACTGTTAGTATTTTGTATTCTTTTAAGCTTGAGAATTTGATCATGGAATTAGAAGATAAAGCATTATTGTTTTCAATCTGTATTAGAAAAACCAGAATTACTAATTATAATAAGCTTTTCCAGAAACACGAAGTAACTAAAATTTATTAAACTAGTAAAAGAGATAAAAAATAAATTTAATTCACAATAAAAAACTAAAATCTGTAAAGCGTACCAGAATCTGGAAAAACTTTTAAATAGAAAAAAGATCAAGTCCACTGAACTCACAGTGTCCCCCTTAAGGAAATTATTCTTCTCTAGTATCCGAGGTTTGATTTGGAATAAAACTCCCAGGGTAAAATGATGTCAATCACCAGAGTATAGGTACAAAAAACTCAGGTATCAGTGAACGAATCAACAGCAAAAAGTACATGAAGAAAAGTTTAGGCAGAAGAAGAAGAAGAAAATCAGAACATTTTTAAGGAAATATTCTGAAGAATGAATGGTATTGGTAGGCAAGAAGTATAAGTTCCGAAAGGTTGCAACCCTTTCAGAATTCACACGACCATTAATGAAATTTTGCAACCTTTCAAATGAACTGATTATTTCTTAAAGTTGCAATCTTTCAAAAAAGTCATGGCGGGAATTTTAAATAAAACGGTAAAGATCAAATAAAACGGGTCGCGCGGATCCGAGTCGGGTAAGGTTAATCAACTAAAAATTTGAAAAGTTTAGGCTAAATTTTTAACTTAAAACTTCAACTAATTAATTGAAAACATTGTTGGACTTTTAATTTAATTAATTAAATAAATAAATAAATAATTAAAACAAACTTTGTCCAAAAAATAATCCCTCAGTCGATCCTTTTCCAAAGCCGAAGCTGAAGCCGAGCGACGACAACGACGGCGCGAGGGGAGTTCCTCTCTCCAACCCTTTTAATAACTAATAGGCGTGTTCCTATATTTAAACTCTTCTATTTTACTTTCCACCACCGATGAGGGACAAATGTCATTTTCATTAAAGCATAAGATGACTTTTCAAGTTCTCAACTTTTCAAGTTCCTCTTCTTTTTTCCCCCTCTATTTCCCGTCAATCTTTCAACATACCCAACTATCCCCCACATTGATGGGAATGGTTGTAACATAAGAATGCCCGGACAATTGTGTACTTTACAGGCAAGGATTAATTGCATTTGGATAAGTAGGTTTCCCCTTGGACTTTCTGTAGTGAGCATATATCGGATATACTCGGTCGATCGGTAGATGTGATATCTTTAAACCGGCGAGCTTTGGTGAATACCTAGACAATCATATGTCACACAATTAAACCTTTACTGTTTATGGCTCTTACAGTTGTGTTCGTTTCAGCCCTGAACACCTCCTAGTTTCATGAGTTTATTGAGAATAGACTTTTGACATAAAATTCTCTTTGAAGCGACTTCCACTTTGCACTCACATAGGTGATTTCCAACCGTGTCATCTCGTAAATAAACTATTTGGTCAAATCTACCAAACTTAGCAAAGTATTAAAAACATTAAGCTTTATTACCTCATTAAAAAGCCTTAAAGTCTTAACCTTGTTCTTAAACCTTGTCTTCATCATGAGAATGGATTGAGTTAATTGACAATGTCGAACCGTCAACCACAACTTTGTTTTTCTCCTTGAATCTAGCTCTTGGAATCTCAAGTTTGCTAGATAGAGTTACCGTCATGTTGACTTGTCCTAAGCCGTAAAATCATTTCATTAGATAATCTTTCAACTGCCTCTCTCACTAGGACTTTCGTTAGCGGATCTGACACAATATCGCTTGACTTTACATAGTCAATTGTGATAATTTCACTAGAGAGCAGTTGTCTTACGGTGTTATGTCTCCATCGTATATGACGAAACTTCTCGTTGTACATAATGCGCCCTATGCTATCTATTGTTGCTTGACTATCGCAATGTATGCAAATACGTCCAACTGGTTTGGGAAAGAATGGAATATCTTCTAGGAAATTTCGGAGCCATTCAACTTCTTCATCAGCCTTATGCAAAGAAATGAATTCAGATTCCATTGTGGAGCGAGCAATGCATGTCTTTTTGGACGATTTCCAAGAGACATCTCCTCCACCAAGTATGAACACATAACCACTTGTGGATTATACATCATTGACCCGGTGATCCAATTTGCATCACTATATCCTTCAATCACAGCATGATATATATTATATTGCGAAGCATAATGTTGTGTATATTTTAGATAACCCAACACACGTTTCATTTCCATCCAATGAGTTTGATTTGGATTACTAGTGAACCGACTCAGTTTACTAATAGCACATGATATAACTTGTCGTGTACAATTCATAATATACATCATAGTTCCCAATACTCTAGCATATTTCAATTGAGAGTCACTCTGGCCTTCATTCTTTTTAAATGTACAGCTTAAATCAATTGAAGTTTTGACAACATTGAAATTCAAGTACTTGAACTTATCCAATATTCTTTCAATTTAATGATATTGAGATAATGCTAGTCCCTGGGGAGTTTTGATAATCCTGACCCCTAAAATCAAATCAACAACTCTCAAGTCCTTCTTATCGAACTTGCTGGACAGCATGCGCTTAGTAGCATTTATATCGTCAAAGTCTTTACTCATTATCAACATGTCATCAACATATAAACAAGAAATGAATTCATGATTCATAACATTTTTAATGTAAACACATTTATCACATTCGTTAATCTTGAATCCATTTGCCGACATTGTTTGGTAAAATTTAGCATGCTATTGTTTGTATGCTTGCTTGAGTCCATAAAGTGACTTTACAAGTCTGCACACTTTCTTCTCTTTATCAGGAACTACAAACCCTTTGAGTTGTTCGATGTAAATTTCTTCCTCCAATTCTCCATTTAAGAAAGCTGTTTTTACATCCATTTGGTGGATTTTAAGATTTTGCACACCTGCTAGTGCTATTAACATCTGAATTGATGTTATCCTGGTTAATGGATAGTATGTGTCAAAGTAGTCTAGACCTTCCTTTTGTCTGTACCATTTGACTACCAGTTTAGCCTTATATTTGTCAATAGTCCCATCATGTTTTATTTTTCTTTTAAAGATCTATTTTGATCCTAAAGGTTTATTATCTGGAGGAAGATCAATCAATTCCCAAGTGTGATTACTTAAAATTGATTCAATCTTACTATGGACTGCTTCTTTCCAATAAGTTGTCTCAGACGAAGACATAGTTAATTTAAATGTTTGAGCTCATTTTCAAGAAATAGTGCTACAAAATTTGGTCGGAAAGAAGCAGGTTTCTGTTAGCGAGTACTACACATAGGATCCTCACTAGTTAAGATATTTTCCATTGATTCTTCTCGTGGTCGTTTAGGTCTCTTACTTGTCGACTCACATTCAATTTATACGGATAAATATTTTAAAATTTTTTTGCATTATATGACTAAATTATGGTATTAACATGAATCTTCAGATTATCAGATTTGTGAAAAAAAACTGACAGACCTTACTGTTCACAGCATACCTAATAAATACATAGTTTACTGTTTTGGGTCCAATTTTAACTGCACTTTGAAATATTTCAAGTTGGGTTTCCTTTCTTTCCACAATTCATATGGAATTGATTGTTTTTTACGAGGGGATAATTTATTGAGTATCCTATTAGCCGTAAGGATGACTTCCCCCCAAATTGTGGTGAACCAGAATGGATCATTAAGGCATTTATCATTTCCTATAATGTTATGTTCTTCTGTTACACCAAACCATTTGACTGTGGTGTATAAGGTGCAGTAGTTTGATAAATAATACCATATTTTAAACATATCTCTACAAAAGGAGATTCATATTCTCCACCCCTATCACTCCGAATAATTTTTATCTTTAGATTCAATTGGTTTTTCACTTCATTTTTGTATTTTTTAAATGCATCAATTACTTCATCCTTGCTATTAAGTAAGTACACATAATAAAATCGAGTGCAATCATTAATAAAAGTTATAAAATACTTTTTACCACTACGAGATGGTGTTGACTTCATATTGCATATATCTATGTGAATTAAGTCTAAAGTTTTGGAATTTCTTTCAACAGACTTATAAGGATGTTTAACAAACTTACTTTCCACACAAATTTCGCAATTCGATTTATCGCATTTAAAATCAGGCAATACTTCTAGATTAATATATTTTTGCAAGGTTTTGTAATTTACATGTCCCAAACGGGCATGCTATAAATCATTTGACTCCAAATAAGTAAACAAAAGCAGAATTTTTATTATTACTGTCAACAACCATTACATCAGTTTAAAAAGACCCTCATTGAGGTAACCCTTGCCTATGAATATTTCATTCTTACTTATTACAACTTTATCACTAACTAGGAAACACTTAAACTCGTTCTTAACAAGTAGTGCAGCAGAAACTAAATTCTTCCTAATAGTAGGGACATGCAGAACATTGTTCAAAGTCAACACCTTGTCGGATGTCATTTTCAACATAATTTTCTCAGTTCATGCAATACTTGTTGTTGCTGTGTTTACCATGAACAAATCTTCAACGTACTCAGCAGGAGTGTACGTTGCAAAGGGTTCTTTCACTGAGAAAATATGTCGAGTGGCACCTGAGTCGAGAAACCACTCTTTGAGATTTTCAACTAAATTACACTTCGAGATCATTCCACAAAAGTCATCTGCATCTTCCATCTTTTCCAAGATGTTTTCTTGACTTTTGCCTTTGACTTTGACTTTCTCCTTTATTGGAGCAGAACAATCAGAAGACCTGTGACTAGCCTTGCGACAGTTATAACAGTTGCCTTAGAATTTCTTCTTAGCCTGTTCTTTTTTATGCCCGTTGTACTTCTTTCTTTCTTTTTCTTTGGTAGGAGCTTCTTCAACGATATTAACTCCGATGATTGTTGAGCTCTTACGAGACTTCTTTTCGGCATTTTTGTTATCTTACTCAATCTTGAGCCGAATCACAAAATCTTCAAGCCTAATTTCATTACGCTTGTGCTTTAGATAATTCTTGAAATTTTTTCACGAAGGAGGCAACTTCTCAATCATTACAGCCACTTGAAAAGCTTCATTTACTACCATATCTTCAGCAATTAGATCATGGAGAATAAGTTGAAGTTCCTGCACTTGTGATCTAAAAATTTTACTATCTACCATTTCATAGTCTAAAAACTTTGCAAGCACAAACTTTTTCAAGCATGCATCTTCTGTCTTATATTTCTTCTCAAGTGCGTTCCACAACTCTTTTGAAGTCGTTATTACACTATAGACATTATATAAGTCATCCTCTAAAACACTCAAAATGCAGCTTTTACATAGGAAGTCTGCCTGTTTCCATGCTTCAATTATCATGAATTTTTCTCTGTCTAGCATATCAGCAGCAGGCACTTGAGTTTCTTCACTTGTAAATTTATGCAGACCAAAAGTGATAAGCCAGAAAAATACCCGTTGCTTCCATCCTTTGAAATTCACACCAGTGAATTTACCTGGTATCTCTTACTGTGGTACAACAGTTTGGGTTGGTGCAACAACAGCCACTGTAACACCATTGTTTTCTATTTCTGATAAACAAAAGTCGATACAGTCTTAGTAATCAATAAATTATAATTGCGTACTTTAAGGAGTATAAAATCAAGAAGATTTTTATCTCCACTAGAAACACAGATGAATAATCATAAGTTAATTTCCTTAAGATTGTTTCCAATATGTAGTAGAAAAACTAGAATTACTGAATATAATAAATTTTTCCACAAACACGAAGTAACTAAAATTTATTGAACCAGTAAAAGATATAAACAGAAATTTAATTCACAATAAATAACTAAAATCTGTAAAACATACTAGAATCTGGAAAAACATTTAAATAGAAAAAAGATCAAGTCTACTGAAGTCACAGTGTCCCTTTAAAGAAACTATTCCTATCTAGTATCTGACGTTTGATTTGGAATATAACCTCCCAGGGTAAAATGATCTCAATCGCCAGAGTTAGATACCCAAACTCTGGTGTTAGTGAACTAATCAACAACAGAAAGTACACGAAGAAAAGTTTGTGTAGAAGAAAAAGAAGAAAATCTGAAAATTCGTAAGGACATATTCTTATGAATGTATGGTATTTAAAAGCAAGAAGAATAGGTTTCGAAAAGTTGCAACGCTTTCTGAATCCACACGACCATGAATGAAAGTTTACAACCTTTCAAGTGGTATTGAATTGTTCCTGAAAGTTGCAACCTTTCAGAATAGTCATGGCGGAAATTTTAAATAAAACGGGAAAGTTAAAATAACACGGGTTGCACGCTGATCTGAGTCGGGTTGGGATAATAAACTAAAAAATTGAAATGTTTCGGTAAAATTTTTTAACTTTAAACGTCAACTAATTAATTGAAAATATTTTTTGCCTTTTAATTTTATTAATTAAATAAACAATTAAACATTTAATCGATCATTTACCAAAGCCGAAGCCGAGGCCAAAGCCGATCCAAGCGAGCTACGATGACGGCGCGAGCGGAGTCCCTCTTTTCAACCCTTTTAACAATTAATAGGAGTGTTTCTATATTTAAATTCTCCTATTTTACTTTCCACCACCGATGAGGGACAAATGCATATTTCATTAAAGCATACGATGACCTTTCAAGTTCTCGACTTTTCAAGTTCCTGTCTTTTGTTTTTGAATATCTTTCTCATCAATTCTTGCAACATACCCAACAATTACTTCTCCATAATTCGTTACATTGTTTAGCTAGGTCGAAGATTGAATTTAAAAGAAAAATTTGTGTTATTCCGATTAATGATTACCAGGTAATCTTCTTAATATTTTTTCTAAGGAGAAAAATAGTTTTTAAGAGTTATTATCTTTGATTATTTATCATGTATATTTTTTGAAAAAGATCTACAAACCATATGTTGCCTTTAAAATTCTTTAGTTTGCAAAAATGAGAGATGAATAGTTTTGTTTGATAAAATAGTATGTCAGAATGCTATAGTTAGAAGACTATTTGATAAGAAAATATTTCTATGTGATAAAGAATAGTTTTGTAATCCTTGTGAATTTGATTATGTCAGATTGTAGTGGATAAAAACTTTTGTAGTTTTCTACTATGAATAAATTAGACTATGTCTGTGGTGTACTTTTGATTTTCTATAAATTTTACTATTATATAGAAACATTCTAAACACTAAGTGGTATGTCTATTCGTGATAGAGGAAAAAGACCAGTGACTTAAAGTTGGCAAGTTTTGCTTCTACGGAATGAACTTTGACATTGTGTAAACATTGTCAAAGAGAATTGAAACTCAATGATTATTTCATAGAACAATAATTTCAAAACATGTTTCATACTGCCAATGACATTTTGATAGTTTTGGAAACCATGTGGAAAAATCATTTTTCAAATACTTGGAATAAAATTTTTGAGATCACATTTAAAATGTGAGGGTTCTTTTCTTTGATAAATATAAAATTAGACTTGGTTTCTAATTTAATTTTGGAGCAAAACATACGCAATTCAATGATACTTTTGTATTATGTTAGACCCACAAAATTATTGGAGTATATTTGATATTGTGGTTGTTGAGTTTCTCTATTACTAGTATATGATGTGACTAGTATAAAACTACCAAATTGTATATATACTTGGTCTTCTTTTATTAAAAAGTGTCACTTGTTGTAATTTTTCAAGAAAAGATATGTCTATTATAATAAAAATATTTTCATAGACATGAATATTGGTGAATAGTCATTTGTCAAATTTTTTAAAAGAAACATTTGAACTATATCACCTTTATTGGACCCGATGAAACTTGTTCATGGTTAGTTCTTTAAAAATCAAATTGATTGTTATGGAAATGTGTTGTGAACTCTATAAAGACATTTGCTACTATGAATGATAAGGAGGATTAGAATAGTGACATTCACATTGACAAACGACGTCGGAGTACTAGAAGTGTAATTCCACCTAAAAGGTTGAACAATTACTTTTGGGAAGGAAGAAAATCACATGTGCGAAGCGACGGTTAAAGCAACTGTTATTTACGGATGTTGTATAAAGTGTGAAAATGTTTGTTTGTATCTTCTCAACTCCATTCTAGTCTTATAGTTTCAAAATTTTATGTGTATTTCCTTGTATTAGTGTTAGACAGTTCCTTTATTTGTGTCCTGTGGTATTGTAATTGTAGTTCGTAAAACATATCAGTATATAAACATAATAAATATAAAAACATATATAAATAAATATAATATAATATATATATACTATATACATTAATCTATATATATATATAATCTCTCTATTATATATAATCATATATCTATCTATATATACAAATATATGTATGGTATATATATTATCTCATATATGTATGTATATATAGACATACATATCTGTAATATTATATATATATATGTATCTATATATATATACATATATATATATAATGTCTGGTATTATATACATACATATATGTATAATAATATAATACTCTACATACATACATATATGTATATATATATTATAAATATATAATATGTATGTATTAAATAACTATTTTTTTTTGTATTGTAAAAGTTGAGAGTGTTACATCATCCAAAGGTCTCTAATGGAAGAGGACCAAAACCTCAAGTTCCTCGAAGACTAAATATGGGTGGTGAAAGAATCATTCTTGAGTGACATGTCTGAAATTCAATCTATGTTGAAAGAAGTGGTTGTTCATGTGATGGCACTAGTTTCTCAGAATAGTACTCCTGCAGTGGCAACATCACGACCACGTCAAACTAGTGAAGTTTATGGAGGACATACACAGACACCTCCTACTTTGCTTCATAAATCTGCTTCGCTTGAATTAGGAGGATTCCATGGAGTGAATTCTTAATTATGGGTCTTCCAAGAAGAGCGCTACTTTGAATTTTATGGAATCACGGAGGATCATAAGTTAACACTAGCATTGTTCTACTTGGATGGTGATACATTGGAATGGTACAAATGGTTATTTTGTTGGGAAAATGCGGACAAACACAAAAATATATATGGTAAAAGTATGGAAATAAAATGGGAAAATACGACTCAAAGAATTTTTACGTGGAAACCCTCTGAATAGGGAAAAAACCATGGACTAAGAGGACACTTGATATTACTATCGTAAGAATTTTACCTGTGTAGTCACGAATACAATACTCTAAGTGCTAACTACACACTCAAAAGGAACAACACTCTTTGGGTTTCCGTCTACTAAATATCGCTCACACCTACTTTCTTCACAGACTATTTTCCTTGTATAGTCTATGGAATACCTCACTTGCTCTCAAATGGTTTTCTCTCTAACTTGGTGTGTTTCTCAATGAGCCGATTTTCTATTTATAGAAGGATAAACCATACCTATGCACTAATGACATATGTAAACATATCAAAGTCAAAATGTTGCAAATCTTACCAATTTGCCCAACTACCAATCTTTTTTTCAACTCCAATTCTATTCCTTTTTAACAATTGGTTGTCCAATTGATTACTAAAGTTGACCTAAAATGGGATGAAGTCAACAAATCTCCCCTCCAGTCCCATTTACTGAAGAAGGTATCTTTCAAACTTCTTTAGAGATAGCTCATACCCACAAGTTCTTTGCATAACTCTAACTTGTCTTTTGGTATCATCTTGTCAGCATATCTGCCAAGATTTTCACTTGGTAATCTTTTGACGTGAAGATTCATTCTCTCCTTCTCCATCTCACTAATCAATGATATCTGACGTCAATGTGTTTTTGTTTCTTGCTGTACAGGAGTTCTTGCTCAAAGTTCTAGTGCACTCTGACTGTCACAATAGACAATATACTTACACTCCATCTGATTCAAACCAAACTCCAAGCTCTTGAAGAAATCGCTTTAGCATATCCATCTCCTTGCCGCCCGGCTTTCAGTATCCGCAATATACTCAGCTTCAGTTGGAAGATATGCAACAAATTTCTGCAACTTTGACTGCATGATATAGCTCCCCCTGAAAAGTAAACAATATCCAGTAGTGGATTTTCCGTTTCAAGGTCCCCTGCCATATCAGCATCTGTATATCCTTTCAGATTGGATTTGAGGCTCCAAAACAGAGCTTCATCTGAGCTTCCTCTAAGATACCTGAGTATCCAGTTCACAGCTTCCCAATGCTGTTTTCCCTGCTTTTCCCAGTTTTCGAGAAATCTAACTTACAACACCAACTGCGTGAGCATATCATGTCTAGTGCACCCATTGCAACATTAGACTTTCCGCAACGGAGGAAAGGACTTGGCCATGTCTCTTTTTCCTCCCGTAGCTGTAGGACACGTCCATCCCTTCTCTGCCCTATGTTGCGCAACTTCATATGACCAGTAAGAGTATACTAACAGGCTTAGAATTCTTCATATTGAAGCGCCCAGTACGCTTCAATGTCTTCTCTGGGACAAATAATCTTTCCTTTTATCTCTAAGACAGTAATTTCTCATGCCCAAATTTCTTGGCATGACCAAGTCTTTCATAGAAAAAGACTTACACAACTCTTTCTTTAGCTCTCAATCTTGGAAAGTAATTTTTGCCCACATCCACATATCATCCGCATAGAACAAAAGGTGAATAAAATCATTGTCAGAAATTTTTGTACAAATAACGCAATGATCTGAGAAGTTCTTCTTATAGCCCTGCTCCCCCATAACCAGATTCAAACTTTTGTAAACCATGCTGGGAGCTTGTTTTTTAGGCCATCCAGACCGGACTCTTTTAAGTGTTTGCATACAAATTTTCTTTACCATCTACTTTGAACCCCTCAGGTTGTTCCATATAAATCGCTTCTCTACCACTTCTGCTTCACGGGAAGGAAAGCCGTCCTCACATGCATCTGCCAATCTCTAAATTAAGACTAGAAGCCACACCTACACTGTGCAAGATCGGCACTTTTCCCCAACCGGAGAAAATTTCGTCACAGTCATACCTTTCCTTGACCGAATCCCTTACAACATCTAGGCTTTGTTTTACCTGTGCTTCAAGTTGTGTTCTTCAACTTTAACTTTTGGACACCCACTTTTCTTCAAGCTCGCTGCCCTTGGGGCAATTTTTACCAACTCATAGTGTGGGTTCTCATGCAAGACTTCATCTCGTCTTGCCATGGCTTCAATCCCTTGTTTTCTTGTGCTCATCTTCATGGCCCTCCTCATAAGCATTCCGGTTCTCCCCGTCAGTGAGTAACCCATACTCATTGGGTGAATAACGGGAGGAAGGAAAACCGTTTTCTTGTGACCTCCGAAGCGGACATTTGATTCGTCCACACTTCATGAGCAAACAGGATATCACTAACATACCTTGTTATTATCACCATTCAACATGTTGATTTGATACATGATTCTGGGCGTCACCATGATTACAAACCCAATAACTCAATGCACACTTGTGTGAGGAACTTCATCATGATGTACTATCATCAAATTTGAGATTCTACTTCTCCTTTTTTCCCCCCCCCCTTTTTTTGTCTCCTCTTTTTTCAATCTCTTCAATGTTTTGATTCTCCATGAAATAATATCACTGCTTCCACACGTTTCTTTTCAGTTGGAGATCTATAGCCCTGTAACCAAATTTCATCTAGGCCATATCCAATGAAGATCATTGCCTTGTCTTTGGCTCTAATTTTGACCTCTCATCTTCGGTCACCTGTCCAAAGCTTGGCAACCAAATACTCTCAAATTGTCATAGGAAACCATCCTTTTCCATACAAACACTATTTGGGTACCTCACTGTGCAAAGCAACAAGCAGGAGATAGATGAATAACATGTGCAGCTGTCCATAAGCCTCACCTAAATGAGTGTTGGCAACTTTGCTCAGACATCCCCGCAAACATCTAACTCTTCCATCAGGTCCTGTTCAGTCATCCTCTCAATCAACCAAACATTAAGCTGAGGAGTCCTTGGGAGGAGTCTTCTGGTGGGTCCTAATACCTTGATTCTTTGCAGTATTCGTCAATGGTCCCACAATATTCACCACCAATTATCAGTACTATAAATACATTTCAATTTCTTTTCCATTTCTCTTTCAAACTGAAGCCGAAACGCTAAAGACACCCTAACACTTGGTCTTTAGTCGTCAGACATAGACCCCAAAGTTTTCTAGAGCAACATCAATGAAAGTGACCAAGTAAAGTGCACCACCCAATGTCGTTGTCTTCATTGATTACACATAAATCAGAGTGCAACTCACTCAGCAACTCGTCTGTCGCAAGGAGGGTGGACTCAAAGGAACACCTCTAATTTTGTCTGACCAGCCAGCAGTGCTCACATTTTTCTAATTAGACTTTGGAAATTTGGACATAATTTCTTCTGGCTAGAACATTAAGTCTTTCTCGCTAATGTGGCTAAGCCTCTTTTGCCATAATGTTTTAAAGCTATCGCTCTCAACCGCATTCACCATAATCCAACACAAGCAGAGGCCGTAGTCCATATAGACCACGAGTTTGTTACCATGAGCCCAACCAAGGAAGCCCTTTAATGAGCTTTCCATTTTCCATCACCGTTGTACTAACATATCCTTCATCATCTAAACCGCAACAAAAATTAGGTGCAGACGAACATCCGGACATGTTTCATCACATGTTCAAAACTGTTTTTAGTTCCAACACTGTTTTTCTCAAATAAATTGTAAACCAATAACCAACCACCGAGAACAGCTCATTACCCTACTCAAAGGTTTCCAAAATCACCAGAGTTTAGGAAGAAAAATCCTTCCTTGAATGTCACTGAGCTGCGGCACAAGAGTGTCCACCACAACCCAGCTTGACTCATCACAAGCAATATTTATCATGTTTGCATCAAGAACGGTAACAAGATCTTCGTTGGTTGACGGTGGCTAGGGCAATTTTTTTTTTGTTTCATATTGCCATCTCTGTATTTTCCTCTTTGTTTTGTTCTCCCTCTTCAACTTCCTGCAGAAACTTTCTTTGTGTGCCCCTTGTTCAGCACAATGATACACGCAATATCCTTAAGTCTGCCTTTGATTTCTTCCTATTTTGGCTCATACTGCTGAGAACTACGAGTTTTATTTCTCCACCTGGGGGCAGTTATCAGGACATCGACGAAGAAGGAACCTTGAGTTTTTTTCTCTCATCTCTTCCGTTCATACCACTACTCTTGGCGGAATCCATAGAGATCACACCATCCGTAGCGAATTTGACCAATACGTTCTAAATGTTTTCCATGAATCGGTAGGCGAACCAAAAGACCACCTTGAATTTCTTCATCAATTTGATGTCCCTTACAGATAAGGGGTCATAATCCCTGAAAATTATTCAGTGGTCTGTCATCGGAGAACCATCATTATACTTCAACTCAACATCTGCTTTATTAAGACATTTTTTTGTTGCCAGTCTTTCGATCATAACAAACGTTTCAAGATGCTTCCCAAAGGGTTCGAGCATGTGTTTCTCGAGGATGTGTTCACACATTATCGTCGACCTTGCCTAAATGAATCCACAAACCTGTCTATGCAACAATTCCACTCTTCATCTGTCATATTATCAGGCTTTACATACAGTGTAATACTGGTTGATAAAAATTCTTTACAAAGCAGATCTTCCTTTTTCCTTTCCAAATGGCATAATTAACACACCAAAGTAACATTCTACTTGTGTTTGGCTTCCATTGTTTTCCCCAAAAAATATAGTTACGCACATTCAATAAATCTTTGTGATGTGGAAGTTCCAGACTTGTGCTGCAACCACGAGCATACTCAGTAAAAACCTTGGGCTTCTGATACTCATTTTGTTGGGAAAAAACGCGACAAACCAAAAATATTATGGTTAAAAGTAATGGAAATAAAATGGGAAAATAATGAACAAGGATTTTCTGGAACCTTCGCATAAGGGAAAAAACCACGGCTAGAGGAGCAATTGATATTACTATAGTGTGAATTTTTACACTGTTTAGTCCCAACGAATACATACTCAAAGTGACTACTAACCTCAAAGGAACAACACTCTTTTGGTTTCGTCTTACTAATATCGCTCACACCTAGTTTTTCTTCACAACTATTTTCTTTTATAGGCTAATGGAATACCTCACTTTGCTCTCAAAATGGTTTTCTCTCTAACTTGTGTGTTCTACAAATGAGCAAGAATCTCTATTTATATAAGGATAAACCATACTATGTCACTAATGACATATGTAAACATAGCAAAGTCAAAAATGGTTGCAAATCTTACCAATTTGCCAACTACCAAATCTTTTCTTTTCAACTCCAATTACTATTCCTTGTTAACAATTGCTTGTACCAATTGAGTAGCTAAAGTTGACTAAAAAATGGGATGGATTCAACATATTTCGCAATATACAAATAGTTAATTGTGAGCATTTCATTGAGAAACTACTGGTCCGATTTCAGAAATGAGATCTAGAGGCACCAGAGGGTCGATTTGCTAAACTTCGGAAGACCACTATGGTGGCTGAATACCAGAGTCGTTTTGAAACGATTTCTAACAAGACATACATTTTCCAGATCAGGTATTAGCGCATTTTTTTTACTGATCAGGTATTAGCACATTTGTTTACTTCTAGACTGAGACGTGATATCAAAATGGTTGTTTTAATTCGTGAGCCCACAAAATTAAATAAAGCTATACGTTTATATCATTTATACGAGAAAAATATCCAACATGAATGAGGCTCCTTTAAACCTACTTTCAGTAATGCTCCATCAATTCTGCTAACTCCCACTCATCCTTATATAGTCTCAAAGCCCTCTATCTAAAATCAGATAGCTTCAGTTGCCCAAACCGCATCAAAACGTAAACCCATTAGACGACTTTACCCCATAGAGTTACAAAGTCAACATTAGCGTGGTCTTTGTTGTTCTTGTGATGAAAATTACTCTCCTGGTCACAAATATAAGTCACTTCCCTAACTTCTACTGTTGTCTGAAGAGTCTGAGGCTGAAATGACCTTACAAGATCAATTTCTATCAGATGATGTCTTACCAGAGAAATTACTATATTTGGAGGTTCAAGAACAATAAGATATTTTATATCATGCTTTATCTGGAAGAAATTCTTCCACTACTCTCCAATTTACTGGTCACGTTAATGGTTCACCGGTACAAGTGCCTGTGGATAATGCTAGTACACATAATTTTATTCTGGCGAGAATGGCAAACTTTCTTCAGTTGGATACTGAACCAACACCAAGTTTTTCGGTGGTGGTAGGAAGTTGACAACGACTACGATGTGAGAGAGTGGCTAAAAAAATATCAATAATCATATAGGGCAATAAAATAGTGGAAGATTTATACATTTCATCCCTTCATGGTGCTAATATAGTACTCGGTGATGCGTGGTTCGGAACTTTGGGTCCCATCCTTAATGATCTGAATGGTTCTAAGATCTCGTGAAAAGTAGATGCACCCACTGATATGCAATCAGTGCAATTACCTAGTCTGAGAAGAATGGTTGCTACAAACGCAATTTCCTACTATTTTCATCTACAATTGGTATGTACTCTCCCCTCTTAATTGGCAATGGTTCTCAATACATATGAAGATGTATTTCAAAAACCTCTAGGCTTGCCTACATCACGAAGTCAGGACCATGCAATTCATCTAGTTCCAGGTGCAGGACCGGTTAATGTGAAACCATATCGATATCCTTATTTTCAAAAGTAGTTTATGGAGCAGTTAGTATTTGAAATGCTAAAAGAAGGAACAATCAGAGCAATTACTAGTCCATTTTCCTCTACAATATTGCTGGTTCAAAAAAAAATGGCACATGGAGGTTTCGTGTTGACTATTGTGCATTAAATGCAATCACAATTCGTGATAGATTTCCAATTCCTACAATTGACGAACTTTTTAATTACTTCAACAACCTTACTTTCGAAAAGCATATCTCCCTCATACATATTGTAATCGTGCAAAATTAGCGGGCTTTCCAAACATATAAAGAACTGATTCTAAATCATCATGAGCTAGAAGTTATGAGCATTCGAAAAATATTAATTTCTTAGATATTCTAGGCTACTACGAGTTACGAGATATTACAATTCAAAATAGTAACCAACGAGTCAGAATCACATGGGTTCATTCTTTAGCTCTAAAAGTTGAAAAGTGAAAAATAAAGTTTTTTAGGGGTTTATTAAGGATATTGAGTCGCGTCTTGTCCATCACAGTGGCACTCGTCCTGCCAAAGCAAATAGAACATTCGCCAGAGCACCATTCCCGAAATAGTGAGCTATTAACAACTTTTAGTCCCATCGAGCCAGCACAACGCCCAAATCCCTCTGTAGTGACTCTGCCAGAGCGGCGAAACCCTATTCCATGGCGACATAAATGAAACAAATAGTTCCTTTAACATTCTAAAAAAATTCATTTCATAACTCACCTTCATTTAACGACACTCAAAAAATACCTTTCACGCTAAGGTCGATTCTTGGTGATCTATTTATCCAAATACAATTTCGTAAAGTCATACGAATTCCTTAACGTGTTATCTATCTATGCATTAAATAAAAATCATAAACAACCCGCCCAACTTCAATAAGATTTCTCTAGAGTTTATGTGCGCCGATGTTGTCCAAATCTCGACCAGGTTGGGAAATTTCCACATTTTAGGAAAAAGTTTCCGGACCCAAAAGTTCTCCCCATTCACTTTTCTATTACGATGGAACCCGTTCATTACATTGAGAAGGTGAATTACATACCTAAATTATCAATTTTTTTGTGAGAGAAACACATCTCTCTCTTTTATACCACTCCGATCATGGTGTATGTGATACACTCTCTCTTTTATCTTAGAAAATTATCCCATCACACTCCACATGGATAAAATATTCAACATTGACAAAAATTAAACAAATTATTAGTATTATTAAAAATTATTATTGTCACGCCCCGAGCCTACTCCTGGGCGGGACCGATACTCAAAGACCATTGTTGGCTCTCAAGAGAACACCTAACCTGGCTACTTAAATCAGAGAAAGACAAAACTTAACTTTGACGCGAGTAAAAATATAATAAAAGAGAAATACGTCACGTCATAACTTTTGTAAAAATGGTAATAGAGTCTTAATAACTAAAAACGATTACAAACCGAAATACTAATATCTACGAAGCCTCTAAACTGTCTATAGAGGGATGTTGTGACAGACCTTTTAACATCCTAAAATCTAAGCTAATTCAGAAATGAAAAAGAAGTACATCCCCCAGAATGCAAGGAGGCTCACCACAACTCTGAAGCTCAATCTGGAATCAAGGAAGAACTGCATGTTGAACTGGGTACCTGCGTCTACATCATGAAACAATACAGGCTAACTGACATCAATACATTGAATGTACGAGCATGCGAGTTTGATATCTAAACAAACTACTTAAGCTTGAGGGGATTAAATCACTACCTTGACTCTACTTCACTCAAGAGTATACTTAAATATATATATATATTATAAGATATATATATATCATATATATATATATATATAGTAATATATATCATTATATATATATATCCTAGTATATATATATATGATTTATATGTCGTGTGTATTATACCTATATGTATATATAGATGTATATGTTTCTCATAAAACAGTGAAAACAACTTAGTTCGTGAAAGGAAATGTAATAATAAACTAAATTTTATGTTTGTAAGAAAGTAATGTCGCCTATGTGGGAGTTTCTCTAACTGACAACCATCACTATGAGCCTAAGGGATTATATAACGTCTTACCTCACGTTGCAATATGACCATCCTACACCTTGTCATCGGTATAGGACCTTACTAAACTTAGTGGATCCACTAGCTCTCCTTACGTAATCATCTAAAAAGTATGACACGTCAATTCCCATGTTTGCTACATGGTTTAAATGAAGACTTGAGTTAATTTGAACTCTTATCTCCACATCGGTGCTCAATACTACTCCCTAAAAATGTATTGTAGCTCATACTTTTGATAGAACTTCCTGCTTTTGGGGTGAGATAATTTAATGAACCTATTAGCCTTAAAAAAGCTCCTTTTAGAAACCAATGTTCCCCTTTTAGTTCAAAACTCTTTTGGAATTTCTATTTCCTCTCTTTACTCAAACGGAAACATTTGTAAAATACTTAATTCCCTTATATCTTTTGAGAAATGAACGCAACTCTTGTTGTTTACTTAACTTGAAACTTTATATCTTAGGGAACACTTAGTTCACTTATAGATTTTTGAGATATGTCAACTCTTTACCTGACTTTGGACTTTAATTCTTTAAAACAAAGTTAAAACATTTGTGAACAACTTTAGAGAACTTATAACTTTACTTTTACTTGCTTCTTAACTTCTAGAATTGGCTCTGAAATTCTTTGACTTTGATCTTAAATTTCAATGACTTGAATTATGGATTCAAGGATCATGATGTTATGTTTATGGATGATTTCATAATATTTATATGTACCTTAGAGTGTTGGAAACAACTATGAATGAGGGGTACTTCACTTAGGAACTGGTACGAAAAGATAGGGAAAGAACGGGGTCTCCAGGAGTTCCTAGCGCTCTGAGAGGCACGGAATACCACAGCCTAACGGACGGAGGCTATCCTCAGGCGCGACATTCTAGAGCCTCACGGACAGACTCTATCCTAAGGGGCTTTGGAGGTGTAGAGCCCCAACATCCCCCAACGGGTTTTCCGACTTTTTTCTTCATTTTTCATCTCTAAACCTTTCCAAACTCCCATGGATCCCAACCCAAACACTTAGGATATAATTAAATTATTACCCAATGATTTAGACCAGAAAGCAGTCCTAAAGATCCCACATATACCTTGTTAGGGATCACCTCCGACGAAAATCCACGAAGCTTAACTAGGTCTTCTTACGTCTTCTTCTTCCTTTTCCTCTTTTATCCTTGCTTTCAAAACCCTAGTCTATTTTCTTGCGTAAACTTAATGGGATCACTTTATACCCCCAAAATATTACTTGAAAACAAAATAGTTAATTGACTTAAACAAATGACCAAAACATCCTTTTAAAATCCGGTTTTGGAACTTTTCCTACTTAATAGCCCATCTTCCGAAGGTTATTTCTAAATTCTACAACCTCGGAAATTCACAAACTCTGTGTCTTTGGAAGTAAATTTTAATGATCTTTCCATCCATATAAAGTACTCACCCAAATTCTTCCTGGGCTAGAAATTATGGTCGTTTTAAAATGGCCAAAACTCACTTTTAAATTTTTGAATTGTTTTCTAGATTTCCTTACTTATTTCAAAATTCATAGCTTAACCTTAGTTTATCTAGAATCCGAGATGTCACAATATCTCCCTCTTGAGAATATTCATCCTCAAATGAGAATTTCTTCTCTAAGCTAAGGATGGTAATATCATTTCAGCACTCAAACACAAAAGCAAGTAATAACATGTTTATGCATAATATTATAAAGTACTTAGAAGAGAATCTAGTACCTTGACCGACATTCTCTCGGGATTCGGAGGGATGTGGATATCTCTTCTTCATATCCTCCTCATCTTCCCAAATTACTTCTTCAACAAATTGGTTCCTCATAAGGATCTGACTGAAGTAACTTCCTTTGTCCTCAACTTACGCACCTCATAATAAAAAATCTAAACCGGAACTTCTTCATAGGACAATTTATCCTTAATCCCAACATTGTTTATTGGTATTATCAATGAAGGATCACCCAGACCCTTCTGCAACATAGAAATACGGAACACTGTATGAACCGCTTCTAAATCTTGGGGTAGCTCCAACTCATAAGCCACGTTTCCCACTCTCCTGGAGATTTTATAAGGTCCAATATAACGGGACTAAGTTTACCTTTCTTACCAAACCTCATAACTCATTTCATAGGTGAAACCTTAAGATACACCCAATCATCTACCTCAAACTCTAATGGCCTTCTTCTAACATCTGTGTAGGACTTTTGGCGACATTGTGCATTATTCAACCTTTCTTGAATCACTTTCACATTTTCCATAGCTTGGTGAACTAAATTTGGTCCTATAAACCTTGCTTCGCCAACTTCAAACCACCCAATAGGATTTCTACATCTTCTCCCATAATGAGCTTCATATAGATCCATTTGGATGCTCGAATAATAATTGTTGTTGTGAGCGAACTCATTGAGAGGTAGGTGATCATACCAATTTCCTTTGAAGTCGATCACACAATATATCAACATATCATTGGAGGTCTTGATAGTACGTTATTTTTGTCTATCCGTGTGAGGACGAAAAGTAGTGCTAAAATTCACCTTGGAACCTAAACCTTTCTACAAAGATTACATAATTGTACGTTCATTGCGCACCTCTATCTGAAATAATGGAGATTGGAACTACATGAAGTATTACCACTTCTTGGAGGTACAACTTTGCATAATCTTCAGCCGAATAAGTAGTCTTTACCAGCAAGAAATGGGCTGACTTTGTCATTCTGTCTACAATCACCAAATCGAATCATGTTGACTTTGGATCTTCGCAATCCTGTGATGAATTCCATATTAATAATATACCTCTTTCATTACGGAATCTCTATATTTTGAGCAAAACCTCCAGGTCGTTGGTGTTGTACCTTCACTTGCTGACAGTTTAAACGCTTGGAAACAAATTCAACAATGTCTTTCCTCATGTCTTCCCAGTAATATACCTCTCTGAAATCATGGTACATTTTGGTGGAACCCGGATGAATGGAATATATGGAGCTATGAGCTTTCTCCAATATCCTCTCTTCAAGACCATCCACCTTAGGTATACATAATCTACCTTCATATTTCAGCACACCATCTCCCCTTTGTTCGAATGCCAATACTCTTGGCTATGGACACTTGACTTTAAATCAAGAAAAATAAGGTCTTGATCTTGCTTCTCTTTCATATCTGACACCAAGCATGATTCATCGCCATTTGTCACTACTATTCCTCCTTCTGTGGAATTCATAAACCTGAATTCCAGACCTGCAAGTTAGTGCACATCTTTTGCTAACTCCCTCTCTTATTCTTCAATATGGTTGTGCAAATATTTTGCTAACTCCCTCTTTTCTTTTTGAACATGGTAAGTACTTCCCATTGACAACCTGCTCAAGGCATTAGCAACTACATTATCCTTACCTGGGTGGTAAAGAATACTCATGTCATAATGCTTGAGTAATTATAACTACCTTCTCTGTCTGAGGTTGAGGTATTTATGAGTGAACACAAATTGGAGGCTCTTGTGATCAGTGAATATATCCACATGAATACCATATAATAATAATGTCATATCTTCAATGAAAACACTATTGCAGCCAAATCTAAGTCATAAGTTGGATAATTCTTCTCATGAACTTTCAACTACCTGGAAGCATAAGCCATAACCTTGCCATTCTTCATTAACACACAACCCAAGCAAACTCTTGATGCATCAGAATACACCACAAAGACTTGAGTACCCTCTAGTAAGGTCAAAACCAGAGTGGTAGTCAATCTCTTTTTCAACTCCTGCAAGCTTTGCTCATAAGCTGCAGACCATTGAAACTTGACTGTCTTCTAAGTTAACTTTGCCAAAGGAGAAGAGATAGATAAGAATCCTTCAACAAATCTCCCATAATACCCAGCAAAACCTAAGAAACTCTTATATATGTTGGAGATGTGGGTCTAGGAAAACTCTAAATTGCTTCTACCTTTTGAGTGTCAACTTTAATACCTTCACCAGGAAATAATGTGGCCTAGGAACGCCACAGACTTAAGACAAAACTCGCACTTGGTAAACTTGGCATACAATTTCTTATCTCTCAAAGTATGAAGAACAACCGTTAGGTGACTAGCATGATCCTATTTTTTCCTTGAATGAATTTGTATGTAATCAATGAAAATGATGACAAGCAATTCCAAAGAAGTTTTTTGAAGACTATGTTCATGAGATCCATGAACGCTGCAAATGTGTTAGTCAAACCAAAGGACATAACCAGAAATTCATAATTCCCATATCTTGTTATAAAAGTCGTCTTAGGAATATCACGTTCCCTAACCTTCCACTGATGATTGCCTGATCTGAGGTCAATCTTGGAAAAGCAAGAAACACCTTGAAGTTGATCAAAAAGATCATCTATCCTTAGAAGAGGATATTTTTTCTTGATGGTGCTCACCTTGTTTAACTATTGGTACTCTATACATATCTTAAGAGATCCATCCTTCTTCCTAAAAAAACAAGACCAGATCCCCCCAAGGTTTCAACTGATCCTTTAGTTCTTTCAACTCTGCCAGTGCCACTCTATATAGCATAATAGAGATAAGAAGGGTTTCTGGGATGACATCTCTGCTGAATTCTATCTGCCTTTCAGGAGGAATTCCAGGTAAATCATCAGGAAAGACTTCTGGGAACTCACTGACTATAGGAACTGACTGAAGGGAAGGTACCTCAATATTTCAGTCATTAACTTGGACTAAGTGATAGATAAATCCCATAGAAAATAACATCCTCGCATTAAGGTACGAAATGAAGCAACCCTTAGGCACTGTTGAACTACTAGCCCACTCTATGACTAGCTCATTAGGACTATTGAATTCAACAACTCGAGTTCTTCAATCTATTGATGCATAACATGCATAGAGCTAGTCCATACCTAGAATAACATCAAAATTCACCATGTCTAACTCTATAAATCAGCCATGGTATTCTTGTGATTGATGAAAACAAAACAATCATGGTAGACTCTTTCCCCTATAATAGACTCCTCAACATGTGTAGAAACACAAAATGGTTCGAAAAGCTTTCCAGAGAGAATATCAATGTGATTTGCAACATAAGGAGTTACAAAGAATAAACTTGCTCCTGGGTCTAATAAATCATAAACATCAAAAGTAAAGACTTTAATCATACCTGTGACAATATTTGGAGAGCTCTCTTGCTCTTTGCGGCTAGTGATAGCATAGAGGTGATTTTCCCCTCCGCTGGTACCAGAATTAGTTACTCTGGGTGCAACCCTGTTTGGCGGAGCAACTGATGAAGATTGGGATCTATTGCCCATACTTTCACAACCTTGCTTATTATTAGGGCATTCTATCATGAAGTGTAACCACACCTGAAACAACCTGTTTGGCCATCACGACATTTGGCAGGGTGGATTCTACCACACCTACCGTACGCAGAACTTCCACCACCTCTTTGTGCCACACTACCATGATATTGGGCCGGTCTACCCTTGAAGTGCAATGAGTTGTGATTGCTATACTCACCTCAGTTTCTGGGTGCAGCTCCACTAGAAAATGATGGTGCATGCCCCTTTGATTTTTGGAATTGTGGTTGGCTTGAACCATCTTTCTGTTGACTAGAAGACTCATTCCCAATCTTCGCCTTCTAATTTCGGTAATCTTCTCTATCCTTCACCTTCTCTTCTTCAACTTTCTTAACGTATAACATTAGCCTGGATATATACATGTCACCTATAAACATGGCAGCCCTACTTTCTTGCTTGAACGACCCAACCCTGTAACAAACATACTCATTCTGCTCCTCATAACTTTCACCATCTCCGGAGTATAGCAAGATAGCTGGGTGAACTTTAACCAATATTCATGAACACTCATGGAGTCCTGTTTTAGAGTAAGGAACTCCCTCACCTTCACTTCCTACAATTTACGAGGAAAGAACCTCCCCAAAAATGCTTCCTCAAAATAAACCCAACTTGGATGTGGTGCATCCTCATCCCTACCACCCTTCCATTGGTCGAACCACGATCTGTCCACACCTTACAGTTTGTATGCAACCAATTAAACCCTCTCAATATCAACCACATGCATTACCTCATACACCTTCTTCATCTCCTCTATGAAGTTCTCCGAATCTTTGGTACTATTTGATCCGGTTAAACTAGAGGGATTCATCTAAAGGAATTCACGAATTCTCAAAGTATCCGCCCCTTCTTGTCGAGCTCCTCTTTGCTGCTCGACTTGGTTGGTCACAACCAGACTCAACATCCGGATAGCTTCCTGAAATTCAGCATTGGTAACTTCTCCCTGAGGTTGTAGCTCTGGTAAATTTGGAACCTCTTGTTCCTCAACATTCCTTCGTGGACGACCTCTGACTGCTCTTCTTTGAGGCATGATGATTTGAAAATATCTGTAAGCACGAACTAGAGAGAGACTTTTAGAGATAAACTCTTCGCACGAAATAATATGAAAGAAAACATTCCTAAATGTCAAGCCTCCTAATCATAGATGTGGCTCGCTTCACATCAATAATTAAAACTCTATAGACACGACTTCGTACACTCCCTAGGAATCTTGAATTTTGTGCTCTGATACAAGGTTTGTCACGCCCTGAGCCTACAACCTTTGCGGGGCCGACACTCCAAGACCATTGCTAGCCCACAAGCGAACAGCTGTCGTAGCTACTTAAATCAGCTATAGACAAACCTCAACTTTGACACGAGTAAAAATGTAATAAAAGAGAAATAGGTCATGTCATAACTTTGGCCAAAATGACACTCGAGTCTTAATAACTAAAAACAACTCCAAACTGAAATACTATAGTCTACGCAGCTTCTAAATTGTCTAGAGAGTGATGTTGGGACAGACCCCACAACATCCTAAAAGCTATGCTAAATCAGAAATGAAAAACAAAGATGTCCTCAAGAATGCAAGGAGGCTCACCACAACTCTGAAGCTTAATTTGGAATCAAGGAAATGTTGTGTGCTGATCCTGAGTACCTGCGTCTGCATTATGAAAGGATGCAGGCCAACTGACATTAGTACATTAAATGTACGAGTATGCGATTTCGAGAGCTAAACAACTACTTAAGCTTGAGGGGATTAGATGAATATACCTTGGCTCTGTTTAACTCAAGAGTATACTTAACTCAAATGATATACATATAAAAGCAGTTTAAATCACATGCAGGATGTATGCAAGTACACACACACACACACACACACGCGCGCGCGCGCGCGCGCACACACACACACACACATATATATACATACACATATACATATATATGTCTGTATACCTATAAAAAACAAAATTATATTCTTTTTCATATAAACATACATGATAAAAGAACATATCTGAAAATATTAGCATAAGTAAAAAAAACTAGAAAAGGGCAACTCATCATACTTTTAAATATAAAAATTTAATTTCATGAATACCTAAAAAAAAATTCATATTCCAATTTATATTCAAAATTTTAATTAAAATAAAAAAAAAAATCTCAAAATCCAACATTTTGATAGAATTGTGAAGTAAACAAGCAACATGTATTTAATCGAATTTGGGTTCATCAACTTTGTTTTATTCTACTTGTTGGATAACTATATGCACAGTGGAGGCATATTTGGATCTTTACTGCTCAGGAATAGTAGATCATCAATATTGTCTACACTAGAACACATAAACATACTGAAATTTTATTCAAGAATTACCTCACGAAGCATGAAGGACTACCTTCAAGCGAATCCCCAAGATAGACATACCTTCAAATGAATCAATAAGATAGACAATTGTCACGACCCAATTTCTCAATCCATAAAGGTACCTACTATAACCCACTAGTAGGTAAGCCAAACAGTAACCCAGAACAACACGTAATGGGTGTGAGGGTAGAAACTAAACAAGACTAAGCAAAATTACTATAACAACATAAGCAAATCAAAACATAAATACAATTAAGGATCCCTCCCAGAGCCTGGAAGTCACTAATACAGAGATACCAACAAAACGAGTACAAGCCCCAACAGCGGACCACCAACACTAGACTATCTCGAAAAGTAAAAGATAAGTCTTTACATAAATAAATGGAGACTGAAATAGTAGAAAACGTCGTGTGCTCACCACTGTCTCCAGACCAGAAATGCTCCAAACTCAATCAACGGTGACTACTGGTGCTTGGACCTGCATCACAAAAATAGATGCAGAGCGTAGCATGAGTACCAAATAACAAGTACCCAGCATCATAGGCTTACGGAACTAGAAAAATAAAGCAATATGAAAAGACGGAATCATATAACTAGACGTGAAGAACAGAAGGCTAAGTAACACGATAATGCACACGAGTGTATAAAGATCTAACTAAATTAATATGAATAAGCTAACTACATCTAAGTGGACCAAACATAATCGCAGAAGGTACACTCGTGCACAAGTTTAAATAAAAACCCGAACGGACCCCCATAAGACCGACGAGTACAGAAAATAACTATAACTTAAGGAGAATAGCACTCGAGTCCAAAGAACATCAAACCAAATAGTAGAATCTGAAGGTACGAAGGTCGGGCCTTGAACCGGACGCTCACCAGAATTACCCAAGTAGCCAATTGCAAAATATAAGTAACTGAGGCCGGAACTTTAACTGGATACTCTACATACTTGAGACCGGACCTCTAACCGGTTGCTCCACATAAATATGTGGATGGTCGAGGCTGGACGTTAAATCAGGATACCCGACAAAGATGTCGATATAGATGCTGAAAGAGTCTTTACCTATCCATAACCATAAATTCCCGTGGAACACCATCCAGACTTAGATAATCAACGTAAGTCCTTAAAGTCGAATAGAAACTCAACTTTGAATTGCAGAGCGGAATTCATTGTCACTGACGTAACTCGAGAAACCGTAACATCGAAAAAACAAGAGTAACTATCGCTGGAGCGAGCTCATCGTCTAGCTATATACCAAACTATCAGACTCAAATCTGCTACATCAGTCTACAAGGATTTAAGCCGGCCGAGTGATGTCGGGGCTAAACTAAGTCCTACCAACTTTGAATTATGCATTTCTAAAGAAAACCCTAGTCAAACCTAAACTAAGGCCCAACATACTCTTGATAACCAGCATTCAAACACACAAGTAATCCATATAACGAAGAAGGTCAATTAATAAAAATAAACATGCTCACAGTTACCCATAATTCTCAGAAAAAGGCCAAAAATATGATTTTTAACACCTATGAATGATCCAATAACTACCCAACCCAAATCCCAACTAATCAACATGCATTAACATGTTCGAGTTCAGTCTAAGAAGCGAAACCAAAACCTACCTTAACGCAGATCACGTGCGCTCCAACAATTACCTCCCGGGACTTTTACTTTCTAAAAGGCTCGAAACGTTGATACACTATCAAAAATAGAGTCACAATGTTATAACGTTCATTTAAACACTAAAATTGCAAGAAACGAAGATGGGTCAATTTCGCGGTCAAAATGGAAAAAGTGGAATCCGCGTTGAGAAATCTATAATTAATCCCAAATAAAAGTCCTAAACAACTCTCGGAACTTGTGTACAAGAATGGAACACAATTCAGGACTCAAGACAGTCCCAACATGAACATGCAACCAAAAACCCAAATTCTACGTTAAAAATCAGCAACAATGGCAGCAGCTATTTACAAGAATTTACCAAAAAAATAAAGGTTCAACACCCAAAACCAATCACACCATGATAATCCTCACGAAAACCCCCACAATATAGGCTCTTCAATTACTAGATTCAGACCTTTAATGGCCAAGAAATCACCTTCTAAATATTTCCTCGAAAATGAGTTATTGCAGCAGTTAAAACACAAAATTTACCTCAAATAGGGTCTCCAAATCAGATTCCAAGCTCACCAATGCGTTTACCTCAAAAAATCTCACAACTTAGCCTGTTGAATCTCCCAATTTGGAGTTCTATAGCTCAAAATATCAAAATTTTAAAGAAAAACGCAAATGCTGAAAATTGGGCTTTTATAAGTACGAAGCTGGTCACTAATAAAACAAAAAATATTGTCGTTAAAACCCCAAATTCTGGTCGTTAAAGGGCTGCACCAGATTTCAGCTTTGTCTAATTTCTTCAAAGTCTCCGAACGGGTCCTCAGAATCCATTCGGAACCTGATAAAAATAAAACAGATATGCAACCCTACCAAAGTCGACATTCCAAACTCAATGGCGCAGTTGAAATTTTCATCAGAGGTCATCTCAATAAAATGTGGGTCTCACTTACATCGGCCATTTAAGTCAAAAACCACAAAAGGGCTCGGAAAAATATCAAAAACCTCAGAACCTGAAAGAAGGGTCAAACTAGACCAAACTCGACATTTCAGAGCTAGCCGCGCTGACGGAATTCTCATCCGAGCGCGTTTACTCAGAATGTTGACTAAAGTCAAACTTAGCCTTTAACTTAAAGTTAAAACGCCTAGTCACACCAACTCACACTGAAATCTTTGGGGGTCATGTCGACAATGCTACTAGCCAAAAATGAACCTTCCGGAACTGATAGAATCGTCAGAATTGGATTCTGATGTCATCTTCTTCAACTTTTGATCGAAAATGATTGTTCAAGGTTCATAAGCTCCAAAAATACTAAAGCTCACACAATAACCAAATGAACGACCAAGTGACAGATCTGTCAGTCCCAGCAAGTCATAAATGACTTGGGATCGCTATAGGAATGTTCTAAATGATGCACAAAAGATAAAACACTAAAAATACAAAAAGGGTCATTACGACAACAACTATGGAGAGTGATCCCAAGTTCACATCTGAACTCTCTCAATACTTGAATAGGCAAGTCTCAATATAGAAAACTAATCATCTTTCTAGGGTAATAAGAATCCTTATTATAAAGATTTCTTACCAATCCAAAGAGGAGAATAAAATTCACGTTTTTTTTTCTTTGACCGAAAAACACATGCTGGTTTTCTTTTTATAAGAAAACTAACGCCTCTCGCCTTTTCCCTTTAGAGTTAGGATCTTGATTTCTAGTTAATTATGGACACTATAGGGACCACATAATTAACTACCGAGGCTTCCTATTATAGAAATAATTAAAAATAATTAATTTGAATTATTCTTACCATAATAAATTACAATTTATTCCATTAAAAAATCGTAATTGCACTCCTCTATTATATTTCGTAATCTTTCATTAAACACTTATGTAATTCCCCATGTTTTCATAGACTATCAATTATTAAAGACTAAGAAGTTAACTTTCTGAGTAAGTGTCTTGTATAGCACTGTTCAAACTATTCCATGTGTCGGAATATCAATAAATCCACTTTCCACGGTTTGACACGAGAAAACTATGAGCTTCTCAAAAGGCATAACCGACATATCTATAATGGGACATAGATTCCTTCAACTAATTATTATTTCACCGATATATATTATGTCATCCCACAACATACAAGCATACGACCCCTCTCAAAATCTCACCTTTTATAAATCAAAAAGATCAATTAATATGGTCTAATCAGAATAGTTTAATCATAATTAAGAAGATAATACATTTAATTTTTTAGAGAATATGTTTTTGTCTGTTTGTCTAAAATAACTATCTCTACTCAGCCCCGTTCAATACATACAAAATATACTAACACAAAATGTTGGAACAATACCGTTCCCATAATCAAGATAAATTACATTTAATCTTGTGCTAAAATCCTACCCAATGGAATGTCCAATTTTCATCCTAAATTGTGAATAAAAAACTTAATACTTATAAGAATCGATGATTTAATATTTTGTATATGAGCTAAAACTCTACACACTAAATCATCTATGATATAAGTAAATAGACAACATAAACGAATATCTGATCTATTAAAGCTAAATAGATATTTATTCTATAATAAATACTATATCTTAACATATGGTTAATAATATATATCCCAACACTGTTGACACCCAATTTTCGATCAGCATCGATATAAACTAATTATCGAGCTTCTTAAATTTTTCAAATAATTTAAATTAATTAGTTTTATAAATTGTACGAATATAATAATATAATACATGAACTTTAAGTTACTTCAATTACGTTGTAACATAATTTTCGATAATATATTTTTACATAATTATGTATAAAATTATTATATCTCATGATTATTCAAAAAAAAACCCATCAAAATAGATAATTAAATATTTTATTAAACTAGTTTAATTCAAAATATAATTATACTTTTTGAATGGCTTTTTGCGATTATGTCACTAAAATAGTGGAGCTCGTTAATAAAATAATACTAATTCATTTTTATTTAAGGTTTAGCCTTTATTTTATTTTTATTTTTTGTTATTGTTGTTCAATTAATTTGTCCATCTTTAAAAATAAATTTCAGCCCAAACATATAACCCCACCTACGAATTAACCACAGGCCCAACGTTGCCAGCAGCCCACTTCCAACCCATTTTTCTTAAATTCCCAACCCCAATTCCTCCAACCCATTCCAGGCGGCCTGCTTCCATTTCCAACCCCACGCCCAAATCCCCTTCAATTTTTTAAAAAAGACTCAACCCAATTTCAGCAGCCCGTTTAACCTCACAGCCCACCTTCCTTTAAATCCCTCTCCCAGCCCAAATTAACCACCGACCTAACTCCATTCGACCCGGCACCGATCCAAACCCGCCTCCCCCTTTCTTCTTCCCCCAGCTATTCCCAGAACAAAAGAACAGAAACCAACAAAGCAATAGCCCCAAACGGCAAATCCACCCCGGACGCTAACCCCCTACCCGTTCCCCCGCGTCCCCTCAACTTCCTCGTCCTTCTCTCCCCAACTCCCCTCTCTGTTCTCTTTTCCTCCTCCCCATCATACGCGTGGATGAGCTGGCAACGGACACTCTGCACTCTTGCTCCTCCGTACGGCTACGCCTCGCAGTGAGCACGCGATAAGCTTTTGTCCTTCCAAATAGAGATTATGCCACGCAAGACACAAGGACGATAGCTTCGACCAAGCAGCACTCTTCCCTAGCGCTTGGTCACGAGGTCGTTCATTCCTGTCTTCTCAGAGGGAGTGTCGTGGCTCTGTTCCCTTATCTCCTCCTCTTGCTCTCGGCCCCCGTGTTTCGAGGCTCGGCTCTTCTCTGTACTTGGTCCTTCCCTCTCAGTCCTCATCCTTTTCCTCTGTTGTTCTGTCTCTGCCTCTGTGGTGTTTGACCTGTGCTTGTAAGTCTAGGCTTGAACGTGGATTTCCCGAGTCCTCTGTTCTCGCTGCGTAAGGGCTCGGCTGGGGATTGACAAGATGGGGATGGACAATACATCGACGGCGCCGACGCTTTGGTCTCGTAGAGTCTCAGATCCAGTTCCAGGGCCACTGTCCGGTCGCTCTGCACGAATGGCAGGCGCCTGACACAAACAACGCAGACCGACAGACACCAGCCAAGAGTCCAAACAGACTGCCCTCCTAAGGATCGCAACCTAACCCGCTTCTACTGCGTTTGTCTTGCCCTCATCTCGCCACTGCCCGAACTAACTAAGTTTTGGAGAGGAAAACTTCAGGTTCAAGGACATTCGGTGTATTTCCTCGGTATTGTTGTAAGAGAATATTGTTGAGAGCTATAAACTCTGCTCTTTGAGTTGGATTCTTCATTGAAAAGAGACGTTCATCAAATCCCCGGGGGACAAATTAAAAGACTTTTATGTCATAGCTGGCGTCACTTTCTTGCCTAAGAACTAGTGAGAGGTGTATTTTTTCGAGCAAGGAAGAGAGGGTGGTTTTCCTGCTTGTTTCGGTGTGGCTGAATCATTCTACGCACCGCAAACCATCCTTTCCGCTGGCTCATCACCAGGTAAACACCTTTTATTTCTTTACGTAGTTCTCTTCTGTTCTTGGTCTCGACTAGACGGTTTGAGGGTGAAGAATTTCTGTTGTATGCCTTTGGTTTGTTTGTTATTGTTCCTCCCTGTGTATGTATGATGGAGTTGACTTGCTTTGTTTTATTTGTTTAGATAACTCGGGTGTTCCTGTCTAGTTATTCGAATGAATAAGTTGTTTGGTGGTAGTTTAGAGGTTCGCAGACTTTAGCAAAGATGGTTTTGTCTTCTTTCTTCTTATCAAGCACGTGTTTCTCCCATGAAGTTGTATTTTATCGATGCTGGACACTCGATGTCGTATCCTAATTCTTTCACCTCAAGATGAAAGAATGAATTGCGATGTCTAAATTTGGATTTACCCTGTGGTGTTTGACTGTTCGAAGTTCATGTGTTGCACCCTCGTCTTGTCTAAATGTTTTTGTGTGTGTTCAAGTAGTCTTCTCTCGTTCAGCTTCATGCTATTTTCTCGTTTTTTTTTGTCTCAAAATGGTTTCTTCTGGTCTTAGGAGATTGTTGCCTGACTGCAGTCATTAATGCCGTGAGATAAGTCTACCGTTCGTAGTCTGTGACCCATTGGCTCTCTCGTCAAGTTTGTTTGTTTGATCATTCATGGACTGTTTGTACGTTGCTATGTGTTCAGAGTATAATCTTCCCTCGTTATGTTTCACATTGTTGCCTCGATTTAGTAAAGAACGAGTTCGGAGTGTTTCATATGTTTAGTAATATGAGTTGCATAATTTTCTTGTGCATTTGAGCTGCTTTTTGATGTCTTTTTCTTCTTCTATCTTCCCTTAAATGTCGCCATGATTTAGTTACATGTTGACCCTCTTGAGGCATTTGCTAAGTTACTAACTAATTGTTTTCTAAAGCTACTGTTGAATCGGAAATGGGAGCATATTTTATATATGTTGTCGTAATTTTAATTTATTATTCTGTATGTATCTTGGATTTTAAATTTATTAGAACATTTTTGGAGATATTTGCTAATGTATTTCCCATTTTCTGTGTTGGACTTGCAAAATTTTGTTGGGGTTCAACCCCGAACTCCAAGATTCATCCTCGCTATTCGGGAGAGCCATAAAGGCTAGGAAATTCTTCCCGTCGAGTCAACCCGCCAAAGTCGAGGATCGCGTAAAAGGATTGAAGAGTTGAAGAAGTTGGAAGAACAGAGACCGAAAGATTTTTATTTATTTTATATTTGTATTTTTATTTTGTAATGGGCATAATCCTTTGTCGCTTTACTTTCTCGTATTTTATGTTGTATGTTTAGCTTAGGACTGGAAGATGGTTAAAAACCCAAAAGAGCAGGTGGGGGTCCAAAACTCGGTCAAGGCGAACAGAACCCGAGTTTGGACCCAAATCCTCTCCCTCTCTCACTCTCCCCCTCTCCCCTCCCCCGTGACTTGTTTTAATATGTTTGCGTTGGGCTATCGTTAGTCTGAGCTTAAAAAACTACAAATCCCGCGAGACGCTTTTTCTAGTTACTAAACTTAAACAAGTCTTTAACACAATATTTATCAAATGATAAGCTTGTTTAGATAAAAACCTTAAGGAGTTTAAGCTTCGAAACAGAATCGCAAATTGGCAGATAAACCACTAATACTTCAACTTGTAAAATTGGCCCAGATAAAATCTTAAAAAGTGTAAAAACCGTGTAGGTCGAGCGTCTTAGGTGCCTTTTTTTGAAACCTTCCAAGAACGTTTAATAATGAATCTTGAGAACCCTGTAAAATATTTTCAGCACATTTTTCTGTTTAATTTTTGAAGATAAGGTTTCTTATATTTTCTTAAAAATTAAGTGGCGACTCCTAAAAATTTGAAATACTTTTAAAATAAAACAAACTCTTTTCGAAATTATTTTTTTCGATAAAACAGAATGGCGACTCTGCTGAGGAATATTTGGAGGATTCTAACCTTAAGGTTAACTTGTTTGACTATTTGTGATAACTGTTTACTTGTTTAAATTGTTTAATACTTTAGTTTTCGAAAATTGCATTTTTCTCTTTTCTCAAGGCATTACTTCATCAAAACGGCAATGTGTGTTGCATAGAAAATGAAAGTTACGCGGCTTACCGCAAAGACTTCTCCTCAGAAATACCCAAGAAGTCCTTTGGGGGGAGTAATCGAACACATAGTCGGAATGCAATGATAGTGCGGTTCATACCGCGTTGTTTCGATATGCTCCACCGGCACCCCACCCCCCAAAAAATTGTTTGTGTTTCCGAACTCGGGTAAAACCGTCTATTTGAACATAAACTCTAGAAAGCCTAAGATAGAGCGAACATAAACCTAAATTAAGGCATCCTCCTATGAACTTATACCCAAGGCGTATTAATCCATTTTAGTAAGAAAACCCCAAATCGCTTCTAGGTCTTCGACCCACACGCATCATGTTATGTGACATTCGGGAAATGTATGTTTGGAAAACCAACTTGGGGGTAGGGAAAAAAATCTAACGGGGTTTTCTGTTTAAAGTATGGACGCTTTCCCCCAAATTTGACATGGTCATCTCAACAATCTCACAGCGCACCTCCACTTATGATGTGTGCCAACGACTTAGACGGAGTCATAGTGCGACCCCTCACAAGTACTTAGGGGCTTTGACCGAGCTGATCACTGGATGATTGTCCCAGTTAATTGAGGTACTTACGGGGTAACGGGACAGTCAGAGGATGGTCTTTTCCATTTCGGAACGGCCGAATTACCCCTACTCTAGAGGTAATAAGGATTGCATGAAAACCGTGGGCACGGGGTAAGCACGGAGAGCCCGAAAACAAAGGATGTGTTTATCCCCAACAAACCTTCCGTAGAGAACATCGCGGATTGGTTGGGACTAAGTACAACAAGACTCTACCTATGGTGTCCAAGATTCCCACGTGATTTTTAGGGATCTCTACGTTCATATTCGGACACCCCGCTAGTTTCTTTCGTACGCCGCGTATAATCGTGAGTTTAAATTTCCTACGGGAGTGAATGAGGTCTCTCCTTGGCATTGCTGGTGTCCTTGTTGGGAACAATGGGTCCTTCCCGCACGGCCGAGAGTTTGAGCATCAACACCAGATTCATAAACGCTCGTACCCGCATTGTTCCAAGGAATAATACAAAAACCAAAGAACACAAAGTACTACTCCGTAGCTTTCGGTATATCACTGACATATATCGAGCCTTGGGTAAAGTGCAAAGAAGGACAATGATATATCCAGGGGTTAATCTGCTACTCCATGGTGGATCTCACCACTTGGCGAAGGGTGCTGGTACTTCGAGAATGGTCACACTCTCGACAACAAGAACACTCTCAAGACCTAAAACGCTTACTATTGTGGGCAAACATGTAACAATCGGAGAACAAGGAGAGGAGATTGGCCCCAATTTTTCTTCGAAGAGGAGAGAGAGGACCTCAATTGATGCCTCGACCGTTTCAATATCCAAGAATTGTCATGGAGAGTCGTAGATGTGTCCGTGCCTCCCTCTACCTGTCAATTCGGGGAATTCTTCCTTACCGCGTCATCCCAGTCTTGCGACAGTTCGGAAGAAAACAGACCGTGCCGAGAGATCGTATATTGGCGCGTATGTATATGACTTGGGGACGAAAGAGTGGTACGACGCTTCGGAAATGCTCATAGATGGAAGAAACAACGCCAAGCCGCATGGGTAAGACACTATCGTCCCTCGGCCGATTCAAACGCTGGATATACGAAGTTACAAAGCATGGTTTTGAATAGGGAATACAAAATATCTCCTGTCATATTTCGCTTAGTCTTTTCACATCACATTGTGCAGACAAGGAGCAAAAGCCATTGGCCGACTGGAGAGTTAAAGAGGAGGCCAATGAGGTCTATGCCATGTTCATAGAAAATCAAGACGCTCTTGAGAGGGCAACTCGAGAGATCGAGAGACTGAGGCAGGGGTATAATGAGTTTGACAGCTGGATCCAGCAGAAAATCGAGAGGATGTGATACGAAAGTCTTGAAGACAAAGGGCGTCTGGGCGAAGGTTTTCTATTGATGCTGAGGTACATGTTTCAGCAACACAAAATCCAGAAAGACGACGATGGAGCAGGACCATCCGGAGCAGCATAGCGGATATCACCCCTGCGTGGGTTTTTACTTGTATTTACGTTACTTTAGCGCCTGCGTGGGCCTAATTGTATTGCACTTTCTAACGGCCCTGAGTGGGTCTGTCTTTATGTCTATTTCCCTCTTTCGAACACTTTACTCATTATTGAATATTATTTTGGGGGGAATCATTTATTTGGTTCAAACTCACACGTACATCATTCGAATGCGCTAGGCCCACCCTTGGCACAAAAGGGTCCCCATGCATGATTAGGACGCGATATATGTGTGTATTTAAATGCTTATGTGTTACGTTGCTTTGAATGAGGATATCGTAAACCCCACTCCTAGCCAAAATTCAAGAGTATCAGAAGCCACTATTCAATGGTCCGACCACAATTCCCCAAGTCTCAGTGTCGCACGCAAAAATCCATCTCCCCATACCACAAATCCTGAATATATACCGCGCTACCACCATCTCAAGAAAGGTGAATCGTCCGCTATGGACAAAGGCAAGAACGTAACGGAGCTCACTTGGAGGAATTGCGAAGAAAGATCGAGCGAGTCACTCGAGAAATTCAAAGATTAAGGGAAAAAAGGACTTAAAGTAGACTGACCACACTACAATCTACAAAGCTTCGGTCAACACCTTGATGAAGATATGGCGTCGCATATAAAATAAATAGGAGGTTGAGATGAAACCGACCGCCTAAGAAAAAGGTTGAACTTCTACTTCGTTTGGAGGTACAACACGAAGGAAAGGAGAAGAAGCGAGATAGATTTGGACTGGTCGTGTTCAATCATGGCAAAGTGCGTCGCTCGAGAGAAAATTAAACAACAACCCGCGGCAACTCAGAAGTCGGGAAATATCTCGCCCGTGAACAGGGAGCAGACGACGGTGGCCCCTACCATGAAGTAATTGAGGAGGACGATGAGGAGGAAATCGTTACAAGCCTCCATTTCCTAACGTTTGGAAAGGAAAGGAATGACCAGCACAAGACGAGAAATCGCCAAATGGTTTCTTCTAGGAGTTGTCACTGTTGTTTTTTTCAATTCCCTTTAATAGCATGAAAGAATGAATGAAATATTTCATCAAAACCCGAACTACTTTGGGCCTGAATTCTCCTTGCGAGATACGTAGGCAGCCTTTCCCAGCCATGCCCCTATCGCTGAAAATTTTCATTCTCCTCCGTGTTTTACTAAGGTATGAGGATAAGATCATGGGCAATCGAAAGCACTTCAAGAAGACCATAGCTCAACGTTTTCAGCCTTCCCGAGATAGCATTAAATAAACAAATTCCTGTTTGGTTCAAATTATATTTCCTCCTTCCCATTCGTGTGTTAAATATCCTCAAACGAAGCAACTTATGTGTTTATCTGCTTCTGTGCGATATTATGTTTTTGTAACTCGCGAATACACACTAACAAATTGCCTTGTGAGTTGTTTCACCTCTCAGGTACCTTTTAACTGATCTGTGTCGATACATCCTGGAAGATCACCCCTTACTTCACCAGATCAAAAGGTCGCTGCGATTCCCTCCTTCCCCGACCATACACTGACAGAGGAAATAACGCATGGGTACAACAACAATGGAATAAAGTTAGCCTCCACAGAGGTTGTGGTGCTCAGCCTCAGCCCACCGTGGAAAGCAAAATGAGCTAAACTTTGCTGCCACTTGAAGAAAATAGCAGATATGGTGCGAGATGCAGCGAAGGCAAACACCGCCTTCCACCCGGATACGCCCCTAATTTATCGACGCAAGATATCCTTGTACTTCCCCTCGTCCACTTGAATCCAGCTCAGAACCACCCCCATCGAACCGTAAACATACCCTTCTGTGGAGATATGACACCCCAAAACCGCCCAATACGCTCATCTCCTATCAACTCCCTCACCAACTCCCAAACAACCCCTCGCAAATGCACCACCAAACACCCATACTTTCAAACGCCGCACACCCCAAATCCAACCGCCTAAACCACCAACACGTAACATCCCCACTTGACCCAAAATACCACTCCCCAAAACTAACCCAAACTATCAAAAATGAACAGAACATTCCACCCCCTCCATAGCCCCCACCCCTCCCCAAAAGAACCACCTTTCAGTCCCGTCCCGGCCGATCATGAGGTGAACGGTTCCCCAAGCTGGACCTTAACGAGAGCAGGAGAGAGAGTGGAAGAGATGAAAGACGAAGCTCGACATAACAGAGGAATCAGAGGGCATGAAATAGGTTACAATGCGTTCCAGACGTCACCCTGATTAACTCGCAGAACTGTGCATCCACCAGACTTGAACCGCCCTAAAGGTTTTTCAAACTCCCTAGTTTGATACCTTCAGCGGGTGTCAACCCCATGGCACTTTACGAGCGTATTGCGACCAACTCGTGGGAAGTTGGCAAAGAGGAATCTTTGCTGATGAAAGGGTTGTTCAGCCGAGTCTGTGTTGGTGAGGCCCTGGAATGGTTCACGTCGCACGAAATTCGAAAATGGCCCAGTTGGAGCGACTGTCTAAAGACTTTTTCATGCTATAGATTTGCGTACAACGTCGAGATAGTCCCTGATCGGTACTCCTGGGAGAAAATGAAGGCAGAAACCCACAGAGAGCTATCGGGAATTGTATACAGATGGAGGAAAGAGCAGCAAGGTGAGGGCAGCACCCGTGACAGAAAAGGATATTTGAGGTGCTCGTACGGGTCAAGAACCCGAGTACTCTGGAAAAAATCATCTTGTTAATCGGCGCCAAGTTCACCGAGATAAGTCAAAGTTTGGTGAGACTATCGAAGATGGCCTCAAGTCGGTGGAAAGGGGGGAAGATAGCCGCGATTTGTCCGCCTCGTCTTCGCCTGGATCTTCCGAACTAATAAGGAAGAAGAGAGAGGAGGTTGCCTCTATTTCATTCGGGGGAAGAAAGGTCCCCAGAAACTCACCGCACCTTCAAGACCGCCCCTATCCTCTACCAAAGTCTCACCAAGCCTATCGCCCACAATCCCATCCCTCCAACAACTACCATGCTGCCCACGCTTATCCAGATGCTCATATTTTTTCATATAAAAATCCACCCCCAAATCCTTAAAATTTTCCCTCCGTATACCCAAATTACCCCCAAGCTTATCAAATTCCTTCACCTTACCAGAATGTCGCTCCCAGGTGCGCTAATGTATAGCCAAGCTATCAAGCACCTTCCCCCGCATATCAAATCCAAAATCCAGCATATTAAAGCCCCCTCCCAAATTACAAAGCTCCAGTGCCAAACTACCAGACAAATCCCTACCCTAGAACCCAAGCTCCTCGCCCAAATACTCGTAATTATCAACAATTCCCTCCCCCTCAGTAGAGCGGGTATGATCCCTCTCGCCCCAGGTTTGAGAAAAAGCCCTCCAGAAACTTTACCGCGCTGGCTAAAAGCAGAACAAGTTGTTCGAAAGATTATCCGTGGCCAGATACATCCACCCTGTGGAGCCCAAGCCCGTGGATGTCAACTCCAGATTCTGCAAACCGGAGCAGAGATGTGCTTATCATTCCAACAGTGTTAAGCATGACATTGAAAACTGCATCAATCTTAAGCACAAGATCCAGGATTTGATCGACCAGGAAGTGATCTCCCTTCAGCCTGCGGCGCCGAACGTCAATACCAATCCGTTGCCGAATCATGGGGGTGGGAACATCAACATGATAGAAATAGACGAAGGCGAGTGTTAAACCAAGAGAATTACTCATGTTGTTCAGAAAGACTTGGAAAAGGTTGTCGCTTCTTTGAGCGTCAAGTAAAAAAGAGAGTTCGTTATTCTGACACCTGCGAAGGCTATTGCCTTGGTCCCCTCGAAGACTCTCGCAAAACCCAATTTTCTACATAAACGTCCGGAGCCAAGGCATGACTAAGACTGGCGATACTAACACTCCTTATGAGCTTGCTCTCAGAGGACGAAAGAAAGAATCCTTTCCAAAAAGACCACTAAAGTGAAGCCGAATCCTATGAGTTCTGAGAGGAGATGCGACCTAAAGATTACTCCATTGTCAAGAACTTGGAGAAGACTCCAGCCCAGATTTCTGTGAGGGCCCTACGATGAGCTCCTAGTCCCACAGACAGGCTTTGAGAAAGCCCCGGATTACATGTCGTGCCTCGGTACATAGCCAGCGACAATGTATTTTCCCATGATTCACAAGTCATTCGCGTGGCCAACAGTCATCAGTTTCCTTGCGATGAATGAAATGCCGGCCTAGGATGTCCGCATAAAAAACGCAAGCTCTACATTCTACACGTCACTGTGATATGCCGCAGAAAAGTCGTCATCATGTTTTGGGAGACTGGATCTGGTTTGAACATATTACCTTGTCCACATTAAAACAACTGAGGTTTTAACCTCGTAAAATTGGAGCAAAACCAGTAATGGGTAAGAGCGTGCGTGTTAAGCGATACCTTAGGACAAGCGGTAAATTGACCATCCAAATGGCCCGCGGAGTTCGCAGTCACAGTTTCCAAGCATTGGATATTGACAACCCGAGCTATAACCTTCTTTTGGGAAGGCCTTCATTCACATGGCTGACCGTCCCTTCACTCTTCCCCCAAATGACGAAACTGGTGTGGAAAAAATAACAACTAGTTTATTCATGGCGAAAGAACCCACTCAGGCACGCATGTGCCAGTCTTTACGAGACGCCGGCAAGGTTGGATTTTTATAACACGGTGAGTTGGTAAATACCACTGATAGGGCTGTCCCGTGGACTCCCATGCCATCCGTGTACAATGATCACCACGATAATGCTGGCAGAATGGGGTTCGAAACCAGGTTTAGGCATTAGGAGAAATGCCCAAGGGATCAATCTACCAGGTTCCAGTCTTGCTATAGGATCAAAGTAGGGGTTTGGCTACAGCCCCACAGATGATGATGAAGATGAAGAAGGAAAAAAGGATCAGAGTTTGGCCAAACCGCATCCCGCTTTTGTATCATCCTTTCCAATTCTTTGAGCAATGCGAGCAATGAAGACTGTGGGGAAGGAATCTATGACCTTTTCAATGAGATCAATGCTATCATCGAGGAGGAGGTCGAGCCAGCGTGGCATTCGTGATGCGGAACCAGGGGAGTGCCTGCAGAATTGGACTTCCACGCCAATCCTGATGTCCCCTAACTCTTTGGTATAAAGGAGTTTATTTTTAGGCATATTAAAATCGGTGGTTCGTCCGGAAGAGGGCTCTAGACCCACCATTTTCTGCATTTCTTATTGTTTAACTTTGAAATTTTCAATCGCGATGTTTAAAAAGGGCGGGGGAAAACCAAAATGTGCCCTGTGGCCATGACCAAGTTTGCATTTTGATTTGAATGAAAGCCTCCTTATGATTGACTGTGGGGGGGTTTATTTAATTGCTGGTTATATTTACTTTCCTAATTTGTCTGTTTATGATTTAGTAATGAAAGTTCAGACCTGTGCCAATGTCATGTCATGTCATTAGCAAAATGAACAATACCGATGAGTTGAACGACTATGAAGAAAAGTGGGGAACCAGACTATGTTGCATAAAAATTTCGACCATTCGAGAATCACATACCCGAATCTGGAGATATGGAAGCGTGATTTGGGAGATGTCGGACTGTGTGAATCGGTTAAGATCAACACCTCTCTGAATGAAACCAGAAGGAGAGCCTGGTTCATCGCTTTCCGTATCAGTGATGTGTTCGTTTGGGAGCGGTGACATGCAGGGTTTTAAGTACTGATTCTTATCTCATAAGCTACCTATCAACCCAGGGTTCGAACCGGTGAAGTAAAAGACTTGGAATATCAAGCCTGAATTGGAGTTTGAAGATTAAGGAAGAAATCACCAAGCAGATAGAGTCTCGATTGGTAGAATAACGCAATAGCCAACCTGGTTTGGCCAATGTCGTCCGGTGCCAAGAAAGATTGGGAAAATCATGATTTGTGTTGACGATGGACCTCAACAAGGCTTAGTTCGCAGGATAACTTTCCCTTGGCCTAATATCCATATTTTGATTGACAATTGTGCAAACAAGAGATGCATTATTTGTGGAGTGTTACTCTGGCTATCACCAAAATTTTGATGGATGAAGAAGACCATAAAAATGGCCTTCATCACACCTTGGGGGGTATATCACTACAGGGTAATGCCGTTCGGCCTTACGACGTCTCGTGCTACTTTACGTGAGAGCCATGAGGACTATTTTCCATGACAGTGATTCACAAGGAGATTTGAAGTGTACTGGAAACGATTTCATAATCAATCTTGCGAGAGTTCGGAGTCATTTACCGACACTGAGAAAAATTCTTTAACGTTTGCGTCGGTACAACTTGAAGCTGAAATCCCGCCAAATCTCCTTTTGAGTCCCAGCTGGGAAGTTGTTGGGTTTATAGTCAGAGCAGAGATGGGGGTTATCGACTTGACCCCTCAAGATCAAAGCAATTTCAACGGTCCGCCGTTCCGCCGCAGACGAGGAAAAAGTGATGAGTTTCTTGGGGAGGTTAAACTATATTAATCCGCCTGTTTATTAGCACAATCACAGTGGTAAATGTGAGCCATTTTTCAGTTGCTAGAAGACGCCCAGACCAAGTGACCGAGGATTGCCAAACTATTTTCGATGCTAATCAAGAGCTATTTTTCTAACTCACCATATGGGTTCCCCTCCACGAGAAGGAGTCCTTTGTTGCTGTATTTGTCTATTTCGGATAATCCCCTTTGGATGTTACTTTTGGTTCAACACGAAGAGACAGGAAAAAGTAAAGGGCTATCTACTACATAAGCAAAAATTTTTATCCCTTACGGTCTCGTTACACTTTCTGGAGAGAACTGTTGTCTCATAGACATGGCTCGCTAAAATTGAGACACTACTTGTCTTCATACACCACGTATCTCATTTCCAGAATGTATCCATTGAAGTACATTTTCCAGAAAGCGATGCGACTGGAAAGTTAGCTAAATGGCAAATGTTTTTGAGTGAGTTTAATATCGTGTTTGTGACTCCGAAGGCAATAAAGCACAAAGCTCTTTTGGCTGATCATCTTCCTCTTTCGTAAAAACCCGTTACTATGAATATGAAAACCTCTCAAGACATATTTCACGATAAAAAAGAGTTTTCATTCGTGGGTGAAGATATTTCTAAGCGTAGCCAGTTGGAGATTATTCTTTGATGGAGCGGCGAATCACCAGGTAGGTGTTGGGCGGTCCTAGGTATCAGAATCTTGTCACACTATCCTATGGCACTAAGCTACGATTCAATTCAAACAAACCACAATGGCGAATACGAGATTGTATTCCTTTTTTTTGAAAATGGCCATTGCATGAATGTTTACGAGTTACTGGTTAGTGGAGATTCGACCTTTTGGATTCATCAGGTTCAAGGAGAATGGGCTGTTAGAACCCAAGATTAATACCTTGCCGTACAATATGTGCGAATCTTGTGTAAAAGTCGGCAAGATCGAGTTCAGACATCCTCTTAGAATACGAAATGAATCGGCTAATGCTCTTCGCGCACACTAGGCCATCGCTTCAATGATTCAGAACATCTCGGATATCTGATTCCAAGCAGATCAGACGCGCCGGATATAGATTTATGAAGGAATATCCAGTCACATTGTTCAGGCATACGTTGTAAATCAACACAGGACGTTTGCCTTGGTATTCTTGTACATAATAAAGAGGATACTTGTAGTCTAGGGCTATATCCGACCAAGACGCTACAAAATCTGTTCTAGAAAAGTCGATACGTCATATGGCTCTTAATTCTTTCCTTTCTTCCTAATGGCGAAGTCCTGTACGCAAGAGACTCGCGATTTGGGTCTTTTAAGATGTGTAGCATGGCTGGCTGGAAAGCTGTGAGGTTATTGAACAGATATATGCTGGAGTTTGCGGGGAGGGCACACATGAATGGGCTTAATTGAGATAGAAGGTTCTCGAGCTGGTTATTTTCTGTATGACTGATGGAGAATGACTGTTGCGATTCGTGGGGCAAATGGCACATAGATGTCAAGTGGGCACGGCTGATTGATACGGGGTGCCACCGTATTCAGTAACTTAATGCTTATGAGTTCAGGCCCTTGCCATTTGTAGCTTGGGGTAATGGATTTCAGCCCATCGGTCCTATAGAGCCAGGCCGCTGTTCGAATGGACTACAGATCATTTTAGTTGGCGATTTGGATTTATTTCACACGCAAGTGGGGTGCAGCAGCCTCCTACAAGTCGAATAACAAGAGTGGTGGCTGATTTTGTCGGCAATCAAACCTGATATGGCAGATTTGGAGTTCCACGAATCCTATCATTACCGATAACGTGCGAATCTTCCACTAGTCCATTTAATGAGGGAGATGAGTGAATACTCAGATTTAAGATTATCCGATCAAAAGTCATCTGCTTATCGCGCCCCCAAATGAACGGAGCTTTAGAGGGAGGGCCGCTGAACAGAAATATCAAAAAGATTTTGAGGAGAGATGAGCACACACAGCGAGGTTGGATGAATGTTCGCGATAATTATGATTTTCTATGGTTTGTATGGATACGACGGGTCAGAACATCGGACTGGGGTGCTACTCATACTTTGCTAGTGTATGTAACAGTAGGCAGTCGTGCGCATGTTGTAAGTCGTGATACGCGTCATTGAGTAGCATCTAAGAAGCTGAACTTAAGTAACGCGAATGTTCGTAAGTGTATTGATCAACTGAGTCTTGATAATGAGAGAGAATGGTGGCGCCGTCATGGCCTATGGGCTCAGTTGTATAGACAAAGTAATGACTAGCGCTTTTCGTACAAAAGAGTAAGAGGCTCCAGAAATTTTGAGAGTTGGTTCGGAGGTTTGTTTCTTAAGCGCATTGTTCTCGCTCATGCAAACTGAATACAAAGGATAAGTTTGAGCACACTGGCAAGGTCCTTGCCATTGGTTCGTAATCAAAGGTATATCTGAGATGTGCGTTGGGTCTCGTTAAGTAGATGAGGCGCTTATATGGCCAAAACCTATCAACTCAGATGTTGTCAAGAGATACTATGCGTGAAGTTTCATTTTTTGCATTTTCCTGTTATTTACCTGTCATCGTTCTGTTTGCTTGTATTTGTTCAATTTGAATTATTATCCCTCTTGTAATGAACTACGTCTGAACTAAATTCTTGAGAACGAGATATGTAGGCGGCCTATGTCGTCCTCGGTCACCCCATTTACCCCCTTTAATTATTTCTTTGTATCTGAACTACGTTCGACCTGAATTCTCAAGAATGAGATACGTAGGCGGCCTTTGTCGGCCTCGGTCGGTTTCTTTTTTAAATTTTTTTTTATTCTTGTGAACCTTTAAGGGGAACTACGTTTGACCTAATTCCTGCCTCAACGGGATACGTAGGCGCCACAAGGGTTCGGTCATATATATCGTAAGATTTCTATTCCCCTTACAATAGAAACTGGGACAGAATTTTTGAGATGGACTCAAAAATTCTCCAGAAGAAGCCCTCTCTTCAGTAAGTCAAGCTAAAGTCATTTCGAGATTTGCAACTGGGGCAGAATTTTTGAGAAGATCTCAAAAATTCCGCGATCTATTCGGTTACAATGGAAAGATGAGCAAGATAGTAAACTGGGACAGAAATTTTGAGGATGGCCTCAAACTTTCGTTATGGGTCTTCCCTACAAGTCCGGAATGCCTCTGAAACTCATCATCAAGTGTCAGATTTAAAGGAGCTCGTAAAGCCTGAGGTGACATGACTTGGCAGCGACTTTTTCAACATACTATTTCATAAAGATTTCTCATTTCTTTTAAAAATTTTCCTCTTAGTTTCATTTGTTTTGGCGTAAGATATTTCTTCTCATCTATCAAGAGTCAGGAAATCAACCGGGGATGCCGAGACAAGGAGCAAACAGCTGAAGAAATCGGCACGGATCAGTATGTTTTAAAACTGACAATTTTTCTGTGGATGCAGGTTTATAGCATTGCTTTGAAATCGGCCAAATTCTCCCGACGAATGAATATGGAGAGCTCCCAAAGAGGAGAAAACTATCTCCAAAACCAGTGATTTTACTGAGAGCGGGAGGCTGTTCATCTCTTTTGTGTCAGGATGCTTGGGAATGTGTTTGTTTATTTCAAACCATTCCCAACAATATGAAATTTACAAAAGTGTCTAGCCAGATTCAAAGGTGAATCAAGCAGGAATCTCAACGAGGATTTCACGATTTCTATAGAGGACACTATTTGCATTGCGTTATCAAAGCAAGATAATTATTGTCGATCAAGACAATGCATTACCTCGAAAGAGATAGTTATGCTATTATTGTTTTATCATTATCGATCAAGTCGATATATTATTTGGAGATCGTCTTGTCGTTATTATCCACGGAGGCGATATAAATGTTCATGCATCGCGGAATTCATACACTGAAGTCATGCATCGCGGAAGTCATGCATCGCAAAGATCATGCATTGCGGAAAATCATGCATCGCGGAAGTCAGACTAAAGATCATGCAATGCGGAAAATCATGCATTGCGGAAAATCATGCATTGCGGAAATTCATGCATCGCGGAAGTCATACACTGAAGGATCATGCATTGCGGAAAATCATGCATCGCGAAAGTCATACACTGAAGGATCATGCATAGCGAAAATCATGCATTGCGGAAGAGCCATTCATCGCGAAAAACCATGCATCGCGAAAATCATGCATTGCGAGTCAACAATTATGTACGATGAGAAGATTTATTTGCCGCGTACAAATTCTCATACATCGCGAGAAGGATTTCATTACCTCGCTGAAATTTAGGACATCGCGAGAAGATTTTTACCTCGCCGAAATTAGAATCGCGAGAAGAATTTATCCCGTGGAACTTGTGCATCCGAGGAAGGATCCATGCCTCGTTGAAAATCATGCATCGCAGAAAAGTCAAGCATTGCGGAAAATCATTGCATTGCGAGTTAAACAATTGTGCACGACGAGAAATTTCCTGCCTCGTCAAAATTTAGACATCGCTCGATGAGATAGATGTTTATGCCTCGTTGGAAATTAGACATCGCCGAGAAGATTCAACCTCGCCGAGATTATTGCATCCCTGAGAAGAATTCCATGCCTCGTTGAAACGTATTGGGAAATAAGGGGACTAGAGAGAACGATTTCAGGCAACTTCCTCGGAACGAATTTACTTTTATGTATCGCGGATATATTTATGCCGCAAGAGGACTACCACGGAGTAAAGAAAGAGAAAACTACTTATCCATGAGACCTCATTCTATAATTTCTTATAAAAGTAAACATCAAAGAAGGAGCATCGAATGATAGCGACAAAAGAGACATCATATACGCATCAACATTTATTTTATTTTATATCAAGAAGAGTACATTGAAGATTTATAATTGCAAAAACAACAAGACGTAAAGGCTTTATTTGGTTGGACGGCCAGACCGATCGGTCGACGTCGATGTGAGAAAACAATGAAGTGTCAGCACGGTAAAAAAAGACAATGTCTCCCATCCTAATTGCATTTTTTAAGCTGACGAGTGTATTTTGTACTTTGTAGAGGCATCCGAAAGGATGAATTCTCAAAAACCACAGGTGCGGACGACATCAAAAAGGATGCAAAAACACTACGTGGAAAACTTTTCTTAGCAGCGAACTGGGATAGTCCAAAGATGAATTATCACACTCTACTAGGAAGCGAGCACGAGGAGAGACATTCCACCACAATCGACCACCACTAATCGAGGAAGCAAGTCTCTTCATTAGTTTTGTCAGTTTAGTCCCCTCAATCCGGAAGTTTTGACATATCGGAAGAAGTTTCCGATATGAGTGACAAATGCGACCAGAGTTTCGGAAAATTATGTCGTGTAGGTTTCTTGATTATGGGGTTGTGAAGCGCGCCATTCATTGGCTAAGAGGTTACAAGCCTCCTTTTCATAATCGTTAATTGTCACCTGCTCAAAAACCGAAGGTTTCTAGCATATAGATTTCTTTTCCACCGATCGAGTCGAACTACACCAAGCCTAATTACTAGGGTTTAAGGATATTAGGCGGATTAGACTTTGAGGACTCGGCTGTATTCCAACATTCGCTCTCGAATTCTATCCGAGGCATCCGTACCTCCATAATTCGGTATCGAGGTGGCCTTTTGATTCTTTCAAAATAGTGCGATAAAATAAAATGCGAACTACAAGTGGCCTGAATTCTCCTTATAGCCTGAGATATGTAGGAAAAAACCGGTTGCAAGGTTCGCCATAATCCTAAACCTTTGTGTGAATCCTTCCTTTTTAAATGAATGGAGTTGGTCAAAATTGGTCCGGTCAATTTCATTTTCCTCGAGCTGCTTGCTTCAATCCGAGTAAAATGAGGGACAATTGTTGACACCCAATTTTTGACCCGCATCGATATAAACTAATTATCGAGCTTCCTATATTTTCCAAATAATTTAAATTAATTAGTTTTATAAATTGTATGAATATAATAATATAATACATGAACTTTACGTTACTTTGACTACGTTGTAACATAATTTTTGATAACATATTTTTACATAATTATGTATATAATTAGTATATCTCATGATTATTCAAAAAAACCATCAAAATATACATTTAAATATTTTATTAAACTAGTTTAATTCAAATTATAATTATACTTTTTGAATCGCTTTTTGCGATTATGTCAATAAAAATAGTGTAGCTCGGAATTAAATAAACAATTCATTTTATTGAGTTTAGCCTGATTGTGTATTTGTATTTTGTGTTATTGTTGTCAATTAAGGGGGCAAGCGGAAAAACAAGGTCAGCTCTAAACATTATAAACCCAAACCAACCGAAGGAACCCCAGGCCGAAAGGCCCAAGACCAAGGCCGGGCAAGCCCAGGCAGTGGGCTTCTTTTCTTGCTTCGGTTCGTCTGTTTTTACCTATCCTCTTTGCCTAACTCATTCCTTGTCTCTACTCGTCACGCTTCCCCTTATTTTCGCTTTATCCCGGCAGTTTTCACAGTCTTTTGACTTAGTCTTGCTACTCTGACTTCCTACCCGTCCGCTCTCTCGCCTTTCTCACTCCCGTTCGTCCCATTTTTCCGTTTTTTTTCATTCTTTGTGCTTTACTGCTCCCTTCCGTCACTTATATATGTCTCTTACAATTCTACTATCTGCCTGCGTTTATTTCTTTAGCGTATACTTTGAGTCTTTGTCATTTTAACTACGTTTTCTCCTTGCTCTTCTATGTTCTCCTTGATGCCCGGGTTTCTCGATCCCTCGCCCTCACTCATTGTCTCCCCCTGTCCCGCTCCTGTTCCCCCTCTCCACCCCGTTATACTCCCATTTTTTTCTGCGTTTCCCACTTCTTCGATTCCCCCCCTTATCACTCCCTTTTTTCTCCCTTATACCCTTTTTTTGTTCTCCCCGTATTCTCTGTTTCTTCTCTTTTTTTTCCTCTATTTCCCTGTCCCCCTTCTCCCATTTTTTCCTCCCGCTTCTTACATCCCTTCCCCTCCCTGTTTTCCATCCTATTACATCTTCCCCCCCCTCATTTCTTCCATTTCTCCTTCCATCTATACATTTTCCTTCACCTATTGATGTCTACTTTATCGGACCCCCTCCATTCTTTTTTATTTCTTTTTTTTCTATTTCTACCTTCTATCTCACCCGACTTAACCTCTGCTTCTCAAGCTTTGCGTTCCTCGCGCATTTGACCTCTCTGTTTTCTACTCCCAATCCTCGCGCATTTCGCTGTTCTGCCCCCCGCTTCCCGCTAATTCCCCCTGTATCTCTCTCCTCTACATCGATCTGCTCCTTCGGCCCTACTTATCTTACATCCCTTTTCTCTCTTACCTTTTTGTCTTTATCCACTCGTCTCCACCTTCCCACCAATGTCATCCATCGCACCCCCTTTCTCTCTCTCTATATTAATTTCTCCCGTCTCTCCATTTCTTCTCTTGCCCTCTTTCTATTCCTCTCTGTTCCTGCTTCCGTTACTTCGACTTCTCTTCTTTCCTCCTCTCCTCCCAGACTTTTCCTACCCTCCCTCCCTCCGCGTTCCTACGTTACCTCACCTTCTTATCTTCCCTTTTTTTGCTCTCCACCTTGCTTCCCTCGTTTATTTTTGCCGTAGTCTTTCTGTTCTCTCTCATCTCTTCCCAATCTCTTCTCTCTCGCCCCTCTTTCCTTCTTTCTGCTCCTTTCTTCTTTCCATTCCCTTGTTTGCCCTTTTGCCTCATATCTGCTCCTCCGGCTCTTCTCCACGACCTCCCTATTTCTCTACTATTTTTCCGACTTACTCTCCTCTGTTTTTACTCCATCCCTTCGCCCTTTTTTTCTTTTACCTTGCCCTTTTCGTGTCCTCATTTCACTTCTTTTCCCCTTCCATTTGATCCGCTCCCTCTGGTCAGCTCCTCCGCTCTCACCCGTCGTTTGTTTTTGCGTCCTGCTCTTCTCCTCGGTCTACCTAGTTCCCCTTTCCCGCCCCTTAATATGCTACTGTATCTCGCTTCCCCTTCCCCTGCCTATTTTATCTATTCTCCCTTTCCCGAGGCCTGCTTCCATTTCCAACCCCAGGCCCAAATCCCCTTCAACTTTTAAAAAAATACTCAACCCAATTTCAGCAGCCCGTTTAACCTCACAGCCCACCTTCATTTAAATCCCTCTTCCAGCCCAAATTAACCCCCGACCCAACCCCATTCGACCCTGCCCTGATCCAAACCCGCCTCCCCCGTTCTTCTTCCCCCAGCTATTCCCAGAACAAAAGAACAGAAACCCAGAAAAAGCAAATAGCCCCAAAATGGAAAATCCCTCCCCGGACGCGACCCCTTCCCTCGCGTCTCCCTCACGTTCTCTCCCTCTCTCCCCAAACTCCCCTCTCTCTCTCTTTTCCTCACCTCATCGTGCGTGGACGAGCAGGGCAACGGAAACCTGCACTCTGCTCCTTCGTACGCAGCCTCGCAGTGAGCACGCGACAAGCTTTTGTCCTTCCAAGCAGGAGATTATGCCACGCAAGAGCACAAGGACGATAGCTTCGATCCAAGCCGTCCAGCGGGTCGTTTTTGAGAGATTGGCAGCCTTGGGTATAAAACCCAGTTGTATGCTCTTAGCCAAGGGGGGGATTTTTGAATTTGGTTCTGAGAAGGAAATCCCAAATCTACCCTAATCCTTTCTTGTTTTTCCCCCTCCCTCCTACCCCAAGAACCCTAAAAATTCTCCCTCTATATAAACTCACTCCGTTTTCATAATATGGGTTGGACGTTTTAGAGTGGAAAAAACTTTCAGGTTCAAAGGAACATTCTTTTTTTATTTCCTCTGTCTGTTGTAGAAAAGAAATATTGTTGAGAGCTATAAACTCTTCTTTTTGAGTTGGATTCTTCATTGAAAAGAGAACATTTCAAATCCCTTGGGAAAAATCTGAAAAGATTTTTGTGTCATCATCTTGTCGTGACACTTTCTTGGCCAAAGAACTAGTGAGAGTTCTTATTTTTCGAGTAAGGGAGAAGAAGAAGTTAGTGTTTTCCTGCTTGTTTCGTGTGCTGAATCGTTCCTCGCTCGCACCGTCCCTGTTCCGCTGCTCATCACAAGGTAAACACCTTTTATTTCTTTACGTAGTTCTCTTCTGTTCTTGGTCTCGACCGGACGGTTTGAGGGTGAAGATATTTTGTTGTATGCCTTTGGTTTGTTCGTTATTGTTCCTCACTTTGTATGTATGCTTGAGTTTACTTGCTTTGTTTTATTTGTTTAGATAACTCGGGTGTTCCTGTCTAGTTATGCGAATGAATACGTTGTTTGGTGGTAGTTTAGAGGTTCGCAGACTTTAGCGAAGATGGTTCTGTCTTCTTTCTTCTTATCAAGCATGTGTTTCTCCCATGGAGTTGTATTTTATCGACGCTAGACACTCGATGTCGTATCCCTCATTATTTCACCTCATGTTGAAAGAATGAATTGCGATGTCTAAATTTGGATTTACCCTATGGTGTTTGACTTTTCGAAGTTGATGTGTTGCACCCTCGTCTTGTCCAAATGCTTTTTTGTGTGTTCAAGTACAATCTTCTCTCGTTCAGCTTCATGCTATTTTCTCGTTTTTTTTTTCTCGAAATGGTTTCTTCTGGTCTAAAGAGATGTGTTGCTGCTGCCAGTCATTAAGCCTTAATATAAGTATATGTCGTAGCTGTGACCCATTGTCTCTCTCGTCAAGTCAGTTTGTTTTATCATTCATTGACTATTTGTACGTTGCTATGTGTTCAGAGTATAATCTTCCCTCGTTATGTTTCACATTGTTGCCTCTATTTAGTAAAGAACGAGTTCAGAGTGTTTCATATGTTTAGTATTTTGAGTTGCATAATTTTCTTGTGCATTTGAGCTGCTTTTATGATGTAGTTTCTGCCCTTAAATGTCGCCATGATTTAGTTAAATTGTTGACCCTCTTGAAGGCATTTGCTAAGTTACTAATTGTTTGCTAAAGCTACTGTTGAGATCGGTAAAATGGGAGCATATTTTATATAAATGTGTCGTAATGTTAATTTATTATTCGAGTTATGTATCTTTGATTATAAATTGATTATAACCACTTTTGGAGAATATTTGCTAATGTATTTCTCCATATTCTGTGTTACGTGCGAAATTTGTTAGGGGTTCACCCCAAACTCCAATATTCATCCTCGCATTTCGGGAGAGCCATAAAGGCTCGGAAATTCTTTCCGTCGAGTCAACCCGCCAAAGTTGTATTTTTATTTTGTAATGGGCATAAGCCTTTGTCGCTTTACTTTCTCGTATTTTATGTTGTATGTTTATCTTAGGACAGGAGGATGGGTTAAAAAACCCAAAAACAGGTGGGTCCAAAACTCGGTCAAGGCAAACAGAACCCGAGTTTGGACCCAAATCTCCTCATCTCTCTCTCCCCTCCGCGTTTACTAGTTTTATATTGTTCTTGCGTGGGCTAGTAGTTAGTCGATCTTAGAAAACGCCAAATCCCGCCGAGGACGCTTTTCATTTTACTAAACTAAAGTAAGTCTTAACAAATAAATTTTCAAATTATAAAGCTTGTTTAGATAAACCTTAGGGAAGTTTAAGCGTCGAAAACAGAATCTCAAATTGCAAGATTAAACAATAAATTACTTCAAACTTTTAAAAATTTACCTAGATAAAATCTTAAAAAAGTTCAAAAATTTGCAAAAATAATCAAGTAGTTTTAATTCACCGGAAACGTATTAGTTAGGGGCGTCTTCGGTGCTTTTTCGAACCTTCCTAAGACGCTATAGGAATTAGGAATCCTTTAAAAAATTTTCACACCAATTTATCAGTTTAATTGTTTGAAGATAAGTTTTATTAATTTCCTTAAAATAAGTGGGTGATCCTTAAAAATTTCGAAAATACTTTTAAAATAAAACAAACTCTTTTCGAAATTATTTTTTTCGATAAAACAAACACTGCTAATGTCTCATTTTGGTTTGTTCAAAGTTATCAAATCAAATTTTAGTTCGTCAACTTTGTTTGACCATGATGTCTTTCGTCAATCCTAATCAAACAGAAGGGGCAAGTTGTTAACACCAAATTTTGGTTCGATATTTTAAAGTCATGTAAAAAATGCAATTTAACAAAAATAAAGATTTTCTCTGACCACCTGGAATGAACTAGAAAACCCGCCACACCACTACCAAGACGACCACTTCTTCTTGTTTCTTCCCCGATTCAGTGATTCCAGCAGCAGCTCCGATGAACCAGAGCTAAACACAAACCAGCTTTCCCTTCCCCTCTTCCCCTTTTATATTTTTCTTTTGTTTTCAGGTGTTTTCGCTCGATATCAATGATCTCTAATGAGCCAATGGTCACCCCTGTTTTTGCTACATAGAGAACGGACTTAATACTAAAACCAAACATCGTAGTTTCAGACCAGCTAGTGTCAAACCACAACACCAGAGTTAAGCTCAATTACAGCGAACCAGATCTACCCTACAACTTCCATTCTTATTTCCGGTGAAATTTTTACTCGTGTAACTTTATTTTACATGGTTTTATATCATTCTTGTTGAATGGATGACCTTAGTTCTTCAATTTTAATTATTTTTTCCCTGTTTCTTACTAATTATTAGCTTGTTTTGAGTTTATTTCTAATGACTATAGTAATTTTTAAGTAAAATCTAAGTACTTTATATTAAGTTTTATAGATTATAGTTACATTTGTGTTAATATTTCTATTTTTGGGTTAATTATTTATTGCTTATTGTATTTCTTTAGTCATTCTATTATGGGTTGTTTAAATTATTTATATTGTTGGTTTTCTTTTGCTTACATAATTTTATATTATTTATTAGTAGTAGTCTTGTTATTAATGTTAATGTTAGGGTTGTTATCATTATTTTTATTATTTTCACAACCCGAGCCTAGACCCTGTGCGGGAATAACACTCAAAGATCATTATTGGCCCTCAAACGAACCCTTGGGCAGACTTACTTAACTCAGCAAAAGACTAAACTCAACTTAAACATGAAATAAGACATGTTTAAAGGAAAGTACTTCTTATAATATATGGCCATGCCAACACTCTAGCTTCAACAAGAAATAATAAATTCTAAACTAAAACACTAGTGCCTATGAAGCCTCTAAACTAACTGAACAGGGATGTTGGGACAGACCCCACAAGATCCTAAAACTAAACTATTAAAAGCAAAAGAAATGGATGTCCTCCAGAATGCAAGGAGGCTCACCACTGACTTTTGAACTCAAACTGGATCAGCGAAACATCGTGTGCTGATCCTAGTTACCTGCTTCTGTATCATAAAAAGATGCAGCACAACTTTCATCATTACATTGAGTGTACGAGTATGTGAGTTGGAAAGCCACAAAAACAAGCTTGAAAAAGGTAGTAAGATGAATACTTTAAAATTGGCGTGCTCAAATATGATTTTGTTTGACTGAGCTCTTATTCGATATACGCAGTTCAAAATGAGTGCAATATAAAGAAAATATGACTGCAAAACATGCTTAAACCTCTTTAATTATATATATATACATTATATATATATATATATTATAATATATCTATACATAAATTACCACAATAACGTTTGAGGCGTATATTAAAATACAATATTTTTTTGTATAAAATGCAATAACCGATGTATATAAAATTACATTTACTTGTGGGAGATTCTCTAACCGAAAACCGTCACTTAAGAGCAACAATGATGATACAGTGGTCTACCGCACGCTGCTAGGGCATCCTATACCCGACCAAAGGTATAGGACCTAAACTGCCTAGTGGATTCACTATAAAACTGTGAAAAGGAGTCATCTAAAAACTATGACCGTTTTCTACCCATGGTGGCTACATTGTTTATGGGGGTAATAACAGTTATCTGAACTCTCCCCCATATCGGTGCTTAATACTACTCCCAAAAATGTACTGTATTTTATATTTAAAGACATACTGATTCTGTGGTTAGATATTAGTGCTCAAAACTAAGCTTTTAAAAAGATCTCTTGGAAATCATAGTCTCCTCTTCATTATATTAAAACTAACCATAGGCTTTGTAGAAATCCAGATTCCCTTGCTTCTCAAAATTTTGAAAACATTTTTGTTTAAACTATTAGGGCTACTTAGTTATGTTATAACTCTTGAGAAGTGAACTCAACTTGATACTATTTCCTTACTTGAAACTTAACTCATAGGGAATACTTAGTTTCCTCATAGCTTTGAGAAATGAACTAAACGCTTTACTCTTTCTTAACTTGAACTTTATGTCTTTAAAACAAAGTGAAAAATGTTTGTGAAAGACTTCATAAAACTTGATATCTTTACTTTGACTTGCTTCTTAACTTCTAGACTTGGCTCTTAGCTTCCTTGACTTTGATCTTAACTTTCCTTGAATTGAATTATAAATTCAAATATCGTGATCTCATGTTTATGGATGATTTCATGATATTTAGATTTACGTTACATTGTTGGTATCAACTAGGAATGAAGGGTACATCACTTAGGAACTAGTACAAAAATATATGGAGAGAACAGAGTCTCAAAGGGGTCCTGGCGCTCTGAGCGGCGCGGAGAGCCATAGCCTGACTGGTATAGGCTTTCCTCAGGCGCTCTGAGAGGCATGGTGCACCAGATCCTGACAGACAGAATCTGTCCTTAGGGATTTGGAGGTGCGGTGCCCCAACATCTATCCAATGGGTTTTCTGACTTTTTTCTTCGTTTTCCATCACTAAACAATCCCAAACTCCCATAAATTCCACACCAAACTCTTACGATCCCTAAATAACTCATTACCCAATTGTTTAGACCAAAAAACAATCAAGAAAATTGGATTAAAACTAACAGAGATCAGCAACAAATTAACAAACAAGAACTTCAATGTTTTCATCAAGAACTTCAAGATTTTCATTCAATTTAACTCTAAATTTGAATAAAATTGGAGGGCGGGTGAAAGAATCCAACACCAAATAATCTCACATACCTTGTTAGGGATCACCCTGGACGAAATCCACGAACGAATTCTTGGAGTTCATGCGTCTTCTTCTCCCCTTTTCTCTTTTCTTCTTTCTCTCAAAGACCTATTTTCTAAATGTGAAAACTGATTGGGATCATATTAGACCCCAACTTATAACCCCTAAAACAAAAATAATAATTAATTAAGGAAATGACAAAAACACCCTCAACAAATCCAGATTTGAATTTTTCCCTTCTCGAGATCCGAACTTTTCAAAGTCATATCCCCTCATACAACCTCGTAAATTAACAAACTTGACGTCATTGCAAAGATCTTCCGACGATCTTTCCATCCATATAAATAACTCACCCAAACTCCTCTTGAGAGTGAAGTTATGGCTGTTGGAAAATGACTAAAACTCACTTTCTAAATCTGAAAATTTTCCAGATTTCCTTATTTCCAAGTTTTATTATTCTTGTTCTTCTTAGCTTAACCTTAGTTCATTCTAGAATATGATATATTACAATATCTGCCCCTTGGGAACTTTCGTCCTCGAATGTGAACTCTTCACTAAGCTAAGGATAGTAACATCATTTCAGCACTCAACCAGAAAAGCAAGTAATAATACGATTATACATAATCTTATAAAGTGCTAAGTAGAGAATTTTTAGTACCTCGGCCTGCATTCTCTCCGGTTTCCAAGAGATGTGGATATATTTTATTTATATCCTCATGCACCTCTCATGACGCTTCTTTAACATATTATTTCCTCCACATGACCTTGAATGAAACAACTTCCTTTGTCCTCAACTTGTGAACCTGATGATCAAAAATCTGAACTGGAACTTCTTCATAGGACATGTTATACATTACTCCCACATTTATCGTGGTCGGTTACTATCATGAAGGATCACTCAAAACATCGCAAACATTTAGGGAAATATGGAATACCCGGATGAACTGCTTCAAAAACTCTTGGGATAGCTCAACTCATAAGCCACATTTTCCCCCCTCTTGGAGATTTGATAAGGTCCAATTATTCCGGGGGAACTAAGTTTACCCTTCTTACAAAAAACTTCATAAAACTCCTTTCGAAAGTGAAACTTTAAGATACACCCAATCATCTACCTAAAAACTGTTAATGGTACTGTTCTAAACATCTGTGTAGGACTATTTGGACCGAATTTGTGTACTCTTCAACCAACTTACTTGAATCCACTTTCACCTTCTCCTATATTGGGAACTAAATCTTTGAGTCCTATCAACCCTGATTCGGAACTTCGAGCCCACCATATGAGATCTGACATTCTCCCAGAAAAGAGCTTCATATGGGTCCTTGGGATGCTCCAAATAATAAACTATTGTTGGAAGCGACTCAATGAGAGGGAGGTATCCCCAATTGCCCTCTTGAAGTCAATAACACAAGCCCTCAACATATCTTCCAATGTCTGGGTAGTACGCTCTTCTTGTCCGTCTTTATGAGGATGAAAAGCAGTGCTAAAATTTACCTTAGAACCCAAACCTTTCTGGAAAGATTTCCAAAATTGTGCGATAAATTCTGCACTCTATTTCTCTCTCTCTCTCACATTCCTCCCACCCTACCTAGTCTCACAACTTCCCTAGTGCCTCCCCTCCTTACCATTCCCTTCTCACTTCATACACCCACTTTCAATTATCCACCCTGAATATTAGGATATAGGACTCCATAGTCTTACCACTCATTGAAGGTACATCTTAGCATAATCCTCGATCGAATATGTAGTATTTACTCGCAATAAATGGGCTGACTTTTTCATTTTGTCGACAATCACCCAAATAGAATCATGTTGTCTTTTTAATCTTGGCAAGCCTGTAATGAAGTCCATATTAATCAACTCCTACTTCCATTCTGGAAGTTCTTTATTCAGAGCTAAACCTCTAGACTTTTGGTGTTCCATTTTCACTTGCTGACAATTTGAAAAATCTTTCTTCATGCCTTCCCACCAATATACCTGTCTCAAATCACGGTACATTTTTGTGGCACCTGGATAAATGCAAGATTCTCTCTTAGAGTCCATCCACCTTAGGTACACATAATCTTCCTTGGTATATAAACACACCATCTCCCCCTTGTTCAATTTCCAATACTCTTTGGCTATGGACACTTGCGTTTAAATCAAGCAAAATAGGGTCTTGGTCTTGCTTCTCTTTAACCTTTGACAACAAGGATGATTCAGCCCCATTGGTCACCATTATACCTCCTTCTGTGGAATCCATATGTCTGAATCCCAGTCGCGCAAGTTTGTGCACATCTTTTGCTAACTCCCTCTTTCTTTCTTTGACATCAGAATTATTTCCCATGGATAACTTCCTTAAGGCATCAGCAACCACATTAGCCTTACTTGGAGGTAAAAAATACTCATGTCATAATCCTCGAGTAATTCCAACCACCTTCTTTGGTTGTGGTTGAGCTCTTTTTGAGTGACCACATATTGGAGGCTCTTGTGATCAGTGAACGTATCCGCATGAACTCCATTCAAATAGTGATGTCATATCTTCAACGCACACTACTGCATCCAATACTAAGTCATGATTTGGATAATTCTTCTCATGAAACTTCAACTGTATAGACGCATAACTTATAACGTTTCCATTTTGCGCCAAATCTTGATGTGTCACAATACACCACAAATCCTTGAGTACCCTCTAGTAAGGTCAAAACTAGAGCGGTAATCAATCTCTAATCAACTCCCGAAATCTTTTTCACACTCTTCGGACCATTGAAACTTGACCGTGTTCAGAGTTAAGTTGGTCAAAGGAGACCAGATATATGAGAATCCTTCAATAAATCTCCTTTAATAGCCAGCCAAACCAAAATAACTCCTTATATCTGTTGGAGATGTGGTCTAGGCTAAATCTGAAGTGCCTCAATCTTCTAAGTGTCAACTATAATACCTTTACCAGAAACCATGTGGCCTTAGACTACCACAGACTTAAGCCAAAACTCACACTTGGAGAACTTGGCATACCAATTCTTTGTCTCTCAATGTTTGAAGAACAATTCTTAGGTGACTAGCATCATCTTTTTCATTCTTTGAATAAATCAGTATGTCATCAATGAAGACAATGACAAAGAGATCTAAATAAGGTTTGATGACTCTATTCATAAGATTATGAACGTTGCAGGTGCATTTGTCAAGCCAAAGTACATAACCAAATATTCGTAATGCACATACCTTGTTCTAAAAGTTGTATTGGGAATATCACATTCTCTTACTCTCAACTGATGATAGCCTGATCTGAGGTCGATCTTGGAGAAACAAGAAGCACCGTAAAGATGATCAAAAAGTTCATCTATCCTTTTAAGAAGATATTTATTCTTGATAGTCACCTTATTCAGCTGACGGTAATCTATCATATCCTAAGAGACCCATCCGTATGAAAACATTCGAGATCGGAGCATCCCAAGGTGAGATACTCGATCAAATAAGCCTTTATATAATAGGTCTTTCAATTTCTCTTTTATATCTTTTAACTATGATGGTTCCACTAAGTATGGCGGAATAGAGATAGGAAAAGTATCTGCAATGACGTCTATGTCAAAATTTATCTCTCTTCCGGGAGGGACTCCGAGGAGATCATCGGGAATGAATTCTGAAAACTCTGACTATAGAAACTAACTGAAATGAAGGTACCTCAACACTTGAGTCATTAACTCTGAAAAAGTAATAGATACACCCCTTAGAACTAACTTCCTCGCCTTAAGGTACGAAATGAAGCGAACCTTAGGCACTGTTGAACTAGTAGCCCACTTTATGAATGGATCATTAGGAATCTGAAACTTGAAAACTTGAGTTATGCAATCTATTGATGCATAACATGCATGGAGAATGACATCAAAATCTACCATGTCTAACTCTATTAAATCAGTCATCGTACTATTGTGACTGACGAAAACATGACAATCACGATAGACTCTTTCTTCTAGAATGGGTTCACGAACAGGTGCGGATACACTAAATGGTTCTCTAAGTTTCTTTGGAGAAATATCAAAGTTCATATCTACATAAGGAGTTACAAAATATAAACTATCTCATGGGTCTAATAATGCATAAGAGTAAAGTCAAAGAATCGAATCATACCAGTGACAACATCTGGAAAATTCTATAGTTCATGGCAATTATTATGAGCATAAAAGTGGTTTGTACCTCTTCCTTTAGCATAAGAATTTACCCTAGGTGTAACCCTGATTTGTAGAGCAACTGATGAAGATTGATATCTATTGCCCGGATTTCCACCGCCTTTATTGTCCTTGGGGAACTCTCTCATAAAGTGATCCTCTTTACCATACTTGAAACAACGCGTGAAGACTTTGCGACAGATGCCAGAGTGATTCCTACCAACTTGGCACAGGCAGGAGGCTTAGTACCTTTTTGTGACACACTACCTTGAGACTGAGCTGGCCTACCCTTGAAGTGCTACAAATTCTGGCCACTATACTCACTTCGATTTCTATGTGCAGCTGCACTAGCAAATGATGGTGCATGCCCTTTTTATTTCTGGAATTGTGATCCGCTTAAACCAGCTTTCTGTTGGCTAGACTCGTTTCCAGTCTTTGCTTTATTTTTTTGATACTCTTTTATATCCTTCACCTTTTATTCTTCAATTTGTTTGACATATACCATCATCATAGATATGTCCATGTAACCTAAAAACATGGAAGCCCTACGTTCCTTGCTTGAAGCGCAACCCAACCCTGCAACAAACAGACGCATTCTGTTCGTCATATTTTTCACCATCTCCAGAGTATAATGAGATAGTTTGGTGAACTTCATCCCATACTCTTCTACATTCATGGAGTCCTGTTTTAGAGTAAGGAACTCCCTCACTTTTGATTCCTTCAGTTCGCGAGGAAAGAACCTCCCCAAGAAGGTTTTTGCGAAGCAATCCCTACTTGTATGTGGTGCATCCTAAGCTCTACAACCCTTCCATTGATCAAACCAGGTTCTAGATACACCCTTTAGTTGATACGCTGCCAATTTAACCCTCTCATAATCCACCTCATGCATTAACTCAAACTCCTTATTTAATTTCTCTACAAAGTTATTCAGATCCTCTGTAAGGATTGATACAGAAAAACTAGGGGGGTTCATTATCAAAAACTCACGAACTCTCGAGGTATCAACTACTCCTTGTCGAGTTGCTCTTTTTTGCACAACCTACTTTGTCACAGCCTGTAGCATCTGGATACCTTCCACAAATTCAGCATTGGTAACCTCTCCTTGGGGTTGCACCTCTAGGGTATTTGGAACCTCTTGTTCCTCAACATTTCTTCGTGGTCGACCTCAAAATTCTCTTCTTAGAGGCATGATGATTTGAAAGATACGTGTAAGCATGAATTAGATAGAGAAACTTTAGGGATAAACTCTTGACACAAAAAGAACATGAAAAAAGGGAAATATTCCTAAATGTTGTAGCCTCCTAATCATAGATGTGGGACGCTTCACACCGATGATTAAGATTCATATACTCCTAGGAATCTTGATCTCTAGGATCTGATACTATGTTTGTCATGCCCCGAGCCTACACCCTGGGAGGGACTGACACTTGAAGACCATTGTTGTCCCTCAAGCGAACCCTTGGTCAAGCTTACTTAATTAAGCGGAAGACTAAACTCAACATAAACAAGAAATAATACATGTTTAAAGGAAAATACTTTTTATAATATCTGGTCGTGACGGTACTCAAGTCTCAACAAGCATCAATAAACTGTAAATTGAAATACTAGTATCTACTAAGCCTCTAAACTAACTGAAGAAGGATGTTGGGACAGACCCCAACACATCCTAAAACTAACCTACTAAAACTAAAAGAAATGGATAGCCTTTAGAATGCAAAATGGCTCATCACATACTCTGGAGCTCAATCTAGATCAACGAAACATCGCGTCTTGATCCTAGCTACCTGCATCTATATCATAAAACAATACATGCCAACTGGCATCAGTACATTGAATGTACAAGTATGCGAGTTGGAAATCTAAACAATACTTAGAATTGAAAGGGAGTAAGAATGAATAGTTACCTTAACTCTGCTCAACTCATGATATACTACCTCTTATTTGATATACGCAGTTAAAATAAATACAATACAAAGAAATGCTGACTGAAAACAGGATTACACCTCGGAGTATATATATAATATATCTATATATATAATATATATAATACAAGACCACAATAATGCCGAAGCATATATAAAATACAATACTACTGTGTATAAAATACAATAACCAATGTATATAAAAATACATTTACTTATGGGAGATTCTCTAACCTACAACCATCACTTAAGAGCAACAATGATGATACATCGGTCTACCGCTATACCCAGCAAAAGGTAGAAGTCCAGAACTTCCTAATGGATCCATTAGTAAAATGTGAAAAAGAGTCATCTAAAAAGTATGAACCTTTTCTACCCATGGTGGCTACATGATTTATAAAGGTTGTTAGTTATCTTAACTCTCCCTCATATCGGTGCTCAATACTACTCCCAAAAATATAATGTTTGTTATGTTTAATAAAAACACTAATTCTGTGGTTTGAGATTAGTGCTGAAAACTTAATTTTTAAAATGCTCTCTTGGAAATCATAGTTTCCTCTTCCTTCTATTAAAACTAGCCATAGGACCTGTAAAAGTCTAGCTTCCTTCCTTCTCAAAAGATTGAAAACATTATTGTTTAAACTCTTAGGGACTACTTAGTTCCCTTATAACTCTTGAGGAATGAACTCAACTTGATACTCTTTGCTTACTTGAAACTTAACTCTTATGAAATACTAAGATCCCTTATAGATTTTGAGAAATGAACTCAACTCTTTACTCTTTCTTGACTTGAGATTTAGGTCTTTAAAACAAAGTGAAAAATGTTTGTGAAAGATTTCAAAAAACTTGATAACTTTACTTTGACTTGCTTCTTAACTTCTAGACTTGGCTCATAACTTCCTTGACTTTGATCTTAACTTTCCTTAAATTTGATTATGGATTCAAGGATCATGATCTCATGTTGATGGATGATTCCATGATTCTTATGTGTACTTTGGAGTGTTGGAATCAAGTAGGAATGAAGGGTACATCAGTTAGGAACTAGTACGAAAAGATAGGGAAAGAACGGGGTCTCCAGGGGTCCAACCGCTCTGAGAGGCACAGAGCGCCATAACCTGACGGACAGAGGATGTCTCAGGCACTCTGAGAGGCGTGATGCGACAAAGCTTGATGTACAGACTCTCGTAGAATGCAGGGAGGGGGGGGGGAGATTCAGTATTCCGACACACTCACCCCGTCCCTCCCTCACCTTCATCGTATAGCTACTACTTCCCCAGCTATCTTAACCACCCGAACTTCACACTCCCCCTCCACACCGTTTATAATTAACAACCACTCTTCACTCACTCCACCTCCTCATATGTTCTGCCGCATTACCTACCCTCCTACCTCCTATTCCTCACCTTTTCTTATTGTTTCATCACCGCTGCGCACCTGTTGGTTGCCCTCATTCCACCTATTACAACCGTTCGTCTACTTCGCCTTCACTATAACCCTTACACTCTACGAATACCCAACCGGTCCCCTACCCCCCAACCTAACGGTCTTCACCACCGAACCGTACCACCCCCTTAACTACTCCACCTTAAGACAATCTCTAAACCGTTACTCCCTTTGCCCTTTATATCCCTACTTACCCTGTGCTTGCACCCTCACTCTCTTCACACCTTCTCTCTCTCACCCCCCTCTAACCGTCTGCTATCGCCCACCCTGACTCACGAAATTTACTATTTATGGATCTCTATATCCCCATCCTTCTCGCGCAGCATCTAATCTTCAATCGATAGACGACCCTCACCCACGTACTCGCTCATCCAGCCCCCCCCCGCCCGCCTACCGACGCGTTCTTTCCCCAGACCCCATCTCATTTTTTATCCGATTCTCCCGCCCATATCCCTCTCCACCTATAGCACGCTTCCGTCCCATTTTCCACATACTTCATCCTCGCCTCGAGAACAGCACCTCTAAACATCCATCTTTCATTTCCCTTTCTTTCTCTTAGCATCTACCCAACGGGTTTTTCGACATTCTTCTTCATTTTTAATCTCTACACGTTCCCAAACTCCCATTAATTCCACACCAAACTCTTAGGATCCCTAAATAACACATTATCCAATTGCTTAGACCCAAAAACATTCCAAAAACATAGATTAAAAGAATCAGAGATCAGCAACAATTCTACCAACCAGAACTTCAAACTTTTTGTCAAGAACTTCAAAATTTTCATATAATTTCTCTAATATGCTGTAATGAATCAAATTTGAGGGAGGGTGAAAGAAACCAACACCGAATAATCTCACATACTTTGTTAGGGATCACCCCCGACGAAATCCACGAACGAATTCTTGGCATTCTTGCGTCTTCTTCTCCTGTCTCCTCTTTTCTCCTTTCTCTCAAATCCCTAGCTTATCTTCTAAATGTGAAAACAGATTTGGATCATCTTAGACCCCAATTTATAACCCCTAAAATGAAAATAATAATTAATTTAGGAAAATACCAAAACACCCTTAATAATCCGGATTTGGAACATTCCCTGCTCAACAAACCAACTTCCGAAAGTAATATCTCCCTCATATGATCTTGGAAATTCGAAAACTTGAAGTCATTAGAAAGATCTTCAGACGAGGTTTCCATCCATTTAAATAAATCACCCAAATTCCTCTTGAGTTGGATGTTATGGCCTTTGGAAAATGACCAAAACTTTTTAAAATATGGAAATTTTTCCAGATTTCCTTACTTATTTCGGATTTTGATTATTCTTGTTCTTCTTAGATTAACTTTAGTTCATTCTAGAATACAAGATCTTACAATTATCATTATTACTATTATTACGTTAATTAATTTTTTTAGGTTAATTTTAGATATTTTATACTATATTATATAGTTTTATTTCTTACATTATTCAATGAGGAAATCACTTTGTCGGCTTTGGAGGTCTTCCCAATGTTAAGAGATGGAAATTTAGTTTAAGTTTTTATTTTCCTTGTTAAAAATGAAGATATCTCTTCCGCCCTCCTTGCCTCACATTCATCAAAACCGTTCCCTCCACCCCCCCTCAAACGCGCCATTTCTTCATTCCTCCTTCCTTTCGTTATCCGACCTCTCACCCTTTTTTTACCTTTCGAGGAGAAATATTATCGTCAATTTTCAAGGTCTTTCATGTTAATAAGACAAATGTTTTATTTGAAGTTAGATTTGATTTATTCACATTTATTCATTACTTAAAACCAATTTTACTAAGTGTCTTTACTGACCCAGAAGTTTGGGGTAGTAGGTTGGGGGGTCGGCAGGGGAGGCCCAAAGTAGGGGGGTGTTGGGGAGGGGGCGAGGTAGGGAGAGGGGGAGGGGGGGGGGGAGGTTGGTAGTATGCGAGGGGGGGGGGGGGGGGGGGCAGGGGAGGGGGGGAGTGGAGGGGGGGGCGGGGGGGGTGGGGGGGGAGAGGGGGAAGGGGGGGGAGGGGGGGGGGGAGAGGGAGAGAAAGGGGGACGGGAGGGGGGGGGGGGAGAGGGGGGGGGGGGAGGGGGGGGGAGGTGGGGGGGGGGGGCGGGGCGGGGTGGCGGGCGCGAGTATTTTTTTTTTTTTTTTGGGTTTTTTTTTTTTTGTTTTGCTTTTTTTTTTTTTTTTTTTTGCTTCTCATTGAATTATTCGAATTTAAAGTTGAATAATATTACTAGGTTCATATGGTATTATTGACCGATAAGGTGAGTTAGGCCCCGATCATGGAGATTGTTATATCATATTACTTGTGTATATTGCATGTCTATAATACCTGTGTATTATTGTTATCTTCTCCTCAATTTGAAAATAATGAATTCAATCGGACCCAGACTTGTGGATTCTGAAAGATTTCTAATACCTTTCCTTCGGAATAAGTTGAACCCCTTACCTATAATCTATGGTTTCGTAGACACATTTTTTAATTTAATTTGCCAATTGATTTCTTTGTTTTCCTAAAATTAGGTGGTGGCTCTCTTTTACCCCTTAACTCATTATAAAATTGAATTACTATTTTTTTGGTGAGTTACCATGACGTTGCTCCCTCTGAAACGGATGTCAAAAAGTTGGTCTATATCCCCCAAATTGATCTTCCACATCTAAATTTTGGATGAGTTATTTTTCACGACATTTTCATTTCAAACATTCTTCTTTAGGTTTCTATTTCAAGAGGACATTTAAAGGATTCCATAAGGGCAATATATGCAGATTTGTTTCTTTTCTTAAGATCAATTAATATTTCAAAAGAATGTTGTGAGATAACTAATGTAATATTCTAGAATAAGAGTTTGTCTATCATCATTTACACATTAGTGATTTTGTTATAATACTCATTGTGCTTCTTCCCTTACAACAACTTTCTAGCTCTATGTGCCCATTCAGAATTCTTTTCTATACCTTGGTGATAAATCTTTTTATTTTCTTGTCTCATTGATATTTTAAGTTATGTCATTTTCTTCCTACACCTCCCTTTTTTCTCCCCCTATTTTTGATCCCTACATTTTCTCCTATTTGGTCTTGTGACTTTCCCTTGAATGTCCCCCCCCACCCCACCCTCCATATTGCTTATATTTATATTTAATTGATTTGGTAACTTTTCTTCTTCTTTCTCTCCTACCTTCATATTTCTCATTTCAATTGCTAGTAATTTGTTACTTAGATTTTTCATCTTGTTGTCTTCTTCATTACTGATTTCTCTTAATTGTAATATCTTTACACGTGTAAGTTCCCTATTTTGTTTGAGAGTGTGTACCACTACTAAAAGCAGTAAGTGTGATGGAAAATAAAGGACGCCCAAAAGAGACAGACTCCATCCTTGTTTTTTAACAAAATCAATGGGAAAGCAACGGAGTCATGTCCGTCGCTTTTTTGGGTCGATCCTTTTCAAAAAGCGACGAATAGTGTTGCGTTCGTCGCTTTTTGATTATTTTTAGGATTTTTTAAAAATGAAGCGACGGTGTCCGTGCCTTTTTTTAATTTTTATTTTTAAAAATTTCCACAATGTGACGTAGTCCGTAACTTCTCTAGAAATTTTATTTTTTTAAATCCCAAAATTTCCACGGATTAAAGGACCTTGACCGTCGCTTTTCTGGAAATTATATTTTGAAAATCCAAAAAAAGGGACAGATTAAACCATAGTGTTCGTCGCTTTTTATTGCAATTTATTTGACAGCAGCCACCTGCGAATTCAACTCAATACAATTCAGCCCAATCAAACACACAATATTGTAAACAAGCTACACAAAACATAAAACAACAAACTTAAATTAACATTCAAAAGTATCCAAATCAAACTTTAAAGACTTATAAATTCTGTTAAAATTCGTTCAAAAAGTTCAAAAATTAAAAGAGACCTAAACTAGGGAGTGGGATCTACATAATCATTCTTATCACTATCGTCACCAGTATCCTCATGAGTTGAAGTAGTAGTTGAACGAGCGAGGTTCATAACTTGTTCTTTGATTTTCTCAATGGTATCACTCATGATTTCTTGTTCAACTACACTTCGCATGTCTGACTTTGTCAGTGCCACTAAGTTTTTCTATTTGAGTCAACATAGCAACAACCTGAACAGCGTCAAGTGCCTCTCCTTGACCTGACGACAATACCTTCTAAGTCTAACTGGAGTCGTCTTACATCATTTTGAGATCCTAGACTATATCAACTATTGTTGTGTGCACCCCCCCCCACACACACACACACCATTACCACCACTTTTTCTTTCCAAAATTGGGCGGACAGTTCAAATATCATTTTGACCGAACTATCTAGATTCTCAATGATGTACTAATTAAACTCATTCTTCATATTAAATATAAAAATTGAAATCTATCTATCTATCTATATATATATATAAAAAAAAAAAAAAACCTTTGGTCCAATGTGTTTGCGCCCCAACTCTTTTTGCTCTACATAAAAATTTAAATTTATAACGATATATATTAATCAAGTAACTATTTATTTAAAATTTTGAATTAGAACTTACCATCTCTCTTGCAATTGTTCTAACGGTCTTTGCACCTCCGGTGTGCAACGAGCCACCCTTAAAACTGTCTTTAGCCTTTTTGGCTTGCTCTAATATTGTCTTGAACTTATTTGTGTTCCAATACATACAATTCATCAAAAACATGAGGAAATATCCAATTTGGACGTTGATCAATATCCCAAATATTTCTTAGGACCAGCGAACAATCTGACGATTTGTCCTCCTCTCAACGACGAGAATGACGAATTGTACCTCGACTTCCATCCTAAGTTGCTGTATACTAATTTGTTGGATTGTGCAAGTGCACTTTTTCCTAGATGGAAAAGAGACTGGAGGGCCCATGCCATTATACATGTACTTCTAGAATTTTTTGGAGGTTTTAATTTCTGCCTCGAAAAAAGTTGTTAAATATTTTCCTAATTTCAGATTAATTGAATTGTTTAGTTATTTATCTAATGCATAAATTAATTTAATATGGTTAATCATTTTCATATTTTATAATTAAATAACTAATTTCAATACTAATTAATAAAGAATAAAATTGAAAAAAAAACATTTTAAAAGTAGTTTAGAAAATTTAATAATTAAATTAATTTAAAAAATAAAAAATATATCAATAATTCATTTAATTTAAAATGAAGGGAGAACATTTTTTGTAACTTCATTATAATTCCACCTTTTTAGTTTTTCATGTAAAAGATTTTCTTGCCATGTTGTTTTTTCATGTATACATCATTTAGCTCTATTAAATAAGTTGTCCTTTTTTATATATATATTATATTTTTTCTCTTTTAAACTTTTATTGCTTTTATTAATGAAGAGTTTGTTTTATTGGATCCACACGTTTGATATAATCTGGTTTGGTAATAGGAGTCTGTACAAAAAAAGTGTAAAGAACGATCTATAATACAGAACTATTAGAAATAATAGAATAATAAAAGTCCTTAAAATATATGCAAGAAATATTAGAACAACAGTAACCAGGAACCTATAAAACGAGAAAACTTTCCACACGGGTTGTTGTTTACAAGCTAATAAGAGTCATAACAATCGGAGCTTTTAGAAACGATGAGAAGGTGTTTTTTTGTGTGCTCCATTTTGCTTGTAATTTATAGTCTTTATACATGTTAATTATAATATACGAATCCTTATCTACTATGTTTCTTAAAGGAGAGTAATCCCCCCCTATTGTTACAATTAAATAACCTACAATAATCGCATTCTAGTTGATGATGGACTCTATAGCCCCCCTGCAAGATCATGTTCTGGGAGCGAACCATGAGCGGGATCGAAGAGTGAGAATCCCGATCTGGGGGCCAACACTTTGGTAAGATATCTGCAATCGATTTTGAGATGAAACATAATGAACCACCAAAGTTGATCTCAACCATCTCTCAAATAAAGTAGATCCAGACAAATATGCTTTGAGTGTTGATGAAACACAGATCTCGAGATAAAAATTGGGCCCTAAGTTATAATCACAAAGACTATGGGAGGTAAGGCCGTGTGGATGAGCTTAAAAGCCATGCTTTAAAAAGTACTTTTGAAGTGCTGAAACCTTATTTTTAAAATAAGCAGTTATGTTTGGCTAACAAGTGCTGAAGTTGCTATGCCAAACGTGAAAGGGAAATGGAAGAAAGAGATGTTAAGGGTTATGTTGTAATGTGGAGATGTATAAAAATATTAGGGCAGCACATAAAAAGTGGTCAACTTAAAACAGCTTATAAGCTAAAAACAGAAAAAGCACCTCTACCACCAACGTTTTACTTTTGGCTTAAAATAAGTTTTTTTTACTTAAATAAGTTATTTTCAGTATTGCCCAACAGCGAAATAACTCAAAAATCAGCTTTTAAGTCAGTTTGACCAGCTTTTTAAGCTAGCCAACAGGCTCGAAGTGAGAGGAGCATGTAGTTCACTAATAGGTTGCTGGATCCAAATTAATTCAGTAGTTGAAAATTCTAAAGTATAATACTCAGCTTCAGTACTCGAGCGAACGACAACCTTTTGTTTCCGCGAAGACCAACTGGTTGAGTTACCGCCAAAGAATAGTGCAAAGCCATGTTGGGAGCGACTGTCATCAAGATGAGAGATCCAACCAGCATCCGAAAAGGCCACAAGACTATAATCATACATAGGTCATAGAAAGAGGCCATCGTGAATTGATCCTTTTAGATATTGAAGTATGCGTTTGACAATTGACCAATGAGCAATAGTGGGTGATTGCATAAATTGGCATACTTGATTAACTGTGTAGGATATTTTTGGCCAAGTGATGGTAATATATTGAAGAGCCCCAATGACACTACGATATAAATAGGCATCAGGCAGATGATCACCAGAAAGAATTAGTCACGAACCAGGTTCAGTCGGACTAGAAATAGACTTAGCACCAGCCATGTTAGTTCGATGAAGTAAGTCACAAATATATCTCCCTTGACATAAAATGATCCCATTTGATGATGGAGAAACTTGTATGCCTAAAAATAATTTAAAGAACCGAGATCTTTAAGATTGATAAAATGTGAATAAATGTAGTGATGAAATCACTATACTACTAGTTATAATAAGGTCATCCACATAGACAAGAACATATGTTGTATGCTTAGAAGCTTGCTACACAAAAAGAGAAGAGTCAGATAAACAAGAGTGAAAACCAATGCCGAGTGGAAAATCCTTTAACTTATTGAACCAAGCATGTGGTGCTTGGTTGAGGCCATATAAGGCCTTGTTCAATTTGCATACGAAATATGGCCGATGAGGATCAACAAATCCTTTTCGGTTCCTGTATAAATACTTGCTCAGATATATCACCATTAAGAATGCATTGTTGATGTCAAGTTGCTGAACAAACCACTTGTTTGTCACAGACAGAAAATATTAGTCAAACATTTGTGGGCTTAACGACGGGACAAAAGGTATCAAAGTAATCAGCACACTCCTCTTGGTGAAAACCTTTAGCTACAAGACGAGCTTTGTGGCGTTCAATTGATCCATCGACTTCCTCCTTAATCCTTGTATACCATTTAACACCACCATGTGAGAGTTAGACACGGTGAGGACTAATGTCCCCTGTCTTATTTCGCTTAAGAGTTAAAAATTTTGTCTGCATAGCGTGGTGCCACTCATGAAATTTAGAGGCTTGGTAATATGTTGTAGGTTCAGGAATGTGATAGGATCAGGAGGTAGAGAATGTCGAGATGTTATAAGAGCCTTTGGTTTAGAGAATATTTTTACTTCGAACAACCATATGATGACAAGAGGTGTCCGAGGGGCGAAACTAGGAAGGATTTCTGGTCGTGTGAGAGGAATCACTAGATGTGTTAGGATCGACATAAGCAGTGTAACGCGGAGGCGAGCGAAAGCGCCCTCGAAAACCACTCACTTCAAGAAAAACCCAACACCGAGAAATAACCAAAAGAACACAAAGATTCACGTGGTTCGGTCAATCGACCTACGTCCACAAAGGAGATGAGCATCCACTATAAATATGGGAGTACCAATACAGAGAGAAACAACCTCAACCATTTCACTCGGAATACATGGGAGGTTCACACAAGTTGATAACTTCAGCTTGTGACCCGCATTTCTCCCCCTAACCAAACTCTCAAAGCCCTTCCAACTAACAACATGTGAATGCCTGATTAATTAGAACGGAACAGCCTCTATTTTAATAGTCGAACCTTTTCCTACAAGAAAAGGATTAGTACAATTCAAACCTTTCCTACAAGGAAACCTATTTTGGTCAGAAATTTAGGGCAAATAAAACCCAACAAATCTCCCCTTGCCTGAATTTTCGACAAAATAATTTGTCCCACCTTCTCACTTATCTTCAACACTTGCTTATCCTCTCCATAATCCCCTTTGAAAAAATTTATGTCTCAACACGAGAAACCTCTCTGAACCAATTTTCCCAACAAAAATCTTCATTACTGTCAAAAAAGGGTGCGGCTAGAACTACACCCGCCAAATGAACACCTCTTTCTAATCTGTCAATAATCGATTATCGAACCACGGAACTGACTCCGTCATTGAATCGGCTCTGATACCACTGTTAGGATCGAACAATACGCAGGTGTAAACGCGGCGCTAGCAAAGCGAACCTCGCACGACCACGAGTAAGAAGACAACGAGAAAAATATACCAAATAGACCCAAGATTGAACGTGGGTTCGGTCCAACGACCTAACGTCCAAAGAGATGAGCATCCACTATAATTAAGAGTACAATAATCAGAGAAACACCTCAACCCATTCACTCGAATCCATTGGAGGTTCACACAGATGGATACGTTCCAAGCTTGTTGACCCTAAATTCTCCCCCTACCAAAACTCTCAAAGCCTTAACTACATTGTGAAGTCGATTAATTGAATGAGAAAAAAAACAAAAAAACAGCCTCTATTTATATGAGTCCTAAACCCTTTTCCCCTACACGAAAAGATTGCAATTCAAAACCTCTTTTCCTAACAAGAAACCTTTTACTGGTAAGAAATTTATGGCAATAAACCCAACAAGATGGTGGTAGATTTCAGGTCGTGTACGTGGATGGTAATCTCTATTTGTAGAGGAGCAGGAGAACGTACAGAGAGAGACAATTTGTATGATTAGGTTTGCTCAAGATGAACGGATAAATATGTAACTTGAATTTTGATAATGACCGTGGAGCGATTAGTGGTAGGGAGGATTTAAACGCACTTGTTTGAGAGCGTTGTATCGATTAAATAGAAAGCTGTGTTGGCTAGAATGTGACGAGAGACAAGAGGATTTTTGGGATCGGCACCATGGATGACTAAGGAAGGTATTTCATCAACTACACATGGCGAGGTAATATAGATAAAGAGATGAACATGATAACCAGATAACTTTTTGTGATGAGAACTATACCACTAAGACAAGAAGAGTGCTAAAATAAGACATTATGGTGATTGTAAGGTCGAAGAAGGGATAACAAGGACAAACAAAAATTTTAAGAAACCCAATAATTAGAGAACTTTTGTACAGTAAGTGGATCATGGAGATTTGTAATAAAAACAAAAGATACTGGTATATTGGATAGTAGTACCACTGTTAGAAAGCATGCTCTGAAAAGAAGAGAAGCATGAGAAATAAGAGTGAGTCCTTTTTCGCAATTATAGTTTCGATTTTCAGCGTTCTATTTAACCTATTTTGTAGAGGTTGCATAAGGACAAGCATATATGATGATGAATACCAATGATTTTGTAAAACGATGATACATTTCGTATTTTACTCCCCTCCCCAATCAGTTGAACTGGATTTTCCTTTTATTCCAAACCGCATTTCAATTAAAGATTAAATTGAGGTAAAAACTGAACATCTTGTGATTTTATGTTTAATGACACTGTATCCAATAAAGTTTGTACAATCATCAATAAGAAAAACAAAGTAAGGATATCCCGTAAAATAGAAAAGAACAACGGTGACTGTCCCCAAAATCATATAAATTAATTGAAAAGGACTTCTACTAGCAAACTGAGAATACGAAAAAGTACATCTACTTTTCCTAGTTTGGCAAAGTTCGCAATGTAGGAAATTTACAACTAGAAATAGGTACCTAAAGATTAGACACCCAGCCGCCATTAGAGTATCAGTCTGGATGAGTCAGTCGAACGTGCCACCAACAGAAGATGTGCATTCACCAAGAAATACTGAAGGTGAGCCAAGATCAAGAAAGTGAGGTGATGGAGGCTGAAGAGGTAAGATCAATCATCAAGTGTCCTCGAAGTGTTTTCATGCCCGCAAATCCCTTCACATAACAACATAGGATGAACATCCAATAGAGACAGTGTTTATCACGAGTTAATTTAATAACACTAAGTAAATTCTTTGTAATTTGTGGAACATGGAGAATATTATTAAGATGAATGGATTTTGTGTGTGTAGATAGAATTGATGAGCTAGTACGCGAAATAGGAATTTTCATATCATTACTAACCGCTAAAACATCATTGCTGGTGTAAGTTTGTGAGGAGAGATTATCCATGTCTGAGGTCACATGAAGTGTAGAACCCGAATTAAAGTACCAAGATGCATGATCAAAAATAGCTAACGGAGAAGCAAGATGTGCTTGTTTGGGAACTGATCGTGACGGTGCTTGCCTTGTAGGTGGAAAATCTTTTTCATTGGAGCGATTATAGCAATTTCGAGCATCATGATTATTTTACCACATATTTTACATTGCACACGTCGTTTGGACTGACGATTATTCGATCGAGTTGAATTGGAATACTGTTGAGATACCATAGATTGAGTGTGATTATGAGAATTATGAGCAAGGTAATTAGAGAGTGCGGGAGGGACAAAAATGGATGATTTTTTTACGTTAAGGGGTGGAGCGGGGTGAAGAAATGATGAATTGTGTGTTAATAGTGCATGAGAAGGAGCTTCGCCGAATCGAGTATTAATAGTGGTAGAACGAAGTTCTTTGGCTAAACGTTAACCAAACAGTTTTTCACAGTAAGTAACCAAAACCCGCATATAAAGAGGCAGCCATTGAAAATTCCAAATAAAATCAGTCCATTAAGAATTGAATGATGATTAATCATCATCTTCACAAAGTACAACGCTTCTACTAGAGAATCGACAGTTCGCTTTTCTTCTCAACAGTACTCTAGGATAGAGAGATGCCTTTTGAAAGGATTTTGAAGTTGAGATATTTATTGCATGACTCGAGCACGTGTTGTGATTGAACATCCGCTCTCCTTTTGGTACAGCAATCATAGGAAAGGAGGCTCGAGTAAATGACTAAGAAGAGATCAAACATTATTTTTACGAAGCCAACAAAATAGAAGATTTGTGCCTCTCCATTCCTCATAAGCAGGTTGCAGGAGGATTTATGTTTGTGGCTTGGGTGGGTAGGGATTCTGTAGGGCAGTACTAGAAGTAATAATTTTTGAGGAGCATTGAAACCAAGAACAAATGAAGTCAAGGGATAAAGGCTTGTGAGGATATCCAAGGTACTTTTCTTTCCCGAAAATCAGATAAATTATTTCTGTCAAGTTTTGAGAAACGTTTTTTGTTGTTGAATAATATAGGAAGCAGTGTGTGTTTTTTGTCTAAGTGACAACAGATTTCTGAATTTTTGAGAGTAACCATAGGACCAATACAACAAATTAATACCATAATAAATTAAGAACAACGATGTGTGATTGCGACAATACCATTTTTCTTTGCATATTATAACTTTTACATGTTTATGATTAATATAAATTCCTTGTCTACTACGTATTCTTACAAAAGGAAGTAATCTCTTGTTACATGAAAAGCTCATAATCGAATCTAGTTGATGATGGCTCATAATACAGCCAATCAAAAGGATTTACTTGATTTAACAGTAATTCAACTATAAATTAAACACATGACATTGCAGTATTACTTGGCGTAAACACCGTCAGCAGGTATGTTGTACCCTTAAAAATATAGGACTAGAATTTAGAAACAATAAATAACTATTAGAAGCCTTAAATTATATTTCTAATGTATTTATTGGGTTACAATATTGTCTAGTCATATAATTGTTCGATAGTGTATTTTATTGCTCTAAGTATTTTCTGTCATATATTTTAGGTTACAACATACCCTCATCGGTGTTTACGCCAAGGTCAATACATTGCATGTCAGTGTCTTTAATTTATATATCTATATATATGATAGATCTATATAATATATATATATGTAGAGAGAGAAGAGATGATGTCAACATGGTCCCATGTAGAAAGCTTCACATCTTCAAGGATGTTTTTCCATATGTTTGTTATTTTTATTAATGTCTGCTCTTCCTTTCTTATTTTCCACCTTTTTAGTATGGATAATTGTTAAGATATTTCATATCGGTAGATGGATGAGAATTTGGTCTTTTTTATATAAATTTGGATAACCTTCTCTTCATGAGCTAACTTTTGGGGTTGAGTTAGGATCAGGTGTCATATCTTAACATGATATCAGAGTCAGGCTCATCCCAATTTGTTGTTCACTGATGATAGACCCCTATTTAGACGTGTTCATGCTCCAATTGTGTTAAGATGTCCCAGTGTGCGGAGGAGTGTTAAGATATTCCACATCGATAGAGGGATGAGAATTTGATCTCTTTATATGGACTTGAATAAACCTCCCCTCATGAGCTAACTTTTGGAATTGAATTAGGCTCAGGTGTCATATATTAACAATAATCTCAATTCAAAAACCAACACAAATCCAATATTCAACAACCCACTCATGATTTTCAGTTTTTTTTTTTTCAAATTTCCTCCTTTCAAACAGGAAAAACTTTCTAAATAAATGTAAAAAAGTATGAGTTGATTGGTTACTCATGAACTAGATACATTGCATTCATTTTTCAAGAAAGAAATATGTTACGTGCCAAATCGCGTTATCCACAAATTTACTATACAGTGTATGCTCATCCATTTTACAACTTTAATGATGATTTATTTTTAATTTGGAGCAGACAGGACATTTTTTTTTTTTTTTTTAAATAAATCTAAAAAAAGGTAAAAAGTTATTTTTATTTTCTCTCCTATATTGTAACGATACTGTTTAGTCGTTTGAGAACAGATTTTATTCTGGAAAACTGGAAGGATGGTGACGTAGGGCCACGACGGACCGTAAGGGACACGACGGGGACCGTCGTGGAGGGGTCGTTTCAAAACATTAGAAAATATGAAATGGGTATCTGGAAAATCGGACTTCTGAACGTCGTGACGATTAATGGCAGGAGCGGGACCGTCACAAGCGTGGACGGACGTTCACCAGGGACCTATGGTGGAAATTGAGTCTCTGACGGTGCGGGACGGGACCTGCAGGACGGACCGCCGCAGGCACGACGGCCCGTCACGGGTTTGCGCAAATCCCCGTTTGGGTCGGGATTCTTTACACGTTTAGGGACGCGTTTTGACTATTCCCTGCTTTAATTAAAAGTAGAGGTTTTAGTAAGTAATAAGTCTAATTACATTGGGGGTTTTATTAAAAAGAGTGGTAACCTAAGTTAATTAGTGGGTTACTATGGCCATCTTTTATTCTATTATATATTAATTAGGGTAAAAGAAAGAGGGTTGGAAATAAAGAAAAATAGAAAGACAGCAAGGGAGAGAGAAGGCGAGAATCGATCAAGGAGAGAGAACGAAGAGGATTAGCAACAGGATTTGAGAAGCTAGTTGTTGATTTCAATTTTCTTCGTGGAGGTATGTTATGGTTTATGTACGATCTTCGAGTGAACACTCTTAATAGTGAATATTATGTGTTGATAGTATGTAACCCCTCTAGTGGTGCCTTAAGTTGTATGCTTGATGATTATGATATGAAAAATTGGGATGAAATTAACAAAGCATGTGATGAAGCTATGGAATCGCAAATCTTGAAAGACCCTAATCCACTTGATCATATATATATAATGAGAATGATGAATGCTCTTAGTATGAAAGGAAGGCTTGAACTTGATAAGATATATAAGAGAATGATGAGGCCTTAGTTGTAAAAGGAAAAGGCTTGAGTGAATGATAATAGTAGGGGATCGGTTGCCACGTCCTGGTACATGATAGAATGAATATGAGATCGGAGGTCACGATTCCGCACACCAGGATAGAAATCGGGATCGGGTGCAACGTATCCGGTACCAGGATAGATTGAATATGAGGATACGGAGTGTCCAAGTCCGACACCAGGATGAGAATAGGGATCGTGGTGCACGTTCCCTCTTGGGTACAGGATTGAAATGAATATGACGGATCGGAGTGTTCACGTTCCGGGACACCAGGATAGGGATATGGATCGGGTGCCAGTTTTCCTGGGAGGTACCAGGAGAGATGAGGACTCGGAGTGCCCACGTTCCTGGCCCAGGATCGAAATTAGAGGATCGGAGAGAGAGTGTCGCCCCGTTACGACACAAGAGGAAGAAAGATAATGATATGACTTGATAAGAGACTGAATATACTCCAATCTAATGGAACTTTTAATTCCAAAATAGAGTATGGTTTATTGAGTGGCTCTGCTTGAGTTTTTTTTTTCATCATGTGTCGAACCTCGGTTGTAGTTATCTGATGAATTCATGTGTGTTTATTGCTACATGTGATATTGTAGTTGATTTACATTATTATTGATAGATTACTGTTCCCTCTGTATTTTGAGTTGGCCGCATTCGAATCTACTCAGTACAGTGTGGTCCTGTACCGACAACGCCTACTTTCATGTTTTCTCTCTTTGTTATTTGTTTAATGCAGGCAACGTTCCGTCAACTTTCAAACTCAACAGCAGATCTAGACCAAGTCTTCACTTTCAGCGGAAAAATCAGGGTGAGCTAAATGCGTCTAAAGCTGGACTGGGTCTTCTCTGTCAAGTCTTGATGCCTTGCGAACTTCCGGCGATGGACTAGTATTAGCTTTTTAGTTATGTTCTTAGGACATGTCCTAGTTAAGTAATTTGAGATAGACTAGATGTTCTTGTGATGATGGACTTGCAGATTTGGTGGTCCGATTTAAAAATAATTAATAGTATTGAATTGTTTTATAATGAGTTTATGTTTACGTCTTCCGCATTATTTTCTGTTTGATATATCTTGAAATGTTAAGGTTAGATGGGTTGGGGTTGGTTCGCTCACATGGAGGTAAAGTGTGGTGCCAGTCGCGTACCTGATTGGGTCGTGACCAAACGTTTTGGTATCAGACATTAGGTTCATTGGTCTCATCACACAAGGGAACAGGTCTAGTAGAGTCTAAGGAACGGTTAGCGGGACGCCTCGCCTTTAATGTTCCTTGGAGGCTAGTAAGACTCTTTAGGAAAATTTCACTTTCATTCTTTCTTTCGTGCTACTACTTGAGTCCAATGTATCTGGGCGGATAAGAATTGGTATCTGACCATCTCTTCACTCTATTTCGCAGATGGTTAGAAACTAGAAAGCACACAGACCGCACCCAGCTAGCAGAGCAACTAACGGAAAGAACAAGAAAACGACTGAGCCAGCCACTGGGGCGGGGTAGCTCGAGGGGAGAGCAACGGCAAAGAGGCCTGGGAGAGGCGTGGGAGGACGTCCTCTAGAGAAGAGGGAACAAGCACTAGGGCCCACTCTGATACGTAGGGCGGTTGACTCCTACAGACCGAGGAGGTGATATAAGAGAGGGGGGAGGGAGGGGAGAGATGAACAAGGGAAGGAATGAGAGGAATGCCACCCCAACCTACCCCAGTAGATGATCAAACCAAGTATGCTGTATTTTCTTAGGGGTTATTCACAGATCAGGGGTCGGCACCTCCAGTGGTTGTTTTCTACACCAACACCTAGTTCGGAGGTAACGCCATGCGGCTACTAGGCTCCCCGCAGTGGATGCATCATTGGGAATAGGCACATTTCCACGCCCTGACGACTGGGGCTATATGAAATGATCAGCTGAAAAACTTTTCATTAAGTTCGGAAAATGAAACCGCCAGTCTTTAAGGGCGCAGATCAGAGGTGGCTCGATTTTCTGGTTGATTGTACATGAGCTACTACACAAGATGGGTATAGTTTAGAACGGTTTGGCGTTGAGTTCGGCGGAATCAGCTATAGTTTCAAGGGAACGCCAACAAAAAGTAGGTGGCGGTCACATGTTTGAGTGTCAACCAACAGGGGCACCACCATGACTTGGGATCATTCTCTACCCCGGTTTATGGAGAAAGATAGTATCTCCCCAATGAATTCTGAGATTTGAGAGATAGAAAAAGGGACGAGATCGAGTTCTTGAGTTAGAGTCATAGAAGGGAGGATGACAGTTAACGCGCCCTATATGAGGTAAATTCGCGCACTATCCAGATACGCCACACCAACTTGGTTTCGTCCTAACAAGAGCGGATTCGCCGTTTTGTGAAGGGGGTTGACGGTCAGAGTTGCGGGGATTTCAGGCATTACAGGTAGAGGCTACGGCAACATCCTTCAAAGAGGTGGATTAGACTTTGTGATCGAGGTGGAAGGGGTGACGCCGCGACTTCACCACGAAATCACCATCGAAAAAGGTTTCGAAGGGGAGGCCGGAGTTTAATGGTTCTATTAGAGGACAGAGCTCCGGAGGTTACTCAAGTCGACCAATTCAGTCTTCACTACACGACTGTAGTTGGGGGGGCACCTCAGAACGGTCAACACTTAATCCGAGAGAACCTTAGGCATGAACCCCAGAGTGTTATGGATGGGGGAGGTGGACCACAGCAAGAGGAAGAGGTACTTGTCCAAACCAGGAGTTAAGGGAAACCCCACTAGCTAGAGGTAGAGGTGGTATGGTAGATGGCGTTGTTCTATGGAGGAGTGGTGGTCGAGGTAATGGTGGTCAAACAACGGAAGAGGTGAGGGCAAAATGGAGCCACACTACACGCAACATGTAGGGGCAAGGGACGACAAACTATAGGCCATTGTTACGTCTTTCCTGGGAGTCTGAGGCGGAAGGTATGATGCTGTTATCACAAGGTATCTTTTTGGTTGTGATTTTGCATGGTCCATCTGTAGTATTTTGACCCTGGCTCCAACGTTTTCATAGGAATCTTCCCATTCATTTGCTAATGGTCTGAAAAATTGCATGTGAATTACTTGACATGCTCTATTGTGTTTCTACCCATGGTTGGGTGAGTCTGTCGGTAGTTGAAAAAGGAACATAGGTCTTTGGTTTTGGTGAAACTTTTTGGGGAGAACACTTATGGTAGATTCGGGTTATTTTAGATAATGGTGACTTTGAGGTAATTTCTGGGGATGACTTGGGCTTTCTCCAAATTGTGAGATTCTGGATTGTCATGATAAAACTGTGACCATTGGGCCAAGCCTGGGACAGATGCCGTTTAGTGTGGGGAGGGTGATTACACTTCCAATCCGGTGCGTATCATCTCATTTCTTCGTGTAAGAAAATGGGTTAGTAAAAGGGTTTGTTTAGCTTTATTGGCCACATCTCGAGGATGACCCACTACACAGTACCTTCGATGAGTCGGGTTTCGGTGGCCGTGAGTTTCTTGATGTATCCTGACAGATCTTCCGGGTACTGACCACCCCGTTTAGGTGATATGACTGCTGTGATTCATCTTGGAACGGGCACACGCCCCACTTTCTATCACCCGACCGTGATAGAATGGCTCCCGCGGAGTTAGTTAGTGTAGAGTTAAGAGAGGTTAAAGCTCAACTTCACAAGGAACGGTGTTGAGCAAAGGGCTTAATTCGACCAAGTGCATCTCTTGGGGTGCTCCGGTCACGGTTTTGTTTGAAAGGAAGATGGGATGTTTTCGGATGGTATAGGAATACCGGCATTGAAAGGGTGACTATTAAAGAACAAGTATACTCTTCCCTCGCATGATGACTGGTTGCGATTCAGTTACAACGGTGCTTGCGTCTTTCTCTAAGATTGACTTGAGATACGGTTATCATCAATTGAAACAATACGGGCAACGGATGTGCCAAAGAAGGCATTTTCGAAAAAGGTGAGGACATACGAATTGTGGTGATGTTCTTTTGGTCTCTTACTAAAGCCCCATGCCGCGTTCATGAGCTGATGAACGCGGATATTTAAGCCGTATTTGGACCCTCTTTGTGCATCGTATTTATAAGATGATATACTGGTAGTACTCCGAGTAAGAAGGAACATGGGGCATTGAGAAGATATGGGAAAACGTTGAGGGAGGAAAAAGCTTTATGCCAAGTGCTCTAAGTGCGAAGGTTTGGTAGATTGCGGGTGTCCTTCGATTGGTGGCACGTGGGTTTCTAAGGGACGGATGATGGTGGTGGATCCTTCTAAGATTGAAGTCGTGTAAGAAAGAATTTGGGTAAGCCTACTTAATGGGTCAGAGAGATAAGGAGCTTGTTGGGTTCGCTAGTAATATCCGCCGACTTTGCGATTCAAGGGATTATCCTATTGGCTTCCACAACCTGACGAACTTGATAGCAAAATGTATCCCATTTGTATGGTCGGCCATGAAGTGAGGAAAGTATTTCAACAAGCTCAAGACGCTAGTTGACTACTGACACCAATCTCACCCTGAAGAGTGGAAGGTAAAAGGTCTAAGAACCGCTCATTGCTTATTGTGAGGCATCCTATTGGGTTTTTGGTTTTGCAGTGTGGCTATGCTAAGAGAAGAAACGTGATTGTTCTTGCCCTGCAAAACATAAAAAGGCATGAACGTAACGATCCCAACTCATACTTGGATTCGGCAGCGGTGGTGTTTGCATTGAAGCCCAATGGAGAACACTAGTTATAGGGGTTAAGTGTGCGGTCTACCACGGATCATCGTTAGAACTTCAGTTGTTTTTAATCAGAAAGATTGAACTTGAGGCAAAGGAGATTGGATGGAACTATTTGAAGGACTACGGACACCTCCACTATGTTGGGGACATCTCCGGGAAGGCGAATGTGTGGCAGGGGATGCCTTGAGTTAGGGAAAGGCGGGAAAGCAGGAAAAGCTTAGTTCATTTGCAAGACTCTAGGACGCCCCCATTGGCTAGAGAGGTTCAGACTCTGGGTAAACGACTTAATGAGGTTAGGAAAGGAAAATAAATGAGAGGAAGCGGGGAGGATTGTTGGATAGTGTGGGAGTAAGATCTCTTTTCTTGACCAGAGTAAGGGAAAGCCGAAAACAGTTGATGATTGAGGAAACTAGGCGAATCCGAGATAAAGTGTTGCGAGGAGAGGCTAAAAGAAAGCCAACAATCACGAGGGATGGAAGGGTGTTGAGGATTAAGGGAAGGGGTCTATGTGTACCCGCATAAAATCGCTTGATGATTGTACAACACTATTCTGGAGACAGATCATCAGTTCAAGGTATTCTCTACACCGGGGTGCAACCAAGATTGTATCGGCGACCCTAAAACAACAATGTGGTGGAGTTGAATGCCAGGACATATATGTTGACTTTAGTTGCCAAGTGTCACAACTGTCAACGCAATCGAAAATATGAACACCAAAGGGACCGGAGGGGAAAAAACTTCAAAGAATGCCCATTTCCGGAGTGGAAGTGGATGAGAGAACATTGCAATGGAATTTGTGGTTTGTCTTCCCAAAGCATTGGGCAAAGTTCGACTCCCATTTGGGTGATGGTGGACGATTAATAAGTTGCTCTATTTCAATTCGTGTTTTTAAGGTGACTTCTACAATGCAGAGAAGTTAGCCAAAATCTACATCTCAGAACAGAATCGTTCGATTGCATCTGGGGTGTATTTTCCACTATCCATTTATATCAATAGAGGTACGCAGTTTATTATAAGTTTGGAAAACCATGCATCAGAGTGGTACTAGGTTGACATTAGACCGGTTCTCATTCCTCAGAATAGATGGCATGTCTGAAGCGAAAGATTCAAAGTGGTGGAGGGGGGACATGCTTGCGCATTGACTGTGATAGAGTTGGTGGCCATTGGGATAGGTTCTACCTTTGGCTAGCAATTTCGTTCAATAATAGCACCACTCATATTAGATATGGCTTCCAATTTGAAGCATTGTAGGGGTAGGAGGTTGTTGTAGATCTCCCATTGGTTTGGTTTTGATGCATTCGAGGGTTAGACCTTTTTTATTTGGTTGGGTGTACCGATCTCTTGTGAGGGATTCGTCTAGAAAAAGGTTGAAGGGCATTCAAGAAGAAAAAGTCTAGCGGCACGCAAAGTAGACAAAAAGAGTATGCAGACTGGAAGTTTTACGAGACTTGGCGTTCATGGAAGGTGAAAAAGGTCTTGTGAAGGTTCACCAATGAAAAGGGGAGGTTTGATTGTCGGTTGGGCAAAAAGAAGCGGAGGTAGGTTAAAGCTAAGTCACAAGGTATATGGACCATTTGAGCCTCGGTAACTGAACAAAACCGCGAATTAGGGGAGTGCTTTAATTAGGCCTTGCCCCCAGGTAGTCCGGAGTGCAATCCGGTATTTCATTTGTGTCCAGTTGAAAAAGATACCCTGGAGATGGAAACTTATCATTATCCGTGGGAATCGGGTTTGTGATGAGAAGAACTGACTTATGAAGAGGAACTCTGTTGCTATTTTAGATAGAGAAGTTCGCGAAGTTGAGGTCAAGAGAGATGCCATCTCCATCAAGGTGCAATGGAAAAAACAAAATGGAAAAATCGACCGGTGATTGAGAGGCTACTTGGGAGAAGGCAGGGGAAATAGACAAGAAAAAGTTACCCACGATCTGTTTACAGATGTGCAGGTTACTCCCTTTTAGCCATGGTTTTTCTTCTTTTGATCCGTTCGGGACGAACGATGGGTAATAAATATGGTATCTATTGAACGACCGTTTTGTTTACGTCCGTTTTTGAGCAACAGATTTTAGTTCTGGAAAAAAATCGGTGTGCGCCTAGACGGCCTAGGTCGCCGGAGGCCAAGACGGGACCAGTCTCAAGGGCTCTTAAGACGGACCGTCGTGGGAGGGTGTGTCGTTTCCAAACACTTAGAAAAATCTGGGAAAATTGTCTGTTTTTTCTCTTTCTGGTACTGAAATCGACTCTCTGAACGTTGTGACGAAAGGAAGGGACGGGACCGTCCCAAGCGTACGGACCGTCACAGGACTCTATGTGGGAACTTGAGTCTCTGACGGTTGCGACTGGACCTGCAGGGACGGACCGTCGCAAGCACGGGGACGGCACGTTCAGGGTTGCGCAATCCCAGTCTATGGTCGGATTTCTTTAAACGTCTTTGTAAAGGGACCGTTTTGTTTGTTTGAAATTCATGCTTAGAATTATAAGTTAGAGGGGTTAATGTTAATAAGTCTAATTACTGGGCGGTTAAAAGAGGTAACCTTACGTTAATTAAGTGGCGTTACTATGGCCATCTTTATTCTTGAATTATATATTAATTAGGGTAAAAGAAAGAGGGTTGGAATAAAGAAAAATAAAAGAAAAAATAGAAAGAACAGCAAGAGAGAGAGCAGTAGAGAAGCGAAATCAAGAGAGAGAGGACGAAAGCGGATCGCAAGGGATTTGAGGAAGATAGCTTGGTGATTTTCAATTTCTTCGGTGGATGGTGGTAGTTTATGGTTTATGGTTTATTGTGACGATATTGTAGTGAAATTCTGAATAGTGAATAGTATGGGGTGATAGTATTGTAACCCTCTTGCTTGTTGCGTAAGTGTAGCTGGGGCATGATTATGATTTTTTTATAACAAAGTGTGATGATTAACAAACGCATGATGAAGTTATTGGAATCCCCCCAATATCTTGAAAGAACACTAATTCCACTTGATATATATCTAATGAGAATGATGATGCCTTAGTATGAAAGAAGGCTTGATAAAATTATTATAATGATGCATATGATGCCTTAGTGTAAAAGAAGGGTTGATGAATTAGGGGATCGGGTTGCCAGTTTCCTAGGGTAACAGGATAGAATGAATATGGAGGATCGGAGGGTCACGTTCACACCCAGGATAGGAATATGGATCGTGGGTGCCACGTCGCTGGTACCAGGATAGAATGAATATGAGGACTCGAAAAGTGTCACGTTTCCGACCACACAGGATGTATTAGAAAATAGAATATGGAATCGGGGGGTGCCCCCGTTCTGGTACCAGGGGATAGAATGTGGTAAATGAGGATCGGGTAGTGTCACCGTTCCGACACCCAGGATAGAATATGGATGGGTTGACACGTTACGGTAACACGGGATAGAATGAGATCGGAGTGCCACGTTCCGGGCCAGCACAGGACACGAAATATGGTGACGGAGTGTACGCAGCAGTATGAAATGATTCCTCGGATACGACACAAGAGAAGAAAGAAAGAAAGATAATGGAATCTTGAAAGATAATTGAATATTACTCATATCTAATGAAACTTAATCCCAAATAAAGTATGCCCGTATTGAGGCTGTGAGTCCTAGTGTGGAACTCGGTTGTAGTTGATTGTGGAAGTCATGTGATTGCGGCTACAGTGTGAGTATTTGTAGTTGTGATTTACATTATTATTATATATGACTGTCCCTATTTTGAGTGTGGACGGATCATATATACTCAGTACGTGTGGTTGTACTGACCTCCTACTTTCAATGTTTTCTCTTTGGTTAGTTGTGTAATGCAGCAAAAACGTTCCGTTTCAACTTCAACTCAACCGCAGAGATCTAGCCCAGTCTTCACTAATCGGAAAAATTCAGGTGAGCAATGCGTCTAGCTTGGACTGGGGGGTCTTCTTCTTCCATACGTCTTGAGCGCCTTGCACTGTCCGGCATGGGACTAGCTTAGCTTTTGGTATTTTGTTATGAGACATTCACAGTTAAGTAATTTGAGTAGGATGTTCTTGTGATGTGACTTCCAGATTTTGGGGATAATAATACTAGTATGAATTGTTTTTATTATGAGTACGTCTTCCGGCATGAGTTTCTGTTGATTATACTTTCGGAAATGTTAAGGTTAGTATGGGTTGGTTCCTCAATAGGTAGGGTAAATGTGGGTGCCAGTCGCGTCCCTGATTTGGGTCGTGACACATATACTTTCAATCGATGTAAGTTTGAGTTTGAGCAGATTTGTTTTTAAAAAATAACTTAAAAGTGTAAAGTGATTTTATTTATATACTTTCAATTAAGGTGATTCAAATTGTTGTAACTTTTATCGCTTCAAAAAAATATCTCTTAATTATTTTCTCCATGATACGATAACTAAATTATAATGCATGACTCAAATAACTGCTTACTAGTAAAAGTGTTCAAACTCTATCGATTATAAGAACACTTTTCTTTAACATAAAATTACTCTCTTTTATAGTGTTTCGTAAAAGAACTATAATATTATGCATTAGACTCTTCTATCTTTCACTACACACCCACGTCACTTTCACCATGCATACTGCAACATTTAACATATAACAACTCGGGAAAGGAAACCCCTCTATATTAGATATATGAATTTTTCATAAGAATGAATTAGAGAGTAGTGTAATGCAAAGAAGTAAAATAGGATAATGTGGGTTTCATACCCAAAAGGGAAAAAATTGAGTAATTTCTTTATAAATCCAAAAAAATTTAGTATAAGGCTTATGTTGAGATAACCTTGTAAGGTTCATCTCAGAATGAGTCTTACAAGGCTCATGTTGACATGCTGACATCAGGCTTACAACATTTTTTTTTTGTTATCATATTATTTGGTTTTAAATAGTCTTAATAAACACGGAAATACATGAACAACAAAATCAAATAAATAATGGAGAAGAAATATTAATGTTTTTTTTTAAAAAAATGTGCCTTTCGAATAAATAATGAAAAAGAAATATTAATGTATTTTTAAAAAAGGTACCTTTTTTTTTATGTTGTAAGCCTAATATCACCATGAGTCTTGTAAGGCTCATCCTGACATAACTTTACAAGATTATGTCAACATGAGCTTTACAACATACACTTAACCGGATTCATCCTTTCCTACAAATATCATCTTTTAATTTGATCCTCAATTTATGTTATCTTTTTTAAAACATTGTCAATCTTTTTATCATTTTAAGTTGTGTGTGTGTCGATGTGCACGCGTGTGTGAGCGTGCTTTTGTGTGTTGTGTGTTCACGTGAAAGTGGTTATCGTTTACATTTTTGACATTTCAACTAATTTTGATTTTGTTTTTTCTCTTTAATCTTTTAAAATTTTCAATTGTGTTACATTGAAAATTGTCTCTCTGTGTGCGTTGTGAGTGTATTTAGAGGGGGTGTCATGGGTTCACGTGAGAGTGGTTATCATTTATATTTTTTACTTTTCAACTAATTTTGCTTTTGTTTTTTCTCTTTAGTCTTTCCAAATTTTCAAGGGGGTTTTACCATTGAAAAGTTCATTTTTTTAAATTAAATAGACTTTAAATATGTTCATTATAATTATTATAAAATGCTGTATTAATTAAACTTTACAACTAGGCGAGTAGTATATATTGGACCTAAAATTTTTAATATTTTTTTAATTCATATTAAGAACCTAAAAGTTAACGTTTTTTAAACAAATTATCTAAGTGCTCTTAAAAACTTATGGAGTCATTTGGATTAAATATAAAAGTTGATTAAATGATTTTTTGACTTATTTTTAATTTAAAGTGTTTAAAAAATATAAAAATTAATGAAATAAAAAAAAAATTAAAAATAAGTTGAAAGTGTTTTTAGATAAATAAAAAAAATAATTCATTTGTATTGATTTATTTAATTATATCAACAAATTGGATTGTACGATGATTGGTAGTAAAGGAGTCCAAACAAAAATAACCAATGTAAGAGAAAGATTTATGATAAGAAATAATGTAGGAGAGGAATGATTGAGTAGGAGGAAGAGGAAAAGAGAGGAGGGGTTAAAAGAGAGGGAGAAGAAGATAGAATGAAGGAGCCGGAAAAGGGAGGACAAGGAAAGATAGAGAGAGAGAGAGAGCAGAGGGAGAGAGATATAAGAAGAGAGGATAATAATCTTATATATAGTATCATAATATATTATAGATATATATGGAAAACTAACATTAAATTATGGCCCAGGTCCATTACCATAGAGAAGCTCACATCTTATAAAAGGGTAGCATAATACCTACCACAAAAAAAAATAGTGAAAGAAGACAAGAAGGACTATTATTTTAATTCATTATATTATTCTTACTATATATCCTCTATACATTTCGTCACTTTCTCCCTTTCTTATATTCTTCCTTTTCTCCTTTTTCTTATTTAACTAATAGTTCGTAACATATTATTCAAAAAATAAAAATTAATTGTACGGTACACTAAACTGACTCATTCTTATATATTTCTAGTACATTGTTGGTTATTCTTTATTTTTTAGATATTTTAAGTTAAATTAAATTTTCGGTGAGTATTATTTTTGTATTATCTCAACTCATTATTTATAAAATTAACCGTAAACAACATGTTTTAGTCGGTTCAGCAGTAGAAGGATTTGGAAAAACTCGAATGTGGTCGGCAACGGATCAGGCGACGTACCGTAATGGTCACGAGGACCGGCGAGGGCCTCCATTCCAAAACTACTTCAACTCTTAAAAACTCTGGCGGTTACGGGAGAGACTCTCATGAAAACTCCCGCGGAACTGCAGGCAAAAAAACGGCCGTCGTAGGATACGAAGGACCGTCACAAACCCTTTAACTGAATTTACCTCTCGTAACTTTGTAAACGGCCTGCAGACGTACTTCATACTGACGCGAAAGAACACTTTGTCACAGGTTGCGTAACCCCAACTGGGTCGGATTTCTGCTAAAGGTTAAAGGGGTTGTTTGGACTATTCTGACAAACCTTATGAAAGTAGTGGGGTAAGTTTAATAATTTATTTACTTGGGGGTGGGGTTAAAGAAAAAAATAACTGTTAAAATAAATAATGGGTTACTTTTATCATATGGAATTATATGATTAAGTTAGGGTAAAAGAAAAAGGAATCTGGAGAAGAAAAATTAAAAGAAAGCAAGAGAGGGAGAAACAAAATAGAAAGATGAGAACGAAGAGGGGAAAAGCAAAGGGATGGGGAGATAGCTTGCTCGACACGATTCTTCCGGTGGAGGTAGGTTGATGGTATATTGCTATTTCATAGTAAATCTTATAGCGATTGATATGTATGGGTTGGTAGTGAAAGGTTTCTAATGCTGATTGGGGTTTTGTATGTGTAAGGTGAATTGTGGTGGATTGGATTAGATGTTTGAGACTATTGAATCTTAATCTTGAATTGCTTCTCTTGTAAGAGTGACGCCATCGGCATCATAACGAAGACATTGAGGAAATAAATTATGAGATTAGTGGATCGGGTTGTCACGTTTCCGACATGTAGTATTAGGGGATCGGGTAGTGTCAAGGTTCCGACACGTAGTATTTAGGGATCGTAGTGTCACGTTCCGACACCGATAGTAATAATGGATCGGATGTCACGTTCCGGACACTTAGCATTAGGGTATCGGAGAGTGTCCGTTCCGACACGATAAGAATAAAGAGAAGTAATCTTGACTCATGTTAATATTACTCAATTTCGAAGAAACCTATGTCCCAATGAGATGGTGGGAGGATTGAGGTCCTCATAGGTGTGCGTGGGGTGTGGTTGCCATGGTTCTTGTACTTGTGATTGTCACCTGTTAAGTACTGTGGTTGATTTTCTATTATTATTCAGTATAGATGCTTGCTATTCTGAGTGGGCCGATGATACCTACTCAGTACGTGTACTTCGTACTGACCCATACTTTTATTTCCTCTTGTTGTGTGGTGGAGTTGCAGCCAGTGCACCATTGTTCGACTCGACCTCAACTTTTAGCCAGTCTCCAGGCATCGAATTCAGGTTGAGCATATTGTTCCTAAGCATCGTGCTGGATTCTCCTTCACGTCTTGATGGTCTTGAAGTTCGGACAGGACCATCCTTTTACCTTAATTTAGATTCTTAATTACTCTTAGATTTAGAAATTTGAGGTTAGATGCTCTTGATTGAGGACTCCAGATTTTTGGGATGATAAGTATTGGAGTTTTAGAAGTTAGTTAATGATTCGTGTTTAATGAGTTTGGATCTTCCGCATTTATTTACATTCAAAATTTATATACTGATCAAACGTTTGGGGTTTAAGATTGTTGGTGTGCTCACTAGTTAAGATAAGTGTTGGGTGCCGGACTCGCGGCTCGTTTTTTGGGGTCTGATCACAAACTTGGTATCAGGAGCTTTTGTTTCGTTGGTCTCAATCAAACAAGAACGAGTCTTTTCTAGAGTCTAGTAGAGTCTTGAGGAACGGGTAGGGGGACGCCCTTTACTTTTCTTTGAGAGGGCTATAGGACTTTAGGAAATAATCCATTTTTCTTTCTTTAGTGCTTTATTACTTAGGTCCAATGGGTATCTAGGTGATACAAATTGGTTATATGACATCCTAACTCTATTCTCGTAGAGGTTAGAAACAAGAGCAAACAACTGGTTTGTACATCAGCACCAGACAGGACATGGTGTGTCTGAGCCAAACACCATTTGGGACCGTAGATCGAGGAGGGAGCCAGTGGAAAATGAGGCCGTTAGGTAGACTGGTCGCGTAGAGGTCGTAGGAGGACGCCCTCTAGAGGGTAAGGAAGAATACACGCTGGTCCAACTAGTGATAGGGCGGTGACTCCTCCCACCGATGATGAAATAGATAAAAGGGGGTTGAAGAAGAAGGGGAAATGAGCAGGATCAAGATGTGAGGAAAGATACCACCACTGCATACACAGAGACTTGATTACCAGGTTCTTACAATATATTGCGGGGTTATCTGATTAGGGCCAGCCACCCTCCAGTGTTTTGCACCAACACCTAGGTTCAGGGAGTAACACATGGAATCAGCTGTGGCTCCCCGCATGGATGCCTCATGGAAGTAGGCACGTTTCCTCGTTGACTACAGGTCTATAATGATGAGTGATAACATTGAACTTTTTACTAAATTCTTAAAGTTGAAAAACTCCAGTCGTTCAAGGGTGCTGATATCTGAGGATTCCTATGATTTTCTGGTGATGTCATGAGCTTCTACATAAGATGGACATAGTAGGAACGAGTAGGTGTTGAGTTTGTGACCCTATCAGGTTTCAGGGGGATGCCAAAAACAGGGGTGGCTGGTCGTAGGTTGGTGTCAACCAGCACAGGCACCACCACACTATTGAATTGGGCTATTCATTTTCAGCTATGTATGAGAAGTAAGTAATACCCCGGACCCTTGTCGGGACATAGGAGGAGAGATGAGTGTCTAGGCCTAAGGCAAGGCAGGATTTTGTTGGATGCTTATGATGGCCAAAATTCCGTGCGACTATCCAGGTATTGCCACTCGCTTTGTGTTACTTCAGTCAAAAAGAGAGGATTCCCGCTTCGTGAAAGGATTGAGGTCAGATTTGAATATTCAACTTTTTAGTTGTTTGCTAGGGTAGCTTGCCTTTTGCGCAAAGCCTTTCAGGAAGGGGTTGATTTTGTGATAGAGTAGAGGGGATGAAGCCAGACACGACTTCGCCACAGCCGTCGGAACATTTTAAGAAGTTTCGTAAGGGAGGGAGTTTAGTGGTTCTTACTCCACGAGTGGCAGAGGCGGAGGTTACCCAGCCCGACTATTCAGTCGTCGGCTAAGGCTGAGCTGGGTGGTCCATCGAGGCCCAAGTCAGCCTTGTTCTGAGTTGGGAGTTATCCACCGCCTTCATAACCATTCAACAAAGTACCTATGCTTTTGAACCCAGGAATTGTTATGGATGGGGGAGACTGGATCCTTATTAAGAGGTATTGGTATCGTCCAAAAAACAGAGTTACAGGACCTCCAAAAGTCATAGGGTAAGGAGCTTTTTGTTGGTTTATAGCTACTACAGTTGAGTGGCAAGGATTTTCCTCTATTGCTTAGCAGCTAGTAACAAATTTGGACTAAGCCAGGAATGTTCCCTTTGTATGGTCGGATCGAAGTGAAGAAGAAAGTTTCAGGAAAACTCAAGATTTGTTGGACTAATGCACCAATCCTAACCTGCCAAGCTGGAAGGTAAGAATTTCAGTGTCATGTGATGCAATCTATTCTGGTTTGGGTTGCAGTGCTAATTGCCGGAGAGAAATGTTGTAATTAGCTTATGCTCGACGGCAATTATTAAAAGTGCTTATTGAACTGCAACGATACGACCCATGGATTTGGGTGGCCCTGCAGTAGTGTTGGCATTTAAAGCAATGGAGACATTATCCATATGGGTTTAAGTGTGAAGTCATACAGATCATCGTAGTTACAGTATTGTCTTTTATTCGAAGATTTTGAAATTTGAGAACAGAGGAGGTGGATTGGAAAAATACTGAAGGATTTTGAATTACATATCTGTATACCCCGGAAAAAGTAATTTGCTTGCAGAGCTTAAGTAGAAAGGAAGGAGGCATGGGAAGTCTAGCTCACTTGCAGGTTTCTAGACGCCATTCGGCGAGAGAGTGTCAGAATCTAGTAAGACTTATGAGGTTTGGAAGTACTGCAGAAAGGGAGGATTTTGGCCTGTGTGGAGGCAGATTCAATTCTTTTCTTGATCAGATTTAAGGGAAAACGTTTACTGATGAGAGAAACTATCCGGAATTCGAGATATGAGTAGTGAGAGGAGGAGAGGCTAAACAAAGAAGCACAAAAAATTGATGAGGAAGGCCGTTTTCTGGAATAATGGGAAGGGTATTGGTATATGTGTTGCCCGCCGTCATTGATGTGAATCACTCACGTATTTCTTACACCAGGATCATGTTTTCACAGTATTCTATACATCCTGGTGCAACACAAGATCGTATCGTGGACCTTTAAAGCAACCCCATTTATGGTGGAGTAGGATGAAGGTGACATTGTTGATTTTGTTGCCCATGCCCGAATTGCAGCAGGTTTAAAGTATGAGCACTAGAGGCCGGAGGAACCACTTCAGAAAAAATGCCATTCCTGAATGAAAATGGGGAAAAGAATTGCAATGGATATTTTGTGGTTGGTCTTCCAAAGACATTGGGTAAGTTTTGATTCCGTTTGGGAATTGTTGACAGATTAACTAAGTGTTGCTCTACTTCATTCCGGTCAAGGTGGACCTTCCTCTTACAATTGCACGCAGAAGAAGAAGTTAGGCACAAACTCTATATCTAGAAATGTTCGAGCATGGAGTACGCTTTCCTCATATTCAGGATAGGGGGTCCGCAATTTACTTCTAGTTTTGGAGAAAGAGAACAAGAACATTGCATGATGAAATTATTCGGTACTAGGTTGATCTGAGGTACCGCATTCACCCTCAGACGATGGTCAGTATGAGCGAAAGATTCAGGTGTTGGAGGGAATATGATTCGTGCATGGGTGTAATAGATTTGGGGTTCATGGGATAACTTCTTTTCCCTTTAAAAGAGGTTTTTCATACAAATAATAGTTACACTCAAGTTATTGATTATGGCCCCATTTGAGGCCATGTAGGGAGGAGAATGTAGGTTCACATGGGTTGGTTGATGCTGCATTGAGGTGAGACACAAGGTCTGACGGGGCTGGGCATGTGGCCCCCGCGCTCTCCCCTCCCCTCCCTATTCACTCCACAAACGTCCTCTTTGCTTTCCTCCCGATATTCCTGTGGTTTTACCGATCTTTTGAGGGAATCGTTAGTATAAAGTAAAATTCATTCAGGAGAAGCTTTCTAGAAAGCTCTCAGAACAGGCACAAAGCAAATTAATATGCAGATCGAAAGGTTAGGCGACTGGATGTTTATGGACGAGGTTGAGGCAAGGTCTGAAGAAGGTTCGGCCCATTTTTGAAAGGGGTTGGTGATTGATGAGCGGCGTGGTAAAGAGACGGGCTAAGCTTAGCACAAGGTATATGGGTCCCATTTGAAGTTCTGAAGTGCATGGGGGGGGTCGGCTATGAAAATTGGCATTGCCCTCCAGGACTCTCACCGGAGTGCCACCCGCAGTATTCAGTTGCTTGTGTTATGCCTGAAAAAATTACATGGGGACGGGATAAACTGATTATTCGTTGGCTTCAGTCCTCTGGATGAGAATTTGTCCTATGAGGACGGAGCATGGTTGTTTGCTATCTTAGATAGAGAAGTCCAAAAGTTGAGGATCAAAGGAGGATTGCATCCACCAAGGGTCAGTGGAAGAATTGGCTACTTGAAGAGTTCCACTTGGGAGAATGAGGTGATATGCAAGAAAGATATCCACACATCTTTTTACAGATTCAGGTGGTGTACTCTTTCTCTCCTTGTTTCGATCTGTGATCGTTCGGGGACGAACGATGGTGGGTAATTGGGATTCTATTGTAAAAACCTGTAGTCAGTTCGAGCAGTAGAATTATTTTGAAAAATAATGACTGGGTCGAAGATCAGGCGGAGAGTTTACAGTCATGGTCAGACGAAACCATCAAGGGCCTCCGTTCAAAAACACTCAACTCTAAAAAAATCCGGGGTACTGGGACGAGAACTCTATGAAACCTCCGCGATTGGACTCCAGCACGGACGTCGTTAGATACGACGGACCGGACCAAACCCCTTACTGAAGGTACTCTACTCGACTTGTGACGGGGACCTGCAGGGGACGGGGACGTAATAGACCGGCGGGCCCCGTCACAGGTGGCGTAAAACTCCAACTGGTCGGTTTATGCTAAAGGTTTTTTAAAAAGGTGGTTTTTGGGACCTAGTCATGACAAAACCTTATGAAATTCGTGGGGGTTTAAGTTAATAATTTATTTACTTGGGGTTAAAGGAGATAAATTTAAAATAATTAATGGGTTAACTTTATCATAAGAATTAGATGCTAATTAGGGTAAAAGAAAAAAAATCTGGACGAAGAAAAAATAAAAAGAAGCAGAGAGGGAGAAACGAGCAGAAGGGAAAAAAGAAAAAGAAAAAGGAACGAAGAGGAAACCAAAGCATTGGGGAGATATGGTGCTCGATCAGATTTTTCGGTGGATGGTAGGTTTGGTTTATGCTATTTCATAGTATAAACTCTTAATAGAGATTGATTATGATTGGGTTGGTTATTGTAAAGGCTTCTATATAGCTTGAGTGTGTGTTTGTATGTTTTGTAATTGTGTGTGTAATTGTGGTGGATAGAATGTTGATACTGTTGAATCTTAATCTTGAATTTCCTCTATGTTAAGATGCACCGCCTCGGCATAAAAAGGAACACTGGAGGAAATCAAAATTAATGAGATATAGTGGCTCGGGTGTCACGTTCCGACACGTAGGATGTAGGGTGATCGGGTGTCACGTCCGAACACGTAGTATTAGGGGATCGTTTAGTGTCACGTTCCGACAGCGGAAGTAATAAGGATCGGCGCCAGTCGTCACGTCCCTCCGAACACTTAGCATTAGCGGTATCGGAAGAGTGTAACGTTTGACACGAAAAAAATAAAGCGAAGTAATCTTGAATCATGTTTAATATACCAATTTCAGCGAAGAGAAACTATGTCCAAAATGGTTATTGGCTGTGTGGATGGCTGACGTCCTCATAGGTGTGCGTTTGGTGTTGATTGCCAATTTCATGTACTTGTTGATTGTCACTGTAAAGTACTGTGGTTGGATTTATATTATTTTAAGTATATATTGCTTGATATTCTGAGTTGGCAGATGATACCTACTCAGTACGTGTGTTCCTTGTACTGGACCCGCTACGTTTATTTCCCTTCTTGTTGTTTTTGTGGGAAGTGCAGCAACCACTCCGTTGCCACCATTTGACTTCGACTGACCTCAACTTTAGCCAGTCTCCTAGCATATCAGAATTCAGGTGAGCTTATTGTTCCTAGCTCATGTTGGCTTTCTCCTTCACGTCTTGATTCTTGAAGTTCGGACATGGGGGGGGACCATCCTTTTACGTAAATTAGCTTCTTTTAGATTTAAGATTTAGAAATTTGAGGATAGATTGTGCTTGAAATGTGATGACTTACAGATTTTGGGAATAATGATAAGTATTGAGTTTAGAAGTTAGTTAATGATTTGTTAAAGGTGAGTTTTGGATTCTTTCCGCATTTATTTACATATTCAAACTTTCTATAATGTGATTAAAGTTGGGGTTAGATTTGTAGGTTGCTCCGTAGTAGATAAGTGTGTGGTTGCTGCCACTCGCGGATCATGTTGGTTCGTGACAATTACATAGTTCTTAGTATGGATATAATATCCTTTCCAACTATTGGGTTTAATTAAGATAATGCATAAATAATATTTTACAATAATTTTTTCTTGAACATCTTATAATGTTTCTCATAATTTCATTTATGTATGTTATTATTATATCTAATTATTATGTACCTTGCCAAAGAAATTTTATTTGTCTATTTGTATATTGCTAAATTTATTTATATATTTCTATATTCTAGATTTTATTTGTATATTTCTGTATTATTTATTTATGTAAGCGAAATGATCTAATGGATCTCTTCATTTGTATATGTTTGTATTGTGGATTCTTTTACTTAACACTTTACCAGCTAAACCCTCAAATTTAATCAAAAGATGATTTTTAGTTTAAAATCCTACTATTCAGTGCGACGATTTCACTTCGTTTTAATAGTATGAACATGTCAAATTCATGTCAGTCAAAATAATTAACTTCATAATTATCTTTATTAACTATTCTAAAATTACTAATCAAAATATTAAATAAAATATAAAAAAATATTTAAAAACACAATTCTTATTTCTTCACCTGCTTCAACATCCGTCCACATTTCCCAATCAATAGCCACCATCACCACCATCCTCACAACCACCATCATATTCACCATCTTAGTCTCTTTTTCTTCGATTTAAACTTGTCTTCATACGAAAAAAGAAAGTTATACAAAATGAAAGTCTTAAAAAGAAAATCTTGAGTCTTAAATTAGATCTAAATTAATCTTTTTTTTTTCTTTTCAATTTCTTCCTTTGTAAGCCTTTTATATTTGAATATTTTATTTTTAAATAGTAATATTTGATGAAGCTAAAATGGAAACAAAACAGAAAAAAGAAAAAAATGTGGGTCTACAAATAGAATGGGGTGGATATATGAGGTTGGGGCATATATGGAGATAGAAGTTGGTTGCTGAGATGGAAAGAAAGGTTGGGGCGGTTTGTGGTGGGGTCGGGGCGGGGGATGTGGGGTGGGGGGGGGGGATGATTGAAGAAGGTGAAGTGAGGGAAAAAGATGACTTCTCCAAAAAATAAAATATTACTTCACATTTTTTAATTTTAAATATGTTATTTACTTGCCTTTACATGTGTGTGGTTACACTCACTTGCCAACTCATCCATCACAATGTCACATAAGCATGGTCAATAATATGAGGGGTTTGATATATTTAATTTTAATGAGTTTAAGAGTCCAGTTGATAGAAAATTTTGAAGAGTTCATAATACAAACTCATACAAGTATAGTGGTCCATCAGATCATTTCGCCATTTTATGTACCTTGAACTCATATGTATCTCTTTGTGTTTCTTTTATAAGCAATTATTTTTTACATAACAATTAATTATTTCCAATTCATCTCTCTTCTTTTAGTGTTCATCAAGTCAAACATATCAAGGCTTGAGTTGTGGCACTTAATATTATCGAAAAAAATTATTTTTCCTGCTTCCTTGATGCTAAAATTCACGATGACGCTGAAAGTCTTGGTAATACTATTAAACAAGAAAATGAAGAATCAAGTCAGGATAAGGAGAAGGCCATGATTTTTCTCCGACATTATCTCCATGAGGGATTAAAACCTAAATATTTAACTCTGCAAAACCCTCATCAAATATGGATTAATTTGAAAGATCTATGTTACCACCTAAAACTTACGGTGTTTCCAAAAGATCAATATGAGTGGATAAACCTTCGATTCCAAGATTTTTAAATTCTAACTGAGTAAAATTTCGCTATTCATAAAAAAAAATTGTATTAGTATTATATGGAGATACTATCACAAATAATGACTTACCACCTAGAGGAAAATATGTTGAAATATTGTAAGATTTTATAAGTAGTTTACTTGAAAAACTTTTACATTTGCATGCTTCAACTTTGTTGCATCCAACAACAATTACTAGAAAAGAGTTTAAATAAATCTTAAGAACATACAAATTACATGATACTGTGGCTCACATATGAAATAATACGTAGTACGTAAAAAAAATAAATGGGCATCCTACTGGTTCCTACTCATTCGCTGAAGCAAAGTTGTGCATAGCCAGTAGTAAATAATCGTGTGAATCAAGATAAAATAATATCACTAATTCATGAACATGAATGAGACATGAATGAGGACGTTGTATAGGATGAAATAATTATCGCCATTATAGTGTGGTAGAATCTGTATTTGTCACCAATATGATATGAAAGGTCATTGGGCACATGAATGTTGTATGCCTGTATATTTTGTGAAACTATGTCAAGCCTCTCTCAAAAGAAAAGATAATAATGTAGCGACACACTCTTTTCAGACTGATGAGAATGAAGCAACTCCCTTAAATAAATATGATAATTTTAAAAGAGTATTGATTGAAGAACTGATCATCTAAGTGAAGATAAATTTATAAGAATAATTATTATTATTTTATCATATTTGCAACTATTTTATTCTTCAAATGCTTTATTACGTATTTGTCTTACTAAAACTTTAAATCTTAGTACGATTTTAAAGCCTGTTGGTTTACAAGTTTTATATTGTATTTTTTATTTTTATGAAGAATATGAAAAATCTCCAATCGATAGTTAGATTAAAAATCAAGCATAATGATATATGTCTTATAGATAGTGCAACAATACACACTATTTTAAGAGATATTAGAACACATAATAACTTAGACGCTTCGAAATGTAGGGTGAGAAATATTAGAAAATTAATAACTAAGGAACCTTAAAATGTATGGCAAAAAATATATCTTTTGATTTTTTAAAAATTGATAAGAAATATTAGAAATATTAATAACTAATGAACATAAAATATATGATAAGGATTAATTTGTCTTACTAATTTCTAAATTTTAGTACAATTTCATTAAGTTGTTGGTTTTTCACATTCTTATATTGTATTTTTTTATTTTTATGAAGAATATGGAAATTCCCCAATCAATAAATATTTGAACAATTAATAACTAAGCAACTTTAAAATATATCGCAAAAAATTATATTTTTTAAATTTTTTTAAAAAGGAAATAAATATTAGGACTATTAATAACTAAAGAACATTAAATATATGGTATGTAGTATTAGGAGAAATAAGAAATTAAGGAGTTCTAAAATGTTGCTAGAGAAACAGAAAAATTATATGGTAAGAATATTAGAAAACTTTATAATTATGTAGTCCTAAAATATATGGTTAGAAGTATTTAAGAAAATTAATAATTAAGTAGTTCTAAAATATATGATACGGAGTAATAAGAAAATTAATAACTAAATAGCCCTAAAACATATGTAATGATGTTTAAGAGAACCTAATAATTAATGAGTTCTAAAATAGAAGATAAGAAGTATTAGGAGAATTAATGGTTAAGAAATTAAGTGGTGTTGAAATATAGAGATAAATTTTAAAAACACACTTAAATTATATCTTTGTTGTAATTTCATACCAAAACTATTGAGTGTACTGACCCAAACCACCGTGGCACCCACACTAAACCCTCCAGTGAACCAAAACAATCAAAACTAAAGCACTTAATCTACGAAAGTAGGTTAAATAACTAAATTAATGAAGTTATCATAAAACTCGAACAATATTCTAAAGAACTAACTAATAATGTGGAAGAAACCTAGAACCTAAAAGTAAATATATCAAAACATCTAAGCAACGAAACAATGTCTAGATAAGAAAGGTCATAATCCTAACTAATGAACTATTTATAAGAACTAGTCCAAGTCCGGAATGTGGACAGAAACTCAAAGAAAATTCAAAGCAGCCCAAAAGATGCTATGTCACTATTGGATTTGAAGGCGATCATGGATTTCCTAAGCAAGATCTGCCAATAGCCACCGAAAGATGTCCTATACTCAGCAAAAATAAGAGCAAGAACAGAATCAGTACGCAAACAGTGTACTAGTAGGATCAGACGGCTATATCATCCCAATGTTATAACCATGCAATATATCGAATATAAAAGTATTGATTTAACACTGTTAAATAGCATTGTCACCAAGTCAGTTCCCTATCATAGAACACAAAATCAAACTGTTAGTGCATCGGAACGTGATACTCGATCCAAGTTATCTTGTCAGAATGTTGCAATTCGATCTCATTTTTATGTCGGAACGTGGTAACCGATCCCAGTTAGTTATGCCAAAATATGGCAACAGATCCCAACTACTTATGCCAGAAAGTGGCAATCTGATCCACCATCAACACACCATAATCACATTCACAAGTATATTCTCAATAATCATACAATAAAGAAGTGATTCATGACATATAATCATGCGTTCACACTTATTTACAATTAGTGTGATCAAACATGTAACATTCGGATACATGCATGCATCACAATGAATAAAGAACAAATATATATCACAAAATCATAGAATCAGAACCATCACCTACCTTTAAACAAGCTTGAAACTCTAAGAAACTTGATTTTGCCTTTCATGATTCGTTTAGCTTGTTTTTAGGTCTACAAACAATAATATAATTTCGGGAGTCAATAGTGAACAATCAATATAATTTCGGGAGTCAATTTAATCACTAATTACCTGGATTACTAATAATACTAACAAACCATAGATCATCCCATGATCCAATTAGGATGGTTTCTACAATGATTTCTAAAATCAAACCCTTTCCAATCAATATTAACCCATCCTATTGCGTTCTACAGATCAAAAAATTAATTTGGGAAATGGAAAGCTTAACTTTAACCTTAAGAATGGTTAAAATGGAGTAAGAATCACATGGGGTTCATTCTTTAACTCTAAAAGTTGAAAAGTGACAAATGCGATGATTTAGGGATTTAATAACAACATTGAGTAGCATCTGGCCCGCCATAGCGACACCCTTCTTGCCACACAGACGGTACCAAAGCGACTAGAACGCCCGCCAGAGAGGCATTACTAAACCAGTGATCTACTAACGACTTTTTTTCCCATCGATCCCACCATAATGCCCAAATGCCGCTGTAGTGGCTCCACCAGAGCGGCAAAACTCAGCGCCAAAGCGGCACAAACCAAGCACTTATATTATTCTTTTTGTAAGTTGTCACGTGTGATAATGAACAATTGTGGCCAAAAAAATTGTATTTAGCTATTAATTTTTTCGTAGCAAATAGTTGAATTATTCACTATAAATTTAAAGTTGTCGTTATTTAACACCTTACATATGTTGTGACAATTGTTTTGTTTGTCACTAAATCACAAATTAATTAGAGACAATAATATCTTTGTCACCAATTATTTATATTATTAGTGGCGAATATAAATGTCACAGTTAAATCTATTTTTTTATAGCTAAAACTCTAATTTGTGGATATTGTAACAAAATATTTTCTTGGCTGAAACTTTTTGTGTACAAAATTAATAAATTTTATGACAAAAAATAATTTTACACGAATTAGATACATTATTAGTGACAAAATAATGTATCACCGATAACTTTAAATTCTTGACTAACACTAATTAACAACTGAGGCCACTTAAATTTTTGGTGGAAAACTTTGTTGGAGAAAACTTTGCTTTGAATTTTGATTTTTCGTCACTAAAAGTATGTGTCTTATATATTTAAGCGCAAACAATAAATTCTGTCACTAAAAGCGAACAATCAGTGATAAATTTTATGTCGTAGCTAATAATTTCACAGTTATTTATCACATTTGTTGTGGCAAATATATAAATTTTATTTTAAATTTTTGAAAATTTCATGAGCAATTTCTCAATCAAACTTAAATTATTTGACTTCCAAAAAATAAAACGTGTCACATCAATTAGAATATAATAGAGTAATACTTTTCTAATTAATATATATAGATTTAATTTGAAGAATACTAAAAAAAATCATATCCCAATGTATACTAAAAAAAATTAATCTCAAAATCCAACATTTTTTTTAAATAGGTTATCAAATCCTTTTAATTTTAGAAAGGGGAAGTTAAAAAGCATCACTCATTTTGAAATGGTGTGTGATACAATCATATACTAGAAACAAAATATTCTAGAAATATTAAAACAATTAACAATTAAGGAGCCTTAAAATATATGATAAGACATATATATTAGGAGGAATAAGAAAATAAGAAATGTTAAAATATGTGGTAAGAGAAATAGAAAAATTACATGGTAAGATTATTCAAAAACTTAATAATTAAGTAGTGTTAAAAATATATGGTAAGAACTATTTAACAAAATTAATAACTTACAAATTTATAACAAATGCGTATTTTTTTAATGAAGAAACACTTACAATAAGACTCTTCACATGCCAAATTATAAAAACTTTATAGCCAACAATAATGTTTATCTTTTTTTCTCAATTTTCAATACATTTTCTCCTTTAATTTAGTAATACAATTAAGCAATAAATTAATCAAGCTCTAGTAGTATATCAATTAATACAATTGATATGATATATTTATATTTTCTTTGCCTATGATTTCCCATCATATTTGCTTTTATATTTTTATACCATTATAACTGATGACTCATCTATGTGACTTAATCTGAGAGTTTTTTGATTTCAGGACAAGAGGATAAAGTATGCAAATTGGATAAAATTTTATGTGGACTAAAACAAGCACCTAAGCAATGGTATGAAAAATTTAATATCACCTTAGTGTATAGTGACAATTAATCTGATACATGTGTTTATCCTAAGATGATAAGTTCATATTGTATCATTATATGTTTGTATGTAGATGACATGTTAATATTTGATTCTAATGTGAATGTTATATATTAATGAGATCAAGAACTTGTTGTCTTCTAAATTTGAAATGCAAGATCTTCGTGAATCAGATGTGATTTTAGGAGTTGAATGAAAAGAATTGTTAATGGTTTCTCTTTGTGTCAATCTCATTACTTTGAATAGATGTTGAAAAAGTTTGATTGTTTTGATGTAGTTCCAGTGAAAACTTCTTATGATCCTAGCATACACTTGAAGAATAATAAAAAATCTAGTGTTTCTCAAATTGAATATGCTAAAATAATTAGAAGTGTAATGTTTCTCATGAACTATACTCGTCCTGATATTGCTTATGTTAGTAGATTAAGTAGATATACTCATAATCCAGTAGTGAACATTAGAATGTTCTTCATTGGTTGCTAAGGTATTTGAGAGGTACTATGAATTGGTGTTTGCATTTTAACAAATTTCATGTTTTTAGAAGGTTTTGTGATGCAAATTGGATAACTGACAACGATGAAGTTAGCTCCACCAGTTGACTATGTATGTACATTGGGTCCAGGTGCTATTTCGTGAAAGTCTTCCAAACAGACTTGCATAGCACGTTCTACCATAAAATTTAAATTTATTGCTCTCGAGTTGGCAGGACAATAAGTTGAGTGTCTGAGAAATCTTTTGACAGATATACTATAGTGGGGAAGATAAGCATCACCGTCTCTCTTCATTGTGACTCCCAAGCAGCATATATACAAACAAAAGTATGTACAATGGAAGAAAGAAACATATTCACATCAGACATGGTGCAATTAAACAGTTGTTGAAACTTGGTGCTATTTCCTTGTAATATGTAAGGTTCGAAAGAAATATGGCGTATCCTATGACCAAGGGATAGAAAAGAAAAATAAATCTTGAAACGTCGAGGGGGGTGGGGCTAAATACCATTGCTTGAGGTAATGTGGTTGATCGTTAGGCCTCAATGTACACCACATTTTCAATCTCTATGGCGTGTGACAATTTTTTTTTATAATTTTAAGCTTATTTTTCTCTTAATAATTCTATAGTTGTATGGTGGTCTATTTGAGATAGACTTGATGGAATCGGTGTAGTCTCCTTTTATGAAAGATACCGGACGTCTTTTTGAGCACTCAAAAGATGAAAGGTACGTGTGCAAGACCATGAAAACACTTGTTTGTATCGCGAAGGTTGCTTAAAATTTAAGGATATGGTATGTGTTATGAGGGTCCCAATTCATATCCGCTCAGTTTAAGAGTACTTCACGTTATGGATAATAAGTTATTGCCTCATATCACTACGTGTCAATTCAAATCGAAAGACATTGACACTAAAGTACATGTTTCTTCCTTTTGTACAAAAGTTGTTCTTACCCTTTGTCTTTGCTTTAGTGTGGGATTGTGGAGTTATTTATTCTAACTTTATTTACTAAATACAATGCAAAAGAACAGTGCAAAATACGTTTCAAAGAAAAATATACATCCGTTCCAAAAACCAAAGTGATGTAATGGCCTTTAATGACATTAACCTTGACAAAACGTTTCTAACAAATTAAACTCTCCAATTTTCAACTTTACTTCTTGAAAATAGAATATAATGAAGAGCTTTGAGGGGGGAACATAAGAGAATTATTTATTACAACACAAACATAAAAGAAGAGAAAAATATTTTGGTAGCCTATTTTCACTTTCTTATCTTATTTTTAGAAAGTTTTTAGACAATTGGTTTTGGGTAACCTCCAAACTCCGGATACAAGTTTGTTTGGGTAAACTATGAAACCTGGACGATTTAAAAGGGTAGTCGGACCAAAACGCTTCAAGGTATGGCTTGCCACGACATGATTGCGATAAATTAATTACTACTTATAATTTCCCATCAAACCCCCCATAAAACCCTAAACCCTCCCCTCACCCCCATAACCCCCCACAACCCCCCCCCCCCCCCCCCCCCCCCCACCCCCCCCCCCCCCCCCACAAAACTCAACAATCACCATAACCCATAATATCCCCCCCCCCATATTGGATATTCACAGTATTCTACCATGTTCAATTATAATTAATTCTTTAGTTTAGATTAGTAAGTTAATTATGTTTTAAAGTCTGCTAAATGTATTATTGATTGCGTTAAAAGAATTAATGATTGAAACACATTTTTTATTTGATATTTATTATGTTTAAGTTCTTTGAATTTTTAAAAATTATGTTATTACATGAAAATAGATAAATATAACTAACAGGAGCGAGGGAGGGAGAATGAGGTTATTCTAAAGAAACTATATATGCGCACAACAAATATTATTTATATTTGTTTAGGATTAAGACATAAGTGCGTAGAAATTTTTACGACTAAATCAATATTCGTTGTGTGATGATAATTATTACTCATTTTGTATTACAAGTATATAAATTGAAATTAACAAACTCAAAATACCATACTATTCTTTAATTTTCTTTTTATTACTTTGATAAATAGTATATGTATGTGATTTTTTTTTAATACAGTATGAGAATAAATATTGTGTTCTTTCACTTTTAAAAAACAATAAATACATCACATGTTATTTTCTTATGTTTTTCTCCGTTGAATCATATTGTATGTCTCTGCACATTTATAGCAAGATATTATTATTTTGTTTTACATATTTCTTTAGGTAAGGAGAAATTGTTGAAAAATATGACGAAACCCAACTAGATTTACATATATTAAATATCCTAAAAATAATATTAGATAAATCTATTACCATATTAATTTATAAATACTTCTTCTATATATAATAACTAGTATACGTGTATGTCCATTGTGCAGATGATTTAAAATATAACAACGTTAAATTAAGTTTATAATTTTTTTTATTTTCATTTATTTCAATTTATTTAAAATGTCATTGTTCAGGTTTTATCCGAAGATTATCATAATCTAACAAATAGCAAAATAAAAAATAATGCAACCATTTAACTAAAAATTGTCGTAAGATCTTATAATATGTACAATAAAATTTAATTTTTAGAAATAATTCATTGAATTTTTCAAGAATTAGTTTCATAAGCAATTCTCATATAGTTAGTGACATAAACCAACTGAAATATAATATAGCTTTGAATTGAAGAGCAATGTAAGAGGGTAACAATTATTTTAACAGAAAAAAATCTAAAATATCCTTGAACTATTGAAAATGATATATAATTACACTGCATCCACCATCATGACCATTAGGAACTTCATTTCCCATTTTTCTAATTAAATTTGATACATATCTCTTGTTATGTCCAGTAAAATCATCTTTTTGATTTAATATAACATGTGAATATAAACAAATAGACAACAAATTAAACTGTTCGTACATGAAAGTAAAACAAAAATGTAGTGATAAGCCAATGCATGCATGACATGTGTTTAAATTTTATAGTTCATATTATTTCATTAAATCACATAGTAATGCATTTTGCATTGACTTGGTGTAAGCACTCCGTGCAGGTAAGTTATTTTCAAGTCATTGTGTTGTATTAGAAGGAATAAACCTATATTTCTAGAGTCCTAAAACATTTTCCTACTAGAAAAGGACTAACCACTTCAAAATGTTTTCCTAAAGAAATAATAAATCAAGTTTGAAAGTACATTATATTTACCTCTCATAAAAAAGGAAAAACAATTACGGTAATGTTTTATCTTATCCTTAAGTAAAAATAAATCTTAATTATGAAAAGAAAATCATGGTAAAATCCAAACAAAAATTTTCATCGATACAAGTTTTATTTTTAAGTTGGTATTTGATTTATTCATATTTATTCATTACTAACATATTTACTAAATGTCTTTACAGGTACCCGGAGTTGCTTCTCATTGAAGCTATTCGAATTAAGTTCATATATATTCTCGACTCATTATTGTATATTACCAATGATAAATAAATTTAGGTCGATTCTTATATTATTCTTTTATAATATTACTTGTGTATTATTGAAAGTTTATTATACTTGTACATTATTTTCCTCCTCAATTTGAAAAAAAATGAATTCAATCGGAACACACACTTGTGAATTTCGAAGAATGTCTAACCCCTTTCCTTCGGAATAACTTGAACCCCACCTAGAATATATTGATTTGTAGAAATATTTTCAGTTAATTTGCTAATTGGTTTTCTAGTTTTCCTAAAATTAGGTGGCGACTCTCTTTAACCCATTTTACCCCTTAACTCTTTATAAATTAAATTACTATTTTGGTGAGTCACAGCGACGTTGCACCCTCTCAAATGAATGTCAACATAATTACAACTTGACTAGGAAATTAGAGGTTCTAACCATTAAGAGTTCATCTTTTCAAATTAAGGAGCATTTTGTATTTTTTTTTGTTATACCTTGTATCTTGTATATTTTGTATATTATTTGTTGTTGTACTTGTTGTTTATTCATTATTCATGAAATTGTATGCATATTGTCATTGCATTTCATGGAATAATTTCCATCAAATGACAAATAGTATGCATTAGATGATTACGTGGCTTTCCACGATTGTCCTTCAGAAAAGCATCTTCGAATTCTTTTGAAGTGATAAAGGAATAGTTGACTTGTGGTCATCAAATATCATTTATTATACTTCACCCCGTAATTTATCCAACTTGGCTAATCATATCTCTTTTCAGAGTCTACTCTTAGTCAGCTAGTATAGAGTGAAGCCAAAACCTTGTATTTAGCGCATTTGCTTGAGATGCCACAACAGTCAAAGCACATTTGTATAAGATATGCATTCATTATTTATATGTTATGTGATATACCTGTTATACGTGAATATGTTGTGTGATAGTCCATTCTTTCAAAGTTTTTCTTGCTAACCTAGTTTTTAAAATATTCATAATTCAAGTTCAATCTTTATTTTAGAAATTGTTGGAACTATGTTTGACCTGATTCCTGCTTTAACGGGATACGTAGGCACCAAAAGGGCTCGATCATGTTCCCTGTAAGCTATCCATCTATTTCAAAACAAAATCTGGGGTAAATTTTCTTGAGGAGGTCTCCCAATATTTTAGAAAGGATATAGTTGTTACAAGATTGAATATCAGAGGTTGCTAAAGTTGAAATAGGGGCCAAATTTTTAAGGAATGCCATGAACAATATCACCAAGATTGTGCTCTAACTCCAGATTTATGAGGCATCACATCTAATTTATTTCTATCTTTTGCATTAGATTTTGTACATGACTTATATTTATTGTATATCTTTGATTGTTTTGTTTGACATTTTAAAGTTTTGGTTGCCACCCTTTAATGCACTTCATTCATTTTTTATTTCAGTAACTCCATTTCAAAAATTAAAATAAAATTGTTTGGCATTTATTAAAATGGGTTGTTCTCCCTTCAACGTGATTCATTATTTTCCTTTATCTTTTGCTAATTGTTATTTATTTAATAAAAAAGATTTTTGTTAAATTTTGGTGGTCCGCCCTTCAAAGTGACTCGACGATTTCTTCATTCTTGTAAAGTTTTCTTTAAATAATAAAAATATTTTAAAAAAATTTTTGGTTGCACTCCTTTGAATGTGGCTCATTGTTTTTTCATTCCAATTTTTTTTTCTTTCAAAAATTCATTTGTTGTTCAAAATGTAGGTTTTATGCCATATTTGAACAAACTACGCGAATTTATTTATCATCAATGAGATATGTAGGCATCCCATATTGGGTTCGGTATTCTTTATCCAAAAAATTTTAATTTTTATTCTTTTAAAATGTTTATATTTTGGAATCATTTTTAACATGGCCAACAGTTCAAGTGTGCCTATGAAAAATAAGTGTACAATAGGGAAGATTGACATCTTGTTAAACCATATATTATTTTGATAGCTTTTATGCATACTATTGTTACACTTACAATATTATCTTTTATTCATTCAAGATTAGAACAAAACCAGATTCATTGTTGCATGTGCATTGTGTGGTAAACTTTAAAATAAAATTCAATTGTATTGCTTTGTTGATCTAGAACTTGGCCTAAATATTTGTTGAGATGAAATCCTGAGTGACCTTTGATTTGAAAAATGATTTTAGGCCTTTTTTGGCGTGTTTGATCCTACCAAATGACAATAATCCTTAGTATGCTCTACTATCAGTCTTAAGTCTTTTCCTTTTGATAACCACTTTTTTAGCCTATAGCCTTTCTCAGTGTTTCTACGTACTATTCCTCTTTTGACCTGACTTTTTTGAGTACACTGAAAACGTGTAAGTTTCAAAAAAGATTTAAAATTTAAATTTTTCAAAAATAAAAGTTACCAAAGTCCCTGAAAGTCAAGAATACAAAAATGAGTTCAAAGGAATGAAAGAAGAGCTGAAAATTCCCCACAAGTTCAAACAAACAAAGTTACAACAAAAGAAGAAGATTAGTCCAAACAATTAGGAGAAACTTCAAAAATTGATGAGATGGGGCAAAGGTAAGAAAAGCAAATCTTCAAAAGAAGTCAAAAAGTAAAGAAGAGAAGGGACAACAAAGAGGATCAAGTGCTAAAAGCATACCAAACATTGAAAGTACCAATTCACTGAAATGCTCAAGAAAGGAATATGTAACTTTTATCCAAAATGACTATTCTACCCGACCCAAAATGTACTTTACAAGCTATTTACAAACCCTACATGATTTCACTTCAAATGGTCTCACATTAGCTGAGATTTACATGAAGGCCAAGCTTACGGTATCACAATTGCATTTGTTGAACTTTTTATTTTGGAGTGTGAGTGTGTTTTTCAATATGTCCTCTAATCAATGTTTGCAAATTGTGATTTTCTTTCTTGTGACGGCACTTGAAATATGATGTTAGATCTAGTTCAAAACCTTTGTTGATAGCAAGATGAATAAATCTTGTTGTTGCTTAAGTACATTTAGGGTGCCGCTTGAATCCAGCGGAATTACCTCTTACTCAATCTCATTTCAAGAGAAAGAATTGTGAGAAATTTTTGTACAATACTAATTGTTGGCTTTAATCAAGTTAAAATATGTCTCATTGCCCAAAGAGTAAAAATGGGTTGATGCCCACTTTTCAAAACTTGTCCAAAAAGTTTGGGGACTATTTCATCGTTAATATTGTATTTTTGGTCGTCATACCTTTAAAACTGACATCAGTTTAAATTTATGTCGCTACTTGTCCAAACAACCTTTGTGAACCATTTCATTGTTGATACTTGTCAAAAAAAATTGTGGATCGTTTCATTGTTAATATCATATTTTTGGGTAGTCATACCCTTAAAAATGACAGAGAATACGGCGTTGTATTATTGTAAGTTCTCTGATCCAAACATTTCCTTTTAAATTTAGGTCGCCATACATTTTAATATGACATTTTTCATTAATTTTTTTAATTTTTTTTATCTCAAATAAAATGATGCTTTTTAAAATTGGTTTGTAATGTCATTCAATATGAGACCTTTTATTTTGTTATTCCATTTCTAATTGACCTTTGCTTTTATTATTCATGATGTTATTAAGTTTGAATTGTTGCATTTACTAATATGTTGTTCATATGAGGTCATAATTTCATAATTTATGTTGCATTTATGTTATATTTTATTAACATTGTTATTGCAGATTTTGTGATACATCATTCATATTAAGTATAAGACTGAGTTGTCATCTCCCTTCAAATGACATATTAATTTCAGGTGGGGTCGTCTGCCTTTTAAAGATACATATTGGATTGTCACCTCTTTCAAAGTGACATTTTATATTCAATATTGGTTTGTAATCTCCCTTCAAATGGCACGTTACATTCAAGTTGATTTGTCCACCTTTCAAACAGACAGATTGGGTTGTCACCTCGTTCAAAGAGACATCTTAAATTCAAGTTAGATTTTCATCTCCATTAAAATGACACATCACAATCAAGTTGGGTCATTCACCTTTCAAAAAGACAATTTGGATTTTCACATCATTCAAAGTGACATGTTATCTTCAAGTTGTGTTGTGGCGCACTTCACAACGTGACTTAGATTCTATAAATACGGCTTCATAGACTCTCTAGGACTCTTAAACTCTGTGCTCTGATACCAAGTTTGTCACGCCTGGAGCCTACGGTCGGCACTCGAAGACCATTTGTGGCCCCCAAGTGAACCCTTGGCCTGACTTACTTAACTCAACAAAGACTTACTCATCTTAGATAAAGAATTTAAAACATTCTCATCAAATTAATTAGATAAATGTCTTAACCAAAAATGCATTCAAATCTCAACACTTGAAAATATGAAATATAAAGTAAAGGAGACTCCGAAATTGGAATACTACATCGTCTATGAAGCCTCTAAACTGACTGAGATGGATGTTTGGGATAGACCCTACAACATGCTAATAACTAAGCTAGAAAAGCAAATAAAGGGATCTCCTCCGGAATGCTAGGAGGCTTACCAAATGACTACGGAGTGTTCAACTTGATCGACGGTGCGATGTTGATCCAAGTTACCTGCATCTCCAGCATAAAATGATGTAGGCCAACTGGCATCAGTACATTGAATGTACGATTATGTGAGTTGGAAATCTAAGAAAAACTATAAAGCTTGAAGTTGAGTAACGATGAACGTACCTTGGTTCTACTCAATTCATAAGATAAAAACTCAATATAAAGCAATAAGGACATATGCATACTACATCCTACAACATACAATACATAATACATACATACATAATACTCCCTATATATATATATATAATATAACGGATAAACAGTTTTAATGTGTAAACTCTCAGTTGATTAAAGATATAACAATAATAAACTCAACTTTACTTATATATCAAAGTAATATAGTTATATGTGGGGGATTCTCTAACCGACAACCACCACTATGATCCTAAGTGGTGATACAACGGCTTGCCTACGCTGTAGAACTCTCCTATACTTTGTTGTCGCATAAGACATCCTCTACCTAGTCGATCACTGGCTAACCTTACGTGATCATCTAAAATGTATGACATGAATACCCATGACGGGTACATGTTTTACATGGGGACTTGAGTTATCTGAACTCTGATTCCCACGTAGGTGCTCAATACTCCTCCCAAAACATAGTTTAGCTCATAGTTTTAATATAACTTCCTTCCTTTGGATTGAGATAATTTATTGAACCCTTTATCTCTAAAAAGATCCTTTTTGGAATCAATGGTTCCCTTTTTGTTCAAAACTCTTTTGGAACTTCTTAGTTCCCTTTTTACTTAATTGTAAAGCATTTATCAACGTTTAGGGAATACTTAGTACCCCTTATAACTTTAGAGAATTTAACTCAACTATTATTCTATACATACCTTGAAACTTTAACTCTTAAGGAATACTCAGTTCCCTTATTCCTTTTTGTGAAATGAACTCGACCTTTACTCTTTTCCTTAACTCAAACCTGAGATTTAAAATGAATTTAAAACATTTAAGTAAGACTCAATGAATTTTTGAACAATTTACTTTTACTCACTTCATAGTTTATACTTGACTTCTTACTTTCTTGACTTCGATTTCAACTTTCCTTGAATGGATTATGAATTGAAGGTTTCAATTTGAGTTATTGGATGATTTCTAGGTATTTAGAAATCATTTGAAATGATCACAATTCATTGGAGGTTGTTAATGTACCTTGGAAGGACTTAAAAGGGCTAAACTATGAAAACTAGATAAAAACACCGGGTCGGGCGTACAAGTGGCGCGCCGCGTTAGCCTCAGTTAAATGAGGCCTGATTCTAGTGCACTGGTGGCGCTTCGCGCCAGGCCTTGGTTGATTGAGGCTATTTTCTGGCATACTGCAGGCGCGCCACGCCTGCCCCTACCCTGGTGTGTCTGACGAATTTTTTAACTTGTTTTCTATCTCTAAACTCTTCAAAACTTCCTAGATCTTTAACTAAACAGTTGGGAACATTGGTAATATCAATAACTAATGAATTCAACTCAAAATAACTCTAATCAACAATGACAACCAAAAATCCAATCAACAAGAAATCAAACGTTCTTTTACTAACTTAACTCATAACATGAAATAAATCAAAATTTCACTGAAATGAAACAAATTGATGTGTGGGTGAACTAACACAACACAAAAGATCCTACATATCTCAAAGGGATCACCCCCAACGAAATCCACACACAATCCTTGACGTTCTTTGACGATTCTTGGTCTTCCTTTTCTGTTCTCCTTTTCTCCCAAACACTAAGCATTCTTAAATTTGAAAAAATGATTTGGGACTTTTTTTTACCCCTAAAATAACCTTAAAATGAATTAGAAAATACTAGGATGACAACTTTGCCCTTACTAGAAAGGCATTTTTCCCTTTTGAAAGGCATTTTTCCCTCATACTACATCGGATTTGTGCTAACTCATCGCCGTTGAAAAGATCTTCTCAAAGGCTTTCCAAACAGATAAAGAACTCACCCAGACTCCTCTTGAGCTTAAAGTTATGGCCTATCTCACTTTTGAAAGCTAAAAATCTTCCAGATTACCTTACATATTCTCAAAATTGATTATTCTTGTTTTTCTTAGCTTAAACTTAGTTAATATATGATACATATGTTACAAACATAATTTATTAAGATGATCCTTCAAATATGAATGTAATTTTTTCCATTAAAGTTGTATGAAAGGTTATTAGTCCATCAAATGGAAAGATAATTTTTTATCCGTCAAAGTGGTATGAAAAGTTATTGACCATATTGTTGTTGGTGCAACCCAAATTTTAAAAGATAGTTAATCCTCCATCAGATAAAAGAAAACAAAGTGATAGTACATTTGGTACATTTGATCTCTTAAAGTGATATTGAGGTGAGTCACACAAATTTGATAAATGTGAAAGTATGACAATGAGTTTCTAATAAAAACTCATGGAGCATGTTCAAATGGTTATGGTCTATTTCTTAAAGAAAATATGACTTGTGTTCTTATGGATAAGAACATGTCCATGAATTATTGGATAAATGTTACATCTCACTTCTACGGGAGGTTTGAGAGTATAACTCAAATATTGGAGGGAAAAAGAAAGAAATAATTCTTTTCTATAAAGATTGTGGTCATGTCCAAAATAAATGTTGTTATGTAACAACACAAAATTGTCGTTGGTTGTTATGAAATAAGTCTTGTGTATAATAATTTTAACCATGAAATTAATAATTTTCTCCTCGTAGGTGATGGTCACCATAAGAATGATGTTGTGAATTTTGTGGTATAAAATTAATTATGAGTTCCGAAAGGGTTATTTTTAACAATTTATTCATAATATTGGGGTTGTAGTAAGTCTCAGAAGAAGTTTTTTAAGTTTCAAAGCAAGTCAAAAGAAAAAAAGTTATTATACTGAGACTGCAAATTATTGAAAGATTTAATATCATCAAATTACTACAGCCGAAGTGGTTTGTAAATAGTTATGTATAAGGCTACCCATTTTTTCCTGCTGTTTGTTGTATACAAACATGGACGTGATGATGGAATTATATGCAAAATTAAACTAGAAGTTTACTACAATAAATATTAGTTGGCAGTCATTCTGTTTCACGTGTGATGTAAAAGGAATTGAGAATTCATGTGTTTATATGTTGAAGAAATAAAAGATTCTTTATGACTTATCTTTTGTAGCTTGTTCTCATGATAAAATTATAATTGTACTAGCAAAGATTTGGAATGTATCCCCTGAAATTATTTGGAACACATAAAAAGGTGAATATGGGTCCGTTCACCTGCCATGTGGACAATTTACTATTATGATTTAATAAATGTATTTTGGGTATGATCACATGCGCATTTGTATCAAGTTACAAATGATTTCTTTATAAGGTGTTGCTCGAATTACTTAAATAAGGATGACAGTTCCAAACATTAAAATCATGTTGATTATGCGTTGGTTTAGAATAAAATGGTTAGCCCCAATTTATATAGATCCCATGATTATGATAACAAATCTCTCAAATAATAAAATCTTGTTTGAGATGAGTTTATTTACCTGATGCATTCAAGGCAACAAGGTTTCTCCCAACACAATTGGTTCGTATGGGTAAGGAAAACCAAATAATTTTCATCTTAAAAAAATTTGATGTGTGACATTGATTCAGTACTCACCAACGCACAAATATTGGTCCCAAATGAGTGGAGGGTGTGAATAATTAGTTTTCTAACAGTTAGGGGGAGATATGTGTTAGAAGCTTGAAATTATATGTGGGGGTGAAATTATCTAGATCACGACATTCAAGAAATGTGAAACTGGAAGTCAATAGCTAATTATTGCGAAAATGTTGGAGTAAGTTGCCTAGATGTATTGTTGATCCACTATTTTAATTAAGATACTATTGCTCAAATAAACAATAGGTCCTTGAAGAACAGAGTCTAGGTACGCCAGAAAGCGGGTTGTGTGTGGTAACGACCCTGTTTAGTAGTTTGGAGCAGCAGATTTTATTTCTGGAAAAAAAACTGGATGAGTCGACGGATCCCAGACGGAACAGTCATAGCAGACGGGACCGTCGAGGGGTGGTTCGTTCCAAAAACACTTAGAATTTAGAAATTTTGGGTTACTGAGAAGTAGACTGTGGAACGTAACGACGGTGGTGGCAGGACGGACCGTCATCAGGCATGACGGGCCGTTCAAAGACCCTTTGCGTAAAAAATCAGACTCTGAACTCTGTGACGGAGAGCAGCAGCGACGGACCGTCCGCAACGCACGACGGGCCCGTCACAGCTGCGTAATCCCAGGCAGTGGGTCGGGAGATTCTGTTAAATAGTTTAAGGGGCGTTTGGGCCTCCTATTCCTGCTTATAATTATAACGTAGTGTAGTGGTTTATTGTTAATAATCCAAATTTCTTGGGGTTAAAAGGAAGATAACCTTAAATTAATTAGTGGGTTACTTTTGTTCATATTTATACTTTAATTTATAGTGTAATTAGGGGTTAAAATAAAGAGGGTTTAAGATAAGAAAAATAGGAAAGAACAAGAGAGGAGACCGATCGAGAGAAGAGAGAAACGAAGGAGGATAGCAAAGATTTTGAGATGTATTTCTTGCTTGATCCCGAAATATTCAGTGGAGAGGTATGGTATGGTTATGCGGATTGTAGTAAAACTCTTAATAGCGATGATATTTATTGGGTTCGTATTTTAAACCTTCTATATGCTTAATTGTATGCTTGTATGAATGTGATTATATATGTTGAGAACATAAGCATGGTGAAGCGAGAATCCTAAATCTGAAAAAACCCTAATCTGCCTTGTTAATAAGATTGATGATTGGCCTTGGTTAAAAGGAAGGCTTGATGACTAAAAGTGATGAGAGTAGAGGGAAGGTGTCACGAAAAGACACCGTAGGATAGGGGATCGGGTTGTCACGAACGACAACGAGAAATTATGGGATGGTTGTCACGAACCGACACGGTAAAAAATTAGGGATCGGGTGTCCCCGAACAGACACGTAGAATTAGGGGATAGGTGGTGGTCACGAACCGACCGTCGTAATATCGGAGGGAGTGTCACGTTACGACACGAGGAGAAATTGAGAAAAATAAACATAAGCATCATTGAAAGATGTTAATATACTCAATTAAGGAACTAATTCCCCAAATGGGTATGGCATTGAGGCTTGCGTCCTCATGGGGGAACTTGGCGCGTGATATAATGATTAATGGAACTTGTTGTGCACATGTGAGTATTGTGTAGTTGATTTATGATATTATTGATATATATACTGTTTTTCTATTTGATGGTGGCGATGATTACTCACTCAGTAATTGTGTTTTTTACTGACCCTACGTATGGTCTTCTCATTGTCCATGTGGAGTGCAGCAAACGTGCCATCATCTTACAACTCAGCCGCAACTCTAGACGTACTTCATCAAGCCAGATTTAAGGGGTGAGGCGAATTGCTTCTAAGCTTGGACTGGATCATATTCTTCATGGTCTTGATGCCTGAGTGAAGTTACGGCAGGACAGCTTTTACATATTTGGGCTTCTGTGATACTCATAGATTAGTAATTTGAGGATAGATGTTTTTTGGTGTGGATGGACTTCCAGGTTTTGGGAATAAATAGTATGAGTTTTTACAAGTTATTTAATCGATTTTAATTAAGCGTTTTAAGTCTTCCGCATTATATTTGTATTATGGTGTGAAACGTTGGGAATTGGGATGGGTGGTTCGCTCACATAGTAGGATAAGTGTGGGTGGCCAGTCGCGGGCCGTTTGGGGTCGTTGGAGCGTGATAGACCAGTCGATTATAAATAGAGAAATACTTGAGGAATGGTGAGGACGGGGGGAAAAGAAATTATCAAATGGTTCGTGATAATGAGGTAAATACTTTGAAAGAGCACCATCACATAACATTTCATAAAATCTTGGTAAAGGATCAGGTACCTAAAAATGATGAAAAATGAAGAGATCTCGATAAGTTATGTCGTGTTGAATTCGATATCAAAATGGCTTTCGACGGTATATTTGATATGAATTAGTACTCAATGCTATAAATGGTTATGAGGATCTTAAATTCGAATATGTCATATAGTGTGGACATAAATGATTTGACACTATCCAAGTATATTTTGTTTCACTTAAAAAGTGATGTTTTGATCTTATAGTTCATCAATCAAAATATAATGTCATTGTGGTACAAATGAATCATTGTGTGAAAGTACAACCGTAAGATATAAATTACAATTTCTACATCGGGCATAAAGAGTTTTTGCGAAAATCCTGACATTATTAAATGAAGATATATCTCTAGTGATGGATGCAATAAGACTTGTTTGAATTTGATAATATATGAAATACTTGAATATTATAATGAATGATTATCATGTATAACTAGATGATTGAGGTTATATGAAAATCCTTGAAGGATTTAAAAGTTCTTAAAACAATTCCATCGAGTACCCAATGGCTTTGAGACTACTTAACATACGGAAAAAATCTTTTTGATCTAATGAAAATGATTTAAAATGACATGTATCAGTGCAATTGGTGCACTTACAGATTGTTGGTTATGCTAATGGTAGAGGATTATTTAATATACATAAAGAAAGTTATATGTCATATTATCATTAAAATTATGACAAGAAACTAACAAAGAAAGTGACTCAACACATAGGAGATGTGTGATTTTATTTCATAAGAAAAAATAAGCTTCAATTAAATTGAAATGAACATTCCCCGTATCAGAAATAACTTGGTTATGTAGATGCAGAATATTTATTTCATCTGCATAAATCTCGTTAAAAAATAGACTATTTATTTACATATAAATACACAACAATATCTTGGAAATTCAAAGAATCACACTAGTAACCACTTCCAAATCATGCAGAAATAATATTGATCAATGAATTAAATTGGGAGTGTGTTTGGTTGGAATCATGATCTATTATATTCAGAAAATATGTGACTTTTAAAAAAGAATATTTCAGCCACCATATACGAAAATTATATAAAGCTCATTGAAGGGAGGGTACAATCAAAGGAGATGGACAAAATATATTTCATTAAAAGTATTTTCATACATGATTTTCAATGAAATGGTGAGACAGAAGTTCAAAGACTCATTCAAGTGATACTCTTGTAAGATTATTCACTAAGGATTGTCAAGATCAATATTTGAGAAGTTGTGATATAAGATTGAAATGCATTGTCTCCAAGATATCGAGTAACATTTTTATCGAGGGAGAAAAATATAGGTTGTACTCTTTTTCTTAACAATAACTTTATCCCAATTGGATTTTCCTGGTAAGATTTTGAACGAGGCAATATTCAAAACATATTAAAATATTTGAGTATTCTTTTTTTCCACTATGATTATTCCCACATTATTTTTTCGTAGTAAGGATTTAACGAGACACATTATCAATGGACATCCAAGAGGGAGTTTATAAAATATTATAGTGTGGATGTCCACTACACTAAGAAGTTATACTAATTATCTCCATTACTTTCTTCCATTATGAAGATAATCATAACCTCCATAACCTCCAACTTTATAACCATAATTCTTGTGACCTTTCATTTTCATAACCTCCTCCATTATATTCATGTAAATTTAATGTTTGTGACTAACAATTTTGTATGCCTCTATGTTACACTACAAATAGAGACATAAGGGTTCATATTGTACACATACGAAAATTTGGTGAATACTTTGAAGAGTTGGAATAATAAGAAAAGCTCTCATCTCTTGTCTCCCCATTTGTATTATTCACATCTTCTATATTTTTTGTCTTATTTTACTCTTGTTTTACAACACTTTATTCATTTTGTAGGTTAATTTAATAAATTTTGTGCTTTATTAAATAGTTTTATTTGTTAAAATTCTTCAATGAGAAAATATCTCCGTAGATTTTAGAGGCCTTCCTAATGTTAAAAGCTGAAATTTTAATTTGTGTTTATATTTTTATTATTAAAAATGGACGATGAAGAAATTATTGGGTTCTGAAGGTGATTATGGTGTCATGTGCAAGCGTACAATTACAAATAGTTAATATGTTAAATTAGATGACAACAAAACTTATTTCTGAGAATGCATACATTTAGCCCGACCAAATCACAAGTCGGTGATGACACAATTGTTCCCAACCCAATAGGTAAGTCAACCTCAACATATTTTTGACCTGAACCTTTAACTAAACTTAATAAGAGAATACGGTTAAAGAAGAGTTTAAAAATCTTGACATTTTGCTTTAAAAAACGGATCCGGAAAAAATCTAGAATATCACCAAAAGAATTGGTGTCATAAGTACAAGAGTTTTGCTAAAACACGATGCAGTTCTGAAACAAACTGAAAAAATCCAACATACATAAAATCTTTGTCTCAAAAGGTAAATACTTAACAGAATAAATATAAGATAGAGAAAAGTGTGGGCCACAAAACATCCAAACATACATCAAAAACTCCAAGACACTCCAATCTCGGACACTCAACACAGCCACTTCCACGAGATGAGTCCGACACTACTTGGAATCGCTATGACCTGCACCACAAGAGTTGCAAACCACAGTGCTAGTCATGAGTACGACACCACGTGTACTGACCACCGGTAGTACTCCTTATCTCATTGACCGAAAACGACAACCAGCACCCCCCAAGAAGCCCTCCTGTCCACCCCTCCACAGACGGCGTCCCCTACTACGCAATGAAAATATCTTTTTTACCTTACCTCCACGGTTCTAACCCTATTCCACACATTTACCAAGTCACAACACCATCCTCATCAAATAGAGGACCACCAGAATCCGCAAAAATCCAAAGTCCCCCTCTTACCCCCACAACCCACCAATTCCACAAACACGATAATATCAAGAATGAAGGAGGTCATGAGATGCAATGCAATATGGACACCATTTGAAATTGATACGCATCAGAATTACCTAGTATAGTCTCTTACGACCGTTTAGTGATATTCCTCAGAAATACATCGAGAGTTTATGACCCATGGGGGACTCGCGAGGTCCATATACTGACACGTACGATTTCCACATGTCTGTACGGACGATCTCAAAGAACTATCATAAAATCGAACAATTTTCACACGAATGGTCTCCACGTTCCAAAATTATAATCTTAAGATCTCACCATCCACAGCACAGACCATCTCCACGTGTCCAACTTATATTGAATCTCATGTAAATGCATGTACACAATATTATTTCAATAAAGGGAATAATGATGCATCTCAATCAATTAATATCAGCATAATACATAACCACAAAAATTATCACAACTATACGGGTACAATAAAGAAAAACAAAATCACACAAAGAATTCAAGTCAATAATAAATCAGCTAATAACAATATGCTTTGGCATTCTCGGGTTACAACCCTCATTCTATAGTAGTAAATTTTCCCTCTATATCCCCGTACTCGTACCAATGCCCGTCACACCATTGGTACGATATCCCATCTTTTGCCCTAACCCATTGTCTATTTCAGTTTTAATCTTTAATTAGAAAAATTTTGTTCAACAAAGTCTAAAAGTCTTAACATACCTTGAATGTGGTCGAACACGTGTCACGACTCCTCAAGATGTGGCCTTTCCTTTTTGTAAAGTTTCAGAACGTTCCAAATCTACCAATAATGTAATATTCATAAGCAAACAAATATGTAGACACACATATGTTATATGTCTATCCTACTCAAAACTCAGCAAAATTTATAATTAAGTTCACGAATTTTAGTGATAACAATATATGTCAAGTCTCATACTCCTAACCTAGGTTAAGTCTAATTTCCCAAAAAAATTCATAAGTCTAATAGTATTCAATATAATGCAATGCAATACAATATCCCTACATTTAATTATCTATTCCAATATACTAATAACTAAATTTGAAATATTAGAAACAATAAAAAAAAAATTAATCGGAGCCACTGGTTGCAAAACTAATAGCATCGACATGATAATCAAAAGGGTAAATGTTTCCCCTTTACTTAACTTTTCATCCATTCTAATTATTCATTCCTAATAACTAAATAAAAATAATATTTACACCATACCCCAGGGACCACATCGAACAACAACTACCCACAATTGATTTATCTATTTCGTTCAATTCAATATAATTTCCAGCAATTCTTACTAGTACTAAGATCATCCAATCATGTACAATTTTACAGCATAATTAAGCTCTTAATTGCATTATTTATTCACTATCATGCTTGCCCCAAAAATTTGTAATCCTTACCCAATTAATTCCCCTTAAAATTTTCCATCAAATTAAAAATCTCCCCCAACTATCCTTTTGAACTTACGCAATACATATTAATTAAACACCGAGTACATTAAATTCCATTACAAAGAACTCAAAGTTAGAAACCTAACCTTAATAAAGTCTTCTCGTCTGCAGGTTGGTTATCACCTCTTATTTTCTTTTTTAAAAGAAATTTTGTACACAATTTCCCAACAATTATATTATAATAGTTGGGTCAAACGACCAACATATTATAAAACTAATATTCACTACAAAAAAAGGGTTAGTTTGTGGAGGATTTTTTATCGATTTGTGGGAGTTTTTGATCCACATAAAATTAATTGAGGCAGTTTTAGAAACTGTCACAAGTACCTATGCCACAAGCATAAATGTGACGACTTAATAGAACCTCCATTACTTTCCACCACAAAATGAATTTTCAATTTGTGATGGTTCTTAAAATCAATTTGTTGTAATTCGTAACCCGTTATGAATGATTTTAGAACTTTAAAATGATTTTATTTAATTCTTTTGAAATGGTTTTTACCATTTTCTTATTTTTATTTTTATCTTCCCTAGGAGCTCCCACCCTTTTTGCTCCCTTAGTGACTCGAACTCGCAACCCAACTCCTACCCCTTTTGCTCCCTTGGTGACTCAAACTCGCAACCTTTGGATTGAAAGTGAGGGGTGTTTACCATCAGCCAACTCTCTCTCATCATTAAGAAACTTGAATTCTATCATTTATAACATAAACTACATTTAAAATATAAGTTACAAACAACATAAATCTTAATTCATGAACAAATTGAAAGAATTAGTAACTATGTTTGATAACTTAAAGTTTCAAAAAGCAAGTAAATGTGATTCCAACATCAAAACAAATGTAGAAAGGTAATGATAGTAATTTGAGTTATTATGTTTATGTAAGAGGTTCGTCATCACAACAAACAACAAAAGGTAGTGGTATATACTAAGATATTTGGTGTATTCATATTAGATGAATTTCATTAAAAATTTATATTCATAATTTTTAGGATATAAAAGACAAATGTATTACATTCATAGTGAAAAATAATCTTCACTATAGTATTAATAGAACCATCCTATTATTTAAACATGTATTAAAGTCAAAATTAAAATTTAAGTTCACAACACTAATTATGTTCAGCTTCTGACTTTTAATCTCATCTTATTAAAGTCAAAAAGTTGCTACTAGTATCGATGGTGAGGTCGCATTTTTTTAATATTAAACTATCGTGTAAACTGCATGATTCAACGATCCCACCTTTTTTGAAGTATTCATCACATTGAAATATATTAAACAGTTACCTAATCTAGTCTTAGTTAGTAATTGTCATCTATAAATTACCTGTCCAATTTAGGTGTGCGTAGTGTGTGTCATATATATATATATATATATCTATATATATATATATATATATTAAATATATAAAATATCACAAAGACCTCAATACCAAATTTTAGTTAACCATTAACTACCAAACTTTTATCTATATTTCAATTTTCTTGGAAAGATGAGGTCTAAAATATTAAATGTTTTGCACTGTGATTACAGCAATTCAAATTTTTAAAACATAATTTTCTATTCTCGTGCTAATTAAACACGCAAGACATATAATCAGTTGTATTTCTACTTTCCATGATTACCTTCTTTTCAAAAAAATTTTCTATATTTCAAGTTTTTCGATTTATTTCCTATTTTGTACAATGTAATAAATTGTAATGAATTGTGGCATTTACAAAGCTTTACAATTTGATGTAATTTGCAGAGGTTTCACAAACCTCCACAATAAAACCGCTAAAAATTATAATAATAGGCGGCGTTCACAAAACCTCATAAATTGATGCAATTTGCGAAGTTTATCATAAGCCTCTACTATAAAACTGTCACAAAATAAATTATATTGCATGGGTTAAAATAAAATGCACAAAAGATTTGATAGCGGACTGTTCTTAAAACAAAATCTCTAAAATTATTTTTTGATTTCAATTTTTTAAAATTCATTTCTTCTTTCCAAGGTCATACGATCTTGTAAATACTAGGTACTTTGTAAGTTTTAAAAAGTTTAAGAAAATTGAAGTATGAGGGGAATTTTGCCCAATACTCAAACTCATTTTTTTAATGCCATTGTGATTGCACATGCTTTCATTTTTATTTTTTATATAATAATCAAGTTCTAATTCTTAAATAATTCAAAAACGAACATTTATTTGTAGTGATTTTTTTTTTAAAAAAAAGTTTCTACCCATTGCTTCAATCGCCATTGTCAACCATTAACATTATTGATCGGTTGACAAAATGTTATCTTCTTTTATTGCCAAGTCTTTGTTTTTAAAAAAATTACATAACATTTTTTAAAAAAAAAATCAAATTTCCAAAATAAATAGTAAAAAAAAATTATGTTGGTCTTGAATGTGATTCTTTTTATTTATGTGTTTAATGAGAAAATGTACTTTCAATGTAGAGTTTGAAGAAGGAGAAAAGGTGGGTTGACAGATGTGGGTCAGAGGGATCTGTCTTTTCTTTCTACAACGAAAGAACTATTGAAAGAACTATTAGATACCTTTGGAAATTAGGAGAATGGGTTGGGAGTTTGATGAAGAAAACACAAGCAGGTTCCAGGTAGAGGGGGTAGGTGGGGTTTTGGAAAAGCGGGGGAATGGGGTGGGTGGTTTTCCTTTTATATATGTGTGTGTGTGTAGAAGGGGTATGCAGGGTTTTGAAAAAGCGGGGTGGGGGATTTGAAGAAGAAGAAGAATGGTGTGTGCGCTCGCTCGCTAGCTACTTGAATGAACAGGATTCATAAGGGAATGCAATGAGTGTAGTTTAGATGTTCTTGTCATTGATTCCAGTCATGTTATTTGAATTAGCTGAGCTTCTTTCTTGATTACTACATTGACCTAGATTCCTTTCAACTTTGTGTTGAGATTAGTGTTGCTTGTCTTTTAATTATGATTCCACAAATTTTTGAGTGTCAAAAAATGTTTTTTGCATACAATGTGTTGGTCATGTCCTTAGTTGTTGTGATAGTTTAGGTATTATGATATAAGGCCGATCCATGAAAAATGATTAACGTGTGAAAATTATTGTTTGTTATGTGTTCTCCTTGTTGTTTAGAAATGGAAGGATTTGACTTTGTTAAAAAATATGTGTTTAACTTCTAGTTATTTAAGAAAGTTGTGTTAGGAAAGCCTAAATAGAGAATAAATAGGAAAACCTAAAATTAATGAAGATCCACTACCTAACAATTCTCCCACTTGGAGACTGACTCAGTCATCCAAAAAATACATTCTCAAAAAAAAATCTCTTCATCATAAACATCTTTACCAACCGCAACATCGGTAGCAACAAATACAGAAGACAAACCGAGGTTTTACATAACCTCAGTTTCCCAAACATCAAAACATTTCGTCAACATGTCTGCACGGGTTATTGCACCCTCTATTCTCTCCAAGCACATATCACCATCCTCCACTGCCCTGCGGAGTGAAAATGGTACGCATTCTTGATGTGCTTTGTCTTCGAATGGTTAGAATGGAATTTTTCACCAAACTGTAGGGCTAATTGAGTCGTGTGTAAAGAAATCTTCTCGCTCTGCTTCTTGCCCAATTCCTCAAGATAATCTGCCAGCCATATCATCTCTTCCAGGCTTCAAGTATTGCCACATATCAGCGCAAAGATGAAAAAGAAAACACACTTCTGAAGCCTTGGAAGATGGTTGTAAATGTAACCGGATGGTACTCTTGCTATAGTCAACATCCCCACAAAGATCAGCATTCCACAAAAACCCTGTAGAGTCACCTTGCCTTGCCAAAACAAGAGTGAAGTACTAGATGTACCTCTCGAATCCAGAAGCCACTTCACCGCTTAATGCTCTTTCCCAGGGTTCACCAAGACATTCTAAATAATCCACTGCATGTTGCTATATCCGGTCTAGTGGGATTCTAGCAACATCCAACTACAACTGCTGAAGCATATGGGAACAAGTGCCATGTGATCACGTTCCTTGGCAAGCTGGGGGAATGTTTCTTTGGACAATTTAAAGTGATTTGACCAATGAGTAGAGTCATGGGGTTAGCATCATTAACCCTGAATGCTCAGCACCTTCTCAATGTACAACTTACTGAGATAGAATTTAAAGTGCAAGCAGGATCTATCCGGAAAAGGGTAAAAAGAAGAAATCTCATCCCCAAACGTTGCTTTGCTGGACCCAAAATCTTTAATCCAAACGCGCAGAAACCTTGTCTTCAGATGTTAATCCACTTCATTATAGATACTGACAATCAACATATAATCCACTTACAAGGAGTATAAAGACATATGAATCAATGTATTTCTGAAAGTAAACAATAAGGATCTTTCCGATTTGCAGAATCCACTCTTGGTCATGAAGGAGGGTCAAAAACTTCTTGTACCACTGCCTGATGGCTTGACTTTAGTCCATTACAAGCTCCTGGTGATTCTTGCATCACCATGTGTTCCTTTCCTGGAACCACAAATCCTTCCGGGGTTGCGTGAATATAGATCTCTTTGTCCATATCTCCATGTAAAAAAAATGTTGTTTTTACCTCAATGTTGCCCTCAGATGTTAAATTTTTCCGGTGCTGGTTTGTAAACAATATCTTCAACAGAATTCAAATAGGAGGTTAACTTCACAATAGGAGATAATATTTCAGCATAATCAATACCTTTCCTTGTGAAGCAACCTTCTCATTCCCTTTCTCTCTGTGTTTTTTGCCCTCTTTTTCCTTTTTCTCTCTGGCGGTCCACCCCTCTCCCTCTTTGAACCTTACCCCACTAAAACGAGCCTGAAACTTCATTGCCCATCTGGTTCAGTCTTGATTATGAACAACCCACTTGCAGAAAGCTCTCTTCCCAGCTAGATAACTTCAGTCAACACCCTGTGTCATTCTTCTCAAGTGACATCATCTTCATCATCCATGGTTTGGATCCATCGTGATCGAATCCTCTACCTTCAGGCCTCATCAACGACTCTGGTTCCCCCTCATCAGTCAGCAAATTAGATAGTGTAATGAAGGTTGAATACCTATGCTGGTGCCCGTCTGATGGATTGGTAGTGATCTCCGTAACACATGCTCAGGTGTAATGTTCACTCAGATTCTTCAGTAGGAGTTGGTTGAGTAATCTGCTTCGACACTCTGGGGTTACTCTTCTCCAACTCAACCTCAACTCCCCTTGCTTGGTAATCTCTAGAAACCTTCTGCTCTCGTCCTTGTACGGAACAGACTCATCAAATGTCCACGTCACAATGTATAAGGATCTTCTGTGCTTGTCATCCAAAACCGTGTTGGTAACCAAATAAATCAGAACCATATCCTATGAAGTAATACTTCACAGCATTGCATCAGGTTCTCTCTCTTTTCTGGATCAACATGAACATAAGCAGTGCAACCAAAAGTCATCAGTGTGAGGTACTTGAGTTCTTTTCCTCTCCCATACCTCCTCTGGAATCTGGAACCTAAGAAAAGGAACTGATGGTCCCTGTGATCAAGTATGCAAACTGGCTCACAGCATCGCTAAAGTGTTTTGCGGCAGCCCACAGTGTATCCTCATACTCATTGCTAAGATCATTCACATGTTTGGTCATCTCTCAGCAATCCCATCTGCCTTGACTACAGGAACTGGTATAATCAATTGATTCCCTTACAGCTGCACAGGAATGCCTAAAACTAAGATTCTTTGTCAGACTCTCCTCATTGGTCAGACCTTAGATTTGACTTTCAAAACGCTGGGTCTGATTACAGCCACCAACATCAGCTTTCCCACTTTTGAAAGTTTCAAAAACACAATCATGGACTTTGCTTCTAGAAGTAAAATCATTACCATTCCTGCTTGAAATCATCAATGAAGGTAACATAGAATCTGATCCTCCAGTGATGATACAGGATATGGTCCCAAACACTGTATGGACATTTACAACCGCACTTTCTTTGGGCTCTAGGAGTCTTTGGAAAGCTTACTCTTTTCGGTGAGTCCATAACGCAATCTCGCAAAGACCCATATCAACAGATCTCAGACCCTCTAATGCTCCTTTTGCAACACCAGCATCTTCATCCTTAGTACTCATGTGTCCAAGTCGGTTGTGCCAAGCATGAACGAAAGGCACCTTCAGCAACAACGGCCATGTTTAACACCCTGAAGTGGTGTACAAGGTTACAGATTTGGTGCCACGAGTTAGTACCATAACACCTTTCACGATCTCACGAAACCTTTCCCAAACTCTTTATAAAGCATAATTCCGTGCTATCCAACGACCAACAAGATAGATTTCTTCGTGATCCCAAGACTAATCGATATCCTTCCAATGTTCCACTGGTTTCACGACGGTGGTTCTTTATGCAAAAATGCCCCCTTTCCTTCAATCAGTTCTAAGGCTGTATGTCATGGCAAGATAACTTTTTCAAAATTTCAGATTTGGAATTTGGTAACAACTCATTGCTGTGGAGACGAATGGAAAGAGCACCAGATCAACACCACAGAACCTCAACAGGCTTATTCCCACACTAAGGATTGACATCCCCCCCAATGTCCCTCTGAATTTTACATAATCATTGCAATATCCAAATTTTTTGATTTTGTTTCTTCTTGCGCTTTGTACAGTTCGTCCGAAAGTGCCCTTTTCTCCACAGTTCCAACAAGTCACGTTTGATCTTTTCAAGGCGATTTTCCCTGATTCTTTGATATTGATCTCGACCCGTGTTTGATGTGGTTTTACTCTTACTTCTCCCTTCGATCACGCTGAGGACACTGCCGGTGAAGCTCTCACTTCTCGTTGCGAATACTTTGCAAGAACAACATCACAGATTTCATCAAACGTCAGTTTCTCAGATCCACGGGGAAAAGCTAATCGCAGCAACAATAGTTACCCAAGGACTCGGCAGAAGATTGACATCAAAATCACGCCTAATGTCATCTCGAAATTAAGATCCAAGAAATTGAGTTGACTTCATCAAATCAGATTGAACCGTTTATTGATCAGAAACGGGATCCATTATTAGACATCTATAAATTGAACAATCTACGCATCAAAAAATATACCTTGTTAATAGCCGATGTTTTCTACATGTTTGGACAGTTGCCTTAAAACAGACCGGACATACTCCTTCTCCTTCACGATGTTGAACGCCACGGGTTCTTGACAAAGTTCAACCGGATCAAACCATAGTCCTGGCGATCTGAGTTTCACTTCTCCTCCGTAATGGAGTTGCGGCTTACCCACGGTAAATGGTTCGTGAAGATCTTTCTGGTACAGAGAATCCGACATGCATCTTCCAGAGAAAAATGAAATCGAATCCATCAAACTTCTCGATTCCAAGCTTCGAACTATTCATTTATGTGATGGTCGCAATCTGCTAGCTTTTGATACCAGTTGTTAGGATCGAATTCACTCACCACACCCACAAGATAATGAAGAACACAGAACTTTCAAGAGAAATGGATGAGGGAGATCTAGAGAGATTAAAGAGAAAAAACCAATATTTCGTGTTAAACACCCGTTGAGTAAACTTCACACGGAGCCCCTGAGGTATATTATTATTAATAAATCAGAGTATTTTTTGTTACAGAGAATAAATAGGAAAACCTCAAAATAGAGAAATAAATAGGAAAGCCTCTAAAAATAGAGAATAAATAGGAAAACCTAAAATTAATCAGGCTCCACTACCTAACACGATCCACTAACCAAAATAAACCCAACTTGCTTCCTGCTTAAATTTTCTCTACACAGGCGTTTCTGTATAAACAAACAGACATATCTTTGATATCAGGATAAAAAACAAAAATAAATTTAACATTCAATCCAACCTAAATTTGTTAAGTGTATTAGAGCAACTTTCATCTCTAATCTTGACCCACAAAATTGGTTACGCATTTTAATAAAAAATAGAAGTAGCTTTCGATTGTGAACAGGACGGGCAAACTTGGTCAATTAGAGAGAATAAAATTCAAAGGCTATAGTACTGGAATAAGGATGAGTATGAGCAGTGGAAATACTGTGTTATCACAGAGGAACTGCTTGCTGGCTAGATCCCAATTCAACCAATAGGTTGGAATGATGATGTGAGTAACCATAGAAGGGGTATGGGGGGGGGGGGGGGCTAACTAATTTGGGTAGTTTAGTACTTCAGATCAGCTTCTAAGAAAATTCATCTTGGCTTGACAATACGAGGTGATTTGATCCGGCGTCCGATGAACTTTGAGCTCTCATATACAGCCTGATATGTTTTCTGATCCTCTCAGATTTTCCAAATCAATCAATAAAAGCTCTGCAGTATTCACTCCTCTACTCAACTCCATTGACCCATCTCATGAAGCCACTAGAAAACATAAATGGAAACCACGCTAGTCTAGACACTCAACTACCTGCTTTAGGTTTATTTGATAGTGGATCAGGCTTAATCGTGTGGGGTGGGTTAAAATCATTTGAATAGAGATTATATTTAATTAGGGAAAAATAAAATCCATCTAGGTAATTTTATGTGGAAATGTGGAGGTCTAACTGACGAAAGGTAAATACAGTCTTAAGGTTCAATGATAAGGGTAAATATAACTAAAAAGTATAACGAAGGACAAATATGACCCTTTCTTGAGGGTATAGGGAAAAATATGACCCTTTTCCGTACTCTTAATTATATTTTTAGGAGATTCAAAAGTTATTCAAAGAAAATAATCTCATTTACTTGTCACTTGAATCGGTCATCAAAGAATGAGCTAAAACAAAACTTAAACAAAATAAAATTCATGACTAACCACATATAGTATATCAAGAAAATTGAAACTTTAAGCATGGAAGACATAATCATGTATTCTACCGTTGTTACACTATAGTTGACCAAATAAAAATCTTGATTAATATAATTGGTATTATGATATCAAAGAAATATCAAGGGGTTTCAATATACTGGATCTGAACAACTTCAATACATGAGATTCAATTCTTGCACAATAATGACATAAAATTATAGAAAAATAAAATACAAATAAATGTTACCTCTTGTTAGAATTAGTTCACGAAAAGAAAGGACTACAATCAGAAGCCACACACTTGAAACTGCGAAAACAAACCTCAAGACTCAACCTTTATTTGTGAATCAGAAAAATTTATATAGTAAGAGCAAGAATATTATATGTTATAAGCGTGGAATAGTAAGTCGCTGAATTTTTTTTCTTTTTTCTATTATATGTATAGGTTGTTGTCTATAAATAGGATTTATTTTTACGTGTGGGTCTCCTTTAGGTTACTGACTTTATAGAGTTGTGAAGAAGTAGGACTGTAGGAGTGTGGAATGTTGAGGAAAACGTGAGGAAGTAGGAGTATAATTTGCTGATGATTTCTTTTTCATTATTTTTTCTTTTTCCGTTTGAACAAATCAAAACATTTTCCTTTTTGTTATGAAACTATATAAATTTAGAAGAAGAAGAAAGTAGGGACAAGAGAAAAAACTTCTTATTTCTCTTGAAGTATATTCAGGGACTCATAGATCTTTCACCAATCTTCTTTACAATGAAGGAAAAAACCCGTTATTCATAGGCAAAAAACCTACTTGTCCCCAAGTAGGATTCCTAACCAATGTCCTTACAAGGGACTCCACATAATAGACATTCATTATATATATAAATTTTTATACACACCCCATTTGAATGTCTTATGAGAGTATATACCTCGTTAAAAAAACCTTATTGGTAAAATCCAGTGGGAAACAATCTAGGTAAGGCGAAAAAGAGTAACATATCTAATAATACGGGCATTATGGTGTCTAATTATTGAAAAATCGTCCCCGAAAACCCAAGGGACCAAAACCTTTGTGAGGAAAAAAAGAGTACGATCGCGTTCGTATTAACTCCCCTTTATTGAGAACATCAATTCAGAGCCTATATCTCGTTTCCAAAGCTGGTGCCACCATCTTCTTGAAAGTTGTAGTTGATAGAGACATGGAAAAAATAAACTATAGATTACTTGAACAAACTGTACATATTGATATCACCATTCTGGGAGCCCATGAGTGATAGGAAAATAGAAAAACCTTGACGAAATATGCTTTATTCTGTCTCCTGTTATGAATCTTCCCTTCTAGGTCAAAGATTTCTCCAAGTTCCCTTTACTTTAATTTCATTAAGCAATAATCAGTTTGCCTTTTTGAAAACTCTTCAAGAGTTTCAATTATAGTTATCAACTTGGAATAACAATCTTGAATAGCTTTATGCATTTTGAATCTATTTAATCCTTATGAGGATGATAAACAAGTTTTCAAAAACCTTGTAATGCTAGTTTCATACCCATTGGATATTTTCATATTAGTTTTGTCAAGTGACAACATTCAATATTAGAGTATGGACATCTTCTTAGGCCTAGATGAAGTCAAATAAGCTTTATGCTTACCAAGAGATCATCACTTTTCACTTTGAGTAATATTTCTAACAAGCAGGCTTTAATAGATTGTAGAATTCATATCCTCATAATCTTTTACAATTGCGCCGCTTATTGTATCAAAGTATTGTTCAACGATTATATTCAGTTTGTACGATTCACCAATTACGAAAAAACTTAATTGAGATATCTCACTTCATTATTTTTTGGTAGCTACACCTCTCACCCTCTCATGAAGTGGTATAAAGTATTGTCGTAGGCTCTCAAGAGCCACATTGTATCCTTATTATGATCATTTTTATTCTTAAATTATCCCCCTTTTTTCAGGATTATTTTATTTAGAATTGATAGTATCATGGCTTCATCATGTCGTAGACTCTATCTTTAAGGGACATTCAATAGGAGTATTTAAACTTTTGGTGCCTTATAATCTCCCCCTTAGTTAGACAAACCAAACATAAACTCAATATTTGGAGGAACTAATCCTTGTTGCATCAATGATTTCATTGATTATATAACCACATATCAAAATATTCAGATGAAAAATATGATCACACGACATAAATTATGAAAAAAAAATTTGATATAATTACGGTGTCTGATTGTTTAAAATTACTTTGCAATACAATTATGTTTCATATAGACATACTAGGAAGCTTTATTTCATAAACATGATTTTACTGTTTGAAACATTAGTGGTCACATCATATTCAGTATTTAATCAATATTATCCAAGATAAATGTCTTGATTACAAATTCTGAAATTGGTCTTAACTCAATTATTTTTGCACAAAACAATTTTGTGATGGCAAACTACATTTGACAACAAAAATACATGTGATTATCTTAGAGATGCATCGTTTATCAACCACAGATAGGTAAATGGAACCCTATTCACCTGCATACTTTTTAGAATTTTAGAGAGTTAATCTCAACATAGTGACACAATTCAACTTGTCATGAAACAAATTAAAAAAAAGGAATTCTTGAAGAATCTTCGTAGTTCAAGTTATGTCCATTACTCAGTATTGCAATCGTTGGGATGACCCAAATGATTCATGCGAACTAATAAAAGATTAGTACTCGTAAACTCCAAGTTTACTCGTAATGTGCCTTTTGCTTTAGTAAATTTTTGATTTACTATATATGAGTAAATTTTCAATTTATAATCCAAGAGTAATTTTCAGATTTATTTCTTTTCAATTACTTCAAACCTTTAGGTGAGTCATGATTTTCATATATTGATTATGAACTAATCTGAAGAAATGTGCATGTGACATATTATTTGTGCCAAACAGTTTTGACAAACATCAAGTTGCAGAGAAAATAATAGACACCACAGTGAGACATATAGAAGAAAACATTGTTGTAGGACCCCCCCATGATTTTAATATTAAAAACAATCACTTGGTGGGTGACTAAGTCCACAAAATATCTATATGTTTAGACGAAAGAAAATTCAATCTCAACTTTCGTTATGGTGGTCTACAATTAGTTTGCCGATAAAAGTAGTATAAGAAAATTCACCATTTAAAATATTTTTAGTTTCTTCCCATGAAATTACATTTTACTTTTTCAAATTCGTCTAAACTTATAGACTAACGATTGCCAGGACACTCGGTGTCAAAATAAGAAAGTATGGGAAATTCAATATAAAAGTTCTTAGTTTACCATAGAAATGTGCCTGCCAATGCATTAATTTGTCCAATACAAGCCCGAATGATTTTTGAAAACATGAAACTTTTCTAAATACATGTTCTTCTTAGCGACATTCTGGTGTGAGACCACATCAGACCATGTCGCAATCTTTCTATTGACTAGGATGCGTGGTTTCCACCTCATTTCCCTTTAGAGCAATCGATCCATATTTTAGCATTTATCGACGTGATCTCATTTCTTCATGAATGGAACACCAAACATGTTGAAGATTATCAAATTATTATAGCTTTAGTACTCATTCAATATTATGTGGCATATCCCAATCATTGTCGTCTTTAGACATATATGCACTACAACCACATTCACTTTATTGTAGAGAGCAATATTCATTAAATTTAATGACTTCTCCATAAAAAACATAATTAGTTTTTGGTTATTCATGATATATTATCAAGTATGGTGCATTGAGAAATACATTAATGTTTTTTATCCATATAAAAGTGTTTTAGGTCATTTAAATTGATGGATCTTGAACCCAATATCTAATCATCATGGTGCCATCAGGACTTTAACCCAATGGTCTTATCTCTTTTGCGATTGGACATAAATCCATCGTCTTATTCTTTGGTGCGATAAAACATAAATTATCGTCTTACCATAATTGACCCGGCTCAACGAAACCTTCAACATAATTTTTGGTAATTTTATCACTTTGAGTGATCATCAATATGATAGCAGCCCGCTTGCCCCCTGCCTTTTTTCTGTCGGAGCCCCCTTACAGTTAGCTAGATTTACCTGATCACAATAATGAGGTGATTGATGTTATTGTATGATATTGTCAATCATTAGAGTTAACAAATATAGCTCAAGAGATCACATATCCTCATTTAAAGATGAAAACATACCTTTCCACTTAAATGGTGCTTGTATTTAATTATTAAAATAAATTAAGGAATTGCTTTTTGATCGATTACACATAAATGTATAGAAAGTCGACAAAGTCTCGTTAAAATATTACTTAGATGGTACCTCAGATTTGTTACATAAATAATTATAACAATAAAGATATAAATCATATCTTGAAGATATAAGAACCTTATTGAACATAACTATGCAAGGATCTCTTTTGAAAACTTTTCCGTTCTTCTTCATCATTTCTTTAAGGATAGAATGATCGTGCTGGATAACGTTTTATGAAACTATATAAATTAGAAGAAGAAGGAAAGGATGGAGAAGAAAAAAGACTTCTTATTTTCTACTTGAAGTATATCAGGAGCATTAGGTCTTTAATCAATCTTCTTTACAATGAAGGGAAAAAAACCCCTTTTATTGTAGATGGAAAATTCTACTGGCCCCAAGTGGATTCCTAAACCATAGCCTGACAAGGGCTCCAACATAATTAGACATTAATACAAAAATTGTTTATAAAACTTTTTTCTTATTCTTTTATGTTTCTACCTTACTATGGTTCTTTTTCTTTCTTCTGTTCCGTTCTTCTCTTTTTCCTTCTCTTTTTTTCCCTTTCTTTTTTATGCTTTGTATTAAATAGTATTATTTTAATTATAAATAATAAACTATCAACCTATTATTTGAACTAACAAAGATCTAAGAAAAAGTCAAATATCTATAAAAACAATTAAATAATACTAGATTAAAAAATTTAACAATATAGATTTTTCAACAATAAAAAAAAAATTACCTTAAAAAGTGATTCTATATCCTTGTTTTCAAATCTTTAAAACAGAAACTTAATAAAATAAGCAAAAAGTTAAAAATTTAATATATATATTCTATAAAATATTTTGGCTTTAAAAATAGGGTAAAATTTAGGTTCAGTCAAAAATATTCGGGTCTCATCAGTTTTCCTCTCCTCTTGATGAAGATACGGAAGAGTTGTCGACAAAGACGAGAAAGTAGATAATGTAGCAAGTTTTGATCGGATTCTTATCCAAAAAGGAAAATATCTAACTGAGTCCTGGTTTTGGGACAACTTACATATCTCGGGTTTTAAGGAAAATCAGGTCATATGTAGTTCAAGGAGATGAAATGATGAGTTGGAGGTCAAGTGAGGCCCCTTCGAGGCTCCAGTTCGCGATTCCTATTTTACATGAAAAATGAAAGATTGAAATTAAAAGAGAATGCAAGTACAAGATCCTATCTATGTAGCTTCTCTTGAATCTTTTGTCGGGCCTTCATGCCATTCAAGTTGCGAGACATCGATTTTCAACTCGAGTAAGTTCGAAAGTAAACACCTTTTTATAGGTAGGTTTATTTTACTCGTACTTGGATATTGATCGTGTTTTTAGGATGAGCTCCTTCTTCTTTCATCGAAATGAACTTTAAACTTAGAATCTTTCCCAAATAAGATCCCGAGCTTGGAGTGTGGATTGACTTTATTATACTTGAATTGCTGAAATTGAAAAAAAATAAAGATAATAACACAAAATTTTGCCCCAGTGTATCAAAGAAAATTTTGTACAGTTTGTATCAAAGAAACCTTTGTGAGAAAATAAAAATGGTGCTTAACTTTGAATCTAGACATTGTACGACTCGAGCTTTGCTTCGATATACTCTTCAAAGGGCTCATGCATGTTCAACCAATTTCATTCCTCACGATTAACCGGTTAAATCAACTTATGTTAACCTCACACATTACAGAATGTGCTGCTAAGTCCATGGACAGAGGGTCCCTGCACTCCCATATTTCGGAGGTCCTGCAACTTCCATTTATCCAGGCGGGTGCTAAATCCCATTACCAGGAGGGTCCTTTATTCCCATTATCAGGGGGTCCTGCTACTCTATTATCAGAGGGTCTGTAATCCATTCTTCATGAGGGTCTTGCTATTCCCATATCTCGAGGGTCTGCTAGTCCATTATTCAGGGGGGGTCTGCTACTCCATATCCGGAGGTTATTTCTACTCCCATTATCCAGAGGTTTGCCATCCCATTACAAGAGGGTTTTTGTGCCCCCCCCGCCCCCTCCACAGTTCCTAATCACCATTATTCTAAGAGGGGGTTGTTATCACGAGCCCCTTTAGATTACCATATCTATGAGAGGGTCCTGCTAGCTGTCCATTAACAAGAGGCCTACCCCAAGTACCCCCATACCCCAACACTTCAACGTTGAGTCAGACCCACAAAATCATGTGCTGTAATTACTGTGTCATTTACAGACCCACCATATAAAAAAAGAATGGTAGTTATTTTCTAACTCTGCCATCCCCCAGGCGATTTTCTTATTGTTGATATTATATTGACACAATTTCATCAATAAAATGGGGTGTTGGGCTTCAAAAATCTTTTATTGTAGTGTTCCATTTTTTTCACTTGGTTAGACCAAATATGAAACATCTAGATTCCCGAATTCTCCGCAATTTTGATATGAAACATATCGACCCCTATTTTTACATTTCCTCTCAACAGTAGTGTAACCCCAATTCGCTGAGTTCGTTGAAAATGGTGTGCCCCCCCCTGGTTTCCGGGCCGGTTCCACACTTTCTTTTGTGACAAAGTGTCCCAGCCCCCCCTCACCCCCCACCCCCAAGTGTGGGATGCTTAGTGTCCACAGAAGTGTCAGTATATCGATAGTTATGGACGTATTTCACCCAATGTGTTATTGTGGGTACTTAATCCACATATCCTCTATTTTTTGGTTATTCACAAACATCATTGTTTTTTTCCTTTCCATAAAAATTAGGGACTGTTTCTTGAACCTCCGCGATAGTTGAGTAGATATAAGTAATTGTTAACTCACATTAGCCTGATGCTTCACCTAATACAATTTAGAGAGTTGATAGCGAGTTTTAAAATCCCTTCCTAGTTTCTCAACACAGACCCAACTCAATTACATATGAAACAAAGTGATGAAAAGTAGAAGAAAACTACAAACCACACGAGAATAAAAGAAACTAATTCAATGAAGACTCTCTTTTAGATAGAGGAAGAAAGAAAAACTTATTGGAGTGTGGAAGCCGACTCTACTGAGCATGACATGCAATTTAAATTGATTACCACACTTGTTCATCCAATCTATTCAACAACCATTATTGATCATCCAATGCTTAGATGTGGGCGGGCCACCAATGATTCGATGCAATGGTGGCATATTAAATAAGGTTTTTAGAACCAGTATTCAAGACATTATGAGTTCACAAGCCAGGGGATTGCCACTAAGATATCGCGACCATGGAGTAATTCCGCTCAGTTTGTATGAGGGATTACCCGGTGTCCTGTTCCAAACCTTCTGAATTACCTGTTTGCGGTGTCCGTTACAGGGTTGTCACCACTTGATAAAGTCTCTATTTTTTATGCTCTTCTCTCAACCTCATTACTTCGCACTTATGATGCGCCGGTAGTATTTGTCACCAATCAACGACTCGTACTGCATTTTTATGAACTCCCCAATAGTGCTATTCTCCCGATTATGGTTCGCACTAGAGCGCGGAGTTTCACTAATAAGAGCTCTCTCATCATGCAGTCTTATTGTTTTTGATAAAAAGGGGAGTATAGTGCGAGTATCGCTGGCCAATGCGCTTGGTTTGGCCAGACATGATGGGGTACCTTTAGGGCAATCTTGTGTGAGGTAGCACATTTCAAACCGGTCGATCCCCAGGCGCGCACCTATGATGTACTTTAGATGACTAGGGTGACTTTTGAGGCTGTTGGCGGAGCTAACCATCGAGAACTATGAAGGTAAACATAAAATAACTTGCCCCGAGTTACCGTATAATATAGTTTTGGATGTTTGGTATTTGTATTCGACACACACACCTACAACCCAACACAGGGCTGTCCCTGCCTGCATATCCGCCGAGACAAAGTTGATTGTTTTGGAAGACAAGAATCAGGGGCTTTTCTGTCACTTAACCGTCAGTCACGTCCTCCACCGTGTGAATTTTGGTTGATGGCCTTTTTCGAGAGCACGTGTTTTGTGAGATTATATTACTATAGCGGTCGTATTGTCTACACCACCACACTTACCACACGTCAAGGGTTTAATCCAAAACAATCAAATTGCAAATACCTTACAAGCACTCTATTTCACGACATCAACATTATCTTGCGCGACGCTATTTCTGATCAGTTTCGACTTGTTTAAATTCTTATCCGGTTGATAATTAAGATTTTAGCCACGAGAGATGTGTTTGTAGTACCACCGTCTTGCACACTCCTTAGGTCACAGCCGGTCGCAATCTAATACTGCCCCTGGGTGTTTTTTTTCTTCCCCGACCTTCCCCCGACATATTGTGTTTGCTTGCACCCGCACTCACTCGATTACCCTGTCATCTTCGTTGTTTTTGGCGTCAGGAATTGTGCTCGTTCTCCAGCCTCGTCTTTTGGCGTTCTCCTTTACGGCTTCGCTTTCCCCTCGCTGGTTTGACATTTACGTGCCTACGATCTCTTGGTTCGGACAATCCTTGTCTTTGTCATGGTTTTCTTTCCTTTTTTCCCCTCTTGTTCACGTCTCCACCATGTCACCCTACCTAAGCGGGGACCACCTACCTGTATATATGATGCTGTTGGCTTGTATGCCCTCTGGAGTGCTCTGTTTTCTGACCTGTTGTCCCACCCCCCTTGAGTGTGTCCTGTTTGTGTGTGTTTCCACAAGCATAGTGTTTATCTCAATCAATAAAAATTAATTGTTCATAAACCATGTGGTGATTGTGCATTATAATCATCAATTCAGGCTTTTCCATCACACAACAATTCCTCGGAACCAGTGAATATGTAGTAGCGCTCATTTGACGTACAGACTGTAGTTGTCCGGGCTGTCCCATGTCGGCGCTGGGTTCTTGTGACCGGCTTGGGAATACGACCGGTACCTTGTTGATGACGATCCCAGTCGCGGCAGGACGTTTACGCGTGAGTCAAGGCAACGCCTTGTGGAAGCGGACACAGTGCGTATGCCTATATGGCTAGGTCTGCACGTTGACTTTTACCGTCAAGCCTTGAGTTTGGACGGGATTTGTCCCGGGGCATCGACAATGATCCTGGGCCACGTGGGGCGAAGTGAAATAGAAGCCTTCAGAGCGTGAGTATACGTCTACCTTCTAGTTGGCTAAGAGGTGGCTTCCGGGACATGATTTTGTAAACAGAAAGCAAAAAGCGGTGTTTAGGGTAGGTAGAAAATGATGACGGCAGTTCCTGAACAGGTACGTTTTCTTTCGTCTCACCGTGTTTCTCACCTCCCCTATCTTCTTCCCTCCTTTTTTTACCTCCCTTCTACTCTACCCATTCCTCGCCCCTTTTCTCACCCTTTTCTCTTTTCTTTCTCTACGCCCTACCATCCTCTTGCTACTGCTTGGGTTCTCCTCTACTTTTTGTCCCCCCCCTTTCCTCCCTCAATTCTTGCTCTTCCCTTTCGCTCGTCCGAAATCCCTGTCTGTTAATCTCGTATGTGCGTCATGGTAACCCAACCAAAGCAAAAATCACAACTTTTCATTGCCATTATCGAGAAAACATTGTTGGCACCATGTTATGAAATATATGTTTTATATTTTGTTAGAAATTTCTAGCATCCCCGTTGCCTTTGGATGATACTGATACAGAGGTCGAATTTCGATGATCAATTCTTAAATGCTGGGGCATCATCCTTCTTGCATTAAAGCGACTGTTGAATTTGAGAGCTTTAATTCTAATCACGTTTGTAATACCAAGGGGGGGGGCCAAATAGATGATGTTAAGGATGAAACCATCACGACCTTCTTGGTCAGTACTGCTTCCACCCCATTTGTAACATAATCAATGTTCTACCAGATGTGAACCCTTATGACCATTCGATTGCTTTTGGTTCTATTGGTTCACTCACACCCATTACCCCATGCCTACAAAAAGGCCATTGGAGAAGACATTGCATGCAACTCAAAAGGAGGAGGAAGTATCAATCCCCATGTTTTTGAAATTGATGACATTTACGAACAAATCGTAGGAAATCCATCTTCCATGGGGAGCCAATAATAGCTGCTCAATGCTCAAAGAATCTTCTTTGATAGAAAATATCCATTAATGTGAGGTCCACAAAACCCCTGAGTGCTTGATTCACTCATGATTGTTGAATCTTCGTGGAGGAATTCCACAATTTAGAAAGTCCAAATCAGGTGTCTTCTTGTATAATATGCCTCCTCTTAAGAAAAACTCGCTTCCTAGACGTCGAATAGTTCTTTTTTGATTACTAGTTACATCCGATGAATATTATCCAAACTGAATATATGTTTTAATATCAAGGAACCAAGGTTTACCATCAAATTCTTCTTCAACCATGTTGCAATAAGCATGTTGATCACGAGTTTGTATGTATAAAGGATCAATATGAGCGTCATCAGGATGTTGGAGCACGGAAGATAAAGTGCCCAATGCATCTGCGATCTCATTGTGAACTCTAGGAATGTGTCTGAACTTTATCGACACAAACCATTGAGAAAGATCTTGTAAACACTGTTGATATGGTTATAAGTTGGCGTCTACGGAATTTCCCATTCTCCGTGATTGTGATGACACTGCAAATATGAGTCTCTAACAATTAAACAGTTCTTAGATGCCAATGTTAGTAGCTTAACCTCCAAACCTTAAATGCAAGCTCATACTTGGAATCTTTATTAGTACAATAGAATCTAAGTTGGGAGGTGTTATTGTTATAGTAATGTCCCATAATCCTGACATGGGACAACTCCTTTATGTTGAGGCTCGTAAAAAAATAAACTTCAATCCATTGATTGTATCGTGAATACTTCATCGATACAAGATATATCATCGTATTGGAAAATAGGGTCGTTAAGTGGTATTAGTCTTCATCAATAGGGTTTCTCCGCCCAAATGAATTGCCAATGATTGATCACTTCATTGCCGTCTTGTGTACACATAGAGAATATCAAACTCTGTGGTAAATTTTCCATTCTGCAAGCCTGCCCGTGGGCATGTGCTTATGAAAAATATATTCACGATCATAGAGAAGAAATGACGATAACTTAGTAAAGATGAGGATGATAATGCGGTCAAACTTCTGTGCTCCCAAGGTTAGGACAAAACATGTTCTCTCAAGGAGGGTAGGTGTATTCGATTCATAAACGTGTTTAAGTTAAATTCATGCTGAGGTAATAAGGATGCCTAATCTTTCTTCGAATGTCATCATGCGACCAAATACACAACACCAAAAGAATTATCCAGTAATGGAACAGATTTAATATCCAAAGCTCAGGGCTTGGGAAAGGAACCAAACATAAGGGATTTGATAAGTAAAGTAATTAAATTTCCTTTCAAAAGCCTCTTGGACATTCTCAGTCCACTCGACTGTGGCTTTATTTTTTAACAATATGGATTCACAAGTTGTAGTGAGTTGAGCAATGAATCTGCTGTTGTAGTTTAACCTTCCTAAAAGAATCATAACCCCAGTTTCGTAATTTGGAGGTGGAAATTATTGAATGACTTCTATTTTGAAAGAATCTAACTTGATACCTCGTCGATTGACTATAAACAAGAGCTTCCCTGATGGTGCTCCAAATGCATATTTTGAAGGATTAAGCTTGAGATTATACTTGTGGAGCCTTTCGGAGAATCTTCTTAAGTCTTTTCACCATAATTGACTTGACTTGTGTGATCAGTGACTACCAGCATCCACATAAATATTTACATTGATTTATGCATCATGTCATGAAACATGTTGTAATTGCTCTCATATAAGTCGCGCCAACAGGGGGAGCGCCAAAACAAAAAATTAATAAAAAACACAACAAAAAAAAAAAAAATAAAACGATAAAAAAAAAGAAAAAAAAAAAAAAAGCCAAAGCCATAACCCGATAACAATATGTCCCTCATAGAGTGATAAAATATGTTTTTTCTGCATCTTCAACATCCATAACGATCTGATGGTAACCTGCATAGCAATCCACAAAAGATGCAACCTCATGTTTAGCACAATTATCCAATAAAATGTGAATGTTGGGCAAAGGAAAATCATCATTTGGACTTGATTTGTTCAAATTACAATAATTAAAACACATTCAAACTTTACTGTCTTTCTTAGGGATGGGTACGATGTCGACTTGCCAAGAAGGATATTGAGCAACTCGAATAACTTTGTCCTCAAGTTATTTTGTGATCTCCTCTTTAATTATTACACTCATGTCAGTTTTATGCTTTTCAACTTTTTCTTTATCGGAAGGAAGTTAGGATCAATTGACAACTTGTGAACAACCATGCCAGTGCTTAATCCAGGCATGTCATCATAAGATGATGCAAAAACATCCCTGTAATCAAAAAAGGCCTGGATTATATCCTCTTTTTTATATCGAACATGTACACTTATCTTAGTCTCCTTAATATTTTCATGATCCCCTAAATTTATCGTCTCAGTTTCTCTCATGTTGGGATTTAATTTATTCTCAAAATGTTCGAAATCCCTGCCTACTTCTTCAAATACTTCATCTTCATCAAATCCGATTTCTTGACTTATTATTTCAGGATTAAGTCAAAGATTAGATTAAATTTTAAGATCTGATGATAAATTTTGCATGCATGTCATATCACTAGAATCGGCACAGAAATAATTGTATAGAAGGAAATAAACAAATATATTAGACTGGAAGAAAAACACAATTATATCCTACTAAAAGGAAAAATAGAGAATTTGAAAAAAAAATAATGACAAGATAAAATTTGAATTACAACCCTTGAATAAATCGTACGACAGAAAGAAAAACAAGACAGACTACCAAGACTCATTCTTGACGGGGAGAGGAGTTGCCTCCCAATTGTTCAGCTTGACATCAAGACCAATGAATTGCACATCTCTGTCGCTAGTGCCTTTATTGAGTTCCACAATATCAGCCTCGAAAAAGAAATCTTAAAAATAATTAATCAACTTTCCATTAAATTCCAACGATGGCTCTGGGAGAGGTGATTCAGAAGATTCTGTTGCATAGGCTTTGATGAAATACTTGTATGTGGGTGGTATAGGCTTGGTAAGCGAACATACATTTTTATTTTTCTTTTTTGCTTTCATTATGTCCTCGACTCTAGGCCCGTAGCCTAAGCCAAAAGTACCAATGCTCTTTTTTTTACTAACCGAATAAGCTCTTCCTTGCAAGAAGATTCCCAAGCCTTTGCCCGCCTCCAGCCCATGCTTCAACAATTAATTTACCACCATCACGGACGCCATGGGAAATTGCGGTTTTGAAATGACGTTCCCCTCGAGGACAATCTCAATAACCACTACCTAAAAAGATTGATAAACCAGTGCCTCATTCTCATTATTTTCCTTGACAAAAGGGAGGGAAGCATTTCTGTAGACCGACAGGTCCCCCTCACCATGAATAATTACTTTTTGTCGATCGTATTCAAACTTAATCATTTGATGCAACGTGGAAGGGACTTCCCCAGCCCTATGCACCCATGGTCTCCCCAATAATAGATTGTAGGATACATTGATATCCAGCACTTGAAAATTCACAGTGAGATCGATAGGCCCTACTATTAGTACGAACTCTATCTCACCAATGACATCTGTTTTTGACCCATCAAAAGCTCTAACACATACATTGTTAGGTCGGACCCTTTCAGCACTAACGTTCAGTTTTTATAGAGTCGATAAATAACAAATATGTGCTCCAGATCCCCCATCAATTAGAACACGAGTGACATATGTCAGCTTGCACTTTACAGTGATGTGGAGGCCCTGGTTGTGTCCGTACCTTCCACCGGTAGTTCATCATCTGAAAAGGGGATACTGTTTATTTATTGGTTAAGGTTTTTGACATTTCGTATTACATAATTATATTTCTTAGTTATATTTTAGTTATTTCATTTTAACCACACAGGAGGCAGTAAATATGTCTGCTTCACATGTGTGAATCTGCACTATAATTAATAACATATTGACTTGAAATTACATTTGTGCTACATTAATTGGACAAGGAAAGTAACATATATTATTTAAAAATTACGTAAACGTACTATAAATTACAATGATTAACAATTTAAAATATTTAAAAGTCATATTAAAATTTAATTGACTCTCTAAATTTTATTTTTGTCACATAAAAGAGGGACACCGAGCCTGGGCACATCCCTTTGATAGCTTTATTTAGCCTCCTTTACTATGTCAATCCCTCCCTATTGGTAAAAATAACTAATATTGAGTCCGTTCTAACACGGGCGCATGTTTCTAATATATATAATAAGGGTCTTGCATGAAATATTTGTGGTAAAATATCAATTACAAGTTTCTATTCACTTTATCTCACTCCCACGTAGAAATGAGTTGCAATACGACATTATATTTATTCGTCTCAAATATTGCATAGATTTGAGGTAAAATCATATAATTTGTTCAAAAAATTAAAATATGATTGTCAATCACGTGGAATGCTACGATGGAATTCTAAAATTTAGGCTTGTAAGATTTTTATACAAGGAAAAGAATGACAACTCTAAACTTTTGAGATATTATATTAAACATGTCCTGCAACACCTGAATCATCCTTTTCGAATGAGCATCCATATGAGGGTGAAAGTTTGTGATGGAAGTAAGTTGAGTACCTAAATCTTAAAGCAAATTACCCCAAAACTTAGACGTATACTATGTACATCGATCTAAGATGATAGAAAGGGCACTTAAGATTACTATCTCCTTGGCATAAATCTTAGCCAATTGTTGGGAGTTGTAATCCACTCTGAGTGGAATGAGATGGGTTGATTTAGTCATCTATCAACAAAAACCTTATTGAGTCATACTTTATCAACGTCCGAGGGAATCCAACCACCAAGTCCATGGATATCCTTTTCCATTTCCAATCGAGAATGGGAATTCTTTGAATCAGTCATGTAGTTCTTTGGTTCTTATGCTTAACTCTTTTGTAATTCTAACACTTAAGACACATATGTCGCTATTCCTCTCTTCGTTTCTAGACAACAATAAAGTTGCCTCAAGTTTTGGTACATTTATTTTACACACGAATGAATTTAATATCTTGAACCGTGAGACTCTATCAACACCTTCAGAATGAAGTCATCAACTTCAGGAACACAAGTCCTTCGTATAAATACGATAAACCGTGGCGTCTGAAACCTCCATAGACACCACATTATTCCTGAGCTTGTTCAAATTCCTATCCAAAAACTATTTAGCCTTGATTTCCTCTAAAACTATGGGCTTAACCTCAGTATTGGCAAATACCACATCCTTTTATGAAATCTCCAATTACATGAGCTTAAATGCTAGAGTCTACATCTCTCTAGCTGAGGGTTACTCAGACAGCCAAGCAAGCCAAATTAACCATGCTAATTGTCTTCTGATTCAATGTATCTATGACAACATTGGCCTTGCCCGTATGGTACTTGGTCAAATCATAATCCTTCAACAACTCCATCCACCTCCTCAACCTAAGATTTGAATTCTTCTAATTAAACAGATGTTGTAAGTTGTGATGATCTCTGAACAATTCACGCTTAACATCATAAAGATGGTCTATACATATCTTATGTGCAAACAACTACCACTACCAACTCTAAATTATTATGAGTTGGGTAGTTCCTCTCATGATTCTTCAATTATCTTGAAACATAAGCCATAATGTTCTTGTTCTGTATCAACACAGCAGCCAAACCGAATGTAAATCCTCACAAGACATAATAAATTCTTTACCTTCCGCTAGCAATGATAGGACATGATTCATAATCAAAAGTGTCTTAATATTTTAGAATCTCTCCTCGCACTAATAACACTACACAAATGGTACCTCTTTTTGGGCCAGTCTAGTCACATGCGTAGTAATGGAAGCAAAATTCTTGACAAACCTTCAAAACTAGCTATCAAGACCCAGAAATATTCTAACCTAACTAAAAAAGCTAGGTTAGACCCAATTCATTACTCCCTATCTTTTGGAAATTTACCATCATTCTTTTTTTATTGAAACCACATACCCCAAGAATGCCACCAAAGTCAGCAAAATTTTGAATATTTTTCATACATTTTGTATTTCCCCAAGATACCGAAAGCAATGGTAAGGTTCTTTGCATGCTCCTACTTACTCTTGGAGTAGATTAGAATATCATTTACAAACACGATCACAAAGGAACTAAGAAATGGATACAAGACACCATTAATCAAACTCATAAAAGTTTGTTGGTGCATTCATCAATCCAAAGGACATTACCAAGAACTCACAATGCACTTATCGAGTCTTGAAGGTTTTCTTACATATTTCCTAAGGTTAGATCTTTAAATGATGGTATCCTCACCTCAAGTCAACCTTTGAGAACATTGAAGAACCCTGCAACTAGTCAAAAAGATCATCTATGTGGGTAAAGGAAATTTATCCCGAAATGAAAACTTGTTCATTTGTTTGTAATCTGTACACATTCTTATAATACTATCCTTATTTTTCACAAACAAAATCGTAGCACCCAATGTGCAGAACTGGAATGAATGAATCACTTATCTATGAGTTCCTTAAGTTGAGTCTTGAGTTCCTTCAACTACATCTAAGTAATGTGATAAAGAGGGATTAATATTGTGTAGTGACTGACTCAAAATCTATACAAAATCAATATCTCTATCTAGAGACCTATCAAGTAAATCCATAGGAGATACCTCCAAGAATTCTGAAACTATTGAGATTGATTCAAAACAAGGAGACTCCATGATAAACTCTCAACTATGTCTCATATTTCAGGCATTTGCACATATGAGATCGGAGTCAAACCACAAAAATTGGTATTTTGGACTCTTCTTATATTGATTTTATTATTTGAACAAATAAGCAATTTGAGTTCTCAACATGTATAACTAGCTAACGACTAAAAATTTATCAATATTAAGCAACAAAATAGGAAATCAACCAAAATAAGATCTAACAAGATTAGAAAGGACTGGGGGTGTGCGCATAGTGATTGGGGTTTCAAATCGAATAGGAAAATATTAACTGAACAATATTGATTGATACATTGATAGCGTTTAGTCTAGGCTACACTTCTTATATTCTCTTGAACTATCAAGCACATGTAAATTGGATCCTTCTAAACTCCAAGACCATTTCAAATAAAATACTAAATATTGCTTGAGTGTATACTGACTATCTTAGCTCATATAATTAAATGTGAAATCACTTGGATTATCTCATCCCTGGCTCAAATCTATAGAGTAATTTCATAAAGTCCTTACTATTGAGTCTTACCCAACTCCATTTAGCTTTCCAATGTCAAAATGGTGTTAGAGAGCTCAACCAATATTTGCAAACATTGATTTTTAGATTAAACATCAAGACAATACTAGATCCATGAGGTACAATGAATATTATAGTTAATTAATAAATATTCATTCAGGGTTTTACACCCCCCACCTAGCTCATACAACCCTAGATAAGAGTCTAGTTGCTCATAAAAATGAAATAGAGACAATATCCATATAGGAAATCTTCATACTAAGCTAATTTTATAGGCAAAACTTGGATTCCAAGCTTAGATTCACAAAAACATGAGATTTCTTCCTTTACAAGCTATAAAGTTCTTCACTATTGCCCTCTCTCTATTTTTTAATATCACTTTCCTTTCTCTATCTAGTCTATACCAAATTGGGGAGAAATATTTCTATACATTACTGAACAAATTAATCCCTATTTTATCCTTGGAGCACTCCAAAGGAATCAATATTTTCATAATTACATTTTTTCCCTTCAAGTTCCATTCTTCATATTTGCGCTGGACTAGACGCTGATCAAAAGAGAGTGAGTCGCCTCCTCGCCTAAACATTCAATTATGACGAGAGAATCAATGCTGGGATCGGTGAACCTTCCTTCCTTCATTATATAGTGCTAATTTTAATAACGGTGCCAAGGCAAATTTGCTCCGTCCAGATCGGCATTTAGCCGGTGAGACACTTATTTATTTATGCGGGATGCCAATTGCATCATTGGTGTGCTTCAATGCATTTGGCTTCAAATCCATCAACTTTGCTTTTTCTAAAGAATACTTGCATTCACAAAACTAGGGACTAAAATCCCTTCAATTAGTCTCGAAGCATGTCATAATTCATGAATTTGAGTGTATTGATGCGATGAAATACCAACTGAGCAAACCCCCCAACTCGAATCTTTGCTTGTCCTCAAGTAAATCATTCACTAAGTATAGGATCAAAAATTAAATACAACCCAAGATACATTTTGCATAACCACATATTACACTCCAAAATATTAAAAACAAAAAGACTCAAAACCAACGCTACTCCCTATTGGTTCAACCATCATTCACTACACAAAGTTTTAACAAAACACTTTTAGCACAATTTTTGAATATTTTCTTGTAAGCACAATATTAAAGCATCTCAATCCGATGGTATCAACTTTCTTGTTTTGCCTAAGGATTCACACAAATATGTCACATTCATTTAAAACAATTGAAATCAAGACATCACAATTCATATGAAAGATGTAGTGTCATTCACACAAGAGAGAATCCCACACACATTTAAGAATATCAGTTCAAGGTATTATGGATCATGAAAGAATAATCACTCTCACAAATGAATTTAAGTATATAAAATTGACCCATAGGCTTGCCCTATATATAGATTGTCAATAATGCAAATTGGCAGGGCTTAAAATCCCCAAGGACTTGCATGTTTGGCTTAGGCCTGGGTAGAACATAGGAGGTAGGATATCATTTGGTCATGTGACTAAAATTCCTCCCTAATGCGTCCATTTCTACTGATTAGATCTTTCCACTCACATTATTAATTTTTTCTCTTCACCATGTTCAACATTCAATACTTGTTTCAACTTCCAATTTTGCTTTTCACCTTGAGGTAAGTACATATGATGAGCTAATATTGTTTCTCTTCATTCATGACTTTTTCAACACTTTTCACTTTTAAGACCATGATTATCTATACTTTTTTATCTCAAACCTCATTATTTCATTTTTGTCGGAACCCCCAAACTTAGATGTTAGCTTACATTTTAACTTAATTCTCTCGTTCTCCCACAGACTTAGGCTTTTATCCTATATCACAATTCATTTAGAAAACTAGGGAGAGATGAGGTTCTTAAGATAGAGAGTTATAAATGTTCAAGGTACACAACATGGTGACCAAGGAATATTGTTTCGGCTCAATGGGACTCACTAAAATCTTGTTAATTGAAGGAAAATTTTGGGATAGAGTGGATGGTCAAAAAGGACCTAAGTTCATCTTTTGAGCCTCATCAAATTTAGAATGTTTCCTTTTAGTACATTTTTGGAAAAGTTCTAGACAACACGCACATAAAAAATGAATCAATTTTTTCCGCATAAGGTCTTAAAATCCAACAAATTCCCAAGATATTCTCAAAATCAATGAAATCAGATTACTTTTTTGATAACCAAGATAGGGAAGTATGCTTGTAAATCATAAAGCCAAATCAAGAATGTACAAATCATGACAATAAATTGATTTTCAACTAACTTCTTCTAATTTTAGAAATCATTTTCAAAAATAAACCCTCATTTACAAATACTTTTTTTTGGTGGTTCCTCATGCAAGAGTTGTGACAGAAGATTAGATTTAAACTAAACCTTGGAATTTTCCCATAAAAAAGTCGCTATAATCTACCATAGGGAACAACAACCTGATTCGACACAAAAAGACTCAAGATTAAATAAAATAAATAAGTAAAAATAATATTCTGATCCATGGGAAAGATTTGTGATGTAAAGAAAACCTTTGCAGTTTATTCCACTATACTACTATTCACAAAGGAAAATTTGATTCACGCGCCATAAATTCATTGAGAGAACAAGGCCTTGTTGAAAGACACAAAGAGGTCGTTTGGTACAAACATTGATAATGCATGGATTAGTAATACATGGATTAGTAACACAAAGATTACTAATGCATGGAGTAGTGCAGTCATTATTTTTTGTCAAGTGTTTGGTTCACTACTTTCCACTTAATTTTGTGTTTAATTTATAAATCTAAAAAAAAAATTATAATTGAGTCAATGTAGATAATCACCAGACCGGATATAATTTTTTAAAGAATTATTTATTCCATTTAATTATTAAAATCGAATACATATATTCATAAAATTATTATTTATTTTAAGGTATGATGTACCACAAAGAATATCATTGATGACACAATGTATTTCTTGTTAGAATCTGTGCGTCCACTATCAGTCAATGGACCAGGTACCTTGACAAACAATCGTAAATATAATAGAAAGTAAGTGCAGTAAGATAATAGAGGAGTTTTACGTGGAAACCTCCTTGCTCAAGGGAGTAAAACCACGACCTGTCTCACAGGATTTCCAAAAACAGTTTCACTAATCTTCACAAGCAAAAGGAAACCAATTACAAAAATGTGAGAAAAAGTTTTTAATCTCACTATCAAGCACTAACTCTATTGCTTGTTGAGCCTAAGTAGATATTACTCTACCCACTAAGCTATCACTCTAAACAACTTAGGATTTTCTAAGCAATCTTACAAACTGCCCACTAAATCACTAACCTATTAATGATTTAGAATTTTAGATCAAACCTCACCGATTCCTTTATAGATTTAAGATCAGTTTACAATGTAAGATTGAATGAATATATTCTCAAACAACCACACAATGTTCGCCTGAGTTTCAGTTGTTCTTGAATGATTCTTCTTCTTGATATTCTTTAGCCTTTGCAAGAGTTCTTGAATGTGCTTTTTCAAGTTGCAAAAACTAAAGAGCAATGTGAGGAAAGATGACATTGTATAGAAAAGTCACTTTCCTTAAACCTATGCCATTGGTTGGAAAGGTCTGACATTTTTAACGCAGGTGGGAACTGTTCACCAACTTTCTGTACTTTCTCCAGCTGGCAGTCAACGAACGATTCATACTTCGAACCGGGTACCTTCACAAGGTCCCTGAGTTTGTTACATCATCAAAACTACAAATAACATTTCCCCCTTTTTGATGATGACAAACAATACTCCAAGCTTCAATCCAGCTTTAGGACAAGTTCCCCATGAATCGCTTGTAGACCCACTTAACAGACAACCAAAAAGAAACACAGTATATCATAGCTATATTACCCCTCACAAACATGTCCCGTCACAACCAGTTAAAATTCCCCCTTTTGGCATCATAAAAAATAGATACAGTAAACCAACAATATCAATAATAACAGTAGATAAGACTATAGCCTTTTGGTAATCAAACATAAAAGAAAGCATTCGATAAGAGATATTATCTAGAACTACAGGGGAATAATATTAATAGCATTCTAAAATTAACATTCAATACATTAACAACAAACTGAAATCCACAGGACAAAATGATAAGCCACACAAGGAAGACAGGGAAAGACTATGGGACAGACTATGAAGGGGGAGGCTGATGGGAAAGGGACTGAATGATGAGAGAGAGTCTAGCATTAGCATCATCATTATCCTTTATTGCTTTTTCTTGTAAATCAATAACTTTGGCCCTCAGTTCTGCATTTTCCCTTCCAGGGGTGAACTAATCGGTACCAGTCCCTCTGCTGCATTGGAGTAGCTTGCCTTAGAATAGAAATGTCAACATCCTTGCACTCACCTCATAGTCATTCTTCAATCGTCTGCTGAGTTGGTCGGTCTTCAATGACTTGAGCATTTGCTCTGGGATTGCCTTCCCTTCAATGCACTCGCATTCCACCAAGGTAGTTCTCTAAAAGGCTGGCTCACGGTACGACTTTGCCAACACCAAGCGGAATGTTAAAGTTTAACTAGTAAGTGAAAAAGTATCCAATGTCATTTAAACCCCCAAATGTATCTCTTTCTGCTCACTGATATGTTTTACATATGTGAAGAGAGTCCCGGAAAATCATAGTTCAAAAACTTGCACAACAACTCCATCACATACAATCACCATAGGTGTTGAGGTCATTTTCAGTTTGAGGGAGGAGAATTATGTTGACAATTTAAAAAAAAACGTATTAAATTTTATTACTTATCGAACAACCCTTGGCATTGCAGACAAGCTTTGACACACAGTGTCACACATGCACTTAGAACACGATTTTTCCTACCAAAAACTGGTACCATTCGAAAGGTACCCTAAGAATTTTCCCAGAAGAGTCTCGTCACGATTAATAGCAATGTTGTTGCTTTGGTATTGACAATTACTCTTAATGAATTGAATGTTTTGGACTAGATTCTCGCAATCCTCTTATGAAGAATGGAGATTGGTGGTTGAAAAGATGCATCCACGATTGAATCTCAACCATGTCAATAAAGTGATCATCCATAGGAAGATTAATTATCCCATATCAAATACCCTGCCACCAGTACGACTGCTTTCCTCAAAATTTCAGCAAGTTATTCTTGTTGACTACTTTTGATTTACAGCACCTGTGGAACGTTCCCTGTGTGGACCTTTTACTTTTTACGTTAGCGTGATCCTTTGTGGATTTTATTTTGTCAACTTGCTTCGGTTCTCCTTGTTTTGATTTCCCTGATCTCTTCTTCCTAAATCCCTTTGGTGTCTCTTCAGCAGACACATCTACCACAACAGACACATGTAATTTAAAATTGGACACTTTGAATGTTCTAGCCCTCCTATTTTATGCTGTGGACTTAGCACTGGCTTTCATAGCATCAGCCATCATCTTTTTAGTGTCAGATCTAGTAATAGGTCTCTTTTTAGACACTCCTTCCACCACTTTCTCTTTTCCCTTTTTAGACACACTTACATATCTCTTTTCTACCTTCCACTGTATAGGTCGATCATCACCTGCTGAGTCATAGGATTAGAGGATGGATATCTTCCAAAATCTGGAAAACTATCAAAGATAGGTTGGGTCTCTCTGGTCTCTTCATTTCGAAGAGGTTCACTTTCCTCAACCCTAAACTCCTTTCTCATCATTGCAAGACTCTCTACAACCAACTCTTCACTAGCAACAAGAATATTTGACTCAGAAGATCTGTTCTTAGGTAAGTCTACTTCAAAAAGAGAATTTGAAAGCATTTCATGATGAGGATCAGGTCCAGTAGTAAGACTTGGGCAGTTAAGATCTATAGAGTGAAAAGGATTTTCAAGATTATCTAGGGAAAAACTTATTTTTGAAGTCGATGGAAAATTGGGTTTTGCCCCTGTGGATGAACGAGAGTAAAAAGAAATAGGGTGTAAGAAAGAGAAGAAAAGAAGGAGTGAAAGATGAAGAAAGTAGAGAGGGAGAGAAAGTTTAGGGTTTTTTGAAAGGGAAAAGAAATTTCACAAGAGGAGTTTAACAGAGAGAAGAGGGGTTTAAGAAGAAATTGAAACGGTGATAGATCCCTATTGATTTGATGCGTCGCTTGGAAATTAAGCGATGGGACTAACGTTCAGAATAACTGATGACTTACACGTGGCTTGATCAATGGTCACTTTATCTCAGTTTAAAATTTATGTATAGAATGCTAACCTCGACTAGGACCAGGTCCTATAATGCAAGTTAATCATCATTCCTCAACTGTCCAGACCATGTCTTTATTTTGTTGATCCTTTAAGAATGTATACCTGCAATATGTACAACAGTGATCTTACTTAGACAGAATATTATTGACAAAGAGTATACATGCACTACAAGTTTAGCAATCAAAGAAATTCATGATTGAATGACTAGAAATCAATTTAAAGTCATCATTCCCAACTTCAACCTATTACTCTCAAATTGGTTTGTGAGAGCCTTAGGTTAATGATTAGGCGATTTTTTCCTTGGTGGGCCAATAGTAAGAACCAATGTTTCCTTTTCAACTATTACTCTCAGAGAATGAGGTCTCGCATCAATGTGCTTGCTTCTGTATGGGGACAGGGTTCTTTTCCATTACTGAACGCACTGTACTGTCACACAAAAGAGGTATGCCATAATGCTTACTCCGAAATCCTAAAGTGTTGTTTGCTCCATAAATATTGTGAACAACATAAAAAAATTTTCATATCATCTTCAGCTGTTGAAAAGAGCTTGATCTGTTTCTTCAGTCCCACAAGATAAGCGAAGATCCCAAGGAAATGAAGCCATCCCGAAGTGATCTTCGGTATGATTAACCAACAACATCAGATCTGTTAAAACCAAACGATGCGAAGTGTCACTGCTGGTAGAGACGACAGGTTCCCTATTTATTCAATATCTTTGAGAATCGTTTCAGCACATTCAAAATGTGAATCACGAGGGAATTCTGGATCTAGCACATATACAATGCTGTAGACAAGCAGAGTCTTCTTAGACAGCCAATAGACAGGATCCAATTGAGTCCCTAGACAGTGGTTGATTCACAGGAGAACGGATGTCTACTACAAGCTTGGATGTTTGTACTATAGAAGTATTCAAATCGGTTTGAATCAAACATATTATAATTTCTCAACCAGCTCCTTTAAGAAACTTCTCCTGACTGATGGAGATTCCATTTGATGTTCATAATTGTAGGCCCCAACATAAAGTAATGTTCGCCCCAATCATGCTCTCTCAAACTCCTTTAACCATTAATGATGAAAATTCTTCACACAAATGCTTAGATGTAGCTCCAAAGATAATTGTCGTCCACATTTCATACCCTGTATATAAGAAATTCATGTCTCTTTTTTTAATAGAACAAGGTAGTGACCAATTTTTCCCTCTTTTCGAACCCATTTTCAATAAGGAACTTCGAGAGTCTCTCATACCAAGCTCTAGAAGCGTGTTTTAAAACCATAAATGGACTATTAATTTGAACAAATGATCTGGTAGCTACGCAATCTTCAAAACTAGGAGGGTTGTTGAAACACACACCTCTTGCTTTAAGTCTCCATTTAGGAAGCACTTTTGACATCCATGATTTACCCTTGAAATCCCATGAATTAAAGCAAAATGCTATGAGGAATATTCTGTGGCCTCATCTTGAAACAGGAGCAAACGTTTAATCATAGTCGATACCTTCCTCCCCTGATTATATACTGGACAATTAATCTGATTTGTTCCTAGTAATCATACCATTTTCATCAAGCTTTGGTTTCTGAAAAACCATATGGTTCATAAAACCGGTCGAGGAACCAGGTACCAACGTACTCTCTTCAAATGAGGAGTTCTTTTGCATTGACTTAACTCAGTGCATACAATGCCCGCTTTCACAGTCTTAGGTCAGGTCAATTGATGATATAAACGAGAGGAATGAACAACTAGATTTTGTTTGTGATCTAGTGTGAATTCAGAATTCAGAGGTGACATGATATATCAAAGGTGCAGCATGTGAGAACTGTGTTCCGTTACTTACAGTGAAGTCAGCTGCGTCACCCCGCCCTGGATTCCAGCTGCCCTGACAACACACAGTAGATAAGGAAGTCTACATTTTCCGGAGAGTGAGTGATATTCTAACTTGAGTTCAGAATGGTACCAGGTTCCTCTTCAGGTTTATCAACCTCATCAGCCTTTTCAGATGAATTTTGATCAGCATTGTTAATCTCCAATTGATCATTTATTTCAGCTTCACTTCTTTCACTTTTTTGAGATTTAAACAGCTCGATTAACTCATCTTCATCATTTGATGTTGCCCTTTTCAGATTTCCGTCTTCATCAAACACTACATGAATACTTTCTTCAAGACATTGAGTTTCTTGTGAAAAACTCTGTATGCTTACTTGATGAGAGTCATCCTACAAACCCACCCTTCATCACTGCTAGGGTCAACTTCTCAAGATCATCATTCCCAGTTTCAAAACAAAGCATTTGCATCTCAAATGGGCCCTAAGTAGCTCACAGGGGTTTTCTGTTGTTAGTAGTCATAGGAGTCTTATGCGCAAAGGACTTATCAATCTATTTGTTGTAGAAATAGCATGTCTTGTGATTTTCCTTCGCCCAACACAGTGTGAAAGATTTTATCAATAATAGGCGTTCTTGCAATATTACCAAGGTTCGGGTTTCCTGTACACTGCTACATTTTGCTAGGGAGTTTCTTGGAGACCAGAGAAGTGTGAATTATGCCATTTTCATACAGAAATGATCAATTTGAGTTTTTCAAACATCAGCACCATGAATTAGACCTAATTCCAGCACCACTGATTCAATTTGTTTGAATCATTTGAAAAACAATATCAATGTCGTCTGGTGTTTCTGGTTTGATCTTAAAACCTGTCCATGTGAATCGAAGTAATTCATCAAACTATCACCAGAATGTATTTTCTTTCCACTCTACTTTGAACCTTAAGGGCCACATAAATCCATAGCTAGCAAGCTCTTAATACTCTCGGTGAGGTTACTGCTTTTGTCTTGAAGGATGATACGATTTGTTTTATTTGACACAGGCTTCACAATTTTTGCTGTCCAAATTTCAACTTGGTTAGATAGATTAGACCTGTCCTTAGAAATCAGTTTATTCAAGAACGAATTGAGCGCACATGGCCTAGTCTTCGATGTCACAGATAACAGTTTCATTTGAGCTACATAACCGTCGGTATTCATCATCCCTGCCAATGTTTTAAGTAGCAACATACAGTTTGTTTGCTTGTGATGAGCAGGTGAGATCATTTCTTTGTAGTCAGATGAACACAATACACTTCTAAGATTAAACTTCATTCATTTCCCTTGTCACAAAATTTGAGACACCTCAAAAGGACTATACTTCCACTCACTGGCATGATACCACCGTTCGTCAAGGATTCCTCAAGTGATTTTCCCACTTTACCAACACCTAAAATATACCCCTTTTTACATCACGAAAAGAAACAAACCTATGCTTGAAGGCCTGAGTGAGAGGAAGTTTTGGTATGCACATCATATGTTTAGAGACCACTGTGCAGTGTACAACATTGACTGCAAACCTCTCAATCACCATGCCGGCAACAAGAATCACTCTATTAGACTTGGGAACCATTTCAATTTTGAGTTCCCAGAAAGCAGAAAAGGGTAGTCAAAGTGTTCGCTAAATAATGTAATGTTAGATTCTTTTGACCAATGGATTTTTTAGCATAACCATAGTTCTCTCTTGAGATCCTTTGATTGCGGATTTATTTGTAGGACCAGAGGTCCCTCCTGGAAATCCTGTTCTTGTATACTTGAGAATCTTTCAGTGTTGACTCTCTAGGTTGACACTTCCTTTTGAAGGTCCATTTTACAACAATGAAGACATCATTAAATTATTCGACTACAGATACATATTTGTGTGAGGATTGAAAGAGAGTTAATTAAATTTCAAAAATCCTAGACCCTTTTCGTTGAAATTACGCTTTGAATCTATCAACATTGAAAGCAGTTAGAGATTTGTCACGTAAGAGATTTGTCAAGTCATCTTTAAGTTGGCAAATCTCTTTCTAAGTTGTTGCTCTGTTCCCCAAAACTAAAAACAAGATAGTCTAATAGATGTAAGTTTTTCATTCAAGCTTCAAACTTGGAAACACAAGACTGCCTTTTGGTTTAAGCTTTCTCATTTCATCAGATTGTAATTGTCTTTTTAAGTTCTACTTTCAAAATTCTTAGAACAGCCATTTAATCTTCAATTTAACATTTTTCCTACCCATTTTATCTCTGGTTTCGTTTTAAAAATTCAAACTCAGGCATTCATGGTATCTCTTCAAGAAGTTAATTCAAGCATTGAACAATCATAACATTTGCTAATGTCTCAATTGGTAAGAGAATGGTATTCCAAATCATGTCTTCAAATCAAGAAGAGTTACCTTTATACTATCACTCTTCATTATCTAAATGAACCATGAGAGCAAAACATATCATTGACTATGGTCTCATCATCATGAACCACCCCACCATTGGACGACATGATTGGTTTCATCAAGGTAGTCCTGAATCACTCAAGAATCACCCCATGTAGCAAGGGCTTTCTTACACATATCCAGCAACAATTATCCAATATTTATCGAAGTACCAGGTCACTGGCGCTTTTCTTATCACCTATTTGTCTCTGATATTCTTTGTTCCAGCTTTGAATAAGGGACACTCTCTTATAAAATGTTCAAACCCGTCCCACACTGGTGACAGGCTATCATTTGCGTGGACAGTTTCGCTTGGCACATTTGCTCCCTTCTCTAACACCTTTGTTTTCCTAACAATCTTCTGAAACCTCTTAATAAGATAGGGCCATATCATATCATCACTGAGTCCTCTCGAATCTTATTTTAGCATAAGACTTAGCTTTTGCACATCTTCTTTGACTTGATACATAACTTTGGTTCATCTCAGGATCTTTAGATTTACAATGAGAGCATCCATTGTGATACTTTCAATATTAGCTTCAGTGATGGCATCTACCTACCTTCCCAAGACTGGGAAAAAAATTCAAAGCAACCTTTCCTGACTGCTTTCTCTAATGATAGGTTCTCAGACTGCAAACTTCTTTGTGATTGATAAAAGTTTTGTGAACATCTCACGAATAGTTTCACCTTCTCTCATTTGAAATTTTCATACTGCGAGGTAAGAATATCAATCGTTGACTCATTTTACTTGTTCAGTCCTTAATGAGCTATTTTAGCCAATCCCCGATCTCCTTGCATTTCACAAGGTGAGAACGATGAACTATCAGGTATATCCCAAAGACAAGAAGATTCTTTGCTTGGTAGTCCCTTTTCAGTCTTCTCCTATTAGCTTCATCTAAATGCGTCGCGCCTTTGGTAAAAATCAGTGATTTCACCATCTTCGTTTCAATCATGGGAATTAAGGGTCAACTAAGACAAGTCCCATATTTTCACTGTCTCAAACACTAATAAAGTCGTGCTATTCCAACTTTCAACCACTCTATAGAAGTGGCCAGTGTGAAACGAGGGGGTGTAGTGAAGACTGACCATCTTCAGATTAAGTTGAAGCAAGCCTTCTAGAAAAAGAATCCTCTCTTTGTGCTAACGGATTAGAGAGTACCGGCTCTGATCCACTTAAGAATTTGTTGTCCACTATCAGTCAATGGACAGAACCCCTGACACACAATCATAAATATAAAGAAAGTTAAATGCCCAGTAAGGAAGAAACAGAGGAGTTTTACGTTGAAACCTTCTTGCTCAAGGGAGTAAACCGGGCGACTATCTCACAAGAACTTCAAAAAAAGTTTCATAATCTCACAAGAAAAAGGAACCTATTACAAAAATGAGAGACAAAGTTTTAATCTCAATATCAAGCCAAGATCATATTGATTGAGAGCCTAAGTAGATCTTACTCTACCCAGAAGCTGTCACTCTAGACAACTTAGGATTTTCCTAAGCAATATCTCAAAGTAATACCCACTAAATCACTAACATATTAATGAATTTAGAATTTCAGATAAAACCACGACTGATTCCTTTTATAGATGTAGGTATCCAGTTTAAATGTAGATCGAAAGAAATATTCTCAAACAACTACACAATGTCGCCTGAGTTTCGGTTATTCTTGAGATGATTCTCTTCGCAATCTCTTAGCCTTTGACAAGTAGTTCTTAAAATGGGTTTTTTCAAGTGGCAAAAACTAAAGAGGCATATGTGAGGAAAGAGGAAGATGACATTGTCTAGCAAAAAGTCACTTTCCTAAACGCATACCATTGGTTAGAAAGGTCTGACGTTTCTGATGCGGTTAGGAACTATGCTATCCAAACTTTATGTGACTTTTCTAGCTGGCGTCTAAACAAACGATTCATATTTGACAATACCTTCACAATGTCCTGAGTTTTACTCATCAAAAACTACAAAAAACATTGCTAATTTTTTGTTGGTCAAGATATTATCTTAAACCTTAACATGAGTTTAAGGACATAAAATTCCATTCCCTAAAGTTTATTTTACTTTTAAAACAGATAGTTCAAGGGTGGGTAATCGAAAAATATCTGAAATAAAAAAAATCAAGAAAAAGAGATTATGAAATCAAATTACTATTAACAGATTTGGATATTTAAAAAATAACATTATACCAGTTCCAGATAAAAAAAAAAGGAAATTAAAATTACAAAAGGAAATTTAGAAAAAAAGAATAAGGGGGTTAGTTAGTCAGTAGGGGATATATCCACGGTTAACAAAACTTGGATAGTTTATCCCTCCATTTTTAGGGATACGATAATACCACCATGGATGGAATAAGCAATCCATGGATTAAATTAAATGAAGTAACCAAACAATGTATTAGATGGACTAAATTCTAATCCACGGATTATTCTACCTAATGCCACATACCAAACAAATCCTAACCGTTGATCTAAAGCAAGTAAACACAGGTAATAAAACACAAAAATAATGTAGGACAAACCAGGAGTATGCCCTTCACATTCGTCGAATTTCCGAATTCCACCTTTGTTCGTCGTTTAGGCCTTCACTTTTCTTCCAACACATATCAACTTTGACGATGGTCAACATGTTCACCTTTCGCATTCGGGGAGTCGCCTTTCCTCCTTAAGTTTGTTGATATGGCTCAATTCATTCAAGTATTTAGCACTATCACTTTGGGAGAGGTCATGCTAGTTGAGCGATCCACCATTTTGGTTAGGTGTCTCCCAATTTATATCTTTCCATATTTTAGCTTTTATTCGAAGTATTTATCCTTACCTTGTCCTTTTGTATCCATATCTACATATCGTCAACATATCATTAGAATTGGCCATAAGTAGGCATTAAAGGGACTAACTGTTGAACTTAAAAAGCCTAAAAATGAGTGTAAATCTATAACTCATCGCCATGAACAATTTTGTATGCACTTAGGTACAACATGTTTTTGCTGCCGTTATAGGGGACTTTAGAATTAGAAGATATTTAATTTTTCTATGTCTATATATTCATAGTTATATTGTTGACAACCTGATCTTAGTTACTTTATCTACAAGTGATTCAACACACTATGCGAGAGAGAAAAGAAGGCCTTATAGAGTCTTTGGCTGAACTTGAATGATTTCTTCACTCTCAAAATAAGGCAAACCTTTGTGCTATAGGATGTTCCTCAAGTAGAACATGTGCAAAAGAAAATATTAGTCATGGAGGCAAGGACAGTGTATGATGTGGCTATCCAACTGACAACGGTGTTATTTCCACGATTTAATTACCATTAGTTTGGAGTAGATTTGAGCTGAAAAACATGGTGCAACTGATAAACACAATTAGCAATTTACTAGTCTCCCTCACGAAGACCCTCAAGTGCTTATTTAGAACTTTTTGAAATTTAGTCACACTTACACGCTAACTAGGGTATCTCTTAATTATGTGTAGCCTTGTTTCAATTAATTTTCACTATTGGGGGGGAGCAAAGTAGATGTTTTGGTAACATCCAACACACTCCATCACATCTTGGGATGATCTTGCTAAAAAATTCTTGATCAAATTTTTTCGCCTGGGAAAACAACGAAGTTAAGAAGTGAAATCTTGATCGTTAAGAAGGACAAAATATGCATAAAATCCTAGAATATATTCAAATCCATACTGATAAACTTCCCACATCACCATCAAGCTAATGAGGTGCTGGAACATATATACCTCCATTGTGGGTATTGAACCAAATACAAAAATAATTTTAGACTCTGCTACAGGTGGACACGCTATACAAAAGACCTACGATGAGTTGTTTTTGTTGGGCTATTGCCCATGTTCCAGCCAAAGGCCCATGACCTAATCCTACTTGGAAAAGGATTGGAATTATTATCCTTATTTGTTTTCCAATTCTATTAGGAAAAGGATTGGAATAGTAATCCTTTTGTAGGTTGTTTAGATTTATAAGGAAAGAAAACAACTCTATAAATAGAGGATGTTTTGAGAGAATAATAATGGCTATTGGTATGTCTTGAAAAGACCTTAGAACTAAGAGAGTTTTGAGAGAGCTCTTCAACAATGAGAAAAGAGAGAAAGAAAGGGTTCTTTGAAGTCGCATTTTCTGTCTCCGGACCAGTCGACGTTCAGATCGTTTTCCCGGATGACTAACCATTGGATCGGGCAGAAATTGGGATGAGTGTTCTGCATCTTGGGGTTTGATTTGAACGGTGGAGGTCAGCGAAGATATTCTTAGGTCCGAACAAAGCTGGGTTTGGGTGGTGTTTCTTTTCTATTTATCCTTTGTTGGTGAGCTATTGTGGGTTCTTTTGGGCACGTGTTGTGGGAGCCATTTAGAAGAATAGTGTAACCATCTATGTTATGGTAAGCAATTCGGATCTTGGTCGATCCCGTGGTGTTTACCTTCGGTTTGAAGGGTTTTTCCATGTTAAACTTGGTGTTCTTTATTGTTAGATTTTCGGTTTCATCTTTTTGTCACAACAGTTTTTACTGCTAAACCATATTTTGCAAGGGAACCCTAAATGTACAAAAGACTTTTAGGGTGTTAGAGGTTGACGTAGTAACTGCACTGACTACACAAATTATGATGAATACACACTTAAGTAATATGTAATTAACACATGAACAAGTTCTAGTAAATCAGGTGCAATAGGCCCAAGCGTAGTGTGAGGTATGTGGTAGTAACGAACATGTAACTTATTACTGTGGGAAGAATCCAGATTCTGTAAACTTCATGGAAACAATCAAATAGGTATAGAAGTACAAAATTATGGAAACGGAAAAGGCCTAAAATATCCTCAAAGTATTGGATATGGTACAAAATTATCCTCCATCAACCTATTGGCTCCTAAATACCCTTCTCATCCACCTATTGGGTCCAAAATACCATTGTCATCATCTTTTGGTTCAAAATTGAACCACTTATTTAGCGGTTTTATATTTAAATTATTTAAATATTTTTTTAAATACGTGACACTGAACTATTTGTTATAATTTAAATTATTACTATAATTTATAAATCAATTTACTACCCACCCATTACTAATTAAATCCTTCCAAATTAATAAACTAGTCATATTATTAATGCAACAACAAAAATGTTATTTTTAATTAAGTATTTTTAAAAATTTGAGGCGAAAATATCTGTAGAAGTAAAATATCATACGTTCAAGTGTCTAAATAAAAATTAACGATAAACTTACAAGTCTGACTATGTTCATCTTAATTATTCTTACGTCTCAATTTTGTGATGTTACTTCATAGTTATTTTTTTTTTCAAAATAATATACTAAAGGTTTGAAAACAAATCATAAATATTTAAAAAAAGTGCATGAATTAATTTGGGATGTATTACTTTGTTACCTTTAATCATAAATTTCTAATTCAATCTTTAAAAAGAATCCTATTGAAAGTGTCCTCCTAAATAAGCGGCTCAACCTAAATTTAATTGGGGTTTTGATTAGGAATCAAATAATTTTGAATGTAATTTTTAGGAATATATAATTTCATCATGTTTTAGTAGTGTTTATGACAATTTTGATATTATAATTAGATTATTAATTGGGTGGTGTTTAGTTACTAATCAGTGGATAGTGGGCTGGTTTATAAATTATATTAATAAATTAATTATAACCAATAGTTGAAAGCCAATATTGTTAAAAAAATACTTAAAGAGTTTAATTTTATACAATTAAAAAGTGGTCAATTTTGAACCAAAAGGTGGATGACAAGGGTATTTTGGAGCTAATATATGGATGAAAAGGATATTTTAGAGTCAATAGGTGGATGAAGGGTAATTTTGTACCATTTTCAATACTTAAAGGGTATTTTAGGCCCTTTTCCGTTATGGAAATTCATATTACCCAAGCTGAAGAAACCATCCAAATTTATCATAGGGAAAAACCAGAATCAGAATTGATATCCAAGGTAATAACCAAAATGTTCAGTAAGGTAGAAGGAGTACTGGCAAGATGTTCAAGAAACTCATTGCAGAACAAGATAGTGTAAACATAAATGTGGACAAGTTCACACATAACTATGAAATAGTATTCTACTAGAAATTTAGAAAAACAATTTTGGAAATTCGCTAGTGCACAAAACTCACTTCCTCAAGGAGGCCTTCCGGGTAACATTGATTCAAACTCAAGGAAGGTCAATATGTATCCATAAGTGGAGTGCAGTTAGAAGAGTTAGTCTAAAAAAAAAGTTACAGAGGCGGTGAGAGGGACAAGATAGTAGAGAGGTAGAGAAAAGTTCCCATTGAGATAGTGTAGTGAATAACGTGAAACCACCTCCTCCTTTCCACAAAAGTTGAAGAAAAAGAGTGAGGACGAATGCTTTGATAAGTTTCTCTCTTTACTTAAGCTAGTTCACATTACCTTGCCACTTGTGGATGTTTTGCAGGGAATCCCTAAGTATGTTGATTATGTGAAGGAGTTTGTGAAAAACAAGAGGATGTTGATATAGTATAAGATAGTGGAACTTACTGAGGAGTGTTCGAGAGTTCAAAATAGACTGCCTGCCAAACTAAATGACCCGAATAGTTTCTTTGTGCTGATTAGTGTAAGGGCAGAGCATTCATGCCCTAGGGTTATCTAATCTTACTGCTAGCATTAATCTCAAGTATGCATCATTGTACAAAAATTTGGTCTGGACAGTCCTAAACCAACCACCATCATCTTGCATACCGATCATTCACCCGACCAGAAGTGGTTGTAAAAGATGTATTAGTACGATTGTTGGTTTTCCCTATTGACCTTGTTTTGCTCGACTTTGGGATAGACCTTGAGATATCATTCATATTGGGATGACTCTTGCTCGATGTAGCAGCAGGGCAGTTGAAATAGAGGGAGAATAATAAAGTAGAGGTTTTTGATGTACATCAAGCATTGAAGTTTCCTAACTAGTATTGAATTCCTGTATTTATAGAGCTTATACATGGAGATATATATGGATATATTTAGACACATAGTGGTTCACTAATATATTTTATAGTCCTCATAAATACATCTTTAATATGGTCACATATGTGCCTCATATCGTCTCACAACCTTGCGTTTGTGAAATTATTGGCACAAATAATACGATTAATATAGATATTTAGATATTATCACATTAAGGCTATTTTCCTCAATAATGTTGGCAAACTTACATTTCAAGATTTTAACAATTATTGTTTATTAATTGGAATTTAAGTTGAACATCATGTAAGTCATGTTCAAACTCAAAATGGTCTTGCTGAAATAGTTTATTAAAAGTTTCCAATTGATACTAAAGGTACTACTTATGAAAATAAGGTTGCTCACTGCCATCTCGGATAATATTATCTTACATTAAACATTACTCATTCATCTCACACCAACTCATTATAAAAAATACTTTTCATCATGTTTAATTTGGTCATGAATCATATATTGTTCATCTTACAAGTTTCTTAATGTATTGTATATGATCAAGTAGCACCACCAAACATTTGATGATCATTAGCGGTAACTAATTCTTAATTATCGCTAAATATGTAGCAGTAATTAACACTATTCCCTAAAATCTTTAGTTACATTGTTTCTAATGGAACTTAGATAATGTTGGTAAAGATGTTAAACACTTTTTTTTAAGTCTATATTTATTAACGTTAAAGGTTATTTTTATTGTAGTGAGAGTGTACTAAGATGAAACCCTAGAGAAGATTGTTATAGAATGGAAGAAACTAGAAAGATAAATTAAAGAGAGATTGAATGATAACTCTTTGAATTGATTCTTGCATTGATTCAAATAGAATAGTACATCCCTATTTATAAATAATTAAGGAAAATCCTACTTTAAGGAGAATCCTTATAGATACTAAACTAAAATTAAATTAAATATATTACAATTAGTGTAAACCGTAGACTTGAAAGAAAATTAAATATTATAAATTATTTTTAAACTGAAAAAGAAAAAGTAAAAAGATTCTACCAATCTCAACATTCCCCCTCAAACTCAAGTTGGAATATCTAACTTGAGTTTGAACACTTAATTATTTTTCAAAACTATATTCAAATAGAATTCACCCTCACATTCTTCTTCTACTATAATAATGCTTGTGATTTATCTTGAGTTTCTTTGAATTTTGCACACTTTTGTAACATGATCTGTTTGTTTGCAATTTCCACATACCGCATCAGATCTCCACCAACAGAATTTTTCCAAATGTGTTTTCTTTTTGCAATATTTGTAAGGAGGATAATAAACTTTTATTTTTTGATAATTTGCATAAAAGATGCCTTTAATAATTTTATCTTGTCTCAAAGCTCTTCTTTGTTCTTGTGCTTGAAGAGCACTTATCAATTCAACAAGAGAGATGGTAGAAAGATCTTTAGACTCTTTCAAAGCAGAGATTTTAGACTCAAATCTCTCGGGAAGAGTTAAACTAATTTTTTCAACTATTATATTATATTTAAAATCTTCACCAAGAAACCTGATTCTGTTGAAAATCAAAGAAATTATGTCAGAATAATTAGTGATAGTCTCACCCTCTTTCATCCTAAGAGATTTAAAATCTCTTTTCAAATTCAGAATTTGATTTTGTCTGCCTCGTTTACTTCTTTGGTACTCCTTGTCAAGTTTTTCTCAAGCTTCTTTTGTTGTCTCACATGCAATGATTTTAGATAAGATTGAATCTGCAACCGAATTTTGAATTACATTTTTGGCTTTGTTTTTTTTTATTTTATCTTCTGAGTGAAGTTTGTTTTCAACATCAAAAGATTTTTTAGTGAGTTATATTATGTGTTTGTCTTCTATTACAGCTTCCCACAAATCATAAGCCTCAAGATAAGACTTCATCTTATCTGCCCAAATTTTGATAGTTTTCACTATCGAAGGTTTGCGGGATATTGAAAGAAAGAGTATTGCTTGTCATTGTTAAAAAAATAAGGTTTTAAAATAATATAGATTAAAATTTGGTTAAAATTAGTCATGCGTTAAAAATAAAAGCACATGTGAAAATTGGCATTGCATTAAAAATAAAAGCACAGGTTAAAGTGGGATGAAAATATGAATTAAAAGTGGTTGAAAGTTCTTCTTCAACGAACTCACAGATCCATTAAGATCAATGCAAGGCTCTGATACTACTGTTATAGAATGGAAGAAAGTAGAAAGAGAAATTAAAGAGAGAATGAATGATAATTCATTGAATTATTCTTGCATTGATTCAAATAGAATTGTACATCCCTATTTATAAATAATTAAGGAGAATCCTACTTTAAGGAGAATCCTTCTAGATACTAAACCAAAATTAAATTAAATATTTGGCAATTAATGTAAACCCTAGACTTGAAAATAAAATTAAATATATAAACTATTTTTAGACTAAAAAGGAAAAGTAAAAAGATTCTACCAAATCTCAACAAAGATTATGAGTTCATGTTGGATTTGAATTACCCTTTATTATTTGTTACCTTGAATGATTGATGGAAGATTTATTCACTGATTGATTTGTAGATAATCGATTTGAGGAAATATTTTTTTTCACAATTAAGAGAAGAGAAAATGGAAATGTAAAGAAAAATTGTACAAAAAAGTTTATCATTATCTCATTTGATAAACAAACATCTATATGTGAAATATAGGTAGAAAAGATCATTCATTTGCTTAATATAGCAAATCAAATGCAGTATGCATTTACTGATTTGAAAAGAATAATTAAGTCACATATCTTTGAATGTGCTTGTCCCAATTAATGTCCTAACAAGACAATTTGGTAGTCCGTAACTTCTAAATCCCAAACATGTCAGAAGCACGGTAGACCATTAGGTTTCTAAGGTAAAATAATAAAAAATGAACTGTGAATAGTGATAAAAATGACACCATAAAATAATCTCACTAAGAATTCAATACCCAAATTATCTTCTTGACAAGTAAAGTAAAACACACTCTAAAGGGTTTAGTAAAGAGAGAAAAGTTAAATGGTTTCCAAAGTTAGAAAGATGTCACATTCTTCTTGAATAAGAGTAAATAAAAGAGAAGCGATGCCACGTAAATTGGAACAAAAGGAATAGTAATTGATCAATTCAACAAACCAATCAAATTACTCACTATATAAAGAAGAAAAAGAATAAAGGAAAACCATTGCATTGGTTTGCAGTTTCAAATTTGTCCAACAAACTTCCAAAAAAACATAAATATTTGCAAATATTGCAGCAAACACAAGCTGTCTGACCGATCATCGACTTTAGAACTAATTACTGTCATGCCCCAACCTATTCCCGAGATGCGGACATGGAACCTAGGACCACAAGTGATTCAAAGCTAACCCTGCTGGCATGATCATGAGCATACCAAAGATAATAAATTGATGCGGAAGCTAAATCATAATTAAATTTGAAAAGATGGGGAATACTCATATTCTATAACTGAGATATTTGAAAACAAAGAGTCTAATACAATGAAGTTACAAACTCAATACTAAGATGAATCTAACTATGTCAGAAATAAGCCTCTAAACTGTACTAGAAATATTGGGACAAGCCCAAGATAAATCTAGCAAAAGTGAAACTAAATAACTAAAGACTGAAAAGAAACTCATGACTGTTGTCCTCGGAGAATGAGGAATCACCACTGAATCTGCTGAACTGAAGATCGAAAATTGATCTATGCGTGATCTGAATGCTGAGAACCTGAACCTACATCACGAGAAGATGTAGTGCACGTATGTGTCAGTACTTGAAGGTATTGAGCATGTAGGATAGAATAAAGTTGAAATAAGCATAACTGAACAAGCACAAAAGCAAGTATAATAATCTGAACATGATATGCTGATTTCTGAGCTAACTGGATACAATGACCAATTTATAACATGTTGAAACTGAATACTGAATATACTGATAAATGGTCAACGCAGAGAGTCTGACTGAACTATAAGAGCTACTAATAACCGATAATAAAATCATATGATTTAAATGTGGAGTCCGATGTATACGCCCCATCGAGAGGACTCAATATACCCTGCGAAAGGTATAAAGGCATGCTGGAGTGATCACTAAACTGATTGCCCACACATGAAACTTATAACCTACTTGGCTAGTAGTTCTGGGACTAATTGGGTACGATGAACCCTAGTTCAACTCGGTATTATGCTACTCCCAATGAATTCTGTAAATTACTGATTATGTCTGAGTTTCTGTTAATACTGTATAGCTCAAAACTGAACATGCAAACTGAGAATGCAATAATTAATCTGGTCATTATGCATTTATAAATGAGGCATTTATATCTGAAGAGTCTGAAATATCTGACCTAGCATGTGTAATTCAAGAACTAAAGAAATACAAAGATAGGGTTTTGAAATTCATGCGATAATCTGAGTAATAACATGATAATCTGATTCGGAACATATATTTATTAAATTCATGAAGTTCTATCAAAATTCTAAAAACCCTAGGTTTAATCATAATAAGATAACTAAGAATCTGACTGAAAACTAGGGACCCAATGGGTGAAAGGAACCCACCAGTGAAATCCCACATACCTGGTGATGAAATCCACTGAAAAAATACTTAAGTTTTGGGGATGGAACTGCTGGAGCTTGTGGCATTCTTGAACTAGGGTTCTTGAGCTTTTTCTCCTCTCTTGCTTTTAATTTTCTAAGTTTTAATTTGATGATTTGACTTAGATATGTTTTAATTATGTTTCTAGGCTTAAACTGACTAAAATCTGATAATTTAGGGTCAAAAAGACGTATATTAAGGTTTCAACAGAGTGGGAAACCACAAGACCCCTGCGAAAGTTGCTGTCAGACCAATCGATGGCCAGGACTGACAGTCTGTCGATTGAACGACGCCCCTTCGGTTTGTCCGTCGGTTGGGCCTGTTCGTAAAGCCTTTACGAAAATGGGCATAACGTTTTACTCAGAGGTCTGATTTTAGCAAGGTTGATGGATATTGAAAGCTAATTCAATTATCTATCTGTGGGTAGGTCATGGGACACCTAATTCATTTTGTTCTAAGACTTATGACCATTTGAAGTTGACCAAACTGCATTTCCCCTTAACTGTCTACTAATTTCCAACCTACGGCTAGACCTACGGACCGTAGATCCACCTACGAACCATGCTGGTCATCCATAGATCTTGTCAAAGAGTTTATGAAGGGAGTATTGATCGACATTAATGGACTACGGACCATAATCTGACCTACGTACCATAAGTCCGTCTGTCGACCAACACTTAACAAATTTTCCTGGGCTGAGATATTTGGGAGTTTCTGATCCCATCGATGGTTGTGCAGGACAGACCGTAGGTCAGGCTACTGTCCGTCTACGGTCTCGCCTGTTGCACCTGCAGATTTTCTGCAAAACTATTTTTTGTCTATTTTAGCTACGGTGTGTTGCAATTACAATATAACTTATGCTAAGGGCTCGAGAAATAAGTTATCTTGTGATCGTCAATTAACTACCAACCTTTTCAATAGGTTCCAAGAAAATTTCTTATGCTTTCAATAATTTTAAGAAACACTCATCTTGTTTGATCTCATACTCATAAAGAATGGTGAAAGCTCATCTAACTTGGCAGGGTATCCTGCTGAATCAATCTTCCTAGTCGTAGGATATAATGGTGTATCATGGTTATCTACCTTGGAGTCATGTTCACTTTCAACTGATGTGTTAACGTCTTTAAATCCAACGAATTATGTGTGATCAAATAAAAGTTGCTCTCCACACAGTTTTGCAACTCCGGTATATGATCGGACATAATGCATTTTCTTAAACGACTTTAACACATCATTTGAAGGTGAGTTTACTCAAGGTAGATAACCATTATACACCATTATATACTCTGACTAGGAAGATTGACTCCACGGAATACCCAGTCAAGTTAGATGAGCTTTCACCATTCTTTATTTGTATGAGATCAAAGAAGAGTGTTTCTTAATGTGATCACTGTGACTATATCTTCAACAACAACATGAATGGTGGAGCTTTTGCAAATGCCATAGTCAACTAACTTCTGTCTATCCATTAGCATATTATCTTTTGAAAATAAATGTTGATGAAATACCGATATGCCCTCCTTATAATGTAGCAAAGTTTTGACATCTCCAACACTGTTTGACTCGTTAACATTTACCTTGACGATTTTGGTAATTCTTATGTATATACTTAATTGCAAGAGGATACAAAAACAAATAAAAGCAAGATATGGTCATCATGATCCAATCTTTTAAAGAAAATTAAACTGTATGATGCTATCAATTATAAATACCATCCAACAAATACACTCAAAACCACAAATGAAAGAGTGGAGATTGTAATATTTTGATAGAAGGTAGTCAAATAAGGCAGAACTTTGAAAAAAAGTCTCAACCATAAACTAAAACAAGAATCTTCAAACTCAAATAGTCTAACATAAACAAAGATTTCTTCAAAAATTTTCTACCAAAGATAATATTACTAACCCAACAATGTCTTACCTGTCAACTAATCCAATAAATTTTTAATATTTGGCCGGATCCACCAGTTAAGTATGTCAACAAACTAAAATAATAAAAAAAAAATTAAATATATATGTTTTAATTGTTGGCAAAAGAGATGAACAACTACTTGAATAAATATTAAGAAACAGAGAGAAAAACTTAATCTTTTCTTGTACTTCAGAAAAAACAACAATACAAGTTATGAGTAGTATGTGGAAAGCAACAACACTAGAGAAATAACAGGGAACTAGTTTACCACTAACCCATGACCCGTTAAGGATAATCCAATTCAATCTAATTCAAAATCAAAAGGATAACTTAACATTATTTTTTAAAGAATCTTCATAGTTGTGCAATATTATATGTATGATAGTCTATCTAATTTGTAGGGATTTGATTGTTTAGTCACCATAATTAGTTAGTACTCTTCATATATTTTTATCATAGTAATGCTTGAGCAATAAACAATTTCACAATCATTCTCTTCTGAAACTCTTTATTGTCTCAGAGAAGTGATCCATTTTGCTTCAAATAATTGTTCTTTTTTTTCTCATGGAATCCTCCAACACAAATAATCTTATTCACTTTTCTGGAAAAAACTTGATTTCCATCAATGGCTCTCAACTTCATTTGGAACTTAATTCTCAAAACTACCCACTTAGAGAGCCCAAATTTCTCCTTTACTTTGTGGTTACAGTCTCATTGTTGAATATTGATTCAAACATAATTAGAGGTTCCTATATAGTAGGCAGAGTAACACCTGCGTTAGGAGCCCTAGCTGAGACAAAGCATAAATTATGTTAGTTGCTCATATTTAGCTTAATTTTTAGCTTAGTGGGTAAGGTTGTGGTTGAGTTAGTGGGTCAGAAATATAACGTAAAATGTCACGACCCAAATCAGGGACGCGACTGGCACCCACATTTACCCTCCTATGTGAGCGAACCAACCCATCTAAACCTTAACATTTCAAGATATATCAACAGAAAATAATGCGGAAGACTTAAATCATTAATAAAAACAATTCAATATATGATTATGATCCCTAAAATCTGGAAGTCATCATTCACAAGAACATCTATCTAAAATTAATTAACTAAGAATGTCTAAGAACAAAATAACTAAAAAGCTAGTCCATGCCGGAAGTTTTCAAGGCATCAAGACTTGAAGAAGAAGGACCAGTCCAAGCTAGACGCATTAGCTCACCCTGAATTTTTCCGATGAAGTGAAGACGGTTAGATCTACTGTTGGAGTTGAAGTGACGGAACGTTTGCTGCATTACACAAAATAACAAAGAGGAAAAAACATTGAAAGTGGGGGTCAGTACAAACCACACGTACTGAGAGATTAGATATCATCGGCCAACTAAAATAGGGAACAGTATTATTCATAATAATGTAATCAACTACAATAAATAAACATGTAGCAAGAACAACCTGAATTCATCAATAACACAAACCGGAGTTAACACAGTGAGGACTCAAGACCTCAATACCATACTCATTTGGGACTTAAGTTCTTAGATTGGTATATTATATCTGTTCAGATTCATTATCTTTCTTCCTCTTGTGTTCGGTACGTGACCACTTCCGATCCTCTATTCTATCCTGTGCCAGACGTGGCACTCCCGATTCCTAATTCTATTCACCCCCCATTGGTACCGGAACGTGGCACCCGCCCTGATCCATTTTCTATCCTGGGTCGGAAAGTGACACTCCGATCCTAAATTCTATCCTGTACCGACGTGGCACCCGACCATATTCTATCTGGTGTCGGAACGTGACACTACGATCCTCATATTCATTCTATCCTGGTCCGGAAACGTGGCACCCGATCCATAATTTCTATCCTGGTGTGTCGGAACTGAACAATCCGATCCTCAAGTATTCTATCCATGGTACCGGAACGTGGCACCCGATCACCTTAATTCATCAAGCCTTATTGTCACTAAGGCATCATCATTCTCATATATAATTATCAAGACTTCTTTCATACTAAGGCATCATCATTCTCATTATATAATATATCAAGCGAATTTAGGGGTCTTTCAAAGATTTGGGATTCAATAGCTAATAATGCTTTGTAATTCATTCGCAATTTTCATAATTCATAATCATGCAAGCATACAACTTAAGCACAGAGCAGGGTTTTACACTACTATCAAACACATAAATTCACTATTAAGAGTTCACTACGATATCCGTAACATAAACCATTAACCTACACTCCAAACGAAGAATAGAATGAATCACAAGCTATCTTCTCCAAATCCTTGATCCTTTCGTTTTTATCTCTCTACTCGTTCGTTTTCTCCTCTCTTTCTGTTCTTTTCTTTTGTTTGTTTTATTCAAAACCATCTTCTTTTTACCCTAATAAAAGTATAATTAAGTGGTAAAGAAGGACAATAAAAACCCATAATTAGTTAGGTTACCTCTTTTACCCCAAGTAATTAGACATATTAATATAACCCTCAATCTTTATGAAGTAAGGAAGGAATAGTCCAAAACGACCCCTAAAGTTGTAGAGGAATCCTTTTGCCTGGGACTGCGAACCTGTGAAGGGCCGTCGTGCCGCGACGGTCCGTCACACAGGTCGGCGCAGGCTCCCTCCGAAACTCACGTAGCTTGTGACAGCCCGTCACAGTTGTGACGGTCCGTCCTGTTCCTCCGTTACATGACGGTCAGAAAACGCGTTGTTTGTACCCAAATTTATCAAAAGCTGAAGTGGTTTTGCAACGAAAAACTCAAAGACGGTTCGTCGGGGATTGTGACGGCACGTCTGCAGGTCCGTCACAATTTAATCCGAGTAGATTTACAGTACCCAATTTCAAAATTCTAAGTGTCATGGGACGACACTCCTCAGACGGGCCGTCGTGACTATGACGGTCCGTCGTTACATCCTGTCCCAGCCAGTTTTTCCAGAAATAAAATATGTTGCTCAAAACGACTAACAGGTGTTACAATAGATACCAATTTACCTCGTTCGTCGCCGAACGAGCAAAAGAAAGAAAAAACAATGGCGAAAAGGAGTACCGAATCTGTGAACGATGTGGTTATTTTTCTTGTAATCCGCCTTTCCTTCTCCAAGTAGCCTCTTCAACGGGTCGATTCTTCCATGGAAACTTTGATGGATGCAATCTCTCTCGTCGCAACTTGCGACTTCTTATCTAATATAGCAACTGGTTCCTCGTCATAAGTCAAGTTCTCATCCAACAACCACTGTCGAGTCCCAAACGGATAATGTAGTTTCCATTTCTCCATGGTATCTTTTCAACATGGACACATGAAAGACCGGATGCACTCCGGACAGCCCTGGGGGCAAGGCTAATTCATAAGCCACCTCCCCTATTCGCTTTAGTACCTCAAATGGATCCAATATACTTGGCCTTAGCCTTTACCTTTGTCCAAAAAGGCAATCACCCATTGCATGGTGGAAACTTTCAACAGACTGTTCAGCCTCCATGAACTCCAAGTCCTCTAACCTTACGGTTGATTTACTCTTGTGTCTACGTTTGCGCCGCTAGGAAAGATTTTCTTGAATGCCCTTTCACCTTTCTAACGAATCCCTCAAGAGATCGTACCCCAAGGGCAACCTCGAATGCCATCAAACCAACCAATGGGAGATCTAACACCTCCTTCCCATACAATGCTTCAAATGGGAGCCTCTCAATAAGGGAGTGATAGCTATTATTGTACGAAAAATCGGCCAAGGTAAAAGCTGGATCCCAATGGCCACAAACTCTATCCGATTGCGCGAAGCATATTCCTCCAACACAACTTGAATAGTTCGCTCGACTTGACCCTCGGGTTATGAGGATGGAACGCGGGGGTGTAACTAAGGTTCCAACCTGAGTACCCAATTCTGCAGCAATTTTTACAAAACTTATGTTGAAGTAAACTGAGTACCTCTATCTGATAAATGGATAGTGGAACCCCATGCCAGTCGAACGATTTCTGAGGATGTAGATTTTGCTAACTGCTCTCATTGTGAGTCACCTTGACCGAATGAAATGAGAAGACTTAGTCAATCTGTCCACTTACCCCAAATTGCATCAAACTTCCCCAGTTCTTGGAAAAGACCAACCACAAAGTCCATTGCAATTCTCTCCCACTCCATTCCGGAATGGCATTCTTGACGTGGTTCCCTCCGGGCTTTGGTGTTGTTCATATTTTCACTTGTTGACAGTTGGACACTTGGCAATAAAGTCAACAATATGGCCTTTCATTCTTACTCCACAAAAGTGTGGTTTTAGGTCGCGATACATCTGGTTGCACACGGATGTATAGAATAACCTTGAACATGCGCCTTTCTGCCAGAATAGTGTTGATCAAATAATCAATGGCGGGGTACACCATACCCTTCCCTTAATCCTCAACACACCTTCCTCGTCGATTGTTGCTTCTTTAGCCTCTCTTCCAACACTTTATCTCGGATTCGCTTTAGTTTCTCATCATCAAACTGTTTTCCCTTAATCTTGTCAAGAAAAGAAGGATCTTACTCCACACTAGCCACAATCCTCCCTTCTCATTTATTGTCCAACATCATCAAGTTGTTAGCAGAGTCTGAAACCTCTCTAGCCAATGGGCGTCTAGAGGCTTCTTGCAAATGAGCTAGACTTCCCTTGCTTCCCGCCTTTTCTACTTCAGGCATCTGCCAAAACATTCGCTTCCCGGATGATACAAAAAAGTGAGGTCGTAGTCTTCAGTAGTTCATCCATCTCCTTTGCCTCAAGTTCACATCTTTCTGAGAAAGACAAATACGAAGGCTACGATGATCCGTGAGACCTCACACTAACCCCATATAAATAGTGTCTCCATGGCTTCAATTGCAAAACCACTTACCGCGCCAAGTCCAAGTCATTGAGTTGGATGGTACGTCATGCATTTTTAATTGTTTGAGGCATAAGCAATCACGTTTTTCTCTTTGCATTAGCCTGCACCCCAACCCGAATAGGATGCACACAATAAACAATGACGTTTTTACCCTTCTACCGCCCAGGTGAGGATACGTGCGGTATAGTCAACAAAGTCTTAAGCTTCTGGAAAGCTTTCCTAACATGTCATCTGGAACCATAACAAATGGAACATTCGTTAGCAAGTTGGTCACTTGGGAAGCAATAGAAGAGATCCTTTGACCAAAAGCGGCGGTAGTAGCTAGTAGCCCAACAAAAACTCCGTTATTTCGAAACATTGTGGGTCTTACCAATTCTTCATGTCGCAATCTTAGAAGGATCTACCATTCACCCCATTCCTTCGAAACCACATGACCCCAAGAAGGGACACTGCATCTAGCCAAACTCAACTGAGAGAATTGGCGTAAAGCTTTTTTTTCCCCTCAACATCCAAACCAACCCTCAAATGCTCCTCTATGTTCTTTCTTACTTTTAGAAATCTACCATATATCAGCTATTAAATACGGATCACAAGAGGTCCAAAAATACGGCTTCTAATAAATATCCCGTTCATCAAGTCATGAACGCAAGCAGGGGCGTTCGTAAGACAAAAGACATCACCACAAATTAGTAATGTCCATTTACCTCGTTCGAAAAGCAGTCTTTGGCACAATCCGTTGCCCGTATTGTCAATTGGTGATAACAGGATTCAATTTCAATCTTAGAGAAGACACAGCACTTGTAACTGTCGAACAAAGTCATTGCAATGCGAGGAAGAGGATACTGTTCTGTATGGTCACCTTGTTCAATGCCGGTTAGTCTATGCACATCCGAAAACTCCATCCTTCTCTTTTACAAAAACAAAACCGGGAGGACCCCAAGGAGATGAACGTGTCTAATAAAGCCTTTGCTCAAACAAATTCTTGAGTTGGGCTTTTTAAACTCTCTAACTCCGCGGGAGCCATTCTTAAGGGGGTATAGAAAATGGGGCGTGTACCGGTCAAGATCAATACAGAAGTCAATACCATATCTGGGGGCCATACGGAAGATCTGCAGGGATACATCAAGGGAACTCACGGACCACGAAAACCAGACTCAATCGAAGGTACTTGGGTTGTTAGTGTCATCCTTGAGAGTTCCAAGAAAATCTAAAACACCCTTACTAACATTTTCGTAAGCACGAAGAAATGAGATGATAAGCACCGGATTGGAGTGTAGTCACCCTCCCACACTCACGGATTCTGTCCCAGGCTCGCCAATGTCACAGTTTTGCATTAACAATCAATATGGATCCGCAAAAATTTGGAGGGAGAAAGCCAAGTGCATACCAGAATTACATCAAAGTCACCCATTTCTAAAGATAACCAAATCGACATACGGGTTGCTCCCCACAAAGTTCACCAAACAAGACTAGTACCTTTAAACTACCACAGGACTCACCCACCGGTGTAGAAACACGAATAGGGCATGTCAAGTAATTCACAATGCAATTTTAGGACCATTAGCAAATGATTGAAGATACATATGAAAAACGTGGAGCCAGGGTCAAATTAATACAGAGTTGCCATGCATCACAAACAAAAAGATTTACCTTGATAACAGAATCCGACGCCTCCGCTTCAGATCTCCCGGGAAAGCGTAACAATGGGCATATAGTTGTCTGTCCAGTGCCCCTACATGTTGCGTAGTAGTGGGCCCATTTTGCCCATACCTCTGCCGTTGTGATGACACACATGACCTCGACCACCACGTTCCTCCAGAAACGAGGCCTCTACCATGACCACCTCTACCTCTGCTCGTGGGTTCTGTAAACTCTGTTGGACAAACCTCTTTTGAGGTGTCCAACCTCCCCAAATCCAAACACTCTCGGGGTTCATTGGAATAGGTCTCTCGGAGTAGTGTTGACCGTTCTGAGGTGGACCCCAACTACAGTCTTGTAGTGGAAGACTGAATTGGCGACTTGAGTAAACCTCCGGAGCTCTGTCCTCTAGCGTGAGAACATTAAACTCGCATTCCCCTTCGAAACCTTTTCGTTGTCGATGTCGTGGTGAAGTCGTCTGGATTTCACTCCTTTCCACCTATTTATCACCTAAAGTCACCACCTCTTGGAAGGATGTGTGCCCGTTTTAGCCGTGACCTGTAAGGGCTGAAATCAGCAACGCTGACCTCAACCCCTTGCACAAACGGCCCGAATCCGTTCGTGGACTGAACAAAGTGGGGTTGGCGCGTATCTGGATAGTGCGCAAAAAATTTGCCTCATAGCGTTAAACTGTCATCCCCCTTGATCTAGACCTCAAGAACTCGTCCCTTTTTCTATACTTCTCAAACGGCCTTGGGATTATACTTCTCCATAAACAGGGTTAGAGATTAGAGAATCTAGAGGAATGATTCCCAAGTCATAGGTGGGCTCTTGTTGTTTTGACAATCAACATGTGACCGCCACAACGTTTTGGCGTGGCCCTTGAACTGGATAGCTCCGCCTCAACGCCAAACCGTTCTATATACCCATCTTGTGTAGTAGTCATGAAATCAACAGAAAAAATCGTTAGGGCATCCTATGATTTGCGCCCTTAAGAGACTGAGGTTTCCATTTCAAGAACTTACTGAAAAAGTTCATGATGATCATTTGTCATAATAGGCCCAGTAGTCAGACGTGGAAATGGGCCTATCCAGGATGCATCCATGCGGGGGAGCCATAGTAGCCGCTGTCGTACCTCTGGAAACAGGAGGTGTTGGTGCAGAAAACCACTGGATGGTGCCTGACCCCTGATCGGATAACCCACTAAGATAAGCAAGATACCTGGTTGATCATCTCGGGTAGGTTGGCGGTGGCATTTCCTCATTCTGCCCTTGTTCATTCTCCCCTTCCTCCCCATCTCTTATCACCTCCTCGGTCGGTGGAGGAGTCACCGCCCGCAGTTATCAGAGGGCTAGGTGATTGTCCTCTTCCTCTAGGGAGAGAGTTCCCCCACGACCTCTCCCACCGGCCTCTTGCGTTGCTCTTCTCGAGCTTACAGCACACAGTGGCTGGCGGCAGTCGGTTCTTTGTCCATTCCGTTTGTTGTTGCTGGGCGGTCGTGGCTTCTTAGTTCTAACCATCTGCGAAAGAGAGTGAAGATGGTCAGATACCAATCGTATCGCCCAGATTACCAATGGGAGCAAAGTAGTAGCACGAAAGAAGAAGAAAGAGTGAAATTGTCCTAAAGTCTTATAGCTCTCAAGGAAAAAAAGTAAAGCGTCCCCCAACGTTCCTTAAGGACTTATAGGACGGTTCTTGTGTGATGAGACCAACGAAAACCTAATGCTCTGATACCCAGTTTGTCATGACCCAAAATCAGGGACGCGACTGGCACCCACATTTACCCTCCTATGTGAGCCGACAAACCAACCCATCTAAACCTTAAAATTTTCAAGATATATCAAACAGGAAAATAAGCGGAAAGACTAAAAAACAATTAATTAAAAAAAAACAATCATACTATTTATTATTATCCCCAAAATATGGAGTCATCAGCACAAGAACATCTATCTCAAAATACTTAACTAAGAAGTCTAAGAAACAAAATAACTAAAAAGCTGTCCAGCCGGAAGTTTCAAAGGCATCAAGACTGAAGAAGAAAGACCAGTCAGCAGGACGCATAGCTCACCCTGAATTTTCCGATGAAGTGAAAAGACTCGGGCTAGATTATACTGTTGGTTGAGTTGACGGACTGTGCTGGCATTACACAAAATACAAAAGAGGGAAACACATGAAAGTAGGGGGTCAGTACAACACACGTACTGAGTATATATCATCGGCCAACTCAAAATAGGGAACAAGTATATATTTGCATAATAAGTAATCAACTCAATACTCAAATGTAGCAATAAAAAATGATTCATCAATAAAACTACAAAACCGAGTTCACACGTGAGGAATCAAGCCTCAATACCATACTCATTTGGGAATTAAGTTCTTTAGATTGAGTATATTCATTATTTAAAGATTCATTATATTATCTGTGTTTGTCGGTACGTGACACTCCGCGCCTCGCATTTCTAGCCTGGTGACGGAACGTGGCACTCCGATCTCATTCTCTCCTGTACCGGAACGTGGCACCGATACATTTTATATCCTGGTGTGGACAACGTGAACTCCGATCCTCATATTCTATCTGGTTACCGGAACGTCGGCACCCGATCCATATTCTATCTGGTGGCGGAAAGTGACACTCCGAGCCTCATATTCATTTCTTATCCTGCGTACCGGAACGTGCACCCGAGCCATATTCTATCCTGGTGTCGGAACTGAAACTCCGATCCTCATATTCATTCTATCCGGTCCGGAACGTGGCCACCCGATGACCCTAATAATTTTCAAGCCGTCTTTTACCACTAAGGCATCATCATTCTCATTATAGAATTTATCAAGCCTTCTTTCATACTAAGGGCATCATCATTCTCATTCTTAATATATCAAGCGAATTAGGGATCGTTCAAGATTTGGGATTCAATAGCTCATCATGCTTTGTTAATTCATAGCACATTTCACTGAATCATAATCATGAAAGCATACAAACTTAAGCACATAGGCAGGTTTACAATACTATCAAAACATTAATATTCAATAATTAAGAGTTCAATACGAATTATCCGTAACCATAAACCAGAACTACCCCACCGAAGATTGAATCAACAAAGCTATCTTCTCAAAATCATGGCTATCCTCTTCGTTTTCTCTCTCTACTGTTCGGTTTTCCTCTCTTTCTGTTCTTTTCATTTGGTTTTGTTTTATTCAAAAACCTCCTTCTTTTTACACTAATTAAAAGTCTAATTAAGTGTAAAGGAGGAAATTAAAACCCAATAATTAACTTAAGGTGACCTCTTTTAACCCCCAAGTGAATTTAGGACTAGTAAGATTAACCCTCAATCTTTATAATTAAGGAAAGAATAGTCCAAAACGACCCCCTAAAACGTGTTGTAAGAGGGAATCCTATTTTGCCTGGGACTGCGCAACTGTGAAGGGCCGTCGTGCCGGCGACGGTCCGTCACACAGGTCGTCGCAGCTCCCTCGAAACTAACGTAGCCTGTGACAGCCCGTCACAGCTGTGAGTCCGTATGTTACCTCGTCATGACGGTCAGAAACGCGTTTATTTGTACCAAATTCTCAAAAGTTGAAGGTTTGCAACGAAAAACTCAAGACGGTTCGTCGTGGATGTGACGGCACGTCCTGCAGGTCCCGTCACAATTTACCGCGAGTTGATTTCAGTACCCAATTTCAAAATTAAAGTGTCATGGGACGACATCTCCTCGACGGGCCGTCGTGTGACTATGACGGTCCGTCGTTACATCGTTCGTCCCGCCAGGTTTTTCCAGAAAGAAAAATCTGTTGCTCAAAACGACCCCCTAAAACAGGTTATTACATAAAAGTTTTGCAACTCTTATCTAATAATACATTGTTCTTCTTCGTTGTACACTCAAACAAAAATTCGATTATCGTGGACAAAAATGTCGTCATTTAGAAATCATATTCGTCATATAAATCTTGTGTGACAAAAAATAATTCGTAACTTCAGACGTCACTAAATGTCTGTCTCTAAAAGTATACAAAGACGTTTAGTGCTTCGTCGCTAAAAGAATTACATTAACTACAAAAATAAAAATCATCCCCAAATATTATAACATTAGTGAAAAAATTATTTTTTGTAAAAAGTATATTGTTTGTAGTTAATAGTATGATTCGTCACTAAAAAGGTTAGTACTACCGACAAACTTATATCGTCGCCAATCATTTTACTTTAATCAATGACAAAATGAATTGTCTCTAAAGTTATATGTATTTCGTAGTTGAAAAAAAAATTAATTTCGTCACTAATTAAAGGTTGGAAGTGAAGATTGCTTGCCATCAGACCACTCTCTCTTGTTGTTCATTTTTGTTTTATTTTGTACTTTATTCACTTCTTTCAAATTTAACTTTTGTAGAAACAATATATTATATGATTATATATACTCATACACACATGCATGAAAGTTACCACCCATAATTCAATCAAATGTAGATTATATTTGAATTAAACTGTGTATTTTTGTAAAAATCTTTAAATATGTTCAGTAAGGTTTTGTCATTTTATTTATTTATTTTTGTAAATTTTAAAAATTATTCAGTAATGTAATAAATTTATTTAAAATTAAACTTTTGATTTTATTTAAAAAAAAATGAATAGTTTGCGTTCAGTTGAAACATTGATACCCAATAACAAGACTCGTCCAAAAATATATTGAAATCTGTTTCATTTCTTTTATTTGTGCTTTCGTTTTTTTAGTTTATTGCAATCTTCACACTAACAAAAAAATTTAGTAGAAATTCATGAAAATGTTGCACCTTTGCAAAGTTTAAGTTTGTAAATCAATGTTATCTCTGCGTAGTTACTCTACGTACGTATGTGGAATTACTATTAAATATGTACATATTTATAGACAAACAAATAGATCGACCTAATCTATGTAGTTTTTCAATCACAAATCAATAGATATGCAAAAAATTAGCACTAGGTCTTGACACGTTATTTTTTTATCGTGCTTATCAATGAAAGTATATCAAATAAAAACAAAAGTGTTAAACCAACAAACATTAGTGATCTAGTGGTGATAACCGTTCCCACTCATAATACTTATAACCCGGATTGTAATTTTCAAATGATGCATTTTATAATTGCCGAATTAAGAAACTTGATGTATTGAACTTTTTCGTTTTTACAAGATCGATCGAATTCATTGGTTTTAATATTTTCACTTGTCAATTAACGAATGACTTGGTTATACTTCTTATGAAAAACTTGGGTATTCTTTTGTAAGTTGTCACTTGTAATTTTAACAATGTAGCAAAACAAATGTATTTAGCTAAGATTTTTGTTTTGTACCAACTAGTTAACATTCAGCTATAAATTTTAAGTGTCGCTATTTACACCTCACATATTTTGTGATAATTTTTTTATTGTCACTTAAATCATAGATTGAATTAGGACAAAAAATATTTTCACAATTATTGATATATTAGGAACGAAATAAGTGTCAAACTAAAATTAAATTTCATAACTAAAATTATTAATATTTAACTACGAACGCTAATTTGGCTGATATGGTAACAACCATATTTTATAGATGAATTTTTTGTGTTGTAAAAATATATAAAACAAAGTTATTTAGTTCATGAATAGATACATTCACTAGTCCACGAAATAATGTGTCCATGGTAATTTTAAAATTCGTGAAAGTACTAGTTAACAAATACGCAATTATTTTTTGGTGGGAAAACTTTAGTGAAAACAAAATGTTTCTCACGATTTTTATGTTTCGTCACTAAAAAAGTATTATGTGTCTCGTATATTTAAGCAAGGAAAAGTACTTTTGTCATTAAAAAGCACCTAATTAGTGACGAATTTGATATGTAGGTTTTTTGTCATCGAATTACATACACTATAGGATGAAATGAAATAATGTGTCACCGATAACTTTAAATTTGTGATTAACACTACTTAACAAAATGACGCCAAATTAATTTTTGGTGGGAAAGTTTGTGGATAAAAATTTGCTACAAAATCTTATGTTTCATAACTAAAAGTGTGTGTCTCATATATATAAACACGAAAAGTAAATTTTGTGACTTAAACCAAGTAATTAGTGATGAATTTGATGTTATAGCTAATAATTTCATAGCTATATATCATATTTGTTGTGGTATTATTCTCCAACAAAATTGGTATCAAGAGTCAGGTTAGGTCAAAACCGAGAGCAAATCAATAGCAAGAAGAAAGTGACAATTGAGAACAAAAAATGGATACCAATGGAGCATCTGCCACATCTCAACAACTAATTCCTATCTTTAATGGGGTAAATATGAATTTTGGAGCATAAGGATGAAGACTTAGTTCAAGCCTCAAGAATTGTGGGATTTGGTGGAAAGGGGCTATTCTGAGGAAGACGAGGTATAACGATTGTGGGAGAACAAAAAGGACTTCAAGTCTCAATTTGCATCCAGTAATCGATGCATAATACATTTTTTCCAGAATTGTTGTTGCGTAAACCTCAAAGCAGGCATGGGATATTCTGAAAAAGAATTCCACGGCTCTAGGAAGGTAATGACTGTTAAACTCCAATCACTCTGACGTGATTTTGAAAATTCATCCATGAAAAGTAGTGAGTCTGTGCAGGGATATTTATCCCGGGTGAGTGCAATTACTAATCATATGAAGGCATACAATGACAAAATTACTAACGAAACTATAGTTTCTAAAATTTTGAGTAGTCCTAATAAAAGATTTGATCATTTCGTAGTGGCATTTGTAAGAGTCCGTGATTTTATCTAATTATGGTTTGATGATTGTGATGAGTTCCATTGGGAAGCTCATGAGGATAGACTGAATGTCTCAAGAAAAGGGGCTAGAGAAGAATTTCAAATCAAAGGGGGACTTTCTTCAAAATGCAAAATTAGAATTTCAAATGCCGAGGTATGGAGACAGAGGTAGTTTCCATGGAAAGGTCGTGGCAGAGGATGGCTCAGTTTTGTGGTGAGGACCGGCAATTCAAGGACAATATTCAGTGCCTATTGCAAAAAATGTTGTGGCACAGGCAGCTGATGTGGACTAAAATCAGAAGGATTAAACAAAACAGGCCAATTTCAGGTGTCGCAACACACCCACGAGGAGGGTAAGCCACATTCACCTGACCCACACCATGCGACCAACCCCCTTATGTATGACCTCACAATAGATGGTTGGTTCAGATTGACGTAATGGCATTATTGTATCGCAGAGGTGATCCAACCACCCATGTCGTTTTTTTTTTTTTTTCTCTATCCACGGAATAAGGTCAATGTTCAATGAACATGATGAACCAGAGAAGTCAGAAGTTTGTCTTAGAAATGACAATCGACGGAAAAGGTACAATCGCTCTAAAAACTTCTCATGGTAATGTCATACTTCTCCATGATGTGCAGTATGTTCCTTGTTTGGACCATAACTTGTTGAGTATTGAGCAATTGATGAATTGTGGATATTCTATTTTTTTTATCACAATCATGTAGCATTCAAGAAAAAAATTTAGGTTACAAAATTGTTGTCATTCAAATGACTCAAAATAGAACGTTTCCTCTTCAAGTTTCTGATGTTAAAAGTTTTGCCTTAGTCACCAAAGACAATACAGAAGACAATTTGTGCCATTTGCGGATGATACGTGAATTGTAAAAGGGTTATAAAGAGTTCATTAGAAATTGGTTCTTGGTTTTCCTAGAATTGATGTCTTGAATTTGTGACGGAGGTGTGTTTAGGGAAAGCAAATAGAAAGTCTTTCCTGTAGGTAAGTCTGGAAAGCGTTTATTTTTCTTTGAATTGGACATGCTGATCTATGTGGTCCACCGGAGGTTGGTGAAACTAAGGGGGAAAACTTCCATATTTTCTGCTTTTTACGGATGAAAGTTGGGTATTAGTTTTTGAAATTCAAATTAGAAACATTTGAGAATTTCAAGAAATATAAGTCTTTTGTTGAAAGACAAAGTGGTTGTAGAATTAAGACTCTTCAAATAAATAAAGGTGTTCAACACCTATTGCGAGGAAAATGGTATTCATAGAGAGCTCACAACACCATATACTCCAAAGAAAAATGGTGTTGCCGAACGCAAGAATCGACAGTCGTTGAAATGGGTACAAGCATGATGCAAGATAGAGTTTTACCGAAATATTTCTGGGCTGAAGTTGTTGCTGCTGCTGTCTACATGCTGAACGTTTCCCACAAGTTGTTCTAATTAAGCAAAACCCATATGAAGCATAGAGAAGGGTAACAAAGAAGAAGGTAAGCACTTATGTGTCTTTATTGTATAGTTTATTCTTTGGGAATTCCCAAGCTGATATAAAAGCTTACTGAAAAATAATTAAATGTATCTTTGTTGGGGATTAGCACATAATTCCAAAGCTTATAGTAAAATCCACTGAGTGGAAAAAATTGTGATCAGTAGAAAATGTTATGTCGAATGAAGATGATAGCCAGACTCACAGCGCGACCTCTTCAGCTAGAATGTTAGGCGACCTCGACAATACTTAACAATGTCGTGTGATACAGCCTGTACGCTTTTTGAGAGAACACCCCCCTCAAGCAGTTTGCAGTTTCTGTTCCAGGGAACGCATCCAGCCTTTCCAGCAAATAGCAGTGTGATATTCATCAATCAAAGAACCTAGTGATCACTTAGCTTCACCCCTCGGGGGAAGTGGAAACAGTTCTTCTTAAGTGATCTTCAGTGAGACTCCACCAGCGAAAGTACAGATCGTTAAGGGGGAGATTTATAAAAATCGTTTCTTTGTGCTTGTTGATGTTATTGAAGATAGTTGGTTTCAAGAAGTTGTAGATAGTCAAGCATGGAAAAATGCAATGATAGAAGAGAATGCAAGAAATGAGAAGACTTCAAACAGGGAAAATGGGTGAATTATTTACCTGAGGGAAGGAGGAAACACATTGGGACTCAAATGGGTGTTCAAAATCAAGAGTCATGCAGATGGGAACATACAATGATACAAAGCAAGACTTGTAGCTAAAGTATACTCAGAACATCAAAGTATTGATTTCGATGAGACATATTCACAGGTCGCTCGTTTTGAAATGGTGAGAATACTTTTATCTTTGGCTGCTAAATTGAGCTAGAATGTTTGTCAATTTGATGTTAAATATGCATTCTTAAATGGGGATATAGAAGAGGAAGTTTATGTTTCCCAACTTGAGGGTTTTGGTGTTAGTGGCAATGAAAGCAAAGTATACAAGTTTAAGAAGGGTCTTTATGGGCTAAAACAAGCGCCACAAGCATGGTACACCAAAATTTACTCGTACTTCCTGGGGAATGGATTTGAAAGGAGTGAGAATGAGCCTAAGTTGTATGTAAAGAAACTAGTTACAAGTGATTTTTGGTAGTTTATCTCTATGTGGATGACACGATCTATATGGGTTCATGTGAAATTTTTGTTGTTGAATTTAAATCTTGCATGATGAAGGAGTTTGAAATGTCAGATTTAGGTATTTTGCAATACTTTCTTCGTCTTCAAGTGAAATAGGTAGAAGATGGTATTTTTGTTTCTTAAATGAAGTATGCAAAAGACCTCTTCAAGTTTGGTATGCATCATTGTAAATCGGTTGCCACACCCATGAATGCAAATGAAAAGTTTCAGCTTGAAGATGGCAAAGATCTTGCCGATCCTAGTCACTACAAAAGCTTGATTGGAGGTTTGAATTACCTAACACATACTCGTCCTGATATTATGTTTTCTGTTAGATGTTGTCGATGTTTATGCATAGTCCTACCAAGCAACATGTTGGTACTGCCAAAAACGTTAGGCGTTATGTTGCTGGGACAGTTGTTGACACCCAATTTTGGACCTACGTGATGTGAATCAATCTTTGAACTTCTTAAAATTATAAACTATTTTGAAATAATTGACTCTAAAGTTCAAATTATTTTCCAAATAGTTATGTATAATTTTGTTATTTTTGGGAAATTAAACAATATATACATATATATATTATATCTTATTTTACAAATATTCGAAAATCATCTCGAAAAATTTTTGTTTTGTTTAAATATTTAACTAGTTAGTCTAGTTAGATAAAGGTTTACACTTTTAAATTAACTAGTTTATAATTAAGTCAATTATTTTATTCCTTTAAGATTAAGGAGCTCATTAATTAATTTTATTAATTCATCTTATTTTTAGCGGAATCGCCAGCTGGACTCGTTCACTCGAATTGTTAATCTCGATCGGCTACAATTTAGATTTGTATGGTCATTTTCTTAGTTGAGATTTTTTCAGCTTGGTTGCAAGACCAACTTTTGGGACTTTTCCCTCAAATTTTTTAATTCAGCCCACCTTCTAACTCCTCGATCTTCAGCAGCCCACTCAACTCATATTCCCAACTTTTAATACCTAAGAAATTCCGAGAGACCCATTTTAAAATTAAATAGGCTCAGCTCCCTATCCCCCGACCCGACCCAAACTCCATTTCCTCGTTCAGCAAAAGGACGACCAAAACAACGTAGAGTACAGAAGACCCAACAATAGTAGTCCATCGACCGTATTCGAGCTCTTACTCTTAACGCGTGAAGGAACCCGAATTGATCAAGATTACTCGCGAGAACAGACGTAACTGTGGCATTTTTCTCCCTCTTTCCCTCATCCTCAGAACTTGAGCAGTTCAAGGTGAAGGAATCTTGCTCCTTCTTCATCCTTTGCTCAAAAGTCGAGCGGCCTCCAACCTTTATCCATTGGAATTGGTACAATTGATAGCCAACTAACCTTATCCCTTGGAGGGAATTCGAAATTTTTGAATTTGAATATCCAAAAAATCCATTCTGTTCCCCCCTTATTTTCCACACCTTATTTTCATCTAAATAGCTCTTTCTTCTTCGTTAGTGAGGTAGGTCATTAGTTGGAAGAAAACAATTAGAAAAATAGGAAAGTTGTAAAATATTTGGTGAGAAAAAGAGTGAAAATTACAGAGGGCATTAAGAAATGGAAGTTATATTATAAGGCAATAGCCAATCTTAGTTTAGAAATACATCCGTACAAGGTTCACTTTTTTCTCGTTCGCTTCAGTTTGTTCATCGGAATTCTCAGAGTCGTATTTCGAAGGTGAAATCTTGTTGTCGCTAACTCATTTTTATCAGTTCATTGTCTGTGTAAAGGTACACTTCTTCTTGATCATTAACTCGTATTAAATGTTCTATTTTCATGAACTGAACTTTTTGTAGATTCTTTGTCTTTTTGCTCGAATTCCTCTGTTCTTAATTCATATTTGTGTTTAATGCCTGGTCATTTGGGTTTGAGTTGGTGTTCTGGTTAATTGAGGCATAGAACGTGTTTGCATATGTGGTTTATGTCTAGCGTATCTACGATTTAAAAGATTGGTTTCTCCCTTTGGTGTTTCTTCCAAGATGAATATGAATATGTATATTTTAAAGAGTGAAAAAGATTTCATCATGAAACAAGTTTAGAAAACATGATTTGAGTTTAACAAGGCCTACTGAAAGATAGAAAAAAAATCTCTGGGCAGCATGCATATGAGTTATGTGTGTACTTACATATTCAACGCAAGCAAATAAAATTAATCATAAAAAAAGGGGAATTTTTTAGAACGAGAAAGATTTTGATAATTGACAAATAGAGAAATAGATGAAAGAAACAGGTTGCGCAACGTGTTCCTTTCTGACCGAATCCGACTTGGATAAGGAGAATTTCAACCATGTGAATTAGAAGTTATAAAGTTGTGGAAGTATTGTGTTTTCAACGAGAAACCAGTATAGAAAATTTCCTTTAATAAAGGAGTTTGCAAGCAATGTAGTTTTTTTAATCAAATAGCAATCTTAAAAGAAGTAGGAAATAAAGATGAAAGAAGTAAAACTTCTTCTTACTTGTTTAAGGAAAACTTACGATAGAGAGGAAAGAAGCGTAATATTTATTGGGAAGTGATAAAGAATCCAAGTTGAAATTAACAAGGTTTTTTATAGGCAAAGTCGATTCAAACAAGGAGTTGAAGATGTGGCGAAGACAAGTTCGAGTTGAACTAGGAGTTCCATACAAAAGAGGAGTCCTACATGAAGTAGGATTTCTAGTTGAAATAGGTTTTTGATTCAAGTCCAAATCTATAAATAGGGCGATAGTTTTGCTTGAGAAAAATTGCGCACTTACAGAGATAGAAGATCAAAACACGATCAAGAGGTTTGAGAGAGTTTTGAGAGTTACTTGGGAGTGTTGCCAATTTGTGAGGAAAAATTGTCAAGATTGCTAATTAAGAGTTTTGTTTACAATCGGAGCGGTGTATAGGATTAGTCTAAACAAGTTTGAGAAAATGTGGACCAGCTTTTTTAGAAGACTTAAACTGGGGATTTTTGTCTTGGGTAGTTAGGAATTAGAGCTTATAATTATGAGCTGGGAAATTAGAGTTAATAATTCCTCTAGGAATAGAGTTTATAATTCCTTATGTTATATAGGTTTGTAATTTGTGTTGAGCTGGAGTAAAATTAAAGTAAAAGTAAATCATATACAGAGGTGTAGGTCTAGTTTTACCCTATGGTTAGGTTTTCTGCGAATAATAAAATATGGTTATTATTTTTATTTGCTTGACAAAACGTAACTACTGTAATCTACAAAGGAACATATAAAATATACTTGTTCCTTAGGTGAATTTGGGGGTCAGAATTCCAACAATTGGTATCAGAGCAGGTTATATTTTAAGAGTCTAATAACTCAAGATAAGATCATTATGAATTTTGTACCTCCCCTCAGACAGTGTGAAGGTCAACACATCAACAGACCACCACTATTCAATGGGCATTACTATGCATGGTGGAAGGAGAGAATAAAGGATTTTCTACAAGCCCAAGACTATGAATTATGGATGAAAGTTATTAATGGTCCCCTTATTCCTATGATGAAGGATGATGAAGGGAAAGTCATTACAAAGCCCAAGGCACAATATGGAGAAGTTGATTATAGAATGCTCGCAAAGAATGCTAAAGCTAAGTAATCGCCCCCCTTCATGTGGACTTGGAAAGAGATTGTGAGTTTTAATCGCATCACTGGTTGTTTACTAAAACAAAACAAAATTTGCCACATTGGTCAATGCGATGAAGGACATCCTAAGCAAAGAAAAAGAATCTAACATTGCTATTGATTGGGAACATGTTCAGGACAAAACTCAAGTTCGAAGATGATACAGAAGTGTTGATTGATGCCATGGGAGGGAATCGAACCAGAATCTAAATCAGAACATTGAGAAAAGAGAGGTAAATCTTTTGGACCTTAAAAATAAAACCTAAAAGGTTTTTCAAACAAAGAGTTATCTTCCTTTATTCTAACTCTCATGGATGATCTTCAACAGTGGAATGAAAATAGAAATCAGTTATTGAATTCCTTGACCAGTTTAAAATTTGAATAATTGATCTTTAAAAGGTTAATTATGATCTCGAAAAATAAAATCAACTCCTAAAAGAATAGGTACAACACCTTTATTCCTGCACTTTCGCTCTCAAATCTTAAATTTTAAAACAAAGTGAAAATAGGAATGAGAAAGAAAACAAAAAGTGGTGACTAAATCAGATGTGAACAAGATCTAATGAGGTTAAAAATTGATCTATCTTCTGAATGGTAAAAATCTAGAAGAATAAATCTTAACCTAGCTAAAACTAAGTATAAGCCTGAGAGGGAAAATAAATGGACTCAATCTTCAATGATTCTGACTCAACTCATTAATAGCACACATAAAACTAAAGGTGGAATAGGTTTTGTTATAAGTCCCTTAGAAAACCTCTTATCTATGCACACATTGGGGTAATAATGGTAACTCAAGGGGTACCTACTCAATAGTTACAACTCACATGAATAAGAACTTCAAGACTGCCTCGAATAGAAAAACCAACTATGTTAAAAGAAAGGAATTACGTCAAAGGAACAGGTTGGGGCAAAAGCAAAAAACATAAAAAAAAAAAAATTACCAATATGTGGGTTAAGCGATCTAATTCATCCTTTTTATCAATAAAAAGGACCCAATCTAGTGTGGGTTCCTAAATCTAACCTTTGAATTTGCAGGAAAAGTGAGAGGAAGACAGCAACATCCTAATTGATGTTGTTGCTTGAGACACATGATTGAAACTATAAATTCCTCTCACTTGTCGAAGAAAAGGATTGAATCATAGTTTTTGTGGTGAAAATTCTTTTTGGTCAAATCAAAGAAGGTGAAAAAGTATGCAAGACCAAAGAAACATTTTTAAAGGAATGTGTTGGAACTTGGGGATGATTAAGATCACATGAGTATCCCTTAATGTATAATGACCATTGTGCATACTGCCCTCTAATCTTAAATTTTATGCAAAGTTTTGTACATTAAGTTGTGTGTATCTACACCACTTTTCAAGTCATGCTACTTATGCACTATAATATTTTATTTTCATCTGTCACGGGAGAGAGACTTGGTAAAATTGAAGCAAAATTGAGCATAATCCAGAGATCTAAGGTATGTGCACTACAATTATTCATAAATAAATATAAAATCAATGCACTTAAATATCTTCCTTCTACTTGTCGCAAAAGATATATTCATACCATCAATACTACTAAACAAATATCTTCTTAAAAAGACTTTTTAAAGCCTTATCCTGTGTGATGGTCTATGGTTGAGATGACTTTAGTGGATGACATCTTTACTTTGGTGCCTTAAAAAATATAATGTGTGATATAGAAAGTAGATCGTGTTGGTTCTTAGGGGGAATCTGCATTGGGTGTGTCTAAAATTACTAAGAAAGTTTTGGAGAATGTACCTTGTGAGGGGGAATATTTTGGGGACCCTACACTTGAAAAAAGTTCAATTTTTAGGCTCAACTTGGGTGCCTCTAGTAAGGGGAATCGATGAAAGACCCATCTGTTGAACCTAGTTCTTCTATTGGAAATCATATAAACTAGTGATGCATCTGATATAGTACCATGCCCAGGGAACAGATTGAGAGAACGTGTTCCTCTACAAATGATGTTCAAGAAAAAATTGTTCTTCTTACTGACTCTATTAAAATTAAAGATAAGTGAGCTATTGTATAACGCCCCAAAATGAACTAAGGTTAACTAGAGCCTCGTGATGGTTTCTTGAGTTGAATTTAGGTTAAAATGAGTTACTTTAGTGTTCTTAGGCAGTGTGTGTATTTTGGTTAAGTTTGGAGTTCAATCGACCAAGAAAGTCCATGACGTTCGGAATGTGTGCCTTAGTTCGATCGCCATCAACCCTATAATATTTCCTCTCTTTTTCTCCTCTCTTTTTTCGTTTAAGTCGGTTGTGGGTTCAATCCCCCACAAGCTCATTATTTTTCTTTTAATTTATCTCTTAACTTTATCACCTATCGAAGAGGTTGTGGGTTCATCCTCACGCTCGACATTTTTTTCCCTAACTCTCTCATTCGTAAGAGGTTGTGGGTTCCACTCCCACAACTACACCACATCTATTTTTCCTTGAATTTTTCTCCCCACAAATTTTTATGAAAATTTTCATGAGTGATATCATGGGTCATCCCAATGACCCTCACATTGAAAAAACATATCAAAAAAGAGTCATTTTTTTAAAGTTTGCCGAGGATACAATTCCAGCGGGCTGGAAATTTAGTCTCTTCAATCCATTTTTGTCTTCATTTTGTTGATTTTTGTTTGTAGATTTAATGTACTGAGGTCTTGGTTTTCAATCCTTAGTGATCTCACTCTAGTTTACATTCATTTTCATCGAACATTACACCACTTTACACCTCATGATTTACACAAAATTCGAAACATAAATTTCATATAAAAACATACATTTTTTTCACATACTTTCGTTGAACAAACTTAACATGCTTACATTTCAAAGACATAATCAAGAACACATGATCACAAAAAATCATGACGTCATACTTAAATACCAGCACACAGACCTGTTAGGTAGGGAGCCTATAATTTAGGCTTTCCTATTTATTCTCTATTTTAGGCTTTCCTATTTATTCTCTGTAACCAAAAAATACTCTGATTTATAATATAATTATACCTCACCGCCGTGGAAGTTTATCACGGGGTTGTTACACGAAATATTGGATTTTCTCTTTCCTCTCTCTAGATCTCTCATCTCTTTCTCTTGAAAGTTTTTGTGTCTTCACTTCTTTCTAGTGTGTGTGCTGTGCAATTCCATTCTAACAACTATATCAGAGCTAAGGAGATTTCAACACGATCACTGAAGATGGATAGTTCGAAGCTTGAATCAAAAAGTTTGATGAATCCGATTACAGTTTTGGAAAGATGCAGATCCGAAGAATATCTGTTTACCAGAAAGAATCTTCACGAAACCATTGAGCGGGGTGAAGCGGAATCCAGACGGAGGAGAAGTGGAAACTCAGGATCGCCCAGCCTAGGGTTGATCCGGTTGACTTTGTCAAAGAAACGTGACGTTCACATCGTGAAGGAGAAGACTAAGTCACGGTCTGTTGAAGGCACGGTCAACAGGTATGAAAAAACCATCGGCTATGAACAAGGTATATTTGATGCTTTAGTTAGATGTTCAATTTACAGATGTATAAGAAGTATTCGTTTCTTATTCATATAAACGAGTTCAATATTTATGGGGAGTCAAACTCAATTCTGTGGAATAGTAATGTTTCTTGGAAGATGAAAGTGGCGTGATTTTGATGTCACTCAGCCCGAGTCTTGGGATACTGTTGTTGTTTGCGGATTAGCAGTTCACTGATCTAAGAAAAATGAGTTTGATGAAATCCGGATGATGTTGCTCTTGAGCAAAATATTCACAAACGAGAAGTGGGAGATTATCGAGCAGTGCTCTCAGCGTTGATCGAAGGGGGGAGAAGTAGACAAGACGCAAAAAAAACGAGAAGACCGAACCCGGAAAGGCCAAAATCAACATGGTCGATCAAAATCAACGAATCGAGCAAAATCCCTGCATAGACAAAACGTTGGACTGTTAGAATTGTGGAGAAAAAAGGGCACTTTCTCGGAAGAACTGTACAAGGCCCAAAGAAGAAACAGAATACGAAATTTGGAGAGACAATGATTTTTAATTCAGCAGAGGACATTGGGGATGCCTCTATCTTAGTGTGAACAGCTCCGGTTTTGATCATGGATTTTGGATTCTGGTGCATCATTCCATTCGTCCCAAGTAAGGAGCTGTTTCAAAATTTCAAATTGGAAAATTTTGGAAAAGTGGATATTGCTCGGCAAAAAGCCTTAGAGATTGAAGGAAAAGGGGCTTTTTGGGGGGTTTGCCAGAAAGACCACCTAGAAAACCAGTGACATTGGAGGATGTCAGATATAGTCTGGGATCAAGAAAATCTAATCTTTATGATCAGTTGATAGCACGGGATATGCAGTAGAAGTTTGGGAAAGGTCGGAAAGATCGTTGAAAGTGCTATGGTAGTATGCTCGTGGCACCAAATCCGGAATCTTCTACACCACTGCAGGGTGTATAAACATGTCGTTCTGGGTGAAGGGGCTTCCGGGTTCATGTATGTAGCACAACAGCTTGGACACATGAGTTACTAAAGGAATGAAAGAGTGCTGGTGACAAAAGGAGCATTAGGGGTCTGAAGTCTGTTGATATGGGTCTTCTGCGAGCGTTGTGTTAAGGGGCAAAAGAAAAGGGTAAGCTTCAAAAAGACTCCTAGAGAGCCAAAGAAAATGCGGGGGAAATGGTCCATACAAGCATTAGGGACCATTCTCCAGTATCAATCACTTGGGGGGATCCAGATTCTATTACATTTTCATTGATTGGATTTCAGAGGGAAGGTATGGGTTACTTCTTGAAGCATAAGTCATATGTGTTTGCAAACTTTCAAGACAGAAGTGGAAACCTGAAGTTGAGAATCAGATCGGTTGAAAGTCAAATGCCATAAGGTCTGACAAGGAGAAGAGTATGGACAACTCAGAGTCAAGCATTTTGTGCAGCTGAGGAATCCAGATGAGGAGAACAGTTCCTGGTAAGGGCAAGGCCAATGGAATTGCTGAGCGGATGAACGAAAATTGATATTGAGCGTTGCAAGGGAGTATGAGGATTCCACTGTGGGCTGCCCAAAACATTTGGGGCAGATGCTGTGAGCACAGCTGTATAACTTGATCAACAGAGGGGACCATCCGGAGGTCCGTTAGGGTTCAAGATTCCAGAGGAGGTGTGGACAGAAAAAAGAAATCAAGACTCACAATTGAGGACTTTTGGTTGCTCTAATTATGTTCATGTTGATACAAAAAGAGGACAAGCTTGATGCAAGGCTGTGATGTCGAGAGAAGTCTAACTGACAGAGGTATGGTTCTGATTTGTTTAGTACGGTTTTGGGATGAAAAGAACATTAAAGATCCTAAGACATTGGTGACTGACATTGAGGATTCTGTCCATGTGACAAAAACAGAGCGCAGGAAGGTTCTAGAGATTACAAAGACAGTGGGAGTTGAGGTTGAGTTGAGAGAAGAGTAACCCCAGAGAGTCAATTAGATACTCAAAACCAAATCCTACTGAAGAATCTGAGTGGCGCAAGTCTACACCTGAACAGGGGTGGTGTTAAGGAGATCAGCCAGAACCAGAGGCACCAGGATAGGTATTCACCTTAATTACACTACTATTGTTGACTATGAGGGGGAACCAGAGTCTTTGATGAGGGCCACCTAAAGGTGGAGGATTCGATAATCAAGTGGAGCACGCCATGATGTGAGATGAGGTCACTTGAGAAGAACGGACACAGGGTGTGGACTGAGTTACCTGCAAGGAAAGAGATGTTGCTGAACAATTGGGTTGGTTCAGAACAAGGACTGAACCAGATGGCAAAAAAAGAAAGGTTCAAGGGCTCGTTTAGTGGTTAAAGGATATCACAAAGGAAAGGTAGTGATTATGCTGAAAATATTTCTCTTGTTGTGAATTAACATCTATCAAATTCTGTTGGTTTGTGCATCGGAGAATGTGAATCTAGAGCAAATGGACGTAAAAAAGCATTTGTACATGGATATTGGACAAAGAGATCTATATGGCAGCAACCGGAAGGATTTATGGTTCCAGGGAAGGAAAAACTGGTGAAAGCTCACCAGGAGCTTGTATGGACTAAAGCAAGTGCCAAAGGCAGTGGTACAAGAAGTGTGACATCCTTCATGACCAAGAGTGATTTGCCAAGATGTGGAAAAGGTCCTTGTTGTTACTTCAAGAATACACTGATTACTATGTCTTTCTACTCTTGTATGTGGATATATGTTGATTGCAGGATCTTAGTAGAGGGAGATTAAAAATCTGAAGCCAAGGTTGTCTGCAGCATTTGAGATGAAAGATTTAGGTCCAGCGAAGCAAATTTTGGGGATGAAGAATTCTCGGGAGGATTAGATATGCTAGCCACTTTTAAAATCTATCTCAGGAGTTGTACATGAGAAGGTGCTGAGCAAGATTCAGGTTATGATGCTAAACCCAAAAGACTACTCCATTGGCAAACACTTTAATTGTCAAAGGGGTTAGTCACCCAACGACTGCCGAGGAGGTGAATCACATGGAAACTGGTTCCATGATTCAGACAGTTGGTCAGTTTGATGTATGTAATGGTCTTCACTAGGACCTGATATGCACTTGCCAGTGGGAGTTTGTTAGCAGGGGTACATGCGAACCTGGGAAAGGCTTGGGAAGTTGTTAAGGGAGTCTGATATATCTGAGATGGTACACCAGTTACTTCACTTGGTTTTGGCAAAGTCAAGGGGACTCTACAGGGTTGTGGATTGCGGGATCTTGGTGGGGATGTTTGACTAGAGCAAGGGTACATGCCGTGTACATTTACCACCATAGTGGAACTAGCAAGTGAGTTTGGATGTTCAGGCTCAGACGTGTGTTTTCTCCTTTCATCTACTGAAAAAGCGGAGTATGTGGCCAATAGCTAAAGTGGGAAAGAGATGATATGGCTGGCAAATTATCTGGAGGAAAGTAGGCAAGAAGCAGGCGCGAAGATTCTTAATCAATCGCAGAGTGCAATACAATTGTGAAAAATCCAGACTATCATTCGAGACAAAGCAAATCAGAGGCGTCGGAGACCATTTCAATCGACAGGGAAGTGACAGTTGAAGGATGGTTGATAGTTCTGGAGAGATAGAGGGTGCAAAGAACCAGGTAGAATGTTGACAAAAATGTGTTGATGTTGGGAAAAAAACTGGGACAGGTTAGTAAACCTGGTGGTCGGCGGTAGTTGTTGCTACAGATGTGCGGTGCGGTAAAGATGTTGATGATGAAGGATTTTTTTTTTGAGGAATGTATTTGGATGACGGAGTCAGTCTCCAATGGGAGAATTGTTGTTTGGGTGTGGAGCCTGATTAATTTTAGGCTTTCCATATTATTCTCATTTTAGGCTTTCCTATATTCTCTCTGGTTTCTTGTACCAAAATATTCTGATTTATTAATATAAATATACCTCACCGCCGTGGAAGTTTACTCACGGGGTGTTACCGAAATAGTGGGTTTCTCTTTCTCTCTCTAGAGCTCTCATCTCTTTCTCTTGAAAGTTTTTGGTTCTTCATTCATTAGTGGTTGTGCGTGAATTCCATCCTACATACCAACACAAGATCTCTAACCTATTTCCACATTGAGATCAAAGGGATACTAGGGACAAGGATTCGACAAGAACGGGAACAACCCTGTTTTTCGAGTAGATTCACTGAGGCTTAAGGGCTCTGGGGAAGGGACAAGAGTAAGAAAACTATACAACTTTTATGACGTTTCAAACTCGACTTTGCTCCCAAAAATTTTCTCCAAAATCACATCCAAATCCCCTCAAAGTCAACATCACTGACGGACCGACAAAGTCTTTTGCATTACATGGATTGATTGCGTTGGCATTCTAGACACATTAAGCATTACTTAGACTATCAATTTAGGGTTGGTACAAGGAACCTTCTGAAAGGTAAGAATTGGTGCCAAAACTTTGAAAAGAAATGACTACTTAGGGTATGGAAGTTCACTAATTTTATTATAGGATAGTCATTGGTATGACTCAGTTGAATTATGTGAATGCTGTAAATGATTCATTGCAATGTTCAAATGTATTTACTAAAATGCTTAAGGATTTCACTGTAAAGGTCAAGTTGGTTTAGATAAGGTTTTAGAAGTTACAGTAAATGGTTCTTGTGGCTTGAAATTGTGGGATTCTATCTAAGTTGTAAATAATGGTTAGTATGATGTTTGCTTTGTATTCATGAATGTTTTATTTAAATGGCATGAAAATCTATTTACTTAAAATGTCCAATTTTTTACCATGTTTTTGCATTATGCAGTTACCTAGTGCATTATTTGGGTACTAACCCATACTTTTCTATACTATATAAATATAGGTTGGAAGCTTTCGAAGGTTTGAAGGCTAGAAGGAAAATCTTAAGAAAGTGTCTCTCAAGGAAAAATATGTCCTCATATATTTGAGGGTGTAGTCCTTTTCTTAGTTTTATTAAAAGATTTACTATGTATGTGATTTCAATGTAAAGGGTAGTGTCCCTAAGATATCATATGTCATGTCTTAAGTTTGGCTTGTGAAGATAAGATTTCTTAAGTATTTATGAAAGATTTTCTTTATATTAAATTATTCATGAAAATTTTTAATTCCACACTACTTTTCATGTCTTATATAATGAATGCTAGTTGAAGGGTTCTTCCTAACTTCTAGGGGGGTACTTTCGGGTCGTGACAAACATGGTATCAGAGCCTAAGGTTATGTGAAATAGTTTAGGTTCTAAAAGTCTCACAAGCCACATCTAGTAGTATCTTGATCATTGGTGTGAGTCGCGACACAACCATGGACAAGAGGCTATAGGATGATAGAAATTTCACTTTATTCTCTATTCTAATGTTGTGCCTTAGAGTTGAGTCATATAAGGTGTATTCTCTTAACCTCTTCTCTTTGTGTTTATAGGGCATAAATACGAGGAGATCAACCGCTAGAAGAGATGAAAGAGGTGTAGCTAATGAGAGGATCATCCTGTGTGCACCAAGTCCTAGTGTTGGGTCTAGCGTAGCGAATGAAGAGGTTCCCTTCAAGAACTCAAGTGCCTCCGGAGCCTCCGAGCCTCAGCTATTGTGTTGAGGAGATATGACTATTGCGGTTTAGGAGGCCCTATTACTTAACCCAACTCATGACGTGTTCCAAGATCATCGTCAACAATCACATTGGTGGCCAAGCAATCAAGGAGAAAGCACTAACCTAATGCTAGTTCTCCCACTTCAAGAATTTCGGATTTCATGAGGATGAACCCTTCCACTTTCCATGGAACTAAGGTGGATGAAGATGCACAATGTTTCATAGATGAGGTTTTCAATGTGGTAGATGTTATGGGTGTGACCCCTAGGGAGAAAGCGGAGTTAGCCGCTTACCAACTCAAGGACGTGGCTCAAGTTTGGTTTGAGCAATGGAGGAGTGATATACCCCTTGAAATATGGTCGGTTGATTGAGAAGAATTCAGAGAGGATTTTCTAGATAGGTTATTTCCCCTAGAGTAGAGGGAGAAGAAGATGGTTGAATTCAAGAATCTTCGTCAAGGTGGAATGAGTGTGCAAGAGTACTCTCTCAAATTCACTTAACTCTCTAAGTATGCCCCAACCATGGTTTCCAACTCTAGGGCTAGGATGAACAAGTTTGTGATGGGTGTGTCTAGCTTGGTGGATAAAGAGTGTCGTACGACAATGCTTCTTAATGACATGGATTTATCTAGGCTCATGGTCTATGCACAACAAATTGAGGAGTCCAAAATTAGGGAGATAAGGCAAGAGGAGTAAGAGGCCTATTCGAATGATCTAGTCACCAAAATCCTAAGAAGAGGTTCTATCACTAAGATTCTTCCATGGGAAACAAGGATAGGTCTCCAAACCAACATTATCAAGGTGGTGGCCACACTTATGAAAGAGTTAGGTGCCCTACTTATGGGAAGTAACAAGGGGGTACGTGTCTTGCCAGTATGGATGGTTGTTTTGCATGTGGTAATAAGGTCCACAAGATGAGGGACAGCCCAAACTTCAAATCAAGGGGAGAATATGTCAATCAAGCTTCCCTAGATCCTAATGCTCCCAAGAAGAACCCTTAATATGGGATAGGGGTTAGGAAGGATAATTAATCCGGATTTGATGGTTTTGGTAAGTATTCACTCTTTGTTATTGTTGCTTTTATGTTATGAAGTCAGTTTATGTGTTCTTATAGTTAATATGATCGATCTTGATGAATTGCTTAAGGAATGAATTTTCGAAAATTTTGGTAGGGTTGGCAGTGAACACAGTGAACTTCACTATAAGAATTTTGATTTTTGAGAAAAAATGGTTGTCATGAATTGAAGTTTCAATGTGGTGTAAAGTATTGTGTATGAGCCCAGTTTAATGTTGGAGATGAAGTTCTCCATAAAAGAGACTAAGAGTGAATTTGAATTTTGAAAGTTTTGATAAAAGAGTTTGTGTTGCTAAGTGTTTGGAAGTATGAAAGGATGCTCTTTGTTAGTTGATGATTTGATTTTAGAGTGTTTTGATCATTATTGAAGTGTTTCATTTGATGCTAAGTGAGTCCTTGTTGTTCTTAAAGTTTAAGTGTCATTCAAGGACGAATGTTATTACAAGTGGGGGAGAATGTAACGCCACAAAACGAACTAAGGTGAACTAAAGACTCGTAATGGTTTCTTGAGTTGAATTTAGGTTAAATGAGTTAATTTAGTGTTCTTAGTAAATGTGTGAAGTTTGGTTAAGTTTGGAGTTCAATCGATCAAGAACGTCCATGACGTTCGGAAGGTGTGCCTTAGAATGTAATTTTGCGTGTTAATGTGTTTGGATGAGTTTTACGTATTCGTTTTTCTTGAAACTAATGTGGGATTTTCTTAAGACCAAGACTGGTTATTTTAGGGGTGTAACATCCGGGAACGACCCCACCTAGGACCCACAAGGGTCCCTAGATGAAGGGCCCAAAACTTAGGTTAAACTGCCAAAAAACAGTTTGTCAACCTAGGGCGTTGGTACACCAACAGTTTGTCAACCTAGGGCGTCGATTGGACCAGAAGTTCATGGTGGCCAGGCTTCATTTGGAGCTAAGTCCCAAACCACGAGACCCTACCAACGGTCTGTTGATGCATAGACGGTCCGTTAGTGAAGGTCTCGTCAATGAGGGCCTGCCAAGTCTTTGAAGTTGCTGCCAACTTGGGGTGTTTTATGTAAATACACCCCAAGTCTTTTCAGACTCTAGGTGAATAATTTTAGTGTTTTAGGTTATATTAAATTGTTTTAAATCCTAGACCTAGACAAGACCCCTCACTTCAAATATTCAAACTCCCTCTCTAGAGAAAACTATCCCAAAGTCACCATTGAAGATAAGAACTCAAGGGAGGGCCAAGAAAGGGGGCAAGAAGGGATGCTTTGGACGTGTGTTTTCCAAACATTAGTGGGTTTATTTATCTTTGAGTATGATATCCATTCCTTGACCCACTTCCATTCAAGGAGTCATTTCCAAAAAGATTCAAAAAAAGATTTCAAACTCAAATTCTTCTATCTTGATTTAGTATGGGTCTTCTTGTAAAAGTGTTCTAATGTATTAAATGAGTTTATTCTTGTATGAATTGATAATTTTCATGTTAAAAACGTAATGAACTCATATTTATGCATATTTCAACTTTTAGCTTGGGAAATGGGTTATATGAGCATGTTTGGGTACGGTATGAACTTTGGTTTTCTTGTGTTAATATGTTGATTTAGCTACTGCACTAAGAGTCTTATTTTGATGATGAAATGTTGATAACATTCTTATAGGTTATTATGGCTTGGTTAAATGGAAAGTTGCGTACAATGCATATTTTTCATTATAATTCCTTTTGAGTGGTATGGTCCACCTTCTTGGTGGCAGTGGTTACTTGATGAATTTGATGTTATTTAGTATGTATTTTTTGAATGTGGTTTTTAAGTTCTAATAGATGAAATGGATTAATATTGAAGATGAGTCTTGTCTTGTGTTTTGTGAAGTTGAATAACATGTTTCGCTTGTAATGTCGAAGTGAAGCATATTGAGTATGTGAAGCATGTAAGGTGTGTGAATTGATGAATAAAGGTATAAAGCATGTATAGAAGTTAATAAGTATGAAATGATGTTTATGTCCAAGGTGTGTTCACATGTACACACACACTCACACTTAAAAGAATGTATGATGCTAAGTTGAAAAAAAAAAGAGTATTGGGGTGGACACTCTTCATGAGTTGAGATGATGTGTCTAGTAGCAACCCCGTTATTCCTAATGAGCTTTCTAAGATAGGTTGGAGAATGAATGTCTTTCGTGAGTTGAGATGTGGTGTTCACTAGTTATCCTTAACCTATAGGTTTGAATGTTTAGAAATTCGTGGGAAGTTATGCCTAGCAATGAGAGGATATGTAGGAGAGGTGGATTACACTTCGTGAGCTGAGATGTTGTATTTCCAAATTATCTCTTGAGATGAGTACTCCTCGTTAGTAGAGAATGAGTTACTTAGTAGCAAATCTCCTTTCCTTTTAACTATGTGTAAATAGGTGTAAGCTAGTGGGAAATCCAGTAAAAGTAAGAAGCATGACACTCCTTACTTCTAGGAACGTGAGGATCCCTCATACCGATAGGGATGTTAATATCGGATTCTATGTCTATTTTCTCCATGGTCTATGTCGGTTCGGTTTTTTAAGCTAATCCCCACAAAAATTGAGTTGAACTAAGTCTTCTAAAATAACGTACTTACTTAGGGTTAGGTGGTTGGTGAATGAGACCGTTATCACTAATTCAATAGGTAGACCTTTCCAAAGGGAAGTCTTGGGACAAACCCTAAAATAATGGCAATACTTAGGGTTGGTGGTTGTTTGTGGGACGCTATCTACCATGCACTAAGTAGGCATTCGAAAAGGGAAGACTTTGGTGGTTTAATGGGTGTATCTTTTAATGTCTTGCCATTGATTGAGGGACTTGGTTTCCTCTCGAAGTTGAGTTAAGTGAAAGGGGTTGGGTAGTTTAAGGGTTGCCTTTGTGGTGTTGGTATTGAGGAGGCATATGCATACTTCCTTCATATCTTACCTTAGTGAGTCTTAGGATAATTCCAAGGTAGGGAAACTCTTAAGGAAATTGAGTTCACTTTCTCTTTCACTTGGCCTTGGAAGTTCACTCATTTAGTATAGGATAGTTCATTGTAATTACTCAAGTTAAATTTATTGTGAATGCTTTAAATGATTCATTGTCAATGTTAAAATGTATTTACTGTAAATGCTTAAGGAGTTCACTGCAAAGGTCAAGTTGGTTTAGTGTAAGGTTTTACAAGATTTTAGTAAATGTTTCCTGTTGGCTTAAAATTATGGGAATTCTTATATTTGTTGTAAATAATGGTTAGTATGATATTTTGCCTTTGTATTCATGAATGTTTTATTTAAATTGCATGAAAAGCTATTTTACTAAAATGTCCCTTTTTACATGTTTTTGCATATGCCATACTCGGTACATTGTTTTGTACTAACCCCATACTTTCCTATACTATATAAGTATAGGTTGGAATTTTTGAAGGTTTGTAGGCTAGAAGGAAGAGCTTGGGAAAGTTTCTCTCAAGGCAAAGTATGTCCTCATATATTCGAGGGCATAGTCCTTTTCTTAGTTTTATTAAAAGACTTTTTATGTATTTGATTTCAATGTAAAGGGTCGTGTCCCTAAGATATTATATGTCGTGTCTTCAGTTTGGCTTATGGCGATAAGATTTATTAAGTATTTATGAAAGATTTCCTTTTTATTAAATTATTCGTGAAAAGTTTTAATATTGCACTACTTTTCATGTCCTATGTAATGAATGCTAGTTGAAGGGCTTGTACAAGACCCCAAAGGGTCAAGTACGCCCGGCCATGATACAAGAGTTCCTCCTAACTTCTAGGGGGTACTTTCGGGTCGTGACATATTGATTCTGTAGAAGGTATACAATTGATTGAACAAGTATTTTAAAAAAAATAAAAAAAAATTGAGCTTGCATAGACCAAGACTACCTTTGAAATTGAGAAGACTGTTAATTTAGTTAATCCAAAAGATAATTTTTTTTCTGCTGAAAAATGACTTCTATTAATCCTCTCATGCCCGATCTTTTGATATTACCTAGTCACTCTAGCCTTTGACTTCACAATTTTTTTTCTCATCACAAGTGCTTGATTCTATCTTTAGTTTGGATTACATTTGTGATGTATATACTTCCTAATTAAATGCTATGTTGTTTGATTTCTGTTCACTCGTCTATCTCCTATGGTTGTGCAAATGTTTTTGCTACAGCTAACTGGCGTTCTTGATTTTTAAAAAGTGTTTGTGTAGGTGATAGCCCTAGTGGTCCATAGTACTCGAATTTGTTTTTCTTTCTCGTTGTTGTGTATGCCTTAACAGTTTTTATTCTTCTGTCAAAAGGGGGAATTGGCATACTTGTGTAATATTCTAAACCAATTGGTCGTAACATTGATCCTCTAATGTGGTTTTGCTTTTGTGTGGGGGTTTAATAACGAAATATCACAGATTGATCAAATTTCACAGGAAGAGCAAATGTTTGTCATCATCAAAAGGTGAAATTTGATAGGTAGCACATGAATATGATATTTTTAAAAAGTGACAAAGATTGCACAATGAAACAGTTCAGCAATTGATCTGAGTTTGACAAGGCTATAGGAAAGATAGAAAAGAAAAAACCACTGGGCAGGCATGTAATTGAGTCCTTGTGTACTTACATATTTTAACGCAGCAATAAAATGTGTCATTATAGAAAAAGGGAAATTTGTTAGAACCGAGAAGATTGTAATTGACAAATAGAGGAATAGATGAAAGAACGGTTTGCGTGAACGTGTTCCTTCAACTGAATCCCTGCTGGATACAGTGAATGTTAATGCACGCGAATCAACGTTATAAAGCTATGGAAGTATTGCTTTTTCGACGAGCAACCAGTACATAATAGTTTACCTTTTATAAAGTGCGTTCGCAAGCAAAATGTCGTTTCTTAATCAAATAGGATTCTAAGAGAAGTAGGAAATAAGATGAAAGACGAAAACTACTTTTTTACTTGTTTTAAGGAAAACTTACGATAGAGAGGAAGAAGCGGTAGATTTTATTGGGCAGTGATAAAGAATCCCAAGTTGACTTACAAGGTTTTGTAGGGGAAAAAAAACAAAAAAAGGTTGATTCAGCACAAGGGTTGAAGACGCATCCAAGACAACTTCGAGTTAAACTAGGAGTTCCACACAAAAGAGGAGTCCTACATGAAGTAGGATTTCTAGTTGAAATAAGTTTTGGATTCAAGTCCAAATCTATATAGAGGGCGATAGTTTCACTTGAGAAAAATTGGCACTTACAGAGAGAGAAGATCAAAACACGGTCAAGAGGTTTGAGAGAGTTTTGAGAGTTGCTTGGGAGTGTTGCCAATTTGTGAGGAAAAAATTGTAAGATTGTAATTAAAAATTTTGATTACAGTCGAGTGTGTGTGTAGGATTCGTCTAACAAGTTTGAGAAACTTGACAGACAATAGACGACTTAAACCTGGGGGTTTTTTTGTCTTGGGTAGTTAGGAATTAGAGTTTATAAGTCCTAATTCCTTAGGTTACATAGGTTTGTAATCTTGTGTTGAGACTTGAAGTTTAATAAAGTGGAGTTAAATTCTACAGAGGTGTAGGTTCTGGTTTTTACCCTTATGAGTTGAGGTTTTCCGCGATAAAATATTGTATTATTATTTTATTTGCTTCATAAAATGTAACTGTTGTAATCTGCAAAGGAACATATAAACATACTTGTTCCTTGGGAGAATTTGGGGGTCAGAATTCCAACATTTAGGTTCTGTTTGTCAGTTTGAAGGTGCCTTTATTTTAAGTTTAAGAATGTAGCTGCTCATTTTTGCAACTAAGCGCCTCTCGTTCTTATCTCGTATATGCTCAAAACATATTTTGTTCCGCTGATTTGCTTATGTTTCAGACTACAGGGATATTTGATTGTGGGTAGTATAGGTCTTGAACATTATAAACTCATTTATTCCGATTGTTTTCTTACATCTTGATTTATCAATTTCCTTATCTTTCATGACTAAAATGCTATTGAGATCCATGTTTCCTTGCATTGGTTTGTTTGCAATATTGTTTGTTAATATAAGTGGCATACTTTAATATATTGTTAACACGGAAAGTGGTCAAATTATTATGTCTTCTGTTCCTGTCTTACAGTTTGTCGTTTAATCACAAAGATTCACTGTTTGTTTGGTATCCCAGCCCCCCCACCCCCCCCCCCTCCCCAATATTGGTAACTCGATTTGGTGGCTAAATTTGATCCTGCTTTCCTTTTCTCATATAAGTTTTGTTTAATTATAATCTTTGTTGAGCATTTTGGATCATTTCATACTTGCTTAGGTTGAGTTCTAGTTGTTACCATTGTAACTTTTCTCCTATCCCCGTCCTCATTTGTTTGCCGACTGTTTGAAAGTCATTGTTCCTGTTAAGTTGGGTGACTGTGAAATATTGATAACTTGGCTTTGAGTCATTTAACCAAATAGTGAAGTGAGTTACAAGAGGTTATGTTCTCCCTCCTTATTTTCCTATCTTACTTATGTCAAGAATGTATATTATCAGTTTATCTCTTTTGCGATTCATTTAACCACCTTGTGCTCCTTGTCTTTTATTTTGATCAAACTTGTCCATCGGTTTTTTCTTTATATTTAAATGAATTTGCCGTAAAATTCATTGTGAATTTAGTTCATTTTAATCTATGGTTGTATGTTTACCACTACTTATGGGATATAAATATATGTCTGTGTGAATATTTGTTTCTCCATGCCTACTCACTTGATTATAATCCCAATTAATTGTTTTGTTCTAATTTGTGACGTTTAAGCAGTAGTGATTATTCCTCTCCTTTATTCTATACATATTTATCTTTTGAATAATATACAAGTATCATCAGAACCTAGCATATATTGTGAGATTTGAAGTGATGGTTCATCGTGGTTGTCAAAATTAGAAACTAGCTTATTTTTTCTTCGTGTGACTTCAAAAAAAATTAGTTCTCATCACCTGCCTATGGAGAAAATCTCCCTCTGATTCTCCATTAACAAATTTTGGTAGTGGAGGATATGCGAGTGGATCTTACATGCCGGCGAAGCCACTGGGATTGTCCAACTCAAATCACGTGTGTGGACCAATTTTTTACGGCTTACTCATTTTGAATTGCCTTGATATTCCAATCAATTTATGGTGGTTTTTTTAAATCATTGGACCATCTTGAAGACTAAACATCAATATCCAGGTTTTGCGGGTTATTTTGAGGTGACTGTTTAGTTTGAATTTTTCTTTTTCTAATGTTGTTTGATCTGTTTTAAGCAATAACATTGTTTCATCTCACCTGTTGCTAGTTCAATTTCCTCTTTATATACTGCTTGATTAGTTCTGTGGTTGGAGCCTTTGGCTATTTATATTTAAGTTTCTTGTTATGTGTTTGAATTGTTGGGTATTCCAACCGTCTGAAGTACTCTATTTAAGGTTACTTAGTTTTCTCTATTTGAATTTAGACCTTTAGTTGGAGTTGACTATTCTCCTATTAGAACCTTTATATTTGAGAATTTTAGTACTTTCTCTGCTTATTTTCTTTGATATTGTGAGTTGATAATTGGGAAAATGAATGATAAACAAGGTAGAAAAAAAAAAGAAAAATTTCAGATAAGAATAATAGTAAGATTGTTTCTTATCATAGGTCAGCATCAGTTAAACAATTTTGGTTTCTGTAGAGACTTACGTTAGATTTGCTTAGTATCAAAAATCACTTAAAGAATTTGTTTCTGTTACAACCTTTGCTGAATTCGGGAAAGCACGTCTCTTCAAATAATTGGGTGACTGATTAAGGCACCACAAATCACATAACAGGTAATCCTAATATTTTCTTCTAACGTTTTAACCACACAGAATAACGTCGTCAATTATTTTAGTTGATGGATCTAACTTGTACCAATGTTGAATATGGAGCTACTAAACCAACCTCATTTATCATCATTTCATTATTATTAAGTCTCCCAAAATAAGCCTTTAATTTAATTTATGTTAGTGAACATACAAGAGACCTTAATTGCTATATCTCTTTTCATGACCTTGGAATGAATCAGGTTAATTGTAAAGGACATATAATGTGATGATCTTTACATTCTTAATAAATTATAATCTCGTTCTATTGCATGCTAATATTTCCTTTTTATTTCTTTCCTTAGTTATCTTCTAATACTATTGTATTTATACATATTTACCTTTTTAGTCACCCTAGTCATTACTCACAATCTAAGACCCCAAGAAATCCCCATAGATTGTGAAGAAATTAGGAAATTCTTAACTATCTAACTGCTGCGATCTACTACATCGATTGAGCAACCCTCTAGTGCAGCATAACTATCAAAAACGGAATCAAGTGGCAGATATTTTAGCTGAGGAAAGGACTAGGTTACAAATGGACAACTCCTTTCTGTTATTAGTAGTTTCCCCGTAGTTTGCAATGAAGAAGTTGAAAGCAGAGAAAGCAGGATCTTCTTTTGCTAGATATATTAGGTCAACTAGTATTAGTAAATATTGTAATTAATCTCTACCTCCCATCCCAAATACTGCAGTGTTCTTTCACTATAGATCTTGTAATGATACATATCAAGATATAATATATTAGTCCCTTCGTTTAAAAAATAATTATCTCCTTTTCCATTTAGTCTGTTTTAAAAAGAATATAATGACCTCTCTTCAACATGACATATTTAAGGCCACAAGATTAAGATCAATTTGATACATTTGACATAATTTTAATTTAAGACCACAAGATTCAAAAATCTTATTTATTTTCTTAAACTCCGTATTTAGTCAAACAAGGTTATTATATGTGAAAAGGCAGTACATCTTTTTGTACCAAAAAAGAAGTTATTCTCTTCAATTCCTTTCACAATTACAAAGAAGTAATACCTATATTAAAATGAATAATACAAACCAAAACATAATTGAACAATAAAATAATGAGGCCAATCACATCCTTTTCATGCACTATGATAAAATTGAATATATAGAATTACTCCAATAAAGGGGGAAATATAAAAGTCCTATTATATGTTTGATTTTTTTAATTAGAATTATTTCCATTTATAGGCAAAAATGAAGCCTAAATCTCAAGTTGGATTATAAAACAAACAATATTTACTTAGGTTCAATTAGAGATACTTAAAAAGGAAATCATTAAACATAATCCTCATCATTTTATTTCTAGAAGTGAACTTTTTTTTGACTATCTTCTAGTTATATTGAACCCTCAGTAGCTTTCGCTCAAACCCTACATATTGTTTTAATCGTAAAAAAAGATGACCTGTTTCGAAAAATCGATCAAACTTATGACTTGAAAAGAAATCAATTTTCAAAAGTAACAGAGTCGCCATTTATTTTTTTAAAAAAAATAAGAAAACTTATAATCTATTTCAAAAGATTTAAACAGATAAAATCAATTGAAATAAAAAGAGTTTAAGTTCAATATACATTCTGAAAAGGAATTAGGCCCTCGAAATGTCCATTAACTTACGGTTAACCAGCGATATGACTTTTTAAAATTTAACTAAGTTAAGTAAAGGAAAATAATATTAAATTGTTACTTTTAAGTAAAAGACGACATAACTCTTATTTACACAAAATAAACTATATGTAGCTAAACATATAAATAATCAAATAATAGATATTTCAAGATTAAGAAAGACTATATTGGAAAACTTAATTAAATTAAACCATAAAAAGATAAAGTTAGTTAATCAATAACAAATAAATAAAGAGGAAAATAGGGAAAATTGAACTTGGGCCATTTTTTCCAAATTCTCAAATCTGATGGGCCTAATCCTGTCTTAAGACTAAACAAATTGCCCAAACAATGGGCTTTGGTCTAATCCTTCCAAAGAATCTGCTGAAATTCCCTTGGGCTTTTGGACCACTTCTCTGAAAAATATGTGTATATTTTTTTAGGGAAAATTGAATATAATAGAAAATTAATAACCTAAAATAAACGGAGTAGCTAGTGTTTGATTTAATTGTGCTCCATAACAAACGTTTGACAAAAATTGTCGGCGCGGCCTCTCTCCAAATATTCTCGCTCGAAATCTCCTCCAATCTTCACTCGCTTCCTCACTTTTTATACAAACACAAATGATTAGAATGGCTTCTAATTGTATAAAGACAGAGAAAATTGTTTTAAATACCCCCCCCCCCATATATTTTTGTTCCCTCTCTCCCATCTTCCAGATCTTCGCTCCCCCGCCACTCTCCCAAATTCGCTCGCCCACCCTCGCCTTTTCTCACTTTACAAAAAAAAAAAAACAAAAAAAACAGGAAAATCGGGATGTATAAATTGTGTTTCTGTTGTATAAAGAATTGGAGAAAATTGTATCTACACATGCAAAGTACTATATTTGCGCCTAACACTTATAAGATACAATAAAAATACTCCCTGCCCTGTTCTTGTGTGTTTTCACTTTACGTTTTATACAATTTCAAATTTATCTAATTCTATCTTTCTCGTTGAACAATCGAGTCAATTGTATATTCCTTGTCAAGTCTCTTGTGTCTTTCTCTCTTACTCATTTTATACAAAGCAAATAGATATAATCGTTTTATTTACACTTATAATAATACAATTCGTTTATACAGTCTCTGCTCACAGTGCTTTCTTTTCTTGTTTTATTACACTTCGTTTTATATAACTGGCGTCAACCGTATTATGTATAGCGAATTATACAGTTTCTAAGTTATTGTGATGGAGCGCAATTATTGACCAAAACGTTGCTATAGCATACAAATATGAATTTTTATTTTCTATACGTGAAAGTTGCCCTATTTTTTATGTCTACCACTGTATATGGGTTGTATCTCAACTTGTTTTTAGCTTTTCGGAACGTATATTCAATTTCCAGCCACTGTACTGCCTTCAACCTGTTTGTTGGCTATTTTTGGACTCAATAAAGGGAAACATTTCCAACGAGAAAATGCAAGGAGAATTTGGGCAGATTTCACAACAAAAAGAAGAAAGAAACGAGTTAGTAAGTAAAAAAGAACACACATTAACCAGAAAATATTTGTATACGAGGGAAGTTCGAATTAATGAAAAATGTATTTTATGGCCTGCTAGAATTTGGCCCAACATTTGGCTTCTTAAAATAATTAGGCTAGAATTGAATTTGCGTTCACCATGCAAATCTATATTATAGCCAATTGAAGTCCCAAACATAGCCAAATTGAATAATTGAATTAATGAGTGAAATTGGCTAAAACTGAAGTAAGATCAATTAACATAATGATCTTCTTAATCTTGACGAAATAAAATAATCATTTTAATTATAAACAATTATATAAACCAAATTAATTGTCAAAATATTTTACTAAAAATAAAATCTTTTTAAGATGATTTTCGAATATTGACGAAATATATTAATTATATACAAAATTATATAAAACAAATTGTCATTTAAAAATAAATATATATATATATATATATATATAATGAAAAAACTATTAAAATAAACATGAAATATATTTGAATTTTTATAAAAATTAGTTATTATAAATTGTTTAAAAATTAATTATTATTAAGGAGGATCCACGCATATGAGTAAATTCAAATGAACTATGGTAGATTCAAAATCTTGAATCCATCAGGTCATGATTACTGCAAAGCTAATAATTATCTAGGGCATTGTACATATGTATTATAAATTTCCTAAACAAAGTACAAATAATAAATTTTGGACCCTAGTTAATCAAAGGACTTATACTTGAATCGTGAACTTTGAGTCATAAAGTTCTAATTTTAAATCTCACCTTCTATATGTGATATTTAACACCATTATTTTAATATAAAATTTAGGAAGAATAGTCTGGTGGATCCTCGTTCTTGTATCGGATTGTATTATGGATACTCTTACTTAGCTTTTGGTATAAGGACCCCTCTTGAATGAAACATCCAAACCAACATTTTAAAACACTTTTTTTTTGATGTGCATCCTCTGTGGAAATTAAACCCGCATTGGAAGTTGATTCAGTCGAAGGAAGGAGGAAGAGCGTGAGCGCCTTAAAAAGACACAACGGACATAATTTTGACCTTTCTTACTTCCACTCAACACCCATTGTTAATGCCTTTTTGAGTTTTTTCTTCTTTTTGTCTCAATCTTGTAAAAAAAATTTCTTTTATTTGGTTGTCTTTTATTTTTTCCTTCAATCTACTCGTATCATTTTTTTTGTTGATTCTATTGTATTTTTTGTTGGTCTCATGCTGACAATTCGATGTTGTACTGTGGAATATATGTTGCAACTAAAGACATCCAAGAACACCCAACTAATCTTGGAAGAATGTTTGGAAGATGCCAAAAATGATCATCCGGCATGGGTGGATTTTTCCGATGGGCTGATGCTAATGCACAATACAACTCAACAATTCATCAACGAGTTCAAGGCAAGCAAGACAAGGAGGAAAGGAACACAGGAACAACAAAGGCAAGGAAGACAAGGATCAAAAACTAGTATTGATATCATTGTATATGATGTTGTTATTGGTTTGTTTATATATATATTGATTGTACTAGAGTTAATTTGATAATGAAATTAATTGCATTTACGTTCAGAAATAGAATAACTTCATTCAAGCACATATTAGTAAAAGAAAAAAGAGTCTTCCCAATAGCAATTACACNCGGGTCAATATATAATAATGTAGTTCTTTGCGCAGAGGTGATATCGGCGTAGGTGCAAAATGATGCAATTCGGGCACAATGTATTTGCACACAGCAGTTGCTTGGAGGCAGACAGTGCTTGGGCTCCTCCTTTTTTGGAAGGATCGGTGTCATATGTCGGGCTCAAAGTGGTCGATTTGATTTTTGCGGTTGCCCCTTGTATTGTACCGTTACCCTGATTTTCTACATTCAAAAAGCAAATCGTTATTCGTTTTAAAAAAGGGGGGAGGTTGATCTGTATCCATGATTTGGCGCCAGCGTGCTCCTTTGGCTTGCCATCCACACACCTCCTTCGAGCGTCGTTTTTTTTTTCATAAAAGGGGAAAGGAAAGAAAGAAAGAAATAATACTAATAATAATAATAATAAAATTAAAAAAAAACCTTTGAAAGATTTTGAAATTATCATTATAAAAGTTGATATCGAATTCTTTGACCATGCCTAGGTTGAGCACTTTACAACATCTGACCAACTGTGAGTTATTATTTTAATCCTTCGTTGTAATCGGACTGCATTGTTTGAGAAGAACTTTTTGGTGAAATTTTGAGTTTTACTCAAAATTTATGCCCCAGTATGAAGCTGTGCCAGGAAAATCTTGATGGAATTTTTTGAGATCCTCTCAAAATTCTGCCCCACGTTATCAATAGAATGAGAATGAAGTTTATTTATAATAAGACCGAACCGCATGTAGCGCCTACGTATCCCCTCTTGAACGGGAATCAGGTCCTACGTAGTTCCAATTAACAAAGAGCAGGGAAATCAATCTCTAGATGTATACCTTTTCACAGAATCTGAATTGATAGGTTTTGGCCAACTTCTCCATCCAATTTTCTGGTCAAGATGATGGCTCCGCCTGTCAGTTACTCACTCAAGACTAATGTACGGAGCCCTTGCCAAGTTGTGAAAGAACTTTTACCCTTTGCCTCGTCTTGATTGGAAAAATCCGCTTCAAAACAAGTGGCCCAGTGAGAAATGGCGGGGTTTGCTTCTTGTTGAAAGCTCTGGCCATTCTATCTGATAGCTGCCCATGACAATGCCGGTAATTCTTCTTCCATCGATAATGCCATTTCTCGTGCCCGAACTTGTATCCATTCCGCATCACATCAACTTTGCTTCTTGGATGATCCTTAGGGAAGGTATCTCTACTTTCGGCGGGGCTCACAGCTTCATTGCCGTATAACTAAGAAGTCAGGTGTGACCCCTGGGAAGTTCTGATTGTGGTACGCATAATACCCCCCTACACTGTCTAAAGGTCGCTTTTCTGCCAGTGTTTGTGATTATCTATCATCTTGCGCAATATCCTTTTGATGATTTTGTGTTTGCCGCCTCAACAAGCCCATCCCAGTTCATCTGTGGCCTGTATGCTGTAAGAGTTTCATGGCTGATCTTGCACTTCTCACCATTGATCTCATCAGGTCACTGTTTAGGTTGTGCCGTTCTCGGTGATGATTGACTCAGGGATTCCAACACCTACAAATAATTTTTTTTTTGACAAAGTCTCCACAATTTCTTTGTCACTGATCTTAGGGGAGGTGGGCCTCATCAACCCACTTGGTGAAAATAGTCAATTTAGTGAAACAAAAGAATGATCTGTCCCGTTGGATGTTGTTGGCCTCGATTGGACCAATGACTCCATGCCCTGCTGCGAACGACAGGTGAACTAGTGACATGGAGTTCGTTGGGAGGTACTCGAATCATAGCTGTCGTGAGTTGACATGATGGCCTTTCTGGACGTAAGCGAATGCCGTCTGTCCTCCCATAGTTTTGAGCCAATATACCTGATCTCAGAATCTTCTTGCTAATTAAAACCGTTCAGGGTGAGGGCCACCGTGCCTGCAGGTATCTCTTTGACCAACCTGCGGCCTCTCTTTAGCTTCGAACGGCAATCTAGCCATCCCAAATCGTGAGTTCTCCTATAGAGGATTTCCCACTGAAAAGAATTGGGTTGCTAACCTTCGAATTGTACGCTTTTGTACCCTTGTTGCAGCATCTTCTGTGTAATTCCACCACTCTTCAAATATCTCTAATGTCATCGTTACCAGGGCTTTCCTCAAGGCTCTCCTCCTCAACTTGAAACAATACTGGGTGTTCATGTCTATGAATGTGACTTGGATCGAGTAATTGTGATCAGGGTGTCGAATCATAGAAGATAGAGTGGCTAAGGCGTCTGCAAATTCATTTTGAACACTTTGGTACATGTCTAAATTCTGTTTTCCAAACCTTTTCATAGCCTGTGCAGACTCCAAATATTGACAACTTTCGATTTTTTGTTTGCCCCTAGCCCTCGAACCTGAATGATCAATAGGTCTGAATCCCCTAATTATTTCATTTCCTGGACATCCAGTCGATCGCCCCGTCGGAGACCTAGTAAATGGCAGGCTTATATTTCGCGCGCCATATTATTTGAGCAAGGAATCTGAGTGTTTGCTGATAAACTTACTGGATCTGTTGCCCCGTGGGTTAGATCACAACACCCCGATGGCCGCATCCAGTCAATTTTATCTCCATCAAAGAACATTCCTCCATACATCATTTCCTTCATCATGTCCTCCTCCCACAAAGCCACCCTTCATCTGAGAAGTAGGCTCTTCAGCGGTCCTGTAATCATCGTCCACGGGATCGGGCTGCCATATTGTCTGCTAATGCCTGTGCTTTTCAGTCACTGCTTTTTGCGTGACATACAACTAATGTCCAAACTCGCTCAACAGTAGCTGCCATTTTGCCCAGTTTATTGTGTCCATCGGGATTTTGTAAGATATCTTCAACAGGATCCATCCTTGAAATAGATCAAGTTAGGATGCTATGAGAGATGCATGTCGTAACTTTTGGGCAACCCATGTTAGAGCACACCAAGGTACGCTCTATAGAGAGTATCGTGCCTTCGTCACTATGTGAACTTCTTGCTCATATATATCTTGCCTGCTTCCGCCTTCCTCCCTGTTTCATCGTGTTGTCCCAAGATGCAACTGAAGCATTATCCAATACTGGAATATCCAAAAGAATGTCTATACCTGACTCTGGTGGCACCCAATACCAGGAGGATTGATAGATAGGTCTTTGATCTTGAGTCAAATGCTTGTTTGACATTCACTTGTCCATTTCACTGCAGTCCTCCTTTTTCACAGGCTTAGATGGTTCTAGATGAAGAGACGGAGCAAATGAAACGACTATGTAGTTAAGTCTCCCTAGAACTCATTACCTCCTTCTTGCTCTTGGTGGGGGAAGGTCACGAATGTGCTTTGATCTTCGACGGGTCCAATTCTACTATAACCTCGACGAAGCGACAATGAAACCTAAAATCTTTCCAGCGGGCCACCAAGACACTTTTGCGGATTCCAGTTTCCAGATTTTCTTGGCGTGCCATGGCAAAGAATTTCGTAAATCCTGCCAACTGATTTAAACTTTCCTTTGATTGATGATGACATCATCCCATAACTGTCACTTTCCTTATGGATCATGTCATGAAACACAGTATTCATCACTCTACACCATGTACGTAGCCACCACGTTCTTTTAAACCAAAAGGCAATCACCTTGTATGTAGACAGCCCCACGGCGTGATGAAGGCGGTTTTCTCATCGCTCGGCTTTGTGTCAATCTCCATTTGATGATAGCCGGCAACTCAATCCACAAATGACTGATTCTGCTTAGACCATGTCAATCAGTATGTTATGTTTGGTAAGGAAAGTTCTCCTTTAGGGCTAAGCTTTATTGAGATCTCGTAAATCCATGCAAACTCTGACATTTGGCCGTCTTTCTACACTGAACGACATTTGCAATCCAAGTTTGTTTAACTCGGTCCCCCTTGGAGTATCCCAGCATCTAATTGCTTTGATACTCTTCTTTGATTTTCAACTCATCTCGGGCTTGTATTTCTCTTTCTCACTTCTGTTTACAGGAGGACAATGCTGGGATCAGTGGGCAGTCGATGGGCTACGATGAAGTACTTAGCCCTGTCATTCGCGTAGACCAAGCGAAAATATCCTTATTCTCTATGAGAAACTCTTTAAACGCTGTTTTGCTTCTTTTGTCATATGGATGACTTACTCGGTTCTTGTACACTCGCATTTCCCAAATTCACCACTTCTGTCTCTACATAACCAAATTCCGGATATGGGTTTTTCCTCGAATTCCTCAACTCTTTTGTTAACTCCTCCGGAACCCCTCATTGTCTTCGCTCTTTCTGCTACGTCATTAATGTAGTTAACAGTCTCATTGTATGCCATAGTCCCTCAATTCACATTTTTATAATGAATTTGCTGGTGAGAACAAAATAGCAAAAAATTAAATACAAGACAAAAAAATGGGGAAAAAACGTTTTGATCAAGATTTGAAAATTCATAGTCCCTCATTTCGAAAGCAATACAGGGGACGGGAATTAAATCTTTTATTAAAAACTCCTTTATGTGTTGAATTAAACTTGATAGAAAAACATCTTCCAGGCTAACCCAGAGCTCTCGACGAGGTCGGAGATTTCGAGGTCCCAGTTGCTGACGCTGATCTTTGCTTCCTTTGCTTCCCACTAGGGCCCCTTTCTCCCCGTCGTGATCACGACGTTGCAAACTTTCCTTTCCCCTCTTCGTTTGTTAGCGAAAACCCCCTTCAAGAAGTCGTCTGAGATCTCATCAATACTGTCTCCTGAAAACCTGCTGATCGAAATGGATTGATACAATGGGTATTGGTTTCTTCAATGGATGTATACCCATCTCTAGGAGGTCGCACAATCGAGGCACATTCTTCCTTCGTTGTTGTACTTTATAACCCAAACCAAAAGTGGTGGAATGTCGCAGGCTGTATAGGTTGACTATCCCTTGTAATTCCGCCCGCAAACCTTTCCCCAAGCCCTTTCGAAAACCGAACAGCCATCATATCGAGAGTTTTTGGCTTGAACCAAGGTTTGGCACTCATATTACCAACAACGCTCCCTTTATGGTACTTTCGCCATCCATGTTCTTCTCTTCCTTCAATCGTGTATACAGATCCCCTTTATACCCATGGAACTAACAACCTCATCAACTCTGATACATGCCCATTCAAACTTCAGGCATTGGTGAAGAGTAGATGGAACCGCTCCAGCCAATATAATCCATGGGACGACCCGAAACAATAAGTTGTACATAAGGGAAAAATCCAAAATTTTGAAAGCTATGGGGAAAGTGACAAGACCAATGAGCATAGTCAAAGGTTATCCTCTCCCCAATAGGCCTGCCTCTCGAGAGGCCGTCAAATGTCCCCCTCACATTCATCTATTCTCCTGTCGATTTTTGCACTATCCACAGGTCCACACCAGCTGTTAGTGTGCTCATTAGGGCAAATGTTTTAAACCTGGAATTGCCTGCATCAACAATGCTTGTTTATCAACTTATCTTGATACTGAACCGAAATGTAACAAAGCTTTATTTGAAGTTGTTCCTTCGTTGGCACTCCATCTTTGTGAAAAGATATTTTGTAAGCCTCACCGACCTGCCCCACCATTTTGGGATACCTCTCTATGAGTGATGTAGATTGTACTAAGCTGCACCAGGACTTCAGAAGGCATCTCATGAGTTTTCGGAATATTTGATATTTGGAAGGGTTTTTTACTAACTCAGCTCGCGCAATGCCAGGGTGGAGTATTCTTTAGCTTTACCTTTTGCCAATACGTTGATCCTAGCTCTACGACTGGTGCTTTTAGTTTCTAGAGCTTCCCTGAACCAAATTTTCCAAAGTGGTAATTCTTCTTCCCCAGATCTTGTGACCCCTGTTGGCAGACATCTGTCTCTTCGCACACATTTTGTTTTAAATTCTCTTTTGTTGATCCCAAGGTAACGGCATGTGTGTCACAATTGTCTTGGGGAGGAATGCCTATAGAACAGCGACGGTGTCCTGGGTGCAGCAACTTCTTCTACTTTCAATGGGCGGATTCTTGCACTATTAGTGGTGGTGCTTGTGGGTTAGTGGTACAATGGCTTCTTCGTTTCCGACTGCCTGCGATAATTCTTCCCGATCCCAGACATCACCAGCTTCCACCATGTTGACTTGATGGTTAGGGGGGGGGGGGGGGAGAGGATTATTCGCAACATTTCGGTCTTAGGATCCTCAGTTTTATGGTTTTTGTATCACTCAAACATTTGAACCTATCCTTCAGGCTCTGCAAACTTCGGTGTGTGGCCCTTCATCCCAGACTGGTAGGAGGCGCAGACCTTGTTAGGGTCGTACCATTTCGCGCTAAACATATCACCGGTCAATGCAGAATTGGAGACGTACCCAGCCTGTGTTTCAGTCTCTCATAAAGTTGTGCTCTGGGTTTAGCCAAAGGGGTAAGGTTTTTGTAGTCTTCTTTCATAGGAAGGTCTGTTTCGATAATTTGGGTGTTTGAGTAGGTGTTTGAGTTTGGAGTGTGGTGGTTGAACATTTATAGACAGATATGGAGGTATGCAAGTAATTGAGGGGCGTTTTGGTACTATATTGCATGGGGTTGGGAGATATAGGGGGTGGGAGCTGAGGTGTTTGATGGTATGGGGTGTGAGTGTAATGGGGATGGTGGGTGGGTTTTTGTTGTATTGTGCCTCAAAGGGGGTCCCTAGTTCCATGAAGCCATCATTTACAGAACTTTTTCCTTTTTCGACTCTCTGTCAATTCCACCACCAGATTGCAGAGCCTGTTGGTTGCTTGTAAAGCCCCAGTTGATGATATCCCATTCTTTATGCCTTCTTCAATTCTTTCGCCTAGTTTGATGATTTCAGCGAAACTCTTTTCGCCACCAGCCTCATTTCGGATCATAGTAATTGGGTTTCTTTGGGCAATGATGAATAGTCTTGCATATTTGAGATTCTTCCATAGGGGTCTGGCCTACCTCCTCAGCACCTCATCTTATGTCATATTCTCTGAATGATTCACTCGGTTTTCTTCGCAAGTTCTGAATTAAAAACCAATCAGGTGCATTTTCAATATTGAAACCAAACCTATTCATGAAGTCAGTTGCATATCAACCATCGCCCCCATTTATCCCTTTCCCGAGTCTTGCTCATTACCATGATAGGGCCCTCCCCAATAAGACCTCCTCATAAAACTTCATGAGTTATCCTCCCTCTCTTCCACCCTACAATTGTCACAATCATTCGGAGTGGGCTGGGATCCCCATGCCATTGACGTCTCAGTAATTTCGGAAGCTTAATATCCTTCGTGATTCTAGCTCAGGATGCTGCACGAGAATCCTATAGCCCAACCTCCTAACTTCTTGTTTCCTTGACATGTTGTACCGTTGGCCAAGTTGTCTAATCTCCAGTCAGGGTTTTTTATTAGGAGATCTTTCTGATGGGACCTGATTCATGAGGTCATGGTCAGAGGGCAATTTCCACGGATATGGGATTGGGATTGTTGTTCCCAACAGTATTGGGATATTTGCGTTTGGGGGATTGTCTCTGGGAAGGTTTTGTTTGGTAATGTTGGTAGATAGTGGTGAAATGGAAACTTGGGTCTTTTGGGCGTGGGTTGGTTGGAAAGGTATTTGGACGAGTGGGTTCAGATGGGGACATATGGATTGGAGGATTTTTTTGGGCGTGGCCTGTTTGGTTAGGAGGATTGGTCTAGGTTTTCTCCAATTGAGTTCCAGAGAGATAGACAACTTGGCCCAATCACGCATGTGAGCTACCTCTTTCTTCCACTTGCGAAATCTTGCGCTAAAGTCTAGGCCAAGAAATCATTTTGAATGTTGTCCCTCCTCAAAGAAGCTTCACCCTTATGGTGCTGTTTGTCGTCACCATTTTATACCTTTGTCTTGGAGCTGCTCTTTGGAAGAAGGATAAGGGGGGGTCCCTTTTGATCGTGTCTGTGCCAGGATGAAGGCCAATCAACCTTGGGAATGGGAACAACAGTAGAATCAAAAGAAAAGAATTAGGGGGTTAAGATAATATCACACAATATCAACACGGTGTTTTTTAATATAACCGCCCTAATCCTGGAACGCCTCGTTGATCCAGAGGTAGGACTAAGCGACACGTACGTGATCCTATAATTATTCACGCCTTATTTGCCAATTTGGGAGTTTAGAGTTAGACAAATAATACCACTTTCGATTATTGAAATGATTTCTTATTTATTACATCCTCTAAAGATCCTAAAGGGCTAGGGAGAACATATGGGAAATAAGAAAAAAACAAAAAAAAACTTTAATTATCTGCTCTCCACTGTTAGCAAATCTGCTTCCTCATTTCTGGGTTACTTCATAATTGGTGTTGAGAGTTTGCGAGCCCAGCTTCTCTCTTTTTTCTCTCTTTTTCATCGCCAAAACCAGGAAGACCTACTTCACCCTCAAATCGTCTTGCTCGCATCCTCTAAAAGCCATACAATAATATTCATCGTGTGCAGAAGGTTCGTGCTCCTTGAACATCGATATTATCCTTCTTCCATCTTCGCAGTAGGTGTTCACTTGCGGTAACTTCGACCCAGTTCATTATCCAATGTGGCTCATGTGGATCCGCAGAGGTTCATTTGGATCTGTCCGAATTATCGTACAGGACTCAAGTGGTGCTTATTGTTGTGCAAAACACCATTCAAACGATAAGCCAATGAGAAAGTTTCATTTCCTCTTATGATGGCACTCGTGTGCTTCAACCATATATCTTCATTGGATTTTCAAGACACGGCTGAGCGCTCCTTTAGGGATGTAACCAGTACCTCTGTCCCACAGGGGAGATAAAATGTTTCATCCTTTCAGGGGATGGTTGATATTTTGTTTCCCCATAGTCCCTCTAACAATGTCCTAATACTTTTATTACCTCTTTTGGTAGAACTGTTCGACGTCCCAAAGTTGCAGCATCAAGTTTGCACCCCTCAAATACTTTTTTGGCCTTTGTGGGCATGGGCCGATGTCAAAGATCTTAGAATTTCTGCAAGTATCTTTGGGACCAATGTTTTCCCACCTCTAGAGCCAACACTATACGAACCACATAACATAAGCCGGTGTGGGATCTTCCTCCTTCTCTAGGAAAAACCCAATGAGCCTCCTAGGGCGACAGCGAATGCGTAAAGACATACTTCCCCATTTTGCAAAAGAGTCAAGCAAATTCTCTATGAAAGTTTTTGATAGACCTTCCTCATTCCCAAAGCGTGAAATATAATACCTCTAAAGACATTCAACTTCACTATTCATACAAAGTAGATTGGATTCTGACCCATCCTAATTTGCTTCAGAAAAGACTTGGACTTGCTTGTGTGTGAACAATCATTCCAACCTCTTTGTATGCGAGACCCATGATCCTCCAACTTCTTCGATTGTGGGGTTAACTCGAATCCTTGAATTTGAAGACTAAACCTCTCGGGTCCTCAGAATTTTCAACAATGCCTTGATTAAGTGACGATCTGACTCTACGGACGATCAAAGCTGTGAGGCCGCTAAATTTCATTTGCTTCTAACTCTCGAGTTTTTTTTGAATATCTTTCTCCACCAAGTCCTTCACTATGGGATTGACTTGACCACCATTTGCGTGTTGGGAAAGTGAGGGTGACGCATGACTCTGCAAACAAGGTAACAAACGACTTCTCAACTTCCATTTTGACAATGTTGGACTTGATTTCATCATATTAGATCACGTTGCACACAATAAAATGCAATTTGTCTAAGGGTGTTGGGGCCCTGTTAGACGAGTGGGTGCTCTATTATATGGATTGACCCCAAGGGTCAAACCTCCTAGGGCTTATCTCATGTATGATAATCAGGACTTCCAAACTAAGAGGGGGGAAAGGAGGAGTTTTCGAAATTCCTAAAAGAGGGTGGGGTGGGTATTGGCTTGACACGGACTTGAAGGGGATTCTACTGCGAGAGGCCTCGTGGCTTCGCGGTAGTAAAACTATCCACTACGTCCACCCATATGCCGACTCTCTATAATGGTGTCTTTTATAAGATTGGAGTAGGTTGTGAGAGGTGCAAAGGCACAACATCACGAGAACAAAATAAAAAAAGGAGAGGGTCCCATTGGGGGAAGTATGAGCGGGATGCCAATTATCAAGCAGTAAACATTTAGGATTTATTGGGAAAATGTAACTATAGGCATTTTATAATAATAAATAAATAAGCTAAATAGAGGAAATAAACATATAAAGATATTAAACTACGCAAATAAAGCAAACGGAATCGAGACTAAACATAAACACATAAGGGAAAGAAAGAGGTGAAAACATGAATAATAAACAATTAAGGAAAAGGGAAGGGAGGAACATGGAAGAAGACAATAAATCAGGCAACAAATATCTAAACATGGTACGCACCTAACAAATAATGAAATGACAAATGAAGTACCCCACATAGATAGCAATTAACACGTACTGGTAAAAACCTCATATCCCCAGCGATCCTCCATTCTGTCGCGCCACATGTTTGCAAAAAACGGTTTTGTGCGCGACTAACAACATCTTTGGGATTTCGAGTTTGGAGTAAGTCGCCACCCCTTTAACGAGTTAAGGCGCGTTATGCACCTATCTAAACCTAACCTAAGCTAACTAAGGTCAATGAACGCGCCCAGAGATTTAGGGTAAGGGTTCCAATTCCACCCTCGAGGGGAAGGTTTTAGGCATGCCCTCTAGTCCACAATCGTGGTCGCCGGCCGTAGCTCATGCAATCTTATTGTGGGGGTTCAAGTATCATCAGGTCACTTATTAGTTATCATTATATTGCTTGCCCTAAGTGCGAACAAGTATAAAAACATTAAGAGGCTATTTTTATAATTTAAACATGCGAGCTAGGTGACAGGCAATAATACACAATCAAAGTTATTTTGTTTTTATGTAACTACGAGGCTATGTATCGACAAAAATTGGCAAATATTAAGCAATTAATTGTGCACAAAGTAAAGTTTGAAAATTGAGCATTTTTTGACATATATAATTTTTATTTTAAAAAAAATGTTTGTTTCTTTATAGGGATAATGCACTATGTTGTTGATCGCTCCTCACCTAGAAACAATTTTGAGTTGAGTCGGTCCCTTAAAAAAAACAATAGTTTATATTTTTTAAAAAATGATTTAAAAGCATCTGTTTTAGCATGAGGCACATAAACAAATCGATTACACATAATTCCTTTTGAAATTCAACGGGTAGGTGGTACGTTCGATGATGCGTCGGTTTAAAAATTGAACAGACCCGTAGTTCCTTGACTTTCCCACTAACTATGGTAGGAGTATTCTTATAATTTATTTCAAAATGAACAATGTCAAAATAATCCAAAGTTTTAAAAGAAATTGAATTATGTTACAAGTTTTATATGAAATATTTTTAAAGCCATAAATGATGAAATGAATTTAATTTGTATTATAAAAATTTATTGCATCATGAATGCGGAAAACATAGGATTACTAATTAAATAATATTAACTAATTTTAGGGGGAGGGCTCCAATTGCCCAACAAAAGGGGGGTTTTTATGGATATGCTTAAAGTTATTTACAACCCATGACATGATTTCTAGGTGTTTTTAAAAAATACTGTAACATATAATAATGCCATGATTTTTGTAATGATATGAACATTTAATACCTAGGCATAGTTTTAATTTACGCGATAAACAATAAAATTTATAAATATATTTTGAACATCTAACAACCTACTCGAGATTATTCTGTTTGATTTTACCATTCAAAAAATAATGTAATCTAGTTATTATTTTTAAGACTTGTTAACAAAAGCGTCAAGCAAATTGAAAAAACAAAAATTGATTAGATTATAACACCTACAGATATTAAATCTTAGGCGATTAAAGACAAACCTATATGCATGTTTCTAAAAAAAAAAAAAATTTAATGAACAAGTAAGCATATAAATCCCCCTCTCCTAGACGACCCCCCCAATAAAATATATGTATATCAAATCTTTAGAATTACAATTGTTACACAACATTCGAATAAATAAAATAGGCAAAAATATAATATATATTATATATATATATATACATTCAAATACACACAAATAATCTTCTTCACTTAATCTTCACGTGAACTTCAAGTTTGAAACATGTCAAAGTATCAAATAACTACACAATAATACACTTATAGTCAAGGTGAGACAATATGCAATTATTTATTGACGAATTTTCTCATAAAACAAAGACACTGCTTCCACAAATAGGAATGGAGATGTAGCATGTTAAAATACGAACCGTTAAGTAGCAAACAAATGGGATTCACCTTTTACTCTAACAAATGCACATAGCGAAGAACACCCTTGAATATTTGCCCGATCATAATTAATGTGTTTTGTTTAGTATCAGAGACAATGGAGACCAGAGCGGTAGGAAGAACTTTGATGAGACGTGCATGAGTGTGTGAATGACGAGGAGGGGGTCTATTTTATATAAAGAGGAAAGCATACTCAGGGAAATAGAATAATTAGGCGTCATTCCATCACAATTTCCTTTTCAAGGAGACCCAAATCAGAAAAAAAATTCTAAATTATTTCAATATCCAAAAATAAACTAGTAAAAGTTCGCAAAATAATATATTGTCCCCTTAAATAACGAGCTAATCAGATTTTAAAATATTATCTTACGCAAGTATAAACAAATACGAATCAATTAAGAGAGGGAAATATTAGTTTAACTTAAATAAGAAAGAGCAAATTGATAATTTTATTTTCCCCTATATGAAAATAACGTAAAAGATCAGTCAATTTTAATTAGGGAAGGGGGATCAATTTAATATTATTTCTTTATTTCAATGAGCCAAAATTATATGATGCTTATTTTTCTAAAATAAGCACGTCCGAATCTGTCCCCCTAATTTCAAGAAAAGAAAAAGGAATCATTGAACAGGGCAACACTCTTTTCGAACAAAACAAATAAGACAAGTATCACATATTATAATTCAATTTAACAGACAAATAAGCAAAAAATGGAAAAAAATATGAGATCCATAAATAGTCTTTATTGACAGATTTTAGAATAAACATTTTATTTCATAGAGAAAATAATGACTAAATACAATAAAAGTGACTCAACAATTATCAAAAGATTGAAAGAACGAAATATTAATCCGAATTACCAATTTTAAACCTAATATCCAAATCAACCATTAAGGGCAAGGCGATTAACAATTAGGAAGGAGTTTTTTTTTAGCTGCCACAACAATATTGTTGGGAATCAAAATTTATCAAAATTTTAAGAGAATATACAGAAATCATTATTAACTTGTAATAAACCTCCTAAATCATACAAAGAATCAATTAGTCATGCCAAATTGCCATATAAGAAGAGTAAAACATCAAGGTTTTTATTTTATCTTATTTTTTTGCCAAGTTGATTCAACTGCAGGCTTATCCTAATTCAATCAAGTAGAGACAAGACATGTGCTAGTATGAACTAACCTTCATCATTTTACAAGTTGCGACTTTCATATCATTTAAACATCATAAAACTGTAATAAGCATAATACAACACTAATATAAAATTATCAATAAATATGTGAACAAGCAAAAAAATAGAAATAAAATAGAAAGATGTACTGGAATGGATCTATGGAGAAACGTCTTTAAAACTCGACATCCATGGTACTGTTAATATCATTGGCGAGGAGCTTGTTAGCCGAAACTGTTGTTGGAGGTGTCTTGTCGGTGGCAGGCTGTTGGTTGGAGTTGCTGTCCACCGGAGTTTGCTGATGGTTGTTGCTGCTAGTCTGGTGGCTGTCACCGACCAGAGCTGCGGTTGTTGGACGCTGCTGGTTGATTGCGGTGAGCCTCTGGCAGTTTTGAAAACTGCTGCTGTCCCTGCAAGATAAGAAGAGAAAAATAGAGTGAGCGAAGCAGAGGAGCAGAGAGGGGTAGGCAAGACGGGAAGGAGAGAGGTGACGGGAGGAGAAGAGAGGGGGAGAGGAGAGAAAGAGGGAGAAGGGGGACGACGGGAGAGGGAGGAAAAAGGGTGGCTGGAAAAAATTGGAGAGGAGAGGGGGGCTGTGGCGGCTGGCTGGCTGTTGTCGCTGCTGCGTCGTGTGCCTCTCCAGGCGCTGCTGCGTGGGCTGCCGGCGGTGCTGCTCGCTGCCAGAGAAAGAGAGAAGAGAGGAGAAGAGGGAGGAGAATGGCGGCTAGAGAAGGGAGGAAGAAGAAGAGAGGGAGAGCGACGGGAGAGAGAGGTGCGCCTGGAAGCTGCTGCTCCGGCGGTCTGCTTGTGCCGCAATCGTCCGGTTTCCTCCCTCGCCTGAAAAAATGAGAGAGGCGATGGAAGAGAAGGAGGGCTGTCTGCTTGGAAATTAAGAGGTGCGAAGAGAGTAAGAGAGATAGATAAAAATGAATTAAGTTTTAGGTTTATGGGTCGTTTTGTTGTTGAAATTAAAGAGAATGGGAAGAATTTAATCACAACCTCGGTTTAGATAGAGATGAAGGTTTATGATTCGATCTAGGGATTTATTAATTAAATAGACGGATGAAAATCAAAATGAGATTCTTTCTTGAACTTAGATGATCAGATACGGAATTGCAAAATTGCAATAACATTTGGCTAGAATTGGAATGAAAGAGAGGCTATTATTGTAATAAACTCTAATTCAGTGTCTAAATTGAAAGAATTGATAGAAAAGGCCTAGAACTTAAATAAGTTTCTAAAATATTTTGATAATTTGAAAATCATTTAAATTTTAAACATTCGAAATTCATTAGTAATTTTAAAAAAATATAAATAATATTATACAATAATTTTATAAATTAAATGATACTAAATATATAATTTTTGTGATAAAAAATCGACTAAAACTTTAAAAAACTTTAAGTAAATTTTAAAATACTATTTTAGTCCTAATATACCTAAGATGGTTAAAGGTCGGTTCCAAAATTGCTGTCACACAATGCTTATATGGATTTATAGGATGGTAAAGATGTTTGATCGAAATTTCTTGAGTGTGATTGTGAGGTATTGGCCTAATATGTAAACGTTATAAGGACGTGAATGATTTTCAAATATACTTTTCATGATATGAGAATTTAAACGTGATAACCTCACTATATGAAATTGTATAAAGGATAATACTCATGTGATACGTATTGAGTTATGATGATGAGATGTTCTTAAAAGGGTTAGACCCCTTGACCTCAATAACCTATGATGATTAATAAGCCTTACAGACATTTCAAAAAGGGACTCTATCTTGCCTCGAGTGAAATAGAGTGAATGAGCGTCCTTTACCACATGGGAGGTAGGATCCACTATTTACTCTTGATATGGGAGACTTGTAATGCATGTACATAACAGGTCCCAACTATATCTCCTAGTTCTAAACGAGTTGCCCCTATAGATTACGAGCTAGTGTAGCCACTAGTTGTTAGGTTCATGTTTTGGTATTAAACCGTTGCTTGGCAAATAGTCCGCCTTCCTTTTTTGTGTTAGGGTTCCATGAAACCAGGATTCCACATTAGCTCATGTGATCTATGTCGGTTGGAAAATGTTCCCAAAGTAAAATGAACTAAGGACGGAACTATACCTATGATAACCTAAGGGGTCTAGTTTAGTTTTGGTAGGGGTAATGGGACTCAACAAGCATTGCACTAAAGTTAGCCTGGAGGGGAGTCTTCGGAGGACTTCTTATGTATGATTATTGCTTATGAATGATATATGATATGTAAATGATGACTTGCACATTGTTGATACTATATTATGATTAGTTTCACTTATGTATATGTGATGTTTATATGGGTAAAGTAGATATATGTACTCTAAATGTTTGTATGTTAAGTAGGATGTTTGTCATGATTCTTGTTGGGGTTACTTGATTTGAGTAGGTGATGAAGGTTTAGCTGGTCATTACACTTATTGACTTGATAGGGGTTCTGCAAATTGTCTTGCTTTGGTTATGTTGAAATACACCCTATACAAATGCTTGTTGCTATATGAACTTGGATGATGAGTTTACTGACTTGAATAATGAATTTGATTAATGATAAGCATGGCTGATTGAATAGTTTTTGTGTTTGTTTGTCTTGTGATGGTACATGCCTATGACTTAATGTAAACCTGCATATTGTTGTATGGTCGTGTTGAATAGCATAAGTGTTTTCCAAGTAACTTGCATACCTTTTGAAGTCCCTTTTCTTAGCATATTTCAAAGTATTAGCATATGGTCTAATACTTTACAAGTGTGTACTAACCTCATTTGTCAAAATTTCATCCTTTTTCCCTAACATTTGAGGTTCCGGTCGTTGAAGTGCTTAGAAACGACTTGAAAGCTTTGATAGCTATTCATCCAAGTAGGGTAGCCGCACCTTCCTAGGAGATGCCACTATCAAGCTAATGAGTCACTTTTTGATTTAGACAATTATGTTCTTTCCCTTTCATTTAGTATTAACATGTTAGCCTATATGAGGTTTTCTTAACTTTATGGTTACCCCACTTGTTTACAAACACTATTATAGATGTTTATAGATGAGATTGACTATTATGACTGTTATATTTTTATTTACTTTAAGTGCAATAAAAGTCAAGACTAAGTAATCTTCCTAACGAAGGGGGGGTCCTCCGTAAACTCGATATATATATATATATATATATAATATAATAATATATCTACTATGTGTTATGTAGAGGTCTATGAAAACCCCTATATATGTAATGACAATTTATTTAAATATTCTACTAAATCTGACCTTATTTAATGAATGTAAGCCTAAGAGCTACTCTTAGTCCTCAAAGAGGACAACGATGCCGGTTACGTCTAGAGGATATTCCCGGATGTGACATTGGAGCTCATTGATATCGAGCAGAAAAACCTCAAAAAAAAGAATAAAATATATTTAGTAATTAAACAATGATATATCAACATGCGAATGTTCGTCAAGTATTTAGGGGTGTTACATTTGGGGTCTTAAAAAAAATGAAGAAATGGGGAGGCGGTGGTGGCTGTTTCAATGGATCTGGTGGCTGTAGGGAAATGGAAGTGAGGGAAAAGTCAAGGAGTTGTTCGTGGTGGTGGACTGATGGAGGTCCGGTGAGCTCATCGGAAAAATAATAAACAATGAAAGCCCTCTCTATTGTGAATAAACAATTTGAAGCAACACTTTAACCTAATAGCAAATTATTCTACAAATAGATAATAGAAAACTACCAATAGTACAATTGTGGGTCAAAACCACCGGTTAATAAAATATTTATGTATGAGATCTTATTCATATAAGAATGAATTTCTAAACTTTGTAAAATATCAATATAAATATTAACAAATGTAGCAGATAAAATGAATAGGAACGTAACCAATGACATGTAAAAAAAATGCAATTTAACAGAAATAAAGATTTTATAAAAATGAACAAATTCAACCAATTGTGAACAAATGATATTAACATAATTAAATGACAAAAATCCTAATATTTTGACAATAAGGATAATTATCTACATATTGCATCAAAACTACAAATGTGTATTTTTAGTTATTTAAAAAAATAATTTAAAAGTATTAACTTTTTAAATATCGAACCAAATTTGATGTCAACACAACTTAGGATCAACCGGACTTTATTATCACCTTAATGCTTTAAGATATGGTGGTTCATATGTTAGGAATCCTTGGAGGGATGACTCGGACGATAACATTGTATGTTACCTCTGATGGCTCACACACTTGTTTCTTAGGTTACACTCCACATTAGGTAGTTGCTCCAGGTTCTGATAATCCAGGGACTCAATCAGCTGCTACTATAACTCCTCCATTAGAGAATATGGTTTTGCCAGGTGTTGCATCATATTTGGGTAACAGACCTTCTGTGAACATTTATGAGCAAACGATATTCGGAAGGTTCAGGATGTTCATTCCTTCGATCTATACAGGTGACTTAATTGAGGATGCATCTGAAGTTACATGCAATGGGAGATTGCATAACCTTAGATTAATTGAGTATTATGGAATTGACTAACAATATTCAAAATGACAAGCCTTACCAAGTAGTGGTGGATGAATTATATTAATAGTAAGCCAGATTGATCACCTCCACTGTCATTTTTCTAGATAAGTTTATTTCACGCTATGAGAGGGAGCGCTAGAAGGTTAATTTGGAGTGTTTGTAACAAGATGGTATGCCAATCAATGAGTATGAGGTTAAACTTCATGCCTCGACTAGGCACACTTTTATGATACTTCCAATCGAGACTGACAGAGTGAAAAGGTATTGAAGAGTCTAATTATTTTGCTCATTTGGGTAGTGCTCCTCCTAAGAGTCGAGGTTACTTAGGGAAACTTGTCACTCTTAGTTTAACAAACCTATTCATGTTGCGGCACTAGCTGTTAAGGCTGATTTTATTGGGCATAGTTCTTCTAGTTCAATACATACTTCACATGGTTCATCTTCTAGACCAGTAGGTCATTGTGGGCATTATGTTCATTCAAGTTCCTCTCATCACCATACATTTCATATTTAATATTGTACCCTTATTTTGGTATTTTCTTAAAGTCAAGCTTTCAATTAATTAACATGAATTAATTTATTTTAAGTAATTAATTAATATGATTAATAAACATGAATTATTTACTTAGTTTTTCCTTTTTGGTCAAATATATATTTTCTATACTAATAACTTTTAAGGGTAAAATAGGAACAATCGAGTCATTTATGCATTCATTTTGTAAAATGATAATATTAAGGAATATTAAGAAAATACATAAAAAAAAAAAAAAACCATGATCTTGGCCGCATAACTTACTTTAGCACTGAATTTGTACGGGTGTTTATCTACCACCTAATTTTATTTTGCGTGAATTTTTTTGGAATTGTTTAGATACCACCCACCCCATTTTTCTTCTTCTTTAAATCCCCCACCCCGCTTTTCCAAAACCCCACCTACCCCTTCTATCTGGCACCCGCTTGTGTTTTCTTCCTCAAACTTTCAAAACCCATCCTCTTTTCCTTCTTCAAACTCTACATTTAAACTATATTTTCTCGTTAAACACATAAACAAAAAGAATCACATTCAAGACCAACATAAATTTTTTTACTCTTTATTTTGGAGATTTATTTTTCTTAAAATGTTATGTATTTTTTTTAAAAATAAAGACTTGGGCATAAAAAAGATAATGTTTTGTCAACCAATCAATAATGTGAATGGTTGACAATGGCGATTGAAGCAATCGGTAGAAACGTTTTTTTTAGAAAAATAATCACTACAAATAATTTTTAAAAAATTATTTAAGAATTACAACTTGATTATTATATAAAAAATGAAGAGCACTAACAATCAACAATGGCAGTACATGACATTGAGCATTGGGAAATCACTGCTAATGACTTCATTTTTTCTTAAACTAATTGAAAATTAAAAATTAACTAGCATTTAAATATTATGAAATGGAAAGAAAGAAATGAATTTAAAAAATCAAAAATCAAAAATTAAATTTTAGAGAATTTTGTTTTAAAAAACTCCACAATAAAATCATTTTGCAACGTTTATTTTAACCCTTGCGATATAATTTATTTTTTGACGATTTTATAGTGGAGGCTTATGATAACGTCCACAAATTGCACCAATTTATGAGTTTTTTTTAACGCCGTCTTTTATTATAATTTGTACTGGTTTTATTGTGGAGATTTGTGATAATCTCTGCAAAGCTTTGTAAATGTCACAATTCATTACCATTTGTTACACTGGTACAAAATAGGAAATAGGTCGAAAAACTTGAAATATAAAAAATATTTTAAAAAACAAGGTAATCGTGGAAAGTAGAAATACAATTGATTATATGTATTGCATGTTTTATTAGCACGAGAAGAGAAAATTATATTTTAAATTCAATTGTGGTATCAAAATTCATACAATTTAGATATTTAGGTTAATTCTTTCGTGAAAATGGAATAAAACATAAAAATGTTACTCCTATAATATGTAGTTTAATGGGCGATGGGTTTTGAGGTTTTCTTGGTCAATTTTGTGTTGAGATGGTGGTTGTGAGTTTGAGCAATATGATTGATCTGTGGAAAATAGATAACAATGGGATATTGATTTTATCTATTTGGACGATTGACTCCATAAAAGAATACCATTTAAGTTAAGGATGTATATCTTGCCCATTTGAATATTTTTTAAGTCAAATTTTATATGGTGCTGAATATTAACTTATGACGAAAAAATAATCTCGATAATCTTTTTAGCAATAAACTGGCGCTGTTTTCATGCATATATTTTCTACACTCTTAAGGATGAAATAACAAGAATATTACCAACTTTTGAAATCATCTGATTTATGCTTCAACCAAACTTTCGAAATAGATCGTAAATTAGCATATTACAAGACTTGAGTTTACATACACAAAATGCAACGAAGTATATGACCATACTTATATTGCAACCCATGGTGACATGATCAAATCAGCCCTCAACCATTCATGTAAATATGCAACACATTGATCATGTAGAAGTACCAAGGTTTACAAAATAAAGATGCCAATATGATCTTCCTTAAGGCTCTCAAAATCTCCATCTCCAATGGTCAGCTTCACACATCCTTTCGAACATTCCCTACGATAGAAAAAAATATCGCTAAGCATATAACTTAGTGGTGGAAAAACTATAGGTTCAGAGCCTCAGATTTACGAAGTTATAATTCTCAAGTGAAGGACATCACAATTGAAACAAAATCATAAACAATATACAAAGAGTAGCGAGTTCGATATTTGAAGATCCAGTCAAGAACGCTCATAGCACCATTTTCCATGAGATTCAACTTTTTTATTTAAGGTTATAATGTTCTTAGACTTGAGGGAAAACAAATTTAATAGAAGCAGGGATGAAAATATATAGCTACAAAAGTGATCCTTATCACAGGAACAAATGTCACCTAAAGGGGATCTCCAGAAAGCCTACATATATACCTATATTTACATACCTTATAACCACACTTCTAATGTATATGTAAATATAATTTGAAATTACGTAAATACCCCATACAATACCTTAAATTATGATAACACTTATGTCAAGCAAGGTTGCAAGTATCACAGAATTTCAAGACCCCAAAATGAATATAAAATATACTGTAGTAATTAAGCAATAATGTATCGACATGCGAATGTTCGTCAAGTATTTAGGGTTGTTAGATTTGGGATCTTGAAAAATGAAGAATCGGGGAGGCGGTGGTGGTTGTTTCAATTGATCTCGTGGCTGTTGGGAAATGGAAGTGAGGGAAAGGTCAAGGAGTTGTTAGTGGTGGTGAACTGGTGGAGGTCCACTGAGCTCACCGGAAATGTAATAAACAATGAAAGCCCCCTCTGTTGTGAATAAACAATCTGAATATTCTTATCTCTAAAGATATCCAACACACTTTGACCTAATAGGAAAACTATTCTTTAAATAGAGAATAGAAAACTACCAATAGTACAATTGTGGGTCAAAACCACAAGTTAATAAATTATTTGTGTATGAAATGTTATTCATATCATAATGAATTTCTAAACTTTGCAAAATATCAAAATAAATATTAATAAATTAATAGATAAAATGAATAGGAACAAAAATATTACGAACTTAGTAGCCAATGACATGTAAAAAATGCAATTTAACAGAAATAAAGATTTTATAAAAATGAACAAATATTTGAAAAAATTCAACCGATTGTGAAAAAAAAATTTAACAGAATTAACTGACAAAAATCCTAATATTTTGAGAATAAGGATAACTATCAACAACTTGTATTAAAACTACAAAACATGTATTTTTAACTATTTGAAAAATAAAATACTTAAAAGCATTAACATTAGAAATATCGAACCAAAATTTGATGTCAACACAACTTAGGCTCAACCAGACTTTATTACTTCCTAAGCTTTAGATCGTGTGGTTAATATGGTAGGATCCTTGAGGGTTGGGCATTAGGCGTTGTGGGTTACCAGTGTAGTTACCTATGATGGCTCACACGCTGGTTTCTTAGGTTACACTCCACATTAGGTAGTTGCTCCAGGTTCTCAGAATCCAGGGACTCAATCAACTGCTATTATAAATCCTCGATTAGATAATACAAAACCAATAGATTCTAGGTACGGGTTCAAGTCATTATGAAAGAAAGGGTTATGCATCCTTCGAAATCCATAAGTGTTGGTCTCTGTTGAATTTATTTTTTTCAAATTGAGAAGGAGGTAACAGACAGGTGTAAGACAATTTTAATAGGCAAGTATAATAAAAGTAAAGACTAACAACAAGTATATGATAAAAAATAATAACATTACTTAGCCTAAGTTTGACCTATCGTCAATCCTAAAAATAATGAATTGAGGAATATAATTCGAACTTAATTCGGAATAGCTTATTGAGAGAAGAAAGAAATATGGGGGACCTGTGTAAGACATCGTTAAAGGTTACTATGAATGAATACGAATAAATTCAAATACTAACTTCAAAATAAAAATTCTCTTATTACATGAAGACCTTGGGAAATTGATAGAACGTTTCATGGTCATTATAACAACGAAAATATAAAACAAAAAAATCCCGTATTTTGTACATTAACATTGGGAAGACTCCAAATGGATAGACCGATATTTTCTCATTTTCCAATTTTAACAAATAAAACTATTCAATAAATAACAAAATATCTAAAATTAACCTCAAACAAAATGAATACGCATAATAATAGTAATAATGATAATACTAATAATGATACCAACACGAACAGTAACATCAGTAACAAGACTACTACTAATAAATTTTATAAACTTATGTAAGAAAAAGTAAAACATCAATATAAATGACTTAAAAAACCAACCAATAGAATGACTAAAGAAATATAATAAACAATAAACAACAAACCCAAAAATACAGATTAAATCCAGTGTTGTGGTGAAATCCTAGTTGGTCCGAAACAAGGATGGGTGCTTTTGGTATTGAGTCGGTTCGCTGGACAAGAAGCGGAGCGTCAATGTGAGTGACCTTTGGCTAGTGTGAGCTCATTTATATTGTAACACCTCACAACTAGAAAGAACAAGAAAAGAGATTAAAATCTGAAAATATTAGTTTTTTTGGAAAGTGAGTTTTGATCATATTCAAACGACCATAACACCTAAGTCAGGATAAGTTAGAAGTAGTTTCTGATATGGTTGGAAATCCCTTAAACATGACTTTCAACAGCAGGTCGATTTTTTCACGATTACATATCGGATGAGTAAGTTATGACTTTCGTGACGTGGGTGCGCAGATTAAGAAAACTTCCAATCCGGATGAGAAGGCAAAGTATACTCTTTCCTTACCTAATTATTTAATTCATTTTAAGGAATAAATTAAGGTATAGATAAGATTTCATTCAGTTTTTTAAAAAAAGGAGAGAATTCATGCTAGAACTTGGAGAAAAGAGAAGAGAAAAAGAAAGAGGCAAGATTCGCCAAGATCGTTGAACTAACTTGAGGATTTCATCGGGAGTGATCCTTAAAAAGGTATGTGAGTCTTTCATAATGTTGGGTTCGATAACTCACGTGCCAAGCATGTTTGATTCTGTGTGATTTAATCCTATAATATTGGATCTTGAATGTTTTTGAAATTTGTTCTTGACATGCTTTTGTTCTTGAACATGAGTTGATGTTTATGAATCTATTGAGCTAGAAAGTATTGTTTCTTGAGTTCTTTGTGTTAGATCTTTGTATATATGATTTGGATACATATATCTAAGGTGAATTTGAGAAAATAAATTGAATCATGGTGATCTAAGGTAAGGAAAAGAATATGAAAATTCGGTAGGCGTCACCTGGTCAGAGTCAGGCACGACGGCCCCTATCTATCCAGAGGATGTGGGGTGGTATGCCTGCAGTGCACCGAGATGGAGCCTCAGACAGATGGTCCTGGCATGGAGCTCCTAGGACGCGCCTGAATTGACTTTTTTTTTACCCAGTTTTTGTAGTTTCGTCTGATTAATCCTTTCTAAAGTGTTTTAGCACTTTCGAATGATTCTAAATACTCTAAATTACTTCTAATCATATACAAATCATCCAGAAACATAAATTACAACCTTGAATCCATAAGTTCAAATTTAAGGAAAGTTTAGAGCCAAGTCTAGAAGGTTCTTAAAGTCCTTTCAAGAAGTCTTTTACAAATGCTTTGAAACTTATTTTAAGACTTAAAGATCAGGTTGAGTAAAAAGCATAAATAATAAGAAAATATTTGAAGTTTCATAAGTCTTTAAAAAATGTTTTAAGGTAATTTTAAGACTTAAGTTTGAGTTAGTTCAGAGTATGGTGAAGTCTTTTCTTAAAAATAGTATATGGGAACTAATTATTCCCAAGGAAGTAGAAATGTTTCACTGTTAAAAAGAAGGGAAACTGAGATTTTCAAATAGCATTTGGGCTAGTTTTCAGGAAAGAGTAACAGTTTTCTAAATGAAGAAGGCAGGGAAACTGAGATTTTCAAAATAGCCTTTGAGCTAGTTTTGAGCACTTAATCTCACATCACAGAAGTTAGTATGTTTTACAAAAATAAGAGCTAATGTAATGGCATTTTGAGTGTAGTATTGAGCATCGATATGTGGGAGAGTTCAGATAAATCCTATACCCCATAAACCATGTAGCCACCATGGGTAGAAAAGGGTCATACTTCTTAAATGATTTCTTTAGTGATTTTTAGCATAAACTAGAGGAACCATTAGGCAGTTCAGGTCCTATATCAATGGAAAGATGTAGGACGACTCTTGTAAAGTGAGGCAAGCTCTTAAGTGATCGTTGTCAGTTAGAGAAACTCCCATATAAGTTAAATGTATGTGTATATATATACATTAGTTTATTTGTAATTTGACATACATCTCGGAGTTATTTGGATCCTTGTATAGCTTCAGAATTTACAACATGTTTTCAAAATAGTTTTTCTTTATATTGCACTTGTGTTTAAATTGCTAATATTGAAATGAGTTAGTTATGTTGAGTTAAGTTGAGCTAGGTAAGTTCTTCACTATCTTTCAGACTCTTTCTAGCCTATGTTGTTTGGGATTCCAACTCGCATACTCGTACATTACATGTACTGATACCAGTTGGCCTACATAGTATTATGATGCAGACGGAGGTAACTAGGATCGACATTCGGCGTACGGTTGATCCAGTGAGAAGCTTAGAGTCAGTTGGTGAGCCTCCTTACATTCTGGAGGACATTTTTTACTATTTGATTTTCTTTTTTAATTCTTAGGGTTATTGGGGGTCATGTCCCAATATCCATATTTGTTTTAGAGACTTCATAGACAAATAGAGTTAGTTCTTCAGTCTTGTCCTCTCTATTGTAATCTTTTAATAAATGAGTTGTCGTTTTGGCTAAGTTATTTTTTTAAGATATCTTTCATGAGTTTTATCTCTTGTTTAATATTTCATTGGGTAAATAAGACAGGCCAATGGTTCGCTCGAGTCTAGTAATGGTGTTTGAGTCCCAGCCACATCCAAGGTATAGGCTCCGGGTGTGAGAAACTTGATATCGAAGCATAGAGTTTAAGATTCCTAGGGATTCTATGAAGTCGTGTATGTAGAGTCCTAGTTACCGGTGTGAAGTGCGCCACATATATAATTAGGAGTCTACAACATATATGAAATTTCTAGTATTTTCATATAAATATGCCTCCACAAAGAGCAGCAAGAGGTCTTCTAATTAAAAGGAACATTAAGGACAAGAGGTACCCAATGCACCAGAAGTGCAACCCTAGAGAGAAGTCACTAATGACGAATTAAGAGAGAGAATTAGGATGCTGAGTCAAGTTGTGGCAAATAAGATTAGTCAGCAAACAGGAGCTCGGCAAGAAGGGGTCGACACTTCAAGGATTCATGATTTCTTCAGGATGATCCCCCTAGTTTCACTGGTTCAAGCACTACTGGAGATCAAGAGAACTTCACTAAGTAACTAAAAAAAGTATTTTTGGTGATGCATGTTTCTAACACTGAGAGAATTGAACTAGCTGATTACCTTGTTGACACTAAGAGAATTGAATTAGCAGCTTACCAACTCAAAGGTAATGCCAGAACATAGTTTGATCAGTTGAAAGATGGTAGAGATAAAGACGCACCACATGCGAGTTGAGCTTGTTTTGAGGCGTGTCTTTTCCCGAGAACGGAAAGTGGCCAAATACATGAGTTCCTCACAATTAATGATTCTCTTAGTGTGCATGTGTATGGGTTGAAATTCACCCAAGTATCGCGTTATGCTCCTAAAATTGTTAAGGACATGAACAGTACGATGAGTTTGCTTGTTGGTAGATTGGGTCGTTCTTCAAGCAAAGAGGGTCGGGCAGAAATACTTATTGGGGATGTGAACATTTTGAGGTCGATGATATTGTGCAACGTATAGAGGAGAAAAAGGTAAGGGGTGGAGAGGAGTTCAAGAACAAGAGATCTGAGACATGGGATAAATCAAGGCAGCAGAAGAGCAATGCCAACCGGTCATCATTCTAGGAAAAATAGAAGGGACCTGGTAATGCACCTGCACCTAAGATAAGGGGTGTGTACGACAATCCGATTTTCAGATGTAAACCTACTTATTCGTAGATGGCGTGGCACAAGAGGGTAGTAAGCTCCTGCATGCGCCAAGTGTGGCAGAAATCATTCAGGTACCTGTCGTGATGGCTCCACTAGCTATTTCAAGTGTGGTCAGAAAGGGCATTTCATGCGAGAGTGTCCAAAGAACAGGCAGAGAAATAGTAATGGCAGAAACAAGTCCTAGTGTTCATCGATTACTCCATCAGAGAGGGCTGCACCTAGGGGAGATAATTCTGGTACTGGCGGAGGGACAAACCGCTTGCATGCGCTCAACAATCAGAAAGAGGATTTGCTAGATGTTGTCACTGGTATGATTCAAGTCTTTCAACTACTGTTTATATTTATCATTGGCTAGAAGACCCCAAGAGGGATTTATCTTGTACCTCTCATATGTTGCTATTAACTTTGATATTAATATACCCCTGAGCAACTTTGGTGATCATTTTCAAGTGTTTCTTCTATCTACGATTTATTTCACAAACCTTTGGTGAATCCATTATGAAGCAAGGTCTATTGACAATTGTCCCATTTCAGAGTCAATCACAAGAGACGTATCATGGCATTAGTTTGATGATTAGATAGACATGCTGGTAGACCTTTGATGTCATATTTCGTGGTAGGGATGGTCTCCTTCTTGCTTAGTTTTCCTCAATCGATTGTAGAGATCGAAATTTCAAGTATCAGGTTCAATGATTAGCTTAGAAGTAAAATAGTGACGTGCTTAAATAAGAGAGGAAGGGGTGTTTCATTTCAATACCTAAAAGGCTAGGAAAGTCAGTGTTCGAAGTCTAGTGTGTGTTTCTCACTTAGTCCGAGTTAATAATTACTCTAATTTTGAGACACCTCCTATTCAGTTGTTACCAGAGTAAAGAGTTTCCTTTTCCAGAAGTCTTCCAGATATCTTCCTCCGAGTCCCCTGCTCAGAGAGATAGATTCAGTTTAGATATTCTTCCCAAAATCCCATCCTATCTTATTTTATTCGCGCCATATTAGTGTACTACAACACAGGGTTGAATACAGTTAAAAAATATGTTAGATAAGGGTTTCATTGGACCAAGTGTCTCACCTTTTAGGGAGCTCTGATCTTATTTGTAAGAAAAAAAGATGGGTCCCTTAGGATGTGTATAGATTACCTTCAACTGAATAAGGTTATCGTCAAGAATAAGTATCCTCCTCTCCTAAGATGATGATTTCGCCAGGCTTTCATCAAAGTTCCTCCTCCCCTCCTGCTTCTTTTCGTGCAAATTGATCTCAGATCAAGCTACCATCAACTGAAAGATAGGGAATGTGATATTCCAAACACAACTTTCAGAACCATTTTATGGACAATTATGAGTTTTTGGTCATGGTCCCTTTGGGTTGTGCAACATTCATTCACCTTATACCTTACTTTAGACTGATGTGTAGGTGGGTGTTTATATATCCTACCACCTAATTTATTTTGGGCCGTGAATTTTATTCTTGGGAATTGTTTAGATAACCCCCACCCCATTTTTCTTCTTCTTCAAATACCCCCACCCCCCCCCACAACCACACCCTCACCCCCGCTTTTTTTTTCCCTTTCAAACAACCACCCCAACCTACCCCTTCTATCCCTGGCACCCTCGTTGTTTTTTCTTCCTCTTCTTTCTTCTTTCTTCCTCAAACTCCCAAAAAACCCATCCTCTTTTTCCCTTCTTAAACCTTACACTTTAAATTCTATTTTCTTTCCCCCATTTATCGTTAAAACACATCACAAAAGAGTCACATCAATACCAACAATAATTTTTTTATTCTTTTTTTGGAAAATGGATTTTTCCCCTTTAAAATGTTATGCAATTTTTTTTGAAAAATAAAGACTTGGGAATATAAAAGAGATAAGTTTTGTCAAAACCGAATCATAATGTTATGTTTACAGCAATGGCTAATTGAAGCAATGGTAGAACTGTTTTTTAACTAAAGAATCACTACAAAAAATTGTTTTTTTTAAAAATATTAAAGAATTAAGAACGTGATTATTATCTAAAACAAAAAAAAAAAATTAAGAGGCAGTCTAACCTAACCAATCAACCTGGAGTACATCACGTTAAGCATTGGAAACAAATCACTCTAATAATGACTTCAATTTTTCTTAACTATTTGAAAACTAAAAATTAACCATTAGCATAAAATAATAGAATATTGCCAAGACGAAAAGAAATGAATTGTAAAATCAAAAATATCAAAATTAAATGTAGAGAATTTTTGTTTTTAACAAACTCCACTATCAAATCATTTGCCAGAGTTTATTGTAACCCATGCGTATATTTATATTTTGTGATGTTTATAGTGAAACATATGATAACTCCGCAAATTGCACAATTCATTAGTTTTTTTAACAAAAAAAAAACGCCAGCCTTTATTTTAATAATTTGTAGCGGTTTCATTTTGTAGATTTGATATCTCTGTGCCAATTAACATCAATTGTAAAGCTTTGTAAATTCACACTTCATTACATTTGTTAACACTGGTACCCTCTAGGAAATAGATCGAAAAACTTGAAATAATAGACATATTTAGAAAATATGGTAATCGTGGAAAGTAGAAATACAATTGCTTATGTTATTGCAATGTTAAATTAGCACGAGAAGAAGAAAATTAATTTTTTTTAATAAAAAAAAAACAAAAAAAAATTGAATTGTCGGGTATCAAAAAGAAGAAGTGCAAACAATTTAATATTTTAGGTTAATTTCTAATTCTTTCGTGAAAAAAATGGAATAAAAGATTAAAAATGGTTACTCCTATAAATATGTAGTTAATGTTAATAAAAACAGATTTTAGGTCTTATGTGATATATATCTATATATATATATATATATATATATATAATATTATATATATATAATATATATATAGCTCTCTCTCTCTCTCTCTCTCTCGCCTCTTCTCTCCCGTCGCGCGCTCAGCGCGCGCGCGCGCGCGCGCTCGACATCGCTCGCTCGCTCTAATAGAGAGATCGATAACCACCCAGACTACACTACAAGCTAAAATTTATATTTGCCCCATTATATTATAATAAGCACTAGATCGGTAAAGTTTAATATATTTCAATGAGATGAATATTTCAAAGAAATGGATGTTGGATATTCACTAGTTCTATGGGTGAGGGACTGTTTGGGCAGAAACAATGGATAAACAGGGAGATGTGAGTTGGGTTTTGTCGGAAAAATTACAATAGCGATGGGTTTTGAGGTTTTCTAGGTCAATTTTGTGTTGAGCTGGTGGTTGTTGAGATTTCTGGAGCAATGATTGATCTCGTTGGAAGATATAGCGGGTTTTTGGTGTCGTAAGTCTTTCAGAGAGATACTACCACTTAATAAGAAACCTAATTTAGTACTGGTGACATTTAAAAGAGATTAACGATGGGCATACTTATTTTAATCTAGTTGAGGGATTGAGAACAAATAATTTAGTTAAGAATGTATATCTTTCCCATTTAAATATTTTTTTGATGTCAAATTTTATTTGGTGCTGAATATTAACTTTTGACGAAAAAAACATCCCATACTCTTTTCAATCCGCAAAAAACTATGGCTTTCATGCATATATTTTTCTCCTTTCACTCTTCTTATAGGATGAAATAACAAGAATATTACCAACTTCCGGAATCATCCGGTTTATGCTTCAAACAAACTTTCAAAATAGATCGTAAATTAGCATATTACAAGACTTGAATTTACATACACAATATGCAACAAAGCATATGACCATACTTATATTACAACCATGGTGACATGATCAAATAAGCCCTCAAATATTCATGTAAATATGCAACACATGATCTGTCGAAAGTCCCCAAGTTAATACATAATATAGATCCTAGAATGTTACATTGATCTTCCTTAAGGCGCCTCAGGTAAAACTCCAATATCCAATGGTCAACTTCATACAGCTAATCCTCTCTCGAACAACATTCCCCTACGATAGAAACAACTATCGCTAACATATACTTAGTGTGAAAGAAACTTATGTTCAATTTCCTCAGATTCACGAAGTTATCATTATCAATTGAAGGACATAAAATTGAAAAATCTCATTAACTCACGTAACCATGCAAAGATTATCTAGTTCTGATATTTGAGATCAGAGTCAGACGCTCATAGCATACCTTTTTTCCCACGAGATTCAACTTGTTTATCTAATTGTTAGACTTGAGGGAAAACGAATTTATTCGAAGGAGGTATGAAAATAAAGAGCTACAAAAGTGATCCTTATCACAGGGACAGATATCACCAGAAGGGGCTTTCCAAAAATACTACGTATATACCTAAATTTATATACCTTATACCGACAGATCCAATGTATATGTAAATATAATTAGAAATTACGCAAATACCCCCATACAATACCTTAAATTATTATAATGCTTATGTTAAGCAAGGTTGCAAGTATCATAGAATTTCAAGTCCCCAAAATGAGAATAAAATATACTGTAGTAATTAAGCAATGATGTATTGATATTCGAATGTTCGTCAACTATTTAGGGTTGTTACATATGGGGTCTTAAAAAAATCAAGAAACGGGGAGGCGGTGGTGGCTGGTTTAAAAAAATCGACAAAATCGACTGGCCTTCTGGCTGTTGACAATTGAGTTAGGACGGTCTGTGCGGAGAGTTGGGGTTGTTTTTTGTGATGAACTGGGGGGGTCCTAACTGGTACTGAGCTCAACGGAAAAATAATAAACAATGAAAGCCCCCCTATTGTGAATAAACAATCTAAATATTCTTATCTCTAACGATATCCACCACACTTTGACCTAATGAGCAAACTATTCTTTAAATAGAGGATAGAAAACTACCAATAGTAGAATTGTGGGTAAAAAACACCGGTTAATAAAATATTTGTGTATGAAATCTTATTTATATCGGAATGAATTTCTAAACTTTGCAAGCTATCAAAATAAATATTATTAAATGTAACAGATAAAATGAATAGGAACAAAAATTTTACGAACTTAACCATTGACATTTTAAAAATGCAATTTAACAGAAACAACGATTTTATAAAAATGAACAAATATTTGAACAAATTCAACCGATTATGAAAAAATAATGTTAACAAAATTAACTAACAAAAATTCTAATATTTTGAGAATAAGGATAATTAAAAACAAATTGCATTAAAATTACAAAACGTGTATTTTTAGCTATTTGAAAAATAAAATACTTAAAAGCATTAACTTTAGAAATATCGAACCAAAATTTAATGTCAACACAACTTAGGCTCAACCGGACTTTATCATCTCCTTAATGATTTAAGATATTGTGGTTCATATTTTTGGACTCCTTGGAGGGATGGCTCGGATGGTAACATTGTATGTTACCTCTAGATGGCTCACACACTTATTTTTTAGGTCACACTCCACATTAGATAGTTGCTCCAGGTTCTCAGAATCCAGGGACTCAGTCAGCTGCTATTAATAACAAACTTAACTTCTCGAAAAACTTCTCATTAGATCATAATGTATTGCTATGATTTTGCAATCATATTTGGTAAGAGTTTTTTTTTTTTTTTCCATGAACAGTTTGAGGCAAAGATGTTTGAGGTTCAGGATGTTTTATTCCTTTCGATTAACGGGTGACTTGATGAGGATGCATCTGAATTTATCGTTCTGCAATGGGATATTGCATAACTTACCTTAGATTGTTGAGTATATGAAGTGCTACAATACACGATGGTCAAAATCACAAGCCTTACCAAGCAGTGGTGGCGGGATTATATTCATAGTAAACCAGATGGATCACCTCCACTATCATTTTTCTAGATAAGTTTATCTCACGTTATGAGAGGGAGAACTAAAAAGTTAAGTTTAACTATTTGTAGCAAGATGGTATGTCAATTGCAGAGTATGAGGTTATATTTTGACTAGGCACACTTTATGATACTTCCCACCGAGACTGACAGAGTGAGAAGGTATTTTAAGCATCTAATTATTTTGATCATTTGGGTAGTGCTTCGCCTAACAGTCGAGGTTACTTAGGGAAACTTGTCACTCTTAGTTTAACAAACTTATTCATGTTGCGGCACTAGCTTTTAAGGCTGTTGCGGCACTAGCTTTTAAGGCTGATTTTATTGAGCATAGTTCTTCTAGTTCAATACATACTTCACATGGTTCATCTATTAGACCTCTAAGGTCATCGTAGACATTATGGTCATTCAGGTTCCTCTCATCACCATACATTTCATATTTACCATTGTACCCTTATTTAGTATTTTCTTAAAGTCAAGTTTTCAATTAATGAACATGAATTAATTTATATTTAGTAAATAGTAAATAGTTAATATGAGCAATAGACATGAATTATTTACTTAGTTTTCGTTGTTGGTCAAATATATATTTTCTATAGTAATAACTTTTAAGGGTGAAATAGGAAGAATAAAGTCATTTATGCATTGATTTTTGTAAAAATGATCAATCTTAAGAATTTGAAATAACATAAAAAAAAAAAAACTTAACTTAAAACAACCCTTGGCCGCATAACTTACTTAGAGAGCATCCTTTTAAATACCACCTATGGATGACGTGGCCAAAAAAAAGAAATATTTTTGGGAAAGAATCATTAATTTTTTTTAAAAAAAGTGAGTGTGGGTGTGTGTATATATATTATATATATATTATATAATATATAGATTATATATAATAAGTACACACACACCGTCACTTTTTTTTAAAAAATTAATGATCTTTCCAAAAATATTTCTTTTTTTTGTCACTTCATCATATAATATATATATATATAATAATATATATATATATATATAATATATATTATATATATAATATTATATATAATATATAATCTAATCAATTATAGAGATGTCCAAACATAAGAAAATAAACTACCAAACATATCAAATGAAAATAACTAAAAAGGGACAAAAGTGGTTAACTCCAACTTAGTTCCAAACATAAATCATTGGGTTTTTTTTGGGTTCTCGATTTTTATTTTTCGATATCCGAAACCAAACTAAAAATCCAAACAAAGTAAATTATAAATCTAAATCAATCCAAGAATCCAAAAAACCAATCCAAACTAGAATTCGATTAGATTTGGTTTGATTTTTTGGTTTTTCCAAATATAGCACACCACTACTACTTACAAATCCACCACAGTCATTGTTGATAAAACAAATAGAGTATAAATTACCTTGTCCCTGTTTCTTTTTTACTTGTCAGCGTTACTTGCACTGATATTTAAAGATATATACTTTTTCATTTTATTTATTTGAAAAAAGTTATAAATTTTAATATTTTGTGTAGTTTTTACTTTCTGATTTTTTATTTAAAAATATTTTATTAATTTTAATTTTATTTATTTAAAAAGTTAGTCAAATTAATTTATAAAATTAAAAAAAATACCATACAGATTAAAACAGAGGAAATAATATTTAAATCACTTAGGTCAAACATTTTCTTGAGAGGTTACTGCAAATATTTTATTACTTTATACACCCTTCGGGGAAAAAAAGCACGAATAAACATAGCCTTAAAGAAATAGCATTATTATAACTAACAAACATTCATTCTTAGACGCATCATTATAAGCTACATATACCTCCTTGTTATCCTTATTTACTTTAATCAATATTGATTATGGTGATAGTTTTTTTTATTAATATAAATATCTTTTTATATTTATGACCAGGGGTAAAGCAAGAAATACTAAATTAATTAATTATGTTTTAACTAATGACAAGTATCGGGGATGTCTATTCTATAAGAATAATAAATATTTAGAAATTAAATGACTTCCTTCCACAATAATTTTGGTTGACGCACTCTAAATTAAATTAATTAAAATAGGGTAAAGTAGGGAATTTGCCCTATTTTGGAATTAATCAAAAAAAAAAATTAAAATCAAATTCAATTGGATTTTCTTTTGATTGTTGGTTTGATTTTTTTTATTTAATAATATTTACTCTTTATTTATTTTTCTGGTTTGATTTTCGGATTTATAAAAAATGAAATAAAAAAATTTAAAAACACGATTTTTAGTTATTACTTGTTCTATCTAATATTCTAGTTACTATGTTAAAAAGGCTCCTTGTTATCTATCTTATCTATATTTCTTTGCCATCAATATTTTTTAATGCCTCTTAATTAAAATTTTAATTATTCTCTTATATTTCTGATGAATATCTTTTCATCTTCTCTTACAATACTTCTTTAAAGACTCCTATAACTGCCAACCATATATAAAAATAGGATCAATTAAAAAACAAAATCATATTTACATGAAATAAATAAAATTTTAAAAGGCGGAAATCAAAAATGTTTAAGAAGGGCAACACATATGACTTAATAATTGAGGGTAAATGACGTAAACATGACAAAAAACAAGGCAAGAAAATATTTATATAAAATAAAAGGTAAAATATACGAAGTTACAAAAAAAATAAGTTCTTCCTTTTATTAATTTTGCTATAAATTTTTTTTATTTTTTAAATTAATTTAATCATTCAATTTTCTAAACTATTTTTAAAATATTTTTTCAAATTTATTCTTTATTAATTACTATTGAAATTAGTTATTAACATACATTTGACAATGATTAATAATAATAAAATATTTAATTTATTTATTAGATAGATAACCCAAAAATTCAATTAATTTGAAATTGAAAAAATATTTATGAACTTTTCAAGTGGATATTAAAACCCCCAGATATTCTAAAAGCACACTTGTAATGGTGTGGCCCTCCAATCTCTTTTCATCAAGGAAAAAGTACACTTGCACAACCACAATAAATATAACCAAGCAGCTATGTGTACTTGGGAGTCGAATTACAATTTTGTCATTTTGATTACATTTGAGAGAAAGGTATCCGTCAGACCGTCTAGCTGACTAAAGAAACTCCGGATACAGATCAACATCTGAATTAAATGTTTCCTTATATTTTGAAGATTTGTGTTTGTAGTGAAACACACATAAGTTTAATGCAATGTTAAGAACAGCAGAACAAGGCCAAAAAGGCTAAGAGGCTATGTCGTTAAGGGTACTCGTTAACAACACTGTGGTGCAAAAAAATCGTTGGAAACAAGTGGCAAGAGAGAGTGTTAATTCTAACCTATTCATATTTAAATAAATAATTAGTTGAATCATATATATCGTTATAAATTTTAATTTTTATTAATAGAAAAATGAGTTGAGGCGCAATCCAATTGGACCTGAGGTTTTCAAAATGACTCATGTCAGAAAGAAAGAAAATGAGTCGGAGAAGGATGTGTGGGTGGAGGAAAGAGTCGAAGGAACTTTTGTACGTTATTAACATGATATATATATATATATATTGATGTCAATTTTTATAATTAATATGCGGTATGTGTTTAATTAGTAAGTCCTTGAGAAACAAGATAGTTCGGTCGAAATGACACCTGAACTGTCCATTAAAATTTGAAAAGAAAAAGTGGTAGGGGGGACACACAAGCTTAGATGTTATGGTATAGGCTCTCGAGACGATGTGAGACGACTCCAGTCAAACTTAGAAGGTATTGGATCGTCACGTCAAGGCGAGATACTTGATGGTGTTCAGATTGATGCTATGGATGCTCAAATAGAAAAATTTAACGGTACTATAGTAGAGTCGGATGGGAGAAGAGTAGCTGAGCAATAAAGCATGAATAAGATATTTGATAAAATCAAAGAACGAGTGATAAACCTCGCTCATCGACCTACTACTTCAGCTCCTAAGGACACCGATGACGACAGTGATGAGGATGATTATGTAGATCCCACTCTCTAGTTTAGGTCTCTTTTAATTTATGAACTTTTTGAAACGGATTTTGGAAGACTTTATAAGTTTTTAAATTGCTATTTAGATACTTTTGACTGGTAATTTAAGTTTGTTGTATTATTTTTTGTGTAGCTTGTTTATAATGTGTGCGTTTTATTAGGTTGTACTGTATTGAATTTACAGGTGGACGACAATTTTTGTTGTCAAAAAAATTGCAGAAAAAACGGTGGACAGTGTGCTTTTGTCTGTCACTTTTATGCATTTTAAAAAATTAATATCTAGAAAGCGACGGACAAGGTCCTTTAGTCCGTGACAGTTCTGGAATTTTCAATAATAAAATTTCTATAAAAACAAGGGATTGCATTGCATTTTTTTCGAAATCCAAAAGAAAAAGAAAAAATAAAATAAAGTGTGGACAACCGCACTATCTTTTAAAAATTAAAATACAATACAATTTTCCAAAAACAAACCACAATTAAAAAAAAACTTTATAAAAACAACGCCTTAAACTTTTAAAAATCAAGACGCGCCAACGGACAATACAATTCCTCCGTTTTTGAAAAGCGTACTCCTCCAAAAGTGATGGTATGACCGCATCACTTTTCTTTTCGTTGATTTGAAACCGAAAAAAGCATGATCCGTCGCTTTTTTTTTGGCCAGTCCTTTTTTAACCAACATTTTTTTATTATAGGGTAACCAAACCAAGAAGGAACAAAGGGAAAAAATATCAGAGTAAGAAAATTCAGCATGATAACACAACAAAAACAAGATGGAAAATCTACTACTAACTACATCCCTCTACTACTACTCCCCCCATTTCAAAGAATGAATTTCATATTCATTGGGTCTTTTTAGGTTTGTTTTTAAAAAGACTAACTTATTTTTTTGTGAGACATTTTATTCATTTCTTTCCACTGGCATGTTTACGTTAAGTAAAGGCTTTACATGATTATAAGGGACATTTTGTACATTCAATAAACTTTAAAAAATTTCATTCAATAACATAATGATTTAACAAAAAACTTCTTTATTTTTCCTAAACTTTCGTGTCACGTCAAACCACCACATAACACCCACAATAAAGCACCCCCCACAAAAAACCAGGGTAACAAGGTCATTCTTTTTTAAATAGATGAAGTAATAAAATACAAGCTATTGAAATTGAGAAATATGAAGGTAGGAGAGAAATAAGAATAAAAGTCACAAAACCAATTAAATATAAATATAAGTGATATGGAGGGGGCAGGTTCATAATACAACATTCAAGGAAAATTCAACAGTTGGGAAAATGACCAAGAAAAGTAGGAGGAAATGCAGGGAACGAGAACAGTAGAAGAAAAAAGGGAGGAGGGAAAAAAAAAGGACATAACTGAAACTATCAATGAGATAAGCAAATAAACAGATCTATCATCAAGGTATACAAAAGAATTGTGAGTGGGAAGAAAGAGCTATAAAGTTGTTGGGGAAGGGCAAAAGCACAATGAGTAGTATAACAAAATCACTATGTGTCAATGATGATAGACAAACTCTTATTCTGGAATATTAAATTAGTTAGTTCACAGAATTACTTTTGAAAGTTTAATTGATCTGAAGAAAAGAAACAAATCTACATATATTGTCCTTATTTAATCGTTTAAAGGTCCTCTGGAAATATGAACCTAAAGAAAACAGATCGAAATGAAAAATGTTGTGGAAAATTGCTCTTCCAAAATTTGGATGTGCAAGATCAAATTGAGGGATATCGACCAACTTGTTGACATCCCTTTAAGAGGTCCCAACGCCGCGGTGACTCATTAAAAAATAGGAATTCTATTTATAATGAGTTAAGGGTTAAAAGGCGTTAAAAGGAAGTTGTCACCTAATTCAAGGAAAACTAGAAAATCAATTAGCAAATTAAATTAACAATGTCTCTATGGAACCAATAGATTCTAGGTAAGGGTTTAAGTCAATATGAAAGAAAGGGTTACACATCCTTCAAAATCCACAAATGTTGGTCCCTATTGAATTCATTTTTTTCAAATTGAGAAGGAGGTAACAATAATATGCAAGTATAATAAACATGCAATATAGACAAGTAATATGATAAAACAATAATACAATAATTAGCCTAAGTTAACCTATCGTCAATAATATACAATAACTAATCGAGAACATAATTCGAACTTAATTCGAATAGCTTTATTGTGAAGCAACTCCAGGGACCTGTAAAGACATTTAGTAAATGTGTTACTAATGAATGAATACGAATAAATCAAATACTAACTTAAAAATAAAAATTTTCTTATTTACATGAAAGACCTTGGAAATTGATGATAACTTTCTCATTGGTCATTATTAACAAGAAAAATATAAACATAAAAAAAATCCGTCTTTTTTTAACATTGGGATGACCTCTAAAACCGACAGACAGATTTTCTCATTTGCCAATTTTAACAAATAAAACTATTTAATAAAGAACAAAATATCTAAATTTAACCTCAAACAAAATGAATAAACATAATAATAATAATAATAATAATAATACTAATAATGATACCAACAAGAGCGGTAACATCAATAACAAGACTACTACTAATAAATTATATAAACTTGTGTAAGAAAATGTAAAACATCAATATAAATGACTTAAATACCCAACCAATAGAATGACTAATGAAATAAAATAAACAATAAACAACCAACCCAAAAATAAAGCTTAAATCCAGTGTTGTGGTGAAACTCTAGTTGGTCCGAAACAAGGATGGGTGCTTTTGGTATTGAGTAGGTTCGCTGGAGAAGAAACGGAGCGGCAATGTGGGTGACCTTTGGCTCGTTGGAGCTCGTTTATACTGTAACACCTCGCAACTATAATGAACTAGAAAAGAGAATAAAATCTGAAAATATTAGTTGTTTTGGAAAGTGAGTTTTGGTCATTTTTAAATGACCATAACACCTAACTAAGGATAAGTTAGAAGTAGTTCCAGATATGGTTGGAAATTCCTTAGAATAATATTTCAACCACCGTCGAGTTTTCACGATTTATATATCGTATGAGTAAGTTATGCCTTTCGGAAGTTGGGTTGTCGGATTAAGAAAAGTCCAATCCGGACTTGAGAGGGGCAAAAGTTGTATTCCTTCCCTATTTTAAGTTAATTAGTTTCATTTTAAAAAAAGAAGACATTTGTGGGTAAAAATAAGACTTCATATTAATATATCATTCATTCATATTCAATTATTTTTTTTTAAAAAAAGAGGAGAGAATTCATGCTAGAGCTTGGAGAAAGGAGAAGAAAAAAAAAAATAGGGCAAGTTCGTCCAGATCGTTTCAAACACTACTTTGAGTGTTGTCGGGAGTGTCCTTAAAAAGTTATTTAGGTCTTCATAGCGTTAGGTTTGATAACCTACGTGCTAAGTATGTTTGATTCAGCGTGATTTAATCCTATAATATTGGATCTTGAATTTGAATGTTGTTCTTGAACATGAGTTCAAGTTTATTAATCTCTTGAGGTAGAAAGTATTGTTTCTTGAGTTCTTTGGGTTAGATCTTTGTATATATGAATTGGATACATAGATCTAAGGTGAATTTGAGAAAATAAATCGAATCACGATGATCTAAGGTAAGGAAAAGAATATGAAAATTCGGTAGGCGTCACCTGGGCAGGGTAAAGAACGATGCACCCCATCTATGCCAGAGGATCTGGTGTAGCTTGCCTGCAGTGCACCCAGATAGAGCCTCAGACCGATGGGCCTTGTATGGCGCTCCTAGGACGCGCCTGAATCTACTTTTTTTCCTAGTTTTTTTAGTTCAGTCTGATTAAGCCTTTCTAAAGTGTTTTAACACTTTCGAATGATTCTAACTACTCTAAATGAATTCCAATCATATACAAATCATCCAGAAATATGAATTACAACCTTGAATCCATAAGTTTAAATTTAAGAAAAGTTAAGAGCCAAGTCTAGAAGGTTTTTAAAGTCCTTTCAAGAAGTCCTTTATAAACCAATGCTTTGGACTTATTTTAAAGACTTAAAGATCAGGTTGAGTACTGAGAGAAAAAAATAATAAGAAAATATTCTAATTTTCATAAAGTCTTTTCAAAAATGTTTTAAATTCATTTTAAAGTTAAAAGTTTGAGTTAGTTCAGAGTAATGGTGAAGCCTTTTCTTCAAAAAACATATATGGGAACTAAGTCTTCCTCCCAGGAAGTAAAAATGTTCACATTTAAAAAGAGTAAACTGAGATTTTCATTCAAAAAATTTGGCTAGTTTTCCAGGAAATAGTAATCGTTTTCTAAAGACCAATTATTCATACCAGGGAGGTAGGCCCCTGTACTAACTTTTGATTCAGTGTACACTAAACTGGATTTTGCTTCAATTACCCCCCCTGAACTTGCTTATTCATCGAACACTCACTCTTTTTATGTCCACTCACTAGATGGGTCCACACCGCCACGACACCTATATAAATACGTTTGCCACCTAGTTAATATTTTGCCACCTAGATAAATAGTGTCCACCTAGATAATACCACCTTCACAAATTCCACAAATCAAATCTCTCTTATTAGACTTGCTCTTGTTTTGCTCTTTTGTTTGATTCCACTAATCTACTTTTTCCGCGTTCCACCGAAAGGGGCTCAGAATGTCAATAAAGAACTCTACCGTGGATTCAGCGTTTCTCAGTTTTCATTCCCCCCAAAATGGACGATCAACTGTCATCTCCTAATCACACAATACCGACGAAGAAAACTGCCGTTGGAAATCAGACCCTTCTAAAGAAAAAGGCAGATCAATCATTTAGTGACCTTTTTCAATCTCTAAGTATTGTCATTCCACATTTCTGAAGATTTTATTCTAAACGTGCTTAAAATCGGCAGCCGTTCGATTGGAAACCAGCTTTATCTTCTTCTAATGGATATTAGCAGGTGAAAATCCATGTAAGCTTAATCACCAAACTGAATCTTTCAATAAATTCTCGATATTCTTTGTCGTATGAGACGTTTGATGACTCAGACCAGTGCTTGACTAAATGTCCTAAGTGAGGAATTTGGTTAATGAAAAAACGTATTGTATTTGATTAATAGATATGATGCAGATCATACAAGTTAAGATGCGAAGCGTTTTTCTATAGAGGAAAATTTTTGATTTGGAACTTTATGGATTGTGTTTCAAGAATAGGATTCCCGAAGCCCTTGAGAAAAATCCTAATATAAACGTGAGAAGCTATAAAGAAGAATAAATAGCTAGATAATAGAGAGAGAAAAATTCTTAAATAAGAGCCAAATATTAAGAAAAAACTAGATTTTTGGTACGTATATTACTCATTGTATCTTTATGATGTCGCAAAATCTCGCAGTCTCACGCCTTTGTAGAGTTTAATTTCATTTTCTATTCCAGGTGGACAGAAAATGTGTACATTGTCGATGAATAAGCAAGTTCGGGGGTAATTGAAACAAAATAAGTTTATGTGTACACTATAAAAAGCTTCAAGTACATGAGGGTCTGAATACTTTTTTTCCTTTTCTACTGACGAAAGTAGGGGAAACTGGATTTTCAAGATAACCTTTGAGCTATTTTGAGAGCACTAATTCTCAAATAAAGAAATATGTATGTTTTAAACATAAGAGCTATATGTAATTGTATTTTTGGGAGTAGTCTTGAGCACCGATATGGGGGTGAGTTTTCAAAGGTAAATTCCCTATAAACCACCCCATACCCATGGGTAGCCACCATGGTAAGGGCCCATACTTCTTAAATATTCCTATTAGTTCTTTTTACATAAACTAGTGAAACCATTTTAGGCATTTCGGTCCCTATATCCATGTAAAAATGTAGGACGACTTCTTGTCTTAGGCAAAATTTTGTATCATAACTCTAGCTCTAAGTGATGGTTGTCGGTTAGAGAAACTCCAGATAAGTTAACGATTTATGTATATATATCCAACATCTAGTATTTATTTTTGAATTTTTGACTACATCTCGAGATTTTCTTAATTTGATCCTTGTATATTCTTCAGAATTTTACATTATGGTTTTCAAAAGTTTTTCTTTAATATGCACTTGAAGTTTAAATTGGTACACCAAATGATCAGTTATGTTGGGTTTGAGTTCACAGCTAGGTAATTCTTCACTTTCTTTTCTTCAGACTCTTTCTAGCCTATGTTGTTGGTACTTACTATTTAGCCTGCACTGTATATGATGTGACGCAGGTAACTAGATCGACATCTGTGTACGATTGATCCAGTGAGAAGCTTAGAGATCAGTTTGGTGAGCCTCCTACATCTAAGAGGACCATTTTTATTATTTAGGTTTCCTCTTTTATTGTTAGGGTTTATTGGGGGTCATGTCCCAATATCCATCTTTGCTTTAGAGAATTCATAGACAAATAGAGTTAGTTCTTGAGTCTTATCATTTCTATTGTAATCTTTAAGACATGAGTTGTCGTTTTGGCAAAGTTATTTCTTTAAGATATCTTTCATGAGTTTTATATCTTGTTTAATCTTTCACTAAGTAAATAAGACAGGCCAAAGGTTCGCTCGAGGCCAGCAATGGTGTTTGAGTCCCGGCCACATCGAGGATATAGGCTCTGGGCGTGAAAAACTTGATATCAGAGTACAGAGTTTAAGAGTTCTAGGGATTCTATGAAGTCGTGTATAGAGAGTCTTAGTTATCGGTGTTAAGCGCGCCTCATCTATAATAAGGAGTCTGCAATATTTATGAAATTTCTTGCACGTATTTTTATATAAATATTCCTCCACAAGAGCAACAAGAGGTCTTCTAATTAGAAGGAAAATTAAGGACAAGAAATACCCAATGCACCTGAAGTGCAACCCCAGAGAGAAGTCCCTAATGCTGAATTAAGAGTGATAATTAGGATGTTGATTCAAGCTGTGGCAAATAAGGCTGGTCAGCAATGAGGAGCTCGGCAAGAAGGGCTCGACACTTCAAGGATTCGTGATTTCTTGAGGATGAATCCCCATAGTTTCACTGGTTCAAGCACTATTGAAGATCCAGAGAACTTCACTAAATAACTGAAAAAAGTGTTTAGGGTGATGCATATTGCTGACATTGAGAGAATTGAACTAGTTGCTAACCTTGTTGACACTAGATCATTGAATGCTGTTACCACTCCAAGGTAAATTGCAAGACCTTGTTTGAAAAGTGGAAAGATGGTAGAGATAAAGAAACGCACCACATGCGGAGTTGATCTTGTTTTGAGGGTCTCTTTTCCCGAGAACGCGAAAGATGAACAAAAAAATTTTAACAACATGATTTCCTCACATTGATGATTTCTTTAGTTTGCTTTTTTATGGGTTGAAGTTTCACCCAACTACTCCTCGTTATATGCTCTTCCAACTCGTTCCGGACCTGCCGCGTCACGCTGCGTTTTTTGTTTGTCGATTGGGTCGTTTTTCAAGAAAAGAGGGTCGGGCACCAATTCTTATTGGGGACATGGACATTTTGAGGTCGATGATATACGTGCAACATATAGAGTAGAAAAAGGTAAGGGAAAGGGACGAGTTCAAGAACAAGATAGCTAAGACAGGGGATGAATCCAGGTAGCAGAAGAGGAATGCCGACCGATCATCATTCCAGCAGAAACAGAAGGGAGATACTAATGCACCTGCACCTAACAGCAAGGTTGTGTACAACAATAATATTTTCATATTTAAACCTACTTATTCGTATGGGGCGTGGCACAAGAGGGTAGTAAGCCTCCTGTATGCGACAAGCGTGGAAGATATCATTCAGGAACTTTTCGTGATGGCTTCACTAGCTATTTCAAGTGTGGTCAGAATAGGCATTTCGTGAGAGAGTGTCCCAAGAACAGGTAGGGAAATAGTTATGGGAAAAACATGGTTCAGTATTTATAGATTGCTCCACCAGACAGGGCTACACCTAGGGGAGCTACTTCTGGTACTGGCGAAGGGATAAGTCGCTTGGATGCGTTCAACAATCAGCAAGAGATTCCCTATATGATGTCACTGGTATGATTTAACTCTTTGACTTTACTGTTTATGCATTGCTAGACCCAAGAGTGAGTTTATCTTTTGTAACTCCATATGTTGCTATGAACTTTGATATTACTCCTGAGCAACTTAGTGGGTCATTAAGTGTTTCTTCACCTTTTGGTGAATCCATTCTAGAAGAGAATCTATTGAGATTATCCCATTTCTTTCAATCAAAAGAGTTTCATGGTTGATTTAATTGAGTTAGACATGGTAGACTTTGATGTCATTTTTTGTATGGACTTTCTTCATGGCTATTTTTCCTCAATCAATTGTAGAACTCGAATAGTCAAGTATCAGTGTCCAAATGAGTTAGTATTAGAATGTAAAAGCAGTTCAGCAATGCTTAAGGGTCGTTTGATTTCATACCTTAAGGCTAGGAAGTTAGTTTCTAAGGGGTGTGTTTATCACTTAGTCTGAGTTATGACTCTAGTTTTCAGATACCTCCTATTCAGTTAGTTCCCATAGTAAAAGAGTTTCCAGAAGTCTTTTCAGATGATCTTCTCAGAGTCCCTCTTAAGAGAGATAGAAATTAGTTTAGATCTTCTTCCAAATACTCATCCTATATTTATTCCGCCATATAGAATGACTTCAACAGGGTTGAAGGAACAGTTAAAAGATCTGTTAGATAAGATTTTCATTTGACCAAGTGTCTCACCTTAGGGAGCTTTTGTCTTATTTGTAAGAAAAAAAGATGGGTCCCTTAGGATGTGTATAGATTACCTTCAACTGAATAAGGTTATCGTCAAGAATAAGTATCTTCTTCCTAAGATTGACGATCTTTTTGACCAGCTTCAGGGTTCTTCTTGCTTCTGGAAATTTGATCTCAGATCATGCTGCCATCAACTGAAAGTTAAGGAATGTCATATTCCAAAGACAACTTTCAGAACCAGATATGGGCATTATGAAATTTTTTTCATGTCCTTTGGGTTGACCAATGCGCCTCCAACATTCATTGACCTTATAAATAGAGTCTTCAAACCTTATTTAGATATATCTGTTATCGTCTTCATAAATGACATACTAATCTATTCAAGGAATGAAGATTATCATGCTAGTCATCTCAGAATAGTTCTTCCAACTTTAAAGGACAGAGAGTTATATGTCAAGTTCTCTAAGTATGAGTTTTGGCTCGAGTCTATGACATTCTTTGCTTACATAGTTTTCGTTGATGGTGTAAAAGTGGATACCCAGAAAATTGAGGTAGTACAAAATTAGCCTAGACCCACATCTCCAACTGATATTAGAAATTTCTTAGGTTTGGCTGGCTGTTATAGGAGATTTGTGGAAGTTTTTAATCTCCTTTGACAAAATTGACTCAGAAGACAATTAAGTTTCAATGATATGAGGGTTGTGAGAAGAGTTTTCAGGAGTTGATAATGAGGTTGACTACTACCAGTTTTGACTTTACCAGAAGGTACTCAAAGTTTTGTGGTGTATTCTGATGCATCTAGAGTAGGTTTAGGTTGTGTATTAATGCATAATGCCAAAGTTATAATAGCTTATACTTCCAGATAGTGGAAGGTTCATAAGAAGAACTAACAAACCCACGAGTTAGAGTTGGATACTATGGTGTTCACCTTGAAGATATGGTTTCACCATTTGTATGGCGTTCATGTTGATGTATTCATTGATCACAAGAGCAATATGTGTTCACCCATATAGATATTAATCTCAGAAAAAGGAGTTGGTTAGAATTTTTCAACGATTATGACATGAGCATTCTCTATCACCTAGGTAAGGCTAATGTAGTTGTGCATACACTTGCACGTCTAGGAGCCCGACTCAGGGATTCCACAGAAGGAGGGATAGTGGTAACGAATGGGGCTGAATTGTTGTTAATTTTTGAAGTGATAGAAAATCAAGACCATGATCCCTTTTTTCTTTAATTAAAGATAAATGTTCATAAGCAAAGAGTATTCACTTTTGAACAAGGGGGAGATGGTGTAAAAATGTAACAACGTATATTGTGTGTACCTATGATGGATGGACTCCAATAGAGAATCATGGAGGAAGCTCATAGATCAAAATATTCCATTCATCCAGGTTCTGCAAATATGTACTATGATTTGATAGAAGTATACTAGTGGAATGGTATGAAGAAGTTCATTGTCAACCAGTGCCTGAATTGCCAACTAGTTAAAGTATAGCACCAATGGTTTGGAGGTTTGACTCAGAATTTAGAACTTTCGGAGTGTAAATGGGAGATAATTAATATGGATTTCATCACATATTTACCTTGATCTCGCAGGCAGCATGATTTTATTTGGGTGATTGTCGATAGAATGACCAAATCAGCCCACTTTCTGCTGGTAAAGATTACCCATTCAGCAGAGGATTATTCTAATATGTATATTCAAGATTTGGTAATACTTCATGGAGTTTCGATCTCAATCATTGTATAGAGGTGCAGAATTTAGTGCACGATTCTGGAAATATTTTCAGAAAGGTTTGGGTTCAAAAGGTGAACTTAAGTACTGTCTTACATCCTCAAAATGACGGGCAAGAGGATCGTACTATCCAGCCTTAGAGAATATGTTCAGGGCATGCATGATTGATTTCAAAAGGAATTGGGATGATCACTTGACATCTAATTGAGTTTGCCTTCAACAACAATTATCACTTTAGCATCCAAATGACTCTTTATGATGCTCTTTATGGGAGAAGGTGTAGATATCCTATTGGATGGCTTGAAGTTGGTGAAGCAAGGTTTATAGGACCAATATTTAGTTCACCAAGCTATGGAGAAGGTTATTCAAAAGTGGTTGAAAATGGTGCAGAGTCGTCAAAATTCTTACAATGATGTTAAGATAAAGTTGTGATAGTTTGAAGTAATGATGGGTATAATATCTAAAGAAAGTTTTCAATCTCAACCATGAGGGATATGAGGTTTAGTAGAGGGAAACCCATTCCCGGCCGGTATCTGGACCTTATCGCAAAGCCAAGAGAATTAGCAATGTACTTTATGAGTTGGAGCTACCACAAGAGTTAGCAACACCTCATCCAGTGTTTTAAAACTCCATGTTGAAGAAGTTCATGGGCGATACATCTTTGATCATACCAATTGAAAATATTGGGATCTAGGATAGTCTATCTCATGAGGAGATTCTGGTGCAAATTCTAGATCACCAAGTTTGCAAATTGAGAACAAAAGAGGTAGCATCAGTCAAGGTCATTTGAAGGAACCAATTTATTGAAGAATCTAGCTGGGAATCTAAGGAGGACATGAAGAAGTGATATCACATCACTTAGAATTCGGAGAAAATGCAGACCAAGGTACTAACTTTCTTGTTAGTACACTTTAAGTTATGAGTAAGCATGTTATTGTTGTAATTTCTCGTTTGGTTTTTAAACTTTAAGTTACTACCCTTAGTCTAGTAAGAATAAATTCATTCAAGGATGAATGTTCCCGATGGGAATATAATGTAACACCTCGAGAATAGAAAGAAGTAGAGAATTGTTTAAAATCTGAATACATTGGTTTTTTTTTTGGGGAAATATAGGGAAATCTGGAAAAATTTTCTAAGTTAGAAAAGTGAGTTTTTTCATAAATACAAAATGATCATAAATCCTTTATTCAGGATGAGTTAATAGAAGTTCCAGATTTGAATGGAAAGCTATTAGAATAATATTTATAGCGCCGCCGAGTTTGCACGATCTCGATATCATATGAGTGAGTTATGTCTTTCGGAAGTTGGAATGTAAGATAAAGAAAAGTCCAATCTAAATTTGGGAAAGTCAAAGTTGTCTTTTTCTTACCTAATTTAATTAATTCAATTATAAGATTAAATTGGGGTAAAAACTAGACTTTATTCAATTTAGAAAAAAAAGAAGTCACGCTAGAACAAGATTCTCCGATATTATAGAACTAACTTGAGGATTTAGTCACGTATGATCCCTAAAAAGTTATGTGAGTCTTCCATAACTTTGGGTTCGTTCAACCGCGTGCCATGAGTCAGCTTAATTTCATCTTAAAGTATTGGATCTTGAATGTTGTTCTTGAATTGCTTTCGTTCTTGAACATAAATTGAAGTTTATGAATCTCTTGAGATAGAAAGTGTTGTTTATTGAGTTCTTGGGTTATATCCTTGTATATATGAATTGGTTACATAGATATAAGGTGAATTTGAGAAAAGAAATCGCATTAGGACGATTTAAGATAAAAAAAAACGAGATGAAAATTCGTCAGGTGTCACTTGGGAAAGTTCAGGTGCAGCACGCCCCATCTGTGCCGGAAGGTCTGGGGCGGCGTGCCAACAGTGCGCCTAAGTGGAGCCTCAGACCAATGGTTCTGGAGCAGCACCCAAATCGGCATTTTTCGACCTAACTTTTCGAGTTCATTCCTATTAAGAAAATCCTTCTAAAGTGTTTTTAACATTCCTTAGTGATATCACTTACTAATCAAGACTTCTCATCATAAAACAAAATTATATTAAGCCATAACCCTGCATTTACACAACTTGAATCTTTACATTCAAATCAAGCGAAAGCTTGAGTCCAGCTAGAAGGTTTTTTAGATTTCTTTCAGATCTTTTTTTACAAATGCTTTTAAAATTGTATTAAAACATAAAGATTAGGTTGAGTAAAGAGTAAAGATAAGAAGAAGAAGTTCATATCAAGTTTCGTAAGTCTTTCAAATACATTTTAAGGTTGTTTTAAGACTTAATTTTGAGTTCAGTTCAGAGTAAAGTGAAGTCTTTGTCCAAAACAATATATATGACAACTAAGTATTCCCAAGGAAGTAAAAAATGCTTTCACATTGTTTTTTTAAAAAGAAACTGAGATTTCCAAAGAGCCTTCGGGCTAGTTTTCATAAAAGAGTAATAGCTTTCTAAATGAAGCAAGCAGAGAAACTGAGATTCCCAAGATATCCTTTGAGATAAGTTTTGATCTGCAATCTCAAATCACAGAAGTATGTATGTTTAAAAAACGTAAGAGATAATGTAATGATATTTTGGAAGTAGTATAGAACACCGATATGAGAAAGAGTTCAGATAACTCTTAGCCTTCATAAACCATGTAGCCACCATTAGTAGAAAAGAGTTATATTTTTTAGACGATTCCTTTAGTATTTTTTAGCATAGACTAGTGGATTCATTAGGGAGTTCAGGTGTTGACACCCAATTTTTACCTTATGCAATTCAAGTTACTATCGACCTTCTTCCATTTCAATAATTAGAAATATTGCCTTTGGAAAATCCTAAAAAATATATTTTTAAAATATTTTTTTAAATTAGTTTAGGTTAGTATTTATGAGAATTAACTATATAATTTTACATATTGTTTTGTACAATTTTTATCTTTTATATAAATATTTAATAAATATCCTAAAATAGTGTTTAACATAATTATACATTTATTTCTTTGAATTAGTGAATTTTATAATGTTGTATAATTAGTTCTATATTTTAAGTGATGAATATGTATTGATAATTATTTTTTCTTGTTTGAATTAAGAAGATCAAATAATTAATCGATGATTATTCATCTTATTTTAATTATGTCTGAATAGTTATTTAACTCAATATGGCTATATCTAAACTTAATTTTATTAGAATAGAAACTAAATTGCTCAAATTTTAAATATAATGGTCATTTTTTTAATTCTTCCACGTCTGCATACATATACGTATAATAATGCACACTCTCCTCTCACTCTTTCGTTTTCTAAATTCACCTTCTAAACAAAAACACACTCCTCTCACTTTTCTTCCCAAAGAAGCAAAAGTCAAGCAAAAAGAAAAAACTAATTTCTTCATCTAAGCAATTTTACTTATGTCAACCCCTCTTTTAATTTCACAGATTGTAGACTTCGGGTTAGATTTGTTGACATTGGCTTAGATAAAATCGTACCCAAATCTAGGGTGTGTTTGGTATGAAGGAAAATGTGTTCCATGGAAAATGTGTTTCTGTTTTCGAAAAGTTTTTTCCTCGAAAGAAGAAGATTTGGATTTATTTTCCATGTTTTGAATTGGTGAGTAGGAAATAGTGTTTTTCGTAAAATGATTTAGTATTTGATTTATGACTTAAACTATTTTTGAGAACATATTTTCATTTTTACCTAGAGTAAAAATAATTTATGAATTGACTAATTTTAAAAATAGTTTTACTTTTGGTGCCTTTTCTTTGGATGAGTATTATTTAATTTTTTGTTGTATTTTTATTTTTATAGATATATAATAGTTGATTCCAATGTTATGAAGTTTGTTCGAAATTTAGGTGTGTTTAATTTTGACAAAATAATGTTGAGTTATTTCCTATTTATTCTATTATACATTATTTTTCATTTTGTACCATGTGTTGTTATCAATTAAGTACCTCTTGTTCAATCAAGAATCAATTAAAAGTTTAAAAGAATTATTCTAATAGTCTATTTAGTCAACTTTATTAAAACCTTTTATTTCAGAAAAATACAAATTTGAAGTTTTTATTTTCATTGTCCATTTCTCATAACTTGTAAATATACTAATATATATGTATGTGTGTGTGTCGAATTTTAATATGAAATAACTTTATGTTTGTTCAACATTTTAGACTTTTATTATGTAAATACTGTTATAAGTATATATAGTTTAATTGCTAATAATACGCTTAAACTTTCTATTAATAGGCAAAATATTAAAATATATGACTCACTTGAAAAGTTTGTTTTAATAAGGAATGTGGTTATACATCTTTCTTAATATTAAAAAAAAAAACACAAGGATGCGGTGACGCACCTTGTCCACTAATATTTTTTTTTTATTAATTTAAAGTAACACTTAATCATTAGGTGAAATGCGAAGAAGACATTTATGTCTCTAAAGTCTAAACGTCAAGATTAAGAATGCAATTATGCATCCAGTTTAAAGCTAATAAAACTTCAACAACAAAAATATGTGTGAAACTGTAGCATATAAAATATATCCAAAAAAAATTAAAAGAAATATAAGTCAGTAAAAGTGACCGTACTAGAACCATGGGACTGTAGGGATACCTAATATCATCCCCTCGCTCAACAGAACTCCTTCCCAAATTTTCGATTCACAAACCAAAAAAATAGTCATTTTCTTTTGATAAGGGATCAAACAACAAGGTGACTTGGAACACTATATATAACTCAATTACAAGTGACGATTCTGAAAAGATAAAATAATCCCAAATCAATAACATCATTTAAATTGGAAAATCCCTACTACCGAAGCTCGAAAAAGAGGTGTGACAATATAGATTAATTTGAAGGATCGATGTGACCACCTAAAACTTACGGTGTTACTAAAAGCTAAATATGAGTGGATAAACCTTCAATTTCAAGATTTTTAACTCTAACTAAGCATAATTCTACTATTCAGACAGTAAGTTCCATATTAATATTATGTGGAGATACTATCACTGATAATGATGTACTTGAGAATTTTTTTTCCATTTTTCACTTTTCAAATATGTTATCACAACAACAATGCTATGAAAAGGGTTTTAAAAATATTCTAAATTAATTGCATGCATAGCTAAGCAGAATAATACTTTATTGATGAAAAATCATGAAGCTCGTCCTACATGCATTGCTCCATTTACTGAAGCAAATGTTGTAGCAGCACATAATCAGTGTGAATCAAGACAAAATAATTATCTTGATCATGAATGTGAATGAGGACGTGATATAGAATGAAATAATTATTGGCATTATGGTAGAATCAATATTTGTCATCGATATGATATGAAAGCTCATTGGGCACGTGAATGTAGTACCACTGATCATTTTGTAAGCTCATTGGGCACGTGAATGTAGTACCACTGATCATTTTGTGAAACTTTATCAAGCGCCTCTCAAAAGAAAAGATAGTAATATGGCGATACACTTGTCTTTTCAGATATATGAGGATGAAGCAAGTCCCTCAAATAAATGTGATAATATTGAGGCAAATCATACATATAAAGATGATGACTTTGAAGCCTCTCAAATATTACTCATTTCAAAGATGAATTTTTTATGAAAGTATTGATTGAAGAACTTATGATCTAAGCGAGGATAAATTTATAAGAATAATTATTGTTTTTTTTATTATGTTTGCAATTATTTTATTCTTCCTATATGCTTCTTTTGTGTTATGTCGTACTAATTTCTATACTTCAGTACGATTGCATAAAGTTGTTGATTTTAATTTTTACAGTTTTATATTGTAATTTTATTTTTATGAAGAATATGAAAATTTTTCAATCATTAGTTAGATTCAAAGTCAAGCATAATGATATATGCCTTTTAGATAGTCTAACAACACACACTATTATAAGAGACATTAGAACAGTACTTAATAACAAAGACACTTCAAAATATAGGGCAAGAAAATATAAACAATTATCATAATTACTAAACCTAACATATAGGACAATATATATCTTTTATTTTTTAAAATGACAATGAAACATATTAGAACTATTATAACTAAAGAACCAAAACTATATGTTCAGTAATATTTTGTCTCTAATTTTCTAAAACTTTAGTACGATTTCATAATGTTGTTTTTTCACTTCTTATATGTATTTGTATGTTTTGAAAAGACTATGAAATTCCCCCCCAGTCAACAAATAACAACGAATAACTAAGAAACCTTAAAATATATGACAAAAAAATTTATATCATATATTTTTTTGTAAAATATGGCAAATGGATTAAGAACAGAATAACTAAAGAACATAAAATTTGGGTAAGTACTTGAAGGATATTGATTGTATGTGAATGTTAACCTAATAAGGGAATACATGTGAGATATATATATGAGATATGGAAGGAGTCTAATCCTATAGGACTAGGATTAGTACCATAAATCCTAATATTATTTTAATACTATTTATTTAATATTATCTGTTATTATCCCCCCTCAAGCTGAGCTGAGCGAAGCGAACGGAAGCCTTGGAACTGAGGTAATCGTGCTGTCGGCTTGGGGAGGTTTGGTGAGAATATCAGCAGCCGGTTTGTTCTTCGTGTGTAATCATACTTCACAGTCAAGTGGTCCGTCCTGAACTTCCACAATCGCGACAAATAGAGAACAATCCGTATCCACATCTTCATTCTGGTGTGTGACAGATTCGTGGCCACATAGATGGTTGACATTGTTGTCACAATAGAGAGCACGAACATGTGGAGTGGCAACGCGGAGTTCGCGAAGATATATGTGACACATGGTCCTCAGCAGCAATAAGAGCAAGGGCGCGTTCTTTCCAAAGCCAAGCTTCATTGAGGACCGGAGACCTTGGGTTTGTATTTTTTGTAACAACCAGGAGATCCAGGTTCGGCCCCAAAAAAAGAGAAACCCCGAGTGGGATTTTCTGTCATTTTGATCATTCCCCTATCTGAATTTAGAAACCCCGTAAGCTCAAGTCCCCGTGTCGAGAAGAAAACCACGACCAACAATGCCAAATGTACCTGAAGAATGCTTTATTAGACAATGTAAATCATGTGCACTTTGTTGAATGCATCTCTGAGCAACTCGTTTGACATCAAACTGGATTCATGAAGGGTAATGCCATTACTGTAAGCCCCAATGCGGTCTCAGAAGTGGGTGATATAGGCCAAAAGGGGTGTCGCTCCATTCGTAGACGAAGAGACTGCTATCGGTGTTGGTTGACTTGGTGCATTATCCAGTCCACTTTCTGAAACAGTCTCGACATATTTTTGCTTAGAATAAACATCCGCTGCCTGTCCGAGAACCTTCCATTCCCAGAAATAATTAGGGGGGCCAAGGTCCTTCATTTTGAAGGTATATGCATAGCTCGAGTTCATCCTGATGACGAGCTGCAGTAAGAGCATGTATAATGATACCATCTACATATACAAAGAAAATGCTGTACCGTGTGCTGATGTCGAGTAAACAGACTCGTGTCGTGTACGCACACGTGAGCCGGTCCCTGGAGGAACTTTCAACGTTTGTAACCAAGCACGGGGGCTTTCTCTTGAGCCAATACAGAGACTTCGGGAGTTTGCAAACTGTTCAGGGAAGCGGTAATCAACAATGCTCGGGGTTGCGTCATGTAATAGTTTCCTCAAGCTTTGCCATGACGAAAAGGCATTGAACATCCAACTGATTGAGACCAATTGTCGCAAACGGCGAGTGGGGGGGGGGGTGACAGTATCAGGCGAATGGTTTCCTGCCTAATAACCTTATTGAATGTCTCGTAGTAACAAAGCCCATACTCCTGATTGTAGCCTTTAGCAACCAAACGATCATTGTACCTTGAAGTACTTTTCCATCTGCATTGTGTTTAATTTTGTACACCCATTTACAAACAACGCCCACTGGGTGCCGCTCATGGGCTTATGTCAGAACCAGTTTTTTGATCATCAAAGCCTTAAACACTCGTCATCCCTAGATGACGCCAAAAGCATTTTTTGAGTCACAGAGTAGTTTGTTGGTGTTCACTCATCCGGAAGGGTGTTTTTGGGTATATGAGCCGAAAGGTTTTGGTTTTAAAGATACGGCTTTGCACGGGTTATCATGGATGATATGGGGGTGGCAGGCGGTGGTGATTTCGGGGTGGCCGGGAAGGACCCCAAACGGATCGGGCTGGAGATTGTTGTGGGTATGGGGTGGTTCGGGTTGGTTGTGAGTGTTGGGTGGTGTTTGCGGATGTATTGTGGATGACGGACTTTAAGGGGTTATGAGGGGGTTGGGTATGGTTGGAGTGTGGGGAAGGTTGGTGAGGGACCCTTGTGAGTATGTTGAAGAAGGGGAAGGACCCAATGAATGATGTTATTTGTGGAGGAAGAATAGACTCGTAGAAACTCATTTTCTATCATTTGACAATGACGAGATATGTAGACTTTATGAGTTTGTGGGTCAGACAAAACACAGACAAAAGCGATAACCTTTTGGATGTAGGATGATAGCCCAAAAAAATACAAGAGGAACGGGATCGGGTGTTTTATTTTGTGAGTTGATGGGGCGTACAATGGTAGGAAAGACACCCAAAGACCGCGGAGTTGGTATATTGGGAAGTTCCGTGGTAAAGGAGGATAGGGTGGATTTGTTTGAGAGGGTGTGAACCTGTGCATTCTGTTATGAGGTAGTTTTGGCGCTGGCTAGGCTTCTACCCAAAAAGAGACGTGAGATGAGATTGATTAAATAGTAACCGCACCCCTTTTTCAAATGATATGGGCGATGCTTACGCTCAGCACCCCATTCTGTTCGGGTGTAATGGCTAGGAGGGTTTGGTGTAATAATTCCCAGTAATTTGAGACTGGTCAAAGATGTTTTTACATATTCCTTTCCATTGTCACTTCGACAAATTTAACATTAGAATTGGAATTGTTTTTTGACATTTTTCAAAGGTGACAGGTGTGTATGCCTATTGATTTGTGTTTTATTAAGAGTGGTACACCAAGTGTATTTTGTAAATCAATCCACAAAAACAAATATAGAGCGAAACCCAACCCCAGCAAATTAAGTAACACGTATGACCCCCTGGGTCATAATGATAAGTTGAAAAGGGTGGCAGTGTGTACGCTTCTCAGATCAAGTAAAAGGTAATTTATGACTTGGTTCTAGCAGTGACAGGAGTCACAATTGTTTACATGAATGGAACAAATAACCTAATTACACATTAAAGAATTTATTTTTGAGTAGACAGGTGACCCAGCGACTGTCCACAACAGACTGTGGCCATTATCCGAAAGATCCACCGGAGCCACAGGAACGCTTTCCTGAAAACTGGGTGGGCAGAGAACTTTGCCCAGGAAGAACCTACAACAAACATGCTCACAGGGGCCCCTGAAAAATCACCCTTAGTAGTATTGTCTAATGATCTGAAATAATTTAGAGCGTGCACAAGAGTGAGCATATTATCTTTTGTGAATGGTGAACTAAATGATATTGGTTTTAATAAAGGTACTGTGGGTAAGGTTACCCTAGGTTAAAGATGCATGTGGGGTTTAATGGTAACCCTGACATTGGTAAATATTCCGGGACTCCACGTTGGCCAACAGTATACATTGGAGCCCTGATAATGGATTTGGAGCGTTAAGTTGGATAGATCAGAATTAAACGGCATGTTGCCCCGTATCCAACAACCTTCTAGGCGAGACGGCCGGGCTTGAGATGGCATAATTGGCACGGTTATCACTATTTCTGCTCTCCTCATACCGAAACCATCAACGAATACGGTGTGCCTGTTTTCTGACTATTTGACAAGTTGGACGATCCCGCTCGAAGTGCCCTGCCCGTCGTGGAAGATGGACTGCCCCCCCGCCGCTGCCGAAGGAGTGGCAGGCTGTTGTTGCTGCTGCCATGCTGTGACCGTCGTAACGGCGAACGACTACTTCCCTGCCTACCGCCTTGCCCGCGTCCTCCCTGTTCTCTGCCGGGTTATCCCTTCCTCCTCTCTCCCCTTGCCTTCCGCTCTCACTCAATGGGATTTACGGACTGTGGCCTCCCCCCTCTTAGTTTCTTGCTGCGGGGAGGGGGTGGCGCTCCATACAAGCGGTTCTCGAGAAGAAGTTTCCTCTCTAGATCCGACGTTGATTTCTTTCTCCACTTTTGTTAGCACGAGGAGGAGAGCCCCAGTCAACGGCGTTTGGACTGTGCGACCGCATGTTTAATGGAGGAGTAAGCTGATGTATCCCCAAACGACACACATGACGAGATCTTTTTCGTAGAAGATTTTCATTCAGTGGTGTCGCGGGTGCTTGTGATGAGGATGGAGACCCCTCGTCTAAATACTCCGCCATAGTTTTCGTGCCTTTGGTAATTGTGTGGAGATGGTCACGGGCCATTGAAAAGTATGAGAGGAGAAAATTGATGCATAGCGTGTTGTGAGGACGTCCACAGGATGATGCAGTTGTTTAGGTCGGACGTGTTTCTGACGTGGGAGAGATGACCTCAATCAACATGAGCGATCTGTCCATCCACCGCTTTCCGGCTGCATGGCCATAGTATTTTTTTTTATTTGTCCGTGGCGGTGATGACTGACGGCGGCGGTTCTTACGCTTCCATCGAAGTTTTGAGAAGGTAATTGGCCTCAAGGGCTGTAAGAACGGTTATTTTCCATGTAGAGGTACTTTTGTCGATAGTTTTATCGGGAATCAGGCATTAAGATGCCTGAGAAGGAGTTTTACACCAAAGGAAGTGAATCGAGAGGATCCAAAACCGTTGTCATGGCTGCCGCCGTGCCCCAGCCCTATCGGGAACGATCGGTGCCCTAGAGAGAAAAAAAGAACCTAGAGAAAAGAAGATCTAGGTTTTCTGTCTCTTGCTCCATGAGAATAGTTGATTGTATTGAAATTGTTAACCTAATAAGGGAATACATTGAGATATATATAGGAGATAGGAAGGAGTAAATCCTAATGGACTAGGATTAAGGATATAATCCTAAAGGACTTAGGATTAGTATCAGTAAACACTAATATTATTTTATCTATTTATTTAATATTATTTGTTATTAGTACTGTTAAAAAATAAAAAATTACGGAGTGCTAATATATGGCAGGGAAATGAAAAAAAATTATATGGTACGAGTATTAGAAAACTCAATAATTAAGTAGTCCTAAAATAAATAGTAAGAAGTATTTAAAAAAATTAATAATTAAATAGTTTTAAAATATATGAAACGAAGTATTAATAAAATTAATACCTAAATAGCCCTAAAACATATGGTAAGAAGTTTTAAAAATGCTTAATAATTAAGGAGTCCTAAAATAGATGATAAGAATTATTAGGAGAACTAATACTTAAAGAAATTAAGTAGTGTTGAAATATAGAGATAAATAAAATAAAAATGAATCTAAAAATCCAACATTTTGATAGAAAGGAGTTGTCAAAATGTTTTTAATTTCATAATTGGGAAGTAAAAAAGCAAATTTTGATAGAGAGGAGTTCTCAAAATGTTTTTAATTTCATAATTGGAAAGTAAAAAAGGAATATCCATTTAGAAATGGTTGGTAATAAAATCATATAGTAGAACACGAAAAAAGAAATCTATAACATTATATGCTAAAAGCATTTGCATGAAAAAAAACTCAAACTTTATACCAATGTATGTTAGAAGAATTTGCATTTGTATGTTAGAATTGCCTATAACTTCAACCATACCAATAGCAAAAAATCCTACGAGTGATTTTCGCATCTGCCGATAAATCATTCTCTCCTCCCCTGGTTTTCGTTTGCTTCAATAATTTTTCGTCTGCTTCACCACCTCACTGTAATTTTTTTATTTTTCTTTTCTTTTGAGTTTGTGAGAAAACAAAACTGCCCTCACTATTAGTCCGTCGTAACAAATCTCGAATTCTTGGCCCAAATTCAGTTGATTTACTCTTGTTGCATTTTCCTGGTGATGACTTGCTTATCTTCAGCTTCCTCAAACAGTAACTTACGCTAGGTATCGTCATCTTCAATCATTGATTTTTTATATACAATTTCTTCAGTGAAATTGATTTATCAACGTCATTTCAAATCTGAATCGCTTAGCAACATATCCCAATTGAAAAGAGGGAAATTTGGGTGCTCAAATATAATCAGAATGTCATAGATGAATTTCGCAATTGAGTTATTTGAATTCTCAAAGAATAAAGAGAATACAAAAAATCTTCTTTGCCGTCGTCTAAGTTATGGTTCTCCTCCACCTGAAATTCGTCGGAGATTTTTGCAGCTATATCCGATACAAGTCCAAAATGGATAAAACTTAGGCATATATTTTCATCTTCTCCAACATCTTTCATATTAGTTTTGAGTGAAATAGAATTGTTTGTTTTGGTTCTCCTCTGTTGTTGCTAGGTTCTACTTATAGGGGTTGGGCAAGTCTACTTTCCTTGATAGAAGAGCACTCACAACATTAAATACGTGATTCTAGACCTTATGGAGTCTTAGAGAGTGTTTGTATTGGATTAAAAGTTGATCAAATTTATTTTTGAATAATTTTAAAGTTTTAAAGTTTTTAATAAATATAAAAAATAATTGAGATAAAATAAAAATAACTTAAAATAAGTTCAAAAGTGTTTGGTAAGGTAAATAACAAAAAATAATTCATCTATTTTAATTAATCAACAAATTTGATGTAATATGATTGGTATAAAGGAGTCCAAAAAATATATAGTAAGAGATAGATATATGACAAGAAATACTAGAATAATTAATCGTTAAGTATCATTAAAAATAAATGGAAACAAATATTAGAATTCTAATTATTATTTAAGTAGCATTAAACATATATGCTAAAAAATATAAGAATAATTAATAAACAAGGAGCCTTAAAAATATATGACAAGAAATATTAGAAAAACTAATAACTAATAATTTTTAGTGCCCGTGTATGCGTGCATACACGTGTGTTCGTGTGTGTATGCATGCGTGCGTGTGCGTGTGTGTCTAGGGTCCATTACCATCGATAGCTCACATCTTCAAGGATGTGTTTTTCGTATAAAAGGGGCAATACCCTTGCATACAAAAAATAGTAAAGACGACTATTTTATTTCTTTGTTTTATACTACTATTATATATTCTCTGCATATTCAATTCACTTTCTCCCTTTCTTCTATTCTTCATTTTCTCCTTTTTTTTATTTAACAAATATTTTATAACATATTATCAGAATAAAACTTAATATTTCAGGTATAGTAAACACATTATTATCCTTGTATATAAGTGATCAAGAAAATGGCTATCACAATATCAAACAATTGTACCAAAAGTAAAGTAAATTGTACTAGAAATTGGGGCCAATTTTGTTCCTTTCATATTCTTTCTCAATCACGTGTATGGATTTAATTTCATCATCTTCTTTTCTTTTTGTCACGTACTATATCTTTGTCTTTGTGACAGATATTTGATTTCCATCTAAAACACAATTTCATCTTTTCTACTTCTCTCAAGGCTTCTCTCTTTTATCTCACTATGTTGAATGTTTTCTATGTAAAATTGATGTATTTCATCATTTCAAATTGGTCAGATAGATCTTGGTCATTTTCTTTGTACAAGTTAAGACATTTCCATTTAATTAGTTGATTTTTACTCTAATTTTATGTGTATATATTTTCTACAATAGTAGAAACATGAGTTCAATTGGTTTCAACATGTCAGTTTTCTGTCAAATTTCAATTTATAGAGGGTAGTTTAGTCATTGCAATTAGTTGCCCCTATCCTCAGTATTGCTTCACCTCTTTTCATCTTTGTTCTTCCTCTTTCTTGGCAATAGAATTTCAAGTCTCTCCTCATATTTGTTTTCTCAAAGTATTTCTGCAATTCCCTGATATTTTGTAATATCTATTTTCTGTTGGCTTTCAATTCTCCTTTATCCATTCCTCTTTTCTTCTTTCTGCATTTGAACTAATTCCTATGGGAATCTGTTGTTGTAATAAGCAAAGGGAAAAAAGAAGATATAAGAATATTTTTGTTCTTCTTCGCGAAATTTGATGCTCAATTTTGGAAAATGAAGTGAACTAACTTGAATTTTTAAATCTATCTTTTCTTTTGATTGTTCATAAATATTTTTTCTCTATAACTTTTCATCTTCGAGCTTATTTTTCTCTTGGTTATCTTAGAAGAGTTAGCTTCGTCCCGTTGGGAATCATGAAAAAACTAACAACCTATCTTCTATTCCGTATTATGAGATATAGGCAATGAAATGGTATTTGCAACGCACTATTCGGTCCATCCCTAATCTATTCGTCTTCCGAGATGAGAAGTCCTAATGCAGAAGTCATCTATTGAGATAGTCAACACATATGTTTACAACTAGGGACCATGTCCAGACCATGCCAATAAAATATAAAAGGAGCTCGTTTTTGAGTACTAGAGCATTTTATTTCATAAAAAAATCTTTTAAGATTTTTAATGGATATTTTGAAATATTCATACTACAATTATAAAACTAAAAGGACAGTTTAAATAAATATTTTAGTTTGTGATTAAAGAAATTAATATTACAATTAGTGTGACCCACCTTCACTATTTTTATATTAAGAAGATATAATAATTATTGTAGTATAAAAATCCGTAGAAGAAAGAAAGAGGAAGTAGGCGCTTGGCGTCAACAAAACGGCAACCTTCAGGTTAGAGTCGACGAGCTTTATTATTATGCTATACAAATTAAATGGTGATAGGAATGCATATTATTATATTGTAATGATGAATGCATGTAATTTCAACCAATGGTGAATAACTTAGTGCTATTTAGTTATGGCAGAATGTAATAAAATAATAATAAAAAGAAAGTTGAAAGACTAATGTGTTAGCTAATAATAAAAAATCATCATATATGTTATGAAATTATATGAAATTAGAAGACGAATAAAGTAGAGAGAAGAGAAAAGTTTTCTTATTATCTTGAAGTATATACATGATTCATTTATCTTTCACAAATCTTGTTTACAATGAAGGAAAACTCTTTATTTATAGCAAAATCTTACATGGTTTCCAAGTAGGATTTGTAATCATATCCTACAAGGACTCAACATAATTAGACATTCACTATAATACAAATTATTTATAACACTCTCCCTTGAATGTCATTAGAATTATGTGCCTCATTAAAACCTTAAAGATTAAACCAAATGGTATTTAAACATATAGTGAAGGGAAAAAGAGTACCACATAATTCTAATTAATCACATTATGGATGCATCTTATTAAAAACCTTACAAGGAAAACTAGTGGACAAAAACCTGTGAGGAAAAAAGAGTACATCGCGCATTAACCCCCCCCCATGAGAACATCAATTAAAGAGACTTAGAATCTTCGTTTTCCAAGCTTGCTGCCACCATCTTCTTGAAAGTTGTAGTTGGTAGAGACTTGGGGATAAATCACAAATAATATACTTTGAAAGACCTCTTGATGTTGAGATCACCATTCTTGGGGAGCTTATGAGTGTAGGGAAAATTTTTGACGAAATTGCTTTCTTCTTCTGCTTTATAAATCTTCCCTTCTGAGATCAAAGATTTCTTACAAGTTCCCTTACTTCACACCTTCTTTTAAGCACAAACTCAATGCACGCATTGCCAAACGAGTTTCCCACACTTACCTACGTCCTATCAACTTGCAAAAATACTTGTATATGCTTATGCATTTTAAATCTATTTATCCTTATGCGGATGATAAACAAGTTTTCCAACACTTGGTATATGATTTGGATTTTGAACCCATTGGAATTTTCATTATCAATTTTGTCAAGTAACAACTTTCAATATTAGAGTATGACATCTTCTAGTGCCTAGATTTCAATTAAATAAGCTTTTTCCACTTACAAGATGCCATCATTCCACATGTCACTTGAAATTATTCTACGACAAGCATGCTTTAATAGATTGTAGAATGTTATATCCTCCAAAATCTTGGTACATTGTTGGCGCGCCATTGTATCAAAGATACATCAACGACATACCATTTGGACGATTACAATTTACAAAAGTTATTGAGATTCTCACTTCATTATTTTTAGGTAGCTACCCCTCTCATGGGGTTTTAATAAAGTGTATGTCGTAAGCTCTCCAAGAGCCAAGATTGTCTCATTATTTATGATTATTTTGATTCTTTGATCCTCTCCCTTTTTCAAAGATATTTGTTTAGAATTGATTAGGTCTATCATGCTTCATGCATGTGTGACTCTATCTTTAAGGTACATTCAATAGGGAGTATTTACAACTTTTATGTTCTTCTAATCTCCCCCCTCATGTTAGACAAACTAAACATTATTTCTTAATCTTTGGCAGAATCTATCCTTGTGCATCAATTGTATATTGGCATTGATTTAACCACATAGAAAATTAATAAGATGAAAATATGTGGTCACGACATAAATCAATTGAAAGAAAATTTGATCATAATTTATCATTCTGATTGGCGTACAATTTACTGGATGCAATATCATATTGTATATCATCATATGAGCTTTATTTTCATAAAATTGATTTACTATTGAAGACATTTAGTGTCACATCATTTGAGTATTTATCAATAGTGATCAAGATTAAACTGTCTTGATGGACATATTCTGAAATTTTGCTCTTAACTAATTATTTTGCACAAACAACTTTGTTGAATGTCAAACTTTTGGTTGATAACCAAATGCACATGTGATTATCTGATTAGATGCATCTTTTATCATGCACATTGATAGGTGAACGGACCATAGTCACCTTTTATACTTTTCAGAATGTAGAGATTTAATCGCAACATTAGTTGATCCAATTCAACGTCATGGAAAAAACAAAAAAGAATTCTTGAAGAATCTTCTAGTGTTTCAATGTATCTCCATTATTCAGTATGCATATCTTTGGGATGACCAAATTATTCATGACAACTAATATAATTATTAGTACTCGTAAACTCCAAGTTTACTACGCCATGTGCCTTCTGCTTTACTAAATTTTTATTTTATTATTATATGAGTAAATTTCAATTTATTACTCCAAGAATTAATTTTCAAATTTATTGCTTCTCAATTTCTTTACCATTTAGGTGAGTCGTGATCCCATCATTGAATGAACTAATCTGAAGAAAATTTTGCATGTAACATATCATTTGTGCCAATATTTTTGCAAACATCAAGTTGCGAGAAAATAATAGGTACACATGAGATCATACAGAAGAAACATTTATTAGGACCATTAAATATCTAAACAATTCACTAAGTAGATGACTAGGTCCACAAAAATCTGTATGCATTTCTAGAACGTAGAGAATTCAATCTCAACTTTCGTTTATGATGGTCTCACAATTAACTTGTCTTTTTAACAAGCAGTACAAGAAAATTCACGTCTAGAATGGTGGCTTATCACCTCATTTTTTCTAAAGAATGGATCTGTATTTTTACCATTAATCAAATCTCTATCTTCATTAATGAAACACAATCAACTAAGTACATCCAAATTTTGTGCTAACTTAGTACCTCATTCAATATTCAGTGCATCATTTATCAATTGTCTTCTTCTAGACATATTATGCAACTACTACCACATTCACGCCGGAAGGAGCAAATTCAGTACAATTCACGAAATTCTCATCAAAAACACATTTAGTTTTTCTTTAGTATTTATTATCATCAATATGTTGCATTACAGACCTACAAATTCAATGTCTTTCATATTAAATGTTTTAGAACATAAATAGGATTGAAACTTGAACCCAATATATCCATCATGGAGCATCAGGACTTTAACCCAATGTCTTACCCATCTTGGGTGCGATTGGAGTTAAATCCATCGTCTCTTACCATCATGAGGCTCAATGTAATATAACCGTGGTTTCAGGGTATTATTAAATACTTTTTCCTTAAGTATAGTGTGGTGCCAAAAGATTTTGTGCTAATTTTATATACTGTTTCTCCTTATTTGCAGGAAATGTCCCCAAAGATGATCTGCGGAGGGTTTTTTTTGAGCCGAAAAAGAATGAGAGAGACCACCTATGTGACAGTCCGTCTTGATTGTGACGGTCCGTGGGGTGGCAGGAATAGTTAGGCAGCTGCTGAAGGTAGATGGGGAAGTTTTTTTTTTCTGACAAAGTGTGGGGTTACGGAAAAGCGTGAAGGACGTATAGCCATGACGGCCGTCCTGCAGGTTCGTCATTAAAGATATTGGAGAAGAGAAGTAGAAGGCCCTGTACCCATATTCCAAGAGTTCAAGGTTTTGGACGAGACCCTCGACGGACCATTGTGCTCGTTAACGATCAGTCATACTGAGGTCGAGGGTTAAGAAGGAGCAGCAGAAGAAAATTTCACAAGTATGAGACGACGAATCACCAGGGACGGCCCGTCGTGACCACGACGATCCGTCGCGAGGTCCGGTGGACCAAGCCGCGTTTGAAAAAAATTTTCCGCAAATAGAGTCTTGTTTATTAGGTTTGTTATTTTCATAAAATAGTTCAAAAAACCTCCTTTTTAAGGTTAACTATGGATCATTGGTAGACCTTTTGAATATTGTGAGACTCTTGATTTATTTTGTAAATCTTTGAGAGATTATTGATTATCTTGAGACTTTTATCATTGATAGTGGTGCTTTTGCTAATTAATCAAGTGAACATTCAGATTTTACTCTTTCTCATTGAAAGTAAAGTACATGAATCTTATACCCATATATTTGAATATGGTGCTATGACTATGGCTAACTAAACTCCAATAACTAGGGTTGTGGAACCATAGAGCAAATAATGAGGTAAAAACCTAACTAAATAACAATTCTAGAAAGTGTGTTGCATTGTATTGATAAGTCTTTCGCATAGAAGTCTCTTTAACTGGATGGCCAACGTTAGAACTTGCCTTAATGGCTACTTGCCGGACCAAGGAGGTAGATAATAGGGAAAAGATTATCAACATTGATTAAGTGTATATATCTAATAGGCTTTTTAGTATTGATGGTACGAGGTAATAACTTAGGTAATATCGAATACGTGCTTTAATATGAGGTAAAGATAAGGGTATTAGGATAGACAACACACGTCAGCGGACCACTGTGCGGAGTTGAAATTTCTAGAGCGGACCAAGGATTTAGAAATACATAAAACTTATTCACTTTGCATGCACGCGTTCAGGAAAGAATTGTTTATAGTTGACTTTATCAAGTTTATTGAAACCTGTGGGAAACACGTAAAAACCCTAGTTACTTGATTAATTGGATTAACCCAGCATTCGAAGCTTTGTTGTCTCCTTATGTTTCCCTAGTTATTTTCATTTATTTAGAAAGAAAACCCCCTTTTTATCATTTTTGCTTTCCAAGGGAAGTAGTTGACTAAACAGAAATAGTAGTAATAAATGAAGTAAGTCTAAAAAAACTATTTTTCCTCATGGGAACGATCCCAACCTCACTAGTTAGGTTATTTACTTGACACGACCACTTTACTCTATTTGAGAAGTAAGTTTGAGCGTATCAAATTGGCGTCGTTGCCGGGGACAGTTAGCTTTAGATTAAAGTAAACTTAGTCCTATAGTTTAGCTGATAGCTGATATTTTTCTATATTTACTTTATGTTATTGTTTTTGATTTCGTGGCAGAAACACCTCCTGTATGCAAATAACCAAGGGAGAAGGAAGGAGAACCCTTGTTTCCCTACGATCACGAAGTAGAGCGTACACTAGCAAATGAATAGAAACTGGGAACAACACGATGTTGATCAAAAGCAAGAAACATACACCCGGTTGTTGTTATGGTATTTTTTTACGAGCTTCGGGTGAAACACCAACAGAGGGGACAAAATCCCGATCCACGGCACCCAAGCATCACTACAAAGCTTATGCAACATAGCAGGACTCCGATGGACCATTTGCTTTGCCTTCGCTACCACAAGGACACACCTTCATGGTAACTAGTAGCCATGATGCAAATGTTCACTGCCAGAGGTTTGTTTTCAGGGCTACCCTCTGAGATCCACATGCCATATAGCCAAGGTAAGGGCAGTGTTGTAAAACGGTTGTAGGGAGGCTTGATTGGACTTGGATGTTAATAGGGCTCTTAGAGTGTTCCTCTATCAATGACGGGAGTAGGAGAGGTTGCGTATGCGTTCACTGATCTCCCTTATAACTCAATTTCACTGGAAAACCAACTAGGGGATGTTTTCTTAGGACGTACATCAGGTCTCCAAGGAAACTACAAACCACCAAAGACAGAAGTGAACAACTTTGTGGGCACTTACCAGGAGGTCAGTTAGTATTCTTGGGATATGCGTCACATCTTATTGAGAAGCGTCCCAAAATCACCGTATAGATGATGAGTCACTGAAGCAATACTTCTATCGGGGACAGGATGATAATTATAATTTTGGCTGGTGTTGGACACTATAGCAGGTCGATTTATGGGAGTGTCCTTATGCTGAGATTAGTGAAAAAATTAGAGCAAATCTCACGGAATATAAAGCTAGGAAGTAAGAGCGGGAGGAGAGAAATACCTTCGCAGTTACAATCCACTCACAACCCAGTCACAGATGAGTCTGAAGAAAGGGCTCCATATGAGGAAAGGAGCTTGGGGTGTGATTAATAAAGATCACTGAGGGTGAAGAAAAGATAATGCAGTTAAACTACGTGCCAAAACCACCACCTCCTAATGATGAATGCTATTAGCGGAGACTCTATGAAGTAAATGAGCAGACGGGGGGTTTTCGACGAGAGCCCAAGGCTCCAAATCAGGATAATTGGTTCCCAAGGTCAAGGTAACCAAGGTTCGGATCTATGGTAACTACAACCGTGGAGGGTCATTATGTCCGAGATGGAACTACAACCACGACAACAACTTAACAGGGTAACTACGGTAAGAGAAATGATAGGAATGGCCCTATGTTTCCTCCTCAAAAAATCGTGAAAAGTTACTCCTAGGGGATGGTGGAGATAGTATTGTCACGAGTGAGGATATGTTGACACAAAAATGATGAGGAGGTTCGATGCTAGTTGATGAAGCACATTAAGAGGTAAGGTGTGATTTAGCAGGTAGTGGGCAAAAAAGTTGTTACACATTGCAGTTATCGATTAAGCCAAATCGAAGTTGCAAATGGCCCAATTATCTTTCACTGGGAAACACACGGAAACCGGGCACTGCTTTCCTAGCAACACTGTCCCAAAAATCCAAAAAATGATGCACACTGTATGTTCAAGCACTACTCCATGGTGGGAAGTAAACAGGGACCAACTTTATGCCGCCTAAAGAGGAAAAAAAAAGGTGAAGAAAGGATGATGATTAAGGTGGTAAAGGGTAGCTGTGGGCAGGAAAAGAAGCACTGGAAAAGATGCAGAAGTCCCTTTATGGAAGTAATTCCATGCATGATACCACCACCACCTTCCCTCAGGAGATTGTTGAAAAAGACAGAGAATGGTAAATATCGGCATTTTATAACAATTGTGAAGCAGTTCTATCCCCCAATGTCCTTTGGTAGGAAGCTCTTGAACAAATGCCCGGTTATTGGTATGCCAAGTTTTATGAAAGATCTGGTTACAAAGAAAGATCAGTACACTTCGATGATGATGAAAGACTGCAGCATTGTAGGCTATCGCCAACAAGATTCTCGTACAAAGAAAGAAGATCCAGTGCGTTCACTATTCTTGTACAGTCGGGGTGGTCATTACATTTTGCGAATGCATTATGTTGATATGGGGCAAGCATAAATCTCATGCCAATCTCGATTTACAAGAAGAATTTGGTGTTTGGGGTGATCAAAGCCCACTGCCGAGATGCGGCTAATGTGGCTGATCGATTCGAACAAGTGAAAAGGCCTAAGAGATTACTCCATGAAGTAGTAAGAGGGAAGTCATTCATATTTCTGGCAGATTTTTGTTATTTCTGTTTGTTGAAGTCGATTTTGAAGTGCCTATCATTCTTAGGAGGCCATCCTTGCTACAGGTAGAGCACTTAGTTGATATGGAAAGGGACAGATTGAACAATTCGGTTGAACAATGAAGAGCACCTCACCGTTTGTAGGACCATGATGGCAGTGGTGATCCCAACGGTTACGCAATATCCCACAAAGAATAGAGAAGACGGATAATGAAGAAAAAAAGAAAAAGTGCAATACATGAGTTTATTGGTTGGGGATTTGGCCGCTTTTTAGAAAGATCTGGTTTGGTCTTGTCTTCGCGGGCAAGATCAAATGTCCATAAAACGGGACTGGCCCTTATGTCAACCCAAGTATTCCTCATTGGAGCAGTTGAGTTAAAAAAACCAAGGAGGAGTGCAGTTAAGGTGAATAGAGAACGAATAAAAAATCTATTCTGGGCATGATGATGAACGGCGAATGCAAATGATCGAGGTATACCATCTTGATGAAGTCTGAGTAATCAAGTGTCCTCAGTCGTGCCGCGACGTTAAAACAGACGCTTGTTGGGAGGCAACTCAATACTTATAGGCTTTATTTCTATTGTTGATAGCATTTTATACTAATGGGAGGCACATCCCCAGGAAATTCTGCAGAATATTACTCTGCAGCAGTCACTGACGGATACAGTGACGAATCGTGTCAACTGTGACGGACCGTCGCATGAATTCGTCGTGCCAGGTACGTCTTTCTTTTATTTTCAAAGTAGAGCACACGCGACAAAACCAACGATGGACTGTGACAAATGAGACGGACCGTCGTCGGGGAATTGTCGCGTCATTAATGAGGTGTACCCGACCCGACCTGTCTGGGGGTTTTTAAAAAAAATTCAACATTTAAAACCCCAACCCTTAATTTCACCCCATTCCTTCACTCTTCCTCCTATTTCCCTCCCTTTTAAACTTCCAAAATCATCTCCCTCGTCAACCAGATTCATTTTCCCCATTCTCCAATGGCCTAAAAGGTCCTCATCTTATAGCCGGCGCTGCTGTAAAAAGACACACTGCTGGTTGTGGGTCTTTCTTGATCACCAAGGACCGTTTTCCCTCTTATTTTCGCAAAATTCTCAGTATGTTGTTCTACGAATTTCTACTCATTATCTTGCATTTTTGTTTATCAATTAGTTAGTAGTCTAATTCTTTGATACGTTTCATTCTTATCAAAAATTTGTTTCTTGACCTGGTTTAAAAAATTCCCAAAATTGCCGTGTTTTAAAACCCTAAAATAAGTGCCTTAGCATTGCCTAGTTTACTAGGTAATTGGGTTAGACAAATGTAGGTTCAAAAACACTACCAATTCGATTTGGTCATAGGGGATGAATGGTGGCATCTCCAGTTCTATCACTGAGTTACAGGAACGGGGACCTAGATGACGGACCGGCGTATTCACGACGGACCGTCAAGGGTCCGTTCCAAACCGCCCAACACTCCACTTCCAATTTTTCTCCAAGTGTCTACCAACGGCACTGCGACGGGACCCCCAGTTGTTCCCGCGACGGTCCATCCTGTACAAACAATTCTGGTGGTAGACGGAGACCCTATTCCAAGGGTCTCTACTTTTTCTAAGTGTCATCAAGGGGACAACATGCAAACGACCGTTCATACTTTCACGATCCGTCCTGCACAATGTTCTGGTTGTCAGAGACCTTTTCCTAGGGTCTTCTCTATTTTTTCTGTAAGTTGTCGTCAAAACGGACACTTATGACAGACCGTGTACCTGTGGACGGTCCGTCCTGAATGATAGTTTCGATGGTCAGAGGCCCCCTACTCCTAAGGGGGCTCCATATTGTCAAGTGTCCTCTGACGGGGACAACCTACGACGGACCATCGTACCTGTGAGGATCAGGCCGCACATACCGTCAATATGTTAGAGAATCTCCTTCAGGGTTCTCATAAAACATAGTCTAATAAGATACGAAGGATCCCATGACGGTCGTCGTACTCTGGTTACGACATAGTGCATCGACAGATATGTCCGCCATGGATCCCAGGAATGAGAGGACAGCGGGTGTGTATCACTAGGTCAGATATGCATCATTATACTGACATGGGAAATCATTGCGTACACATACTTATCATTAGTTAATTGATATCGATTTTTTGTTGATATCTGATTGCCTTTATGCAGAAACTTGTGGATGATCATATTGAGGGCTTGTATTGCGGATATGTAATTGTTGAAAGTATTGTTGTGAGGCTATGTAATTTATTGAAGTGTTGTTGTTTGAGGATAGTAATTGGCTCCTAAGTGGTTGTGGTTGAGCTTATGTGTTATTTAAACTGTGAGAGTTAGGGTTAGGTTGGTTTTAATGCAGTTGTAGGTGGGAGGTTCGGTTGGGTTGTAGGAGTACCAGTTCGTATTTCATCCCTTTAGCTTGTGTTTAGAGGTGTACTTGCTTAAGTACCGTGTGATTGGTTACTCCAACCCTTGCTTCTACAAATTTTTGTTAGGGTAGGCTGATTTTTTTGTACTTTGTATTCTCTTCTTTTCCGCTTCTTGAAGATTTTGTGAGGTAGCTGTTTCCATCTCGGCAGACGCGCTTATCCTTACGCTCTTCTCCTTAATTATGGGACTTGTTATGCTAGAAACAAGTTAACTTGAGATAGTCTTGTTGAACAATTATAATGCTTTTAGGGGCTGGTGAACGGATATCAAGTTTGTAATGGTTGAGTTTAGTTGACTTGTCTTGGTGAATAAGACGGAGTTGTCATCACTGCATTTGGGTCGTGACATGAGTAAAATATGAAGAAAAACTAAAATTATATATGGTTCCATATTATAGATTATCGTCATATTTCTAGTAATCCGATAAACACATATACACAGGGAAAAATACTCATTAAAATCAATTTTTATTTATTATTTCAGTACTAGAGACATACAACTTTTTTTTTGAATAAAACGTTGATGGTGCTTCATTGAAAATTTTTAATAACATAGAAAGAATATAGAAAGTTTTTTACGATTTCAAAATAAACTTTTATAAAAATAATTTGAAAGAAAATCATTTTGATAGTTCTCCGGTGACAATGACAACAAAAATTTGTTAAGCATGAACCAAATTTAAATTTCATTACGTATATATTTTTCTTTATTAGTATTATTTGTTAGTTTATAAGAAAAAAAAAGTTTTGCTATTAAATGATATGTTGAAATATTAAGTATCCATAGTTGTAGTCACAATATTATTTATTATTTGTTTCTCTCAAACTAATACTTGTTTTGAACTGATTAATAATTTTTAAAATTAAGTAATTTTATTGCATTTATTTTATAAATAAATTTAAATTATCTATTTAAATTACATTTTATATACTTTTTATATATATAATGTAAAATAATTAAATAACAACAATCAAAACTCAATATACTTTAGAATTGATAGACAATAACACAATAAAGAAACACCAAAAATCATATAGTTCATAAGTGTCGATCCTATTTAATAACATCCCTGGATAGTTACATATTAATGTTGAAAAATTGCATATTTGTTAATTATTATGTTTTGAAAAATGAAACTACATATATAAAGTTTATGTTTGGTTATTGTGTTTAAAAAATGAAACTACGTATTCACAACTACATTTTTAAAAATTAAACTACACATTTAAAAAATTTAAACTACATATTTGATTACTATGTTTTAAGAAAATTAAATTTTATATTTTTATAATGTGACGATGTCTATCAATTCTCTCAGATATTATTATATTTATTTAAATATTAAAATTCTACATCAAATGAAAATATTTTTTGAAACACATATATCCTAGCTATGTTATACTTTACTTATACACGTTAAACATATTATAAATGAATATATACATAAAATACATCTATTTAAAGTATTATAATTGAATAGTAGTAGGTATCGAGTGATCTTTTGTTCATTTGTTTTGAAATATCTACTTAATCAATATTACTGTAATAATTGAATTTTTTGTTCATGGTTAAAATTAATGAAATAATTTCACCATTTTCTATATATGTTAATTCTTGCATAGAATGATTATAATATAAAAAAAATTAATTCATGAAATAATGATAAATGTCTTATCATCAATTATTTGTAAAAATATCTAAATTTCAATATAATTTTCTCTTGAAAAACATCCATTATATAGACTAATCTATTTAGTTGATTATATTTAAAGAAAAAATTAATTATTTTTTCTAAAATCTACGCTTATGTACTATATCTTATTGATTTTGTATTACAAAATAATTATGTATAATCTTTTGTAGATAAAATAGTCATTTGTAGTTATTATTAATGAGAAATTTAATTGTCTTTTTCAATAAAGAGGTTTATTTTAAGAGAAAAAATACTTTTTACAGGTATATGTTGGCACCTTAGGATCATAATTGAGTTTAGGGGAGGGATATATGTAGAACATAATTTTGTATATAATAAAAAAAAATTACAATAATATTTTTTTAATTAGTTAAACAATACTTATTTTTAAAGATAAATTGGATGAACTATATACACACAAAAAAAATATACAAAAAAAGACATTTTTCATTCTCCTTCGCAACCAAATAGTTAATGTTTAGTAGTTTAACGAGTTGGAGGATTAGAAAAAAAAATTAATTTTGTTTGGAGGAAAAAGTATTGAGGAAATAAATGTACAACTTAAAACATGGATATTTTAGTCTTTTTACATTTCTAGCAAAACTATGGCCAATTTTTTTTTTATCATTTAGCATTATTCTTCATTAAAAATAGATGCTTTTTAATATTTTTCAATTCACAAAATCAATGCATAAATGACTATTCTTTCTATTTTACACTTGAAAGTTATTAGCCCATAAAATAATTTATACCCATTGATTCCAAACTTCACTTTGAGAAAACACTAAATGAGGGTATTATGATAAATATGAGACATAGGCTGATGAGAGATACCTGAATGATGGCAATGTCCTCCACCACCTATATAGGTCTTGAAGATGAGAAGTATATATTATGTTGGCTACTAAAGATAATTCATATCGGTTATTCATGGTCCTTTAACGTCCATTATTTTAGTAAGTAAATCAAAATAAATAGTTGCTAAAAGATAGTAGTTTTAACAATAATTTAACCATGGTGAATAATGACTAAATATCCTTTGTATAAATGTCTTAGTTTGATGCCTTTAACATCCATTTTATGGCTAATAATTTCCATTGAATTGACTCTAAATATCATAAAGTTTAACGGCATTTATTTAAGCGCCATTAATAATATCTACTGCATTATCGATAAAATGTATATATAAAAATTCAAAATAACATGTTCAGAAAAGAGTCTCATAGTAACAAAAATATTCGCTAATGGTGAAAACATATATATTACTATTTATCCATAAAAAAATATATCTCTTCAAATCTAGACAAACAAAAAGAAGTACAAATCCAAAATACGACATTCACAACTTTTAAAAATAAACTTATTTTGTTCAAACTGTGAATAATGTCTTCAAATAAGTTCTGTACTCTTCTTCAAATAATGTCTTCGAAATCACTAACATATGAAATTTGCGATCTTTAGATTGTATAACCTTGAATAAAAACAAAATGTGTCAATAGATTTTTTTATATATATATAGAAACACTCACGAAACATTTTTTTTCCCAAAAAAAAAATAAGGTATGATATACAAATATTTGCAGCCAAATGCCCTCTACTAGAATATATTTGGGTGTTCTTTAGGGAATGTAAGAACTAAAACTAAAAATACCTATGCTATGTAATCATATAAGTCGTCATAGGAGATCATTTTCTCAACTCTAACATCAGTCCAATAAATACCGCTAAACTGGCTGAATAAGTACCAGGCAATACATTACTCAATTCCCATAATTCTAAATCAACTAAACCATCTGTGAGAACCTACTTATTATCAAACTTGCCTTCTCTCGTAGTTATCTGTCACTTATAGAATTTTTGATGTCCAACTGGTTTTCCATCTCTAGAACTCATTATTGGATTAATACCAAAAATGAAGTAGCAAATTGGAAATCAATGGACAGGAAAACAAAAGAGTACTAAAGCTCTACCTCACGCTCAAGAGAAAGAAAACACACAACATGATACAATAGCAAGTACCATAAAGAAAGCAAGTCAAAAACCAAGTAGAAGTGCTTATGGAGGAAAGATTGCAACTTCAAGTAAACACAACAAAGGACTTCAAAAAATAGTTCTTCCATGGACAACACAAAGTTATGCAAGAACAGCGAGGAATTCTACGAGATTAAACTAACACAATTAGTGTATAAAAATGAATCAAGAACCGAAAGAAAAGACAATCAAGATATTACGACTGAACAGTAAAGAAACATAAATGTACAACCTACTAGTCTCTATGTTCGTGTTGCCAAACAAGTCTTTAAGGGCATAACAGAAGTATATAGAAACTTCATATGGTCTGGAAAGCTGAATACAAATAGAGCTCCATTAGTGGCATGGGACTTAGTATGTTGTCATCCACTTGCCATTGTATTTTAGTGAAGCATTTAAAGTAAAACATGGAACCATAACCACCTTAAATTAAAGCTAGCAAGTAAATACTGTCTGAAATTTGGTATTTACTTTTCAGTCTGTGCGGACCAACAAAGAAGGAAGAATGAGAATCACTAAATGTGTGATATGGAACGAGGCTATGGTAGAAATATATGTGTGGAACATGCTAAAAAAGCTTATAATCTATGGGTGCGATGGGTGGTTGTTGATAATTTTACATAAAGGCCAACATAATGGACCCCCCACCACCCGGCACCACTATACATATTCACATGATTAGGGTTGTGGGGAGGATCGGAAAAAGATTTGTCATACAAGAGATAATTTGCACCACAATAAAAACCAAAATGGATCTCTTAAACCCGAGGACAAGTACACGATTAGTAAGCGGATTACTGGGAGGATGCGTGGACGTGGAGAAGGTCATTTTGTGTATGGAATCTTCCTAAGGCATAATTATTCGTGGTAGCCCTTCATGGAAAGATATTACAAAGAGGGATCTATAGAATAGGGGTCTGCAATTATGATTTTAAATAGGGGTCAACTATGTGAAGGATGTTGATACGCTCAAACTTACTTCTCAAAGAAGAATAAAGAGGTCGTATCAAGTAAGAACCCAACTAATGAGCTGGGATCGTTCCGCACGAGGGAAAGGGGGAAAAAAAAGTCAGAATAAACTTTAATCTACTTATTAATTATGGTTTAGTAATTATTTTATAGAAACAAAAGACAATAAAAGGGGGATTTTTATTTCTAAATTAAGAAAATAACTAACTAAATTAAAGAACCAATTAAAAAATCAAATCTGGAGTTAATCAATGAATAAAAGTAACTAGGTTTACGTGGTACCCACAAATTCCTAACTTGAATAATTCTAAACTATAACAATTCTTTTCCTAGTATCTGATGGAAAGTGATATAAGTTATGTATTTTCTAAATCCTGTCCAGGCATCTAGAAAATTTCAATCCGCACATTGGTCCGGCTACGTGTTTTGCTATTATAACCTTACCGTTACTATATTAAGCATTGTATTCGATATTTACTAAGGTATTCTCGTACCAATAGAAACTAGCATATTAGATAATATCACTAAATGTATGTGATTAATTCTTTTTATGACTACCTTGGTTGACACGTAGCAGTAAGCGAGAGTCTAACGTTAGCCAGCCGTCAAAAAAGACTTTCTAAACGAAGGAATTACATAAGGCAAGACACTATTGAATTATTCATTTTAGTTAGATTTTACTCCATATTTACCCCATGGTTCCCACAACCCTAGTTATTGGGCTTTGTTTACCTAGTCATAATCCATATTCATATTATTTAATATAAGAATGCATGACTTAATTGCTTGAGAAAGAACTTCACTTGCTTAATCAACAAAATCACCAACAATTTTCAATTCCTGAAAAAAGTTGAACCAATAAAAAGTCTAATATCAAGAGGTATAACAAAGAGTCTAACACCCAAAAAGTCTAACTGCAAAAATGAGGTTTTTCGACATTTATAAAAAATAAAAAACCCACTAATAAAAGGAATAACTCTACTTAAGAAAATCTGTTCAAAAACTCGGCGGGTCGACGGAATGTCAGGTCACGACGAGCCCCATCATGGCCCTCATGGCCCATAAACTTACAAATTCTTCTTCTGCTCTCTTCATTAACCCTCAACGACCAGGTAGACGGACCGTTCAAGCACGAGGTCCGTCGAGGGTCTCCGTTCATAACCTTAAATTCTTGGAAATTGGATATTGGGACTACTCTAGATCATCGTGATGAACCACAAGGATGGACCGTCGAGGCCTATGACGGTCCGTCATGAACTTTAGTAATCCACACTTGGTCATACTCCCTATCTCCTTGAGCAGCTCACTTGTTGCCCACCTAAAGACCGTGTGGCCAAGCTCGACGGGACTGTCCATCAAGCTCCATGGGTAGTAAACTTTCTGCATTTCTTTCTCAAAAACTTCCGCGTTCATCTTGGGGAGATTTCACGTCAAATAAAGAGCCAAATCTACAGAAAAAATCAATACAAAAAGTCTTTGGACACACACAACGTATCAAAAAAAAGCATTTAAAAATACCGTGAAACCACGCCTTATATCACACACCCTCAAACTTAATTCGTTGTTTGTCCCAAGCGATTGCACTATGACCACTACAAAAACTCTGTGGTACAAACTATCCCATATGTTAGCTTTTGCAATCATTTGGTTAGAAATCCCGATCAATCTATCATATTTATGAATGTATCACTTAAGACTTGAATTATGTGGAATCAGATCATGACACATACTCACCAGCACTATACACTAGTCTTCATTTCTCACCGAGTGGTAATATTTTCGGTTATTGCAAACTAATGTCATAACTTCAAAACAAACATCCTCAGGTTTTCACACAAGATTTCCAGTTTGACTTATAAGATTAATTTTCAAACACTCACTCTCAAAACACATTCAAAAACTCATTCATAACATATTGCCATAAGCTGCCTGATTTTCACTGCTTTAAGTTCGCTAATAAAAACTATTAGGATCCACGATAGGACTTCTTAGCTTTGTTGTAACATAGGTCAGGGGTAGGTAGGGTATATTTAGGAATTTAGTGACTTTTGCAATCCCTTGACATATAGCTAAACATACTACTATTATATTTATTTTGACCCAATTTCTCATATTCTTTCACCTTGATATTTTCCCTTCTTTCTTCATTTGGGTAAGTGACTCTCTACTTTTCTTGCTGGTATTTACTATATTTCTGAAATATTTTTTTTATATTTTTTTTTTATTTTAACTTTTCTCAACGTTCTTGCGTCATTTTACTTTTGTTCTTTCTCTCTATTTGTTCTTTCAACCACTTTCCAGAGCATTCTCATAATAGCACACCCTCAACTCATGTCTGTGGCAAGGAGTCAAAGTAACAATCCCACAGTTTTGGGTCAGGAGCATTTGAAAAGGTGTTTATAAAGCATAAGCGAGGTGCACAGCCAGCGAGAGACAAGGGCCAACACTTATTCTATAGAAAATATTTGTTGGGGTGAAAAGAAAGGTCTCTAGTTTAAGATCAAATAATTGCGATCAAAACCGAGGGATTAATTCATTGGGGTTTTTATTTAGTAAAAAGTGTCTATATGAGCAATGGGAAGGGACTAGGATCCGTTCTAATTGTCGATTACAACTTACTTTTACCAAGAATAACCAGGGCAAGTTATAGCTAAGTACAAATTAGTGGACTATCAAAATCTTCCTCACACTCACTTGATATTCATTACTCTACCATTTTATCAGACACTAGTTTGAATTTTTAACTAGGTCATGCAGTGGTGTATCTCTATGTGTCTGCTTCGAGCCACACATTTATCAATTACATGCCTAGTCTGCATCATGTTCATACATCAGGATACATTTTTATTTAGCTCATGCTTCAGATAGGCTATGTACACAAGATATAGACAGCCGGTTTCAACAACTAAAACCATCAAGTCTCTGGGGAAAAAGAAAACAGGTATAAACCCCAAAAGAGGATCGTGGAATTGGCGTCTCTCGATTACCCTAGAACTCATTCCTTTTTACCCACCCCCCAACAAAAAGATATGCAATTCCCCAATGCATTAAAAACACTGAGATACGATAGAGTGGTAGGTGAAAGAAAGAAAACTTGGGAAGCAACGCACCGACGATCGGCAAGTTGGTGGGTCTGGTTCCCGGAACAATCTACCTTCTGTAGTCTGGCCACCATTTAGTAGTGTCCTTATCAGCAACAACACTAGAGTAGGGCTCCCGGCGACCCTCCACACTCTGTATCTAGATGCCCCCCCCTCCCAGCAGCTGGTCTACAGCTATGATCCAACGCGCTCCTCATCAGAAGTGATGGCATCTCTTCCCAGCCTCATCTCACCGGAGCAGCTCCAGCTACGTGCTTAGCCTCATCCCCCTCTCGACCTTGTTTGGCCTCTTAAGAATGGCTCTTAAGGGGGAGGGGTGGTGGCATGGAATCTCATAAGAGGCGAATTAAGGTAAGCCATCACTGTTTGTCCTCAGTAGGCTCGCGAAGGGCCTCAGACTAGGCACATTAGGCCTCTAGGATCATATCAATATACGCTCGCGAGTCTCAAACCGCCAGCCTGAAGCGGCGGACACGTCCCAATGAGGGGCTGGCGGGCTAGAACCCGAGAAACTCAAAAGCGTCACGAGCAGATGAACCTCCACCGATCTTCTCTCTGTGTGCTGGACATTTTATGCTGAGCGCTCCTTCGCCTCATCAATAGACCTCTGAAGTCCAAGGATGGATGAATATGTGATACTGAAGCGCCCCGCCCCTTGTGACCACTTTAGACCGTCGAGGTGTATGGATCCAAAAAAGGGGGCCCCCACCTTTGAGCCGAGAGGATATTTCTATGAGGCCGTAGTACTACGACCCGGGATAGACTTGAGCGGGGTAGTGTCGAGGTAGTTTCAGAAGCAAGACCTACATATCGTTGAGCATTTCATACGATAAGCCAGATTTGCACCAAGTGGAGGCAACATTGGACGGGGCCCCTCTGTTGGAGCCAACCATTGCGGTCTCATCCCTGACTGAGGCGTATCAACCAATGGCCCAAACAGAGTCTTGAGATGATAAATTGCCAGATGGGCCACAAAAACCTGCGGCCCGCATAATGGAAAATATCATGCACCGGGGAAACGGGGGTAAGTAGTTCGCGGGAAATTGAAAGCTCTCTCGTGCATTTGACCGCATTGTAGAAACCAAGCGAGTCGACCTCAAAACAAGGCTATCTATCGCCATCAGAAATTGCCGCGATCCATGTACTAATTATCCAGCACGCAGTCGGGAAATTTCCGAGAGGAGTGGTAGAGTGGCAAGTGCGCGAACAATCAACCATAAGAAAATTAGCCGTGAAGCGTCAAAAGTCAGCCTTTCTAGTTGATTCCCTTCAACTCACAGTTACCAGTCGGCACCCTCTCTACAATAGAAAAGGCAGGGCCATCCACATATTGTGGTCTCTCTCAGCGAGAGGCTCACGCAAATTGGTCATCTTTTAAATTTGCAGAGTAGTCGAACTCCGTGGTAGTGAGAGGGGTCTGTGTTTGGAATCAAAATACTCGCCGTACCGTCTTAACCGTGCGAGATGGAGGGACGGGAGATGTCGATTGGATTGCCACGTACTGGGTGCTCAAGTGGGGACTTTTTGGATGGGGAGGAAGCGCGCCTATACCAATTCTTGATCGGAGAGTAGCCACGTAACCGTAAGAGGCGGTTAAAAACTCTCGGGGACCAATCCTCAATATAGCGCTCCTAAAGAACACGAGCTTTGTCCACCTATCGTCGGATGTTCTGGTGAAGCAGATAAGAGATTGTGGGATTCTCTCGCCATAATGGGGAGATTTCGCGTAAGGAACATCCTCTCCAGTGTAAGGGTCAGTGTCATGACTCCTTTATCATTTAGAAACTTGGAGTCTGAATACACTTTGTATTGCCCATCGACACACCACCGGTTGGGCTGGTCAGCAACCGAGGTGAGAGCATCAGGCGATGATCCTGGAGTGGAATCAAAACTGTAAGCCTCATCAGATGAGGCAGACTATGCAGCTGTGGCGGGTGCAGGGACTTCTCCGGACCCGGAGGCTTCCTCCGACCACGAAACTCTTAAGGAGCTAGATGCTCCTTCTTCATGTGTAGCTGACCCAGAAGGTGTACGGGTTGGTGTGCGCTCCTCATCAGACTGGGAGGCAGTGACTACGCCAGGCGCCACCTTTTTGGGCATAGCTCTGGTTGCACGTGCAGCTCATGATGGAGTGGAAGTGCCTTGGGGAACGTACTCGGGATCATATTCATCATCAGAGCCTATAACCAGTCAGGCAGACGGGGCAATAGAATTTTAACACCCTTGATCTTGTTTTGGTGCAATTAGATATAGTACCTGTAAAGAATCAATATTAGTACTAGAAGGAGCAAACAAGACAAGAAAAAAATGAGGACACAAAACTATAATATAAGAGCAAAGCCAAAGTTGTACTGGACACTTTCTGCAAGTACTAAGCACTAAGGATTCTAGCTAAACGCTCCAGAGTAACAAGTGAAACACGAAGGACCAGGTGAACGGCTCATCTTGAGTGCGAGGACCGTCACGGGGTTCGTAGTCGTACAAAACTATGTTTATTGGAAGAACAAGAAGGATAATTCTGACAGTCTCGACGGATAAGAAGGACGGACCTTCGTGATATACAGTCCGTCATCGATGTACGTCATGGCGCACTAAGAAAAAAATATTAGAAGTAGAGACCCGGGGAGAGGGGGTCTCCTGACCATCATGACCGGTTTGTGCAGTACATACGTCATAGGGGTTATGACGGTCCGTGTAGAGAGTCTTCAGAGGACCTATAGAAAAAAAGTTGGAGACCCTTAGGAATAGGGTCTATGACAACCAGAACGGTTGTGCAGTACGGATCGTCGTGGGTATGACAGTCTGTCTTAGTTATCCATCTGAGGACACTTAGAAAAAGTTGGAGACCCTTAGGAATAGGGTCTCTGATAAAAGAACAGTTGTGCAGTACGGACGATCGCGGGTATGACGGTCCGTCTTAGATGTCCGTCAGAGGACACTTAGAGACCCTTAGGAATAGGGTCTCTGATAACCAGAAACGGTGTTATGCACGGTCGAAACGTGTAGCGACTGATGGATCCGTCTCTGTGTTCGTTTGGTGGAATTTAGGAAATCGGAGGACCCTTAGGGATAGGGTCTCTAACAAACCAACAACCGGTTCTTTGTATAGGATGGACCGTAGTGGGAACGACGGGTCCCATCGTCATTTGCCTTTGCGTGGAAACTTGGAGAAGGGGGGAAAACAAACAGTGGGTATTGGGGTGTGGAAAGACCCTATGACGTCCGTCGTGGGTTACAACGCGTCCATCATCGCGTCTCGTTCTGTCATTAGTGACAGGAATGAACTGAGGTGCCACATTCATCCTCGGTGGACACACCATGGAACATCTCAGTGTTTAACATATGTTTCTAACGCAAAATACTACCCTACTAGCCAATGCTAAAGCCACCTATTTCTTGAGGTTTAACAAGGCAATCAAGATTATCAACCAACGGTAATACAAAATTGGACCCAAAGAATGAATACCACTACAAAAAGAATGTACGCTAATGACTAAATAAAACACAAAAATGCAATCTAAAAGGGGTAGAGATCAGCAGACACATACCTGAAGAGAAGGAGGATTAAAAACAAGAAAGGAGTCACTTTGGGAGCAAATAGAAGAACAGAACCACCAGCAGCAGACTCCAACCAATAGAAAGGAGATATTTTCTGAATTGGGGATTCGGAGAAGTGATCAATTGAAAGAGAGGTAGGAAATAGGAAGTTTTAAAGGGAGGAAATGTGAGAAAGAGGTAAAGAAATCGTTCAAATGAAGGGGGGGGGGGTTTATAGGTTGAAAATTAAAAAAAAATCGGGTCAGGTTGGGTATACTGGTTAATGACACAACAAATTCCCGACGATGGTCCATCGCAGATACGACGGTCAATCATGGCTTTTATCGCGTGTGCCCTAATTTTTAAAGTAAATGAAAGATGTACCTGGCATGAAGGATTCATGCGACGGTCCATCGCAAGCGTGACGGTCCATCGATGTATCCGTAAGTGACTGTTTCAAGGTGATTTTCTGCAGAATTTCCTGGTGATGTGCCTGCAAATTTAAAACCCTCTAGTAGAAAATGATACCATTACAGAATGTGAACAACAATAACTTATGGGTTGCCTTCCCAACCAGCGCCCTGATTTAACGTGTGGCACGACGGAAGACATTGATTTACTCATACTTCATCAATGATGGGTATGCTCGATCCACTTCATTCATGATCAGCATGCCCGAAATAGATTTTTATGTTGTACATTCACTAAAACTCACACCCTCCTTGTTTTTCCAACTCAACTTCTCCATGAAGGAAAGTTGGGGAACAAGTAAGGGCCAGTCAATTGGGACTTGATCTTGCCGGAAACAAGGCGCAACCTAGAATTGATAATAAAAGCACCAAATCCGCCAACCAGGAAACTTCGTTTTTCAATTTTTAGGTCATGGTACTTCTTCATCTTTGCTTTGTAAAGGATGAGCTTCCATAAGCTTCAGGCGAAATTCATCGAGTTCATTCAAACCTATTAACTTGTTATGCAGTTTCGTTCCAATCCATTTTAAACTTCTTCATAGCCCACATGGTTTTACGATCTAATCAACCGGAAGATGACAAGCTTTACCATATATAAGTTTGTATGGACATACCTATGGGAGCCTTAGATGCGGTCCGGTGGGCCCAAAGAGCATCATAAAGGCCTCCTTGACCAATCGTTTTACTAGCGTTCTGTTGGATAAATTTGTTTGATTTTCCTATGTGACACTTCAACTTTTCCCTAGTTTGAGGATGGTAACGAAACCGTGGACACATTATGCGCACCCCATATTTATCAATAATTCCTTTGAACAATTTTGTTGCAGTGGATCCCCCACACTAATAAATTTCCTGGGGTGCCGAAGCGAGAGGACTATTTCTTTTCCAGAACGCAGTGACCTCTTCCCTTCATTGTTGGACGAAGGGATAGCTTCCACCCATTTAGATACATATCAACCGCTACTAAACATATACTTCATTACATGAGAAATCATAAAAGGACCCATAAAGTCAATACCTCAACTCAAATAACTCAATCACAAGAATGGGATTTAGAGCGGAGCTCTTGCTTTCTTTGAAATGCCGCCATTTTTGCATTCTATCAGTGCTTTAGAAAATTCATGAGCTTATTGATGAAGAGTTGGCCAATAGTAAAACCACATTGTAATATCATTATGAGCGGTTTGGTACCGCCTATTATGGTCCACTAAGGGTGAGGAATGGCATGCCTCTACACATCCCACATCGCACATTCTGGAACACAAGCCGAATCAGCCCGTAGGCACAACTCCCTATAGTATTGTTCATCCAAAATAACCAAAAATAACTTCTTCACATGGCTAACATCAATGTTTTTTTGTGATGAAAGGAAAAGTCGACGGAATAATCTAATATAACTAAAACCGATAGTGCACGAAAATCTGCGAACCATGGGAATCACGTCTTATTTGTGACGGCTAGTTAATAATGCTCTCGGGGAAGTATCATCAATATCATCTTATCCCCCGAAAACTCTATCATAGCTTCATCTTCTAGATGGGCCAAGTTATCGGGCCCCCACTTGATTTTCAGTCCCTTCTAGACTCACTTCAAAGTCAAATTCTTGGCAAGTAATACCCAAAAGATATCAACCTCGGTTTCGCTACTTCTTGCCATCAAATATCTCAATGCTGAATGAGTCACAATATGTACTATAACTCTAGTAACTAGAAATAGGGCAAAATTTTTCGAAAGCAAAGACTATTGCAAGTAATAGTGTAGTTCTTGCTCAGTTCACTGCGAGTTATTCTAGGCTTTAATTTAGGGCTTTAATATCATAGTAAATGGGGATGAAGGATTTTGTTCCTTCTTTGTCCAAGACTATCAACAAGAGCAACTCCACATAGGCATCGCCATACCTCAAATGGAATGTTCTAATCCGTAGAATTTCGTGATAGGTGCCGACACCAGTTTCCTTTTAGTTCGCGAATTCTTTAGACAAATTCATCAAAATAAAATTGACAATCTTTTCTAGCAGTGTGCACAACGGATGTGCATTTTTTGAAACTATTGATGAATCGCTGGTAGAAACCTGAATGCCCAAGAAGCTTGCCCACACATTTTACAGAGAGAGATAGGTGGGGGACGTCTCTCGATTACCTCATAATTTTAGCTCGATCAACCTTATGAACTTTTCTGAAATGCCGATGAACCAAAACAATCCCTTATGTCACGATGAAGTGGCATTTTCCAATTTCGTACTAAATTTGCAGTCTTCACCTTTCTTAAGACCTCAGAATAAATGGTTCAAACACGCTCAAAATGTATCACCAACCACAGAAATATCATCCATCTAAAAACATTCAAATAGTATCTCCACCATCGGGGAGGAATATCGAATATAAACATCATTGAAATGTGGTGGGTGCATTCACAACCCAAACAGAATTCTTTGAATGCAAAGGTCCCATCATGGACAAGTAAAGGTGGTTTTATTCTTGATCGTCTGGTGCAATATAAATATTATTATACCCGAATATCCATCAAGAAAACAAACCACCCTTTGTCCGGGCAAGTTAATTCCACATCTGATCCATGCAAGGGCATGAAACATGGTCTTTTCGGTCCATAAATTTAATACGGTAATCATACCACAACCTCCATCTCCAATAAACCGGTCTCATTGGAAAAGTTCATTTTTTCTCATTCGGGACCACCAATTAATTCCCCCTTTCTAGGTACACTGGACGAGGGCATACCTACCGAACTACTATCGGCGATAGGATAAGATTAATCGGAACCAAACAATTTAATGGCTTATTCCTTCTTGACGACCTCTTGCATAAGGTGGACTTAAGAATCTCTGGTGTCAATACCTTGGCTTATGATCGGGAATGATCCATCATGAATTTATTTTGTCGAAACAAATACAGGAGGGATCCCAATAATGTCCGTAATAGTCCAACCCAATAGCTCTTTTGAACCTTTTAGCACTTTTACCAACTATCAACTTGTTGTAATTCAAATCTGAATGATGCAATGATTACCGGCAAAGTGCACCGTAACCTAGGAATCATACCTGAGCTGAGTGTGCGAGAAATTTTAGTTCTAATTTGGAGCCTCCTCTATAGATGGTTTAGCTGGTGAAGACTCACGATTCTTCATGTCTACTCATATTTCTTTGGTGTGGTAAACCGGAAGTCACCCGATCAAGAGCCAGCGACTTAATGACTCTACTCTTCAAGCAATGTTACAAACAATTCAATCACTGTCGCTAATGGTTTTTCTACACAAGAGGTTCTTCTATTTTTATCTCACATGACTCACCAAACATTGTAGGAGATAGCAGATACCGATTGGATCTGACCTCTCTGTCCTCATTGACCTACAAATGGTAAATGTCCTCCTATTGTTCAACAAAAACTTTCATCTGCCATCTTTACCAATCTACTAAGGCTCTACCCGTAGCAAAGAATGGACCTGCCAAGAATAATGACACTTCAAAATCGACCTTCTTTACAATAAGACAGATGAAAAACGACCAAAAATCTGACGGAAAGTGATGAAGACGCCACTTTTACTAGACACAGTCGTGGAGTATCCCTATAGGCCTTTTACGTGTCGACTCGACCATCGAGTAGCCGCATCGCAGTGGGGGCTTGGACTCACCCAAAACCTTAACTTATTGTAAACGAGAGAGGACAAAAGTTATCCTTGCCCCTAGTCACAACTGATTGAGCAACAGTAATAACCCGAATTGTACAACGGAATAGTGAACACACCGGATATTTCTTTCTTTGTACCCGAGGATTCGTGTAGCATAGCCACCTACACTGCTGAATTCTATCATCATCCTCAAAAGTTACCGATCTTTCGTTTGTAACCAGATTTTCATACTTGGGCATAACGAGCATTTGCTTTCTAAAGCTTATACAAAGGGGACACTACAATCGAAAGTCTGCTTCAACATCGTGAATAAAACGGCTGAATTTACATCTCGATCTTGTTTCACTAATCTTTCAGGGAAATGGGAGGTGGTCCTGCCTTTGTTGTCTAGCATGGAGTACCTTTTTAGTACTTCAGTATCGTTTCCAGTTTCTTGTTCCTGATCTTTTACTTACACACCTCTCCTATGTAAGCGATACGACCCCCCTTTAAGCCGCACGCGTTCCTGTTTCCCGTGTCAACCCCGGTTTCCTCATTATGACTAGTACACCTTAGTCTGCGTGCTTCTTCAAGTGGAGGGGCGAAATAAGGGAGGCTGTGGGCCATTACCCCGCGAGTAGTGATTGCCATAAAGTGTCCATCATTTTTCGGATTGGAAATGTTTGCTAGGAAGATGCCCGGGTTGCGGCTGTGTTTCACAGTCGCAGAATTGGGGCCATTTGTAAATCGTGAGAGAAGTTAGCGTAATCGGGATATTGAATGTTGTATCGAAGCATGGTAGGCTTCCCAATAGAACAGCAGAGATAAATCAATCCTTAAATCTTTAGAGTACTCATCACTACATCGAACCCCTACATTTTTAGGCAAAATTATCGTTAACGCGCGCATACTCCTCCAACTTCCCAGGGATTCACTTCAGATTTTGAGTTTTTTTTTTTTGTTTTTTTTTTTGAGGAACAGAGGGCCCATTCCTATCATTCTGTTACCAAGTTACCCTGGTTGAAGGTGTTGTCGCGGTTGTAATTTACATCTCGAACATAATGAACCTCACAGTTAATGCACAACTCAAATAACTACTTACTAGTTAAAGAGTTCAAACTCTACTGTATATAAGAACACTTTTCTTTAAAATAAAATTACTCTATTTCATAGTATTTAGTAAACGACCTATTATATTATTCATTAGACTCATTTCTCTTTCACTGCATGACCACGGTACTTTCACCAAGTAAAATAGGATAATGTGGATTTTAGAGCCAAAAGGGCAAAAAATTGCGCAAATATTTTTAGAATCCAAAAAAATTGAGCATAAGGGTTATGTTGAGATAACATTGTAACGTTCTTAACTGCCTTAAACACATGAACAATAAAAATCGAATAAATAATGGAGAAGAAATATTAATATTTTATTAAAAAATGTGCCTTTTTATTCAAAATCGAATAAATAATAGAGAAGAAATATTAATGTTTTTTTAATGTTGTAAGCCTGATATCAGCATGAGCTTTATAAGGCTCATTTTGACAATGAACTTTACAAGACTATATAAACATGAGCCTTACAACGTACTGTTTAATGACATCTATCCTTTCATACAATATTGTCGATTGATTTGATTCTCAATTTCTGTTATCTTATTAAAAATAATGCTCAATATTTTTATCTTATTCGCGCAGAACTAGAATAATGTTACTACGTGTGATTGACCTTCAAACAAAATTCTCAATTTTGTCCAAGGCATAATGTTGGATGCAAACTTAAATATCACTAACAACCTCAAAACTTGTGCTGATTTATGATAACATGATAGTACTCAAGTTCAATTTAGAATAGGCTATCAATATAATTTAGACCGACCTTCTTTATAAGTTTCCAAAAAAAAAATAAAATACAAATAAACTCTTGCATGAGAGAAACAGGGAACAATATTTTTTTACTTCTAGTCAATGTCTCTCTCTTGATCTTTGAATCTTGATATTAACTACCAGTAGTATATTTTTTACTTTCTATCTTTGAATATAATTTTTATTTTCTTGTATTATTAGCTCCTATTAGAAAAAAAATGTGATCACACTATTTTGCTTGCTTTTAATTAGGGATGTGCATTCGATTTTTCGGATTGATTTTGTACTATTCAGATTGAATTTTTTTTTTATTGAAAAAGTGTAACCCAATCGGAACCAAAACAAATTTGGTTTGAATTGGTTATTTTCTTTTTGGTTTCAGTTTTTCAGTTCGGTTAATTGATTATGTCATTAATTAGAAACATAACAAAGTTATATTTACAACTTGAATTTTTTTTTATATATATTGGTTTTTTTGGTTTCTCAATTTTTATTTTTCTAAATCCGAAACCAAGCTATACAACCAAACAATGTAAATAATAAATCCAAAATCAAACTAGAATTCCTAAAAAACCAATCCAATTAGAATTCGATTTGATTTGATTTGATTTTTCGATTTAATCTAAATAGTATACACCACTACTTTTCACCCTATTTTATTAATTTTAACTTAATATTGCGGTCACAAATTCTTTTTAAAGTCAAATTTAATTTCTCAATATTTGTTATTCTTATTAAAAATAGACATCCACAATACTTGTCATTAATTAAAAGAAAATTAATTTATTTACTATTTCTTCCTTACCCTTGGTCATAAATAGGGGTGTTCGTAGTTCGATTATTGATTAAAATCAAAACCAAACCAATCTAGTCAGTTTTATAAATTTTTAAAGCCAAACCAAACCAAACGACAAAAATAACCATCTATTTGGTTATTGTTGGTTTGTTTCATTTTTATTTGAAAGTAATAATTTATTTGAGGACCTACGTATCTCGATAGACACCAACACCAAGTACATGAACAATGTACAAAAAAGAATGTGGGTCCAGCCAAACAATTAAGCAATATTAGAGTTATCATTACACGAACAATGTGATTTGTTTAAGAGAAAGTGTGATTATGTTATGTGAAGTACAGTAGGTAAAGACAAAAATGGATTTTGATGGACTCGGATTTGAGATTGTTATACTTGGACTAAAGTGTTGAGCTTGAGAAAATGATTAAATTAAAGGATTAAGTTAATCAAAGGAACCTTTAGTTAAAATTTAACAAAATATTTTAAACTTATTATGAACATAATTATAAAATTTATATATCTAATTTATCAGTTCAGTTTGGTTATTTTTGCAGTTGTTTTTTAGTAAAACCAAAACAAAATCAAACAGTATCGGTTTTCAAAATTTAAAAACCAAACCTAACTAAAATAAACAAAATATCGGAATTTTTAATCAGTTCGATTCAAAATGTGATTTGATTTGGTTGTTAACCATAACCATGAACAACTCTAGTCATAAATATAAAAATATATTTATATGAATTAAAAAATGTATCATCAATATTGAATAACCCTACATTTTTTTATTAAAAAAAACTAAAAACACACAAAAAAAAGCGTAGAGAAAATCTCTCCATAAACAAAAGTCTTTAAACGACTACGTTGCAGATTCTATGGTATTATGTTACGAGAATACATATCTTAAATTTATAGATCTCCAAAGTGTGACATCTCTTAACTTCAAATAACGAATAATAAGCTATGAAACAAAGAATAATCATTGTTGGAAATAAATAGGGAAATTTAGAAAATTTCGTAAGTGTAAAAGTGATGCCTTGGGTCATTTTCAAACATCCATAACTCCCAGATCAAGAGGAGTTAGGGTGAGTTGTTTATATGATCGGAAAGTCCTTGAAATGATATTTCCAACGACACTGAGTTTGCACATTTTTGATGTCGTATGAGTGAGATATGTCTTTCGTTAGTTCGTCTATTAGACAGAGGAAAGTCTAATCCGAATTTTAGAAAGGTTAAAGTAGTCTTTTCACCCTAATATTTCCTAATTTGTTATAGGGGTTTATTAGGGGTAAAACCAAGTCCTAATTCAGTTTTAGGAAAGTTGAGAACGCTTAGGGCTTGGGAGAAAAGAGAAGAGAAGAGAAAGATCAAGAATTCTTCAAGTACGCCAAGAATCGTTGTGTGAATTTCATCGAGGGTGATCCCCCTATCTAAGTATATGAGATATTTCGCATGTGTTTAATTCATGAAGTTTCATATAGATTGAATGAGAAATCTTGAAGTTCTTGATGAACAAATTGTTAAATCCCTTTTGGTTTGTTTGTAGTATACCCTTAGTTGTTTGGTTTATGTTTCCAAGTTATTTTATGAGTCTAAACTATTGGGTATTGAGTATATTCTTTAAGGATGTATTTTTCCTACAAAATCTGTCCGTCAGTCTCTGGCGCCCCGCGCCTCTCAGAGCGCCAGGGTCACCTGGAGTGCCCATTTCTCCCCCATCATTTCGTACGAGTTCCTAAGTTATATACCTATAAATGTTAGTTTATTCCAACACTCTAAAGTAAATCTAAACATCATGAAATCATGCATAAACAAGAGATCATGATTCTTGAACCCATAATCTAATTCAAGGAAATTTAGGATCAAAGTCTGAGAAATTAAAGAGTTAAGTCTAAGGCAATGAAGTAAGTTAAAGTGAAGTTTTTAAAGAATCCAAGAGTCGTATTTAAACGTTTTAACTTCATTTTAAGTCTCAAGTTTCGAGTTAAAGAAAGAGTAAAAGTTGAAGTCTTTTCTTCAAAAGAAATATGAGGGGACCAAGTATTCCCTAAGAGTTAAGTTTTAAGTTACGCAAAGAGTAAGAGGTGAGTTCATTTCTCAAAAGCTATAGGGGAACTAAGTACTCCCTAAAAGCCTATAAATGTTTTCACATTTAAGTTAAAAACTAATATTTCCCAACAGAGTTTGAACAAGAAAAGGAAATATTGATTCGAAGAGGGCTTTTCAAGCTAAAAGGGGTTGAGCAAATTATCTCAACCTAAAGGAAATGGGTTATTTTAAAACCATGAGCTAAAGTATATTTTTGGAGTAGTATGTAGCACCGATGTGGGGTAGAAAGTTCAACTTAAGTATCCATGTAAACTATGTATAAGTAAAGTTGAGTTTCTATTGAATTTTCTTTGATGAAATGAGTTGTTTTACTATTTTACAAACTTTATATCTATCACACGTGTTTTAAATTTCCTTACGTATATATACATTGAGTAAAGTAATGCTTGAGTTGAGCAGAGCCAATATACGTTCATCTTATTCCTATCAAAATTAAGTCATTTTTTAGCATTCAAACTCATATACTCGTACATTCAATGTACTGATACCAGTTGGCCTGCATCATTTTGTGATGCAGATACAGGTAACCAGGATCAACATCAAGCACATCGTTGATCTAGTTTGATCACTCAGAGTCAGTGGTGAGCCTCCTTACTTTTCAAAGGATCCTTTTTATATGCTTTCCAGTCTATAAATTTCAGAATGTTGTGGGGTCTGTCCGAACATTCATCTTAGTATTGGTAGAGGCTTCATAGACGGATAGTCAGTTAATTAAGTTGAATCTATTTTATTTCAGATATTATATTTGATACTTAAGTGTCATTTTGTCCAAGATAATCAAGTTTAAGTATTTCTTTCAATAATGTTCTTATATCATAACTGAGTTGAGTTAAGTCTTCAGCTGAGATAAGTAAGCTAGGCCATGGGTCTGCTCAAGACCAACAATGGTCATTGGGTGCGGGCCACGTCTAGGGTGTAGGCTCCGGGCGTGACAAACTTGTTATCAGAGCACAGAGTTCATGATTCCTAGGGAGTCTATGGAGTCCTATTTGTAGGGTCTTAATCATCGATGTGAAGCGCGCCACATATATGATTAGTAGGTTACAACATTTAGGTATTTCTCCCTTCTTTCATAAATCCTTTTCGTGCGTTAGAGTTTATCTTTAATAAGTATTCTCTAATTCATGCTTGCAATTATTTCAAATAACAATGCCTCCACGAAGAACAACAAAAGTCGTCCAGCTAGAATAAATGCAGAAGCTTTGGAACAAGAGTTACCTAATGCTCCAGAATTGCAAACTCAAGGGGAGGTTACAAATGTGAGTTTCGTGAGTCTATCCAAATGTTGAGTCAAGTTGAGACCAACCAAGTCGAGCAACAAAGAGGATCTCGACAAGAAGGGGATGACACTTCAAGGATTCGGGAATTCTTGAGGATGAGTCCCCCAAGTTTCACTTGTTTGAGCACTGCCAAGGATCTGGAAAATTTTGTAGAAAGTTAAAGAAGGTATTTGATATAATGCATGTTGTTGGTGTTGACAGAGTTCAACTGGTTGCATACCAACTCAAGAGTGACTAGGACTTGGTACGGCCAGCGGAAGGAGGGTAGAGAGGAAAATGCACCACATATGAATTGGACTTGCTTTGAAGAATCTTTCTTGGGGTGTTTCTTTCCCCGAGAATAGAAAGAGGCCAAGGTACGTGAGTTCCTTACCTTGAAACATGACTCACTCAGTGTGCATGAGTATGGGTTGTAATTCACGCAAATGGTTAAGCCCATGTGGAGTAGGATGAACTTCTTTGTTGCTGGCTTGGGTTGTGCATCAAAATAAGAGTGTCGGGCTGCAATGCTTATTGGGGACATGGACATTTCGAGATTAATGGTGTATGTATAACAGGTTGAGGTGGAAAAGATGAGGGACAAAGAAGAGTACATAAATAAGAAAGCTAAGAATGGGAATGAGTCTAGTCAACAAAAGTGTTTTAGCTAATCACAATTTAAAAAAAAGGTCATGCACCTCATGTACTATTGCACCTGCGCCTAAAACGAGGTGAGTATATGGACCAATTCCTCATAACGTCAAGGCAGACCAGCCCAATCTCAAGTAGTGTGGCACAAAGAGGGAGTTTGCTCCTCATGTGCTAAAGGTGATTGGTAGAAATGCCCAGGTAGATTTCGTGATGGTGGCCACAACTGTTACTCAAGTCTGTTCAATAGGGTCCCTTATTAGAGGTGCCCAAGAATTAAGCAGGGGGTGGAAATTCGGGGCAGTAAAGCTCAATCTTCATCAATTGCTCACCAGATAGGGCAGCAGCCTAGAGGAAGCCCATTTGTTACTCACTGGCAAGGGTTTATACCGGTTTTATGAAATCACTAGCCACCAAGAGCAATCTAACTCTCCATATGTTGTCATGGTTACGATCAGAGTCATTAATTTTGATGTTTATGCTTTGTGAAACACGGAGCAAGTTTATCTTTTGTAACTCCTTATGTTGCAAATTACTTTGAGATTCTTCCTGTGAAATTTAGTGAATTCTTCTGTAGACACCTATTGGAAAGTCTATTCTAGCAAAAAGAGTCTACCGTGATTGTCCTGTTTCCATCAATCACAAGAACACCATGGCTAATCTCATAGAGTTAGACATGGTAGATTTTGATGTCATTATAAGTATGGACTGACTTGATGCATGTTATGCGTCAATAGATTGTAGAACTTGAGTTGGTCAAGTTCCAAATTCCTAATGATCTAGTCATAGAGTGGACTACTAATACAGCAGTGCCTAAGGGTCGTTCATTTTGTACTTAAAGACGAGAAAGTTAGTCTCAAAGGGGTGTATCTATCACTTAGTTTGAGTTAAGGACTCAAGTGTTGATATACCTTCCCTTCAGTCAGTTCATATTGTGAAAGAGTTTCTAGAATTTTTTCCTGATGATCTACCTAGAGTCCCTCCTTAAAGAGAGATAGACTTCGCCATATACATCATTCTAGATACTCTTCCTATCTCTATTTTACCATACAAAATGACACCAATAGAGTTAAAGGAGTTTAAAGAAACACTGAAAAATCTATTAGATAAAGGTTTCATTCGATCAAGTGTCTCACCTTGGGGCGCTCCGGTCTTGTTTGTATGGAAGAAAACTGGTTCCCTTAGGATGTGTATAGACTACTATAAATTGAATCAGGCTACAATCAGTTGAAAGTTAGGAATTGTGATATTCCAAAGACAACTTTTATACCTCCAGATATGGCTACACTTTCTGTCTTTGGTTTATGTCTTTGGTTTCAACCATAACCTGAACATTCATAGATCTTATGAATAGAGTCTTCAAACCTTATTTGGATTTGTTTGTCATATTCTTCATTGATGACATACTGGTTTATTTAAGGAGTGAAGAAGATCATGCTAGTCACCTCTGGATAGTTCTTCAGACTTTGAGAGATAAAGAACTATATGCCAAGTTCTCCAAGTGTGAGTTTTGGCTTAAGTCTGTGGCATTCTTGGGTCACATTATTTATGGTGATGTGATTAGAGTTAACATTCAAAAGATAGAAGCAGCTTAGATTTGTCCTAGACCCACGTCTCCTATGGACACAAAGTTTCTTGTATTTGACTGGTTATTATAGGAGATTTGTTGAGGGTTTTCCTCTATCTCGTCTCCTTTAACCAAGCAAACTTAGAAGATATTCAAGTTTCAATGGTTTGAAGCTTGTGAGAAAAGTTTTTTTTTTGAAAAAGAGATTGACTATCGCTCTGGTTTTGACCTTTCTAGAGAGTACTCAAGCTTTTGTGGTGTATTGTGATACATAAAGAGTTTTATTGGGCTGTGTGTTGATCCAGAATGTCAAGGCTATAGCTTATGCCTCCTAACATTTGAAGATTCACGAGAAGATTTATCCAACTCATGACTTGGAATTGGATGCAATAGTTTTTGCTTTGAAGATATGGCGTCACTATTTGTATGGGTTTATGTTGACATATTCATTGATCACACTCAGAAAGAGATAAATCTCAGTCGAAGGAGGTGGTTAGAATTACTCAAGGATTATGATATGAGTATTCTTTACCACCCAGGTAAGGCTAATGTGGTTACTAATGCCTTGAGCACGTTGTCCATCGGTAGTAACGCCTATGTCGAAGAAGAAAACAAGGAGTTGGCTAAAGACGTGCACAAACTTGCACATTTGGGAATCATACTTATGGATTCCACATAAGGAGGAATAGTGGTGACAATTGGGTCTGATTCATCATTAGTGTCACAGGTGAAAGAGAAGTAAGATCAAGACACCATTTTTCTTGATTGAAGGTAAGTGTCCATTGGCAAAGAGTATTGGCTTTTGAACAATAAGTAGATGGTGTGCTAAAATACAAAGGTAGATTGTGTGTACCTAGAGTGGATGGAATCCAAGAGAGGACCCTGGAGGAGGGTCATATCTCCAAATATTTCATTCATCCGGGTTCCACCAATATGTACCGCGAAACTGTCAATGTGTAAACTCACAACTTTTAGAAAATGTCACAAATCACGAACCAAGTTCAACTCTATTAAAAGCACACTTTTAACAAGTCCCTATATATAAATGTGAAGGAGTCTCATATAATATAATCTAGGTAAATCTGGAATATAATATTAATCCAGAATATATAATGACTTGGGTTTTTAAGGTGGGGCATCATAAGTAATTTAACATAATGTTGGGAGTGTTCTAGCTTAAGATAGTATAGAAGATAGTATAGAAAGATACTTATATATATATATATATATATATATATATATATATATATATATATACTCTATATCATATTCTGTCAGGATGTAGTTTTCCTACAATAGGGATTACACAAAAAAAGAGTAAGAAGACTATTATTTTCCTTCATTTTATTACTATTACTATTTATTTCTACTATATTAGAAAATATCTATTTCAACATGTTTTGCTTAGTTTCATCAAATTAAAAAATGAGGGCACTTGGTTCATTTAAACATATAAAGTCGACATGCATCCAAACAGATGACATGTAGCACACAAATTTCTTTTGCAGAACCTATAGCTTTCTACTCTTCCATGGCCCGAATAGCTTGGATAATAACAAGTGGACTCATTTGTTAATCGAATGTATTAATGTAGGCTATTAGGATAATATTACAAATGCACAATATTGGCAAGTTACTATAGTCTTTTACCTCTTTCTCTGTTTGAGTCTCTATGTCGATTGTCTTTTGCTATTTATTAATCATAATATAAATATTGTTGGTGTATTTAACTTGTGCAGTAATCACAATTGATAGTGGTTGGGGAGATTTTACATTTTAGATTGAAGGTTTTTTATGTTGTTCATAGTTCATTTCTTTATGTTGATGTTAGGGTTTGAAGGTGGACCTGTAACTGCACATTATTGTTGTCTTTATGCTTGCTGCGAGTTGCTCACAAGTATGACGGACTCTTACTTTTTCAATATTTTTTAAGATTTACTTATTCAGATTTTTTTTGTTACTTATAATTTCCAAATCTTGTTTTGTGTGAACACCGCATTTTTAGGAAAATTCAGTTGCTCTTTTTGAATATGTTTTTGGTGGCGAACTGACAGTCGTGGTTTTGTTTTTCTTTTCTAAAGCTTGTAAATTAGTTAATGCCTCAATTTTTGTTCCTTTTGAATATCCGATGAATATGCATGTTTGTGGTTTTGCATATTGTTATGAAAGATCAAAGTGTCTTTGATAATAGAACCTAACACGTAGCCGCTAAACAATCGTAAGCTTTATAAATACTAGTAGGATTAGTCTTCTAAAACATATAGAATTCGCGTTTATTGCTTGTATGAGTAATATTTATTTACGGGTTGGGGTATCAATAATAAATTATAGTGATGGTTTTTGACTTTCTCTCACTCGCAGTCCGGGGAAAGTATCCAAATGGGATCATAATGAAGGACTCACCTGCACATACTCTCAGTTTCTGACGAACACCTAATGATTAATAGCTTAGAAAACTAATAGGGGATTTTTTACTATTAAGATAAATGAATTGTTACTTAACTTACTTGACGAAAAGTATTCTTTCGTTTTTTATCATAAGTTCATACTCTTTGAATGTTTGTGGATGAATTCTCGCTGATTAGAATTTTGTTGTGTTTTCTTCTCATGGAGCTTGTTGGAAGGTATGTTCCCACTTAATTATACGGGGCCCGGGTCGTCACAGAACTACTCCCATTAAATAAAGAAACAGTTTATAGAAAGTAGGATGACAATCACTTGAAACGTGAAACCTCCCTTGCTCTAGGAGGGAACATCACACGATTCTCAGCATGACTTTCAAACCACTTATCTATTCTTCAATACGCATGTAAGTCGATTATAAAACAAGAGATTATCCTACGAATTTCCACACTAGTAATACACCCCCCAATCATTGCTGAGCATGAGAAAATACATCCACTGCTCTCTATACTACTTCGCTACCTGATTAATATAACTGAAATAGAAACCTAAGTTACCCGTAACCCAAGCCCTTAAAAGATTCACCAAGGTTTAAACATTTCTTCATGTGAAACGAATCCACATTTTAAAAAACAATTACAAGCCAAAATACAGGCAACACACAAAGCATAATGCACTGTTCGACCGTACTCCCTTGTTATTCTTGAAGCTTGATGAATTTTACCTTTTTGAATGAATGAATGATGTTGTTATTTGATGTTTGATATATATCTCATGAAATATTATTACCTATAGAAAAAACAACCTAGTTGTTCCTGATTGGTGAAGTACTCTGCGCTTCACCAACCTTCCTAACGCAGACAACTTTTACAATTGTCTAGTACTTTTGAAAACATAGATGAGTTTCATTCTCTCCAGAGGACCAAGTCCCTGAACTTGAGAGGAGATCATCAAAACATCTTGAAGCACTAAGCTCCTAACAGAGCTTCAGGATGCTTCACTCAAGAAAATTGAGAAGATATATTAGATATAACTTTTTTATATTGTGATTTAGTTGATCGATATATAACACATTATACTCATGTGCACATATTCATTCCCTACCTTACAAGAGACAGTTTATTCTACAAGTAGGTTCATCATAGTCAATTCCTTACTATTGATTGTACCCTTGCACTACTAGCCTCGACTTATTATTAGTAATAGTCCCGTCAAGCTTGTTTCTGAATACCCATCGAGTCCCTATGATAGTTCTGTCGATTGGTCAAGGGAACAGGTGCCACACTTTGCTTCTTTCATACTAAAAAAACTCTTCTTACAAGGACATTACCCAATCTAGATCTTTCAGAGCTTCTTTGATATTTTTTTTATTCAATAGACGATATAAACGCCGAATATGCAACCAGGTTTCATAACTTTGATCCAGTTAGAATACCTGAATTTACTGGGGAGATACGATTGTCAAAAAGATGAGAGGATTGATATTTCCAATATCCTCTTCTCTGTCAGCATCAGAATCACCTTCAATTCAAGTAGGAGATTGAGATCCAATTTTTCGAGATATGGCAGGAGGGCCAGGTCCTTCTTTGAGTTCAACATTCTTTTCATCTCCCTGAGTCTTTTATTTATCAAATGTCAGCTCCTCAACTTCATGACCATCCATGTCATCACCCTTTGTCCTTAGCTCACCAAACTTAACATACAACTTTCTTCCACACAGAGAGTCCTTTTGTTGAACACCATGTATGCCTTGCTTGTGGAAGAATATCCCACGAAGTCACCTTCGTCACTTCTAGCATCAAAATTTCCAAGATCATCCTTTACGTTGTTTAGAAAAAAGCATTTACAATCAAAAGGTTTGAGATCAACAATTCAAGTTTCTTTTTTATCATTTAATAGCTCATAAGGGGTCGTCTTGATCTGAGATCTGATGAGACACTTGTTTTTCACATAGAAAACAATGTTGACTAGCTCAGCCCTGAAATTCATGACAAGCTGTGAGTCAATCAACATGGTCCTGGAAATCTCCACAAAATTTATATTCTTTCTCTCTACCACTCCACTTTGCTGGGGAGTTTTGGGTGTTGAAAACTAGTGATTTATTCCATGGTCAACACAAAATCCTTCAATCTGAGAGTTTTCAAACTCTGTACCATGATCAGATATGATGCTTCCGATCTTGTAGTTTAGACTTGATTGAATGGCTTTGAAGAAGATAATCAGTTGTCTGACTGTCTCATTCTTTGTTCTAAAAAATATGGTCCATGTATACCTGGGAAAATCATCAACAACAACAAGAATAAATTTCTTACCCCCTATTCTCAACACTCTGATTGGTCCACACAAATCCATATGAAGCAATTCAAGTGGTCTAAATGTATTGACTCCTTTCATGGCCTTAAATGATTATTTAGTTTGTTAGCCCCTTGCACATTTATTGCAGATTCTATCATTTGTGAATTTTAGCTTGGGTAATTCACGGACCAGGTCCCACGCAACAAGTTTATTCAGCTATGTAGAACTTACATGACATAGAAGTATTGCCAAAGATCAACATCATCAATTTGAGAACTTAGACATGACAGATCGTCTCCTTCAATGGATTCTAGATCATCTACATACATGTTTTTGATCCTTGTAGTAGACATCACCACTTTCCTTGTCATACAGTTTGTGACTAAGCACTTGTCAGCCATGAACTTAACCTCGTTTCCATTATCACAAAAGATTATACTTAAGCCCCTCCATATACTATACATTGTTTATTGAGTTACTATCAAACTTTTCTATTCTTCCAATTCCAAGAATAGACCCTTTCTTTACACCACCAAAATACACACCACCACCTTGGTGTGATTGCAAATAGAGGAAGTTAGAAGGGTCACCTATCATGTGTCTGGACCATCCCCTATCCATGTACCATCACTGAATCATTCCTCTCTTTTGGACAAGAATTATTGTTAGTTTTAGGAACCCACTTCAGATAGAGTTCCCAATAACTGTTAAAAGGCTTAAGAAGAAAACTTCATATCCAAGGAGGTAAGGTGTTCGTACTGAAATATTAGCGAGTACAAAGTCCCATCTGTGTTTTTTTTCACATTTATGTCATGTGTGATAGATTCAGCATAGGGACTAGGTCCCTATTCCTTGTTTGTTTGATTGTTATTATATCTGACAAATTTCACATGCCTTTGATTAGCCTCTAGTTTATCACACTTCTCTTTCAAGTGTCCATTACGTCCACAATGGGTACATAATAATTATCAGTTATAGACATATATTTTCTATGAGGATTATATGGTGGTTCTATTTGTCTGCAGCCCAACCCTTTCTTCCTATTGAAACTTTGCTGAGACTGGTTAGAGAGAATCTTGGAAAAGTCATTCCATTTTAGAGAGTGACTTAACTCTTCTTTGATCCTCCTAAGATCTTTCTTGGCTGATAATTTGTTTCAAGAGAAGCAGCTACCTTAGATTCAAAAAGTTAAAGCTTATCCTTCACATCTTGCTAAAAAATACTAAGTTTCTTTTATCTTTTTCTGAGGTGCTAGGCTCTTCTACAACAATTCTGTTATTAGATTCCAATATCGCTATTCTAGCACTCATTTCAGAAACTTAAGCTAGAAGGACTGCATTTTCATTCTCACACAAACTTAATTTTTCATTTAACATTAAGTTTTTAGTAGAGCGTTCATCCATAGAATAAATAAGTAAGGCAACAAGTTCCCTCAACTTTTCTGCTGGAATATTATCTTGATAAAGTTTTAGTATAGAGAGTTACCTCATTGGTGTCTTATTCATCATGAAATTTTTCCATCAAGGAGAATATTGAGTTGAAGACACTCTCATAATCTTCAATAGCCATCATTGAGACATCCTCATGATCTTCAACATCTCCCTCTGACTCACTTGAATTATCTCCCCAGATAGAATAGGACTTTTTGACTAACTGATGAACATGAACCTTCCTCCGGAACTTATCTGGGACAAGGTCCTTCTTGTGATATCGGACTCATGAAACTTCTACTTTTTTCTGGGACACTCTCTCATAAAGTGACCACGCTTACCACACTTATGACATAGATCATTTGTAGTTGTAGTTCTTCTGGTTGATGTTTTCTTTTGAAAACCTCCATGCTTTTTAATGATCTTTTAAAAACCTCTTTGTTACATACACCATCTCTGCCTCCTCCTCAATCATCTCACTTTGGGATAATTTCAGTGCAACGGTCTTCTCCTTCTTTCTTTCCTTCCCTGTTGTTCCCTTCTTTCTATTAAGCTCATATGTCTGCAAGTTCCCTATAAGCTCATCCATATGCAGTGTCATCAGATATTTAGCCTCAGTAATTGCATCTACGTCGCTTTCCCAAGTTTCGTTTTGAAGAGATTTGAGAATTTTGCGGACTTGCTTACACATTGGAATAAGTTCTCCCAGGCCTCAGAGCTCGTTATTGATGGCAGTGAAGCGAGAGTTCATCTCAAAGATGATCTCTCATTCCTTTATTATAGAGTTTTCATACTGAATAGTGAACATATCAACCTTTGACTCCTTCACCCATTTAGTTCCTTCATCTGCATTTTAAGACAATTCCATATTTCCTTTACAGATTCTCATGCTGAGATTCTATTGTACTCATTAGTATCAATGCCTCATACTAGAATCTTTTTTGCCTTGAAGTTCTTTTCGATTTTTTTTCTGTTAGCTTCATTGTATTCTTTTCTAGTTTTGACCGCATAAGTAGTAACCGCTCCATCTTTGACTTGTTTCAAGGGAATGTATGGTCCATCAAGAAGGACATCCTACAACTCAGAGTCTTTTGCATTGATGTAGTCATGCATTCGATTTTTCCACATTCATAGTATTGTCCATTGAATCAAGGTGGTATGGTAGATAATTATGTTTCCTCAAGATTTGTGGAGCAGCCATACCTCCGGGATCTTCCTTATCTGGGGTTAACCAATTTGAAAAATGAGAGCTCTGATACAACCTGTTGGAATGTCTGCGTCTAATTACATAGATGGAACCGAGTACTTACAACACTATTGCACAATAAATAAAGAACAGTTTACAGAAAGTAAAGATGATAATCACTGTAGTGGAAATTCTCATTTCTTCTAAAGGGAGGAAAAGCCGAACATATTCTCAACAAGGATTTCCAAAACACTTTAATTTTTTTCACAAGCACAAGTAAAATTCGGAGTTACAAAACAAGAGATTACGACAAATCTCACACTAAGTATAACACCATCACGTAGCTTAGCATGAACAAATCGAAAACAAAATTAAAAACGAATAAAAAAACAACACAAATAACGCAACACGTCTTCCCTATTACTCATCCTAACCTCATTAATATTAGACTTAAAAGTAAAATCCTAGGTTATCTGTAACTCAAGACCTTACAAAGATTCACCAAAGGTTGAAATGTTTCTATCAAAGTGAAACATATTCTATAATTTAAGAGCAATTACAAGAAAGCAAAATACAACAAACACAAAGCGCAATAAATGCACTTTGACCGGTTCCCTTGTAATTCTTGAAGCTTGAAGAATTTTCCTTTTTGAATGAATGAATGATATTTTTTGTTTGATGTTTGATATATATAACATGAAAGGTTATTATCCATCAAACAAACAATCTAGTCGTTTCTGATTTGTGAAGTACTCCGCGCTTCACCAACCTTCATTACACAGACAACTTTTACAGCTGTACAACACTTTTGACAACTGGGACGAGTTTTATACTCTATAGAGGAACAGGTCCCTGCAATTGTGAGGAGATTATCAAAACATCTTGAAGCGCTAAGCTTCTAATAGAGCTTTAGGATGCTCCACTGAAGAAAGATTGAGAAGGTATATTAGCTATAACCTTTATATATTGTGATTTAGTTGATCAATATATAACACATTACACTTGTGTGCACATATTCATACCCTGCCTCACAACAGATAGTTTATTATATAAGTAGGACCATCTCTAATGGCAGTCAAAAAATCTCACAACAAAGTAAGGGGAGTTGAACTTTTGATGAAATACTTTCCTTTCCCTATTTTCTTTATGTGAAATCTTTGACGGAACTTGAAATAATTCTGAAAAAAGAACGAAGGTCCTGCAATAAAACTTGGTGGTTCGTATTAGTTCTAATACATCATAGTTTATTTTGGCTTTATTTTCCCTTTGTACTGCTTCTTTGACATAGTCACTTGAAATTTCTGAACTTGTTTTTTTAAACATTGGTAAAGCTCTAAATTTCTGTTTGTCGAAGCTTCAATGCGAGCACCTTGTTCTTGATATGCACATCATTAAAAATTATCTTTATAATCTTAGCTACCTTAAATTTCTAAACTTTGGTATGATATGTCTTGGAGCTTTACTTATATGAACGAAGCACGTTGAGAAACTTGATGACATAACTTGATATTAAAGTAAATTTTCTCAAACATTGATTGCCAAGAGGATAAACACGTAGGCTCAAAATGTTTTTGTTAGATATTTGAGATGACTAAATCTCATCGCTAAGTCTGATCTTTGGTTGAAGAGTTGTAGTATATGAGTCATAACATGACCCCCGTTGAAGATCATGTGACAAATTGTTGTTTTTTTGGAATACCTTGTGGAAGACACGCAACTCATACTTTGAAACATTCAAGATTCCTTTCTTTTTTATTTTTATGTATGTTGATGTACTTGAATGCAAATATATTTACTACTTTAATTTTATCATGGTGTGATTACTTTCTTCAATCATATTGCTATAGCACCAAATTGTAATGCAATATGTATTTACTTATGCCTGAAACAAAGCTACAAACAAAGTAATAGACAGTTGATTTGGCTATATGACTTTGATTTATATTTTAGACATTTTAGATGATACAACATGTTATGCATTTTGGAATAGATGTTTATTTGAATTTGTTATGTTATAGGAATTTCTCCTTAAGCAGTACTCCTCATTATGGGAGACGACACACTTCAAGACAAAGCTAATCCGTCAGTGGAAAGGAAGAAAAAAGCAAACGCGCAGGAGGAAACATCTATTATAAGATAGAAAAATAGAGTAGGAAGTGTAATAGATATTAAAAATTAATTAAAAACTAAGATCAAGAAAAAGATACAGGAGGACATTCCAACTACCTAAGGCTTTAAAATAACATGAAATATGGGGGAATACCTATTCTATACTGAGATATTTTGAAAACAATGAGTTTAATACAACAGAAAGATTAACTCATACTAAGCACAATTAAACTATGTGTGAAAATAACCTCTAAACTAGACTAGAAAACTAGGACAAGCCCTACCTAGCTAAATTAGCAAAAAAACAGAAACTAATGACTAAAGACTGAAATGAAAACTCATGGACTGTTATCCTCGAGAATGAGGGACAAACACTGAAATCTGACTGAACTGGGAGGATTGGAAAAACGATATATGCGTGATTGGATGCTGGAGATGAGGAGAAATGAACCTAACATCATGAGAGAAGATGTAGAGAAACGTAGCATCAGTTTGAAAGGTACTGAGCATGTAGGATAGAGTAAAACTGAAAGAAAATAAGTACAACAAAAAAAACAAGTATAATTAATTGAACGTGATGTGCTGATTATGAGCTAACTCTAGCAATGACCAATTTATAACATGTTGAAACGGAATACTGAATATATGATAAAGGTCAATGCAGAGAGTATAATGAACTGTGGGAGCTACTAAAAACCGATAATAAAACCAACATGAGCTAATGTGGAGTCCGATGTATACGGCCCCCATCGAGGATGATCCAATATACCATGCCAAAGGTATAAAGCATGGTGGCGTGATCAGTAAACTGTTCCAAGGGGGACTTCACCTACTAGGATAGTAGTTCTAGGACTACTGGGTACGACCTAAACCCCTAGGCCTACTGGTATTATGATACTCCTATGAATTTTCTAAAATTAAATAATTATATCTTAATTTTTGTAAAATATGGATAGCCTCAAAACTGATATGCAAATTGAGAATGCAAACAATAATCTGGTAATTATGCATTTTATAACTGAGGCAGTATATCAGAAACTATCTGAAATATATGACCTAGCATGTGTAATTCAAGAACTAAAGAAATTCAAAGCTAGGGCTCTGAAATTCATGCGATAATCTGAGTAATAACATGATAATATGATTTGAAACATGTATTTAATAAATTCATGAAGTTATATATAAGTTCTAGAAACCCTTGGTTTAATCATGATAAGAGAATCAAGAATTTGACTGAAAACTAGGGACCCAATGGGTGAAAGGAATCCACTAGTGAAATCGAACATACCTCGTGACTAAATCCACTGAAAAATACTTAAGTTTCGGGGTTGGAACTGCTGGAGCTTGTGTCGTTCTTGAACTACGGTTCTTGATTTTTTTCTCCTCTTGCTTCTAATTTTCTAAGTTTTGATTTAATGATTTGACTTGGATATGTTTTAATCATGTTAATAGGACAGGACTGACGGTCCGTTGTGCGCCCGACACCCCATCGTGAGGGCCTGTTCTATAAGCCTTTACTAAAATGGTCATAACGTTTTACTCGGAGGTCTGACTTTAGCAAGGTCGGTGGATACGGAAATATAATTCAATTATCTATCTGTGGGAAGGTCATGGAAGACCTAATTCATTTTGTTATAAGAGTTATCATTATTTTAAGTTGACCCAACTGCATTTCCCTTTAACTGGCTGCAAATTTTCCACCTACCGGCTGTAGGTCCACCTACGAATTATGCTGGTCATCCATAGCTCTGTAAGAGAGTGGTTGAACGGAGTCTTTATCGAAGATTGTGCAGGACGGACTGTGGTTCAGGCTACGGTCCGTCGATGCCACCGTTGGTAGCACCTGCAAATTTTTCTTAAAAACTAATTTTTGGTCTGTTTTGGCTACGGGGTGTTAAAATAATAGATAGAGTGAAATCTTTGTTAGATTTTAAAAGGTGTGAATGGAGAATGAACAATTGCAACTTTTATGATTTGCGACTTTTATGAAAATTTGAGAATTTCATGAAAACTTGCGACTTTTATGAAAAGTTGTGACTTTTATGAAAGGTGACCTTTTTGAAAGATTGTGACTTTTCCAATGGTTTGTGACCTTTCCGGTAAGGCACAATAAGATGTTTTTTGCACTACCCTTTGTTTTCTATAAATTGAGGAATTTACTTACATTTTAAAAGTTTTAAAATATTTTTTTGACTTCTTAACTACTACTAATTCTAGTATTCTAAGTGTACTTGACTGCCGTTGAGTGGCTTGCTGACACCACCATTTTGGGTATCAATACAAAGATGTTTGAGATCATTCTATCCTAGGATTAGATATTCCAAATAAAACATCGGATACCAGAGGGGAATAATTTCCTTAAGAGGACACTGTGCATCAGTGGGCTTGGTCTTCATTCTATTTTTCAAAATTCTTATACGTGTTACATATTTTAGATTTGTGAATTAGTTTCCGTTCTTCTGTTCTTAACTTGTTCATTAAACTTTGGTAACTTCATGTTTCTGCAAAGTTTGTTGGAATCAATAAGATTCTTAAAACACAATTTGAAAACAATTCTTCTTTAAGAAAAAATATTTTGTATATTTTTCTGATATGTTTCTTATCTAGTTTGTCTACTAGTTTTAATTTTCTAGACATGAAAATATTCTTAAACTTTGTTGTGTCTTATAAAGTTCTTCAAAATTTTTTTCTAAGTATTTTAGGAATACAAAATGAACAACAATATTAAGGAAATTAATATACATTTAGTATTTTTTGTATTCTTTTGATTGAGAGAATCTGAACATGGAAGTAGAAGATAAATGCATTACTGTTTCCAATCTGTGTTAGAAAAATCAGAATTACTGATTATGATAAAATTTTCTAGAAACACGAAGTAACTAAAATTTATTGAACCAATAAAAGAGATGAACAAAAATTTAATTCACAATAAAAACTAAAATCTGTAAAACGTACTAGAATCTGGAAAAAATTTTAAATAGAAAAAAGATCAAGTCCACTGAACTCAAAGTGTCCCCTTACAGAAATTATTCCTCTCTAGTATCCGAGGTTTGATTTGGAATATAACCTTCAAGGGTAAAATGATCTCAATCACCAGAATAAAGATACAAAAACTCTGGTGTCAGCGAATACATCAACAACAAAAAGTACACGAAGAAAAGTTTGTGCAGAAGAAGAAGAAGAAAATCATAAGATTCGTAAGTAAATATTCTGAAGAATGAATGATATTTATAGGGAAGAAGAATAGGTTCCGAAAGGTTGCAACCCTTTCAAAATCCACGTGACCATTGATGAAAGTTTGCAAACTTTCAAATGGTACTGATTGTTCCTAAATATTTCAACCTTTCAGAACAAACATGGCGGGAATTTAAAATAAAATGGGAAAATCTAAATAAAATGGGTCGCGCACGGAACCGAGTCGGATCGAGTTAATCAACTAAAAAATTGAAACGTTTCGGTTAAATATTTTAACTTAAAACATCAACTAATTAATTAAAATCATTTTTGGCCTTTTAATTTAATTAATTAGATAAATAATTAAATAATTAAAACAAACTTTGTCCAAGAAATAATCTCTCGATAGATCATTTACCAAACCCGAAGCCGAAGCCGAGCAAGCGACGACGATGACGACGCGAGGGAAGTCCCTCTCCCCAACCCTTTTAACAATTAATAGCAGTGTTTCCATATTTAAACTCTCCTATTTTACTTTCCACCACCGATGAGGGACAAATGTCTTTTTATTTAAAGCATAAGATGACTTTTCAAGTTCCCCTCCTTTTTTCTCCTCTATTTCCCATCAATTCTTGCAACATACCCAACAATATCCCAAATTTATGGGGAAATGTTTTAACATAGGAATACCCGGACAATTATGTACTTTACAGGAAAGGATTAAATGCATCTAGATAAGTAGGTTTCCCCTTGGAATTTCCGTAGTGAGCATATTTCGAATATACTCGATCAATCGGTAGATGTGATATCTTTGAACCGTCGAGCTTTGGTGTACCTAGACAATTATATGTCACACAAATAACCCTTTATTGTTTATGGTTCTTACAGTTGTGTTCATTTGAGCCATGAAAACCTCCTAGATTCATGAGTGTATAGAGAATAGGCTTTTGACATAAAATTCTCTTTGAAGTGTCTTCCACTTCACACTCACATAGGTGATTTCTAACAGTGTCATCTCGTATATACACTATTTGGTCAAATGTACCAAACTTAGATAATCATTAAAAACTTTATGCTTTATTACCTCCTTAACAAGCCTTAAATTCTTACCTTTGTTATTCTCTTCATCATGAGAATGTATTGAGTTAATTGACAATGTCGAACCGTCAACCACAACTTTGTTTTTCTCCTTGAATCTAGCTCTTGGGATCTCAAATCTGCTAGATAAAGTTACCGTTATGCTGACTTGTCCTAAGCCGTAAACCCATTCCATTAGATGATTTTTCAACCGCCTCTCTCACTAGGACTTTCTTTAGTGGATATGACACATTAACGCTTGACTTTACATAGTCAATCGTGATAATTTCACTAGAGAGTAGTTGTCTTACGGTGTTTTGTGTCCGTCATATATGTGGAGACTTCCCGTTGTGCATTAAATGCAATCACAATTCGTGATAGATTTCCTATTCCTACAATTGACGAACTTTTTGATTCATTGAATGATTCTCGATATTTTTACAAGTTTGATTTATTGTAGGGATATCATCAAATCATGGTCCGTCTGGAGGATGTCCCTAAGACGGCATTTTGCACTCATGATGTACATTATGAATTTCTCATAATGCCATTTGGCCTTACAAACACACCAGCTACATTTTAAGAAACTATGAATGAGATATTTAGACCTACTTGCGTCGATATTTCCTTGTATTCTATCATGAAATTTTGATATAGAGTCCTACTTGGAATGATCACTTCGAACATTTGGTCTCGGTTCTTCAATTTTTGCGTCGATATCAGTTGGAGGCCAAACAGTCCAAATGCTTATTTAGACATGAATAAGTGGACTTTTGAGATATATTATCTCATCTCACGGGTTATTTGTTGATCCAGGAAAAGTGTAATCCATCAAGCAACAGGCACCACCTTATACACTAAAAGAAGTGCATAGTTTTCTCGACCTTGCAGACTACTACCGACGATTTATCCACCATTATGCTTCCATAGAAAGTACAATTACTGACTTTATAAAGAGAGGTTTTCCAATGGACACCAAAAGCTCAAATTGCATTTGAAACTTTGCAGATTAAATTGGGTACCACTTCAGTATTGGCATTACCAAATTTCAATCAAGAATTTCAAGTGGAGACAAATGCTTTAGGGAAAGGAATTGGCGCCATTCTATATCAAAAAGGGCACCGGATCACATATTTTAGTCATAAATTGAATGCAAGGAGGCAACGAGCTTCAACATATCATCTTGAGATGTTTGCCATTACTCAAGTGTGAGTAAATGCAGGCAATATCTTCTTGATAGAAGGTTTACAATATTACCAGATCAACAATCTTTCAAAAACCTCACTAATCAAACAATCCAAACTCCTGATCAACAAAAATGACTCACTAAACTTGTGGGTTATGATTTTCGTATTATATAAAGGCATGGGAAACAAAATTCAGTTGTTGATGCCCTATCTTGTAATTTAGAAGCGTCACTTATGTCCATTTCTGCCAGGACCTTTAATCCAGAAAAAGAATTGAAATCCTTGAATCAATCACATCCAGAACTATTGGCTATTCATCAAGATCTACAAAAATATGTGGCCACTGACATGGATTTTCAATTCAAGAATTGGTCCATCAGATGCACTATTACGACACAAGTTAATGTTTGAAATCCACGCCACAAATTTAGGAGGACATGCTGGAACGACAAGAACATACCATCGATTGGCTTAAAATTTTTATTGGCGATAGATGCGAAATAATCTGAAATAATTCCTTACAACTTCTCAGATATGTCAACGGATGAAAGATACAAACTTGCATCCAACAAGTTTACTGCAGCCTCTTCCTATACCAGATCAAGTCTTTGAAGAAATCGCAATGGATTTTATCACTTGCCTTGCAAGTTTCGAAGGGAAAACTACTATCCTTATCGTGGTAGATCGTCTGACCAAATATGGTAATTTTATTCCCTTACCATCCACATTCTCTACTCAACTGGTAGCTGAAGCTTTGGTAGTAGATGTAATTCATCTTCACGGCACTCCTCACACTATTGTCACTAATCGTGACCCACGATTCCTCCATTTTTTTTGCAAGAAATAACTCATTTCAAGTTTTCCACATTGGCTATGAGTACAACATATCATCCCATAATTGATGGACAGTGCGAAGCTCTAGATAAGTGTCTTGTACAATACCTTCGTTGTTATGTAGCTGATGCTCCAACCAAGTGGGTAACCATGCTGCCTTGGGCTGAATTCTTGTACAATACTTCGTACCAAACATCAGCAGGAATGACACCGTGTAGAGCGTTGTATGGAAGAGAACCCCCAACTATTGCTCGATATATATTGGGGAGAACTGCAAGTAAAATTATGGAGGCCTACTTTATTCAGCGTGATGCAGTTCTAGCGTTGTTGAGAAATAATTTTCTCAAAGCTCAAACAAAGATAAAGATATTTTCACATAAACAACATACTTGTTTAGTGTTTACAATGGGTGATTGGGTTTTCATAAAATTGAAACCGTATAGACAACTTTCTATGTGGCTACAAAAAGGACATAAGCTTGGATGACGATACTTTGGTCCTTTCAAGGTCATCAAATGTTATTTTTTTTTTTAAAAAAAGGTGTGAATGGAAAATGAAGAGTTGTGACTTTTATGAAGAGTTGTGACTTTTATGAAAGTTGCGTAGTTTTTTCTTACGGAAAAGTTGGATTTTATGAAAAAGTTGATAATTCGAAAAGTTGTGACTTTTAGAAAGATGACGACCTTTCTGAAAGACTATGACTTTTCCAAAGGTTTACGTTGTGACCTTTCGGTAGGCACAATAAACAAAACTTCTCATACCCTTGATTTCTATAAATTGAGGGGTTCCTCTATTTTAATATGAGAATTCATGTACTCTGCTTCAACTATAAATCTAGTATATTAAGTGTTTATTTTGTCGTTGACTGGTTTCGCTGACCACCGGTGTTCTTAGTCATCTATACGGTGGTGATTGACATCATGTAACTCTGGTAGTTCATATTCCAACTCAAAACTCGGATATTGATATACCGTGGTTCCGGTATTTTAATACATTTTTACTTAAGTTAGTGTCGGCCAAAAGCTTTTTGTGCTAATTTTTATATAAGTTTCTCCTAATTTGGAATCCCCTCCCAGAGGAAATCTGTCCAAAAATAAAGGCGGAGGGTTTTGAGCGAAAAGAAAGCAGAAGAGACTACCTACGAGCTGTGTGACGGTCCGGAGGTGGCAGAGTTTTTTCCTAAGTGCAATTCTGAAGGAAGATGGGGAAGTCTAACCCAATTTTGGGTTACGGGGAAAGCATTATCGGGACGCGTAGCCATGACGGTCCGTCCTGCAGGTTCGTCATGAAGAACAGAGAAGGAGTAGCCCAGTACCCATATTCCAGGAGTTCGAGTGTTTTGGAACGGAGACCCTCGACGGACCGTTGTGCTCATACGGATCGTCATACCTGCCGATCAAGGGTAAGAAGAGATCAGAGAAGAAAATGCACAAGTATGGGACGACGGAATCAATGAAGGCACGTGTGACACGACGAGCGCGAGAGGGGTCCGTGACCCAGCCGATTTGACAGTTTCCAGCAAATAGAGTCATTGTTTAATTAGGTTTTTATTTTCTATTAATAATTTTGAAAAACCTCATTTTTGAGGTGACGTGGTATGATTAGTAGACTGTGATCCAATTAGACCTTTCTTTGAAGATTGTTAGATCCTGAATCTTTGATTGATTGTGGTGATTTGTTGATTAATCAAGCAAACCTTTGGGATTTTAATCTTTCTCATTGCAGGAAGTACAGACTCTTATATCACATGTATGATAATTTTTGCATAGAAGTCTTTTTAACGGATGAGCCAACATTAGGAACACTCGACGTATGCTACTTGCCGGACCATGGAGGTTAGATATAATACGAAAAGAATTATCAAACTAGATTTAGTGTAACTATCTAATAGGCTAGTATTGATTGGTACGATGTAATAACTAGTCAAATATTCGGGGGGCAATACTATGCTTAATATGAGGTAAAGATAAGGGTTAGGATAGCAATACACGTAGCCGGACCAAGGTGCGGAGTGATGAATTTCTAGATGCAGACCAAGGATTAGAAATACTAACCTTTCCACATTTGCATGCAAGGATACTAGGAAAGAATTTATAGTTAGAATTACAGTTATGAACCGTGTGCGGGAACAATAAATCCGAGTTACTTGATTACTTTAAATGATTAAACTTCAACATCGAAGATTGTTAGTGTCTCATTTTATTTTGCTAGTTATTTCCATTTATTTAGAGAAATAGAAATCCCCATTTTATTGTTTTTGCTTTCCAAGGAAGTATTGACTGAACAATAGTAGTAATAGATATTTAATTAAGTCTAAATATTTTCCTCTGGAACGCTCCCAAACTGACTAGGGGTTATTTAATTGAACGGACCGCTTTACTTTCTTATTTAAGAGTAAGTTTGGGTATCAAATTTTGGCGCCGCCGCCAGGGAAAGTAGATTTAAGATGAACCTCTTAAACTTTACAAGTTTAGTTGATATTTCTGGATTTTACTTTGTTTTATTGTTTTTGATTCTTGCAAAACCATTTCCTTGTATCAAATAAACGGAGAGAAAAGAACCCTTGTTCACCTACGATCACGAACTAGAGGCACACTATGCGACATGAATAGAAAACTTGGGAATCAATGATGATGATCCAACCAAGAACACCAGCTCCGGTTGATGTCATGGTCAGTGTTAACGATGTCCATTGTGAACAAGTACAGAGGGAAAAAATCTCGCTCTACGGCCCAAGCATACTCAGAGGACCTATGACAACATAGCAGAATCGATGGGGCCACTGTCTTTGCCTTCCTCATACCACAAGGCCACACCTTCATGGAACTAGTGATGATGCAAATCTCATGAAAGAGGTTGTGTTCAGGGCTACCTTCTTTTTATGAGGATCCACATGCATATAGCTAAGGTTAAGTGCCGTGTTAAAAAGCTATGAAGCGGAAGGCCTGCTTGGACCTTAGATGTAATAGGGCTTAGATGTTTCCCTCTCACTGACGGGAAAGGAGTTATATGGGTTCACTGAATTACCTACAACTCATTTTCACTGGACAACTAAGGGATGTTTTCTTAGCACGTACTATCCAGTCTCCAGAAACTAAAACAACAAAGACAGAGAAGTGAAAAACTTCTATGGCACTACCAGAGTGGAGAGTCAGTAGTTAGTTTGGGATAGATTCACTCTTCTTGAGAAGCGTCCAAAATCACAGTATAGATGATGAGTCAATGAAGGAAACTTTCTATCGGGGGACTGGATGGATGATGGGACTGGATGATACACATAAAGCGGGTGTCTGGGGGACACTATAGCAGTGGCAATCCTTAAAGGGAGTGTACTTATGCTGAGATGCTGCAAAATTAGACAAAATCTCCCGGGAATAATAAAGCATGGAGTACTAGAGAAGTCAAATACCGGGAGAAAATACCTTAGCCAGTACCATCCACTACAACCAGCACAGATGAGATTCGTTGAAAAATGGCTCAGAGAGACACTGAGCTGGGGTTGGTACTAAAAACATGTTCACTGGGGGTCAGAAAAGATAAATGCAGTCAGCTACTGTCGAAAACCACGCACAAATGATGGTATATTATGGGAGGATTCCTAGCGGTACATGAGTAGAGGGGGGTTTCCAGACCAGTGCCAAGGCTCTAATCAGGAAGAATTGCGGCAAGGAAAGGAAAACTAAGGTCGGAACTATGGTAAACTACAATGGAGTGCATATGTCCGAGATGGAAACACAACGCGAACAAACACTTCAACAGGGGTAACTCTGGTAATAGAAATTGAACAAAAATGGGCCCTATGTCCCTCCTCAAATCAGAAGTTTTCCTAGGGATGGAGGGGGGGGGGGGGGGGACAGAGTAGTATGGCGCGAGTTGAGGATATGTTGCACAAAAAATTATGAGGAGGTTTGATGCTAGTGATGGAGAACATAAGAGTTAAGGGTCGTGATTTTAGCAGGTAGGGGTATCGGGAAAAAAAAGTCGATCCATGCCAATTATCGATTAAGAAAATTGAGGGGCCAACTGGCCCAATGATCTGCGACTGTGAACATGGCACCGGGCGGCACTATTAGCAAACACTGTCCAAAAATCCGAAAATTGATGCCACTTTATGGCAATCACTACTCGTTGTTCGGGTAAGCAAAACATTGACCCACCTATGAGTCTAATGAGGAAAATGTGAGAAAGGATGATGACTAGGGGTAAAGGTAGTGGTGAAGCAGAAAAGAGAGCATGTGGAAAAGATGCAGAAGAAGTCCCAGATATGAAAAGTAATTCCCTTCCTTTAGACTACCCACCACCCTTCCTCAGAGATTATGAAAAGACCGCGGATGGTAAATCTCGACGTTTTGAACATGCTGAAACAGCTTTCTATCAAGTCCCTTGTTAGAAGCTCTTGAAGAAATGCCCGGTTATGCCAAGTGTTTATGAAAGATCTGGTTACAAAGAAAATAGCGGTCACTTTCGAGGATGATGATAGACGCAGCATTGTAGTGCTATTTCTACAGAGCTCTGGACAAAGAAAGAAGATCGGGTGGGGCGGGTCACTATTCCTTTGTACAGTCGAGTAATTACATTTGCAAAAGCATTATGTGATAGCCTACTTCACACCCCCCGGGTCTTGCACTTTTTTGGGGGCACATTTTTAAAAATCTCATTACCTCCGATATTAAAAAGAATTTGGGTTTGGGGTGACCGAAAAAACCCAATGCGGGGGGGGGGGGGGATGCGGCGCTACTGATGGTTGATCGAACAGTGAAAAGGCCTATAAAGGATACTCCATGATGTGCTAGTAAACGTGGAGTCATTCATATTTCCGCTATTTTGGTATCATGATGTGATGAAGTCGATTGTTGATGTGCCATATTATTCTTGTGAGGCCATTCCTTGCTAAGGGAGGGCCTTAGTTGATATGGAAAAGGGGCAGATGAAATTCGGTTGAACAATGGAGGAGAAGCGACCTTCAAACTTTTTAGGTCCATGAGGACAGAGTATTGAGCTCAAGCGGTATTGCCATATCCCAAAAGAAAAGATGAAGAGTTATAAACGAACTAAAAAGTGAAAAAGGAGAGTTTATGGTTGGGGATTTGGTTTGCTTTAGACAGTTATGGGTTTCCTTGTCTTCAAGGTCAAGCTCAAGTCCCAAAAGGACTGGCCCCTTATGATTACCCAAGTATTCGGCATAATGGAGAAGTTGAGTTAAAAAACCAAGGAAGGGGAGGGGTTAAGGTGCATAGAGAAAGAAAAAATTCATTTGGGCATAATGCATCGACGAATTATGAAGAGATAGAGGAATACCATATTGATGAAGGACTGAGTATCAAGTGTCCTGCAACCGTGCCGCGACAAAATCATGCGCTTTTGGGAGGCAACCATACTTAAGTTTTCTTTCTAGAATGGTAGCCTTTTTCTACTAATGGGTTTTAAAGTTGTAGGCCACATCACCAACGGAAATTCATGCAAAAAAAATTAATCTGCCAGCAGTCAGACGGACTACGTGAAGGACCGTTGCCCCCTGGAGGATGATCGTCACATAATTGTCGTGCCAAGATACGGTCTTGGATGATTTCAAACTAGGGAAAGCGACGAAACCAACGATGAACCGTAACGCGGAAGGATCGTAGTCGTAGGATCATCGCGTCGTAAATGGGCGTACCCGACTCGACACCGAGGTGGGTGTTTTTTAAAAATCCATATTTTAAAACCCCACCATTCATTTCACCCATTCTTTCACTCTTTCTCAATTTCCCTCCTTTGCCAACTTTTTAAAGCTCTCTTACACAATAATCTTCTCAAATTTTCCAAAGTCATATAAAAGTCATCATCTACTAATCGGAGTTGCTGTTGTGGGTGTCTCTTGATCACCAAGTTCTTTTCCATCTTGTTCTTCTCCAATTCTCGATTATGTGTCTCCAATTCTACTCATTTACTTGGATTTTCGTTTTTCGTTATCCATAGTATTTAGCCTAGTTCTCCTGATATATCATTTCTTTTATATAAATTAGGTCTACCCTAGGTGAAAAAATATTCGAAATTACCTGTTACAAACCCGAGAAATAGTGTTTTAGCATTGCAGTTATAGTCATGTGGTTAGCAAATGTAGGTTCCAAACAATACCAATTCAATTGGGGTTAATAGGGGATGATGGCGGACACCCCAGTTTCTATCACTGCGTTTACGAAACGAGACCCGATGACGGACGTCGTACCACACGACGGACCGTCGTAGGGTCAGCTCTAAAAGACCTAAAACCCCATACCCTATATTATGCAAGTGTCCGCCAACGGAATATGTGACGGACATCGTCTTACGAAGTTCGTCCTGCCAGCCGTTTCTGGGTTGTCAGAGACCCTATTCATGATGTGGGTCTCTACACTTTTTCTAAGTGTCCTCCAACGGGACACCAGGGACGGACATTCATCTTTATTACGGTCCGGTCCTGCACAACCGTTCTATTGTAAGAGACCTATTCCTGAGGGTCTCTCACTTGTTCTAAGTGTCCCCAACGACCTCATGCTAACGGATCGTGTCTGTCAACAGATCGTCCATCTGCACACCCGTTCTGTTATCAGAGACCCTATCCCGAGGGTTCTCTCATTTTTTCTCAAGTGTCCAAACGGACAAGTTACCGGGGACCCTCATACCACACCGTTCGTCCTGAATGACCGTTATGATGGTCAGAGACCCCTCTCTTAAGGGTCTCCAAATTGTTTAAGTGTCCTTGACGGACACCTACGACGGGACCGTTTTCGCTGTTTTGTACCAGTGACGATCCATTCTGAATTACCGTCAAGACTTGGTAGAGACTCTCCTTAAGGGTTCTCCATATAAACATAGTCTAAGTAAGACACGACTGGACCCCATGACGGTCCGTCGTATCACGACAAACCGTCACCTGGTCCTGTTGTGGTTCACTGGATGGATACAAATGTCATTTTATTTTTCAATTTTTTTTGTTATCATTGTATTGTTTGCTAATTCTAGTAATATATTGATCCTTTACACGGTACGATCTACTATGTCACCTAAAAAAGAGCGAGTCTATGCACTTTGCGGGCAGATAGAAGTCTGTCACCCCGTATGCACGGGCAGTGGATCTAATGATGAGCGTGACCCCGAGTACGGCCCCAGGAAAACTTCCACCCCTTCCAGTGCTACACGTTGGCTACCAGAGCCACACCCAAACACCGGTGGCGTCCAGCGTGTCATTGCATCCCCAGTTGATGTGAGGAGCTACATTGGACAGGCACACCTTCGGGGTCAGCCACCAATGAAGGAGGAAGCGTATGGCTCCCTAGGAGTTCGGGTCGGAGGAGGGCCTCCGCTTGAAGAGGTCCCGCACCCGCCACCCGCCTGCAGTGGTCGGACCTGTCTTGATGAGGCTTGGCCAGTAGGAAACACACCCACTTACCAGCCTGTGCTCTCACACCGTTCACCGACCATCCCACCCGGTGGTTGTCGACGGGCAATTTCAAGTGTACTCCGACGCAAATTCCTGAATGACAAGGCGTATGACTCGAACACTCAATTGGAGCGGAGGGGTCCTTACAGGAGTCTCCCGACGATGACCTAAGATCCACAATCTCTTCACCAGACATCGACGAGCGTGGACGCCCGCGTTGGACGTTATGTGCAGAAGTGGTACGAGAGTCTATGCATCCTAATTTAGCCTCTCCAATCACAATTGATAGGCGCGCTGCCCATGCCCAAACAGGCTCCACTGGAGCAGGTCCGAGTACGGGGCGTTAGGTCCATATTCTTGCCTTCCCATCCACCCGTTTCTATACGGTGAGTGGTGTTGATGCTAATCAACCCCTCTCATGCCGGTTGACTACCGATCGCAGTTTTAAAGATGGTAATTCATGCGCGAGCCACCGCTGAGAGGGCGACCACCAAGAGGTGGAGGGCGATTTCACTCGTGTCAATTGATGGAGAGGGGCCGACTGGTGACCGAGCCAAAAGGGGGACATCAAAAAGGCCCAACCTGATGAATTTCACGGCAAAGTCTTGTGGTGATTGTCCGCCACTGCCTTACCCCACAACCGCTAAAGATCATTACAGGGATGAGCAAATTGATGGCGGCGATGATAGCCGGGATCGAGGTGGATTTTGCGTGGCTTCTACAAGCAGTTCTGCACGAGAGGGTTTTTAGGTCACAAACGACTTACCCTTGTTCCAGCTGAATGATTTTTCTCTGCCTGAGGTCGCAGGTGGCCTATATGGAACGTTGATCAGCCCCAATACCCCAGGGCACGCTGATGTCGGCATCATCAGAGATGAGTCCAATGAGTTGGATCCAAGTTAGAGGGCCATGTCAGAGTGACCCAATTTGATGACGACTCTGGATGATACGGGTAGGCCCAAGCCCGACACGGCTACGCGGAGCCCGTCCACTGACACGACCCAGGTGCGTCTATCCAAGGAAGTCGTAACACTGCAGAAGCTCCTCTCGCACAGCCCCGGTACCCGCTCTGGTCCAATTCTAGGCGTCCATGGTGAAAAAATTAGAGGCACAAGACTACACTTCGCATCATATCCAGCCGTGGATGCTGCAGGGTCTATACCGAGGCAGAAAGAGCAATTGAAGCGAAGAAAAATGGTTCAGAATACGAGCGGAGATCGCTGTGAGGTTCACCAGCGCTTGGACGCTTTTGAGTGCGGGGTGCTACACGGCCAGTCCTACGGTGGATGTGTCGACCCTTAAGGCTTTGCGGGGTCGACAGTCTTTCGAGCAGATATTGTACGATCTTTAGAGGCATAGGATGCCTGAGTACGAGGCCCCTTCTGTCAAGCATTGATGAAGACAAAAAAAACCCAGTGTTGGAGACCATATTCACACCTCAGAGAGTTCCACCACTCTCTCTCGAGGAGAATGCCAGAGGCGTAGGGGTTCGAGCAGAGGTTGAGGTGGCGCACGGAAAGCCAGGAGGTCGTGAGATGGATGCTTGCGGGAGAGGCGTGCCAGATGCGAAAGAGAGTAGAGGCTGGGGGCGTTAGCTCCCGAATGTGGAGATAGCGGGAGGACTGCTTGATAGTGTTGTTGTTGTGTGAGGACACCACTGAGGGTGTCCGTAATACAAAGCAAGTGGGTTCTGAGGAAACGGACCCACCAGCTTGTTGATCGTCGAAGTTTGTGCCAATGTTTGCTTCACCTCCCACTCTAGTATTTACATTTTATTTTAGATTTGGGGAAAATTGCATTGTCTTTTTCTTGGGGGTAGGTCAAATGGAAAGTGAGTTGTAGGGTGAAGTCCAAGTAGTAGAACGAATCAGTATCCTATTCTGTGGTTTTCTTGCCTGTGTTCTTTTCCCCGACAAGGCTGATATTGTTCTGTTGAACCGCATGTCTATACTCTTGTGTACATGAGTTAATTTTGGAGCATGATGGCGTAAAATGATATCCTGATAAAAATGGAGAAAATGATCGCAGACTAGGCATAGTAATTGATAAATGTGTGGCCTACAGACATAGAGGTACACCATGCATGACCTAAGCTAAACTTCGAAAACTAGGGCTGATAATTGCGTAGAGTGATGAGATGTCAAGTGAGTGTGAGGAGTTGTGAATAGTCCACTATTTGTACTGCGCTAGAACTTGCCTGGTTAGTCCTGCTAAAAGTAAGTTGTAATAGACAATTCGGAAAGGATCATAGGCCCATATTAAATATAGCCCGTTTTTAGCCTAATTTAAAGAAACCAAATGAAATTATACTTCTTTGATCCAAATGATTTTGAAAAGCTTATTAATGAGACCTTTCTTTCTCCCCACAACTGATCTTTTCTAGGAATAAATGTGTTGGCCCTGGTCCCACCTTGGACATGTGCACCAAGCTTATGCAAAAGCATTAAAGTGAGGGTGGGAATGTAGTAAACAACCTGTTTATGGCCTGACCCAACTGTGGTATTGTGTACTTGATCATGGCAAGCCATGAGTGAGAGTGGCTATTATGAGGAATGCCTGGAAAGTGGGTTTGAAAGAAACAAAGAGAGAGGAAAGAACCAAAAAGTAAAGGGACTCAAAATTAGTTGAAAGAAAAAGTAAAGAAAAAGCAAAATATACAAGAAATTACAAGCATAACCTAAGAAGTCACTTCCACAAATGAAGAAAGAAGAGAAAATGCAAGAGTGAAAGAATGTGAGAAACTGGTCGAGATAAAATGACAGAAACTGGTATGTTTAGCCGATTAGGTCAAGGAGTGCAACAAGTCACCAAGTTACCTAAATTATACCCTCTGACCCTGAGCTATGTTAAAAGTTAAGAAAGTTCTATCGTGATCATAAGGGTTGTATAACGAACTTAAAAACAGGGAAAATTAGACAAGGCTGATGGAATGGTATGGAATGAGTGTGAATTTGTTGTTTGAGAGTGAGTTGTTTGCAGGACCTTATACTACAAACGGACATCATGTGAAAACTGAGGATTTGTTTGAAAGTGAGGAAAATAGTTGCATTATCGTAAAATTAGCACCTCGGTGAGAAATTGAAGAGGATAGGTGTTAGTGCATGGTGAGTCTGTGTCATGGTCTGATTCCACCATAATTCAAGCCTAATGTGATACAGCCTAAATATGATGAGATTAATCGGATTGATAGACCAAAAGATTGCAAAAGATAAAACCCTGGATACGATTGTACAAAGATGTGTATGATCATGTGCGGCATCTGAGGACAAAACAACGAATTAAGTGGGGTTTTGATTATACCGGGTTTCACGGTATTATTAATACTTTTTTCCTTAAAGTTTAGGTGTCCAAAGCCTTTTTGGCTAATTTTTATATAAGTTTCTCCTTATTTGTAGGAAATCTTGTTTCAAAGATGAATGTGAGGTTTTGAGCGAGAAGAAGAAATACAGAAGAAGAAGAGACTACCTACGGAGCTTGTAACGGTCCGGACGGGGCAGCGTAGTGCAGCTGCGAAGGAAGATTGAGAAGTCGGCCCAAGTGTGGGGTTACGGAAGCGTGACGACTGTCGTTATAGCCATGACGGTCCGTCCTGAAGGTTCGTATGAGATCATAGAAGTAGCCCCAGTACCATTTCCCAGAGTTCAAGTGTTTTGGAACCGGTGAGACCCTCGACGAACCGTTGTGCTCGAACGATCTGTCATACGCCATCGATGGGTAATGAAGAGAGCAGCAGAAGAAAATTGCACAAGTATGGGACGACGGAATCCCTGACTGCCCTCGTGACCACGACGATCCGTGCGAGGTCTGTTGACACAGCCAGCGTTTTTTTGTTTTGACAGATTCCAGTAAATGGTCCTTGTTTTTTAAATTTTGAAGGGTTTTTTTTTTATGTTCTATAAATTGTTCGGATACTAGAGGGAATAATTTCTTAGGGGACATTGTGAGTGCGTTCAGTGGTTCATTGTATCTTTTTCCTATTAATTTTTTTTTCAGATTTGATACGTGTTACCAACTGTTAGATTGTGAACTGAAGTAATTTCAGTTCTCTCTTCTTTTGTTTTTACTGGTTCATTAACTTGGGTAACTTCGTATTTCTTCAAAGTTATTGGAATAGTAAGATTCTTTAGACACATGTTAATAATATTTCTTTTCAAGAAAATTAATTCGGATATTTTTCTTGAAAAAATTGTTTCGGATTCTAGTTTCGCTACTCGTTTGATGTAATTTCTTGTTGTGACAATGTTCTTAAAACTTTGTTGTCTACAAAGATGTCAAAGTTTTGTTGAAAACTATGTTTGAAATAAAGATATACAACCATCGTAGGAAATTAATATAATTTAGTGTTTTGTATTCTAGTGATTGAGGAGAATCTGATCATGGAAGGGAATATAAATATTACTTTCCATAATTCATTCTTTGTTTAGCAGGTCGAAGTGAGAAGTAACGAAAAATGTTTAGGTATTCCGTCTAAAGATACCAGGTACATTTCTTATTAACATTATTAAGGGGAAAATAGTTGTTTAAGGTTTCACTTTGATTTTTTTCTTTTTTTTATTTATGTTACATTTGGAAAAATATTTCCAAAAACATATGTTGTGGAATGAATTACTTGCAAATAGTGTTGCTTTAAATTCTTTGTTTGCAAAAATGAGAGAATGCATATTTTTGTTTGATAATTAAATAGTATGTTCAAAAATGTTATCGTTGGAAAAAATATTGATAAGAAAAAACATTTCTATGTGATAAAAGAATATGGTTGTATTCTGTTGAAAAAACAGACTTGTTAATTTTTTTACTCCGATGGAGAAATGTTAGTGTGCTGATTTTTGTAGACTAAAAACTTTTGTCGGTGTTTTTTTTTTTTTTTACTCGGGATGAATTGAACTATGCAGTGATTTAAAGAATATGAAAACTTCACGTAATAAGTCATTGTGTACTTTGATACCTTTACATTCAATGTAAATATATAAATAAATGGTACAATTTTTGTTGTCATTATTGTTAGTATTTAATTAATAAGTGTATGTCTATTGATGATTAGAGCAAAATTACCAGTGAATTATGAATTTGTGGATTTTGTGTTCTATGGAATAAACTTTGACATTGTGTAAACATTGTCAAAGAGAATTGTAGCACATATACTCTCGTAGAATAATGTCCTACATTTAAAATATGTGGAAAAACTATTTTCAATACTTGAAAAAATATGTGAGATCACATTTGGAAATGCTGGAGCGGAGTTGCTTATGATTAGAACTTTGTGTCTAATTTTAACTTTGGAGCAAAAGATATGAAATTCAATTATACTTTTGATTATTTCTATTACCCAAAAAATTCTTGGAGTTATTTGGTATGGTGGTTGTTGAGTTTCTCTATTAACTAGTATATGTTTGAACTAGTATGGAAACATCCAAATTATATATATTACTTGTTCAAAATAATTTGTGTTTTTTGATGAAAAAAAATCATTTAAAATTGTTGTGATTTTTCATGTAAAGATATGTCTATTTTAATTAAAATGTATTGCATTAGACCTGATATTGGTGAATAGTCATTTGTTATGTCTATTTAAAAAATAAAGTTTGGCTATATTATCTTTATGGAAAACCGATTGTTGATGATGATGAAACTTTGTTCACGGGGAGGAGTAGTGCTAGAACACTCTATTGAATGTTATGGAATGTCCTTCTGAACAAGGACATTTGGACAATCTAACAATGTTGGTTTTACCACACAAAATGGTAGGAAATATGAATAAAAAAATTAGCAGGGAAAAAGTTACCTGCGACATTCTTTCAAACTCACTGTTGATTGTTCTTACTTGCTTGAGTCAAGTTGTGCATGAACACTTGGGGAATGTTAATTACAAAACCTTGTAAGGAAACTGACAATCAACTTAGAAGTTTTCGGCCTAAACTTTGAGTCTTAAACAAATAAAAATGTCATGTTTTTGCGGAATCTAAGTATGTTGAGCATATTATAAATCTGTTGGTGAAAGGAAAATTCTAATCCCTTAAGAATGGATACATGAAATTTGTGATGTGAAGTTAACACCATCTCATGGTGGGAAAAAGTATTTGTACTTTTATTGAGAGTTGCATTAGAAAATTAATATGTCTATTTGCTGAATGGTAAGGATGAAAGCAATAGGAAATGTAGACATGTTCAATATCGAAGTGGGAAAATCCGTGCTAATGATCAAAAATATAAGAATGATTAAAAATGGAGAGCATAAATCTCATTGTGCAGAAATAGGTTTGCAAATGAATATCCATCAAACTACGTCTTATTTAACTCAATCTAATGAAAAAACCCAAATGTTGAAAGAATGATGGATGCATTATTTATAAGTTCGGGGGTGATACAAAAACACCCTGGTGTGGAGGAACTATACTTAACTTTGAAAAGGGAACAACAAAAAGTTGTCTTTTTAAAAAGAAAAGAGATTTTGTTTGAGAGAATACAATATTCCATATGAGAAATGGAAAGGAAGGAAATTCCAACTGAAATATTCAAAGTGTGGGGGTTATATATTTAAAGTCCAAGTTCCTATTCCTAAAAGAATATTTAAAATAGGACTACCACTGTGGACTGTAAAATAGACTTAAGTTGTCTAGAGAAGGGTCTAAAAGGCTAGGAAATGAAAATGATAATGTACTTAATAAAATATATTCAGAGGCGTAGTAAATGAAAGGACAATTTACTTCCTCCGAATATGATTTTTATTTATTTTTAAACATTAATGTGTCCTTATGTAGACTCATTCTTTGGAAATATGTGTCAATAAACAATATTGGAAGTAATTGATCTTCTTCAAGAAAATAAACCTTTGGGTTCAAAGTGATCTTTAGAGAAAAATACAGTTGATGGAATGTGGAAAATGTATAAGCAAGGACATAGTGTCAATAGGCTTTTTTAGAGAAAAAAACCAACGTTGTTGATCTTTTAAATATTATCTATATACTAGTTAGAGTAGAATTACATTTGCATTCGGATTGAAAAAATTATTAGGTGGTATATGGACCTCCAATTCATCAACGAATGTGAAAAAAGAAACTTTTTTAAATGCTAGAATTGGAGGAAGAAATTTACAGGGAACAAACCGAGGATTTTGTGGTTCCTTGTTAAATAAAAGAAGAAAGTATGTGAACTGTTAAGTCACATTATGGACGCACAAAACATTTACATAATTTGATCAAACAATGTCAGCAAAGGGATTGAAGAATGATGGAAGTGATGAAGTGCTAAATGTGTTCACATTTACCCCAAATCATTCGGGTCAGTATTTGTTTGTATATCGGTGAGATGTTGATCATTAATAGAGACATTAATGAATTAATGCTACTAAACATATCTATAAAGTATGGGGAATGAAAATATTGAAGTTGCGTAATGCGATCTTAGATAGTAGAATCGTAGGTAGAACTCCTAATGTTGCATTTTCACGGTCTCATGATTGAAAGGTTACTTAACTAGTTCAAATATTTGGATGTCAATATTGTCCAAGTCTCCAATGAGGTCGAGTTGGCATTCAAAAAGCGTGAAAAAAAAGGGACTCACAATGGATTATTCTACTGTTTTGGGAGCGATGATGTGATCATATAGTGTGTGGCGATCAGATATAGCATTTGCTATTTAAAACTGAGTCGATTCACAAGTTAATCCAAAAAATTATTAGATGACATAAAAGAGTTTGGAGTGAGTTAAAATAATACTTAAAACTATGTCTTGCATTATAACAATATCCAACAATATGAAAGACGATAGGGATGCAATGAATCATTTGGGAAGAAGAAGTAAACTTCACGAGTTGGAATATATTAAAATCGGTAAAGGCGAAAATCTCTTAGAAATACTTCCAAAAAGACATGTATCGCTTGCTCTACAATGAGTGTTGCGCTAGGTGCTCTAGCTAAGGTGGTGCGTGAATAAGTTGAAAGGACTCCAGAATTTCTTGATAGATATTCTATTTTGCTACTCCAAACCATTGTGCCAAATAGTATGCATTACACTTTCACAGTCCAAGAAAAATAGTGGGGCCATGGAAGCTAACGTTAAAGGAAAAGTCTCGTCAATATATCAAAATAATGACATAGACATGATACCGTTAGGAAAACTACTCTCTAGTGGAATTATAAAAATTGACTATGTATAGTCAATGTAAAGTGTCGGATTCAATTACAAAAAGGCATATAACTAGAGAGGAAGTTAAAAGATATCTAAGAGAATGAATTTACGGATGAGGACAAGTTCATCATGGCGTAACTCTTTTCTAGCAGACTGGAGATCCCAAGATCTAGATCAAGGAGAAAAACAAAGTTTGTGAATGGACCGGGTCGGCATTGTGAACAAACTCAATCCATTCTCATGATGAAGGAACAATTCTCAATGACAAGGATACACACCATAAGCTTGTAATGAGTTAATAAAGATTAATGGTTGCTCGTGGTTTTGATAAGTTGGCAGAGTTGGTATAAATAATGTAGCTTACGTTGATAACACGGTTAGGAATCACCTATGTGCAGATGTGAAGTGTAAGCCGCTTCAAAGAAGGATGATTGTGAAAGCCCATATCTCTATAACTATGAAACCAGGACGTTTTCCTTCATGGCTAAAACAAACACATCCGTAAGAACCATAAACGTTAAGGGTTAATTGTGGGAACATAGGGTGCTAGGTAATTATACAACAAAGTTCGACGATTTCAACGAGATGCATCTACCGGATCTGATGACGAGTATATATACGATGATAGTTCATTGACAGAAGTCCAAAGGGAAACCTACTACAAATGCAATTAATTCTTGCTTGTAAACGGTACATTATACTTGTCGTTTCTCTGTTTAGAGTCATTCCCCATTCATGAGGGCAGGCAATTGTTAGGTTTTTTAAATAAAAGGTGTGAAGGAAAATGAAGGTTGCGAGTTTATGATGAAGCGTAGTTGTGACTTTTAGTGTTTTTTATGGAAAGTTGTGACTTTTATGGACAGTTATGACTTTAATGAAAGGTGACGACCTTTCAAAAATATTGTGACTTTTCCGAAGGTTTGTGACTTTTTTGGTAAGGCACAATAAGAACCTTTTCGCACTACCCTTTGTTTTCTATAAATTGAGGGATTTCCTCTTATTTTAATATAGAATTCATGGACTTCTTCTTCAACTACTAAATCTAGTAAAACTTTAGTGCCGTTGAGTGGTTCGCTGACACCGGAGTTTTTAGTATCTATACGCTGGTGGTTGAGATCATTTTACCCTCGGAGATCATATTCCTTAAGGGGACACTATGAGTTCAGTGGTCTTGATATTTTTCCTATTAAATTTTTTTAATATTCTGGTACATGTTTTACAAATTTTAGATTTGTGAATTAATTTCAATTCTTCTATTCTTTTGTTCTTCACTGGTTCATTAAACTTTCTAACTTCATGTTTCTGCAAATTTTGTTAGAATCAGTAAGATTCTTTAGACACATATTAACAACAATTCTTCTTTAAGAAAAATATTTCGTATATTTTTTTTTTAAAAAAATCTGGTTCTAGATTCGCTTCTAACACCATTAAAACTTCAAGATTGTCCTAACCAGACTAACAGAGATGACTTCAACCTTGAGGACAAGGTCGATTTTCAGCACGGGAGTAATGTTGTGAACTCAATAGAGACATTTTCTACTATGAATGATAAGGAGGATAAGAATAGTGATATTCACATTGACAAGCGACGTCGAAGTACTAGAAATATAATTCCATCAAAAAGGTTGGATAGTTACTTTTTGGCACGAAGAGTGTCACATGTGCCAAGCGACAGTTATCTATGGAAATTGTATAAAAGTGTGAAAATGTTGGTAGGAAAGTGTATTCAGTTATCTTTGATTCCGAAAGTTCTATCCCTCTTCTTTTATCTTCTCAACCCCATTTTAGGTTTCTCGTTTCAGAATTTCAAGTGTATTTCCTTGTACAAGTGTTTCTTTGTATTGTAAATGTTGAGAGTGTTACAAAATGTCCTTATGAAAAGGACATTAGACAAGGTATTGACTCTAAACAAGGTTTGTATGACACAAAATTGTAAGAAGTTGGAACAAAATATTTGAGAAAAAAATACCTCGGGAAGAAATTCTTAAACTCGATAGTTTTATTTGTTCATACTAGCTCGAGTAAAAGTTCATGGCATGAGCACTTGAGACATGTCAATTAAAAAAGAACCTTGTAAAGAAAACTGATCAACTTAGAATTTTTCTTCTAAATTGAGGCACTAAAAAAAATACAAGTTTGTGTGGAATCTAAGTATGTGAAGAGTCTTACAAATTTGTTTGAATTTTGAAAGGAATCTAACCCTTAAAATTGATTTGTACACTGACATTTGTGATATGAAGTCAATACCCATCTCATGGTTGGGAAAAAAGTATCTGTTAGTTTTATTGACAAGTTGCATTATTAAGAACACGACTATTCGTCTACTTTGATAATGACAAGGCTTCCCCCACCCACCTATGAAGTCTATACAAACGTCCTAAACAATAATATATTGAAGTTGATTATTAGTTGGGAAAAGGGAAAAAGAATAAGAAGTGAACGTGATGGATGGAGAGAAAAATCTCATTCTCCAGAAATGTGGTCAAATAGTACATCAATTTGTGTCCCTATTCATCTCAATCTAATGAAAAATTTAATATTAAAATAAATTATGAAGGCATTATTTATAAGCTTGGGGTTAACACAAAACTTTTGTAGAGGAACTATCCTTACTGCAAACGGGAACAACAAAAAGTTTTTTCTTTTCATAAAGAAAGGAATTTTACTTGTTCAGGACACAATCTATTTAATAAGAGAAATAGAAAGGAAGGAAATCCAACTTGAAATATTTCAAAGTGTGCGGGTGTCTATCCAAAGTTCAAGTTCCTATTCCTAAAAGAATTAAAATAGGACTTGTGACTGTGGACTGTAAAATTAGACTTGAGTAGTCGAGACAATGGTCTAAAAGCCCTAGGAAAGAAAAAAAGGGTAATGTACTTAATAAAGAGATTCGTAGGCGTAGTAAATGTCAAAGGACATTTACTTCCTTCGAATATGATTTTGTAACATTTCTTATATCTTGTGTAGCTTATCGTTTGGAATGATGGTGTCAATAGTGAGATTGATGCAATCTTGAGCAACCATATTAATTGCAAGTTAATTGATATTCTTCTACAAAATAAACATTTGGGTTCAAAGTGAATCTTTACAAGGAAAATAATAGCTCATGGAACTATTGACAAATCTAAAGCAAAACTTTGTGTCAAAGGCTTTAGGAAAAAAACAAAGTTTTGATCTGTCGATTATGTACATCATTTGGTAAATTAATACATCCATTCGATTGCTAAAATATATTAGTTGTGGTATATGACTCAAAATTAATCAGGAATGGAAAAAAAATAAATTCTTAAATTTAGAATGGGAGGAAGAACGAAAGAAAGAAAGGAGGAAGAAAATTACTGGACAATTCCGATGGGTTTGTTTGGTTCCGATAATAAAAGAAAGTTTGTTTTGGTGACGAACGTGTTAAGTTCACAGAAGGATTAAAACAAGTATCCAAGCACTGACATAAGAAATTTGAGCAAACCATGTTGATAAATAGATTTAAAAATGACGGAAGGGATAAATGTTTTCATATTAAAATCACAAAGGTCATTGTTTGTTTGTATATTGGTGATATGATGATCATCAATAGAAACACTAATGAAATAAATGCTACTAAACTTATTTTAGAAAGAAAGTTTGGAATAAAAAATCTTGAAGTTGTTGATGCGATCTTAGCTATAAGAATCGTTAGAACTCCATAATGTTTAGCATTTTCACGGTCTCATTGCATTGAAAAGATACTTGACTATTTCAAATATTTGGATTTCAATATTATTAAGTCTCCAATAAATGTGGCTTTACATTCAAAAAGAGGTAAAAAGCGAAGTAAAAAAGTGACTCTTGTGCTAAGAGGGATTGGGAAGAAGTAAGAAGGATTGATGTATATTCAGAAGTGGTGCACGATCAGATAAGAATGCATTAATAACTTAGTCGGTTCAAAAGTGATCCTAATCAAACTCATTATATGGCAATAAATAGAGTTTTGAAGTATTTAAAAAAATACTTAAAATTATGCCTTGCATTATAACAATATCCAGAAGTATTGAAAGGATATAATGATGCAAATTGGATTATCGGACAAATGAAGTAAAATTCACGAGTGGAAATATATTTAATATTGATAGAGGAGCAGTCTCTTGGAAATATTTCAAAAGAGACATGTATCGCTAGCTCTATAATGATCTTTGAGCTAGGAGCTCAATATAAGGTCGGTGAATAAGTTGAAAGACTAAGAAATTTCTTGATTGAATTTTTTTTTTACCCAAACCATTGACATTAGTATGCATACACTTTGATAGTCAAGATGCAATAGGTAGGTCATGAAGCATGATCTATAACGAGAAGTCTCCTCATATAGGATTTAGACATGATAACGTTAAAAAACTACTCTCTAGTGGAATTATCAGAATTGACTATGTAAAGTCAAAGTAAATGTGTCAGATCCTCTTACAAGAGGCCTAACTAGAGGGAAAGTTGAAAGATAATCTAAGGGAATGGATTTAAGGCTTAGGAAAAGTCATCAAGGTGGTAACTCTATCTAGTAGATGGGAAAATCCCAAAAGACCTAGAGATTTAAGGAGAAAAAACAAAGTTGGGAATACGCTTTAACATTGTCAACCAACTCAATCATTCTCATGATGAAGAACCAATGGCTCAAGGAACAAGAAAGAAAACAAAATAAAGGCTTTGATGAATGAGTTTAATAAAGCTTAATTATTTAATATTGCTACGTTTGGCACGTGGACCAATTAGTGTTATCACGCTAAACACGATTAAAAGCACCTAGTCGAGTGTGAGGTGTAAGAGCTTCAAAGAGAATCATTGTCAAAATCTATTTTCTATACACTCATGGAAAACAGGAGGTTGTTCATGTGATGTGAATTGAAACGAACACAACGTTAAAAATCATTAATGGTAAATGGTTTTAATTGGTGACATATGGTTGCTAGGTATACACCATAGATCGACGGTTCTTAAAATGACTATCGCATCTGCCAATTGACAGAGTATATAGACATTATGTTCACACTCAAAGGTCCAAGAGGAACCACTATCTCGATGCTATATGTTAGAGATGACAGCACTAAAAAATGACTTACTTGAGAAAACTTTTCCACTTTTCACAATTCAAATTTGTTATCACAACAACAATATAGTGGAAAGGAGTTTAAGAAATATTCTGAATTAATTACATGTCATCTATTTATGGTTTATCAGAATAATACTTTATTGATGAAAAATCTTGATGCTCGTCCTACTTGTTCTGCTCCATTCGCTAAAGAAAATTTGGTAGACGCACATAATCAATGTGAATCAATACAAAATAATTATCCCGATCATTGGCGTGAATGAGGACGCGGTATAGGATGAAATAGTTATCCTCATTATGGTAGAATGTATATTTATCACGGATATGATATGAAAGGTCACTAGGCACGTGAATGTCGTACGCCTGGTCATTTTGTGAAACTTTATAAAGCCTCTCTCAAAACAAAAGATAATAATATGTCGGCACACTTGTCTTTTCAGAATTGTGGGGATGAAGCAACTCCCACAAATAAATATGCTAATATTGAGACAAATTTTACGTGTAAATTAAAGCTGATGACTTTTAAGCCTCCCAAATATTATTTATTTAAAAGATGATTATTTTTATGAGAGTTTTGATTGAAGAACTCGTCATCTAAGTGAGGATAAATTTATAAGAATAATTGTTGTTTTTATTTTATGTTTGCAACAATTTTGTTCCTTCATAATGCTTTTGTTACGGTATTATGTCTTACAAATTTCTACATTTTTGCCCAATTTCAAAAAGTTGTTGGTTTTTCACATTTTTATATTCTATTTTTTATTTTTATGAATAGTTTGAAAAATTTTCCAGTCATAGTTTAGATTCAAAAAAAAGCAAGCCTGATTTATACATATATGTTTAGTAGGGCAAACACACTACACTCTATTCTAAGAGATATTAGAACACTTATAACTAACACGCTACAAAATACAGGGCAAGATATATTAGAACAATTAATAACTAAGGAACCATAAAATATATGGCAAAAATATATATCTTTAAATTTTCTAAAAATGACAAGAAGTATTAGAATTATTAATAACTAAAGAACATAAAATATATGGTAAGTGGTATTTGTCTTACTAATTTCTAATTTAGTAACAATTACCTAAATGTGGTTTCTTTACATTTTATGCTAGATTATGGAAATTCCTAGTTAAAAAATCCAGGATAGTTAATAACAAGATTCTTAATATATTTGGCAAAAGATTATTTAATTTTTTTTTAAATGCAAGAAATAGTTAGTAGAAACGATTAAAAACTGAAAGAACATAGACGATCATGGTAAGTAGAATAGGGAGAAATAAGAAATAAAGGAGTACCAAACTGTATGGTAAGAGAAATACAAAAATTATGTGGTAAGTATATCATAAAACTTAATAATTAAGTAGTCCTAAAATATATTGTAAAAAGTATTTAAGAAAATTAATAATTAACTAGTTCTAGAAATATATGATACGAAGTGGCACCCACACTAAACCCTGCGGTGGGAGAACCAAAACTAAAGAAAAACTACAGCATTTAAACTACAAAAGCAGGTTAAATAACTAAATTAATGAAGTTCTTATAAAACTCCAGCAACATTCTAAAGAACTAACTAAAATTCAGAAGATTTAACATAGAACCTGAAAGTCAATGTAACAAACATCTAAGTAACATAACAACGTTTACATAAGAAAGGAAATAATCCTAACTAAAGAACTCTTACTAATAACTAGTCTAAGTCTTGAATGTGGAAAGAGACTTAAAGAAAATCTAAAGCAGCCCGAAAGATGCTAGGTCACCCTTGGATTTCAATAAAATCACAAATTTATGCGGGTTTGGCGGTATAACCACTGAAGATGCCGTGTACACATAAAATAAGAGGGCAGTACAGAATCAGTACACAATCCATGTGTTACTGGCATGATTACAGACTATTCCGCTAGTCTAGTGTACACAATAGGCAAAGCCATCCCCAACATTACAACCATGTTTGTAATATATCAAAAAATATAAATTTTTTGATTGTTTAACATTATACATTTTATCACAAGAGTTGATATCTCATGGGAAATCAACTGAATTGTTAGGCATCGATACGTGTTACCGACCTGTAGCTTGTAAAATGCAACAATTGATCCCATTTTAGGTCAGAACGTGGCAACCATACTAAGTTAGTTAGACTATAGATAGAGAACATGACATCTGATCTATTTTCACACTAACCACAATAACATTCACAATATATTCTCAATAATCATACAATGAAGAAGGGTTCATGCCATATCATCATGTGTATCACTCATTTACAATAAGGTTGTGATCAAATGCACGATCCACAACACAATGCATCATAATTAAAGCAAGAAGGAACAAACATATATGACACAATCATTAGAATACAAACCATTAGCTAGCTCGAAACAAGCTTGAACCATAAGAAACTTGATTCTTCCCTTTCCGGATTCGTTCCGCTTGTTCGTGGTCTACAAACAATCAAGGTAATATAAGAGTCAACAGATAATCACTAATTATTCCAATTACTAACAGTACTAACAAACCCTAGATCATCCCATGAACTGATTAAGGTTGTTTCTGTTGAGAAGTGATTCAAAGATACTTGACCAAGTCTTTAGGACATAATTAGTTAGTTCCCTTTATTTTAGCAAGGTTAGATATAGTGGCAGATTAGTAGCTAACTAGTAATTAGTGGGTACCTAAATTTCAGTAATTTCAGTTTCATTGTAAGCCTATTTAATAGGCAGGTCTCGTTAGTTTCATAATGGCAAAAAACCAGAAACAAGAAGTTGGGCAGTAGATTCACTTTTTCTTGCTCTATTCTTGTTCACTTTCTCCCTAGTCCGTTTTTCTTTCCAACAAATCTGGATCTATCAAAGCAAGGTTCCTTTTCTGGAAATTGACGTGAGTCGTGAGGTTTTATATCAACTGAGGTATTTGAGTGATACAAAAGAGGAAGTGTGACGAGCAAGAAAAAAAATGGCAGGTGAATGGTATTTCTCCTCTTCGCAGCCCCTCCTCATGACCAAATTTACTGGTGAAAAGTAGTGATTTTTGGAGAGTATCAAAATGAAAACTCTTTTCAATCACAAGAGTTTGGGGGGGCTGGTTGAAGAAGGCTTGTGGATCTTTAGCAGGGGCTCTGACGAAGAGCGAGGCAGAGAAAGTGAAAGAGATCAAAAAAGAAAGACGGCCAAAGCTTTTGTTCATGATTCAAACAAGAATTTCATGATACATTTTTTCAAGAATTGCAGCAGCAACTACATCTTCTCAGGCATGGAAGATTTTGAAGAAGGAATTTAAGGTTAAGTAAGTGATTACGGTTAAAATTGTTAGACTGACCGTCGACGGAACCTTTGATGATGAACTATTCTATGAAAAAGAATGAATCTGTTCAAACTTAGTTGTCTAGGTTTCTTCTCTTGTTAATCAAATGAAAAGTCTTCTTAAGGTGAAGATATATATGATGAAACTGTTTTGTAGCAAAAGTTTATAAGGAGTCTTACTCCAAATTTGAACATATTGTTGCTTGCGTTGAGGAATCTTCATGACTTATGATTATACTTTGATGAACTAATGAGTTCTTGCAAGGACGCATTTGAAGATAGCTCCTAAGGGTACATGAAAAAAAATGAAGAAAAGGGAATTTCAGGTGCAGAGGGGTAGGGAGTCCACTCATCAGAAAGAGAAAGATAAGCTAGAAAACTATGCAAATCCTGGCCGAGGCAGTAGGCAGAGGTGGCTTTCGAGGAGGGGAAGAGGTCATGGTGGTGAGGAAGAGGAAAACAAGGAAGAAGTAGAAGTCGATATAGAGGAGGACAAATGAAGAGAAGCAAAGGACTTTTTGTGCACTACTGCACCCCGGGAAACCAGGTCATAAGAAGCTTATTGTTGGCCAAAAAAGGAAGGAGTAGAATAACCAAGAAAGATTTGCAGAGAAAAAGATGATGAATGTAAGTTGTCATGGCCCTTTATTTCTGAAAAGAGACACTAACGATTGTTTGGTTTTTTGGACATAGATGTTCCAATCATATGTCTGGAAAAACAAAATCATTGTTCAATGATATTGATGAGTCAAAAAAATCAGAGGTGAGTTCTTGGAGATCACAAGAAGATTCAGTTCAGGTTGAAGGCGAAGGCCACTGTTAGCTTTATGACAGCCAAGGTCCTGCTAAAAATTTAGAAGATGTTGATGTTTGTTCCTAGACTAATCTCATAATTTTTTCTTAGCATTGGACAAACAATGATTAGCGGCGTGGTACTCAATTTTCTTTTGAGATGGTGTTTACACTATTAAAATAAGAAATCTGGGAAAACTTGCTAAAGTTCCATGACTAAAACAAAATGTTCCTTAGAAGTTTCAAGGGTTTTGAAAAGATTATGTTGTTATGGGTGGTAGATGTGGAGATGATGAAACTGAAACTAGACTGTGCATTTGCGTTTTATGGTCATTTAAATGTTAAGGGTTTTGCAAGTATTGAGACCAAAAGGAAAAGTTTTTTGGGGTTGCCAAAAGTTTGAGAATCTTGATTTTTGGGAAATGAAATGAAAGCTGTGTTATGGAAAAACAAAGGAAAGGTTTTCCTGTAGGCAAGTCTTGGAAGAGGCTTCTGTTGGTATTGAGTGAGATACATTGCTGTTTTGTGTTGTCCTATGAGTTTGGTTTTTTGAGTCTTAGGGGAAGTCGACTTTCTGCTTTTTACGATGATTATACTTGTATGAGTGGATATATTTTCTTGTGAAAATTTAAAATGAAAAAATGTTTGGAATTTCAATGAAATTTAAATCTTTGTAGAGGCAAAGTGGATTGTAGACTCTAAAACTCTTCGGACAGATACATGTGTGAGTTATGTTAAAAGAATTATGTTCTTTTGTGAGGAAAATGGAATACACAGAGAGCTCCACAACACCTGATACACCGGGCAGAACGGTGTGCTGAACGAAAGACGCCGCACATTGTCGAGATGGGCAGAAGCATGATGGAAGGTTTTGAGGTGGTACTGAAGTGTTGTTGTTTTTGGGCTGCTGAATGAAGCGTTGCCACTGACTGCTATTATTTGCTGAATATTTCACACACCAAGGCAGTGTTAATCGAACACATATGACAGCTTCGGAGAGGTAACAAAGCCAAAAGGTAAGCAACTTATGTGTCTTTGGATGTATAGTATGCTTTGGTGTGAATCCAAAGCGCGACGTAAGCTTGATGAAAAAATGTATCTTTGTTGGATGTAGCGCCCCATTTTCGCGTGTTAAAATAGTTTTGTTGCATACCTACAACTCTTTTGGGGGATTTGCGTTAGGAGTCGCCACCTAACGAATATAAGGCGCTTAGCGGCACCTATCTAAACTAACTAAGTTGATCACGCTCCTCCCACCATTGGAAACAATTTTGATTTGAGGTCGGTCTTTAAAAAAAAAGTGTAGTTTTTGAAAAATGATTGAAAAGATTTAGTTTACATATAGGTGCACATAAATAGTTACAATAAATACATACAATTCCTTTTGAAATTCATGGGTAGGTGGTACTTCCCGGGGAAGCGTCGGGTGTTTTTAACTAAAGGAATTTGAAACTAGACCTCAGAGTTCCTTTGAACTTTTCCACTAAGGATAGGTTAGGAGATAGTTGTTTATAAGTTATTTCAAAAATAACAATGTCATACCATCCAAAGTTTTTTAGGATGATTGAATAATGGCTTTTTTTAAACAAAATAGTGCAAAACTTTGTAGAAGAAAAAAAAAAAAAAAAGAAAAAAAATAGAAATTAATGTAGTAAAATTATTAAATGCAAAGATTTTGACTAGAAATATTCAAAAGCCAAGAGTTGTTAAATTTCACCATTGAAAATGATTTGTTAATGCATTATCATATTATATAAAGGAAAACACATTTGAATCATAAATGCGGGAAAATTTAAAGAGGACAAGAAGAGATACTAATTAAATAATATTAACTAATTTAGGGGTGAGGGCACAAATATGCACAACAAATTTTATTTTTATTATGAATATGCTAAAGTTAATTTACAGCCTGTTAGTGTTAGACATGATTTCTAAGGTTTTAAAACATGCCGAAAGTTATTAACATCTAACCAATTAGTCTACTAAATTTTAGATTCTGATTTTAACATGGCAAAAACTTACTTATAACTGAAAAACTCATTAACAAATTTAGAGTTGTTAAACTAAGCATTAGGCATGTAGAAATTTTTCTTCTTTTTTTTTGCAATGAACAAATAATCACGATAATTAGTTAAACACAATTAGTAAGTTTTCTTTTTTTTATTCTTGATTAATTTGATGATGCAAAATCAGTAACATGATAAAACATATAAGTTAATTCCTATTGGCATGCTCATGATAATAAGATAATCACGCAGCATGTAGTTCCCCTTCCTCTTTAGAAGATCCCCCCAAATTTATTATTGTTTATACTAGAGTTAGAGAGCTTACACATTGTTACAAAACAAATAAGGAACAAATGAACAAAATATACAACAAAATAAATAAAAACTCCATCAGAATATCTTCTTACGCAGATCTTTAATATCTGAACTCTAAGTTTGACCTGCTAGAGGGATAATGCGACATCCATAAAAAATGAAAGGTTAATTGAAAAAAGAGATATTCATAGTCACCGGTGGTAAATACCAACTAAAAGGTTAGAATAATCATAGATAGATTATCAACGTAGAGCAGAGAGAGAGAGGATAATGAAACTAACTCGGATGCTTCCTCGTTTGTTTCATTTCCAACATATAAACAATGATGAATATGCAAAAACACAATTTAAAATAGTAAAGAAGGCTAACCAACTATGCAGAAATTTTATCAGCAATGAATAATTTTAGTAAAGTTTTCAATCCACGACAGCAACACAGCAAGAAAGGATGACCCAAATCCTTACTAGGGTTCTTACTTTTTTCAAGAATAGAGAGCAATATCTAAATTATTTTAAAATATGAGCAAGGTGGATGATGAGAGTAGTGTCTGTATTTTCGTATGGTGAAAGCATATGTCCCCTCTGTCTAAGGAACCATGAGCATTATTTATACTAAAGAGAGGGATCAACATGAAAAGGAAAGAAATAAATCAACCTCAATTTAAAAAAAAGATCCTTATTCTAAAAGAGAACCGAATAAGTAAAGGAAGGAGCACTAATTTGGTTCAATTCCAAATCAATCGTAATCTCTTACCAAAAATAACAAGCAATAGGTCTTTCCAATTTTAATTAAGGTAAACTCATGTCCCTCAATATCAATTAAAATCAACTATAAGGGCAAAATCAAAGTGAATAAACATATATCATATAATAAATCACAACAATACAAAAAAAAAATTAATATATACCAGCCATATATGGTTAGACACAGTCGTATATACTCAATTACACATTGAGTATGAACAAATATATTCTGAGACAGAGAAATAACATGGGTGTTTCATTTTCAAAAGAAACAAAGGGGAGCAAGGAAAGGACACATAATTCTATCAAACTAATCATATGATAAAATAAGCGTTAAGATTAATAAGATTGTTTTTGAAGATATTTCACATGACTTTGTAACATAATTAAGAGGCTGGAGAACGGAAGATGAGATTTTGAGGGAAAACAAAACCTCATACATAAGGATTAGAGACTAGAGAACAAACCAATTCATACCTGGGGATAGATCTTAAAGATTGTTCCTTATACTAATGACTAGTTTTTATAGGTCGGTTGTGTTATTGTGAAGGTTGGGGCGGAGGAGCTGCCGCTGGTTGGTGCAGCTGGTGCTGACTTTGCTTTGGTTCAGACAACATTGCGGTGCTGTATCCACTGGTTGCTTTGAATCTTGATTGCCTGGGTTGCTTTTGTTCTCGCTTTGCTGCTTGACTGCTGGAGAAAGAAACGCCCATTGCTGAGGTGCACTGGTACGTGCCCCGCCTGAAGTCATTCAAAAGGGAGAGGAAAAAAGATGGAGGAGAAGAAGAGGGAAAGAGGGAGAAGGGGACGGCGGCGCCTGGCTGTTGCCGGTGTACTCGCCTGACCGGAGCTGCTGATTGTCGTCGCCTTCCTGATTGCTTCGCCGGCTAGAGAGAAGGGCGAGTAGAGAGGGAGAGAACGGGAAGAGGAACAGAGAAGAAGAGGGAGAGGGGGAAAGAGGAAGGAAGAGAGAAGCGAGAAGGAGATAAGGGGGAAGAGAAGGGGACGAGGCGGGCAGCAGCTGCTGGCTGGCCGGGGAAAAAAGAAGAGGGGTTGCTGGAGAGAGAGAAGGAGAGGGGCTGGCGGCTGATGCTGCCAAGGAGAGGGAGGGAGAAGAGAGTGAATTTTTTTTAGGGATTAGGTTCTTTTAGTTAGAATAGGTAGATTAAATATGAACGGATTAATTAGATGGACGGTTAGGATTTAATCTATGATTTATTTTGAAAATGCACGGATAAGATCAAATGATCAAGTCTTGAAATTAGATTGGCAAAGATATAGATTGGCTAAAATTGCAATGAAAGAGTGGCTATGATTGTAATAAAATTTAATTAGAGTGGCTAGAAATGGACAGAGAAAAGAGAAAGAAATAGGCTAGATTAGAATAATTTTATTAAAAATACTACATAAATTAAAATATTTGTGTTAATGAAAATCATTTACATTTAAAAAACATTTGAAATTCATAATTAATTTTAAAGATTAATAATGATTTCAAAATTTTTATAACAGATAAAGATCCTTAAAAGATAAATGTTGAAGAAGAAGGAAAAATCACTAAAACTTTAAAAACTTTAAGTAAATTTAAAAATACGTATTAAATCAAATTATATCCTAAAAATGGTTAAAGGTCGGTCAAAAAATTGGGTGTTCAAACAGAGCCTCTTGGTGGTGAGGAATGAAGATGAATTGTCAGGCAACCAACGTTGACTTAGTAGCCGATTTATTTTGTCGCCGACCGACGAGAGGAAGATGTTCAGTTGGATAATTGAAATGAAGTAGAGTTGAAAAAAAAACTGAAAAAAGGGTCGACCGAGACTTTGGTTTAAGTCGACCCTACATTTATCCTGGTATACTAGAACAGGTCGTGTTGTAGTCTAGATTCAAGAGAAATGAAACTACTTCTAAATTGAAAAAAGAACACTAAGGATTTGAAAGGCCAAATATCGGCTTAAATGGATAAGAAATAGATAGAGTTAGGAGAAGAGAGAGATTGAGAGGATAAAAGATTATGACAGAAAGTAGCGAGAAGAGAGCACGATAGGAGTGAGGTTATTAGTCTTGAGCAAGGTTCGGAGTTGAGTAGCAACGGAATTGATAGGGTCTTTGTTTGCAATAGAAAAATAGAAGATAGCATAATAATTGTAATCAAGGGGGCCGATGATTAGATCTGCAATAAATTCTATATAAATGTTTAGGCTTATAAATAGAATAAAAGTATGAACAAAATGATGATGAAATATGAGTTCTAAAATAAATTATAATAGGTGATAAGAGCGTATCTACTTTGAAATGCCTCGTAGACTTTGTCTTAACTTGTTGAAGAATTGCAAACCCTTCTCTGAAGAAAACGCAACACTTCCAAAGTGTATAGTAAGAGATTTATTTTGATTATAACACTAATAGCGGAAAAATGTGTGATTGTAAGGAAGCGTCTAAACGTCATTTTTTTTAAGCGGACGAGCCTAAGTGTCGTTTTAAGAGACGTCCCCCGGACCACACCCACCCTTCCTACCCTTTCCACCCAACCCCCACCTTACCTCCTCCCCACTCCTCCCTACAACCCCTCACTCTCCCCCCCCATCAACCCTACCCTTCCCTAAATACCTATAAGCGGGTAGGTGACGACACATAAATGTCCCTATGGGCGGACAAGCCTAAATGTCTTTTAAGGGGACGGCCTAAACTAAATGTCCTAAAATATGGAGACAAAACCTAAATGTTGTTTGAAGGCGGACGAGCCTAAATGTCTTATAAGTGGACGAGGACTAGATGTTGAATGTTGTTAAGGCGGACGGCCTCCTCGATGTCGCATTGAAGGCGGACGAGGCCTAGATGTCGCATGTAAGGCGGACGAGGGCCTAAGTGTCGCATATTGTAAGGCGGACGAGCCTAGATGTCGCATTGTATGGCGCGAGCATCTAGATGTGCATGTAAGGCGGACGATCATAGATGTCGCATTGTAAGGCGGACGAGCCTATAGATGAAGAGGAGACAGTAGATGACAGTGACGAGTTGAATCTGAAGATATATCTTTATTGGTAGCCTGAACGGTAGATATGAGTATAGCGATAAGGAAGTGCGAGTTTAGCCCAGTAGAATTGTCGGAGCTCTTTGTTGGAAGCATGAAGAAATCCGTTCAAAAGAGTTAGCTTCGTCTGTAATCTGCAACAAATCTGTAACTTGTAATCATAAACTTGAATAGAGAAGTAATAGAACATATATATAATAAAATAACTGGTAAATGTAAACATGATGCAATTCCCAAGTTTTACCATGAAGTTGCCTTAAGATCGTGAAAAAAAACGTCTTAGGACTATGATTTGTCTAGGGCCGCTTTGATATGCAAGTGTATCCTCAGTCATGAAAAAAATGTGTCTGTAGCATGAAAATAAGCCTTTAGACTATGACACTTCGGGATCATGAAGACTAAATTAAACCTTAGGCCATGATATGAGTCTGAAAGCGATGGGGATGATGCCTTCTTTAGACTATGACGCCTTAGGGGACATGATATGCATAACATAAGACTCAGGCCAGGACTTAAGTCCGCAGGCCTGAAAGATGACGCCCTTTGGAGGATGAGCCTTCGGAATATAAGTAATGTGTAAGAGGGAGACGTATTGTTTTGACATCTGTTGCTACTTAGACTTCATTTGAATCGGGGGCACATGTGTAAACTTCGAACACGATGCAATCTGGCCTACCTTATGCAAACTTCAAGCACAATGAGTCTCGGGCAAATCGATTTGAGAATTTTTCTTTGGGCACATGCAATATCGAGCACATCCAATGATGCATTTCTTCGGGCACATTGCAATGATGCATTTCTCCGGGGCACAGGCAAATGATGCATTTCTTCGGGAACATTGCAGTAAGTTTATCGAAGCAATGCAATTGGATTTCTCTTTGGCACTTAATGCATTGATGCATTTAGTCGGGCGCAATTGCAATGATGCATTTCTTTGGGCGTATGCATTATCGGGCATATGCAATGATGCATATCTTCGGGCACACGCAATGATGCATTTCTTCGGGCACAATGCAATGATGCATTTCTTCCGGCACATGCAACGATGCATTTCTCGAGCATAATGCGATCTCGGGCATAATGTAGTCATGCAAACCTAGATCTCAGGCATAATGCAACTTCATAATTGAATGAGGAGGGTATGTAGTAGCTTGGACATCCGCCTTGTTGTAAGGGTCGAGTGTCATTTATCGGGCTCAAAAGTGATATATTGAATGTTGAAACTGCCTTTGTATATGTACCTGTATTTTCTACATTCAAAGAAAAATAGTTAGTTTAAAAGGGAGGTTGATCTGTATCCATGATTTGGCACAGCGCTTTTTTGGTGTCTGATAGAATACACTTCGGAGTATTGTCAAAAATTTTGAGATTTTCTCAAAATTTCTGCCCCAGTGTAAAACTTCTATTATTTTGATCTGTTGTAGTTGTAGCTCGAGTGTTGGATTTTTTGAGATTCTCTTAAACATTTCTACTCAATCTTGATTTTCAGCAATTTTGAGATCCTCTCAAAATTCTGCCCCAGTTGTTGAGAAGAAATGTTTTTTATGGAATTTTTTGAGTTTACTAAAAAATTATGCCCCATTATGGAGATGTGCAAGAAGAAATATTGATGGAATTTTTGAGATCCTCTCAAAAATTCTTCCCCAGTTATCAATAGAAGGGGAAAATGAAAGTTTTTGTTATGGTAAGACCGCACCCCAAGGAGCGCCTATGGTATCCTCTCTTAAACGGGAATCAGGTCTGACGTAGTTCCCAAAGTATGACATATGGAGGTCTTTGGGACGGAGACATTTGATATGTAGGGATCGGAAAATGGCATGAGGAGGCGCATGATGCCAAGGAACTTGGTGCAAAGCTGTTTTCGTATTGAGGAGCTTGCATAGGGGAATGATGCGATGTAAAGTAAGGTGTTGAGGTTTTTAGGAGCAATGCATGATATGCGGAGGGATAAATGGGTGATTTGAAAAGTAGTATTCTTTTGAGGTATTTGGAATGGAGCTCGATCGACTTTGAGATGTCGAGTAATTTGGAGGAGGATTGTTTTTTAGAGTGCTTGACTTTCAAAGGGACATTCCATGTCTTCTCCAAAGTTGGATTGGCGAGAGTAACACTTTGCCACATCGCTCATGTCCCAACAACTCTTCTTCTCTTCCTTTTATTTCTGCTCAAGGTCTGAGGGACCAACTTGTCTGAAATACACTTTTTTTGTCAATAGTTTTGCACATAACCTAGCATTAGAGTCGCTTTACAACTTTTTCCTTTGCGATTCTCAGTCCGGGAGAAGAAAGGAAATGGCTCCTTTGATCGCGTGGTGATAAACCCATGTTTTTACCACAAGATCAACTATTGGGAAAGGGTAAAATAAAAAAAATATAAATCCCAAGTTAGAAACATTGCATAAATTGGGATATCACACGTTATTTTAAAATACCACGCCCTAAATGCAAAAGATCCTCGGTTGAGCCAGAGGTAAGGCCAGTGACACATAGATTTGTACGCACATAATTAATTCACAAGGCCTTATTTTTGCCATTTGGAGTTTAGATTAGAAAACAAACTTTCATTATTAATAATTCAATCAAACAATACATAAAAAAAAAAACTGAAATAAACTAAGGGAAAACGGATAACTTGGGGAAACTCATCCTAAATTCTGGAATCTTGGAGGTATCGGCCCAAGAGCTTGCTGCCAATTTACCTATTGTGATGGGAGGGACTTCTTGTGTCACGTTCAACCCACCCGTAACCATAATGTTTTCCCTGGTTCATTGGTAAGCCCATGGTATCCTTCTCTCACTTTATATTGGGACTTCATATTCTATCATAAGATCCATAGTGGAATACTCATGCCCCCCCCCGTGCATAAAGCCCTGTCGTGTCAGCCAATAGAAATGGTCAACACACCTCCCCATCGTCGAAGTATGTTGTGGACTTGTGGTTATCTAGTCAAAACTCATACTTAAATTGGCTCCATGGTCAGATCGGAGTGGTTGACTTCAGTTTTTCCCCAATTGTCGAAGTCCTTGAAGAGAACGCATATGCTTTGGACCCTTTACGCCAAGAAAGTCATGAATATCGATCGTCCCCTCTTAGTATGAATTAGGCGTGGACAACCCATGAAGCTTCCATTGAATTCAATGCTAACGGCCTCAAAGCTCATCAAGAAATAGCTACCAGTCCACAAATCCTACAAAAAAGGTGCGGCGAAATGTGCCAACCTTCTTGGATTATTATCAATCTTTGTTTGCCTTGAACCCAAATAGGTATCTACCACGTCATTCGCTTGTGGAAATGATCGATGCCCATAGTTAAAGTAGAAGGTTTGCAGACCCTCGAAGACATCCTACCATCAACACATGGCTGTCAGACTCCTCATTATCTCCGCCAGGTCAGGGGCACATGGTTTTCCCGAGGCTCTGCCTCCTCTTTGAGCTAGGTCTCCGAACCACATACATTAGGGCAATTTATCGATTATTTCCCTCTTATTTAGGAAAAAACAAGGATCCAATAGGGCGATGGCAAAGGCATCCGGAGACCGATATTTTCCCATTCTTCAAACGGAGCATTCAAATCATAGTCATAATGTAGGATCCATCATCTCGGCCAAAATCGTAGTAAGAAGAAGTCCTACAACTAGTCCACCCAGGGTCTAAGAAGTCCAAGTTGGATTAGACTTCATCCCCATACTTTTTAGAAATTCCTTTGATGTGGCTTATAGGTACATCTTTGGACAACTCGTGGTGTGGAAGAATCGATGCAACCACTAATTTCTTTCTTCAATTGTTTGTGTCAATTGCAATCTCTAAACTTGAACACCATCCTCACAACTGGGAACAGGATCCCAATACTCTATAGTCCACTTGTCAGGTTAGGTTGGTATGACAAATAAGAAATGTGATGCCACCAACAATTGATGAATCTCCCTTTTTCTTATAATCTTCTTATATCCATCCACCAGTTTAAGTCTCTGACTCACTTCTTTCATCAACCATTTGAGGGTTTTGGGTTTTCATACTCGCTGGCCATGGCTCTGCACAAAAAAACAATAAACAACTTTTTTTAAACTCCATTTTGGAATAATTGCTTGATTTAATTATATATGATCCGTTGACACATAAGTAATGCACTTTGTCCTAAGAGTGTTGGTGCCCGTTAGACGAGAGGGTGGTTACTACTTATTTGGATTGGACACCAAGCGTCAAACCAACTAGGGTTATGCAGCATGTAATACCTAACCATGACGTCCTAAAAGCTGGCTTGCAACGGACTTGAAGGGATTCTATGCGAGCGGCTTCGTGGCTTCGCAGTAATAAAACTCATCTGTTACGTCCATGCATTGCCGACTCTCTATAATGGGATTTTGAATAGAATTGGAGTAGTTGTGAGAGGTGGCTAAGGCACACATCAGGAGCCAAAAATACAAAAAAGAAGAGGTCCCAAGTGAGGGAAGTATGAACGGAATACCAGTTATCAAAGCATAACCCTTTGCATTAAATTGAAAGCGGTAACATATAGGCAGTTTTTAAACAATAAATAGATAATAATCATGAATAAATAAGGAATTAAACTTATAACGATCTAAAACTAATGCAAATAAGGAAAGAGGTATGGGATTAAACCTTAATTAAGGTAAAAGGGAAAAGGGAAGATGTGAAACATGGTCATAAACATTTAAGGAAAGGGAAAGGGATGGAACATGGAGAGAAGGAACAGAAATAAGGCAACAAAATAAGCTAAACATGTGTAAGCACCGACAATAAATGAATAACAAAAATAAAGGAAACCACATAATACGCAATTAACAACGTGGGTAAGAACCTACTCTCTCCAGCGGAGGCGCCATTCTGCGCGACCCATTTTCGCAAATAGGTTTTGTGCACGACCTAACACTTAACACTCTTTTGGGATTTTGAGTTTGAGTCGCCACCTAACGAATTAGGCGCGTACGGCACCATCTCAGACCTAACTAAGTTTAGCAAGGTCAACGATCCAGAGATCGGGTAAGGGTTCAATTATCTCGAGGGGAAGGTGTTTAGGCATCCCTCGAGGTTCCCAAATGTGGGTCCCGGCCGGATCTCATGGCAATATATGTGGGGGGGTTACAAGTAGCCAAGTAAGGGGTCCTTCATTTATAATTTATTTAAGTTTTGCTAACTGTTTAACAAATATAAAACAATTAAAGCCTATTTTTTATTTTTTTTATTAATGTGAGCATGCAAGGATAGGTGATAGCACTAAAAAAACAAATCAAATTTATTTTTATATTTTAATAACATCGACACTATTCTATAAACAAAATGGCAAATATTAAGCAATTATATGTACGAAAGTAAAGTTTTTTGAATAGAAATTTTTATTTTCAAAAAAATGTTTGGTTCTTTATAGGGATTATGACACGATTTGGTGATCGCGCTCCCACCACCATTGAAAAGAATTTTGATTTGATGTCGGTCCTTAAAAAAAAAAATTCTATTTTTTGAAATGATTTAAAAAGATTTAGTTTACATAAAGTGAACATAAATATGTACACTAAATACATATAATTCCTTTTGAATTCCATGGTGGTGGTAACTTTCGGGGACGCGTCGGTTTATTAAAAATTGAACTCGCCCTCATAGTTCCCTTTGACTTTCCCACTAACGATAGTAGGAGGATAATGTGTTTATAATTTATTCAAAAAATAAACAATGTCAAAATTAATCCAAAGTTTTAAAAGATGATGAATAATGACTTTTTTTTTAAAAAAAATATTGCAAAACTTTGTAAGAAGAAAAAGAAACAAAATGACATTAATGTAGTAATTTATTAAATGCAAAAATTTTGCTATGAAATATTCAAAGCCAGTGTTTGTTATATACATGAAAATTTTAATTAATTATCACTATTATATTTTTAAGAAAACAACATATTGCATCAATAAATGCGATAATCCTTCAGAGGACAAATAAGATTACTAATTAAATAATATTAACTGATTTTAGGGGGAGGGCACAAATATGCACTAAAAATTTTATTTTTATTATGAATATGCTAAAAGTTTATTTACAAGCCTATAGACATGATTTCTAAGTGATTAACATGCCAAAAGTTATTAACATCTAACCAATTAGTCTACTAAATTATTAGATTCTGATTTTAACATGCAAAACTTAATTATATGAAAACTCATTAACAAATTTAGAGTTGTTAAACTAAGCATTAGGCATGTAGATTTTTTTTTTTTGCAATGAACAAATAATCACGATGAATAGTTAAACACAATTAGTAAGCTTATTTTTTTTATTATTGATTAAGTTGATGATACAAAATCAGTAACATGACAAAACATATAAGTTAATTCCTATAGGCATGCTCACGATAATAAGATAATCACGCAGCATTTAGTTCCCCTTCCTCTTTAGACGATACCCCCAAATTTATTTTTGTTTGTATTAGAGTTAGCGAGATTACACATTGTTACAAAACAAATAAGGAAGAAATGGACAAAATTTACAACAAAATAAATAAAAGCTCCATAAGAAATTATCTTCTAAGCGACTCTTCAATATCTTCAACTCTAAGTTTGAAAACTGCTAGAAGGGATAATGTGACATATATATAATGAAAGGTAACCGGAACAGAAGATATTCCTAGTAACCGATAAATAACAACGAAAAGGTAAAAAATAATCATAGATATATTATCACACGTAGAGAGAGAGAAGAGGATAATGATCCTAACTCGATGCTTCCTCCGTTTGTTTTCTTTCCAACATATAAACAATGATGGATTATTATTCAGAAAACAAAAAAACACCCCTCAACTTAAAAAGTAGTAAGAAGGCCTAACCAACGATGCACAAAATTTTTTATCAGCAATGAGAATTTTTAGTAAAGTTTTCATCCATTCAATCCACTACAAAGCACACAGCAAGGAAAGGATGATCCACAATCCTTCTAGGGTTCTATTTTTTTTCAAGAATAAGAGCACTATCTAAAGTTAATTTTAAAAATTGAGCAGGTGTGATGATGAGAGTAGTGTGTGTATTTTCCTATGGTGAAAGAATATGTCCCCTCTGTCTAGAAGCCCGTGAGCATTATTTATACTAAAGAGAGGGCTTCCACCCCCAATGGAAAAGGAAAGAAATAAATCAACCTCAATTTAAAAAAAAAAGATCCTTATTCTAAAAGAGAACCGAATCAGTAAAGGAAGGACAACTAATTTGGTTCAATTCCAAATCAATCATAATCTCTTACCAAAACTAACAAGCAACAGGTCTTTCCAATTTTAATTTTGATAAACTCATATTGCTCAATATAAATTAAAATCAACTATAAGGGCAAAATCAAAGAGAATAAACATACATCATATAACAAATCACAACAATACAATAAACAAATAAATTAATATATACCAGCCATATATGGTTAGACACAGTCGTATACAGTCAATTACACATTGAGTATGAACAAATATATTCTGAGACAGAGAAATACCATGGGTGCTTCATTTTCAAAAGAAACAAAGGGGAGCAAGGAAAGGACACATAATTCTAACAAACTAATCATATGATAAAATAAGTGTTAAGAATTTCACATGAATTTTAACATGAATTAAGGCTGGAGAAGAAGATGAGATTTTGAGGAAAAATAACTCATATAATAAGGATTTAAGACTAGAGAACAAAAATTCATACCTGGGACAGATCTATAAAGATCTGTCCTTATCCTAATGCCTCGTTTTTATATGTCGGTTGTTGTTATTGCTGAATGTTGGGGCGGAGCTGCGCTGGTTGGTGCAGCTGCTGCTGACTTTGCCGGTCAGAACAACATTGTCGGCTGCTGTCTCCACTAGTTGCTGCATCTTTGCTGCCTGGTGGTTTTGTTCTCGCTGCTGCTGCTGGATAAACTGCACCATTGCTAGAGGTGCACTGGTCGCTGCTGCCTGGCAGTCCTGCAAAAGGGAGAGGAAAAAATTCCGGGGAGAAGAAGAGGGAAAGAGGGAGAAGGGGACGGCGGTTCCTGGCTGTTTCCGGTGTACTCGCCTGACCGGAGCTGCTGGTTGTCGTCGCCTTCCTGCTTGCTTCGCCGGCTGGAGAGAAGGGAGAGTGCGAGGGAGTAGACACGGAAAGGAGAACATATACGAAGAGTGATATGGTGGGAAAAGAGGAACGAAGAGAGAATCGAGAAGGAGATAAGGGGGGAAGAGGAAGGGGACGAAGGCGGGCCAGCGACAGTTTTTTTTCTGCTGGCTGGGAAAAAAGAAAGAGGGGGTCCCGCCGGAGATAGAGAAGGAGAGGGGCTGGCGGCTGATGCTTCCAAGGAGAGGGACGGAGAAAAGAGTGAAATTTTTTTAGGGATTATGTTCTTTTAGTTAGATTAGGTCATTAATATGACCCATAGGATTAGTTTTAGATGACTTTTAGGTTTAAATCAGGATTTATTTTGTGAAAATGGACGGATGAGATCAACTGATCCAGTCTTGAAATTAGATTGGCAACGATTAAAAAAAAAATTGGCTAAAATTGCACATGAAAGAACAAACAAAGTGGCTTGATTGGTAATAAATTTATTAGAGTGGCTAGAATTGGAAGAAATGTAGACTAGAATAGGCCCTAGAAAAATAATTTTATTTAAATACTACCGCATACATTAAATATTTTCTGTATAATTGAAAATCAATAAAAATTTTAAAACATTTGAATTCATTAATAATTTTAATATATAATGAATATTTACCATAATTTTATAACGTAACGATACTAAAATATATAATTTTTGAGAAAAAAAATCGACTAAAACTTTAAAACTTTAAGTAAAATTTTAAAATACGTGTTATCAGAATATATCCTAAAAATGGTTAAAGGTCCGTCCAAAATTGGGTGTTAAACATTAATATAGCTCACATCCAAACCTAATAAGCTATACAATCCATGAGTGCAAAATTATGGTCATAGAAATGTTTGTTTGTGTTTAATGAAGGATGCAAGCTGGAACATTAATTCCAGGAAATGAACAGTTTCAAATATTAAATTTTTGCCTTCTCACTTATTTGATTGTTAAGATATGGGTCAAAATAGTTTTTTGGCAGGTCCATCGACCTACATCATCAATTGCACCAGCAACACTCCACATTTGGGAAGAACCTCAGCTGATCCAACTCCATTAAGAAATCAACAAGAATAGGAATCCAAAGTCCCAAATAAGAAATAAATGGCTGACAATATATCTTAGTATTTTTTGCTTTAACTTGTTTAGATTCCTATTTTCTTTGAAGATGCTGAAACAGAGGATAAATGGTGGCAAAGCTATGGAGAGTAAGTTGTTGGTATTTAAAAGAATCAACCTGGGAACTTGTTAAAATTGCCAGAAGGAAAGAAAGCTATTGGCTCAAATTGGGTGTTTAGAATAGAACTTTGAAACTGTGAGAACTTTCTTAGCCTTGGGCTGCTAATTTTAAATTTGCCATGTTCAATTTGATTTAAATCTGCCTTTTTTTTAATGGTATTGGAAGAGGAAGTTTATGTCTCATAGCCTGAAGATTTTGTAGGTAATCGCAAAAAAAGAATATAAGGTTTACAGTTACAAAAGGCACTCTACGACTTAAAGGCAAGTGCCCCTGCATAGTACTATTCTCAAAATTGATTCGTATTTCCAGGAGAATGGTTTTTGAAAGAAGTAAACATGGAGCACTCCCTAATGTAAAACAAGAAGTTAAAAATGATGTTTTGGTGGTAATGTCTTTGCGGTTGAACGTATTATATATATTGGTTCGAGTTGAGTCTATACTCGTCACTGGAAATTTAAGGGAGTACTGTGAAAATTTTGAGATGTCTGATTTGGGTCTGCTGCATTATTTTCTTGGTCTTGAGGTGAAATCGGGAATTGGAGGGCATATTTCTTTCACAAAGAAATTGCAACAGAAGTACTATGGTAAATTGTAAAGTTGCCTGCTAACGCCATGAATATTGATGAGAAAGTTGTGTCGTGATGATTGTTTTTCGAGAAATGGCAAATGCTCCTTATTTTAGAAGTTCCTGGTTGGTTTGGTTTGACACACGTGTCTCTCATACAAGACCAACATCGCTTCTCTGTTGAGTCCATATCGAGATTTATGCACTATCCAACAGCTTCACCTTGAGTTGCAAAAAGTGCTGAGATATCTCGCTGGGACAACAGAGCATTGGAATTTTGGGGGGGGGGGTTATTCAAGATCAATTTCACACTAACTGGCTTTACTTGATGTGAAATACCAGGTAAACATTGTGACAGAAAGAGACAACCATCAGGTTTCTTGTTAATCTTTGATCTGGAGCAGTTCATTTGAGTTGTCAAAGAAAAAGGAAGTAGTGGGTGGGCCATTATCAACTTCAGAGGTAATATATTGCAAGAAACCTCTACAGCTTTCAAGCGTTTTGGTTAAGGAGACTTGTTTGCAGACTTTAATCAAAAACCAGCCTGGTGCGACCAAGATTTTTTTGTGACAATATATCTGCTATTGCCGCTGACGAAGAAGCCAACAGTTCCACAAAAGAACCAAGCATTGATATTCGCTATCACTAAATATTCAAGGTCTTGTTTCACTGAGAAATTCTTTGAAGTCCTTGGTTATACAACTGAGCAAATAGCCGACAGCTTCACGAAGTCACTTCCGCAAGCAAAGCACGAGTTTCTTCAGAGGTAAACTGGAGTTTTTGCGGTTTGAATCAGGGGGGGGGGGGTGTTTTTGGAGAAATGATTCCACAAAGATCCTTGACAAAGTTCCTTTAGGAAGTTTTGTTTAGTGTCCTTATTTAGAAAGGGTTAGATATAGTGGCAGATTAGTAGCTAAACTAGTAATTATGTGAGTGGGTACCTAAATTTCAGTATTTCAGTTTCATTGTAAGTCTATTTAATAGGCAGGTCTCGTTAGTTTCATAATGGCAAAAACAAGAAACAAGAAGTTGGGCAGTACCTTCACTTTTCTTTTGCTCTATTCTCTGTTCACTTTCTCCCTTATATTTCCTTTTTCCTTCCAACAGTTTCCATCATAAATTAAGATCAATCCCTTTTCCATCAATATGAACCCATTCTTTTGCACTTTCCACATCAAAAAATGAATTCAAGGAATGAAAAGCTTACCTTTAGCCTTAAGAATGGTAAAAACGAGTAGAATCGCAGTTGGAATTTGTTCGTTTAGAGTAGCTGTAAAAGTTTGACAATGTGGACAAATAAGATCATTTAGGAATTTATTAACGACATTGATTCATGCTTGACCCGTCACACCATCACTCATCCCGCAACAGCAGTGACGCTAGAGTGAACAATAAACTTGCCAGAGCGGCATTCCCGAACCCGTGAGCTATTAAAGACTTTAGTCCCGTCGATCCTGTCACAACACCCAAATCCCGTCGTAGTCTCTCTGCCAAGGAACCATAACTTGGCACAAAAGATGCATAAACGAAACAAAGAGTTCCTTCAACATTATGAAAAATCCCACTTCATAACACAATTTCAACTAACAATACTCAAAAAATATCTTTCAAGCTAAGGGTGATTCCTAGAGATTTACTTACCCAAATACAATTTCGTAAGGTCATACGGATTCCTTAACACATTATCTATCTATGAATTTAATCAAAATCATAAACATTCCACCTGATTTCTGTAAGATTTCTCTAGAGTTTAAGTTCGTCGATTTCGTCCAAATCTTGACCAAGTTGGGAAATTTCTAGATTTTACTAAAAAGTTTTTGGACACAAGATTTCTCCCCATTGAATTTTCTATTACAACGGAACCTGTTCATTACATTGAGAAGGTAAGTTTCATACCTAAACTATCAATTTTTTTGTGAGAAACACATCTACTATCTTTTATACCACTATTGATTTCCTGGTTTGTTTTTGTCTATCCTTTGTTTTAATACATCTCTCTGTTATTTTTAAAAAATTATCGCATCACATTACACAGGATAAAATATTCAAACATTGAAAACAAATTTAATCAAATATTAGTTTTCAACAATTTTAATTATCCAAAAACGTTAATTTTTCTTTTATAAAATTGAAATATAAAAATAAATGTTCGTTACCCATCCTCCTTCTTGGATCGTGTACTTCACCCCCACCCCGTCAAAGCGTGTAATTTAAGGATTTTTTAGTTATGAAAAAAAATAATTCTATCTACCCCACCGAATCATCCGCTTTAAATTATTTGTTCATTTTGTCTTAGATATATACAAATCAAAAATATTTGTTTTACTTGCCACCGCAAGATTTTTTAAATTTCTTACTTGTTTATGTTATATTCGATACACTAGTAGAATTTTTTTTTCTGAAACTATATGTACATGTATATCTAAAACAAAATGAAAAAAAATAGAAAAAATTGGAACAGAGGGTCAAAATAGTATGTGGTGGATTTTTTATTTATTCAAAATAAAATAATATTGTTTTTTTGGGAGGGGGGGGGGGGGGGGGCGTGGGGGGGGGATGAGGGTGAGTGCCTTGCGAACTCGCCATTCTGGATAACATAGTAAAAAATCTCTCTCTACTGTCTTCAATATGGACTGGGTGGGGTGAAGTATGAATTTAAAAAAAAATTATAAATGAAATATTTTTCAAAAAAAATGCTGGATTGACAGTACATACTTTATATAATAAAAAAAAAATTAATTTAAAAACAGTTTATTATTAAAGTTTTTGTCAAGATGGAATATTTTATCAATGTGATATGCTATATGTCAAGACTTCTTCAAATAAAAGAGAGAGTGCATTACACACCACTAGGGAGTGTTTCTCAAACTAAAAATTGATGGTTTTATTATGTAACTCAAACACTCAATAGTTTAGGTATGAAACTCAATAAAAGAGGATAATTTAGGTCTGATTTTGACACTTATCCTCTTAAAATATTTGGTAAAAGGAATTAATAAAAATACACCATTGTTCTATTTTAAATGTTGTCTTTATTAAAAATAGATATTCTTTAATACTCGTTATTTCCCAAATTCAATGCATTAATGACTCTATTCTTCTTATATTATCCTTGAAAGTTATTAGCCTAGAAAATGCATGTTTGACCATCATAGAAAAAATAAGAAGATGATTCATATCAATTGGTCAAATTAATTAATCTAACTAATTAATTTATGTTCATTGAATGAAACTTGACTTTAAGAAAATACTAAATAAGGATACTATGGTAAATACGAGATGTAGAATGATGAGAGAAACTTGAATGATTAGAATTTCCTCCACAACCTATAGGTCTAGCTAGAAGATGAACCATGTGAAGTATGTAACAAACTAGAATAACTATGCCCAATATAATCATCCCTTGACACTAGTATCACAACATGAACGAGTCTGTTAGACTAAGAGAGATAACCTCTGCTTAAGTAACCTCAATTCTTAGGAGGAGCACTACCAATATCACCTTACTAATTGTCCCTCTGGTCCTCATGTAGTTCAAATCCCTCACGTTTAATCATCTCCAACTCTTTGACAACATCTATGACGTTCCGAAATGGAAACAATAGATAGCGGTTAATTAGAAAACCTGGGATGAATCGAAAATAAAAATAAAATTTTTAACAAACTTTGTCACTGTCTGTCTCAATGGGACATGTCATTAGAGTATGCCTAGCTGAGACATTAAACATAACCTCATACTTTGCAATTAAAATATCATATTGATCGGGGAAAACTCATACTTCGCCCGTTTTCTATTGCCTCGTAAATATTTGAAAGGAAAAGGAAACAATCAAAACTATGTTGTAAAAAAATAAAAATCATAATTTTTTTTTCATATCAATATATATGATAAAAGAAAAAATCTTAAAATATTAGCTTGAGTTAAAAAACAACAAGGAGAGGGTAATACTTTTTAAGTACATAAATTTAATTTTATGAATAATTTCAATTTTTCATATCCAAATTTACAGTCCAAATTTAAAAATAAAATAAAAATGATTGTCAAAAATCCAATCCATCTTGATAGAGAGAGGGGAGTGTCAAACGTTTTTAATTTTAGGAATCGAAAGTAAAAAAAAAACAAAACATCTATGTAGAAAGGTTGATGATAAAAATCCTATACTAAACGCAAAAAAAAAAAAAAATTCCTGTAATAACAATGTAGCTAGAGGCATCATTTGCATGTGAAATAACTCAAACTCTCCACAATATTCTTTATAGGAAAGCATTTGCATTTGCATGTTAGAATTGTCGATAACTTCTAGCCATACAAATAGCAAAAAATCCATTGAGTGCTTTCCGCAGCCGGTAAACCCTTCTCTCCTCTGTTGTTTTTCGTCTCCTTCAATAATATCCCGGCCGTCTTCCAAACCTCATTGGAATTTTTTGATTTTTCTTTTCTTGTGAAAAATAGAAAATTGTCCTTTTCCTTCCCTTCACTATTACTCCTCCATAACAGATCTCGGACCCTCGGCCCAAATCCAGTTGATTTACTCTTATTCCATTTTCTTGGTGATGACTTGCTTATCTTTGGCTTCCTCATACAGTAACTTGTGGCAGGTATCGTCTCCTCCAATGATTTATTTTTTTCTAGATACAATTTCTTCAGCGGAATTGATTTATCAACATCATTCAAATCCGAATCGCTTAACAATAGATCCCGATTGAAAAGAGGGAAAATTGGCTGCTGGAACTTAGTCGGAGTGTCATAGATGAATTTCACTCAATTGGAGTTATCCGGACTTTTCAGAGAGGGGCTACGAAGAATTCAATAGTCCTTTCTTCGCTAATTGTTCTCCTCCGCCTCAAATATTCATGGAGATTGATTTAGCAGACATATCCGATACAAGTCATGAGTTGTTTTAAAACTGATGCACCAAATTTCATCTTTTCCAAGTTCGTTCATATTTGTTTTGGAGGTGATATGAAATTTTGTGTTTTGGTTCTCCTCTGCTTATTAGGGGTCTTAGGTAGGGGTGGTTGTGGCACGTTACTTTCCTGGTTGAAGATGGATCTCATATCATAAAACGGCATGCTTCTAGGAAACGGATAGAGTCTTCAAGGTTTGGATTAGATTAAAGTTGGCAAATTATTATGAATAAATTTTTAATTTAAAAATGTTTAAACAACTATTAAAATAACTTGAAATAAGTTGAAAAAGTAGTCATAAATAAAAATAAAAACAATAAATTCATTAATATAATGTTGTTTCCATTCCCCCGCGCTTTTTCTTCTTCTGATTGGCTCCCGGCGTCCCCCTTCAAATACAGTAGCGAACATCTAGGCTAACACTTCCTACTTCACCGTCGCATTCTTCCAAACTTGCCAAAAATAGTCGAATAATTAATAAACAAGGATCCTTTGAAAAAAATATGGCAAGAAATATTCAAAATAATTAAGTGACTAATTAAAAGACTGATCATCTCTATATATATCATCTCTATAATATCTCTTCTCTATTATCTATATATTTCTATCTCTCTATACTTATATCTATCTATACTATATATATATATACTATCTTCTATCTCTATCCATCACAGAGGGTCCAGACCCGTGAGAAAGCTCACAGTCGTCCAGGAGGGGGGGGCACATAGAAAAGGGGCATACCGTACACACCCAAAAAAAAAGGAGTAAAAGAAGACCATGAGGGTCCGGGAGTGGGAGACGGTGACGATATAGGGCGGTCACGGGCTCCGGCTGTCTTGTCTGCCTGTTCGGCGGCGGTTTAACTAATAGGTCAAGGCTTGTCGTTAAGTCTTTCCTTTTCTTTTGCGTTTTGTTAACGTAATAGGTTTCATAACATAATATCAGACATAAAACTTATATACGATATAATAAGCACATACTTTATATATCTCTAGTTACATTTTTGTTCTTTATTTATTAAAATTATTTTAGTTAAATTAACCTATTGATCTGTATTTGGTATATCTAACTCTATTATTATTTACTGAGTTATATTAATTTGAGTATGTATATCATTTTCTTTCAACTTTTCTTATATATGAATAATGTATAAATTATAACTTTACCATAATTTTTCCTTGAACATCTTGCAATATATGCTTCTAAAAATTTCATTAGGTATGTTTATTATTATAGGGAAGGGGGAGAGAAAGGGCGGGGGGGAGGGCGATGAGGGCGGAAGGGAGGAGGAGGGGAAAAACCGGGAGGGTGATGGCGAGGAGCGGAGCAGAGTGACCGGAAAGGAGAGCGCGCGGGCGCAAGGGGGGAGAAGGAAGGATGGGGAGGACGAAGCAAAGGAAGGAGGGCATCCGTAGATCCTTCGTCCGGCAGCTCCTTCCGTTCCGTTCTGTTGCTCCACTTCTGCGATCTAATTCCTCCTTTCATCCCATCCTCTCCCTAACTCCTCTTCCCACTTATTCGTACGTTTTCGTATCGTCTCTCACGGGTCCCTCCCCTTACTCTTTTAGCGCCATTGCCGTTGTGCCCCTCTCACTCCTCCACCGTCAATTCTCTGGCTCATTCTTTTTCTTCATTTCTTCCAACATTGTTGAACCGCCGCCTAACTAATCCCTCTTCGTCTAGTGTCTCACAGTCCAAACTTATTTACAAGTTTTTTTGAGTTTGTAGCACTGATATTATCGAAAAAAAATTATTTTGTCATGTGTTTGTTGATGCTATTAAAATTCACCATGGCATGAAAATTCGTGGTGATACTATTAAAACAAGAAAAAGGAAAGTTTCATGTCGAATCTAATCGAAAAAGACCTGGATTGTTTTTCCATAATTCTCTCAATGGAGGAAATTAAAACTGAATATTTGACCCTCTTGAAATATGTATTAATTTGAAGGATCGATATGAAAACCTAAAACTTACGGTGTTAACAAAAGCTAGAGATGAGTGGCTAACCCTTTGAATTCAAGATTTTAAAACTCTATTGGAGTAGAATTCTGCTCTTCATAAAGTAAGTTCCACAATAATATTATATGGAGATACCATCACTAATAATGACTTATTTGAGAAAACTTTTCCACTTTCACAATTCAAATTTGTTATCAAAACGATAATACAAAGAAAAAAGTTTAAAAAATATTTTGAATTAATTACATGTACTTATGGCTTAGCAAAAAAAGAATGTTTTCTTTGAGAAAAAAAATCCTTGAAGTTCATCCTACTTTTTCTACTCCATAGAGAAGCAAATGTCTGTAGCAGCTCATAATCAGTGGTGTATAAAGAAAAATAATTAGCCTAATCTTGGACGTGAAATGAGGACGCGGGTATATGGGACGAAAATGGATTAATCGGTCATTATGATAGATTAGAATCTATATTCGTCCACCGATATTTTATTTATTACCCCCCACACCTAAAGGTCACAGGTATGTGATATATCGTACCGCCTTAATTCATTTTTGAAACTTTGTCACGCCCCCTCTTTTGAGAAAAGATAACTAATATGCGGCACACTTGTCTTTTCAGAATGATAAGGATGAAGAAACTTCCTCAAATAAATATGATAATATTGAGACAAATCTTACATATAAAGATGATGACATAGAAGCCTCCAAAATATTACTTATTTCAAAGATGGATATTTTTTTGAGTATTGATTGAAGAACTGGTCATCTAAGTGAGGATAAATTTATAAGAATAATTGTTGTTTATTTAATTATGTTTTGAACTATTTTGTTCTTCCTAAATTTATTTGTTACGGTATTGTATTTTACTAATTTCTACATTTTAGTTTACTTTTATGAAGCTGTTGTTTTAAACATTTTTATATTGCATTTTAAATTTTTATGAAGAATATCAAATTTTCCCAATCATTAGTTAGATTAAGAATCAAGCATGATGATATATATGTGTTATAGATTAGACAAAAGCACACACTATTCTAGGAGATATTAGAACACTTAATAACTAAGACGCTTCAAAATAAAGGGCAAGAAATATTAGAATAATTAGTAACTAAGGAACCTTAAAAATATGTGGGCAAAAAAATAATTATATGTTTTAATTTTTTTTTTAAAAATGGCAAGAACAATAATAACTAAAGAGCATAAATATATGGTAAAGTCGTAATTTGGCAACTAATTTCTACATTTTAGTACAATTTCATAAAATTGTTGATTTTTCTCGTTCTTATATTGTATTCTTTTACTTTTATGAATAATATGGAAAATCCTAGTCATGAAATATTAGAAAAATTAATAACTAAGAAACCTTATAATATATGGAAAAATTTATATTTTTAATTTTTTCTAAAAAGGACAGAAATGTTAGATCTATTAATAACAAAACAACATAAAATATATGGTCAGTAGTAATAGGAGAAATAAGAAATTAAGGAGTGCAAAAATGTATGGCAAGAGAAATACAAAATTTATAGGGTAAGAATATTAGAAAACTTAATAATTAAGTTGTTCTAAAATACATGGTAAAAAATATTTAAGAAAATTAATTATGAAGTAGTTCTTAAAAAGATGATATGAAGTATTGAGAAAATTAATAACTAAATAGCCCTAATAATTATTGTATGAAGTTTTAAGAGTATTTAATAATTAACGAGTCCTAAAATAGATGATAAGAAGTATTAGGAAAATTAATAGTTAGGAAATTTAGTGGTGTTGAAATATAGAGATAAGTTTCAAAAACACACCTAAACTCACATTTTCTTTAGTTTCATAACTAAATTATTGAGTGTCACGACCCAAACTGTCGTGACTGGCGTCCAAACTAAACCCTTCAGTGGGCTAAAGCAATTAAACTAAGGAAGAAGGTTAAATAACTAAATTAATGAAGTTCTTAGAAAAGTCCAACAATATTCTAAACTAACTAATAATGAGGAAAAAATAACCTAGAACCTGAAAGTCAATGTAACAAAACATATAAGTAACGAGACAATGTCTAAATAAGAAATGTCATAATCCTAACTAATGAAGTCTTACTAAGAATAAGTGTAAGTCTAGAATGTGGACAAAGACTCAAAGAGAATACAAAGCAGCTCGGATGATGGTAGGTCACCCTTGGATTTAAACACGAGTCACAAATATTCTATGCGAGGTCTGCCAATAGCCGCCAGAAGATGCCCCGTACTCAACAAAAATAAGAGAAAGTACACAATCAGTACACAACCAATATATACTTGTAGGATCACATGGCTATTCCACTAGTGTAACATAAGCAAGTCATCACAACATTATAACCATACAATATATCGAATATAACAATATTGATATTGGTTAACACATGCTTAAAATTATAAATTTTATCACAAGTAGTTGATCCTCTTATGGAAACCAAATTCAAATTGTTAGTGCACCGAAACGTGATACCAATCCAAGTTAGCTTGCTGGAATGTGGCAATTCGATCTCATTTTTATGTCAAACAATCAATATAATACGGTAGTCAATAATCACCTGGATTACAAACACTACTAACAAACCCTAGTTCATCCCTTGATTTTATTAGGGTTGTTTCCACCATGAATTTTGAGATCAAACCCTTTCCCATCAATATTAACCTATCCTTTTGCGTTTTAAGTATTGAAAAACGAATTGGACGAATGGAAAGCTTACCTTTAGCATTATTGTCATGCCCCGAGCCTATATCATGGAGTAGCTGGCACCTAATGACCATTGTTGACCTTGAGCAGACTCTTGAACTGACTTATTTAACTCAGCATAAGACTTTACTCAACATAAATGGGAAAACATGTTCGTGAAAGTTACTTAAAATAATTATATTGGCAAAAATGACTCTTAAGTCTCATGACAAAACATCTTAAATGCAAATAAATAAAGACTCAAATGCAAAATTTCTTACTGATTATCTGTCTATGAATCCTTTATTATTCTAGATGAATGTTAGGACAAACCCCACAATATTCTATAAATGAAAAGACTAGAAAGCAACTAAAAGAGTCCTCAGGAATGCAAGGAGATTCACCACTGACTCTGAGTGCTCAAGCTAGATCAACGATGCACTGTATGTTGATCCTGGTTACGCGTCTCTGCATCATAAGATGTTCAGACCACTTAAATAATCACTACTTTATGCACGAGTAATGCGAGTTGGAATTCCCTGATAACATAGGTCTAGAATGAGGTTTGAAAGAAAACTGAAGTTAAGAAAGCTACCTTGCTCAACTCAAAATCAACATGACCAAATGACTTATTTCCAATATAAATCAATTAAAACAACAATGCCACATATTAAGAAAAGTTTGTAAAAAAGTTATCGATAAGTTTTGAATATCTATATAGTGCATATCCCTCAACCCTTTAGCTGTCTGCCCTCCCTCCATTATGCCGATTTCTTGTACGTATATTTCACTTCTGTAGAATTTCTATAACCGTAACCAGCACTTAAGGGCTATAATGTAAATACAAACATTTTGGTCTCAAACGCTGCTGCAAGCTCGTCCTTTTACTTTGCCATCGAATGAACCGGAACTGCTTCAATGATCCACTAGCCTATGGTAAGAAAAAAGCACTAGAGGAATCATCTATAAACTATAACCTTTTTCTACCCATGGTGGCTACATGGTTTATACGGGTTTTGAGTTGTATGAAATCTCTCCCGTATCGGTAACCAATACTACTTAAAAAATTATCATCATATTAGATCTAATGTTTTTAAAACATACTTACTTCTGTGATTTGAGATCAGCGCTCAAAACTTAGCTCAAAGTCTATCTTGGAAATCATAGCATCCCTACTTTCTTCATTTAGAAAGCTACTCTTTTCTAAAAACTAGACGGAAGGCTCTTTGGAAATCTCAGTTTTCTCTTAACTTAAATGTGAAAACATTGATGAATTTGCAGAGGATACTTAGTTCCCTTATAACTCTTGAGAAATGAATTCAGTTCTTTACTCTTTTCTTGACTTGAAAACTTGAGTCTTAATCAACTCTTAGTAAATACTTAGTCCCCTGATATTTCTTTGAAGGAAAAATTTAAACTTTCTAATCTTTAATATAATCTTGAAACTTGAGACTTATGACGAAGTTAAAAAGTTCAGTAAAAACTCTTGAAGGCCTTTGATAACTTTACTTTGAATTGCTTCTGAACTTCTAGACTTCACTCTCAACTCATTTGACTTTGATCTTAGCTTTCCTTCAATTGGATTATGGATTCAAGGTTTGAATTTGTGTTCTTTAATTATTTCTAGGTGTTTAGAAATCATTTAAAGAAATTAGAATCATTGGAAGGTGTAAATATACCTTAGAAGGACTTAAAATGGTTAAATTACAAAAACTAGGTGAAAAACACCAATAAGGGCGCACTGGTGGTGCGCCGCGCTAGCCTCAGTTGACTGAGGCTTGGTTTTGGCACACTCCAAGCACGACACGCCTGGCCTTGCCCTGGTGTGTTTGACAATTTTTTTCAACTCGTTTTATAGTTCCAAATCGCGTAAACCTCCATGGCTTCATCCCCAAACCCCTAGGATAATAATTACCTTCAATACCTACCAGATTTAAACCCAAAACAACATCGGAAACTAGTAATCATCATCAATGGGTATAAAATCAATTCAACCAAAAAGGAATTTGACGAGATTATCAAGAATTCAATTCTAATCATGAAGTGAAATTCTATAAATTCTGAACTAAAACAAGATTGGTGAGCAGATGAACTAACCCAAAAATAAAGAGCTCACATACCTTAGTACTTAGTAGGGCTCACCCCCGACAATTTCCACTCGCAAATCCTTGGTGTTCTTGGTGAAATATTTATCTTTCTCCCTTGTCCTTCTTCTCTTCTCTTTTCTCCCAAACCCTATGCTTAGAAGAACTTTTCTAACATGAACTAAAACATAATTTTACCCCTATTAAACCTTTAAATGAATTAGGAAATAAACGGGTAAAAAGACTAGTTCGCCCTTTCTTAAATTCGAATTGGACTTTCCTAACTTCCGAAAAGAATATCTCCCTCATACATATCATAATTGTGCAAAACTTAGGAGGGAGAATTTCCCTAACCATATAAAAGAACTGATTCTAATCATCATGAGCTAGAAGTTATGATAAATTCGAAAATTTTTTAATTTCTTAGCTATAGTTATCTAGGTACTCCGAGTTACGGATGTTAACAATTCAAATGTGACCACGGAAGTAGAATCCCCTGGGGTTTCATTTCTTTCGCTCTAACAGTTAAAATTAAACATAAGTTGTTAGGGATTTAATAACAATATTGAGGTCGCTTCTTGGTATACAGCGGCACTCCCCCACATTCATCTGCCAACATAGCCAATAGAACGCTCGCCAGAGCGACATTCCCGAAATAATGAGTTATTCACGACTTTTAGTCCCATCGAACCAGTCATAACGCCCAAATCCCTTTTAAGCGGCTCTTGTAGAGCGGTGAAACCCGGCGCCAAAGCGACATAAATGAAACAAAGAGTTCCTTCAATAATTTAAAATTTTCACTCCATAACTCACCTTCAATTAACGACACTTAGAAAATACCTTTCACTCTAAGGTCGATTCCTGGTGATCTATTTATCCAAATACAATTTCGTAAAGTCATACGGATTTATTAACGTGTTATCAATCTATGCATTAAATGAAACTTATAAACAACCCACCCAACTGCTATAAGATTTATAAATGAAACTTATAAACAACCCACCCAACTGCTAGAGTTTATGTGTGCCGATGCCGTCCAAATCTCGACCAGTTGGGAAATTTCCCTTTTCCAATTTCCAGATTTAAACGACTTAAAAAAGTGTTCCGGACCCAAAAGTTTCTTTTCTCCTCTCTCTCCCCATACACTTTTCTATTATGACGACCGCGTTCCTTATTGACCTGTCAATTTATACCTGAAATTATCAAATTTTTTTGTGTGGAGAACCACATCTCCTCTCTTTTATAACCACTCTGCCCTGATCATGGTATCGGTACTACCTCTTTCTTTTTATCTTAAAAATTATCGCATCACATCACCTCCAGATGGATAAAATATTTCAACATTGACAAAAATTAAAAAATTCTTAGTATTAATTAAAAATTCATTATTTAAAACGCCCCGATCCTACCCCTGGAACGGGACCGGCACTTTCGAGACCCTTTATACTTACTGGCCCTCAAGCAAACACCTAGCCTGGCTACTTAAATAAGCAAAAGACAAAAATTAACGTTGACACGTGTAAAAATATAATAAAATAGAAAAACGTCACATCATAACTTTTGCCAAATAGTAATTGAGTCTTAATAACTGAAAATTATTCAAAACCAAAATAATATAGTCTACGAAGCCTCTAAATTGTAAAGAGATGGATATTGGGACAGACCCACAACATCCTAAAAGCTAAGCTAATTCAGAAATGAAAATAAAAGTATGTCCACCTGAATGCAAGGAGGCTCACCACAACTCTGAAGCACAATCTGGAATCAAGGAAGAGATGCATGCTAACCTTGGGAACTTGCGTCTACATCATGAAACGATACAGGCCAACAGACATCTGTACATTGAATGTACAAGTATTTGAGTTGGAGAGCTAAACAAGGACTTAATCTTGAGGGGATTAGATCAACTTACCTTGACTTTGCTTAACTCAATAGTATACTTAACTCAAATTATATACATATAAAGCAGTTTAAATCACATGCAAGATGTATGTATGTATGTGTGTTTGTGTGTGTGTGTGTGTGTGTGTGTGTGTGTGTGTGTATTGAATTTCATACCTAAACTATTAATTTTTTGTATGAGAAAAACATCTCTCTCTTTTATACCACTCTGATCATGTTGTATGTAATACACTCTCTCTTTTATTTTAAAAAATTGTCGCATCACACTCCACATGGATAAAATATTAAACATTGACAAAAATTAAATAAACAATTAGTATGATTAAAAATTATTATTGTCATGCCCCGATCCTACACCCTAGGCGGGACCGGCACTCAAAGACCATTGATGGCCCTCAAGAGAATACCTGGCCTATCTACTTAAATCAGCGGAAGACAAACCTTAACTCTGACATGAGTAAAACATAATAAAAGAGAAATATGTCACGTCATAACTTTTTCCAAAATGACAATTGAGTCTTAATAACTAAAAACAATTCAAAACCTAAATACTATAGTCTACGAAGCCTCTAAACTGTCATGAGAGGGATATTGGGACAGATCCCACAACATTCTAAAAGCTAAGGTAATTGAGAAATGAAAAGAAAGAATGTCCCCCAGAATGCAAAGAGGCTCACCACAACTCTGAATCTCAATCTGGAATCAAGGAAGCGCTGCATGCTGATCCTGGGTTCCTATATCTACATCATGTAATGATGCAGGCCAACTGACATCAATACATTGAATGTACTAGTATTCGACTTGGAGATCTAAACGACGACTTAAGATTTAGGGGATTATATAAACTTACCTTAACTCTACTTAACACTCAAGAGTATACTAACCTCAAATAATTTACATATAAAGCCGTTTAAAATTACAAAATCACATCATATATATCTATATATCTCTCTATATATAGATGCAAAAACACGGGAAAACAACCTTAGTTTGTATAAGAATGCAAAAAAAAACTAAACTTTACTTATATAATAAGTAAATAATCCGCCTAGTAGGAGTTACCCTAACTCTAACTGACAACCATCATTAATGAGGCCTAATGGATACTACAGCCTTCTTACTCCGTTGGAATAGAAACCATCCTATCACCTACACCTTTCCATTGGTATAGGACCTTCTCAACTTAGAGATCCACTGCTCTCCTTACGTGATCATCTAAAAAGTATGACACGTCAATTCCTAAATTGGCTACATATGGTTTACATGGAGACTTGAGTAAATATGAACTCTCATCGCACTCGACATCGTTGCTCAGTACTTACTCCCTGAAGATGTACTTAGCTCATACTTTTAAATAAAACTATACCTTCACTTTGGGTTGAGATAAAATTTTAATGAAACCCTTAGCTTTACAAAAAGCTCCTTTTAGAAATCAATGTTTCCCCTTTTAACTCAATGTGAACACTCTGTAATTCTAGGGAATACATAGTTTCGCTTATAATATTATGAGAAAACAATGAAATCAATTCTGATGTTTACTTACGTGAAACTTTACTCTTAGGGAACACCTAGTTCCCTTAAGCTTTTGAGCTATGAACTCCAACTCTTACTGAATGTGACTTTTAATGTCCTTAAAAACAAAATGAAACATTTGTGAAAACTTTAGAAAACTTATACTGTACTTTTTTTACTTGTCGTAGTTCTTATAGACTTTTTTGCTCTTAACTTTCTTTGACTTTTTCTTAACATTCATGACTTAATTATGAATTCAAGGATCAAATGATATTATGTTTATGGATGATTTCATTATGGATGATTTCATAATGTTTAGATGTACCTAGAGTGTGGAAACAACTATGAATGAGGGGTAATACTTAGGGAACTAGAAGAAAAATAGGGAAAATATGGGTTTCAGGTGTCTGGCGCTCTAAGAGGAACGAAATGCCCCAGCATAACGGAGGCTATCCTCGGGTGATTTTGAAGGCGCGGCGTGCTAGATACGGATTGACAGACTCCATCCTAAGGGGCTTTGGAGGAACAGCGTCCCAGCATCCCCCCAACGGGTTTTCCGACCTTTTTCTTTGTTTTTCATCTCTAAACCTTCCCAAACTCCCATGGATCCCACACCAAATACTTAGGATCTAACTAACTTATTACCCAATGATTTAGACCTGAAAAAAGTCCTAAAGATCCCACATACCTTGTTAGGGATCACCCTCGACGAAAATCCATGAAGCTTAACTTAGTGTTCTTTCGTCTTCTTCTTCGTTATCCTCTTTTATCATTGCTTTCAAAATCCTAGTATATTTTATAAATGCATAAACTTAATGGGATCAGATTATATCCCCAACATATTACTAGAAAATAAAATAGTTAATTGACTTAAAGAAAAGACCAAAACACCCTTACCAAATCTGATTTTTGAACTTTTCCTACTTAATAGCCCATCCTGCAAAGGTCATATCTAATTTATAAAACCTTTCCGGAAATCTCGCCGCACACACTTACTGGTGAAATATATTCTAACTATCTTTCCATCCATAAAAATAACTCACCCAAATTTTTCCTGAGCTGGAAGTTATAGTCGTTTGAATGTCCAAAAACTCCCACCCATACAATTTTAAAAGCTGGGATTTTTTTTCACCGGTTCCTGAAACTATTTCAAAAAATTGTTTTGTTGTTTTACTTAGCTAACCTAGTTATTTAGATTCGCGGAGTGTGGACATATCTTCCCCTTGGGAACATTCATCTCAAATGAGAATTCCTTGACTCTAAGCCTAAGGATAGTCATATCATTTTAAGCACGCAACCACAAAGCAAAAGTTAAATAACATGTTTATGCATAATATTATAAAGTACTAAGAACAAATTCTAGTACCTTGACCTCAATTCTCTCCGGATTCGTAAAGATGTGGATATTAATTCTATATATCCTCAGGTTCCCAAGTCACTTTTTCAACAAATTGGTTCCTCCAAAGGACCTTGAACGAAGCAACTTCCTTTATCTCAACTTACGCACCTCATAATCCAAAATCTGAACCGGAACTTCTTAATAGAACATGTTATCCTTAGTCCCAACATTCTCTATTGGTATTATCAATGAAGGATCAACCAGACACTTCTGCAACATAGTAATATGGAACACAGGATGAACCGCTTCTAACTCTTGGGGTAGCTCGAACTCATAAGACACATTGACCACTCTCTTGGAGATTTTATAAGGTCCAACATACAGGGGACTAAGTTTTCCTTTCTTATCAAACCTCATCACTCCTTTCATAGGTGAACCTTAAGATACACCCAATTATCTACCTCAAGCTCTAATTACCTTCTTCTAACATCTGTGTAGGACTTTTGGCGACTTTGTGCAGTCTTCAACCTTTTTTTGAATGATTTTCACATTTTCCATAGCTTTGGTGAACTAAATTTTGTCCTATCAACCCTGCTTCGCCAACTTTGAACCACCCAATAGGAGATCTCCATCTTCTCCCATTAAGAGATTCATATAGATCCATTTGGATGCTTAAATGATAACTGTTGTTTTAGGTGAACTCAATGAGAGGTAGGTGATCATCCCAATTTCCTTTGAAGCCAATCACACAAGCTCTCAACATATATTCCATGGTCTGGATAGTATGTTCTTCTTGTCCATCCGTGTAAGGAGGAAAAGAAGTGCTCAAATTTACCTTGGAACCTAATCCTTTCTAGAAAGATTTACATAATTGTTCTTTAAATTGCGCACCTCTATCTTAAATAATGGAGAGTGGAACTAGATAAAGTCTTAAACTTATTGGAGGTAAAACCTTTGCCATAATCTTTGGCCGAATACGTAGTCTTTTTACCGGGCACGAAATGGGAGGAAGGGGCATGCTGTGGACAATAAAAAAGCACCACATGGAATCATGTTTCCTCGCGATCTTCGCAAGGCCTTTGATGAAGTCCATATTAATAATCTACCACTTTCATTCCGGATACCCCCCAACGTAATCAACTCTCCCCTACACCCCCCCACCCCCCCCCTCCTTACCACTATATTCTTTTCCCTACCTCTTTCCTCCGGGATCTATATTTGAACTAAAACTCCAGGTATTTCATGTTGTATCTTCACTTGCTTGACAATTTAGAAAACTGTGGAAAAAAGTCAAGAATGTCTTTCCTCATGTCTTCCACAAAAATATACCTCTCTGAAATCACGGTACATTTTTGTGGAACCCGGATAAATGGAACATCTGGAGCTATGAGCTTCCTCCAATATCCTCTCTTCAAGACCATGAACCTTAGGTATAGATAATTTGCTTTCATATTTCAACACACCATCTCCCCTTTCTTCGAAAGCCAATACTCTTGGATATGGACACTTGCCTTCAAATCAATCAAAATAGGGTCTTCGTATTGCTTCTCTTTCACCACTGACATCAAGAATGATTCAGCCCCATTCGTCACTACTATGCCTCATTTTGTGTAAACCATAAACCCAACTTCCAGACGTGCAAGTCTGTGCAAATGTTTTGCTAACTCCCTCTTTTCTTCTTCAACATGGGAAGTACTTCCCATGGACAACTTGCTCAAGTCATATCAACTAAATTATCTTTACCTTGGTGGTAAATAATACTCATGTCATAATGCTTGAGTAATTACAGCCACCTTCTCTTTCTGAGGTTGAGCTCGTTATTAGTGAACACAAATATGAGGCTCTTGTGATTAAAGTGAATATATCCATATGAACACCATATAAATTATGATGCCATATCTTGAATGCAAACACTACTGCAGCCAATTCTATGTCATGAGTTGGATAATTCTTGTCATTAACTTTCAACTACCTGGAAGCATAAGCTATTACTGCCATCTGCATTAACACACAACCCAAGAGAAAACTCTGATGCATCACAATATACACAAATCCTTGAGTACCATCTGTTAGGTCAAAATAAGAGCGGAGTCAATCTCTTTTTTAACTCCTGTAAATAAAAAGACACACCGTCCTATTCTCCCTTTCATCGACCAGCATTAACCCACTAAAACCAAACCCCACCCTGCTTCCCCCCATACCCACTCCTCTCGAATCACTATATACATTGCAACCATCGATCGCCACGCCTACCACTCACTACCTCCCTTGCCATCCCACCAACCCCCATAGGACCCACCCCCCTAAGCCCCAAGCCCCCACCAACACCTCAGTTCATCCTCAACACCCTCTCCTGGACCCAAACTACCACGATCTGTTCCGCCCTACACCCCCCATCCATACTATGCCTCATACCCCTCGCCCCACCTCCCACGCTTTCAATCGGCACTCGACTCTATGCACGATCCCCCCCACTTTTCGTTTAACCATCTCTAACAGCCAGAAACCACTCTCTCCTACCTTGTACTCTCCACTCCCGCTCCTCCATAGTCCACTACCGGTTCCCCCCTTACCACCCGTCCTACTCCCTCCCCAATTAAACCCCCCCCCTCTATCCCCTCACTTCACCATCCCTCCAGGCAGCCCCGCCACTTCCACCATCCTTCCCCCACCTTCCCACAGGTCCTCTCTTCACCCATCTGGCCTCTAACCCCCCCTACTCCCCTCCAAAGCTCCCGCTCCCCCAGCTACACATAAAGCTAAGCCCCAATACAACTACCTAACCCTTTCCGCGCCCCAACCTTTCTCAACTACACCTCACACATTCCAACCCCCCTCACGTACCCCACATCTTGACCACACCCACCGTCACTTTAGACTCCCGTTACACCCCCCCCTCCAATACTCATTCTCCCGTACCTTACCCCCTAACGCTGCAATCCACACCCACCACATGACAAAACAACCTTCAATCCGCACGGCAGCAAATCCACCCTACTGCACAAAGACCACACTATTGCCCCCCACCCTAACGCAGCAACCTCAACATTCACCATTCAATCAACCTGTACCACCACATATACTATCCCCTCTTCACCCATACCCTTCCCCGCCCTTTTCGACACGAAATGTCATGAGTTGGATAATTCTTGTCATTAACTTTCAACTACCTGGAAGCATAAGCTATTACCTTGCCATTCTGCATTAACACACAACCCAAGAGAACTCTTGATGCATCACAATATACCACAAATCCTTGAGTACCATCTGGTTAGGTCAAAATAAGAGCGGTAGTCAATCTCTTTTTTAACTCCTGTAAGCTTTTCTCACAAGCTTCAGACCATTGAAATTTGACTGTCTTTTAAGTTAACTTGGCCAAAGGAGGAGAAATAGATGAGAATCCTTCAACAAATCTCCCATAATACCCAGAAAAACGTAAGAAACTCCTTATATATGTTGGAGATGTTTGGGTCTAGGCCAACTCTAAATTGCTTCTATCTTCTGAGTGTCAACTTTAATACCTTCACCAGAAACAATGAGGCCTAAAAACGCCACAAACTTATGCCGAAATTCGCACTTGGTGAACTTGGCCATACAACTTTCTTATCTCTCAAAGTCCTAAGGAACAACGCCTATGTGACTAGCCTGATCCCATTTTTTTCCTGATAATGGGTATTTGATAAATAAAATGATTAAAAAAAATAGCCAATAAGGTTTTTAAGACTCTATTTAGGAGGTACATGAATACTACATGTTGTTCGTAAACCACAAGGAATAACCAGAATTCATAATGCCATATGTTGTTATAAAAGTTGTCTTGGTAATATCACGTTCCATACCTTCCACTGCTGATTTCCTGATCTAAGTCAATCTTGAAAAAGAAAGAAGCACTTGAAGTTGTACCAAAAAATATCATCTATCCTTGGAAGAAGGATATTTATTCTTAATGGTCACGTAGTTTATACTATCAGTAAATCTAATACATAGTCCTAATGGACCCATCCTTTTTCCTTAACAAATAAGACCAGAGCGCCCCAAGGTGGAGACATTTGATCGAAAATAAATCTTTATCTAATAGATCTTTCAATTCTCCTTTAGTTTCTTTGAACTCAAGGGTGCCACTCTATAATGGTGTAATAAGATAAGACGAGTTATCTAGGGTGACATTTATTCTGAATCTATCTCCCTTCAGGCGGGACTCCGGTACATCATCACGAAAGACTTCTGAACTCACTGACTATCGGAACTACCTAAAGGGAACTTAAAAAGCAGTGGGAATAATGCAAACTTATGACAATAGGTATGAATGATTGTGAATTTGTTCTGAGAGTTGAGTGTTTAAAAGGGTAATCCTTATACTCAAACTGAAATCAGTTTGTGAAAATGAGGATTTTTTTTGAGTGAGACACTAGTTGCATTCCCAAAAATATTAGCCACCTCGGTGAGAAATTGGAAGAGGATAGGTGTTTAGTGCACTCGCTACGTCTGTGTCATGGGTCCTGATTCGCACATAATTCAGCCATTAGTGATAGCATGCATAAATATGATGAGATTAATCGGGATTGGATATCCCACTGATTGCAACGGATAAACCATTGATACTATTGTACAAAGAGTGTATATTGAGTCATAGTGAGTCGCTTTGGTAAGGACAAACACGAATTTAAGTGTGAGGTGTTGTATAACCGTGGTTTCACTTTTATTATTAATACTTTTTTTTTCTTCCGTTTAGCGTGTCCAAAGCCTTTGTGCTAATTTTTTTATATAAGTTTTCTTCTCCTTATTTTTCAAGAAATCATCTGTCCCAAAGATGAATGCGGAGGGTTTTTGTGCCGATGAAATACAGAAAGAGACCACCTACGAGCTTGTTACGGTCCTGTCCATGCCTGTGACGTCAGTAGGTGGCAGCGTAGTGCAGCTGCTGAAGGAGAATGTGGAATTCCTCTGACCAATGTGGGGGGTACGAAAAGCGTGACGGACCCGTCGTAGCCAACGGTCCTCCTAACAAGTTTCATGAATATTAGAGAAGTAGCCCTGTACCACACTATTCTCAGATTAAAAGTGTTTTTGAAACGGAACCCTCGACGCACCGTTTGTTGCTCGCAATGATCCTCATACCTTCCATCGATGGTAATGAAGATAGCGCAGAAGAAAAGTCATAACAAGTATGGGAAAGACGAATCCATGACGGCCGGTCGTGACCAACGCCGATCCGTCGCTAGGTCTGGTTACCCCCCATCGTCGTTTTGACAGATTTCCATGCAAATAGAGTCCTTTTTTCATATTAGGTTGTTATTTCCTATAAATTCGGATACTAAGGAATAATTTTCTTAGGGGACCACCTGTGAGTTTCAGTGGGTCTTGATCTTTTTCCTATTAATTTTTTTTCAGATTTTGCTACATTTTTACCAATTTTTAGATTTGTGAATTAATTCGGTTCTTCTATTCTTTTTTTGTTCTTCACTGGTTCATTACACTTGGAAACTTCGTATTTCCTGCAAAGTTTGTTGAAGCCAGTACGATTCTGTAGACACCTTGTAACAATAAATTCTTCTTCAAGAAAATTAATTCGTATATTCTTTTAAAAAAAATTGTTCTGATTCTAGTTTCGCTACTAGTTTTAATTTTCTAGTTGTGACAAGTTCTTAAACTTTTGTCTTACAAAGTGTCAAGTTTGTTCTAACCTATGGTTTAAAATACAAGATATACAACAACTTAATTAAATTGATTACTGTAGTGTTTTTTGTATTCTACTGATTGAGAGAATCTGATCAGGAAAGTAGACGGAAATGCAAGTACTTTCCATAATTTTATTTCTTTTTTTTATCAAGTTCGAAGTGAGAATGTAATAGCAAATTTTTATGTATTCGTCTGGATTACCAGGTAACATTCGTATTAAATTATCTAGGAGAAAATGTTTTTAGGGTTATCATCTTTGATTTTTTTATTTTTTTTATTATTGGGTATCTTTGGAAAAGATTTGCAAACCATGTAATGTGGTAATGGGATTTTACTACTTCGCAAATATTGTTCGTTTAAAATTCTTTAGTTTGCAAAAATGAGATATGCATATTTTTTGTTTGATAATAGATGTAAAATGTTATAGTTTGAAAAAATTTGATAAAAACCATTTCTATGTGATAAATATATGTTATATCCCCCTGTTTTGAAGAACAAGACTTTTTGTTATTTTTTTTACTTCATGAGAAATGTTAGTGTGCCTGCTTTTTGTCGACTAAAACTTGTGTGGGATTATACTCGGGATGAAGTGGACATGCAATTGGTTTGAAGAATAAAAAACTTCAACATAATAAGTCCATTGTTGTACTTTTGAATTACCTTTAAACGTCAATGTAATCTAAATAAATTGGTACAATTTTTTTTGTCCTATTGTGTTGTTTTGTGGGTTATTTGAAAATACTAAGTTATATTCTATTTATGATAGAACAAAATTACCAGTGATTAGAATTTGGTGATTTTGGTTGTCTCTATGGAATGAACTTTCATTGTGTAAACATTGCCAAAGATAATTGTAGCACTATAATTCCTTTTCATAAATAATGTTTCCTACATTAAAATATGTGAAATTATTTTCAAATAATTGAAAAATTATTTTTTGGATCACATTTTATTGGAGGTTTTATTTTCTTATTATTAGACTTTGGTGTCTAATTAACTTTGGAGAAAAGATATGAAAATTAAAATATACTTTTGGATTATTTTATACCCACTAAAATTCTTGGAGTTTACTTGTATTGTGGTTGTGTTGAGTTTCTCTAGTACTAGTATATAGTTTTGCCTAGTATGAACATCCAAATAGATTTTTTCCTTACTTGCTTGAGTAAAATGTTTGTGGCCTGAACACTTTGTGCACATGTCATTACAAAACCCTTGTAAGGAAACTGTCAACTTATAAGTTTTGCCATAACTTTTGATGGCAATAAACAAAAAGTCATGTTTTTTGTCGAATCTAAGTATGTTTGATTATCTTACAATCTGTTGAAAGAAAATTCTAATCCTTTAGAATTGATTTACAAATTGAACATTTTTGATAGGAATTAACACCATCTCATGGGGGAAAAATTATTTGTTACTTTTTATTGAGAGTTGCAATTAGAAATGAACTATGTCTATTGCTAAATGTAAAGGATGAAGCAATAGAATGTCTAGGACAATGTAATATCGAAGTTGAAAATCAGTTTGAAAAAATATAAGAAGGTGATAAAAATGGAGAGCATAAATCTCATTAATGCAGAAATATTTGAGGAACGTGGAATATCCATCAAAACTACTGCTATATTTCAACTCAAGGTCAATGAAAAACCAAATGTTTGAAATAACTGATGGATTCATTATTTATAAGTTCGTTTACACAAAACTTGTTGTGGAGGGAACTTCCTTACTGCACAAGGAAACAACAAAAGTTTTGTGTTTTTTAAGAATAAGAGATATTGTTTGATTATAATACAATCTTTTTCCATATGAGACATGGAAAAGAAGGAAATCCAGACTTGAAATATTTCAAAGTGGGGGGTATCTTTCAAAGTCCAAGTTCCGATCCTAAAAGATTAAAATAGGAACCTACGACTTGTGGACTGCAAAATTAGACTTGCGTTGTCTAGAGAAGTCTAAAGGACTAGGAAATAAAATTGATAATGTACTTAAATAAGATACAGAGGCCTTTAGAACTTTTATAGAAATTTTACTTTTCCCTCCGATATGGTTTTTAAACATTTAATGTGTCTTCTGTGACTCATTCGTGGAAAGATTGTTCAATAACACATTGGAAGTTAATTGATCTTCTTCAAGAAAATAAACCTTTGGTTCAAAGTGAATCTTTAGATGAAAAAACCAGTTGATGAACTGTTGAACATGTAAAGCAAGACTTTTTGTCAAAGCTTTAAGAAAAAAACCCACTTTTTTGATCTTTTCAATATAATAGTACACTCGTTAGTAAATTAGAATTACATCCTTCTTGATGCAAATTATTGTGTGGTAATGACCCTCCAAATTGTCATCCAGGAATGTGAAAACGGAACTTCTTAAATGTAGAATTGGTGGAAGAAATGTACACGGAACACCGAGGATTGTGGGTTCCTTGTAAATAAAAGAAGTGTGTGAACTGTTTAGTCACCTTTGGAAGGCACCCTACATTACATAATTTGCTGCAAACCTGTCGGTCAATGGATTGAAGACTGTTGGAAGTGTAAATGTGTTCACATTAAAATCATAAGGTCATTGTTTTTTGCATATTGGTGATACCGTTTTATCATTAATCGAGAACACAATGAACTAAATGCTACGAAACATAATGCTATAAATATGTGGAATGAAATTATTGGAGTTGCTAATGCCGATCTTAGATATAATAATCTTCGTTAAGAATCCATAATGGTTTTTTAGCATTTTCAATGGTCTCTTGCAGTGAAGGTACTTAACTAGTTCAAAATATTTGGATTTCAATATTGTCAATTTCTCCAATGATGTGAACTTGCATTTCAAAAGAGTGAAAAAAAGTGACTCACAGTTGGATTGTTCTAGAGTTTTGGGAAAGCATTAAATGTATAGCATATAGTGTGTGCGATCAGATATATCATTTTTGCTATTTTAAACTTAGTCGGTTCACAAGTAATCCCAAATAATTCTTAGAGGAAAATAAATAGAGTTTGGAGTAGTTAAAATAATATTAACACTAGTGTTCTTGCATTATACAATAGTCCAACATTATTGAAAGATATAGTGATGCAAATTGAATCATGACGCATGAAGTAAAAATCACGAGTGGATATGTATTTACTATCGGTGAGGAGAATCTCTTAGAAATACTTCAAAAGACATTTCCGCTAGCTCTACAGTTAGTCTTCTATGGCTAGGTCTCTAGATAAGGTTGTGAATAAGTGAAAAGACCTCCAGAAGTTCTTGATAGATATTCTATTTTGTGGCCAAAACCATTGGCATTAGTATGCTACACTTTTCCAGAGTCAAAAGATAAAATAGTGGGCATTGAGCATGACGTTAAGGAAAGTCTCGTCAAGATACGACATAGATATGATACGCTTGAAAACTACTCTCGGAGTGGGAGTTAATCAAAATTGACTATTTAAAAAAATAAGGTTTCAATGATAATGTCGGATTCTACTGACAAAAGGCCTAACGATAGAGGCATTAAAAGAGCATCTAAGAGAATGAATTTACTTTACTGCTATAGGACAATTCTCAGGCGGTACTCTTTTAGAAGACTGGAGATCCAAAATCTAGAGTCAAAGGAAGAAAAACAACGTTTGATGACGGTTCGGCATTGTGAACACCGCAACCTTATCATGATGAAGACACTGCTCGGGACAAGGATACCATTTAAGGCTTTTAATGAGTACTAAAGCTTGAATGGTTTGCTAAGTTTGGCAGAGTTGAACCAAATATGTATCACGTGATAACACGATTAGGAATCACTTAATGGAGAGTGTTGAAGGGTACCCTTCAAAGAAATGATAGTCAAAAAACCCTATCTCTATCACTCATGAAAACCAGGAGTGTTCTGGCTAAAACAAACATATCTAGAACCCTAAATGGTAAGGTTTAATTTGTTGGTGGACATATGGTTTGTCTAGGTAGACACCACAGTTTCGACGTTTCAAGATACTCGCATCTACGATGACCGATTATATACGATATATGTTCGACTATGGAAAGTCCAAAGGAAACCTACTTATCCAATGCATTAATTATTGCTTTAGGTACCATACTTTTCTGTTTTTTTCTCTGTCTTCGGGCGTCATTCCCCATCAGCGGCGCGATTGTTAGTTTTTTTTAAAAAAAGGTGTGATGGAAAATGAGTTTGCGACTTTTATGAGAGTGTGACTTTTGCCAAATGTTTGCGATTTTTATGAAAGTTTTGACTTTTTTGAAAAGTTGTGCTTTTTTATGGAAAAGTTGTGATTTTTAGGGACTTATGACCTTTATGAAAAGGTGGCGACCTTTCTATAATTGTTGGGACTTTTCCAAATTAGTTAATTTTTTGGTAAGGCACATAAAAACCTTTTCGTCACTGCCTTTGTTTTTCTATAAATTGAAGGATTTTCCTCTTATTTTTAATATAGAATTTCATGGAACTGTCATTCTTCAACTACTAATATAGTAACACTTTAGGTGCGTTGATGGTTCTCTGACACCGGGAGCTTTTCGTATCTATAACGGTTGGTGATTGAGATAATTTTAAACACTCGGGATCATATAATCCAAATCAAACCTTGGTACAGAGGGGAAAATTTCCTTAAGGACACGGTGAGTTTCAGTGTCCTTGAGATTTTTTTCATATTAAAATTTTGTAATATTGGTACGTGTTTTTAAACAAATTTTTAATTTGGAATTAATTTCAATTCTTCTATTCTTTGTTCTTCATCTGTTCATTAACCTTGGCTAAGCTTCATGTTTCCCCTGCAAAGTGTTGGACATCAGTAAGATTCTTTAGATACAATATTAACAACACTTCCTTCTTTAGAAAAATATTCGTATATTTATTAAAAAAAAAATTATGATTCTAGATTCGCTACTAGCTTTAATTTTCTAGTTGTGAAAATGTTCTTATTAAGATGTTCAAAGTTTTGTTCTAAGTATGCTTGAAATACAAGATCTACAACATCAAACACATTGCGGAGGTGTCATATAAATTGTAATTGCCTGTCGAGGCAAAGACACATCCTATGTTTAATGTTTCACTACTTAAGTGTTGCTTGGGGGAGCGTATCCAACAGGTAACACCATTAAAACTTTAAGATTGTCCTGACCAGACTGACAGAGATGACTTCAACCTTGAGGACAAGGTCGATTTTCAGCACGGGAGTAATGTTGTGAACTCAATGGCGACATTTTTCAAAGGTACATGAAGATAAGGAGGATAAGACTGTGATATTCACTTGAAACAAGCGACTTTCAAAGTACTAGAAATAATAATCCGCATCAAAAAGGTGGATAGTTCCTTTTGGGCACGAAGAGAGTCCCATTGCCAAAACTAACCGTTATCTATGGAAATTGTATAAAGTGGACAATTTGGTAGGAAAGTGTGAGTCCGGTATCTTTAATTCCTGAAAGTTCTATTCCTCTTTTTCTAATCTTCTCAACCCCATTTAGGCTTCCGTTTTTATTTTCAGAATTTCAAGTGTATTTTCCTTGTACAAGTGTTTACTTGCAGTTCTTTTGTTTGTGTCATATGGTATTGTAATTGTTAGTCAATAAAACATATCAGTTAATATATATATATATATAATATATAGATTATATATATATATATATCTCTCTATATATATATATATATAATATATATCACGTGTTTCTTTGATTGTAAAATTTTAGAGTGGTTTACCAAATGTCCTTATGAAAACACATTTGACACTGTGTTGACTCTAAACCATGTTTTGTAGACACAAACTTGTAAGAAGTTTGAGAGAAAATTATTTGAAGAAGAATAACTCGTGAAGAAATTCTTAAACTTAATAGTTTTATTTGTTCTTACTTGCTCGAGTAAAAGTTCATGGCATGAGCACATGGGACATGTCAATTAAAAAAGAACCTTGTAAGGAAAACTGATCAACTTAGAAGTTTTGTCTAATTTTGAGTGCACTAAATAAAAATGTCAAGTTTGTGTGGAATCTAAGTATGCGAAGCATTCTTACAAATTTGTTGAAAGGAATTCTAATCCCTCAGAATTGATGTACACTGACATTTGTGATATGAAGTCAATACCATCTCATGGTGGAAAAAAAATATCTGTTACTTTTATTGACAATTGCATTAGAAACGACTATGTCTATTTGCTTAATGACAAGGATGAAGCTATACAAACGTCTAGACAATATAATATTGAAGTTGATTATCAGTTGGGAAAAAGATAAGAAGTGATAGGGATGGAGAGTATAAATCTCATTCTGCAGAAATATGTTTCAAAAGTTAAATTATACATCAATTTGTATCCCTATTCTCTCAAATCTAAGAAAAATTTAATTTCATAAAGTATGAAGGCATTATTTATAACTTCGGGGTTCCCAAACTTTGTGTAGGAACTATCCTTACTGTCAAAGGGGAACAACAAAAAAGTTTTCTCTTTTCATAAAGAAAAGATTTTCTTGTTTCAGACACAATCTATTTAATAGAGAACTAGATAGAAGGTAATCCACTTGAAATATTTCAAAGTGTGGGGGTGTCTATCCAAAGACCAAGTTCCTATTCCTAAAAGATTTAAAATAGGTCCTGTGACTGTGGACTGTAAAATTAGACTTGAGTAGTCGAGACAATGGTCTAAAAGTCCTAAGAAAGAAAAAAGGATAATGTACTTAATAAAGAGATTCATAGGCGTAGTAAATGTCAAAGGACATTTACTTTGACATTTACTTCATTCGAATATGATTTTGTAACATTTCTTATGTCTTGTGTAGACTTATCATTTGGAAAGATGGTGTCAATAGTGAGATTGATGCAATCTTGAGCAACCATATTAATTGCAAGTTAATTGATATTCTTTTACAAAATAAACCTTTGGGTTCAAAGTGAATCTTTAGAAGGAAAATAATGGCTCAAAGGCTTTAGGCAAAAACAAGGTTTTGATCTTGTCGATATATATACTCCTTTGTAACTAGAATTACATCCATTCGGATACTAAAACTATTAGTTGTGGTATATGACCTCAAAATTAATCAAATGAATGGGAAAAAAATTCTTAAATGTAGAATTGGAGGAAGAAATTTACATTGACAATCGGAGGGTTTGTGGTTCCGGATAAATAAAGGAAAGTGTGCGAACTTGTTAAGTCACAATATGGAAAAAAACAAGCATCCAAACACTGGCATAAGAAATTTGAGCAAACCATGTTGATAAATGGATTTAAGAATAACGGAAGGGATAAATGTTTTCACATTAAATCCCTAATGTCCCATTGTTTGTTTTGTATATTGGTGATATATGAGCATCAATAGAAACACTAATGACCTAAATGCGCTAACCTTATTCTATAACAGAATGTTTGGAACGAAAAATCTTGAAGTTGTTGATGCAATCTTACGTATAAGAATCATTAGAACTCCATAATGTTAAGAATTTTCACGGTCTCATTGCATTGAAAAGATACTCGACTTTTTCAAATATTTGGATTTCAATATTATTATGTCTCCAATAAATGTGATCTTTACATTTCAAAAGAGTAAAAGCGAAAGTGACTCTTGTGCTAGAGGATTGGGAAGTATGATGTATATCATGAAGTGTGCGCGATCAGATATAGAATTTGCTATTAATAAATTAGTCGGTTCACAAGTGATCCCAATTAAACTCATTATGTGGCAATAAATTGAGTTTTGGAGTATTTAAAAAAAATACATAAATTATGCCTTGCATTATAATAATATCCTGAAGTATTGAAAGGATATAATGATGCAAATTGGATCTCGGACAAAATGAAGGAAAATCACGATGGAATATATATTTATATTGATAGAGGACGCGTCTCTTGGGAAATATTTCAAAGAGACATTTCCGCGAGCTCTATAATAATCTTTGAGCTAGGAGGTTTAATCTAAGGCGGTGAAATCAGTTTTGAAAGACTCCGAAATTTCTGATAGATATTTTTTTTGACCCCAAACCATTGACATTAGTATGCATACACTTTGATAGTCAAGATGCAATAGGTAGGGCATGAAGCATGATATATAATGAGAAGTCTCCTCATATAGGATTTAGACATGATAATTTCAAAAAACTATTTTATAGTGGAATTATCATTATTGACTATGTAAAGTAAAAAGAAAATGTGTCGGATCCACTTATAAGAGGCCTAACTAGAGGGAAAGTTGAAAGATAATCTAAGGGAATGGATTTAAGGCTTAGGACAGTCATCATGGTGGTAACTCTATCTAGTAGATTGGAAATCCCAAGACCTAGATTTAAGGAGAAAAACAAAGTTGTGAATAACGCTTTAACATTATCAACCAACTCAATCCATTCTCATGATGAAGACAATGCTCAAGAACAAGGACACAACATAAAGGCTTGTTAATGAGTTAATAAAGCTTAATTATTTTAATGATTTGCTAAGTTTGGAAAAGTTCACCAAATAGTGTATCTACGCTATAACACGATTAGAAATCACCTATGTGAGTGTGAGGTGTAAGACGCTTCAAAGAGAATCATTGTCAAAATCCTATTTTCTATACACTCATGAAACCAGGAGGTGTTCATGGCTGAAACGAACATAACCGTAAATATCACTAAAGGTAAATGGTTAATTATGTGACATATGATTGTCTAAGTATACACCAAAGATCGACGGTTAATTGATATCGCATTTGCCAATTGACCGAGTATATCCGACATATGTTCACTACTGAAAGTCCAAGAGGAACCTACTTATCTCGATGCTATTATGTAGAGATACTATCACTAATAATGACTTTCCTTTAGAAAAATTTTTCCCATCTTTTTCCATCACAATTCAAATTTTGTTATCACAAGAAAAAAAACAACATACAGTGTAAAGGAGTTTAAGAAATATTCTTAATTAATTACATGTCATCTATTTATGGTTTATCAGAATAATACTTTATTGATGAAAAATCATGATGCTCGTCCTACTTGTTCTGCTCCATTCGCTAAAGAAAATTTTGTAGCGCACATAATCAATGTGAATCAACACAAAATAATTATCCCGATCATTGACGTGAATGAGGACGCGGTATAGGATGAAATAGTTATCGCCATTATGGTAGAATGTATATTTATCACGGATATGATATGACAGGTCACTAGGCACGTGAATGTCGTACGCCTGGTCATTTTGTGAAACTTTATAAAGCCTTTCTCAAAACAAAAGATAATAATAAATAGGTCGGCACAACTTGTCTTTCAGAATATGGGTATTAAAAACTCCCTCAATAAATATATAAATTGAACAATTTTACAATGTAAATCAAGATGATGACTTTGAAGCCTCCCAAATATTACTTATTTCAAAGATGATTATTTTTATGAGAGTATTGATTGAAGTACACGTCATCTAAATGAGGATAAATTTAAAAGAATAATTGTTGTTTTTATTTTATGTTTGCAACAATTTTGTTCCTTCATAATGCTTTTGTTACGGTATTATGTCTTACAAATTTCTACATTTTTGCTCGATTTCATAAATTTGTTGGTTTTTCACATTTTTATATTCTATTTTTTATTTTTATGAAGAATTTGAAAAATTTCCAGCCATTAGTTAGATTCAAAATCAAGCATGATTATACATATATCTTTTAGATAGTGCAACAACACACACTATTCTAAGATATATTAGAACACTTAATAACTAACACGCTACAAAATACAGGGCAAGATATATTAGAACAATTAATAACTAAGGAAACCAAAAAATAATGGCAAAATATATATCGTTTCAAATTTTCTACAAATGCGACCGAAGTTTAGAATTATTAATAACTAAACCTACATAATATGTGTAAGTGGTATTTGTCTTACTAATTTCTACATTTTAGTAAACAATTAACCTAAAGTTGTTTGGTCTTTACATTTTTTATGTGATTCTGGAAAATTCCTAGTAAAAATATACTAGAATATTAATACTAAGAATTCTTATATATATGGCAAAAAAGATATATTTTTTAAAATTGTTTTTTTTAATGGCATGAACTATTAGAACTCTTAACATAACTAAAGCACATGAATATATGGTAAGTAGTAATAGCATAAATAAGAAATAAAGGAGTACCAAACTGTATGGTAAGAGAAATACAAAAATTATGTGGTAAGTATATTATAAAACTTAATAATTAAGTAGTCCCTAACAATCTGGTAAAAATTTTTAGAAAATTAATAATTAACTAGTTCTAGAAATATATGATACGAAGTGGCACCCACACTAAACCTTGCGGTGGGAGAACCAAAACTAAAGAAAAACTACAGCATTTAAACTACAAAAGCAGGTTAAATAACTAAATTAATGAAGTTCTTATAAAAACTCCAGCAACATTCTAAAGAACTAACTAAAATTCAAAAGATTTAACATAGAACCTGAAAGTCAATGTAACAAACATCTAAGTAACATAACAACGTTTACATAAGAAAGGAAATAATCCTAACTAAAGAACTCTTACTAATAACTAGTCTAAGTCTTGAATGTGGAAAGAGACTCAAACCAAATCTAAAGCAGCCCGAAAGATGCTAGGTCACCCTTGGATTTCAATAAAATCACAAATTTTTATGCGAGGTTTGCGTATAACCACTGAAAGATGTCGTGTACACATAAAAAATAAGAGCATGTACAGAATCAGTACACAATCACTGTGTACTGGCATGATTGCACGACTATTCCGCTAGTGTAACATCAGCAAGCCATCCCAACATTACAACCATGTAATATATCAAATATAAATTTTTTGATTGTTTAACATTATACATTTTATCACAAGTAGTTGATCCTCTCATGGAAACCAAACTAAATTGTTAGTGCATCGATACGTGTTACCCGACCATGTTAGCTTGTAAAATGCAACAATTTGATCCCATTTTTATGTCAGAACGTGGCAACCATCCCAGTTAGTTATGCTAGAACATGACAATCTGATCTATCAACACACCACAATAACATTCACAAGTATATTCTCAATAATCATACAATGAAGAAGTGGTTCATGCCATATAATCATGTGCTCATACTCATCTACAATTAGTGTGATCAACATGCAAGATCCACATACACACATGCATCATAATAAAGCAAGAACAAACATATATGGCAAAATCATAGAATCACAACCATTAGCTAGCTCGAAACAAGCATGAACCGTAAGAAACTTGATTCTTACCTTTCTGGATTCGTTCCGCTTGTTCGTGGTCTACAAACAATCAAGGTAATATAAGAGTCAATAGATAATCACTAATTATTCGGATTACTAACAGAACATTCAAACCCTAGATCATACCATGATCCAATTAAGGTTGTTTCTGATGAGAAGTGATTCAAAGACACTTTACCAAGTCTTTAGGAGGTTGTTAGTTAGTTCCCTTTATTTTAGCAAGGTTATATATAGTGGCAGATTAGTAGCTAACTAGTAATTAGTGGGTACCTAAATTTCAGTATTTATTTTCATTGTACGCGTATTTAATTAGGCAGGTCTCGTTAGTTTCATATGGCCAAAACCAGAAACAAGAATTGGCCAGTTCGAATCATTTTCTTTTGCTCTATCGCTGTTTCACTTCTCCCTTAAGATTTCGTTTTTTCCTTCCTAACAGTTCTAGTATCAGAGCCGGTTCCTTTCTGGAAATTGATGAGTCATGAGATTTCTAGCACTGTTATTTGAGTGATACAAGAGGAAGTGGTGAGAGCACAAGCAAAAAATGGCAATTGAAATTGGATTTCATCATCTTTTCGCAGCCCCTCATCCAATTTTTACGGGTGAAAAGTATGATTTTTGGAGTATCCAATAAAACTCTTTTTCAAATCAGAAAAGTTTGGGAGCCTGGTGGTAGAGGCTTGTGGATCTAGTAAGGCCTGACGAAGAGGAAGAGATATTGAAAGAGAAACAATAAGAAAGGAACCTAAAGCTTTGTTCCTGGTTCAACAGAAGTTTATGTACATTTTGTTCAAGATTTGCAGCAGCAACTACATCTTCTCCAGGCATGGAAGATTTTGAAAAGATTTTCAAGGTTACGCTAGGTTTCGGTAAAATTGGCAGACTTACCGTCGCGACTGTTGAAACTCTTTCTATGAAAAGTAATAAATTTGTTCCAACTTACTTGTCCTAATTTCTTCTCCTGTTAATCAAATGAGTCTTATGGTGAAGATATTATCTGAAGAAACTGTTGTAGCAAAAAGTTGTAAGGAGTCTTACTCCAAAATTTGAACATATTGTTTGTTGCGTTGAGGAATCTCCATGACTTATCTTATTATACTTTTGATGACTATGAGTTCTTTGAAGATCATGAAGAGAGGCTGCTAAGGTCACATTAAAAAATTAAGAAAGGCATTTCGGTGAAGGGGGAGTCCACTCATCAAAAGCTAAGCTAGAAAACTTTGCAAATCGTGGCCCGAGGCAGAGTTCCTTTCGAGGAAGAGTCATGGATAGGACAAGGAAGATTATATAGAGGAGGGACCAAATGAATAGAGCAAAGGACTTTTGTGCCACAACCTTCAAGAAACCCAGGTCCCCATAAAGAATCGTTATGTTGGCAAAAAGGAAGGATGAACTACCCAGCAAGCTTCGCAGAAAAAATGATGATGAATGTAAGTTGTTCATGGCCCCTTCTTGTAAAAAGAGAATCCGACTAACGATGTTTGGTTTTTGGACAGTGATGTGTCCAATCATATTTGTGAAATCTGTGTTTTTATGGAACACAAAGTAGAAAAGGATTTTTCTTGTAGGCAAGTCCTTGGATACTTCTATTTGTATTGATTATTACATGATGATTTGTTCGGTCCTATGAGTTGTTGAGTCCTTAGGAGGAAGTCAATACTTTCCTGCTTTTTAAACTGATGATTATAACTCGTATGAGTAGGATATATTTTCTGAAATTTAATCTTACACGTTTGACAATTTCAAGAAATTTAAATCTTTTGTTGAGAGGCAAAAGTGGATGTAGACTCAAAACTCTTTGGACAGATCAAGGTGGGTGAGTGGTATGTTCACAGAATTTTGTTCCTTTTGTTAGGAAAAATGGAATACACCGAGAGCTCACAGCACCATATACACAGAGCAGAACAGTGTAGCTGAACGAAAGAACCACACAGTTGTCGAGATGGGCAGAACATGATGGAAGGTAGAGTTGTACTGAAGTGTTTTTTGGGCTGAGTTTGTTCCACTTTTGTCTATTTGCTGAATATTTAACCCACCAAGGAAGTGGATTACGAACACCATATGAAGCTTGGAGAGGTAAACATCCTATGGTAAACCACTTACGTGTCCTTTGGATGTATAGCTTATGCCTTTTGGGCGAATTCGCAGGCTCGACGTAAGCTTGATGACAAATGTGAAAAATGTATTTTGTTGGGATATCGCGTCAAAATCCAAAGCCTATAATCTATCCATCCAGTGATGGCAAAATTATGGGTCAATAGCAACATTTGTGTTTTTACATGAAGATGCAAGATGGAACTTTAACTTCAGAAATGAAAGTTCCAATTCAATTTTGCTTCTGAGTAATTGTTGATCAAGAGTATGGAGCGATCAGTTTTGGCCGGGGTCCCATCAACTACCTCATCAATTGCACCAGCAACATCTCCAACATTGGAAAGACCTTCAGCTGAGCCACCTCCATACGAAGATCAACAGGGAGAGTCAACCAAATCCCAGAATATGCTTGACACTATATCTTGTATTTTTGCTTACTTTGTTTATTTTCTTTGAAGATGATGAAACAGAGGATAAATGGTGGCAAAAAAGTCTAAAAACAAAATTGAAGAGTAGTTGTTGGCTATTCAAAAGAATCAAACATGTGACTTGGTAAATTTTTCCAGAAGGAAAGAAAGATATTGGGCTTCAAATGGGGTGTTTAGAACCAAATATCATGCAGATGGTAGAATCCCAAAACCCCAGCAAGGCTCGTCGAAAGGGTTATTCCTAACAACAAGGTATTGACTGCGACGATACTTTTTCCTCCTATTGCCCGCTTTGAAACTTGTGAGAACTTCTTAGCCTAGGCTGCCTAACGTTATATTGGACAGTGTTCATTTGATGTTAACTAATGCCTTTTAAATGGTGATTTGGTAAGAGGAAGTTTATGTCTCATCATAGCCTAAAGGTTTGGTAGTTAATGGCAAAGAAGATAAGGTTTACATGTTCAAAAAGTCATCTATGGTTTTAAAAGCAAGCGTCGCGGGCAATGGTACAGTTCAATTGATTCATATTTCCAGCAGAATGGTTTTGAAAGAAGTACACTGACCTCCTCTTTATGTAAACAAGAAATGTAAAATGATTTTTTGGTGGTATGTCTTACGTTGACGAAGGATATATCTGTTTCCGAGGAGTCTATCGTCACTTAATTTAAGGACGGCATGATAAGAATTTTGAGATGTCTGATTTGGGTTCCCTGCTGCATTATTTTCTTTGGTCTTGAGTTGAAACCGGGAATTGATGGCATATTTCTTTCACAAAGAAAATATGAAACCAATCTTTTGAAAAAGTTTTACTATGGTAAATTGTAAAGTTACTGCTAAATACGCCAATTAATATTGATGATAAGTTGTGTCGTGATGATGGTTCTTAAATGGCAAATGGGACCTTATTTTAAAAGTCTGGTTGGTGGTTTGAACCCTTGTCTCATCAATACCAACTCGCTTTCTCTGTGGAGTCATTCGAGATTTATGCACAATTCCAAGCAAGCTTCACCTTGAGTTGTCAAAGAGAGTGCCTGAGATATCTCGCTAGGAAACAGCGCATTGAATTTGGTTTTCTTGTTAATCTTGGAGCTTGAGAAATTTCAGGAGTTCAAAGAAGCAGGAGTAGTGGGCCTTTTACTTCAGAGGCTGACTATATTGCAGACCCTCTGCAGCTTGTCAAGTAGTTTGGTTAAGGAGACCACCCTTTTGTTACAGACTTTAATACACACCCCTGCGTGCGACCAATATTTTTTGTGACAAAATATATCCTGCGATTTTGGGATTACAAGAAGCCAGCATTTCACAGTAAACAAGCACTTATTTAGCTTCACTATATTGCGAGGTCTTGTTTCTACTGGCGAAATTCTTTTGAAGTCTTTGTGAAACAAATAGCAAATAGCAGACACTTCACTAAGTCCACTCCGAAGCAAAGCACAGTTCTTCAGAGGTCAACTTGGAGTTTGCAGGTTTTGAATCAAGGGGGAGGGTTGAGATGATTCCAGAGATACTTGACCAGTTTTTAGGAGGTTGTTAGTGGTCCTTTATTTTAGGCAAGGTTATGGATAATTGGTAGATTAGTACTACTAGTAATAAGTGGATACCTAAATTTCCCGTATTTCAGTTTCATGGAAGCCTATTTAATAGGCAGGTCCTCGTTTAGGTTTTATGAATGCAAACACCAGAAACAAGAAGTTAGGCAGTAGCTTCTATTTTCGTTTGCTCTATTCTCTGTTCACTTTCTCCCTTAGATTTCCTTTTTCTTTCCAACAGTTTCCATCATGAATTCTGAGATCAATCCCTTTTCCATCAATATGAACCCATTCTATTGCACTTTACACATCAAAAAAAGAATTCAAGGAATGAAAAGCTTACCTTTAGCCTTAAGAATGGTGAAAAACGAGTAAGAATCGCATGTGATTCGTTCTTTAGCTGTAAAAGTTGAAATGTGACAAATAAGGTCATTTAGGAATTTATTAACGACATTGATTCATTCTTGACCCGTTACAGCATCACTCATCCCGCCACAACGGTGACACTAGATTGAACAATCCACTTGCCTGAGCGGCATTCCCGAACAAGTGAGCTATTAAAGACTTTAGTCCCGTCGAACCTGTCACAACACCCAAATCCCGCCGTAGCGTCTCTGCCAAGGAACCATAACTTGGCACAAAAGAGGCATAAACGAAACAAAGAGTTGAATTTTACTAAAAAGTTTGTGGACACAAGATTTCTCCCCATTGAATTTTCTATTACAACGGAACCTTTTCATTAAATTGAGAAGGTAAAAACAAGGTTTTGATCTTGTCGATATATATACTCATTTGTAACTAGAATTACATCCATTCGGATGCTAAAATTATTAGTTGTGGTATATGACCTCAAAAGTAATCAAATGAATGGAAAAAAAATTTTAAATGTTAGAATTGAGAAGAAATTTACATGCACAATCCGAGGTTTTGTGTTTCCGGATAAATAAAAGAAGTGTGCGAACCTTGTGTTAAGTCCCATATTGAGTAAACAAGCTCCATCACTACCATAAGAAATTTTGAGCAAACCATGTTGATAATGGCTTTAAGAATACGAAGGGATAAGTTTTACATTAAAATCACAAGGTCATTGTTTGTTTGTATATTGGTGATAGGTGTCCATCATAGAAAACACTATGACATAAATGCTCCTAACTTATGCTAGAAATAAAGTTTGGAATGAAAAATCCTGAAGTTGTTGATGCTATCTTAGTTAATAATCCTTAGAACTCCATAATGTTTTAGCATTTTCACGTCTCTTGCATTGAATATACGTGACTATTTTAAATATGTGGATTTCAAATTTATTACGTCTCCAATAAATGTGAGCTTTACATTTTCACAATAGTAAAACGAAAGTGACTCTTGGCAAGGATTGGGAAGTATGATGTATATCATGAAGTGTGCGATCAGATATAGTTTTGTGCTATTAATAACCTTAGTCGGTTGCACAAGTGATCCCAATCAAACTCATTATAATCTGCAATAAATTTGAAGTTATGTGTAGTATTTAAAAAAATAGCTTAAAAATATTCTTGCATTATAAACAAATATCCAGAAGTATGGAAAGGATATAATGATGCAATTGGGACCATCGGACAAATGAGTTTAACTTCATCACGAGTGGATATATATTGTAATATTGATAGAGAGCAGTCTCTTTGAAAGTATTTCAAAGACCACATGTATCACTAGCTCTATAATGATCTTTGAGCTAGGCAAGCTCATATAAGTCGTGAATAAGTTGAAAGACTTCAGAAATTTCTTATAGCATATTTTTTTTGACCCAACCATTGATATTAGGCATGCATAAAGTTTGATAGTCAAAGATTGCAATAGTAGTGCATGGAGCATGATTTTATAAAGAAAAGTCTCCATCTATAGGAATTTAGACATGATAACGTTAAAAAACTTCTCTCTAAGTGGAATTAATCCAGAATTGACTATGTAAAGTCAAAGGAAAATGTGTCCGGATCCCCTTAAAAGAGGCCTAACTAGAGGAAAGTTTCAAGATATCAAGGGGATGGTTTGGAAGGCTTAGGACAAGTCCATACATGGTGTACTCTATCTAGTAGACTTGGAAATCCCAAGGACCTAGATTTAAGGAGAAAAACCAAGTTTGGATAACGCTTTAAAATTGTCAACCAACTCAATCCCCCCCCCCATTCTCATTATGAAGACAAACCGCTCAAGAATAGGACACAGACCATCAAATGCTTGTTTAATGAGTTAATAAAGCTTAATGAATTTTAATGAATTTGCTAAGTTTTTGCAAGTTGACCAAATTAAGTGTATCTCACTATAACACTATTAGAAATCACTATGTGAAGTGTGAGGTGGTAAGACGCTGCAAAAGAATCATTGTCAAATCCTATTTTCTATAACACTCATGAACCAGGAGGTGTTTCATACGGCTGAACGACACCACCGTAAAAAACATTAATGGTAAATGGTTAATTATAGGACATATGATTGTCTAGGTATACACCATAGATCGACGGTTCAATGATATCGCATCTGCCAATTGACCGAGTATATCCGACATATGTTCACTACTGAAAGTCAAAGAGGAACCTACTTATCTCGATGCTATTATGTAGAGATACTATCTCTAATAATGACTTACTTGAGAAAACTTTTCCACTTTTCACAATTCAAATTTGTTATCACAACAACAATACAGTGAAAAGGAGTTTAAGAAATATTCTGAATTAATTACATGTCATCTAATTATGGTTGATTAGAATAATACTTTATTGATGAAAAATCATGAAGCTCGTCCTACTTGTTCTGCTCCATTCGCTAAAGAAAATTTATTGTACGGCACATATCAATGTAATCAATACAAAATAATTATCCCGATCTTGAAGTGACTGGATGAACGCGGTATAGGATGAAATAGTTTATCGTCTATGTTAGAATGTCAATATTATTCACTTAATGATTGAAAGGTCACTAGGCCAAATAATGTCCGTACGCCTGGTCCCATTGTGAAACTGTTTAAGCCTCTCTCAAACAAAGATAATAATTTTCCGGTCACACTTTTCTTTTCAGAATTATGGGGATGGAGAAACTCCCTCAAATAAATATGATAATATTGAGACAAATTTTACATGTAAATTAAAGATGATTACTATGAAGCCTCCCAAATATTACTTATTTCAAAGATGATTATTTTAATGAGAGTATTGATTGAAGAACTTGTCAGCTAAGTGAGGATAAATTTATAAGAATAATTGTTTTTTTTTATGTTTGCAACAATTTTGTTCCTTCATAATGCTTTTGTTACAGTTAGTTTACGTCTTACAAATTCTAAATTTTTTGCCGATTTCATAAAGTTGTTGGTTTTTTCACATTTTTCTATTTCTATTTTTATTTTTTGAAGCATTTGAAAAATTTCCTATCCATTCGTTAGATTCAAAAATCAAAGCATGATTATCCATATATCTTTTGATATGCAACAACACACCATTCTAAAGATTTAAGAACACTTAATAACTAACACCTACAAAATACAGGGCAAGATATATTAGAACAATTAATAACTAAGGAACCTTAAAATATATGGAAAAAATATATATCTTTAAATTTTCTAAAAATGACAAGAAGTATTAGAATTATTAATAACTAAAGAACATAAAATATATGATAAGTGGTATTTGTCTTACTAATTTCTACATTTTAGTACAATTACCTAAAGTTGTTTGCCTTTATATTTTTATGTAGAATATGGAAATTCCTAGTAAAAATATATTAGAACAGTTAATAACTAAGAATTCTTAATATATATGGCAAAAAGATTATATTTTTAATTTTTTTTAAATGGCAAGAAATATTAGAACTATTAATAACTAAAGAACATAGAATATTTGGTAAGTAGTAATAGGAGAAATAAGAAATAAAGGAGTACCAAACTGTATGGTAAGAGAAATACAAAAATTATGTGGTAAGAATATTTAAAACTTATTTAAGTAGTATAAAATATATGGTAAAAAGTATTTAGAAATAATACTTAAGTAGTTCCTAAAAATATATGATACTATGGCACCCCTGACTAAACCCTTGCGGTGGGAGAACAAAACTAAGAAAAAACGACGCATTTAAAACTACAAAAGCAAGGTTAAATACTAAATTAATGAAGTTTCTTATAAAAACTCCACCAGCAACATTCTAGAAGAACTAACTAAAATTCAGAAGATTTAACATAAACCTGAAGTCAAATGTAACAAACATCTAAGTCATAAAAACATTTTCTAAGAAAGGAAATAATTCTAACTAAAGAACTCTTACTAATGAACTAGTCAAGTCTTGAATGTGGGAAAGACCTCAAGAACTCTAAAAGCACCCGAAAGATGCTTTTTTAAAAAAAGGGGGGTCATCCTTAGATTTCAATAAAATCACAATTTTTTATGCGAGGTTTGCGTATAACCACTGAAAGATGCCCTGTACACATAAAAAATAAGAGCATGTACAGAATCAGTACACAATCACTGTGTACTGGCATGATTGCACGACTATTCCGCTAGTGCACTGATACGTGTTACCCGACCAAGTTAGCTTGTAAAACGCAACAATTTGATCCCATTTTTATGTAAGAACGTGGCAACCGTCCCAGTTAGTTATGGAACATGACAATATGATCTATCAACACACCACAATAACATTCACAAGTATATTCTCAATAATCATACAATCAAGAAGTGGTTCATGCCATATAATCATGTGCTCATACTCATCTACAATTAGAGTGATCAACATGCAAGATCCACATACACACATGCATCATAATAAAGAAAGAATAAACATATATGGCAAAATCATAGAATCACAACCATTAGCTAGCTCGAAACAAGCTTGAACCGTAAGAAACTTGATTCTTTCCTTTCCGGATTCGTTCCGCTTATTCATGGTCTACAAACAATCAAGGTAATATAAGAGTCAATATATAATCACTAATTATTCGGATTACTAACAGTACTAACAAACCCTAGATCATCCCATGATCCGATTAAGGTTGTTTCTGTTGAGAAGTGATTCAAAGATACTTGACCAAGTCTTTAGGAGGTTGTTAGTTAGTTCCCTTTATTTAAGAAGCGAGGATCATCATTAGTTGCAGATAAATAATAGCTAACTATAATTTAGTGTGGTACCTAAATTTCAGTATTTTCAGTTTCTTTCAGCCTATTATAATACGGCAGGTCATCGAAGTTACATAATGGTAAAAAAAGCAGAAACAAGAAGTTGTTGCAGTAGCTTCACTTTTCTGTTTGGCTCTATCTCTGTCACTTTCTCCCTTAGATTTCCTTTTTCTATCCAACAAATCTGGTATCATAAGCAAGGTTCCTTTCTGGACATTGAGTGAGGATCGTGAGGTTTAAATCATATGCAGTTTTGAGTGACATACAAACGAGTAAAGTGTTGAGACAAAAGAAAAAAAATGGCAGTGAATGGTATTTCAATCATCTTCGCAGCCCCCTCATACGCCAATTTTTTACTGGGAAAGTATGAGTATAAATTGAGTATCAACATGAAAAACTCTTTTCAATCACAAGAAGTTTGGGAGTCGTGTGTGGAAGAGGCTTTTGTGGATCTAATCTACAGGATCTGACGAAGAGATAACCTAGAAATTGAAAGAGATCAAAGACGACGCCAAGCTTTATTCCGTGATTCGACAGAAGTTCATAATACAATGTTTTTCCAAGATTTGGCAAGGCAGCAACTACATCTTCTCAGGCATGGATGATTTTGAAGAAGGAATTCAAGGTTAAAGCTAAGGTTGATTTACAGTAAAATTCAAGGCTTACCCATCAGCGACTTTGAAACTCTTCTATGAAAAGTGTAATAATTGTTCAAACTAATTTTGTCTAAGTTTCTTCTCTTGTTAATCAAATGACGTCTTATGGTGAAGATATATCTGAAGAAGCGATAAGTGTAAGCAAAAGTTTTAAGGAGGTCTTACTCCAAAATTTGAACATATTGTTTGTTGGGCGATTGATGAATCTTATACTTATATATCTGATTATCTTTGATGACTAAGTGAGTTCTTTTGCAAAGTCTCATGAAGAGAGGCTCCTAAGGTCACAATGAAAAAAAGTGAAGAAAAGGCATTTCAGGTGAAGAGGGAAATCCACTCTATCAGAAAGATAAGCTATAAAATTTTGCAAATCTGTGGCGAGGCAGAGGTGGCTTTCCAGTAAGGTCATGGAAGAGGCCAAGAAAGAATTCGATATAGAGGAGGACCAAATGAAGAGAAGCAAAGGACGTTTTGTGCCACTACTACTTGCAATAAAACCAGGTCATAAAGACACTTATTTGTTGTCAAAAAAGGAGGATGAGAAATATCCAAGAAAGCTATTGGCAAGAACAATGATGAGGAAAGGAGTAAGTTGTTCATGGCCCCCATTGATGTGAAAAAGAGACTCCTAACGATGTTTGGTTGTTTGGGATCGTGGATGTTTCCAATCATAAGTCTTGAATAAAATCATTTTTCAAGATCTAATGATGATCAAAAAAAATCAACGTGAGGCTTGGAGATTAACACGAACAAGAAAGTTTCAAGGTTGAAGGAGAATCACTATTAGCATTAGGACCATCCAAGGTAATGCTAAATTTTAGAGAGTGAATGTTTGTCCTAGTCCTATCTCATATTTTTGCTTAGCAATTTTGGACAACTAATGATTAGCGTGTACTCAATTTGTTTTGATGAGGGTTTGCAACTATTAAAACTAAGAATCTGGGAAAACCATTGCTAAGTTCCAAATGACTACAACAACAAATGTTTCGCTTTTAGAAGTTTTCAATTGTTGAAAAGTGTGTATATGGTAGCTAGTGGAGATGCATGAAAGCTCGACTGTGGCATTTGGCCGTTATGGGTCATGGAAATGTTAACGGTTGAAAGTTCGTGAGCCAAAAGGAAATGGGTTTTGTTTGGTGGCCAACATTGGAATCTTGATTTTTGTAAAAACTAAACTGTGTTATGGAAAACAAAGTAAAAGGTTTTTCCTGTAGGCAAGTCTTGTCTTTGGAGAGCTTCGGTTTTCTATTGAGAATTAGTACATGGCTGATTTGGGCGGAATCCTAATGAGTGTTGAGTCCTTAAGGCAGTAGGTGATACTTTCGGGCTCTCTTTTACTGAATATTATACTCATACTAAGATTGGATTATTCTTGAAATTTAAAAAAAATCTGAAACGTTTACAATTTCAAAAATTTACCTATTTTTGTTGAGAGGCAAAATGGATGTAGACTCAAAACTCTTCGGACAATAGCAGGTTGGTGAGTTTTAATGTCAAAGAAGTATGTGCCTTTTGTGAGGAAAATGGAATACTAGGAGAGCTCACAGCACCTTATACACCCGAGCGAACAGTGTAGCTGAACGAAAGACCGCACATTTTGTCGAGATTGGCAGGAATCATGATGTGGAAGGTAAGGTGTACTGAAGTGTATTTGGGCTGAAGCTCTGTTGCCACTGTGAAGCTTGTCATTTGCGAATATTGTCTCCCACCAATGCTGTTTAACATAAATCGAACACCATATTGAGCTTGGATAGAGGTAACAAGCCAAAGGTAGGCCACTTAACGGTTGCTTTGGAGTAGTAGCTTATGCTTGGTGAATTCAGCAGGGCTCGACGATAGCTTGATTGAAAAATTTATCTTTGTTGGATTATCTCAACAATCCTAAGCCTATAAGCTATACAATCCCGTGAGTGCAAAATTAGTGTCAATAAAAGAAAATGTTTGTGTTTAAATGAAGAATGAAGCTGGAACTTAATTCAGGAATGAAAGTTCAAATATTCAATTGTTCCCTCTGCGGTTATTGTTGATAAAAAGGTATGGGAGCAGATCATTTTTTGGCAGGGTCCATCGACTCACCCAACTACCTCCCAATTGCACCATCACATCTCCACATTGCAAGAACTGCAGCTTAGCCACTCCATTAAGAAGATCAACAAGATTAGGAACCAACATCCAGATATGTCTAAAATATCCTTTGTATTTATTGCTTTAACTTGTTTCAGATCCTATTTTTCTTGAAGATGCTGAAACAGCAGGGTAAATGGTGCAAAGCTATAGAAGAGGAGTTGTGTTAGCTATTCAAAAGAAATAAAACTGGACTTGGTACATTTTGTCCAGAAAGAAAGAAGCTATGGGCTCAATGGGTGTTGTAATAACCAAATATCATGGCAGATGGAAGCATCCACAAACACAATGAATGCTGCGGTCGCAAGGGTTTATTCCAACCACAGGTATTGACTTCGACGAACTTTTTCTCCTTTTTCCCTGCTTTGAAACTGTGAGAATTTCTTAGCTTTGCTTGCTATTTAAGATAAAAAATTGGCCAGTTGTACATTTGATGTTAAATCTGCTGTTTTAAAGGTTTGGAAAGGAATTTTTATGTCTCATAGCATGAAGGAATTTTGTAGTTAATGGCAAAGAAATAATGTTTACACGTTAAAAAGCCACCTACTACTATTGCTTAAAGCAGCGTCGTGGGCATGGTACTTTCAGCTTGATTCGTATTTCCAGGAGAATTGGTTTTTTGAAACGTGAAGTAACCAATGATCCACGCTTTTGTGGTACAACAATTGGTAAAAATGATTTTTTTGGTGGTATTTCTTTACGTTGACGATATGATATATTATGGGTTCCGAGTTATTCTATCGTGCACTGATATAAGGGCTTGCATGATAAAGAATTTTGGAGATGTTTATTTGGGTCGCTGCTGGCATTATATTCTTTGTCTTGAGGTGAAACAAGGATTATCGCATTTTCTTTCACCAAGAAAAATCAACAAAAATATTTTGAAAAAGTATTTTACATGGTACATTTAAGTTGCTGCTAAAACGGCCAATGAATATGACTGAGAAGTTGGTCGTGATAATAATTCTAATATGGAAAATGCGTCCATATTTTAAAAGTCTGGTTGGATGGTTTGAACTACTTGTCCCTCTCCGAACAGACATCAAAGCTTCTCGTTGGAGTCATATCGAATTTATGCACAATCCAAGCAATCTTCACCTGCCTGTCAAATAGAGTGCTGATATATCGCTGGGACAATCAAATAGGCCTGGGCATTTGGTATTCTATTCTAAGGGTAACAATCACACAACTAGCTTTAACTCTAATCGTGATTACTTAGGCAACATTGAGACAGAAAGATCCCATCTGTTTTTGGGTGTTTAATCTTGGATCTGGACAATTTCAATGGAGTTCAAAAAAAGCAGGAAGTAGTGGCCTTATCAACTTCAGAGGCTGATTATTGAAGCAACCTCTGCAGCTTGTCAAGCAGTTATGGTTATGGGATACTTGTATGGGCAACTTAATCAAAAACGAGCTGTGCGTACACAGAAAAAACAATTTTTTTGTGCCAAGATATCTGCTATTGACTCAAAATGCAACGAAGAAAATAGCATTTCATTAGTAGAACAAGCACATTGAATTTGGCTATCACTTTTCGGGTTTATTCTATTGGCGAATTACTTTTAAGTCTTGTGATACAATGAGCAAATAGCAGACATCTTCACGCGGGTCCCTAAACAAAACCCACGCTACGCCAGCAAGCACGAGTTCTTCATAGGTCAACTGGAGTTTGCAGGTTTTGAATCAAGGTAGGTAGTGTTTAGAAGGTCATCCAAAAGATACTTGGACCAAGTCTTTTAGGAGGTTCTTTAGTCCTCCTATATTTTAGCAAGGTTTAGATATAGTGGCGATTCGTATCTAACTATGTAATAATTCGGTATCTAAATTCAGTATTTCAGTCATTGAAGCCTATTTAAGTAGGCATGTCTCGTTAGTTTTCAAATGGCCAAAACCAGAAACAGAAGTTTGGCATAGCTTCAACTTTTCTTTTGCTCTATTCTCTGATCACTTTCTCCCTTAGATTTCTTTTTTTCTTTCCACAGTTTTCACACATCATGAATTATGAGATCAATCCCTTTCCATCAAGATATGAACCCATTACTTTTGCACGTTACACGTCAAGAAAATGAGAATTCAAGGAATCAAAAGGGCTTACCTACCTTTAGCCTTAGAATGGTGACCAATGACAGTACGAATCGCAGGTGATTCGTTCTTTTAGACTGTAAAAGTTCAAAAAAAAGAAATGTGACAAATAAGGTCATTTAGGAATTGTTAATTAAAACGAAAAACAATTAATGCATGCTTGACCCGTCACAACACAGCCAAAAACCTCCTCCTCTTCACCTCCTACCCGCCACAGTTGTTGACAATAGAGTGAACAATCGCACATTGCCCAGAGCGCATTCCCGAACCAGTGAGTTATTAAATACGTTAGTTCCGTTGAGCCTGTCACAGACGCCCCAATCTCCGTTTAGCGTCTCTGCCCAAGGGGAAACCCATAACTTGGCATAACAGAGGCATAACAAACAACGAGTTGATTTTACTACAAATTTTGTGGACACACGTTTCTTTCTCGGCCCATTGAATTTTCTATTACAACGATAAAACCTTTTCATTCAATGTGAGAAGGTTAAAACATTTTGTCTCCCTAACTATCAAATTTTTTTTGAAACACATGTCTCTCTTTTATACCACTATGATCATGGTTTGTGTAATACACTCTCTCTTTTATTTTAAAAAAATTATCGCATCACATTACACATGGATAAAATATTCAACATTGACAAAAATTAAAAAAATTATTAGTATTATTAAAAATAATTGTCCAAAAAATTTAATTTTTCTTTTATAAAATAAAATATAAAATAATTTTCATAGCCCTCCTCCTTCTTGGATTTTTTTACATCATCCCCGACCCCTCAAATACTAATTTAAGTATTATTTTATTTATTTAAAAATAATTCTATCTACCCCACCGAATCATCCACTTTAAATTTTTTGTTCATTTTGCCTTAGATATATACAAATCAAAAATATTTTTTTACTTGCCACCGCAAGATTTTTTAAATTTCTTACTTGTTTATGTTATATTCGATACACTAGTAGAATTTTTATTTCTGAAAAAACTAATATGTACATGTATATCTAACATAAAATGAAAAAAAAAACGTAACAAATAACATAAACAATAGGAAACAGAGGGTCAAAATAGTATGTGGTGGATTTTTTAAATAAAAAAAAAAAAAGGACTTCAACTTTCCTCCTCAAACAAATAAACAATCTTTCTTCCCGCAATACCCTCATCTTTTTTTAGGGGGGGCGGAGCTGAGTGCCTTGGGCCTACATAAACAATTCCACATACACATGCTTAAAATACAAAATCTCTCTACTACTACTGTCTTCAATAGGGGACGGGTTGGGTGTGAATATGAATTTTAAAAAAAAATTTATTAAAGAAATATTACTTCACAAATTTATATGGATATAATATTTTAATAAACTTAATAAATTCTTAATAGTTTTTTATTAAATTTTTTGTCAAGATGGAATATTTTATCAATGTGATATGCTATATGTCAAGACTTTTTCAAATAAAAGAGAGAGTGCATTACACACACCACTAGGGTGTGTTTCTCAAACTAAAAATTGATGGTTTCATTATGTAACTTAAACACTCAATAGTTTGGGTATGAAACTCAATAAAAGAGGATAATTTTAATGTCTAATTTGTGATATTATTCCGTCTTGAAAGATCGGTAAAAGGAATGGAAACATAAAAATACAAACCGTTGTTCTGTTTTAAAACAAATTGTTGTCTTTTATGAAAACTAGATGTTTCGTCAATACTCGTTATTTCCCAAGTTCAATGCTTTAATGACTATATTCTTCTTATTTTATCCGTGAAAGTTTATTAGCCTAGAAATGCATGTTTGACCACATAGAAAAAATAAAGAATATGATTCATAATCGAATATGTCAAATTAATTAGATCTAAAATAAATTAATTTATGTTAAAAAAAAAGTTCATTGAATGAACTTGACTTAAGAAATACTAAATAAGGATACTATGGGTAAATAACACCGATATGTAGACTGATGAGAGACACTTGAATTATTAAGAATGCCCTCCACAACCCTAGGCTAGCTAGAAATGAACCATTTTAAGTATGTACGAAACTAGAATCACTATGCCCATATAATCATCCCTTGACACTATGATCACAACATGAACAGTCATGGTTCGACTAATAGAGAAACCTCTCTTTAAGTAACCTCAATTCTTAGGAGGAGCACTACCAAAATCACCTAACTAATTGTCCCTCAGGTCCTCATGTTGTTCAAATCCCTCACGTTTAATCATCTCTAACTCTTTGACAACATCTATGACGTTCCGAAATAGAACACTAGAAGCGGTAATTTGAGAAACTCTTGTATGAATCGAAATAATAAAAATTTTAACAAACTTTGTCACTGGCTGTCTCAATGGGACGTGTCATGAGAGTATGCCTAGCTGAGACATTAAACATAACCTCACATTAAACATAACCTCATAACTTAAATTTTTCATATCCAAATTTATAGTCAAAATTTAAATAAAATAAAAATGATTGTCAAAATACAACATCTTGATAGAGAGAGGGAGTTGTCAAATGTTTTTAATTTTAGAATTCGAAAGTAAAAAAACAACATCTATGTAGAAAGGGTTGGTGATAAAATCCTATACTAAAACGCAAAAAAAAAAATCTGTAACAATGTATAATAGAAGCATTTGCATGTGAAAAACTCAAACTCTACACCAATGTTTGCTAGAAGCATTTGCATTTGCATGTTAGAATTGTCGATAACTTCTACCCATACAAATAGCAAAAAATCCTATGAGTGCTTTCCGCAGCTGGTAAACCCTTCTCTCCTCTGTTGTTTTTCGTCTCCTTCAATAATTTCCTGGCCGTCTTCCAAATCTCATTGGAATTTTTTTATTTTTCTTTTCTTGTGAGAAATAGAAAATTGTCCTTTTCCTTCCCTTCACTATTACTCCTCCGCATACCAGATCGCGACCTCCCCAAATCCAGTGTGAGGGTACTCTTATTATTCCATTTCTGGTGATAGTGGCTCGCTTAATTCGGCTTTTCCTCTTACAGTACTAATATGGCAGATATCATCTCCTCCATGACATTTATTTTTAATCCTAGATCCAATTTGTTCAGGGCGGAAATTATTTATCAATATCATTCAAATCCGAATCGCTTAACAATAGATCCCGATTGAAAAGAGGGAAAATTGGCTGCTGGAATTTAGTCGGAGTGTCATAGATGAATTTCGCAATTGAGTTACCCGAATTTTCAGAGGCTAACGAGAATTCAAAGTCCTCTTCGCTATTGTTCTCCTCCGCCTGAAATTCATCAGAGATTTTAGCAGCAATATCTGATACAAGTCCATAGTTGTTAAAACTGATGCACAAATTTTCATCTTTTCCAACTTCGTTCATATTTGTTTTGAGTGATATGAAATTTTTTGTTTTGGTTCTCCTCTGCTTCTTATGGGTTTTATTTATAGGGGTTGTGCAAGTCTACTTTCCTTGTTGGAAGAGATCTCATATCATTAAACACATGTTTCTAGAACTGATAGAGTCTTACCAAGTGTTTGGATTATATTAAAGTTGGTCAAATTTATTATTGAATAAATTTTTTATTTAAAAAATGTTTAACAAATATTCAAATAACTTGAAATAAGTTGAAAAGTGTTTGATAAGATAAATAATAAAAAAATAATTCATTAATATAATTTTGTTTAATTAATCAAGAGATTTTTAATTTATTCTGATTGGTAATAGAAGGCCGTAAACACATAAAATATAGTACGAAGACAGAATCTAGAATAATTACTAATAGTAAGTATCATTAAAACATTAGAAAAAATTTAGAATAATTAATAACCCAAGGATCCTTAAAAAAAATGGACACGTAAATAGTAAAATAATTAATAACCTAATTAAGAAGACTTATATATATATATACACACACATACACACACACGGTGTCCATTACCATAGAAAGCTCACATCTTCAAGGATGTGTTTTCCCATAAAAGGGGCATACCCGTACACACCAAAAAAAAATAGTAAAGAAGAACATTATTTTCCTTTATTTTATTATTTTTACTATATATTTCGTCAGTTTCTCCCTTTCTTCTATTCTTCCTTTTCTTCTTCTTTTTTAACTAATATTTCATCCTTTCTTCTATTTTTCCTTTTATTCTTCTTTTTTAACTAATATTTTATAACATATTATCAGCATAAAACTTTATATTTCTGGTATAATAAGCACATACTTTATATGTCTCTAGTTACATTTTTGTTCTTTATTTATTAAAATTATTTTAGTTAAATTAACCTATTGATCTGTATTTGGTATATCTAACTCTAATATGATTTACTGAGTTATATTAATTTTTGGAGTATGTATTCATTTTCTTACAAAATCAACTTTTCTTATATATGAATAATGTATAAATTATAACTTTACCATAATTTTCCTTGAACATTTTGCAATATATGCTTCTAAAAATTTCATTTATTTATGTTATTATTATATCTAATTTTTATGTACCTTGCAATAGAAATTTTCTTTTTGTATTTCTATATTGCTGAATTTATTTATGTATTTCAAAAACCGTGATTTTATTTGTATATTTCTACATTTACCTTAAATTCATATCTCTCTTTCTGATTTTTTTATAAGTAATTATTTTATTACTTAGCAATTAATTATTTCTAACTCATCTCTCTTCTTCTAGTGTTCATCAAGTCAAAGTTATCAACTTTTGAGTTTGTAGCACTTGATATTATCGAAAAAATTATTTGTCATGCGTTGTTGATGCTAAAATTCACCATGACGATGAAATTCGTGGTGATACTATTAAACAAAAAAATGAAGTTTCATGTCAGGATAAAGCGAAGACCATGATATTTTTTCCTACATCATCTCCACGAGGAATTAAAAACTAAATATTTTACCCTCTTGAAATATGTATTAATTTGAAGGATCGATATGAAAACCTAAAACTTACAGTGTTAACAAAAGCTAGAGATGAGTGGCTAACCCTTTGAATTCAAGATTTTAAAACTCTATAAAAGTAAAATTCTGCTCTTCATAAAGTAAGTTCCACATTAATATTATATGGAGATACCATCACTAATAATGACTTATTTGAGAAAACTTTTCCACTTTCACAATTCAAATTTGTTATCAAAACAATAATACAAAGAAAAAAGTTTTTAAAATATTTTGAATAAATTACATGTACTTATGGCTTAGCAGAATAATGCTTTATTGATGAAAAATCATGAAGCTCATCCTACTTTTTCTACTCCATTCGATGAAGCAAATGTTGTAGCACAGTCACATAAATCAGTGTGACTAAAGAAAAACTAATTATCCTAATCTTGGACGTGAATGAGGACGGGTATTGGACTAAATGATTATCGTCATTATGATGATCTATATTTCGTCACCGATATGATATAAAAGTCCTAGGATGTAATGTCGTAAACGCCTTATCATTTTTGAAACTTTATCACCCCCTCTTTGAAGAGAAGATAATAATATGGCGGCACACTTGTCTTTTCAGAATGATGAGGATGAAGAAACTTCCTCAAATAAATATGATAATATTTAGACAAATCTTACATATAAAGATGATGACATAAAAGCCTCCAAAATATTACTTATTTCAAAGATGGATATTTTTTTGAATATTAATTGAAGAACTGGTTATCTAAGTGAGGATAAACTTATAAGAATAATTGTTGTTTATTTAATTATGTTTTCAAATATTTTGTTCTTCTGTAAATGCTTTTGTTACGATATTATATTTTACTAATTTCTACATTTTAGTTTACTTTTATGAAGTTGTTGTGTTAAACATTTTTATATTGCATTTTTAATTTTTATGAAGAATGTCAAATTTTCCCAATCATTAGTTAGATTCAGAATCAAGCATGATGATATATATGTGGTTATAAGATTGGCAAAGCACCCATCCTATTCTAGGGAGATATTAGAACACTTAATACTAGACGCTTCAAAATAAGGGCAACAATATTTAGAATAATTAGTAACAAGGAACCTTAAATATATGGCAAAAATATAGGGCAAAAAAGATATAACTTTTTTTTTTAAATGGCAAGGAAATTAATAACCTAAAGAAGCCATAAAATATATGGTAAGGTTTATTTTTGGGTCTTACTATTTCCTCATTTTTAGTACCTTTCAAAAATTGTTGATTTTTTCACGTTCTTATATTGGTTATTTTTTTTACTTTTATGAATAATATGGAAAATCCTAGTCAGACAATTAGAAAATTAATAAACTAAAACCTATAATATATGGGGGGTGGGGGGGAAAAATTATATTTTTAATTTTTTTTTAAAAAGGACAGAAATATTAGAATCTATTTATAACAAAACACCTAAATAAGATGGTAGGTTAGTAAATGGAGAAAGAAGAATATTAAGGAAAGTGGGAAAATGATGGAAGAGAAATACAAAAACTATAGGGTAAAGATTTAGAAAAAAACTTAATAATAATTACGTTTTCCTAAAATACATGGTCAAATTATTTACGAAAATTAATTATGAAGAGTTCTTAAATATTATACGAATTAATTGAGAAAATCAATAACTAAATAGCCTATAATTATGGTAATGAATTTTAAGAGTATTAAATAAATTAAAATTCCTACATAGATGATTAAGAAGTAATTAGACAATTAATAGTTTAGGAAATTTAGTAGTGGTTGAAAATATAGAGAATAAGGTTTTTCAAAAACAAACACCCTAAACTATACATTTTCTTTAGTTTCATAACTAAATTATTGAGTGTCACGACCCAAACTGTCGTGAGTGGTGTCCAAACTAAACCCTTCAGTGGGCTAAAGCAATTAAACTAAGGAAGAAGGTTAAATAACTAAATTAATGAAGTTCTCGGAAAACTCCAACAATATTCTAAAGTACTAACTAATAATGAGGAAAAAATAACCTAGAACCTGAAAGTCAATGTAACAAAACATATAAGTAACGAGACAATGTCTAAATAAGAAATGTCATAATCCTAACTAATGAAGTTTTACTAAGAATAAGTGTAAGTCTAGAATGTGGACAAAGACTCAAAGAGAATACAAAGCAGCTCGGATGATGGTAGGTCACCCTTGGATTTGAACACGAGTCACAAATATTCTATGCGAGGTCTGCCAATAGCCGCCAGAAGATGCCCCGTACTCAACAAAAATAAGAGAAAGTAACAGATCAGTCAATTTTTTTTTACACCAACCACTATATACTTGTAGGATCACATGGCTATTCCACTAGTGTAACATAAACAAGTCATCACAACATTATAACCATGCAATATATCGAATATAACAATATTGATATTGGTTAACGCATGCATAAAATTATAAATTTTATCACAAGTAGTTGATCCTCTTATGGAACATAAATTGAAATTGTTGGTGCACCGAATGGTGATACCAATCCAAGTTAGCTTGCTGGAATGTGGCAATCCGATCTCATTTTTATGTCAACAATCAATATAACACCCGAATTACAAACACTACTAACAAACCCTAGATCATCCCCTGATTTGATTAGGGTTGTTTCCACCATGAATTCTTGAAAAGATCACACCCTTTCCCCGATCATCGTAACCTATCCTGTTGCGTTTTAAAGTATCGAAAACGAATGGGACGAATGGAAAGCTTACCTTTAGCATTATTTTCATCCCCGAGCCTATACCATGGGTACTGTGCACCAAAGGACCATTGTGACCTTGAGCAGACTCTTGAACCGACTTATTTCACCTCAGCATAAGACTTTACACAACAAAAATGGAAAACAAAGTTGCATGAAAATTACTTAAATATTATCTTGGCAAAAACAAACAAAAACAATACACTTAAGTCTCATGACAAAACATCTTAAATGTAAATAAAGAAAGACTCAAATGTAAACTTTCTTACTGACTATCTGTCTATGAATCCTTTATAATACTAGATGAATGTTAGGACAAATCCCACAATATTCTATAAATGAAAAGACTAGAAAGCAACTAAAAGAGTCCTCCTGAATGAATGGAGACCTACCACTGACTTTGAGTGCTCAAGCTAGATCAATGAGGCACTGTATGTTGATCCTGGTTACGCGTCTCTGCATCATAAGACGATTCATACCAACTGAAATCACTACATTTAATGCATGAGTATGCGAGTTGGATTGCTGAACAACATAGGCTAGAATGAGTCTGAAAGAAACTGAAGAACTTACCTGGCTCAACTCAAAACTCACCTGACTTATGATTTCAATATAAACCATTACACAGTTGCAATATAAAAAAGTTGTCAAAAAATGTTTTAAGTTTTGAATATAATATATATATATATATTGATTCAATAACTGTTTAGATGTATGTAAAATACAATTAAGCAGAATGTATGTTAAGGTATTTAACTTCTTTAGTTGTCTATACTTATCACCATCACTTAAGAGCTAGAATGAAGATACAACATTTTGTCTCACGCTGCCAGAGTCGTCCTATACTTTGCCATCGATATAGAACCTGAACTGCTTCATGGATCCACTAGCCTATGGTAAGAAAAAAGCACTAGAGGAATCATCTAAAAACTATGAACCTTTTCTACCCATGGTGGCTACATGGTTTATAGTTACTTCTGTGATTTGAGATCAGCGCTCAAAACTTAGCTCAAAATCTATCTTGGAAATATCAGCATCCCTAGTTTCTTCATTTAGAAAGCTACTCTTTTCTAAAAACTTGATGGAAGGCTTTTTGGAAATCTCAGTTTTATCTTAACTTAACTGTGAAAACATTGATGAAGTTGCACAGAATACTTAGTTCCCTTATAACTCTTGAGAAATGAATTCAGTTCTTTACTCTTTTCTTGACTTGAAAACTTGAGTCTTAATCAACTCTTAGTAAATACTTAGTCCCCTTATATTTCTTTGAAGGAAAAATTTCAACTTTCTAATCTTTAATATAATCTTGAAACTTGAGACTTATGATGAAGTTAAAAAGTTTAGTAAAGACTCTTGAAGACCTTTGAGAACTTTACTTTGACTTGCTTCTGAACTTCTACACTTAACTCTCAACTCATTTGACTTTTATCTTAGCTTTCCTTCAATTGGATTATGGATTAAAGGTTTGAATTTGTGTTCTTTAATTATTTCTAGGTGTTTAGAAATCATTTGAAGTATTAGAATCATTGGAAGGTGTAAATATACCTTAGAAGGACTTAAAATGGTTAAATTACAAAAACTAGGTGAAAAACACCGATTGGGGCGCACTGGTGGTGCGCCGCGATAGCCTCAGTTGACTGAGGCTTGGTTTTGGCGCATAGGTGGCGCGCCGGGCCAGGCCATTGTTTACTAAGGCTCTCTTTTGGCACACTCCAAGCACGACACGCCTGGCCTTGCCCTGGAGTGTTTGACAATTTTTTCAACTCGTTTTCTAGTTCCAAATCGCCTAAACCTCCAAGGCTTCATCCCCAAACCCCTAGGATAATAATTACCTTCAATACCTATCAGATTTAAACCCAAAACAACATCGGAAACTAGTAATCATCATCAATGGGTATAAACTCAATCCAACCAAAAAGGAATTTGAATTGATTATCAAGAATTCAATTCTAATCATGAAGTGAAATTCTATAAATTCTGAACTAAAACAAGATTGGTTAGCGGATGAATTAACCCAAAACTAAAGAGCTCACATACCTTAATAGGGATCACCCCCGACAATTTCCACTCGCAAATCCTTGGTGTTCTTGGTTAAATATTGATCTTTCTCCCTTGTCCTTCTTCTCTTCTTTTTTTTCTCCCAACACCCTTCTTAGAAGAACTTTTCTAATGAACAAACATAATTTTACCCTATTAAACCTTTAATGATTAGAATAAACGGCTAAAAGACTAGTTCGCCCTTTCTTAAATTTCGGATTGGACTTTCCCTAACTTCAAAACACCCACCTCCGAAAGCTATCTACCCCTCATAATATCATAATCCGTGCAAACTTAGAGGACTTTCTAACCATATAAAAAACTTATTCTAAATCATCATGAGCTAGAAGTTATGAGAATTCGAAAAATTTTAATTTCTTAGCTTAGTCTAGGCTACTACGAGTTACGAGATGTTACAATTCAAAATGGTGACCAAGGAGTAAGAATCACATGGGTTTCATTCTTTCGCTCTAAAAGTTGAAAAGTGAAAAATAATGTTGTTTAGGGGTTTAATAACGATATTGAGTCGCTTCTGGTATACCACAGCGTCACTCATCCTGCCAGAGCAAATAGAACGCTCGCCAGAGCGGCATTCCCGAAATAATGAGTTATTAATGACTTTTAGTCCCATCCAACCAATCACAACGCCCAAATCCCTTTTAAGTCAAACAAAAAAAAAAAAAAGAAGTTTAAAGATCTTTGCAGTCGTATGGAAGACATTTCCATTCTTCTTTTTCGCCGGTAGGAGTATTCTCGCTTCAGAGTGTGGGGCGGCCACACCTATTCCGGTCTACCCTTCCCGGGGCGCCTGTGTTCTCGTTTCCTTTCGGAATCAACAATTTAAAATTTTCACTTCATAACTCACCTTCAATTAACCGGACCACTTTAGAAAATACCAAATTCACAATCTCGCGGGTCTTGTCTCGTGTCACTGTTATTCTTACTCTTTACTCCCCCTGCCAATTTTGTAAAGCATCGATTTTTACGTTTTATCAATTATCTATGCATTAAAGAAATTCTAAACGCACGAGACGGCGAACAAGCCCCCCCCCCTTCTCTGCCAATGGAATGAACCTTCCTCAGATAGAAGAGCTGACTGTGTATCGTCCCCATTCCCTCTTCTCGTCCTGCCGCGCGGCAAGAGGGTGAAGGCGACGTAGGTGCGGAGGCAACCGCGTGTGGACCCGCGGGTCTGTTTCTTGTCTCCGTTTTCTTCGTGGAGTGTGTGTTAGAGGGTGCTAGCGGGATTTACTAGTGGGGAGGGTACAAGGGGAGTTGCCGGGATGCAGGGTTATGTGGGTGGTGTTTCCCCAAACTAGCGGTAATGAATTGGGTGGTGGTGTGGGATCGAAGGGCGGGGTGAAGCGGAGATTTCAAGGACTTTACTCTCCCTTGTTTTAACCTTCTTCTAGATTTTACTAAAAAGTTTCCGGACCCAAAGTTTCTCCACATAGACTTTTCTATTACGACGGAACCCGTTCATTACATTGACAAGGTGAATTTCATACCTAAATTATCATTTTTTTGTGTGAGAAACACATCTCTCTCTTTTATACCACTCTGATCATGATGTATGTAATACACTCTTTCTTTTATTTTAAAAAATTATCGCATCACACTCCAGATGGATAAAATATTCAACATTGACAAAAATTAAACAAATTATTAGTATTATTAAAAATTATTATTGTAACGCCCCGAGCCTACACCCTGGACGGGACCGGCAATCGAAGACCATTGTTGGCCCTCAAGCAAACACCTAGCCTGGCTACTTAAATAAGCGAAAGACAAACCTTAACGTTGACATGAGTAAAAACATAATAAAATAGAAAAACGTCACATCATAACTTTTGCCAAATAGTAATTGAGTCTTAATAACTGAAAATAATTCAAAACCAAATAAATATAGTCTACGAAGCCTCTAAATTGTCAAGAGAGGGATGTTGGGACAGACCCACAACATCCTAAAAGCTAAGCTAATTTAGAAATGAAAAAAAAGTATGTCCACCTGAATGCAAGGAGGCTCACCACAACTTTGAAGCTCAATCTGGAATCAAGGAAGAGTTGCATGCTGATCTTTGGAACTTGTGTCTGCATCATGAAACGATACAGGCCAACAGACATCAGTACATTGAATGTACAAGTATTTGAGTTGGAGACACTCTGATCATGTTGTATGTAATACACTCTCTCTTTTATTTTAAAAAATTATCGCATCACAATCCACATGTATAAAATATTAAACATTGACAAAAATTAAATAAATAATTAGTATGATTAAAAATTATTATTGTCATGCCCCGATCCGACACCCTGGGTGGGACCGGCACTCAAAGACCATTGCTGGCCCTCAAGAGAATACCTGGCCTATCTACTTAAAATAGCGGAAGACAAACCTTAACTTTGACACGAGTAAAACATATTAAAAGAGAAATATGTCACGTCATAACTTTTGCCAAAATGACAATTGAGCCTTAATAACTGAAAACAATTCCAAACCTAAATACTATAGTGTACGAAGCCTCTAAACTATCTAGATAGGGATACTGGGACAGACCCCACAACATTCTAAAATGTAAGCTAATTGAGAAATGAAAAGAAAGGATGTCCCCCAGAATGCAAGGAGGCCCACCACAACTCTAAATCTCAATCTGGAATCAAGAAAGAGCTGCATGCTGATCCTGGGTTCCTACGTCTACATCATGAAATGATTTTGGCCAACTGACATCAATACATTGAATGTACTAGTATACGAATTGAAGATCTAAACAACGACTTAAGATTAAGGGGATTATAACAACTTACCTTGACTCTACTTAACTCAAGAGTATACTTAACTCAAATAATATACATATAAAGCAGTTTAAATCACATGACAGATATATATAGAAAACAACTTAGTTTGTAAAAGGAAATGGCCATTAATAACAAACTTTACTTCATAAGAAGTAATATATCGCCTTAGTGGATTTACTCTAACTACAACCATCACTATGAGCCTATGGATAATCAACGTCTGCCTCACGTTGAAATAGACCATCCTACCACCTGCCATTGGTATAGGACTTACCAACTTAAGGTCCACTAGCTCTCCTTACGTGAATCATCTAAAAAGTATGCACACGTCAATTCTAAGTTGCTACAAAATGGTTTTACAGGAGACTTGAGTACTATGAACGCTCATCTCAACATCGACATCGGTGCTCAGTATTACTCCCTGAAAATGTACTTTAGCTTATACTTTTAATAAAACTTCCTTGCTTTGGGTTGAGATAATTTAATGAACCCATTAGCTTTTAAAAAAGCTCCTTTTAGAAATCAATGTTCCCCTTTTAGTTCAAAACAATTTTGAAAATTCCAGTTCCCCTCTTTACTCAAATGTGAAACATCTGTAAAACTCTAGGGAATACATAGTTCGCTTATATATTTTGAGAAATGAACTCAACTCTTGTTGTTTACTTAACTTGAAACTTTAACTCTTAGGGAACACTTAGTTCCCTTATAGCTTTTTGAGATATGAACTCAAACTCTTTACTTGACTTTGTAATTTATGTCTTTAAAGCAAAATGAAAACATTTGTGAAAGACTTTAGAGAACTTATAACTTTACTTTTACTTGCTTCTTAAGTTCTAAACTTTGCTCTTAACTTCTTTGACTTTATCTTAACATTCAATGACATTAATTATGAATTCAAGGATCATGATATTATGTTTATGGATTATTTCATAATGTTTAAATGTACCTTAGAGTGTGGGAAACAACTATGAATGAGGGGTATATCACTTAGGAACTAGTAAGAAAAGATAGGGAAAAAATGGGGTCTCTAAGTGGTCCTGAACTAGTAAGAAAAGATAGGGAAAAAATGGGGTCTCCAGGTGGTCCTGGCGCTCTGAGAGGCACGAAATGCCCCAGCCTGATGGAGGCTATCCTCGGATGATTTGGAAGGCGCAGCGTGCTAGATACTGATTGACAGACTCCGTCCTAAGGGGCTTTGGAGGCACAGCGCCCCAGCATCCCCCCAACGGGTTTTCCGACCTTTTTCTTTGTTTTTCATATCTAAACCTTCCCAAACTCCCATGGATCAAACCCAAAACACTTAGGATCTAATTAACTTATTACCCAATGATTTAGACCCGAAAATAGTCCTAAAGATCCCACATACCTTGTTAGGGATCACCCTCGACGAAAATCCACGAAGCTTTATTTAGTGTTCTTGCGTCTTCTTGTTCGTTATCCTCTTTTATCATTGCTTTCAAAACCCTAGTCTATTTTATAAGTGCATAACTTAATGGGATCAGTTTATATCCCCAACATATTACTAGAAAACAAAATAGTTAATTGACTTAAAGAAAAGACCAAAACACCCGTACCAAATCCGGTTTTTGAACTTTTCCTACAGAATAGCCCATCTTCCAAAGGTCATATCTAACTTATAAAACCTTGGAAATTCGCAAACTTTACGTGGTTGAAAATATATTCTAACGATCTTTCCATCCATATAAAGAACTCACCCAAATTCTTCTTGAGCTGGAAGTTATAGTTGTTTGAAAATGGCCAAAATCTGGATTTTTTTTCCAGATTTCCTTACTTATTTCAAAATTTGATTTTTGTTGTTTTTCTTAGCTTAACCTTAGTTTATTTAGATTCCGGGATGTGACAATATCTTCCCCTTGGGAACATTCAACCTCAAATGAGAATTCCTTCTCTAAGCTAAGGATACTAATATCATTTCAGCACTCAACCACAAGAGCAAAGTAATAACATGTTTATGCATAATATTATAAAGTACTAAGAAGAAAGTCTAGTACCTTGACCTCAATTCTCTCTGGATTCAAATAGATGTGGATATTCCTTATTTATATCCTCAGCTTCCCAAGTTACTTTTTCAACAAATTGGTCCCTCCAAGGGACCTTTAACGAAGCAACTTCTTTTATCTCAACTTACGCACCTCATAATCCAAAATCTGAACCTAAACTTCTTAATAGAACATGTTATCCTTAGTCCCAACATTCTCTATTGGTATTATAAATGAAGGATCAACCAGACACTTCTGCAACAAAGAAATATGGAACACAGGATGAAACCGTTCAAATTCTTGGGGTGGTTAGCTCAAACTTCAAAGGACACATTGACCACTCTCTTGGAGATTTTATAAGGTCCAACATACCGGAGACTAATTTTTCCTTTCTTACCAAACCTCATCACTCCTTTCATAGGTGAACCTTAAGATACACCCAATTATCTACCTCAAGCTCTAATTACCTTCTTCTAACATCTGTGTAGGACTTTTGGAAACTTTGTGCAGTCTTCAACCTTTTTTTGAATGACTTTCAAATTTTCCATAGCTTTGGTGAACTAAATTTGGTCCTATCAACCCAGCGATCTTCGCAAGACTGGATTGCAAAATTCCTTAAATGAATCTACCAGTTTCATTCGGAGGCTCTATATTTGAGCTAAAAACTCTAGGTATTTCATGTTGTTATCCACTTGCTGGACAATTGAACACCTTGCAAATAAATTAACAATGTCTTTCCTTCATGTCTTCCCAACAATATACCTCTTGAATCCAACGGTACATTTGTGTGGAGCCGGATGATGGCAAAGCTGGAGCTATGAGCTTCCTCAAATCCTCTATTCAAGACCATCAACCTTGGTAAGAAAATCGGCTTTCATATTTTCACACACCCATCTCCCATTTCTCGAAAGCCAATACTCTGGATATGGACACTGCCCTCAAATTCAAGAAAAAATAGGGGTCTTGGTATTGCTTTCTGTCACCACTGGACAGCAAATAATGATTAGGCCCCTTCGTTCACTACTATGCCTCATTTTGTGTAATACATAAACCCCGACTTCCAGACGTGGCAAGTCTTGTGCAAACTTTGCTAACTCCCTCTTTTGTTCTTCAACTATGGGAAGTACTCCCAATGGACAACTTGCTCAACTATCAACAATTACCTTTACTTGGTGGTAAGAATTACTTATGTCAGAATGTCTTGAGTAATTTACAGCACCTTCTCTGGTCTGAGGTTGAGCTCGTAGTAGTGAACACAAAATATGAGGCTCTTGTGATTAAGGTGAATATATACATATGAACACCATATAAATTATGATGACAATTTATCTTCATTGCGAACGATTTTTGCAGCCCAATTCTAAGTCTGAGTTGATTAATTCGTCTCATGAACTTTCAACTACCTGGAAGCATAATTATGACCTTTCCGTTTCGGCATTAACACACAACCCAAGCCAACTCTTGATGCATCGCAATATCCCACAAATCCTTGAGTACCATCTGGTTAGGTTCCAAATAAGAGCGGTAGTCAAGCTCCTTTTTCAAATCTTGCAGCTTTTTCGTCAACAAGCTTCACAGACCATTGAATTTGACTGTCTTCTAAGTTCAACTTAGCCAAGGAGGAGATATAGATGAGAATCCTTCAACAAATCGTCCCATAATACCAGTGAAACCTTAAGGAACAACTTCTTATATATGTCGGAGATGTGGGTCTAGGCCACTCTGAATTGATTCTATCTTCTGAGTGTCAACTTTATACCTCACCAGAAACAATGGGCTAAGAAACGCCACAACCTTATGTCGAAACTCGCAATTGTGACTTGGAATACACCTCTTATCTCTAAAAGTCTAAAGAACAACCCTTAGGTGACTAGACGATCCCATGTTTTCCTGAATAAGTCAGTATCTGATCAATGAAAATGATGACGAAAATATCAAATAAGGTTTTGAAGGGACTGCTATTATGCTTGTACATGAATACTACATGTGTGTTATTCAAACCAAAGGACATAACCAGAAATTCCTAATGCCCATATGTTGTTATAAAAGTTGTCTTGGGAATATCACATTCCATAACCTTCAACTGTTGTAACAAACATCTACGTAACATAACAACGTTTACCTAAGAAAGGAAATAATCCTAACTAAAGAACTCTTACTAATAACTAGTCTAAGTCTTGAATGTGGAAAGAGACTCAAAGAAAATCTAAAGCAGCCCGAAAGATGCTAGGTCACCCTTGGATTTCAATAAAATCAAAAAAATTTATGCGAGGTTTGCGTATAACCACTGAAAGATTCCCTGTACACATAAAAAAATAAGAGCATGTACAGAATCAGTACATAATCACTGTGTACTGGCATGATTGCACAACCATTCCGCTAGTGTAACATAAGTAAGCCATCCCAACATTACAACCATGTAATATATCAAATATAAAAATTTTTATTAATGCATGTTTAACATTATACATTTTATCACAAATAGTTGATCCTCTCAAGGAAACAAAACATAAATTGTTAGTGCACCGATACGTGTTACCCGATCAAGTTAGCTTGTAAAACGCAACAATTTGATCCCATTTTTATGTTAGAATGTGGCAACCGTCCCAGTTAGTTATTCTAGAACATGAAAATGTGATCTATCAACACACCACAATAACTCAACAAGATATTCTCAGAATAATTCATACATAAGAAGTGGTCATCCCATAATAAATCAGTGTCTACTCATCTACAATTAGTGTGATCAACATGCAAGATCCACATACACACATGCATCATAATAAAGCAAGAAGAAACATATATGGCACAATCATAGAATCACAACCATTAGCTAGCTCGACACAAGCTTAAACCGTAAGAAACTTGATTCTTCCCTTTCCGGATTCGTTCCGCTTGTTCATGGTCTACAAACAATCAAGGTAATATAAGAGTCAACAGATAATCACTAATTATTCGGATTAGTAACAGTACTAACAAACCCTAGATCATCCCATGATCCGATTAAGGTTGTTTCTGTTGAGAAGTGATTCAAAGATACTTGACCAAGTCTTTAGAAGGTTGTTAGTTAGTTCCCTTATTTTTAGCCAAGGTTAGATATAGTGGCAGATTAGTAGCTAACTAGAATAGTGGTACCAAATGATTTTCAGTATTTTGGTTTATGTCAAGCCTATTTAATCGGCAGGATCGGTAGTTTATAACACAAAAAAAACCAGGAAACAAGAAGTTGTGAGTACTTCACTTTTCTTTTTGACTCTATTCTCTGTCACTTTCTCCCTTAGATTCCGTTTTCTTTCCAACAAATCTGGTATCAGAAGCTAGGTCCCTTTCTGGAAATGAGTGAGTCGTTTGAGGTTTATATGAACTGATTATTTGAGTTATACAAAAGAGAAGTGTGAGAGCAAAAGAACAAAAAGGCAGTGAATGGTATTTCATCATCTTCGCAGCCCCTCATGCCAATTTTATGGGTCAAACAGTATGAGTTTTGGTGTACAAAAATGAAATCTCTTTTCAAATCACAAGAAGTTTGGGAGCTTGTGGAAGAGGCTCTTGTAGATTCTAGAAGGCTCTGACGAAGAGGCGGGAGAAAGAAATTGAAAGAGATTCAAAAAGAAAGACGCCAAGCTTTGTCCTGATTTAACAAGAATTCATGAACAATTTTTTTCAAGCTTTGCAGCAGCAAATCTCTATCAGGCTATGGATGATTTTGAAGAAGGAATTTTCAAGGTTAAGTAAGTGATTACAGTAAATTTGCAGGTTACCATCGCGACTTTGAAAATCTTTCGCTGAAAATAATGAATTGTTTCAACTTATTTTGTATAGAGTTTCTTCTCTTGTTAATCAAATGAAGTATGATGGTGAAGATATATCCTGAAAGAAACTGTTGTAGCAAAGTTTTAAGGAGTCCTACTCCAAAATTTGAACATATTGTTGCTGCGATTGAGGAATATCTCAGGACTACTGATTATACTTTTGATGAACTAATGAGTTCCTTTGCAAGCTCATTGAAGAGAGTTTCCTAAGGTCCGTTGAAAAAAATGAAGAAAAGGATTTCAGGTGAAGGGGGAGTTCCACTCATCAGAAAGATAAACTAGACAAACTTTGCAAATCGTGGCCGAGGCAGAGGTGGTGGGAGAGTGGCTTCGAGGAAGAGGTCTGGAAGAGCCAATACGAAGTACGAGAAGAGGAGGACTAAATGAGAGATCAAAGGGGACGTTTTTGTGCCACTACTGATAGAAAACCAAGTCATAAGAAGCTTATGGTTGGCAAAAAAAAGGAAGGATGAGAATAACCAAGAACAAGAAAGATTTGCAGAGAAAACGATGATGAATGTAAGTGTCATGGCCCATCTTGTGAAAAAAGACTCATAAACGAGTGTTTGGTTTTGGACAGTGGGTTCCAATCATATGTCTGGAACAAAATCATTGTTCAAGATCATGATGAGTCAAAAATCAGACGTGAGGATTGGAGCTAACAAGAAGTTCAAGTGGAAGCGAAGGCACTGGTAGCATTATGACTAGCAAGGTAATGCTAAAATTTTAGAAGGATATGATGTTTGTTCTAGCCATCTCATAATTTGCTTCGCATTGACACAATGTTTAGCGGGTAATCATTTATTTTGATGGATGGGGTGTTGCACTATAAAAATAAGAATCTGGGAAACCATTGCTAAAGTTCCAATGACTAACAACAAAATGTTTACTTTAAAGTTTCTATGGTTGAAAGTCTTTAGGGTAAGCTAGTGGAGATGATGAACTAGGTGTGGCATTTGCGTTATGGGTATTTAAATGTTAATGGGCGAGTATTGAGCCCAAAAGAGCAATGGTTTTTGGGTTGCCAAAAAGTTGAGAATCTTGATTTTTGTGAAAGATTAGCTGTTTATGGAAACCAAGTTAAAAGGAAAAGGTTTTTTCCTGTAGGCAAGTCTTGAGAGCTTCTTTTTGTATGAGTTTAGTACATGCTGATTTGTGCGGTCCTATGAGTGTTGAGTCCTTAGGAGAAGTCGATACTTCTGCTTTTTATTGCTGATTAAACTAGTATGAGTTGGATTATTTCTTGAAATTAAATCTGAAACGTTGACAATTTCAAGGAAATTCAAATTCTTTTTTGGTTTTGAGAGGCAAGTGGATGTAGCTACAAAAGTCTTAAGACCAGGACAGGTGGTGAGTTTAGGTCAAACGAATTAGGTTCTTTTGTGAGGGGAAAATGGGAATACAAGAGAGCTCACAACACCTTATACACCGGAGCAGAACGGTGTAGCTGAACGAAAAGAACCGCACAGTGTCGAAGATGGGCAGAAGCCATGATGAATGGTTTAAAGGGTACTGAAAGTGTTTTGGGCTTGTGAAGTGTTGCATTGGTCTATTTGCTGAATATTTCACCCACCAAGGCAGGTTTAATCGAACACCATATGACTTCATGGAGAGGTAAACGCCAAAGGTCAAGCCAATTAGTGTCCTTGGAGGTTATAGCTTATTGCTTTGGTGAATTGGCAGGCTCGACGTAAAAGCTTGATGTGAAAAATGTATCTTTGTTGGATATAGCTACAATCAAATCTATAAGCTATACAATCCAGTGATTGTGCAAAATAATTATGGTCAATAGAAATGGTGTGTTAATGAAGATGAAAGCTGGAACTTTAATTTAGGAAAGGAACATTCAAATATTAAATTGTTGCGTCTGACGTTATTGTTGATCAGGAGTATGAGCAGATCAGTTTTTTGCGGCAGGGTCCAGCGACGACTCATCATTGCACCAGCAACATCTCAAACATTGGAAGAACATTCAGATGAGCCAATCCATTAAGGAGATCAACAAGGGATAGGAACCAAATCACAGATATGGTGAACAATTCTCTTGTATTTTTGGTTTACTTGTTTAAGATCCTATTTTCTTTTGAAATGCGAAACAGAGGATGAATGTGCAAACCTAGGAAGGGAGTGTTGGTATTCAAAAGAATCAAACATGGGACTTGGTAAATTTGCCAGAAGGAAAGAAGCATTGGGCTCAAATGGGTGTGTCGAACCAAATTATCATGCAGATGGCAGAATCCAATAACAAAGGCAAAAAAGGGATCGTCGCAAAGGGTTATGTTTTATTTAAAAAATACTACATACTATTATTTTGGTTTAAAATGGAAAATTGACTAGGTGTCAAAAATCAATAATCTTAATTAAGAAAAAAATGACTTTCAAATTACGGAGTCTGCCAATTGATTTTGATAAAATCAGAAAAATTAAAAGATTAAAAACAGATTAAAAATCAATTGAAAGGATCGAAGGTTCCCAGTACATACCGAGAAGGTGTTAGGCCCTCGGATGCCGCTAACTTGCGGTTGACCGGCGCTTTGACTCTAAAGGACTTCCAATATTATTTTAATTTTTTAACTTACGTAAGAAAATCGTTTTGATCGATTCTTTTTAATTTTTAAATCTTTTGTTTCCTCTTACTCCTAAAGGAAAACATTTAAAGCAAAGTTAAGAAATGGTGACAAAAAATAAGCAAATAAAGTGGGTAATTTTATTTTAAAAAGTGGAAATTGGCTACCCCTTAAAAGATATTAAAATTCTACACACATTAAATTAATTCAAGCAAATAATAAATAAAGAGGAGAAATATTTGAATGGGCCTTTACTGCCAAGGTCCATTCCATTGGGGTTTTTTTTAGCCCACCTGTCCTAAAACTTAATTTCAAATGTGCACTTGGACCCTTTCAACAAATTAAAATCCTGCAAAAAAACATTTCGGCCACTTGGGCATATTGGAAAATTGCTGAAGGGCCCTGGCCCATTCCTGAAAAAGGGTCATGAGGTGTATACACAAATGTATACATACTATATACAGTATATATTTGACCCATTTTGTACCTTTTGAGCCTTGCACCTGTTTGATTACATATTTTCCGTTATTTTCCCATGTATTTCCGCATTGCTCAGCGTATTTGTACCTGTATCATTTTTAAATATTACTTAACAAGTGTATATCGTTGCCCAATAATGTATACTAATGTATAGGGGATGCACCCTATGTCCGCATTAATTGTCTAATCCCGAATTTTTAATAAAATAGGCTTCCCTGTACGTTCCTCTGCCAATCATATTTTTTGCACTTATTTAAGGTATACCGTCTCTGTATATCTGTGTATACAGGCTCTATATCAGCCTGTTTTTCAACTTTCGAAAGTTAAAAACTCCTTTTCAGAAGTGTATTTTCCCTTTCATCAACCCATATTTCGAACTCAGTTCCATATGTACGCCTTCAACCTGTATATCAGTGCACAACTGTGTATAAAACATGTATACTGATGTATACATCTTCTTCAAATCCCTGCAACAATTTTTCCAGCAGTTTCTGCTGGTTTTTTCCCAACCTGTACATACTTTAAGGGGGTTGGCTGACTCGGGAAAGGTGTTTGAGCCTTCTGGATCACGAGAATGTGCAAGAATAGGAGTGGGAGTGAGGTCCATGAGCGGAAGCGAGAATAGTTTTTACATGCAAACAAACAAGACAAAGAAGGGAATTAGGAGGGTAGATTCAATATCACATCTAATATTAATGTCACCCATAACAAAATAACAATGATAATCCAATGGATTTACATCAATCAAACCCAAACTAGAAGCAAGTCGGACGAAGCGAGATTATACACTTAAAAAAAAATCCTACAAACTGCGGCTAGGCATGCTGGAAATGAATAAAGCGACAGCCTATTAGCTCATCAAAATTTCAAAAAAAATACTTCAAACTCAATAATGCAGAAGGGGAGCCATTAAGTTAAGGAAGTGAGATGCAAATTATTGAAAGGAAACAGTACTCAAGGACACATACGAATTTTATCACGCACAATCCAACTGCATTATCAAACTAGGCAAGAAAATTAAAATAATTTAACTCCGCTTATAAGACTTCAATTAAGGCAGCCAAACTCCAAAGGCACGCAAGATGAATGAAACGGACCTTGAACTAAGATTCTCCGAAAATTTTAGATAACCAACGTTGAACACAAAACGAAAACATTCATTCAAGATGCCTAAAGAGACAGACTATCCGAGTAGAGTAACGATTTTTGACCAAAGGAAACAATGTCCAGCTCAAAATAACACCTTATACTTCCTACGAGCTCTATCAAGACTGAATGCACAAGCCGAGTAAGGCAGCCATCAAAACTAAACTTAAGACGAGGCAAGTGAAACAAGAGAAAACCATCATGAAACATACAAAGCACAAACAACTTAAGAAACATTCAGCGAATAGACTCTATAACAAAACTAACAAGTCAGTTGTAATTTACATCCGCATTCAAATTTCATAACCGTCATCACCACACAAATCGCCAAAACATAAGAAGAAGCCATTTCAAAACAAAAGAAACGAGAAAATCATACGAAGCAGGGAATTACCTTTTCGAAAGCAGCGAACGGGGATTGTCGATCTAGATGAGGAATGAACTTCAACTTAAAATCCACACTGACCACGATAGGACGTAGAATAAAGGAAACCACAGAGAAAACGAAAACTGACGTATTTCTCAACTTCTTTTCGATCCCTTTGGTTTATCTCTATACTTATTTTGTTCTTGGCGAAACTTTCTAAAACAAGTTGACAATCTTCTCTCAAACTTGACAGAAGAAGAACAGTCAAAAAGAAAAGCTTGTGATGAAGCTTGAAAATGTTTTAACCCCAAAATTTCCAACAGTTCTCTCAGGACAAACAGACAAATCGAAAGAATTTTTCCCCAAAAATTTCCCAACTGTTCTTCGTGTTAAAATTCTATTCCCGAAAATCCAACCCTTTTCTGAAGAAGAAAGGGGGTTTTTATATAGGAAAGAAACTAGGGTTTCGAATTTGAGGTGGGTTAGACGAATTTCGGCCCATTTCGAATTCAAATTTGAAATCTCATCCAAATGTTGAAGAATATGCTACGAATTGTCGCATCCCAACAGATTGAGGGCGAGGTGGATGGCTGAGATTAATTCGACGTCCTTGCGAGCTTTGTGGCGCAATCTCGTTGCCAAGGACAAACTTTTCAGCCTCCCTTGCTGTCAGACCTGCGCGAGCGTACTATTGTACGAGTCACACAAGACAACGACACAATGGAGCTGTTGCACAGCTCGAGTGAGAGAGAGGATGAGAGAGAGGGAGAGAGCGTGGGGGAGAGACGCGGGGTTTTGTCGCGTCTGTCGTTCTGCTGGAGGAGGTCATGTAGGTGGCTTCTGTTTTTGTAGGTTTTGTCGCGTCAGGGGGAAGAAGAAGGGGGGGAAACAGATTGGGTCGGAGCAGGTCAAAAGGATTGGGCGGGTTAAGGGTTTAAGTTAAGTGGGTTGGTTTTTTTTTTAAAAAAAAAGAATTGGCTTGGAAATTTGGGCTTACGAATTAATTTGGAAGTAAAAATTTAGATGGGCTGGGAGTTGTGAGTTGAAGTGGGCTGCTGAAAAGTGTTGGGCCTACGAATTGGACTTGGGAAGTTGTGGGCTGCTTGGAATAGAGAGGCCTGGGAGTTGAGGAATAAGGTGATGGGTTGGAAAGGCCCAATATTGATTCTTTAAATGGATTAAAGGGAAAATGGGTTAAACTTAAAAGATGGCCAATTTTAGTTAAATAAGAAAATGAAATCAAGAATTGGCTAAACCTTAAATAAAAATGAATTTGTATTAATTAATCAACGATCTCCCCCTTTTTTTTTCTTTTTTTTCTTTTTTTTAGTAATATAATTATAATTTAAACTAAGATAAGATGCTTAACTAATTTAAAATATTTTGAGATGATATTGGAATAATCATGAAATCTACTAACTTATACATAAAAATATGTAAAATATTATGATCTAAGTTATGATAAAAAGTATCGAAGTACATAAAATCCATGTATTATATTATGCGATTCGTAAACATTTATTAAAACTAATTAATTTAATTATTTAGAAAATTTCGGAAGCTCGATAATTAATTATACCAGCGCGGGTCAAAAATTGATGTCAACAACTGGCCCTCATTTACTCAGGTTATTGCAACAATTCGAGGCGGAAAATGAAAATTGACCAACCAATTTTGACCAACCCCATTCATTTTTAAAGGAAGGGCAAAGACAAAGGGTTTAGGAATCATGGGCCTCACCCTTTTGAAACAGGTTTCCTACATATCTCGGGGCCTATGAGAATTCATGCCACGTGTAGTCGATAAGCTGATTTATCGCACGATTTTGAAAAAAATCAAAAGCCATTTCGATACCGGATATGAAAGGTATCGAAATGCTCGAGATATGATAGAATTCGAGAGGCGAATGTGGGAAACACCGAGTTTTTAACATTGACTTTCTGCCTACATATCCTTAAACCTCGGAATCAGGATGTGTGTGTCCGACTCGCTCGGTGGAAAAAAGAAAAATCTATTATGCCAGATAAAACCTTTGGTCTGGGAACAAGTAAAAATTAACGAGTATGAAAAAGGAGGATTGTAATTTCTTAGCGTGAATGTGGCGCATTCACACCCATAATAAGAACTTACACGGACTAATTTCCAAAGCTCTTGCCGATTGTCATCAGATTGGAAACTGCTCCGATAAATCGAAAACTTCCGGATGCAAGACTGAAACTGACAAATAAGGAAGACCCAATGCTTGATTAGGCGGGTGGTTCGATTGGGTGGAAGTTGCTCCTCTGCTCGCGTCCTAAGAGTGTTTTGATATCCTCTTTGGACTGTTTGTCCCAGTTCGCTGCTAAGAAAAGTTCCACGTTGTGCCTGATACTTGTGATGTCATTGCACCTGTTATTTTTTGGAGAATTTAATCCTTTTCGAATGCTCTGACAAAGACTGAGATAAAAATTGTAGCTTTAGCTTTAAAAAAAAAAAATGCAATTAGGGTGGGATACGTGTCTTTTTCCATGTCGACTTTTCATTGTTATCCTCGATATCTCGACGTCGACTCGATAGGTCTGACGTCCAGCAAAATAAAAGCTTAGGCCCTGGTTTGCAATAGAATACCCAATGTACTCTATACTTGATGTCGCAATAAATAAATAAATGTTGATCGATATTAGATTTTTTTGTCTTCATCTTCGATGCTCTTCTTGATGTTTGCTTTTATCAAAAATAAAAGAATGCAGTTGAGGCTGATGGATAAATATTGCTCCCGGGATGCACGATCTCCCTTTCTTTATCCGCGTACGTCCTCTTGCGGGGCATGAATAGCTTCCCGCGATACGTAAATTCCTGCGAGGTATGAAATCTTCTCGCAATGCATAACTTCCGGCGAGGCATGAATTCTTTTCACGCTGTGCAAATTTCAATGAGGCATGAATTCTTCTCGTGATGCATAAACTTCGGCGAGGTATGAATTCTTCTCGCGATGTCTAAATTTTAGCGAGGTATAATATCTTCTCTCGATGTATAAATTTTGACGAGGCATGAAATCTTCTCGTCGTGCATATTTGCTGACTCGCGATGCATGATTTTCCGTGATGCATTATTTTTCCGCGATGCATGATTTTCAACAAGGCATGGATTCTTCTCGTGATGCATAAATTCCAGCGAGGTATGGATTTTTCTCGCGATGTATAAATTTGACGGGCATGAGATCTTCTCGTGATGCATAAATTCCAGCGAGGTACAAAGTCTTCTCGCGACATATAAATTTGACGAGGCATGAAATCTTCTCGTCGTGCAAAAATTCCAGTGAGGTATGAAATCTTCTCGCGATGTATAAATTTGACGAGGCGTAGGATCTTCTCGTGATGCATAAATTCCAGCGAGGTATAAAGTCTTCTCGCGATATATAAATTTAACGAGGCATGAAATCATCTCGTCGTGTATAAATTCCAGTGAGGTATGAAGTCTTCTCGCGATGTCTAAATTTCAGCGAGGTATGAATCTTCTCGCGATGTATAAATTTGACGAGGCCGGAGATCTTCTCGTGATGCATAAATTCCAGCGAGGTATAAAGTCTTCTCGCGATATATAAATTTGACGAGGCATTAAATCTTCTCGTCGTGCAAAAATTCCAGCGAGGTATGAAGTCTTCTCGCGATTTCTAAATTTTCAGCGAGGTATGAAATCTTCTCGCGACGTCTAAATTTTCAGCGAGGTATGAAATCTTCTCGCGACGTCTAAATTTTCAGCGAGATATGAAATCTTCTCGTGATGCATAAATTCCAGCGAGGTATAAAATCTTCTCGCGATACATAAATTTGACGAGGCATGAAATCTTATCATCGTGCATAAATCCAAACTCGCGATGCATGATTTTCTGCAATGCATGACTTCCCGCGATGCATGATTTCTCGCTATGCATGATTTTTCCAATGCATGATTTTTCGCAATGCATGACTTTCCTCAATGCATGATTTCCGCAATGCATGATTCTCCGCGATGCATGGTTTTCCGCAATGCATAATTTTTAACTCCTAATGCATGATTATTTATATCGTCTGTGTTGATGATAACGACAAGACGACCTCCATATAATATATCGCCTTGATCGATAATAAAACAACTATCCCCCCTGGGGTAATGCATTGTCTTGATTGACAATAACTATCTTGTTTTGATAATGTAATGCAAATAGCGTCCTTTATTGAAATCGTGAAATCTTCGTTGATATTCCTGTTTGATTCACCTTTGAATCTAGCGAGAAACCTTTCGTAAATTTCAAATTGTTGGGAATTGCTTGAAATAAACAAATCACATTCCCAAGTCATTGACATAAGTGATATAAATGCTTCTTGTTTCTAGGAAAACCCTTGATTTTGGGATAGTTTTCTCCTCTTTGGAGTTCTCTGTAACAAGCTAGCTAGCTCAATAATTATCCAACTGTAATGAGGTGGATGCTCGATTAATAGTCCAACTGTAACGAGGTGGATGGCTCGATAATATTCCAACTGTAACGAGGTGGATGCTCGATAAAATTCCAACTAACGAGGTGGATAGCTCGATAAAATTCTAACTTTAACGAGGTGGATGACTCGATAATATTCCAACTGTAACGAGGTGGATAGCTCGATAATATTCCAACTATAACGAGGTGGATGCTCAATAAAATTTCAACTGTAACGAGGTGGATAGCTCGATAAAATTCCAACTGTAACGAGGTGGATAGCTCGATAATATTCCAACTGTAACGAGGTGGATAGCTCGATAATATTCCAACTGTAATGAGGTGGATAGCTCGATATATTCCAATTGTAATGAGGTGGATAGCTCAATAATATTCTAACTGTAACGAGGTGGATGCTCAATAAAATTCCAACTGTAACGAGGTGGATAGCTCGATAAAATTCCAACTGTAACGAGGTGAATAGCTCGATAAAATTCCAACTATAACAAGATGGATGCTCGATAAAATTCCAACTGTAACGAGGTGGATGGCTCGATAATATTCCAACTGTAATGAGGTGGATAGATCGATAATATTCCAACTGTAACGAGGTGGATAGCTCGATAATATTCCAACATAATTGAAAAATAGGAACCCTCATCTTTCTGATGTGATAGATTCGGTGATTTCCTTTGCAACACTTCTAAATTAGTGTCACTTTTGATCATTTTAAACTTGACGTCGATTTCATATATAATTTTGACTTTATCAATACTATCACCTGCAAAGCTCGACACCAAACATTAGTGTCAATGATGAAGTAAAGAATAAAAGTAAAATTGAGGAACTAGATTGAGTCATTTGGCTTATCCAGATTAGGCTATGATGAGTCCAACAGTAATATTTGGTCATGACTCATAACTAGCGATCCTCTCGCACTTTGCTTCTTGCAGTTTTGAAAGAATCTATCAGTGTTCGGACTTAATATTTGATGGGTGCAAGTGACGCCTTTTGTCATTCTTGACGGCTTCATATAACCATTTTTGTGACTTAAATGTTCCTGCATCCAAAGAAAAATTCTTAGTTTGAAAGAGTGATTTGTGTTGGTCTTGTCTCCATGCTCCTTCTTGTTGTTGGCTTACGCACTGGCCCGTCCTTTATATGACACATTTGATGAAATTTTTTAGCACCCTCCTCAAAAATTTGTCCCGGTCTACAATATAGAAGAACTCTCATAACTTGCCCTGTTAACTCTGAGGTTGCTCATTCTGGAATTTTGAGGCCTCTCCTCAAAATTTGCCAGTTTACTTCAATAAGTAACACATGACATTTGTGGAATTTTTGAGATTATCTCAAAAATTCTATCCCAGTTGCAAACTAGATTATCGTAATTTTTGAGATCCATCCAAGGCTAACTCCGTAAAATTTTGGTCTTCTGTTTGACTGTTAAAGAAGTACATCTTCAAATGAATTTTGAAGACATCTCAAAAAATTCTGTATCCCCCAGTTTCAATATGAAGAGAAATGGAAATCTTACTGAGTATATGACCAAGGCCGTTGTGGAGCCTACGTATCCCATTGGAGCAGGAATAAGGTCAAAAGTGTCCCCTATTCAGGGATAACAAAATAGGAAGTTTGATAAAGAAACGAGTGAGATCAGACATAAGCCCGCTAAGTATCTCCTTCTGAGAAAGAAATCAGGTCGAAGGAGTTCAAACATGAAATGTGCACAATACATTTTCAAAAATAAAGGTAAACAAATTCCATATGCAAAAAATTTGGCCAATGTGGAATCTTCTTTTCGAATGAATATCTTCAAATGACTCAGTCAGAAATGTCTGTACTCACTCTTGAGCATCCAATATGTCTCATCTGGTGGTTCCTCAGATTGATCAGTGTTGTTGATCATGGTTGTATCGTGTGCTTCAGAGTTGAACAATCTCTTGGTCATGTCCAACGACTCTGAATGATAAGCAACATCTCGTGGTCGCTCTTGCCTTAAAAAATTCCCAAAGTATTGGTTGGTCTCCTTTCTATAGGATAGAGCCCATACCCATTTCTTTCACCTTTCATAAAGTGCGTTTGAGATCCCTTAATGGTGTAAATACATTAGGCGCCTTGCCTAAATTTAGGCGAAGAAATTTTCTTGATTGGGACACTATGTTTTGATATTTCCTTGAGAAGCTGCCTCATAGGGTAGGCGTACACATACTTACCTCCTTCAATTTCCTTTTGATTATCATATCACTAATCTAGTAGATTTTTCATTATATGCAATTACGGTAAATTTTAGTGAGCTTTCCAGTCTGAAACCATCTTCCAAGCTTCTCCCACTTGACAATCTCGGACAAACTTATGTCCCATCATACACACATTTTTCATAGTACTCAGGGCTCTTGAGTACGAAGGACATTTCAGTGATCTCTGTTCGGACATGGGAGGTTGAACTCTTGCGGACTCGTTTTCCCAACGAAGAGCGTACTTCTCGATAATGTCTGTTTTTTTTTTTTTTGAGACTTCTGTTGGATCTTGTTCCAAGTAGTAGCGATCTGGGGCCTATTCTATGTTATGTCCAAATCTTCCTGTGAAATCCTTTGCGAGTGCATTCCAACTGTTCCATTGTTTTCAGGTCTTGTGATGTAGCACTCCAGAGCCTTTCCACTTAGGGACTTCGACTGACGAGAAGCATCATAATTGCTCATTTTGCCAACTCCCACGAGTTGATCACAATAAACTTTCAGGGATGTGCTAGAGATTTTCCTGTTCCGTTAAAAAAGGACAAACTTTGGACACTTTGAACCCTTTCGGGAGGTCGAGATCGGATGGATACACAACCATATAGTTAAAATCCATCGACGTGGAAATATAGTGCAACTCCATAATGACTTTCCTGCTTCCTCTTTCTATTAGATTGACTAACTCTTTCTTTTGACCTCCTATCTCTATCTGTCCTTATAGTGATCAAGTCTCGGAACAGTCGGCCTAAGGTCATTAGAAGTTGGGATTTGAAAGTAGTCTTTCGAGGTTGGTATGGGTGGAACAATGGAATGATTCTGGGTATTTTGAGTGGTTTGATAATTTTGGAGGGAAAGTTTGAGAGGATCGTATTCTGTTTTTGAGATGGAGGAAGGTTTGAGTATCGTTCATATTTGTTGAGAGAGATGAGGATTTGAAGGTTGGTATTTTTAGGAGGACGTGGTGCTGGACATGAGGGGGTGGCGTGACGGAGATTGGGGGTAGTAATAAGTCAATGGGGCTGGAGGATTTTGAGTAGGGTTAGAGAGAAGGTTTTGAAACTGTCCTGCTTCGGTGGAGGAAAGTGGGTGGAGGTCTTCCATCTCTTGGAGGTGAAGGATGAAATTGGATAGACACATCTTGCATTCTTTGCAGTTCGGACCATCATTTCGGCAATCTGTTGATCAATTGCATAATCAATCAGTTTATCCGCGGCGGCGGGTGGAATGCCACGACAAATCATTCATGTCGAATCTCATCATTGTTATCCCCCATGTTGTCTTCCTTTTTTTTTTTTTTTGCCAAATTTTGATTCGGAAAAGGGACATCTTTATCGCCATAGACCTTGTGAAATACGGATGATCAACCAACTGATCAACACAGATCAATTTAACTACCAACAAACTGAAAAAAACTCAAAAGACAATATGTAGTGCCGGAGGTGGTAAATAATACAAGATATAATATAGGTTGTAAACACATACGCACCATAAAAAAAATATTGTGCGTTATAACAGATATGTGAACCTTTTGGGCCCGGATGTCCTAGCAATTTGAGAGATGTAACGTCATTTGAACATTCATTGTTGCAAAACTCAAATTATACAAATTCATGAATAAAACTAATAGGGATGCAGAAGAGGGGAAATTGTATACAAAATAATCAGTCCCACGCAGGTGTTACGGACCCTAAACTATGCATCACGAGATCCTTTCTTTATTGACTTTTTTGTAATCTTCGGGGTTGCCAACGTATTTGGGTGGACCAGTAGCTTTAAAGCTCTTTTTAACTAATCTAATCCTACCTATGAGACAATGATTTTCTCAAAAAACGTCTCCATCCTGTCAATTTAAAACACATAAGTATGAAGTCCATTTAGGCGTGGGCCGTTTTGGATCAAAGGTTGTTATATGGGCCCAACACGCCAGGGGTATTGGGTCGTTAGTCCATTCGCGAGTTTCGGGATTGGGGCTGTGCTCTATCTTGGTTTGACTAAGAGTGGGTTGTATTTTGAAGTGTAAAGGGTACCCAAGTGGACTACTGGGCTTGGAACAGTTAACATCGTTGGCTACAAGCGCCAATACACTCGTCATGGGTTGTCATGAGAAATATGGTAACAACGACTGCGAACCCGCCCATAATGTCCTTTTAGTGGGAAATGAACTATGCGTTTGACGCATTTTATGATATTCCATGAATGCAATGGGACAAGTTATGAAAATTTAAACATATTCGGCACAAACATCATTTAAACAATAAAGCAAATTAGTCAATTTTTTTTTTTTTTTTTTTTTTTTTTTTTTTTTTTTTGATTTGTCAAACAACAAAAATTTAGTGGTTAGAACTTAATTAATACCCAGAGGTGGTGCCATTTCTTTTTTAATTTTAAAAATACTCTATATATTTTGGTTTAAAAATGGGAAAAATTTACTAGTTTCAAATAAAATCAATATAATCTATTATTAAGAAAAACAAAAAATCGACTCTTTTAAATTACGGAGTCGCAACTTGATTTTTGATTAAAAATCAAGAAAAATTCCAAAAGATTTTAAAAAACAGAGTAAAAATCAATTAAAGGTGTAGAGTTTCAAGTTACATCCGAGAAGGGTTAGTCCTTGGATGCGCGCTAACTGGCGGTTGACGGCGATTTGACTAAAATGACGTCAATATGTATTAATTTTTACTTAGTAAGACAATCGTTTTGATCTATCTTAATTTTTAATTTTTGTTCCTTATTACTCATAAAGGAAAAAACATTTAAAGAAAATTAAGGGAAAATGGTTGACAAAAGAAAACAAAAATAAGCAAATAAAGTGGTAAAATGTTAAACAAATGAAATTGGCTACCCTTAGGAGATTAGTAAAATTTACACAAACATTAATTACAAGCAAAAAATAAATAAAAGAGGAGGAATTTTGAATTGGGCATATTGCCCAAATCATTACATTGGGCTTTTAGCCCACCTGTCCTAGACTAATTAAAAATGTGGACTTGGGCCCTTCAACAAATTTAAAATCCTGCAAAAACACATTTTGTCCCCTTGGGCCTATGGAAAAAATGCTGAATGGCCATGGCCCATCCTGGCAAAAAGAGTCATGAGGGGTATCCACAAAGGTATACATACTGTATACAGTATATATTTGACCCATTTGGACACTTTTGAGCCCCTTGCACATATTGAGTACATATTTTTCCAGTTATTTTTCCCGGTATTTCGCATTGCTCGCGTATTTGTACCTGTATCATTTTTAAACACATAGTTACACAGTGTTATCTGCCCAATAATGTATTACGGGCTGCACCCTATGTCCGCGGTAATTGTCTTAATTCCCGGGAATGTTAATTAAAATAGGCATCCAGTTGTTCCTCTGCCAATCAATTTTTTGCACTTATTTAAGGTATAAGTCCGTATAATTGTGTATACAGGTTGTATATCAGCCTGTTTTTTCAACTTCGAAATTTAAACAACTCCTTTTCAGAGTGTATGTTATTTTCATAACCCAGAATTCGAACTCAGATCATCTGTACGCCTTCAACCTATATATCATTGCACAACTGTGATAAAACATGTATTACTGCTTATACATCTCAAATCCTGCAACACTTTTTCCAGCAGTTTCTGCTGGTTTTGTCCCAACAGTACATCCTTTCAGGGGGGTTGGATGACTCGGGAGGTGTGTTTTGAGCCTTTATGGTCTCACGAGAAGGTTAAAGGGAATCGGAGAGTGAGGTCCATGAGGACTCGAAGAAATTTTTACATGACAAACAAAACAAGACAAAAGAAGGGAATTAGGGGGTAGAATTCAAGATCACATCAAATATTGATGTCACCCATAAAAAAAATAACCCATGATATCATGCGATTTACATCAATCAAACCCAACTAGAAAGCAAGTCGGAGACGAAGCGAGATATAACTTAAACAAAATCCTACAAACTTCGGCTATGCATGCTGGAATATATGAAAGCGACAGCCTATAGCTTCATCAAAATTTCAAAAATAATACTTCAAACTCAATAATGCAGAAATGGAGCCATTAAGTATGAAGGACGTGAGCTGCAAAATATTGAAAGGAAACAGCTACTCAAGACACATACGAATTTTAATCACGCACAATCCAACTGTCTATCAAACTAGGCAAGAAACAATTTATTTAACTCGCTATAAGACTTCGGATTAAGGTAGCCAACTCCAAAGGCTACTGCAAGATGAAAACGACCTCTTGAACTATAGATTTCCAGAAAATTTTAGATAACCAACGTTGAACACAAAACGAAAACATTCATTCAAGATGCCTAAAGAGACAGACTATCCGAGTAGAGTAACGATTTTTGACCAAAGGAAACAATGTCCAGCTCAAAATAACACCTTATACTGCCTTCCAGCTCTATCAAGACTGAATGCACAAGTCGAGTGAGGCAGCCATCAAAACTAAACTTAAGACGAGGCAAATGAAACAAGAGAAAACCATCATGAAACATACAAAGCACAAACAACTTAAGAAACATTCAGCGAATAGACTATATAACAAAACTAACAAGTCAGTTGTAATATACATCCGCATTCAAATTTCATAACCGTCATCACCACACAAATCGCCAAAACATCAGAAGAAGCCATTTCAAAACGAAAGAAACGAGAAAATCATACGAAGAAGGGGATTACCTTTTCGAAAGCAACGAACGGGGATTGTCGAGCTAGATGAGGAATGAACTTCAACAGCGAAAGCACACTCGAACCACGACTAGGACGTCTAAACGGAATACCACAGCCGAAAGACGGAACTGAACGTATTTCTCAACTTCTTTTTGATACCTTTGGTTTATCTCTATACCGATTTTGTTCTTGGCGAAACTTTCTAAAACAAGTTGACAATCTTCTCTCAAACTGGACATAAGAAGAACAGTCGAAAAGAAAAGCTTGTGATGAAGCTTGAAAAATTTTTAACCCCAAAATTTCCAACAGTTCTCACAGGACAAACAGACAAATCGAAAGAATTTTTCCCCGAAAATTTCCCAACTGTTCTTCGTGTTAAAATTCTATTCCCGAAAATCCAACCCCTTTCTGAAGAAGAAAGGGGGTTTTTATAGAGGAAAGAAACTAGGGTTTCGAATTTGGGGTGAGTTAGACGAATTTCGGCCCATTTTGAATTCGAATTTGAAATCTCATCCAAATGTTGAAGAATATGCTCTAAAGATGCTCCGAATTGTCGCATCCCAACAGATTGAGGGTCTGCCGGTGGATGGGAGTTAATTCGACGTTCCTGGGAGCTCGTGGCCGCATTCGTGCCAAGGATCAAAAACTTTTTCAGCCTCCCTTGCTGCCAGACCTGCGCGAGCGTACTATTGTACGAGTCGCAGAAGACAACGACACAATGGAGCCATTTCACAGCAAGCGTGAGAGAGAGGAGGAGAGAGAGGGAGAGAGCGTGGGGGAGAGACGCGGGGGTTTTTCGCGTCTGCCGTTCTGCTGGAGGGAGTCGCGTGGGTGACTCCTTTTTTTGTGGGTTTTGTAGCATCAGGGGGAAGAAGAAGGGGAGGGGGGGGGAACGGATTGGGTTGGACCGGGTCAAAAGGATTGGGAGGGTTAAGGGTTTAAGTTAAGTGGGTTGATTTTTTTTTTTTAAAAAAAAAGAATTGGGTTGGAAGTTTGGGCTTAGGAATTAATTTGGAAGTAAAAATTTAAATGGGCTGGGATTTGTGTGAGTGAAGCTGTGCTGATTGAAAAAGTGTGGGGCTACGAATTGACTTGGGGGAAGTTGATGGGCTGCTGGGAAAGAAGAGGCCTGGGAGTTGAGGAATAAGGTGATGGGTTGGAAAGGCCAACTATTGATTCTTTAAATGGATTAAAGGGGAAAATGGGTTAAACATAAAAGATGGCCAATTTTAGTTAAATAAGAAAATGAAATAAAAAATTGGCTAAACCTTAAATAAAAATGAATTTGTATTAATTAATCAACGATCTCCCCCCCCCCCTTTTTAGTAATATAATTATAAATAGTGATTTAAAATATAATTATAATTTAAACTAAGATAAGATGCTTACTAAATTTAAAAGATTGAGATGATTTTTGAATAACATGAAATATACTAACAGTATACATAAAACTATGTAAACTATATATTCTCGAAAAGTATGATAAAAAGTATTCGACTGAGTACATTAAAATCCAGGTCTTATATTAGTATTTCATTTAAAATTTATAAAACGATTAATTTAAATTATTTGGAAAAAATTTAGGAAGCTCGCTAATAATTATACATTGCGGGTCAAACATTTGATTGTCACAGTTATTCCAACAACAAGTATTGACTGAAGAGAGACTTTTCTCCTGTTGCCGCTTTGAAACTGTGAGGAACTTTCTTAGCATTGGCTGCTAATTGAAATTTGCCAGTGTATCAATTGATGTTAAATTGCCTTTTTAAATTGTGATTTGGAAGAGGAAGTTATGTCTCATAGCCGTGAAGGTTTTTAAGTTAATGGAAAAGAAGATAAGGTTTACAAGTTAAAAAGGCACTCTATGGCTTAAACAAGCGACCGCAGGCCTGGTATTTAAAATGTTCGTATTTCCAGTGGAGATGGTTTGAAAAAGAAGTAACAATGAGCCTAATATTTAGCTGTAAAACAAGAAGGTAAAATGATTTTTGCTGGTATGTCTTTACGTTGACGTATGATAGAATATGGGTTCGAGTGAGTCTATCGTCACTGAATTTAAGGACGCAGGATGAAGAATTTTGAGAGTATTGATTGGGGTCTGCAGCATTGTTTTCTTGGTATTAGGTGAAACAGGGAATTAAGGCATATTTCTTTCACAAGAAAAATATGCAACAGGATCATTGAAAAAGTTACCATGGTAAATTGTAAAGTTCCTGCTAGGCCATGAATATTGATGAGAAGTGTGGTCGTGATGATGGTTTCTGAAGGCAATTGTTAATGCCGACTTATTTTAGAAGTCTGGTTGGTGGTTTGAACTACTTGTCTCATACAAGACCAGACATCGCTTTCTCTGTTGGGTCATATCGAGCTTTTGCACAATCCAACACGCTTCACCTTGGAGTTGCAAAGAGAGTGCTGACATGATATCGTGGGACAAACTAAAGCATGGAATTGGTAATCTAGGTAACCAAATTTACCATAACTTGCTTTCGATAATACTACGCAGGCCAACAATTGATGACAGAAAGAGAACATCTGGTTCTTGGTAATCTTGGATCTGGAGCAATTTAATGGAGTTCAAAAAAAAGCAAGAAGTAGTGTCTTATCAACGTCAGAGGCTGAAGATATGGTAAGCCAACTCTGCAGCTTGTAAGAAGTTTGGGTTAAGGACAATTGTGGCAGACTTTAATCAAAACCAGCTGGTTTGGACAAAGATTTTTTATGGTGACAATATATTTGCATGCGAGGACGAAATAAGCATGAAAGCAAGCATTCACAGTATTAGGAGAACAAAGGCACATTGATATTGCTTCACTATATTCGAGGGTGTTTGTTTCTACTGGAGAACTTACTTGGATATTGTGACACAATATGAGCAAATAGCAGAATCTTCACGAAGTACACGTCCGCAAGCAAAGCACGAGTTCTTGAGGTCAACTTGGAGTTTGCGGTTTGAATCAAGGGGGAGTGTGTGAGAGTGATTCAAGCTCTTGACCACGCCTTTAGGAGGTGGTAGTGTCCGTGTAGTTTAGAAGGGTTAGATTATAGTGGCAGTTAGTAGCTAATAGTAATTAGTAGGTACTAAATTTCCGTATTTCGTTCATGTAAGCCTATTTAATCGGCAGAGGTCTGTTGTAGTTCATAATGGCAAAACACCAGAAACAAGAAAGTTGGGCAGTAGCTTCACTCTTCTTCTTTTGCTCTATTCTCTGTTCCTTTCTCCCTTAGAATTTCCTTTTTCTTTCCAACAGGTTTTCCATCATGGAATTCATGGATATCCCTTTTCCATCAATATGAACCCATTCTATTGCACTTTACACATCAAAAAATGAATTCAAGGAATGAAAAGCTTACCTTTAGCCTTAAGAATGGTGAAAAACGAGTAAGAATCGCATGTGATTCGTTCTTTAGCTGTAAAAGTTGAAATGTGACAAATAAGGTCATTTAGGAATTTTTTAACGACATTGATGCATGCTTGACCCGTCACAGCGTCACTCATCCCTCCACAGCTGTGACGCTAGAGTTAACAATCCACTTGCCAGAGCGGCATTCCCGAACCAGTGAGCTATTAAAGACTTTAGTCCCGTCGAGCTTGTCACAACGCCCAAATCCCGCTGTAGCGTCTCTGCCAAGGAACCATAACTTGGCACAAAAGAGGCATAAACGAAACAAAGAGTTCCTTCAACATTATGAAAAATCCCTCTTCATAACACAATTTCAACTAACAATACTCAAAAAACACCTTTCAAGCTAAGGGTGATTCCCAGAGATTTACTTACCCAATTACAATTTCGTAAGGTCATACGGATTCCTTAACACGTTATGTATCTATGAATTAAATCAAAATCATAAACATTCCACCTGATTGCTGTAAGATTTCTCTAGAGTTTAAGTTTGTCGATTTCGTCCAAATCTTGACCAAGTTGGGAAATTTCCAGATTTTACTATAATGTTTTTGGACACAAGATTTCTCCCCAATGAATTTTTTATTACAACGGAACCTGTTCATTACATTGAGAAGGTAAATTTCATACCTAAACTATCAATTTTTTTGTGAGAAACACATCTCTCTCTTTTATACCACTATGATCATGGTTTGTAAAATACACTCTCTCTTTTATTTTAAAAAAATTATCGCATCACATTACACATGGATAAAATATTCAACATTGACAAAAATTAAAAAAATTATTAGTATTATTAAAAGTAATTATCCAAAAAAGTTAATTTTTCTTTTATAAAATAAAATATAAAATAATTTTCTTACCCCTCCTCCTTCTTGGATTTTTTTACTCATCCCCCACCCCTCAAATAATAATTTAAGTATTATTTTATTTATTTAAAAATAATTCTATCTACCCCACCGAATCATCCGCTTTAAATTTTTTGTTCATTTTGTCTTAGATATATACAAATCAAAAATATTCTTTTACTTGCCACCGCAAGATTTTTTAAATTCCTTACTTGTTTATGTTATATTCGATACACTAGTAGAATTTTTTTCTAAAACTATATGTACATGTATATCTAACACAAAATGAAAAAAAACGTAAAAATAACATAAAAAATAGGAACAGAGGGTCAAAATAGTATGTGGTGGATTTTTAATTATTAAAAATAAAAAAATATTGTTTTTTTTTGGGGGGGGGGGGGGGATGAGTGCCTTGGGCATCGCATTCTGGATAACATAGTAAAAAATCTCTCTCTACTATCTTCAATATGGGGAGGGTGGGGTGAAGTATGAATTTTAAAAAAAAAAATTATAAAAAATATTTTCAAAAACTTAATATGATGTAATACTGTAAATCTTTAACAAATTATTAACGGTAATGATTTAAATTTTTTGTCAAGATGGAATATTTTAACAATGTGATATGCTATATGTCAAGACTTTTTCAAATAAAACAGAGAGTGCATTACACACACCACTAGGGAGTGTTTTTCAAACTAAAATTTGATGGTTTCATTATGTAACTCAAACACTCAATAGTTTAGGTATGAAACTCAATAAAAGAGGATAATTTAGGTCTGATTTTGACACTTATCCTCTTGAAATATTTGGTAAAAGGAATTAATAAAAATACACCGTTGTTCTGTTTTAAATGTTGTCTTTATTAAAAATAGATGTTCTTCAATACTCGTTATTTCCCAAATTCAATGCATTAATGACTCTATTCTTCTCATTTTATCCTTGAAAGTTATTAGCCTAGAAAATGCATGTTTTACCAACATAGAAAAAATAAGAAGATTATTCATATCAATAGGTCAAATTAATTAATCTAAATAAATTAATTTATGTTCATTGAATGAAACTTGATTTTAAGAAAATACTAAATAAGGATACTATGGTAAAAGAGATGTAGAGGATGAGGAGGGAACTTGAATGATTAGAATGCCCTCTACAACCTATAGGTCTAGCTAGAAGATGAACCATGTGAAGTATGTATCAAACTAAAAAAGATAACTATGCCCCCCCCCCCAAATAATTCTCCCGTGACCACTAGATCAAAACATGAACGGTCTGTGAGACTAAGAGAGATAACCTCTCCTTAAGTAACCTCAATTCTTAGGAGGAGCACTACAAAAATCACCTAACTAATTGTCCCTCTGGTCCTCATGTTGTTCAAAATCCTCACGTTTAATCATCTCAAACTCTTTGACAACATCTATGACGTTTCGAAATGGAACACTAGAAGCGGTAATTTGAGAAATTCTTGTATGAATCGAAATAATAAAATTTTTAACAAACTTTGTCATTGGCTGTCTCAATGGGACGTGTCATGAGAGTATGCCTAGCTGATACATTAAACATAACCTCACACTTTGCAATTATAATATCATATTGATGTTGAAACTCTATACTTCCACCCTTTTGCTCTCCCTCTAAAATATTTTAAATAAAATTAAACAATCAAAAGCTATATTAAAAAATAAAATCATAATTTTTTCCATATCAATATATATGATAAAAGAAAAAATCTTAAAATATTAGCTTGAGTTAAAAAACAACCAGGAGAGGGTAATACTTTTTAAGTACATAAATTTAATTTTATAAATATCTTCAATTTTTCATATCCAAATTTATAGTCAAAATTTAAATAAAATAAAAATGATTGTCAAAATCCAACATCTTGATAGAGAGAGGGAGTTGTCAAAATGTTTTTAATTTTAGAATTCGAAAGTAAAAAAACAACATCTATGTAGAAAGGGTTGGTGATAAAATCCTATACTAAAACGCAAAAAAAAATTTCTGTAACAATGTATGCTAGAAGCATTTGCATGTGGAAAACTCAAACTCTACACCAATGTTTGCTAGAAGCATTTGCATTTGCATGTTAGAATTGTCGATAACTTCTACCCATACAACTAGAAACAATTTTGAGTGCATTCGTCAGCGGTAAACACTCTTCCTATGTTGTTTAGTTCTCTTCAATTAAGTTCCCGGCCGTCTTCCAAACCCCATTGAAATTTTTTGATTTTGCTTTTCTTGTGAGAAATAGAAAATTGTCCTTTTCCTTCCCTTCACTATTACTCCTCCATAACAGATCTCGGATCCTCGGCCCAAATCCAGTTAATTAACTCTTATTCCATTTTCTTGGTGATGGCTCACTTATCTTCGGGTTCCTCATACAGTAACTTGTGGTAGGTATCGTCTCCTCCAATGATTTATTTTTTTCTAGATACAATTTCTTCAGCGGAATTGATTTATCAATATCATTCAAATCCGAATCGCTTAACAATAGATTCCCGTGAAAAAGAGGAAATGGTTGCTGGAATTTAGCGGAGTGTCATCAGATGAATTCGGCAATTTGGTTATACAATTTCAGAGGCAAAGAGAATCAAAAGTCCTCTTCTATATTGTTATCCTCCGCCTGCATTCATCGGAGTTGGAGAATTTAGCAGCAATATCCGTACAAGGTCCATAGGTGTTAAAATGATGACACAATTTCATCTTTTCAACTTGTATATTGTTTTTGAGGGATATGAAATTTTTTGTTTGGTGATCCTCTGCTTCTTATGGGTTTTATTTATAGGGTGCTGCAAGTTACTTTCCTTGTTGGAAGAGATCTCCTATCATTATAAACACATGTTCTCTAACTGATAAAGTCTTACCAAGTGTTTGGATTAGATTAAAGTTGGTCAAATTTATTATTGAATAAATTTTTAATTTAAAAAATGTTTAACAAATATTAAAATAACTTGAAATAAGTTTAAAAGTGTTTGATAAGATAAATAATAATAAAATAATTCATTAATATAATATTGTTTAATTAATCAGGAGATTTTTATGTATTCTGATTGGTATAAAGGAGTCAACATAAAATATAGTAAGAGAAAGATCTAGAATAATTAATAATTAAGTAGCATTAAAACATATAGAAAAAATATTAGAATAATTAATAACCAAGGATCCTTAAAAAAAATATGGCAAGAAATATTAAAATAATTAATTAGTTTATTAAATACATTGAATTAAGTGGATAGTCAATAGGTTGGACATGAAAACATTCTATTCACTAGGTTACATGAACCTTTTGGGATAAGAATGTAATCATTTATTATGATACTTAATATGGTGACCTTTGGAGTGATTTATCACTCATTAAATAGAGTTGGTCATTCACGATTGTAAGAAGACATATGGACTGAACATACACTTGAATAAGAAGAAAAATTCCTCTTCTAGTATCTACTTCTCTTGTCTTCTTCTCTTTATGATTATATCTCTTATAACTTGAATTTTTATTAAACACGTTATCAGCACGAGTATATAGACAATGAGATTGAGTTTTAGTTTTTCTTTAACTCCTGTTTTGGTGATCTCGTTATGAGAATCAAGATTATTATATGCATAAAAATCAGGTATGTATTTTCTAAAATATTTTATGATTTAGAATACAATAGTATTCAATTAAAAAATTATCGGAACCAAAGGCATATACAATTTATTGGTTGAATATGACATGCTATACAACATTCTTAAATAGAAAGAAGGTATAAAATTTAATGAGACAGAGTTTGAATATTATTTTGATTGTTTTGAAAGAGTCAAAAGAATAAATATGTTTACTTCGATTTATATACCGTGGTTTAAGGGTATTAAAACGTGGATTCAAGTAGTTTCCCTAACCCCCCCCATCGCACCAAAAGGGAAGGACATCAGGTTAAAGACGGATGCACAATAAGGAAAAAAAATATTTGAGGATGACACGATAGATTTCAAGTTCTATCGCACCAAAAGGTAAGCATCAATAGAGTTTGATGCACGTGATGGGTTCAAGCATAGAATTATGGCGTAACACGCCTATATGGGGAAGTAAGACCCAACACACTTGAGTTTGAGCCAAATGCACCTGCGATGATAAAATGCTGACAAGAAAAATAATATAGTGTGAGTGAAATGTCTTGAAATTCATCATATTGAATTGATCCCCCATCTCCCTTCGACAACAAGGAAGGTGGTCTTTGGGAGGTAGCAACATTGTGAGAACGCTGAAATACCCTGTGGACTTGCTCAATTCAAATCATAGGAAGGGTGCTCGGTGAGCAGTGAATGATTAGTCTGAAAGATGACAAATAATAATGATATGAATAAAAGGGCTGGAGGGACAGAATTATAATAGTCATCATTTGGTAATGATAAAAGGAGAAACTCGTGAGTCTCACCAAATAGTCCTTCAAAGTGAAGGCAATTTTATCATCAAAATTGATATGAAAAGTCATAGACTGTGATGAATGTGTTCAAACCCAATAATTTGAAAGTTATAAAATCCTCGATCATGATTACAAGAAGATAAAGTGATGGACACTGATCTTTCAAAGTGATGTTGAGGTGTGTCATGGAAATATGATGAATTTTAAAGCCATGACAATGTGCTTATAATGCAATTTATGACAGTACAGGAAATATCTACAATAATTAGTCCCATTACTTGAAGAGAATGTGACTTGTGATGAGATCGTTGATATGCTCGACCATTCTATAGGAGAAGGGTCCCTATGTGATAAAATCCACATTATGGGTTGGATATATGCCACAACTCACCTCTATGGAAGGTTTGAGAAACAAAATGATATTATATGTGTCAATTCTCATCTCTACGGGGAGAGTTGAGAGAGAAATAAATTTTATTGGCCAGAAATGCTAATTGTTATTGACGTTTTATGACGTCACTATGGTCGTTTATTGTGAACTACCGAAAGTGCAAAAGAAAGAAATAGTTCTTGCCTTAAGGGTTGATGTCATTATGTGTGTGGCAATAAAAGGTTGTCATGGTTGTGTACATATGGTACAACCAAAAGTAAAGCAAGAAAGGTCTTGCTCGTTCGTAATGATTTTGACACATGACCAATAATAATATAATTCCTCCTGGAAGGGAGATGCTCACAAAAGGGATGGTGTCTGACAATAGGTGATAGTACACCAAAATAATTGCAAGCTCGCTAACGAGTTGTGCCTAATTATGAGAGGAATAATATTGGAGTTGTTAGTAAGTCTCAAAAGAAACTTAGAAGTTCAGATGAAATTGAAAAAATATTGAGACTAATAAATCACTACACCGAAGAGGGTTATTTGATAAATATTATGAAAAGATACCTCATTTTTCCTCTTGTTGTTCCATACAAAATGTACATGCTGATGAAATCACATGTCAAAAAGTAACTTATAAGTGTACTAAAATAAGTATCCAGTGGCAGGACTGCGTTACCATTCCGATAAATGTGATGCAAAGTGATTGAGAATTCAGGTGATTTATATAATGAAAGAAATAAGATTCTTCAGGAATTCTCTTGTGTGTTTGTTCTCTTGATTAAATGATCATTGTGACAGCTAAGGTGGGATTGAATCCCCTAAAAATTTTTGGAACATATAAAAGGGTGAATATGGGCCCGTTCACCTGTCATTTGTGGGCTCATTTGGCAACTATATGATGATGCATCTATGCGATGTCACATGTATTTTGTTTTAAAAAACTTACAAATTGGTGTTTTGTAAGGTTGTTTGCTCGAATGTTAAAATTAGAGCGCAGTTCCAAATAGAAATTATATGATAATGCTGGTGGATTTAGACCAGAAATTGTATGCCTCAATTATAGCTAAATCATGGTTATGAGAACAAAAACTCCCAAAAAGATTTGGGAGATATAATTTTATTTAATATGTAGCAACACATGTATGACATCAAACCAACAAGGTTCCCCATTAAAATTGTTCAGGGTCAGGAAACCATTATAATTTTTCACTAAACTATTGAAATGTGCGGCTATGATTTTAGGTGCTCCACCACGCACCAAGATGAACTTCCAAATAAGGTGGAAATGAATGTTAGAATTTTTTTAACATTTAGGGGGAGAGATGATGACAGCTGAATTATGTGTGAGGTTAATTATGAATTATATAGATCCTCGTTAAATAAATATGTGAACTTAAAGTTCAAGGGATATTTCCGTTGCAGAATGTTGCAAAGTAGTTGCCAGATGAATGCACTACCCTAGATATAATTCAGCTGCAAAATGCTCCAATGTGAAGTCCTGAAGGACAGAGGTCTATGATACGCCAGAAGCCTTATAGACCTAACGATTCCAATACTAAATTCCTTGAAAAGGAAGGAGCAAATGGATCAATATGCATGATAAGAGGCAAGTGCCTATTAAAAGAGACACATTGATATAAACACTTCATAAAGTCTTGAAAAACAGGGTTTTCAGGGACCTGAAATAATGAAAAATAAGAGATCGATAAGGTATGTCTTGTTGAATCGAGATAACTAACCCATCGACGGTATCTTTGATATGAGGTAGCGGCTCAAGGATATAATTGTGAAGAGGTCTTGAATCAAATCTGTCATATAGGTGGACAGATAATGGGGTTGGCAAGTAAAATGCAACAATTCCCAAGTATATTTTGTTTCACTTGAAAAGTGATATTTTTGGAGTTGGTTAGTCCATAAATCAAGGTATAATGTCAGTGGGTACAAATAAAAGTTATTAGTGATAGTATAACTGTAAGATATAAAATACGATTTGCTGCCTTAGGCTAAAGGTTTATCGCAAAAAATCCTGACAATTGGAGATGTTTCTCCTTTGGTGGATTCTGCAATAAGGTTTGTTTGATATGGAACATATGAAAACTTGAAAAATGCAGGAATGAATAATTGTAATGTCTAGCTAGACAATGAAGGTTAATGAAAAATCTTTGAAACAATCGAGTGTCTGAAGCATATAAGAGTTAAAGAAACTTTTCCAATAAAGCTTCAAGAATCCTTATGGATTGAATACTAGTCAAGAAGAAAAGGGTACAAAAGATGAACCCATTGTCCTTGTATTTTTATTGAAAAGCGTTTGGAAGATAAAATTTTTGTCTTGACCGACAGAGTGAATAATTTGACAACTAAAAATTGTCTAACAATGCCAACATACAATGAAAAAATTTTTGATGCCAATTTTTTTTTTATTGAATTGTAGGATGTGATATACATGTAATGGGGCAAAGATAATGATGGATGTGTGAAAAATTTTTAAAAAAATGAGGTGGAGGGTTGATCATGATGTGGATCTTTTTTTTTTTTTTTTTTTTTTTTAAAAAAAGTGGAACTGCCAACAAATGTGGTTAATATGGGGATAGAATAAGTGAATTGGAATTGATGTTTAAAAAACTGTAAGTGTGGAATTGTGTGTTGGTTTTTTTTTTTTTTTACTTTGAAATTGTAGGGATATATCGCTTCTTGAGTACCCCAATGATTATGAGAAACTTGACATAAATGATGAATCAGTTTGATTCAAAAAGAAGGATGAAGAGTTTTGGATGAAACCTATCTTGGTGCAATCGGGGATACTAGTGCATTTTATAAAAATTTGGACACAGATATTTGTTTTTGACAGTAATTTACTGCGCAAGATTCAGTTCTCCCGATAAAAGGACATTGAAATGGTGTTTAGCACATGATGAAATCCTCGAAGGACCATAGTTATGAGTTTATTCTATCCGAGGATCAAGGCACAAAATGATGTTACGCAGATGCCAGAATATTTATCTGATCCGCATAAATATCTATCGCAGAACGCTATTGTGTTTTGCGTGGAGGACAATAATATTCCTGGCAGATCAATGAAAGCAAAATGTTGCTATGCAGAAATAAAAGTCCTCCATTGAAGCAAGTCGAAGTGAGTCTGGTTGAGAAAGTGAACACATATTCAAGAAATATGTGATTTTTCTTTAAAAAAGAATATGAAACCAACCAGCAATGTAGAAGATGGATACATCATCACAAGAAATTAAGTGATGTTTTAATCAGGGGGAGTATAATAACGCAGTGGCACTCTTGTTCCCTTGACGAGGTTTTTCCCACGGGTTTTTCCTGGCAAGGTTTTAATGAGGACAAACAAATAGTGTTATCCAAAAGATAGGTGTACTCTTTTTCCTTTACTAGAATTTTTTCCACGGGGTTTTCCTCGTAAGGTTTTAACGGGACATTATCTATGGACATCCAAGGGGGAGTGTTATAAAATAACATTGAATTAAGTGGATAGTCCCATAAGGTTGGTACAATGAAACAACCATTGTATTCCCTAGGTTTACATGAAACCTTTTTGGATAAGAATGTATCTATTATTATGATACTTAATAGGTGACCTTTGGAGAGTGATTTCTCCTCTCTATAAATAGAGTTGTTCATCATATTGTAAGATATACATATGAGACTCATACACTTGAATAAGAGAAAATTCCTATTCTAGTATCTACTTCTCTGTCGTCTTATCTTTATGAGATATTCTTATAATTGATTTTATAACAATAAACCTAATTAAAATATATATAACACACACCACAACACACAACGGTATCACATTACCATAGAAAAGAAGAAAACTCACATCTTCAAGGATGTGTTTTCCCATAAAAGGGGCATACCCGTACACACCAAAAAAAAGAGTAAAGAAGACCATTATTTTCCTTTATTTTATTACTTTTACTATATATTCCGTCACTTTCTCCCTTTCTTCTATTCTTCCTTTTCTTCTTCTTTTTTAACTAATATTTCATCCTTTCTTCTATTCTTCCTTTTCTTATTCATTTTTAACTAATATTTCATAACATATTATCAGCATGAAACTTTATATTTCTGGTATAATAAGCAAATACTTTATATATCTCCAATTACATTTTTCTTCTTTATTTATTAAAATTATTTTAGTTAAATTAACCTATTTATTTGTATTTGGTATATCTAACGTAATATTATAGAGTTTTAGATTAATTTGAGTATGTAATACATTTTCTGACAACTTTTCTCTATATGAATAATGTATAAATAAACTTTCCCCCATGTCAAATTTTTTTCCTTGGACCATCTGGGCAATATTCTTCTAAAAATTTCATTTATGTAAGTTATTATTATATCTAATTTTTATGTACCTTGAAATAGAAATTTCTTTGTGTATTTATATATTGCTGAATTTATTTATGTATTTCAAAAATCGTGATTTTATTTGTATATTTCTATATTTACCTTAAATGCATATCTCTCTTTCTGATTTTTATAAGTGTAATTTTTTATTTTATTTAGGCTTAACACATTATATTATTTCTGGTAACTCATATCTCTTCTTCTAGTGTTCATCAAGTTAAAGTTATCAAGTTTTGAATTTGTAGCACTTGTTATTATCGAAAAAATTATTTGTACTTATGGCTTAGCAGAATAATGCTTTATTGATGAAAAATCATGAAGCTCATCCTACTTTTTCTACTCCATTCTATGAAGCAAATGTTGTAGCAGCACATAATCAGTGTGAATAAAGAAAAAATAATTATCCTAATCTTGGACGTGAATGAGGACGGGGTATGGGACGAAATGATTATCGTCATTATGATAGAATCTATATTCGTCACCGATATTGATATAAAAGGTCACTAGGTATGTGAATGTCGTACGCCTTATAATTTTGAAACTTTATCACGCCCCTCTTTGAAGAAAAGATAATAATATGGTGGCACACTTGTCTTTTTAGAATGATGAGGATGAAGAAACTTCCTCAAATAAATATGATAATATTGAGACAAATCTTACATATAAAGATGATGACATAGAAGCCTCCAAAATATTACTTATTTCAAAGATGGATATTTTTTTAGTATTGAGTGAAGAAACTGGTAATTCTAGTGAGGATAAATTTATAGAATAATGTTGTTTATTAATTATGTTTTAAAATTTTATTCTTCTAAATGCTTTTGTACGGTATTATATTTTACTTAATTTTACATTTAGTTTAACCTTATGAAGTTGTTTTTGTAACATTTGATATTGCATTTTTAATTTTAGAAAGAATATCAATTTTCCCAATCATTAGTTGATTCAGAATCAAGTATGATGAATATATGGTGTTATGAGATGGGCAAAAGCACACACTATTCTAGGAGATATTAGAATACTTAATAACTAAGACGCTTCAAAATAAAGGGCAAGCAATATTAGAATAATTAGTAACTAAGGAACCTTAAAAAATATGGCAAAAAATATATATCTTTTAATTTTTTTTAATGGCAAGAAATTAATAACTAAAGAGCATAAAATATATGGTAAGTGTTATTTTGTCTTACTAATTTTCTTCTCTTACATTTTAGTACAATTCATAAAAATTGTGATTTTTCCACGTGTCTTATATTTATGTTGACTGTTATGAATTAATATGGAAAATCCTAGTCAAGAAATATTAGATCAATTAATAACTAAGAAACCTTATAATATATGGAAAAAATTTATATATTTTTTTAAAAGGACAGAAATATTAGATCTATTAATAACAAAACAACATAAAAATTAAGGATTGCAAAAATGTATGGAAAGAGAAATACAAAAATTATAGGGTAAGAATATTAGAAAACTTAATAATTAAGTTGTCCTAAAATAAATGGTAAAAAATATTTAAGAAAATTAATTATGAAGTAGTTCTTAAAAACATGATACGAAGTATTGAGAAAATTAATAACTAAATAGCCCTAATAATTATGGTATGAAGTTTTAAGAGTATTTAATAATTAAAGAGTCCTAAAATAGATGATAAGAAGTATTAGGAAAATTAATAGTCAGGAAATTTAGTAGTGTTGAAATATAGAGATAAGTTTCAAAAACACACCTAAACTATACATTTTCTTTAGTTTCATAACTAAATTATTGAGTGTCACGACCCAAACTGTCGTGACTGGCGTCCAAACTAAACCCTTCAGTTGGGTCTGGCTAAAGCCAATGAAAATAAGGAAAGAAGGATTTTTTTTTTAGTCCTTTCCCCACCGCACTGCAAGTGTTTGTTGTTTAAATAACTAAATTAATTATTTCTCGGAAAACCCAAACAATATTAAAGAACTAACTAATAATGAGGAAAAATAACTTAGAACCTTAAAGTCAATGTAACAAAAATATAAGTAACAAGACAATGTCTAAATAAGAAATGTCATAATCCTAACTAATGAAGTCTTACTAAGAATAAGTGTAAGTCTAGAATTTTTTTCGTCCCTCCGTGGACAAGAAATCAACGAGATACAAAAGAATCAAAGAGAATACAAAGCAGCTCGGATGATGGTAGGTCACCCTTGGATTTGAACACGAGTCACAAATATTCTATGCGAGGTCTGCCAATAGCCTCCAGATGATGCCCCGTACTAAACAAAAATAAAAGAAAGTACAAAATCAGTACACAACCACTATATACTTGTAGGACCACATGGCTATTCCACTAGTGTAACATAAGCAAGTCATCACAACATTATAACCATGCAATATATCGAATATAACAATATTGATATTGGTTAACGTATGCTTAAAATTATAAATTTTATCACAAGTAGTTGATCCTCTTATGGAACCCAAATTCAAATTGTTAGTGCACCGAAACGTGATACCAATCCAAGTTAGCTTGCTGGAATGTGGCAGTCTGATCTCATTTTTATGTCAAAAAATCAATATAATACGGTAGTAAATAATCACCCAGATTACAAACACTACTAACAAACCCTAGATCATCCCCTAATTTGATTAGGGTTGTTTCCACTATGAATTTTGAGATCAAACCCATTCCCATCAATATTAACCTATCCTGTGCGTTTAAGTATCGAAAAACGAATTGACGAACTGGAAACTTCCTTTAGCATTATTGTCATGCCCCGAGCCTATACCATGGAGTATTAGAACCTATGACCTTGTTTGACTTGAGAAAACTCTGAACTGACTTATTTACTCAGCATAAGACTTTACCAACTAAATTGGGAAAACACTGTTCATGAATTACATAAATAATTATCTTGGCAAAAATAACACTTACTTCAGACAAAACATCTTAAAATCTCAACATAAATAAAGACTCAAATGTAACTTTCTTCCCTGACTATATGTCTATTATCCTTTATAATACTAATGATGTTTAGGACAAACCAACATATTTCATACAATGAAAGACTAGAAAGCCAACTACAGAGTCCTCTTGAATGCAAGGAGACTCACCACTAATTCTGAGTGCTCAAGCTAGATCAATGAGGCACTGTATGTTGATCGTGGTTACACGTCTCTACATCATAAGACGATTCATACCAACTGAAATAACTACATTTAATGCACGAGTATGCGAGTTGGAATGCTGAACAACATAGGGTAGAATGAGTCTGAAAGAAAATGAAGAACTTACCTGGCTCAACTCAAATCAACATGACTGACTGATTTCAATATAAATCAATTTAACACAAGTTCAATATAAAGAAAAGTTTGTCAAAAAATGTTGTAAGTTTTGAATATATATATATAATGTGATATCAATAACTGTTAGATGTATGTAAAATACAATTAAGCAGATGTATGTAAGTATATTTAACTTCTGTAGAAGTTTCTATAACCGATAACCATCACTTAAGAGCTAGAATGATATACAACATTTTGTCTCAACTGCTAGAGTCGTCCTATACTTTGCCATCGATATAGAACCTGAACTGCTTCATGGATCCACTAGCCTATGGTAAAAAAAAAGCACTAGAGGAATCGTCTAAAAACTATGACCCTTTTCTACCCATGGTGGCTACATGGTCTATACGGGTTGTGAGTTGTATGAAATCTCTCCTATATCGGTAACAAATACTACTTAAAAAAATATCATTATATTAGATCTAATGTTTTTAAAACATACTTACTTCTGTGATTTGAGATCAGTGCTCAAAACTTAGCTCAAAGTCTATCTTGGAAATCTCAGCATCCCTACTTTCTTCATTTAGAAAGCTACTCTTTTCTAAAAACTAGACGAAAAGCTCTTTGGAAATCTCAGTTTTCTCTTAACTTAAATGTGAAAACATTGATGAAGTTGCACAGAATACTTAGTTCCCTTATAACTCTTGAGAAATGAATTCACTTCTTTACTCTTTTCTTGACTTGAAAACTTGAGTCTTTATCACCTTTGTACATACTTATCCCTTATATTATCTTGAAGGAAAATTCAACTTTCTAATCTTTAATATAATCTTGAAACTTGAGACTTATGTCGAAGTTAAAAAGTTTAGTAAAGACTCTTGAAGACCTTTGAGAACTTTACTTTGACTTGCTTCTTAACTTCTAGACTTAACTCTTAACTCATTTGACTTTGATCTTAGCTTTCCTTCAATTGGATTATGGATTCAAGGTTTGAATTTGTGTTCTTTAATTATTTCTAGGTGTTTAGAAATCATTTGAAGTAACTAGAATCATCGGAAGGTGTAAATATACCTTAGAAGGACTTAAAATGGTTAAATTATAAAAACTAGGGGAAAAACACCGATTGGGGCACACTGGTGGTGCGCCGCGCTAGCCTCAGTTGACTGAGGCTTGGTTTTGGCGCATACGTGGCGCTCCGGGCCAGGCCCTTGTTTACTGAGGCTCTCTTTTGGCACACTCCAAGCACGACACGCCTGGCCTTGCCCTGGTGTGTTTTACAATTTTTTCAACTCATTATCTAGTTCCAAATCGCCTAAACCTCCATGGCTTCATCCCCAAACCCCTGGGATATTAATTACATTCTATAACTATCAGATTTAAACCCAAAACAACATCGTAAACTAGTAATCATCATCAATGGGTATAAACTCAATTAAACCAAAAAGGAATTTCACGAGATTATCAAGAATTCAATTCTAATCATGAAGTGAAATTCTATAAATTCTGAACTAAAACAAGATTGGTAAGCGGATGAATTAACCCAAAACTAAAGATCTCACATACCTTAATAGGGATACCCTCGACAATTTCCACTCGCAAATCATTGGTGTTCTTGGTGAAATATTGATTTTTCTCCCTTGTCCTTCTTCTCTTCTCTTTTCTCCCAAACCCTACGCTTAGAAGACCTTTTCTAATATGAACTAAAACATAATTTTACCCCTATTAAACCTTTAAATGAATTAGGAAATAAACGGGTAAAAAGACTAGTTCGCCCTTTCTGAAATTCGGATTGGACTTTCCTAACTTCAAAAACCCAACTTCCGAAAAGCATATCTCCCTCATACATATCATAATCGTGCAAAATTAGAGGACTTTCTAACAATATGAAGAACTTATTCTAAATCATCATGAGCTAGAAGTTATGAGAATTCGAAAAATTTTAATTTCTTAGCTTAGTCTAGGCTACTACGAGTTACGAGATGTTACAATTCAAAATGGTGACCAAGGAGTAAGAATCACATGGGGTTCATTCTTTCGCTCTAAAAGTTGAAAAGTGAAAAATAATGTTGTTTAGGGGTTTAATAACGATATTGAGTCGCTTGTGGTCTATCACAGCGGCACTAATCCTGCCAGAGCAAATAGAACGCTCGCAAGAGCGGCATTCCCGAAATAATGAGCTATTAACGACTTTTAGTCCCATCGAACCAGTCACAACGCCCAAATCCCTTTTAAGCGGCTCTTGCAGAGCAGTGAAACCCGGATCCAAAGCGACATAAATGAAACAAAGAGTTCCTTCAACAATTTAAAATTTTCACTCCATAACTCACCTTCAATAAACGACACTCAGAAAATACCTTTCACGCTAAGGTCGATACCTGGTGATCTATTTATCCAAATACAATTTCGTAAAGTCATGCGGATTTCTTAACGTGTTATCAATCTATGCATTAAATGAAACTTATAAACAACCCACCCAACTGCTATAAGATTTGTCTAGAGTTTATGTGCGCCGATGTCGTCCAAATCTCGACCAATTGGGAAATTTCCAGATTTTACTAAAAAGTTTCCGGACCCAAAGTTTCTCCCCATAGATTTTTCTATTACGACGGAACCCGTTCATTACATTGACAAGGTGAATTTCATACCTAAATTATCTATTTTTTGTGTGAGAAACACTTCTCTCTCTTTTATACCACTCTGATCATGATGTATGTAATACACTCTTTCTTTTATTTTAAAAAATTATCGCATCACACTCCAGATGGATAAAATATTCAACATTGACAAAAATTAAACAAATTATTAGTATTATTAAAAATTATTATTGTAACGCCCCGAGCCTACACCCTGGACGGGACCGGCACTCGATGACCATTGCTGGCCCTCAAGCAAACACCTAGCGTGGCTACTTAAATCAGCGAAAGACAAACCTTAACGTTGACACGAGTAAAAACATAATAAAATAGAAAAACGTCACATCATAACTTTTGCCAAATAGTAATTGAGTCTTAATAACTGAATATAATTCAAAACCAAAATAATATAGTCTAGGAAGCCTCTAAATTGTCAGAAGAGGGATGTGGGACAGACCCCCAACATCTAAAAAAGCTAGCTAATTCGAATGAAAAAAAAAAAGTTGTCCACCTGAATGCAAGGAGGCTCACCACAACTCTGAGCTCCAATCTGGAATAAGAAGAGCTCATGCTGATCTGGGAACTTTCGGCTGCGCATCATGAAATTATACCGACATCAGTAAATTGAATGTACAGTATTTGAGTTGGAGAGCGAAACAGGACTGTAATATAGGGATTGATCTCTTACCTTCTTTGCCTAAGTCAACCAGTATGACTAAACTCAATGATATCATATAACAGTTTTACATCCACATGCAATATGTTTGTATGTATGTGTGTTGTGTGTATATATATATATATATATATATATATATATATATATATATTGATTTCATACCTAAAACTATAAATTTTTGTATGAAAACACATCTCTCTCTTTTATACCACTCTGATCAGTTGTTAGTAATACACTCTCTCGTTTAGTTTAAATTGCTTATTGCTCACCACTCCACTAGGAAAACTGTAAACATTGACAAAAATTAAATAAATAATTAGTATGATTAAAATTTATTATTGTCACGCCCCGATCCTACACCATGGGCGGGACCGGCACTCAAAGACCATTGCTAGCGCTCAAGAGAATACCTGGCCTATCTACTTAAATCAGCGAAAGACAAACCTTAACTTTGACACGAGTAAAACATAATAAAATAGAAATATGTCACGTCATAACTTTTGCCAAAATGACAATTGAGTTTTAATAACTGAAAATAATTTCAAACCTAAATACTATAGTCTACGAAGCCTCTAAACTGTCTAGAGAGGGATATTGGGACAGACCCCATAACATCCTAAAATCTAAGCTAATTGGGTAATGAAAAGAAAGGATGTCCCCCAGAATGCAAGGAGGCTCACCACAACTCTGAATCTCAATCTGGAATCAAGGAAGAGCTGCATGCTGATCCTGGGTTCCTACGTCTACATCATGAAATGATACAGGCCAACTGACATCAGTATATTGAATGTACTAGTATGCGACTTGGAGATCTAAACAACGACTTAAGATTAAGGGGATTATATTAACTTACCTTGACTCTACTTAACTCAAGAGTATACTTAACTCAAATAATATACATACAAAGCAGTTTAAATCACATGACAGATATATATATATATATAAATATATATATATAGCTCAAAAAAAAAGGGAAAACAACTTAGTTTGTTAAAGGAAATGCGGTAACAAACTAAACTTTACTTATATAAGAAGTAATATCGCCTTAGTGGGAGTTACTCTAACTGACAACCATCACTATGAGCCTAATGGATAATACAACGTCTTACCTCACGTTGCAATAGAACCATCCTACACCTTGCCATTGGTATAGGACCTTACTCAACTTAGAGGATCCACTAGCTCTCCTTACGTGATCATCTAAAAAGTATGACACGTCAATTCCTAAGTTGGCTACATGGTTTACATGGAGACTTGAGTTAATATGAACTCTCATCTAGACATCGACATCGGTGCTCAGTACTACTCCCTGAAAATGTACTTTAGCTCATACTTTTAATAAAACTTCCTTCCATTGGGTTAAGATAATTTAATGAAACCATTAGCTTTAAAAAGCTCCTTTTAGAAATCAATGTTCCCCTTTTAGTTCAAACATTTTGAAAAATTTCCCGTTCCCGTCTTTACTCAAATGGAAACATCTGTAAAACTCTAGGAAGACAACGTTTCGCTTATATATTTTGAAACTGAATCTCAAACTCTTGTTGTTTACTTAACTTGAAACTTACCTCTTAGGACACTTATTCCCTTATAGCTTTTGGGATCTGAACTCAAACTATTTATTTGACTTTGGACTTTATGTCTTTAAAGCAAAATGAAAACATTTGTGAAAGACTTTAGAGAACTTATAACTTTACTTTTACTTGCTTCTTAAGTTCTAGACTTGGCTCTTAACTTCTTTGACTTTGATCTTAACATTCAATGAATTTAATTATGAATTTAAGGATCATGATATTATGTTTATGGATGATTTCATAGTGTTTAGATGTACCTTAGAGTGTGGGAAAAAACTATGAATGAGGGGTATATCACATAGGAACTAGTAAGAAAAGATAGGGAAAAAATGGGGTCTCCAGGTAGTCCTGGCGCTCTGAGAGGCACGAAATTCCCCAGCCTGACGGAGGCTATCCTCGGGTGATTTTGAAGGCGCGGCATGCTAGATACTGATTGACAGACTCCGTCCTAAGGGGCTTTAGAGGCACAGCGCCCCAGCATCTCCCCAACGGGTTTTCTGACCTTTTTCTTTGTTTTTCATCTCTAAACCTTCCCAAACTCCCATGGATCCCACCCCAAACACTTAGGATATAATTAACTTATTACCCAATGATTTATACCCGAAAACAGTCCTAAAGATGCAACATACCTTGTTAGGGATTACCCTCGACGAAAATCCACGAAGCTTAACTTAGTGTTCTGGCGTCTTCTTCTTCGTTATCCTCTTTGATCATTGCTTTCAAAACCCTACTCTATTTTATAAGTGCATAAACTTAATGGGATCAGTTTATATCCCCAACATATTACTAGAAAACAAAATAGTTAATTGACTTAAAGAAAAGACCAAAACACCCTTACCAAATCCGTTTTTTGAACTTTTCCTACTTAATATCCCATCTTCCAAAGGTCATATCTAACTTATAAAACCTTGGAAATTCTCAAACTTTACGTGGTTGAAAATATATTCTAACTACTATCTTTGCCATCATATAAAAGAACCACACCCAAATTCTTCCTGAGCTGGAAGTATAGGTCGTTGTAAAATGGCCAAAACTCACTCACTTTTAAAAATCTGGATTTTTTTTTTCCAAATTTCCTTACTTATTCAAAACAATTTGATTTTGTGTGTTTTTTCTTAGCGTAACCGTAGTTATTTTGAATTGCCGGATGTGAAAATTCTTCCCCTTGGGAACATCATCCTCAATTAGACTTCCTTCTCTAAAGCTAAGGATAAGTAATATTATTTCCGGCACTCAACCACAAAGACAAACTAAAACATGTTATGCTAATATTATAAAGTACTAAGACGAAAGTCCCTAGTACCTTGACTTAATGTCCCTCCCCGCATTCGAAGATGCCTTGGATATTCCTTCTTTATGATCCCTCAGCTTCCCAGACCGACTTTTTCAACAAATTGGTCCTCCAAAGGACCTTGGTGACGAAGCCACTTCCTTTATCCTCACTTACCGCACCTCATAATCCAAATCTGAACCGTAACTTCTTAATAGAAATGTTATCCTTAGTCCCAACATTCTTTATTGGTATTATCAATGAAAGATCAACCAGACACTTCTGCAACATAGAAATATAGAACACAGGATGAACCGCTTCTAACTCTTGGGGTAGCTCAAACTCATAAGACACATTGACCACTCCCTTGGAGATTTTATAAGGTCCAACATACTGGGGACTATGTTTTCCTTTCTTAACAAACCTCATCACTCCTTTCATAGGTGAACCTTAAGATACACCCAATTATCTACCTCAAGCTCTAATTACCTTCTAATCTAACATCTGTGTAGGACTTTTGGGCGACTTTGTGCATTCTTCCAACCTTTTTTTTGAATGACTTTTACCTTTTCCATAGCTTTGGTGACTAAGATTTGGTCCTATCAACCCTGCTTCGCCAACTTTGAACACCCAATAGGGATCTCCATCTTCCTCCATTAACGAATTCTATAGAGCATTTGGATGCTTACTGAAACTGTTGTTTGTAGGCGAAACTCAAAGGGGATGAGAGGTAGGATCATCCCCATTTCGCTTTGACAGTCAATCACAACAAGCCTCAACATACTGTTCCAAGGTCTGGATAGTACGTTCTTCTTGTCCATCCGTGTGAGGAGGAAAAGAAGTGCTCAAATTTACCTTGGAACCCAAACCTTTTTAGAAAGATTTACATAATTGTTCGTTATATTGCGCACCTCTATCTTAAATAATGGAGAGTGGAACTAGATGAAGTCTTACCACTTCTTGGAGGTACAACTTTGCATAATCTTTGGACGAATGAGTAGTGTTTACCGGCAAGAAATGGGCTGACTTTGTCATTTTATTGACAATCACCAAAATGGAATCATGTTTCCTTCGCGATCTTTGCAAGCCTGTGGTGAAGTCCATATTAATAATGTACCACTTTCATTCCAGAGGCTCTATATTTTGAGCTAGAACTCCAGGTATTTCATGTTGTATCTTCACTTGCTGACAATTTGAACACTTGGAAATAAATTCAACAATGTCTTTCCTCATGTCTTCCCAACAATATACCTCTCTAAAATCACGGTACATTTTTGTGGAACCCGAATGAATGGAACATCTGGATCTATGAGCTTCCTCCAATATCCTCTCTTCAAGACCATCAACCTTAGGTATAGATAATCTGCTTTAATATTTCAACACACCATCTCCCCTTTATTCGAAAGCCAATACTCTTAGATATGGACACTTGCCTTCAAATCAAGAAAAATAGGGTCTTGGTATTGATTCTCTTTCACCACTGACATCAAGAATGATTCAGCCCCATTCGTCACTACTATGCCTCATTTTGTGTAATCCATAAACCCGACTCCTAGACGTGCAAGTCTGTGCAAATCTTTTGCTAACTCCCTCTTTTCTTCTTCAACATGGGAAGTTCTTCCCATGGAAAACTTTCTCAAGTCATATCAACTAGTAAAGAATACTCATGTCATAATGCTTGAGTAATTACAACCACCTTCTCTTTCTAAGGTTGAGCTCGTTATTAGTGAACACAAATATGAGGTTGTTGTGATTAAACTGAATATATCCATATTAAAACCATATAAATTATGATGCCATATCTTCAATGCAAACACTACTGCAGCCAATTCTAAGTCATGAGTTGAATAATTCTTCTCATGAACTTTCAACTACCTGGAAGCATAAACTATGACCTTGCCATTCTGCATTAACACACAACCCAAGCCAACTCTTGATGCATCGCAATATACCACAAAGCCTTGAGTACCATATGGTTAGGTCAAAATAAGAGCGGTAGTCAATCTCCTTTTCAACTCCTGCAAGCTTTTCTCACAAGCTTCAGACAATTGAAATTTGACTGTATTCTAAGTTAACTTGGCCAAAGGAGGAGAGATAGATGAGAATCCTTCAACAAATCTCCCATAATAGCAAGTGAAACCTAAGAAACTCCTTATATATGTCGGAGATGTGGGTCTAGGTCCACTCTAAATTGCTTCTATCTTCTAAGTGTCAACTTTAATACCTTCACCGGAAAAAATGTGGCCTAAGAACGCCACAAACTTATGCCGAAACTCGCACTTGGTGAACTTGGCATACAACTTCTTATCTCTCAAAGTCTAAAGAACAACCCTTAGGTGACTAGCATGATCCCATTTTTTCCTTGAATAAATCAGTTTCTGATCCATGAAAATGATGACAAAAATATCCAAATAAGGTTTTTGAAGACTCTATTTATGAGGTACATGAATACTACATGTGTGTTAGTCAAACCAAAGGACATAACCAGAAATTCATAACGCTCATATGTTGTTATAAAAGTTGTCTTGGGAATATCACGTTCCATAACCTTCAACTGATGATTGCCTGATCTAAGGTCAATCTTGAAAAATAAAGAAGCAACTTGAAGTTGACCAAAAAGATCATCTATCCTTGGAAGAGGATATTTATTCTTGATGGTCACCTTATTTAACTATCAGTAATCTATACATATCCTAAGGGACCCATCCTTCTTCCTAAAAAACAAGAACAGAGCGCCCCAAGGTGAGACATTTGATCGAATGAAACCTTTATCTAATAGATCTTTCAAATGCTCCTTTAGTTCTTTTAACTCAGGTGGTGCCACTCTTTATAGTGTAATAAAGATAAGACGAGTATCTGGGATGACATTTATGCTGAATTCTATCTCACTTTCAGGAGGGACTCCGGGTAAATCATCACGAAAGACTTCTGGGAACTCACTGACTGTAGGAACTGACTAAAGGGAAGGTAACTCAATATTTGAGTCATTAACTCGGACTAAGTTATAGATAAATCCCTTAGAAACTAACTTCCTCGCCTTAAGGTACTAAATGAAGCGACCCTTAGGCAATGTTGAACTACTAGGCCACTTTATGATTAGCTCATTAGGACTCTTAAATTTGACAACTAGAGTTCAACAATCTATTGATGCATAACAGGCATAGAACCAGTCCGTACTTAGAATGACATCAAAATACACCATGTCTAACTTTATAAATCAGCCATGGTATTCTCGTGATTGATGAAAACAAATCAATCACGGTAGACTCTTTCCTCTAGAATAGACTTCCCAATAGGTGTAGAAACACAAAAAGGTTCATAAAGCTATCCAGGGAGAATATCAAACTGATTTGCAACATAAGGAGTTACAAAGGATAACCTTGCTCCTGGGTATAATAAATCATTAACATCAAAAGTAAAGACTTTAATCATACATGTGACAACATATGGAGAGTTATCTTGCTCTTTGCGGCTAGTGATAGCATAGAGGTGATTCGCCCCTCCGCTAGTACCAGAATTAGTTACTCTGGATGCAGCGCTGTTAGGCGGAGCAACTTATGAAGATTTGGTTCTGCTGCCCAATTTTTCACCACCTTGCTTATTATTAGGGAATTCTATCATGGAGTGGTCCTCTTGATCACACCTGAAACACCTGTTTGTCAAACACGACATTTTCCAGGGTGGATTGCACCACACCTACCGCAAGCAAAACTTCTACAACCTCTTTGTGCCATACTATTATGATATTGGGTCGGTCTATCCTTGAAGTGTTGTGAATTGTGACTGCTATACTCACCTCAGTTTCTGGGTGAAGGTGCACTAGCAGATGATGGTTCATGCCCCTTTGATTTCTGGAATCGTGGTCGGCTCGAACCTCCTTTCTGTTGACTAGTCTCATTCCCAGACTTCTCCTTCTTGTTTCGATAATCTTCTCTATCCTTCACCTTCTCTTCTTTTATTTGTTGAACGTATACCATTAGCCTTAATATATACATGTCACCTATCAACATCGCATCCCTACTCATTGCTTGAAGAACGACCCAACCCTGCAACAAATAGACTAATTCTGCTCCTCATGTCTTTCACCATCTCCGGAGCATAGCGAGATAGCTTGGTGAACTTTAACCTGTATTCATGAACACTCATGGAGTCCTATTTCAGAGTAAGGAATTCCCTCACCTTAACTTCCTTCAGTTCACGAGCAAAGAACCTCTCCAAGAAGGCTTCCTCCAAACAAGCCCAACTTTGATGTGGTGCATCCTCAGCCCTACCACACGTCCATTGGTCGAACCATGATCTATCAACACCTTTAAGTTGGTATGTAGCCAATTCAACCCTCTCAACATCAACCACTTGCATTGCCTCATACACCTTCTTCAGCTCCTCTATGAAGTTCTTCGGATATTCTGTAGTTTTTGATCCAGTGAAACTAGGGGGATTCATCCTAAGGAATTCACAAATTCTCAAAGTATTCTCCCTTTCTTGTCGAGCCCCTCTTTGCTGCTCGACTTGGTTGGTCACAACCAGACTCAACATCCGGATAGCTTCTTGAAATTCAGCATTGGTAACTTCTCCCTGAGGTTGTAGCTCTGGTGAATTTGGAACCTCTTATTCCTCAAAATTCATTCGTGGACGACCTCTGACTATTCTTCTTTGAGGCATGATGATATGAAAATATGTGTAAGCACGAATTAGAGAGAGACTTTTAAAGATAAAATCTTTGCACGAAATAAGATGTAGGAAATCATTCCTAAATGTCCCCGCTCCTAATCATAGATGTGGCGCGCTTCACATCAATAATTAAGACTCTACAGACACTACTTCGTAAAATCCCTAGGAATCTTGAACTTTGTGCTCTAATACCAAGTTTGTTACGCCCTGAGCCTACAACCTAGGCAGGACCGACACTCCAAGACCATTGTTGGCCCTTAAGCGAACGCATGGCCTGGCTACTTAAATCAACGGATGAAAAACCTCAACTTTGACACGAGTAAAAACATAATAAAAGAGAAATATGTCATGTCATAGCTTTGGCAAAAATGACATTTGAGTCTTAATATCTGAAAACAACTCCAAAATTAAAATACTATAGTGTACAAAGCCTCTAAACTGTCTAGAGAGGGATGTTGGAGTAGACCCCACAACATCCTAAAAGCTAAGCTAAAGCAGAAATGAAAATCAAGGATGTCCTCCAGAATGCAAGGAGGATCATAACAACTCTGAAGCTCAATTTGGAATCAACGAAGTGTTGTGTGCTGATCTTGAGTATCTGCGTCTGCATCATGAAATGATGCAGGCCAACTGACATCAGTACATTAAATGTACGAGTATGTGAGTTGGAGAGCTAAAAAATAACTTAAGCTTTAGGGTATTAGATGAATTTACCTTGTCTCTTCTTAACTCAAGAGTATACTTAACTCAAATGATATACTTAACTTAGTTCGTTAAGGAAAATGGAATAACAAACTCAACTTTACTTATATAAGAAAGTAATATCACCTCTGTGGGAGTTTCTCTAACCGACAACCATCACTATGAGCCTAATTGATGATACAACATCTTACCTCACGTTGCAAGGGACCATCCTACACCTTGTCATTGGTATTGGACCTTACAAAACTTAGTGGATCCACTAGCTCTCCTTACGTGATCATCTAAAAAGTATGACACTTCAAATCCCATGTTAGATAAATGGTTTACATGGAGACTTGAGTTAATATTAACTCTCATCTCCACTTTGATTCTCAATACTACTCCAAAAAAATGCACTTTTGCTCATACTTTTAATAAAACTTCCTTCCTTTGAGTTGAGATAATTTACTAAACCCATTAGCTTTAAAAAAAACTCCTTTTGGAAATTAATGTTCCCCTTTTAGTTCAAAACTCTTTTGGAACTTATAGTTCCCCTCTTTGCTCAAATGTGAAACATTATTAAAACTTCAGGGAATACTTAGTTCCCTTATATATTTTGAGAAATGAACTCAACTCTTGGTCTTTACTTAACTTGAAACTTTAACTATTAGGGAATACTTAGTTCCCTTACACGTTTTTGAGATATGAACTCAACTGTTCACTTGACCTTTGGACGTTTATGTCTTTAAAAAAATAAAGTGAAAACATTTGTGAAAGAACTTAGAGAAGCTTATACTTAGTTTTTACTTGCTTTTCTAACTTCCTAGACTTGACTCTTAACTTTCTTTGACTTAAATCTTACCTTTTCTTAATTGAATTAGGTGATTCAAGGAGCATGATGTCATGTTTATGGATGATTTTTCAATGATGTTTAGATTAACCATAGACTGTTTGGAAACAACTAGGAAGAGTGGTGCAATCACTTAGAACGAGTACGAAAAGATAGGAAAGAACGGGGTTATCCAGGGGGTCCTGGCCGCTTTGCGAGGCCTGTAGGGCGGCCATACGTCCTGACGACAGAGGTTTGTCCTCAAGCGCTCTAAGAGGCGGGGGCGGCTGACACTGAGCCTGACAAATAGACTCTGTCCTGAGGGTCTTTGGAGGCGCGATGCCCCAACATCCCCCCATCGGGTTTTCCGACTTTGTTATTCATTTTTCATCTCTAAACCTTCCAAAAATCCCATGTATCCCAACAAAAAAAATTAGGATCCAAAATTAACGTATTACACAAGTATTTAAACTCGAAAACAATCCTAAAACATGGATTACAAATAACAGCGATTAATCATAATCCAATCAACAAGAACATCAAACTGACAATTGGTGTGTGGATTAAGTAACCCAACAAAAAAAAGCCCACAATACCTTGTTAGGGATAACCTTCGACGAAAATCCATGGAGCTTAACTTGGTGTTCTTGCATCTCCTTCTCCTCTTTTCTCCTTGATTTTTAAAACCCTAGCATATTTTCTAAGTGCGTAAACTGAATGGGATCAGTTTAGACCCCAACATATTACTCCAAAATGAAATATTTAATTGACTTAAGGTAAAGAACAAAACACCCTTACAAAATCCGGTTTTTGAACGTTCCCTGCTCAATAGCCCATCTAACGAAGGTCATATCCTACTCATACAACCTCGGAAAGTCACAAACCTTGCGCAGTTGGAAATATTTTCCAATGAGATTTCATCCATTTAAAGAAGGCACCCAAATGCTTCCTGAGCTGGAAGTTATGGTTGTTTGAAAATGTCCAAAACTCACTTTCGAAATATGGAAATTGTTTTCTACATTTCCTTACTTATTTCCAAATTTGATTTTTCTCGTGTTTCTTAGCCTAACCTTAGTTTATCTAGAATCCGAGATGTCATAATTATCCACGAAAATAATATTTCTTTTATAAATAAAATGTAAAATAATTTTCTTACCCCTCCTCTCACCCCCCTCCCCCTCGGAAGTTTTTTTCTTACTTCATCCCCTTCCCCTTCCCCTCCCCTCGGATGTTTTTTTCTTACTTCATTCCCCCCTTCAAATACAAATTTAGATATTATTTTATTTATTAAAAAACAATTCTACCCACCACACTTAATCCTCTGCTGTCAATTTATTTTTTCTCATTTTGTGTTATATATATACAAATAAAAAGCATTTTTTACTTTCCACCGCAAGACTTTTTTAAATTTATTACTTATTATGTTATATTCAGTACACTAGTAGAAATTTTTTTCTAAAACTATAAGTGCGTGCATATCTAACACAAAATGAAGAAAATGTAAAAGAAAATAAAAATTAGGAGCGGAGGGTTAAATAAGATGGGATAAAATATTTATTTTTAAAAAAAGAAATAATATCATTTTTTTGCAGGGGGGGGGATTAATTCCTTGGGGCATCACATCTGGAAATCGTAAATCAAAAATTCTTTCTCTCTTTCCTTAAAAAATGTGAGGGTGGGGGTGGGGGGGGGGGCTAAAGTTGAATCTTAAAAATATTTTATAAAAGAAACATTCTTCAAAAAAGGAGGGGGATTGTCAGTTGGAGGGGAGGAGTATGTAATACTTTAATTTTTAATTAATATTAATAGTTTATTGTTAAAAAATTTTCAAGTGGAATATTGTATCAATGCGAAATGTCATGTGTCAAGATTTTTTCAAATAAAAGAGACTGTATTACATACATTACTAGGGAGTGTTTCTCAAATTAAAAATTGATGGTTTAAGTATGTAATTCACACTCTCAATAGTGTAGGTATGAAACTCAAAAAATGGGATAGTTTAGGCGTGGTATTGACACTTATATCTTAAAAATGTGGTAAAAAAAGTTTTCAAAAAATACTCCATTCGTTCTATTTTAAATGTTGTATTTAATAAAAATAGACATTCTTTAAAACTCGTTATTTCACAAAAGCAATGCATAATGACTTTATTCTTCTTATTTCACCCTTGAAAGTTATTAGCCTAGAAAATGTATATTTGACCAACATAGAAAAACTAAGTAAATGATTCATGTCTAATTGTTTACTTATTAATCCAAATAAATTAATTTATGTTCATTGAGTGAAACTTGACTTTAAGAAAATACTAAATAAGGATGCTATGGTAAATATGAGAGATACGCTGATGAGAGAAACCAGAATGATTAGAATGCCCTCCACAACCTATAGGTCTAGCTAGAAGATGAACCATTTGAAGTATGTATCAAACTAGAAGAACTATGCCCAATATAATCAGCCTCGGACACTGGTATCTCAACATGGACGAGTGTGTTAGACTAATAATGAAACCTCTCCTTCAGTAACCTCAATTCTAAGGAGGAGCACTACTCAAATAACCTAAATGATGGTCCCTCTTGTCCTCATGTTGTTCACATCCCTCACGTCGAATCATCTCCAACTCTTTTACTACATCTATAACTTTCCAGAATGGAACACTAAAAGCGGAAATTTGAGAAATTCCTATATGAATCAAAATAATCAAATTCTTAACAAACCTTCTCACTTCTGTCAGTCTCAATGAGAAATATCATCAAAGTATGCGTAGCCGAGGCATTAAATATAACCTCATAATCTATAATTACCATATCATATTTTTGTGAAAACTCTCTAAATCAACCCTTTTGCTCTCCCTCTAAAATATTTTATAATAAAAATAAAACTATAAAAAGTTGTATAAAAAAACAAAATTATAATTTTTTCATATCAATATACATGGTAAAAGAATATATCTTAAAATATTAGCACAAGTAGAAAAAACAACTAGGAGAGGGTAACTCACCATACTTTTAAATATACAAATTTAATTTCATGAATACCTAATTTTTTCTTAATATTCCAATTTTTATTCAAAATTTTAATTAAAATAAAAATTTATAGATAAAGGGAGTTGTCCAAATGTTTTTAATTTTAGAATTGTGAAGTAAACAAGCAACATGAATTTAACCAAATTTGGGTTCATCAACTTTGTTTTGTTCTACTTGTTGGATAACTATATGCACAATGGAGGCATATTTTGATCTTTACTGGTCAGGAATAATAGATAATCAATACCTTCTATGCTACAACACATTAACATAGTGAAGTTTTATTCAAGAATTACCTCTCGAAGCATGAAGAAATACCTTCAAGAGAATCCCCAAGATAAACAGACTTTCAAGTGAATCTATAAGTTAGACAACAACTATGGCCTTCTACAGTGATCCCAAGTTCACATCCGAACTCTCTCAATACTTGGGTAGGCAAGTATCAATATAGAAAACTAATTATCTTTCTAGGGTTAGAAGAATCCCTAATTATAAAGATTTCTTACCACTCCAAAGTGGAGAATAAAATTCACGTTTTTTTTTCTTTGCCAAAAAACACATGTTGGTTTTCATTTTATAAGAAAACTAACACCTCTCCCCTATTCCCTGTAGAGTAAGGATTTTAATTTTTAGTTAATTATGGACACTATAAGGACCACATAATTAATTACCGAGGCTTTTTATTATGAATATAATTCCAATAATTAATTTGAATTATTCTTACCATAATAAATGAAAAATTATTCCACTAAAATTTTGTAATTGCAGTCCTCTATTTATATTTCGTAATCTTCCATTAAACAATTATGTAATTACCCATGTTAAGATTTCATATACTAATCAATGAATTAAATTACTGACGAATTTAACTTAATGATTAATCTTATTTATAGCAATGTTCTACTTATTTCATGTGTTGGATTCATAAATCCATATTCAAGGTTTGACACAATGAAAACTTATGACTTTCTCAAAAAGGCATAACAATCAATATATATAATAGGAAATGCATTCCATCAACTAACTTATTATTTCACCGATATATATTATTGTCATCCAACATACAAGGTATAACGACCGATCTCAGAATCTAACCTTTTAATAAATCAAAAAGATAATTAATATATACATATCATAATAGTTATATCATAATTAAGAATATAAATATATTTAATAGTTTAGAGAATATGTTTTTTTTTGTTTGTCTAAAATAACTATCTCTACTCAATCCCGTTCAATACATACAAAATATACTAACACAAAACGTTGGAAAAATATCATTCCGATAATCAAGATAAATTACATCTAATCTTGTGCTAAAATCGTACTCGATAGAATGTCCAATTTCCATCCTAAACTGTGAATAAAAACCCTAATATTTTTAAAACGCAGATGATTACTACTTTGTGTATGAGCTAAAACTCTACACAACTAATTCATCTATTATATGTGTAAATAAACACCAAGAAACGAATATCTAATTCTTTAAAACTGAATAGATATTTATTCTTATAATAATATAATCTTGACATATGGTTAATAATATATATCCCAACACTACTAACGTCTCATTTTGTTTTTTTCAATGTTTATCAAATCAAATTTGAGTTCGTCAACTTTGTTTGGCCATGATCTATTTCATCGATCCTAATCAAACAGAAGCGGCAAGTTGTGAACACAAAATTTTGGTTCGATATTTTAAACAGAATACTTTTTAAATATTTTATTTTTCAACAGTTCAAAATACATTAATTGCAATTTTAATGCAATTTGTTGATAATTATTCTTATTCTCAAAATATTAGGATTTCTATCAGTTAATTCTGCTTATATAATTTTGTCACAACCGATTGAATTCATTCAAATATTTTTTCATTTTTATAAAATCTTTATTTCTGTTAATTGCATTTTTTACATGCCGGTGGTTACATTCGTACCTTTTTTTTCATATTCATTTTATCTGTTACATTTGTTATATTCATTTTGATATTTTGCACAATTTAGAAATTCATTCCAATATGAAAAAGATTTCATACACGTATATTTTATAAACCGGTGGTTTTGGCCCACAATTTTATTGTATTATTGGTAGTTTTCTATTCTCTATTTAAATAATAGTTTTCTAATTAGGTCAAAGGGTGTTGGATACTTCTAGAGATAAGAATTTCCATATAGTTTATTCAGAAAAAAGGGGGCTTTCGTTCTTTATTATTTTTTTGGTAAGCTCACCGGAGCTCCACCACTCTACCACTACCAACGGCCCCTCAACCTTTTCCTCACTTCCATTTTCCAATAGCAACCATATCAATTTGAACATGCACCATCGCCTCCCCGTTTCTCCTTTTTTTTCAGACCCCAAAACACTGCCACTTTTTTCAACGTGATCCATCAATTCTCCAAAGAGCTCAACACAATATCGACAAAGAAAAACTTAAAACCCCATCTCCATTTTCACTTTTCCGACGAAACCCAACTTATATCTCCCCTTTTCTCCATTGTTTCTGGACGAACAATCCCTCACCCACACAACAAGTGAACTAACAACACCAACCAGACCCTGTTCCTCCATTTTCTCCGACCACCTGCAACGAACAAGAAAACCCGCGACACCACTACCAAAACGACCCCTACTTCTTGTTGCTTCCCCAATCCACTGATTTTGACAACACCTCCGATGAACCAGAGCTAAACGCAAACCAGTTTTCCCTTCCACTCTTCCCCTTTCATATTTTTCTTTTGTTATCAGGTTTTTTTGCTCGATATCAATTATCTCCAATGATTCAATGGTCACCCCTGTTGTTGCTCCATGGCAAACTGACTTAATACCAAAACGACACATCGTAGTTTCAGACCAGCTAGAGTTCCAACACAACACGAGAGTTAAGCTCAATAACATCAAACCAGATCTGCCCTACAACTTCCATTCTCATTTCCGATGACCTTTTTACTCTTATAAATTTATTTTACGTGGTTTTATATCATTTTTGTTGAATGGATGACCTTATTTCTTCAATTTTAATTATTTTTTCTCTATTTCTTACTTATTATTGGCTTGTCTTGAGTTTATTTCTATAGACTATAGTAATTTTTAAGTAAAATCTAGGTTAACTACTTCTTATGTTTTTATGATTAATGTTAGATTGTGTCTGAATTGTTCTCTTATATTTGTTTTTGTTTTAGATCTTATTTAAACTTTTATTTCTGGTGGTGTCTGGGGCTTTAGTCATTCTATTGTGGGTTGTTTAAGTCATTTATATTGTTGTTTTTCTTTTAATTACATAATTTTATATTATTTATTAGTAGTGTTGTTATTAATGATATTGTTTTGGTTTGTTAGTCATTTTTTTTATATTGTCATAGGACGCCCGGAGTCCTAGACCCTGTGGCATGACTGGCACTTCGAGATCATTTTTGCCCTCAAGCGAACGGCCTTGTCTGACTTCGTTACCTCACGAATCCTAAACTCAACTTTAACAAGAATTACTGACCTTTTAAAAAGGAATCACTTCTTATATAACCATCTGTCCATGAAGAACTCACCGTCTCAACAAGAAAAAATAAATTCTAAACTAAAATACTAGTGCCTACAAAGCCTCTAAACTGATTGAAGAGGGATGTTGGGAAAGACCCCACAACATCCTATAACTAATCTATTAAAAGCAAAAAAAATGGATGTCCTCCAGAATGCAAGGAGGCTCACCATTGACTCTGGAACTCACCAGTGACTTTGGAACTCAAACTGGATCAACAAAACTTCGCGTGCAGATCCTTTTTACCTACTTTTGCATGATAAACCGATGCAGGCCAACTAGCATCATTACATTAAATGTACGAGTATGAAAGTTGGAAAGCTAAAAAAAATAGGCTTCGAAGATACTAAGAATAAATACTTACCTTGGTTTTTCTCAACTCATGATGTACTTGCTCTTATTCGATAAACGCCATTAAAATGAATGCAATATAAAGAAATGTTGACTGAAACATGCTTAAACCTCTAAGTATCTATGTGTGTATATATATATATGTGTGTGTGTGTGTGTGTGTGTATGTGTGTATGTGTGTGTGTATGCATATAAAAGACACAATAATGTCTGAGACGTGTATAAAATACAATATTTCAGTGTATAAAATACAATAACCGATGTATATAAAATTACATTTACATGTGGGAGATTCTCTAACCGACAAGCATCACTTAAGATCTACAGTGTGCTCTACCGCACGCTGCCAGCGCATCCAACAGCCGACCAAAGGTGTAAGAGCTGAACTTTCTAGTGGATCCACTAGTAAACTCTGAAAAGGCTCTTATCTTTAAAGACATGCTGATTCTGAGGTTTTAGATAAGTGCTCAACTTGGAATTCATAGTTTCCTCTTAATTATGTTAAAACTTACAATAGGCTCTATAGAAGTCTAGCTTCCCTTCCTTCTCAAAAGTTTGAAAACATTTTTGTTTAAACTCTTAGCTACTTAGTTCCATTATAACTCTTGAGAAGTGAACTCAACTTGATACTCTTTCCTTACTTGAAACTGAATTCATAGGGAATAGTAAGTTCCCTTACAGCTTTTGAGAAATTAACTCAACTCTTTAATCTCTCTTGAATTGAACTTTAAGTCTTGAAAACAAAGTGAAAAATGCTTGTGAAAGACTTACGAAAACTTGATAACTTTACTTTGACTTGCTTCTTAACTTATAGACTTGTCTCTTACTTCCTTGACTTTGATCTTAACTATCCTTGAATTGAATTATGGATTCAAAGATTATGATCTCATATTTATGGATGATTTCATGATATTTAGATGTACGTTAAAGTTTTGGTATCAACTAGTAATGAAGGGTATATCACTTAGGAACTAGTACGAAAAGATATGGAAAGAATGGAGTCTCGTAGGGAATCTGGAGCCCTGAACGGCGCAGAGAGACATAGCCTGACGGATAGAGGCAGTCCTCAGGTGCTCTGAGAGGCGTGGTGCACCCGAGCTTGACGGACAGACTCTATCCTTAGGGGCTTTGGAGGTGCGGCGCCCCAACATCTATCCAATGGATTTTCTGACTTTTTTCTTTGTTTTTTATCTCTAAGCCCTACCAAACTCCCATAAATTCCACACCAAACTCTTACGATCCTTAAATAACTCATTACCCAATTTTTTATCCTAAAAAAAAGTCCAGAAACTTGGATTAAAACTAACAGAGATCAACAACATTTCAAAAAAACAAGAACTTTAATGTTTTCATCAAGAACTTCAAGATTTTCATTCAATTTAACTCTAAATTGTCTTAATGAATCAAATTGGAGGGCGGGTGAAAGAACCCAATACCAAATGATCTCGCATATCTTGTTAGGGATCACCCCGACGAAATCCACGAACGAATTCTTGGCGTTCATGCGTCTTCTTCTCCCTTCTTCTCTTTCTTATTTCTCTCAAAGCCCTAGCTTATTTTCTAAATGTGAAAACTTATTGGGATCAGATTAGACCCTAACTTACTACCCCTAAAACTAAAATAATGATTAATTTAGGAAATGACAAAAACACACTTAACAAATCTGGATTTGGAACTTTCCCTACTCAATACCAACCTTTCGAAAGTCATATCCCCCTCATACAACCTCGTAAATTCACAAACTTGACGTCATTTAAAAGATCTTCTGATGAGATTTCCATCCATATAAATAACTCACACAAACTCCTTTTTAGAGTGAAGTTACGGCCATTGGTTATGGCTTAAACTCACTTTCTAAATCTGGAAATTTTGCATATTTCCTTACTTATTTCCAAATTTTATTATTCTTGTTCTTCTTAGCTTAACCTTATTTCATTCTAGAATACGAGATGTTAAAATATCTCCCCCTGGGGAACATTCGTCCTCAAAATGAGAACTCTTCACTAAGCTAAGGATAGTAACATCATTTCAGCACTCATCCACAAAAGCAAGTACTAATACGATTATACATAATCTTATAAAGTGCTAAGTAGAGAAATTAGTACCTCGATCTGCATTCTCTCCGGTTTCCAAGAGATGTGGATATATTTTCTTCATATCCTTCCTCTACGTCTCATGTCGCTTCTCCAACATATTGGTTCCTCCAAAGGACCTTGACTGAAACAACTTTCTTTGTGCTCAACTTGTGAACCTGATGATCCAAAATATGAACCAGAACTTCTTTATAGGAAAATTTATCCTTATTCCAGCATTAACTGTTGGTACTATCAATGAAGGATCACTCAAACACTTTTTCAACATAGAAATATGGAATACCGGATACACCGCTTCTAACTCTTGGGGTAGCTCCAACACATAAGCCAAATTTCCCACTCTCTTGGAGATTTTATAAGGTCCAATACACCGGGGACTATGTTTCCCCTTCTTAAAAAACCTCACAACTCCTTTCCAATGTGAAATTTTAAGATACATCCAATTATGTACCTCAAACTGTAATGGCCTTCTTCTAAAATCTGTGTAGGACTTTTGGCGACTCTGTGTTATCTTTAACCTTTCTTGAATCATTTTCACCTTCTCCGTGTCTTGGTGAACTAAATCTGGTCCTATCAACCCTGTTTCGGAACGTCTAACCATCCAATAGGAGATCTACACCTTCTCCCACAAAGAGCTTCATATGGGGACATTTGGATGCTCAAATGATAACTATTGTTGTAAGCGAACTCAATGAGAGTTAGGTGATCATACCAATTTCCATTGAAGTCAATCAAAACAGATCTCAACATATCTTCTATGGTCTGGATAATACACTCTGCTTGTCTATCTGTCTGAGGATGAAAAGCAATGCTCAAATTCACCTTGGAACCCAAACCTTTCTGGAAAGATTTATAGAATTGTGTGGTAAATTGTGCACCTCTATCGGAAATTTTGGAGATACGAACTCCATGAAGTCTTACCACATTTTCAAGGTACAACTTAGCATAATTTTCGGCCGAATAGGTAGTATTTACTCGCAAGAAACGGGCTGACTTTGTCATTCTGTCGACAATAACCCAAATAGAATAATGTTGTCTTCGCGATCTTGGCAAGCCTATGATGAAGACCATATGAATCATCTCCTACTTGCATTCCGGAAATTCTATATTCATAGCTAAACCTCTAGGCTTTTGGTGTTACACTTTCACTTGCTGACAATTTGAACACTTGGTAATAAACTCAGCAATATCTTTATTCATGCCTTCCCACCAATATACCTGTCTCAAATCATGGTACATTTTAGTGGCATCTGGATAAATGGAATATATGGAGCTATAAGCCTCCTCTAAGATTCTCTCTTAGAATCCATGCACCTTAAGTACACATAATCTGCCTTGGTATTTCAATAAACCATCTCCTCCTTGTTAGATGTCCAATACTCTTTCGCTATGGACACTTGCCTTTAAATCAAGAAAAATAGGGTCTTGGTCTTGCTTCTCTTTCACATTTGACATCAAGGATGATTCAGCCCCATTGGTAACCACTATGACTCCTTCTGTGGAATCCATAAGTCTTAATCTCAGTCGTGAAATTTTGTGCACATATTTTGCTAACTCCCTCTTTCTTTCTTCGACATCGGAATTATTTCCCATGGATAACCTGCTTAAGGCATCAGCAACCACATTAGCCTTACCTTGTAGTAAAGAATACTCATGTCATAATCCTTGAGTAATTCCAACCACCTTCTTTGGTTGAGGTTGAGCTCTTTTTAAGTGAATGCATATTGGAGGCTCTTCTGATCAGTGAATGTATCCACATGAACTCCATACAAATAGTGATGTCATATCTTCAACGCAAACACCACTGCAACCAATTCTAAGTCATGAGTTTGATAATTCTTCTCATAAACCTTCAACTGTCTAGAGTCATAAGTTATAACCTTTCCATTCTGCGCCAACTCTTGATGCATTACAATACACCAAAAATCCTTGATCCTCTCAGTAGCTGTCAAAACCAAAAGCGTGTAATCACTCTGTTTTTTCAACCTCTCGACTCCTTTTCTCTCACAACGCGTTCAGACCATTTGACAACTTGACTGTGTTTCTGAGTTATGTTGGTCCAAATATAGAAGCAATAGATGAGAATCCCTTCGAAACAAATCTCCTATAATAATCCTCTAAAAACAATACCTCTTTATCTATTGATAATGTGGCAACTTAGCCAACTCAAAACTGCCCTCAATCTTCAGTGTCAACTCTAATACCTTTCATCAGAAACATGTGCATAAGACCTGCCACAGACTTAAGCCAAAAATTCCACACGTTGAGAACTTGGCACACAACCGATTCTTTGTCTTCTTCAATGTTTGAATAACAATCCCTTAGGTTACTAGCATGATCTTCTTCAAATCCTTGATAATCATTATGTTTAATAAGAGTACAATGACACAAGAGATCTAACTAAGTTTTGCATACTCTATTTTATAAAATTTCATGAACCCTGCAAGGTGCATTTTTTTAAACCAAAGGACTAACAAAATATTTGTAATGCCATACCTCGTTTTCTAAAAGTTTTTGTCTTGGAAATCTCACATTCCCTTACTCTCAATTTGATGAAGTCTGGTCTGAGGTCCGATCGTTTGGAAAAACAAGAGCACCTAAGTTGAATAGAAAAGTCATCATCCTGGAACGATACTTATTGTTGATAGTCACCTTATTCAACTTACAGTAATCTCTACACATCCTAAAGGACCCATCCTCCAAATAAATAGGACCGGAGCGTCCCAAGGTGAGATACTCGATCGAATAAAGCCTTTATCTAACAGGTCTTTCAATTGCTCATTCTCTCTTTTAACTCTGTTGGTGCCACTCTGTATGGTGGAATAGAGATAGGAAAAGTATGTGCAATGAGGTCTATGGCGGTGTTTATCTCTCTTTAGGGAGGGACTCCGAGTAAATCATCGGGAATGAATTCTGAAAAGTCACTGACTATAGGATCTGACTGAAATTAAGGTACCTCAACACTTGAGTCATTAACTCTGACAAAGTGACAGATACACCCCTTAGAAACTAACTTCCTTGCCTTAAGGTATGAAATGAAGCAAACCTTAGGCACTGTTGAACTACTAGTCGACTCTATGACTGGATCATTAGGAATCTGAAATTGCAAAACTCGAGTTTCGCAATCTATTGATGAATAACATGCATGGAGCCAGTATAAAAGTTCATACCTGGTTTTAGGGAAATCACCCCCCTACGAAATTCCCACGAACGATTCTGGCTTCTTGGGTCTTTTTTCTCCCGTCTTCCTCGTTTCCTTTCCCTCCTTTCTGCTCATAGCCCTAGCGGTTATTTTTTCTAATGTAAAACTGATTGGGATCAGCTTTAACCCAAACTAAAATTACCCCTAAGACGAAAATAATAATTAATTTAGGCAAAGTACTAAACACCTTATAAAATCCCGGATTTGGACAACTTTTTTTCCCTTCTCAAAAAAACCAACTTCAGCGGTCCGCCCATAAATCTTCCTTCATTACCTGGAAATTCGCAAACTTGACGGCCCCCATGGAATATCTTCAGACCGAGCCTTCCAGCCATTTAAATAACTCCCCAACTCCTTCCCCTGAGCTAGATTTATGATCCGTTGGAAATGTACCCAGACTTTTTTTTTTAAACCTGGAAATTTCCAGATTTCCTTACTTAATTCCAAATTCATCCTACAATACGAGATCTTACAATTATCATTATTACGTTTATTACGTTTATTCATTTTTAAGGATATTTTTAGATATTTTATACTATATAAAATAGTTTTATTTGTTAAATTATTCAATGAGGAAATGTCTCTGTCGGCTTTGGAGGGCATCCCAATGTTAAAAGATGGAAATTTTAAGTTGTAAGTTATATTTTATTTTTCCTTTCCCTTGTTACAAATGGATCGTGGAAATTTGTGAATTTCCAAGGTCTTTCATGTTAATAAGAAAAATTTTATTTTAAGTTAGTATTTTATTTGTTCATATTTATTCATTACTAAAATATTACTAAGTGTCTTTACATGTACCCGGAGTTGCTTCTCATTGAAGCTATTCGAATAAAGTTTGAATGATATTCTCGGTTCATTATTGTTATTATTGACGGTAGGTTAATTAGGTTGATTCATGTACTATTGGTATATGATATTACTTGTGTATATTGTATGTCTATAATACTTATGTATTACTGTTATCTTCACCTCAACTTGAAAAGAATTAATTCAATTGGACCCACACTTGTGGACTCCGAAAGATGCATAACACCTTTCCTTTGAAATAACTTGAACCCCTTACCTAGAATCTATGGTTTCGTAGACAAATTTTTTAATTTAATTTGCTAATTGATTTCTTTGTTTTCCTATAATTAGGTGGTGACTCTCTTTTACCCCTTAACTCATTATAAATTTAATTTTTGGTGAGTTACCATGACGTTGCGCCCTCTCAAAGGGATGTCAAAAAGTTGTTCTATATCCCCCAAAATGATCTTCCACCTCTAAATTTTGGATTAGTTAGTTGTCACGACATTTTTCATGTCAAACTTTCTTCTTTAGGTTTCTATTTCAAGAGGACATTTAAAAGATTCCATAAGGACAATATATGCAGATTTGTTTCTTTTCTTAAGATCAATTAATCTTTCAAAACAATGTTGTGAGATAACTAATGTAATTTTCTAAAATAAGAGTTTGTCTATCATCATTTACACATTAGTGATTTTGTTATACTACTCATTGTTCTTCTGCCCTTACAACAACTTTGTAGATCTTTGTGCCCATTCTGAATTCTTTTCTATACCTTGGTGATAAATCTTTTTATTCATTTATCTCATCGATATTTTCAGTTATGTCATTTTCTTCCTACACTTCCCTTTTTTCTCCCCCTATTGTTGATCCCTACATTTTCCCCAATTTGGTTTGGTGAATGTCCCCCCCCCCCCACACACACACACACACCCTCCATATTGCTTGTATTTGTATTTAATTGGTTTGGTACTTTTTTCTTTCTTCTTTCTCTCCCTCATACCTCATATTTTCTCAAATTACTTGTGCCTTGTATTTTTTGTTTACTTCAGATTTTCCATCGTGGTTTTGTCCTTCTTCATTACGATTTCTCTTAATTTGGTGATATTCTTGTTCTTATTCTTAGATTCGTTCCCTTTTGTTCCTTTTTTTTTGGTACCACTACTAAAAACTATCAAATAAAGGACTGTCAAAAGCAACAGACTACGTCCTTGTTTTTTTTTTAATCAAAATTGATGAAAAATCAACGGAGTCATGTCCGTCGCTTTTTGGTTCGATGCTTTTCAAAATGTGACGGATAATGTCGCGTTCGTCGCTTTTTTGATTGTTACTTTTTACGTATTTTTTTTAAAAAGAAGCCCGCCGGTGTATGCCGCCTTTTCTTTTTTATTTCTTAAAATTTCCACAATGTGACGTAGTCCGTAACTTATCTAGAAATTTTATATTTGTAAAAAAAAAATTACGGCGGACTAAAAGACCTTGTCCTTCGCTTTTCTGGAAATTATTTTTTTGAAAATCCAGAATAGGGATGGATAAAACGACAGTTTTCGTCGCTTTTTTTTTTTTGCAATTTATTTAACAGCAGCCACCTGCTTATTAAACTTAATACAATTCAGCCCAATCAATCACACAATATTGTAAACAAGCTACACAAAACATAAAAGAACAAACTTAAATTAATTTTCAAAATAATCCAATGCAACTTAAAGTAACTTATAAATTCTTTTAAATTTCGTTTAACAAGGTTTATAAAGTAAAAGAGACCTGAAACTAAGGGAGTGGGATCTACATAATCATTCTTATCACGAAAATCGCACCTGGTGGTGGGTCCCCTCATGATTTGAAAATTAAGGGTCATGAGAGAGGTTCATCCTTGTTCTTTGATTTTCTCAATGGTATTACTCATGATTTATTGTTAAACTACACTTCTCCTGTCTAATTCTGCAAGTGCCACTATGTTTTTCTGTTTGAGTCAAAATAGTAACAATTTGAACACCGTCAAGTGCCTCGCCTTGACCTGACGACAATGCCTTCTAAGTCTGACTGGAGTCGTCTTACATCGTTTCAAGAGCCTAGACAATAGCAACCACCGTTGTGTTCCCCCCCCCCCCCCCCCCTCCACCATCATTACCCGGTTACCACACACAACTTTTTTCTTTCCAAATTTTTTGGGCAAGGCAAGTTTTCCAAGTGTCATTATGACCGAACGATCTAAGTCGCAATGCTGTAACAATTAAACTCAAAACTCATTCTGCATATTAAATATTAAAAATTGACATCAATCTATCATGTATAAAATATATTGTAAATGTATGTTTATATATATTAATATATATATCATATATTCTTAATCTATAATATATCCTAATCGATATATATATATCTATATATCTAATATATATATATATATCGCGACATTATTATATATATATTATATATTATCTATATATATCCTATATATATCTCTATATATATCTCACAAATAAGTTTAACAAAATTCCCGTTCGCCGGCCCTTTCCGTGCTCCCTCACCAATCACCGGCCTACGTCCCCTACTCATTTTCTTTTCTTTCTCCCACTATCCTCTTAAAAAGCTCAGTCCCAATGAGTTTTGTGCCCCAACTCTTTTTTGCTATAAATTAAAAATTTAAATTTGTTTAAACGATTCTATATGAATCAGTAACTATTTATTTAAAATATCGAATTTAGAACTTAAACCATCTCTATTGAAATTGTTTCTTAACGGGTTACCCCCTTTGCCACCTCCGGTGTACAGCGAGCCCAACCCTTAAGCTGTCCCTTTAGCCTTTTTGGTTGTTCTAAATCTAACAATTGTCTTGAACGTATATTGTTTTCAATACATCTGCAATTCCCATCATCACCAATGAGGCACATCCAATTCCGACGTTGATCCACTATTCCCAAATGTTTCTTTAGCATCTAATAGTCCTGCGGTAATGCTGCCCTCCTCTCGATTTGATCGAAAATGGACCAAAGTACCTCGACTTCCCCCAAGTACACTGGTTGCTTGTTTATATTTGTTGGAATTGTGAAAGTGCACTTTTTCGTAGATGGAAAAGAGACAGGAGGGCCCACACCATTATACATGTTCTTCTAGAATTTCTGGAGTTTTTAATTTCTGCCTCGAAAAAATTTGTTAAAGATTTTTTTAATTTCAGATTAATTGAATTGTTGAGTTATCTATCTAATACATAAATTAAATTTAACTTTCTTTTAATATTATTAATCATTGTAAAATTTATAATTAAGACCTACTTTTCAATACAATTATAAAGAATAAAATTTTTTTGAAAAATGTTTTAAAAATAGTTTTAAAATTAAATAATTAAGTTAATTTCAAAAACTCCCCCTCTGATCCCTCCCCCATTCCCCTTACCCTGACCGGGCGACCTCTTTTGGTCCCTTCGTTATACTCTAAATCTCTCTCCCTATTTTCGTTTTTTATGTCAAAGCTTTTTGCGGTTGTGCAGTTGTTTTGGTCACTGTCCTACATCATGTCGCTCTATGAATAAGTTGTCTTTTTATATCTATTCTATTTGTGTTCCCTTTTAACCTTTTTTTTTTATCTAGTCCCCATAGGCACCAAAGTGGGCTTCATTATCACAGATTTGCCGAATACTAGGTTTTTATATCGGCGTTGTAAAAAATAATATTGTCAGACAAGAATTAATATAAGAAATACCCAGACGACTGATAATGTAAGAGGCATGACACTCTTCATGGCAAAGAAAGATAGAACCATAATCACATCAAGGAGCCTTCAAAATGGAAGAAAAACCTAGCCACAATCACAATCGGGTGTTTCACCAGCGTTCAATAAGATTAAGAACAAGAGGAAGTTTGAGACAATAATGAGATGATTTTTTTGTTTCTGCCCTTTTTTGCTTGGTATTTATAGACCTTGTACATTTTTTAATGAGTAATATAGAATCCTTACTACATGTAATTCTTACAGGAAGAATAATCCGATTGTTCAATGACTCGCTACAATATGTGACTTCTAGTACGATGGCTCTAATCGCCCCCTGCAAAGATTAATGTTCTGAGCAAACATGATCTTGGATGAAAGTTGAGATCCGACTTGTCCGAATCAACGCGCTTTTTTGATAAGAAATCTTGCATCTGTTTCTAGATGAACCTAGAGAACCACAAAAGATTGATCTTTAACCTACAACCTCTCTCAAATAAAGGAATAATCAGACCGATATGCGTGGATCGGGCATGAAGAACAGGAATTCCCGAGATAAATTTTTTGCACTATTTTATCCAAAGGACTAAAATGGGAGGTGGCAAGTGAGACGAGCAATGTATTCACCTGATAGGTTTTGCGGAACCCAAATAATTCAGTAAGTTGAAATGCTAAGCAACGATACTCAGTTTAGTACTTGAAGAAGCCAACTTTTTTTTCCTCCGGCAACAGCCAACCGGTTACTTACCACAAATAATAGTTTTCAGCCATGGTGGTGAGATCCATGCCATCAAGATGAGAGAATCCAACCAACTCCGAAAAAAAGCCAAACAATACTAGAATCAGACATAGGTCATAGTACGAGGGCCATCATGAATTGATCCCTTTTTTGATAATTGAAGTATGGTAATTTGACCAACTGAACCAATGACTAGTGGGTTATTTTATAAATGGCATACTTTGATTGACTGCGTAGGATCTTCCGGCCAAAGTGGAATGGTAAACATATTGAGAAGCCCAATGACATTACGATATAAATGGGCATTCCAGGCAGATTATCACCATAAGAATTAGGCCCACTCAGGTTCCAACCACGTCGGACTGAATAGATTCAGCACCAGCCATCTTTGTTCGATAAAGTAAGTCATGAATATATCTGCCTTGACATAAAATAATCCCATTTTATGATGGAGAAACTTGTATACCAAAAAATAACTTAAAGAACTGAGATCTTTGAAATTGCTTATCAAGAATGTAAATGAATGTACTGATGAAATCACTATACTACCAGGTTAAAATCAGGTCATATCCCATACAGAAATGTTAGGAATCGATTCAACGCACACGCACTATAATAATGAATAACCCAGAACTTTCAAGAGAAAAAGATATGAAAGATCCAGAGAGATCAGAAAAAAACCCCAAATATCTCTTCGTGGTAACAAACCCACACCCCGTGAGTTAACTTCCACGGCGGTGAGGTTTATTTATTTAATAAATCAAGAGTAATTTTTTTGGTTACAGAGAAGAAATATGAAAACCTAAAATGAGAAAATAGAAACCTAAATTAATCAGGCCCTCCAACTTACCTAACAATTTCTCCTTCCTCCCCACTGGAGCTGACTTCATCCATCCAAAAAATACATTCTCAAAAAAAAATCTTTCACATCAACCTCTTTAACCACACCGCAACATCTTGTAGCAACAACTCAGAAACCAACCGAGGTTTTGTACATAACCTCAGTTTTCCCAACATCAACACATATCGTCACATGTCTGCCAGGTTCTTGCACCCACTTATCTTCTTCCAAGAACACTCACCACCTCCACTCCACTCCACGGACCTGCGAGTGAAAATGTATCCGCCTTCTGATGTGCTTTGTCTTTGAATGATAGACTAGATTTTTTACTACCAAAAAACTTGGGTCATTGCACTTGGTATCTTGAGTAAAAATCGTTATCGCTCTGCTTCTTGCCCAAGCCCAATTCTCAGATAATCTGTTCGACTCATACATCTATTTTCCCAGCTTCATCATTGCCCACATACTCAAAGCTTCAGTAGATGAAAGAACAACACACTTTCTAACCTGGACATCCAACTCACGCTGTTTTTCCCCCTATGGTGTAAAATGTACCCGGATGTACTCTGCTCGAGTCCAACATCCCCACCAAGATCACATCCAAAAAACTGTTAGAGTCACCTTGCTTTGCCAAAACAAGTGAAGTGCTAGAATTTTAACCTCTCAAATATCCTCAAACCCTTCACAACTTTCCCAATGCTCTTTCTTTCCCAGGTTTTCGCCATGAGTTGCTAACTACTGCTACTCCCCTGCATGATGTGCTTTCAGGTCTAAGGTGCAGACCATAACATACATCCAAACTACCACTGCTGAAGCAATATGAACAAGTGCCATGTGATCACTCTCCTCGCAGTTCTTGGGTGAACTGCTCCTGTGACAATTTAAAAGTGATGTGCCATGGAGTAGTCCTGTTTTTAGCATCATTAACCCTGGAATCCTGCTCAGCAAACCTTCTATTACAACTCCCGAGATAGATTTAAAAGTTCCATCAGAATTCTCAATCCCGGAAATATACTCATCCCCCAAAAAACAAAGTCTTTCTTATTGCGTGGAACCCGGAAATCTTTGGTGAATCTTATAGACAGCTACTTCCTCGAAACAGTAAACTTGTCCTTCAAGATTGTTAACTCCCTCAATACTAGATCCCTGCAATCACCATATTCAATCCACATCACGTAGATAAGAAACGACATATATCAGTGGTTATTTTCGTTGAAGTAACAAACCAGGATCCTTTTTCAGCTTTGCAGAATCCCGAACATCTTGGTCATGAAAGGTAGGTCCAACTTCCGTTTACCACGTGCCTAGCCTATTGGTTCTGCTTTATTCCATACAAGCTCCTGGTGATCTTGCAAACAGCCCATGTGTTTCCTGCCTGGAACCAACAAAAACATCCTTCCCGTTTGCTGCATATACTCATTTGTTCAGATCTCCATGGGAAAAACGTTTGTTTTTTACATCCATTTTTCTCTAGATTGATCAAATTTTTGTTTTCCCCCGAGCAACATACTCACCGAAAATAGAATAGGGAGGTTAACTTACACAATAACGAGATGATATTTCACATACTCAATACTTTCCCCTTTGTGAATATCCCTTTAAACCACTAAACGAGCCTGAAAACCAACCTTCCTTTTTTTCCATCGGTTCAGTCTCTTGATTCGTTACCCCCACTTGTTCCCGCAAAGCTCTCTTTTTCCCGCAGGTACAACTCACCCAACACACCCATGTGTCATTCTTCTTCAGTTGACCCAATACATTCAATCTCATCAGCCGCTTTCTTTTGTCTCCCCTGAGATCAATCCTCCACCCTGTAGGCCTTCATCACAAACTCTGGTTCCCGCCCCCTCAATCAAGTCATTAAATAGTAGTGTTAATGAAGGTGAATACCTGTCTGGGTGCCCTGAAGGAATCTGTAAATGATCCCGTCCTTAACAACCTGCCTACAGGGGGTAACTGCATCCCACTGTCAGATTCTTCAGAAGTGAGTTGTGGTTGATTATGCTTCCTTTCGAACATCTCTGGGGTTACTCTTCTCCCTACTCAACCTCAACTTCTTCCCACTTGCCTTTGTAATCTCCTAGAACCTTCTGCCTTCATCTGGTCCCTTGTACCGGACAGACTCATCAAATTGTCACGGTCCCATATGTCCTCAGGATCGGTATCTGTTTCTTTAATAGATCAATCCAAAAACCCTGTAACAAAGAATCATATAACCCGTGCTCCTACATGAAGTCACAGCTTCAACAGAGAACTCCCGTTGGCGTCAAGCTTGTTCAATCTCTTTTTCTGTATCAACATGACCATCCTTAGCGACCGTCTACTCAACCGAGCGTCAGCCTATCCTCTCCCCCTGCGGCTGCTGCTTCACGACTAATCCTAGAATAAAGTGACTAGTACCCTATGCCCCTTCACCAGAAGCCATTCCCGCGCCGGCCCACTCGGATCATATTATGTGCCGACGGCACCCTCAAATTTCCTCCTTTTGGCATGAAGTACGCGTCTTGCACTTACCCTGTATATAGACGTTCCACTGCCCGTTAATCCTTGTCCTGCCTCCAATACGCGGTCCTCGCCTGCGTACCCCGGGAAGGCTTGCCACCACCAGGGATCTCACACTCCCTCCTCGGGCAGACCCCCATTCATATTGTGCTAGACAAGCCGAACCTAGCAGTCGAGCTTGGCACCATGGGCTCGAACTGCATCGTCCCACGCTGCGGATATACAGCTGGGACCTCTAACCGTCCCTCTGACACACTTTACACCCCTTGTCCGAACGCATTGTGCCCTGTTCATTGCATGCCTCCCCCGGCGGCGCGACACGAGAAGTCAATGGTCCCACCATAGGCAGAGATTCCTTCCCCTGTGAGACGGCTCCGGGCCAAAACGTCCTACGCTGCTCCCTCAGACCCGCAGAGGCCAAATTAACGACTAGTTTCGCTCTCCGCATTTTCACTGCCGCGGATTCCCCGTCCCACCACACACCACTGCTAGAGGCTGGGTTACGGACCACGCCGAATAGCGGTTCGCCCATTACTCAGTTGCTATACTTTGTCACCCATGTTGCCCCATGATGTCCCGTTAACATCATCGGCATCATGGTAACTGCCATAGCTCGCTGATAAGTCTCCGCGATGTCGTAATCATCCCGTTTTGTCAGTTCTGTTTCAGCGAATCTTCTGCTGGACTCCTACGCCCACTTGGGTCAAGTCTCTATTCATTCCTCAGCCGACTCATCCCCCGTCCGTCTCCGGACTCACCAATCCACAACATAAGCTCGAACAGCTTAGGTAAGTCTAAGCACCTATTCTCAGCGTCCTTGCGCTTCACTTAATCCACATTCTCTGCCTCAGTCTACCCAGCGACATCAACTCATCATGCGGTCCCTACACCTCGATCAAACGTCTAAGGGTCCTATTCCCCCCGTCCTATCTTTTAGCGGCATAATAAGTCAAACTCTGAATGTCGCCATTTTGAGCCCCGTTCTGTGAATTTCACAGAAGCTTTCCTCCTGCCGATTCCATTGTCTAGACAACGGATACACTCATTAGCGGCCATTTCGTTGACCAATTGCCAGACTTCGCTTTTTTGCAAAACGGACCAGCCACTAGTGATGGTACTACATCCCCCCTTCTGAATGTACCTCTCTGAACACCGACTACTGTTACCCCCCCGCTCACCAGCTTATGTTTTCCCCAAACCTCTTCCTGTGAAATGAGTGTCTTCAACCGCCCACACGACCATGTTCCTCCCGCACCCCTGTCCATATCATCCCATCTTCTATTGCTATGTTGGCCCTTACATCGGAGAAGCCTCTGATAGCAAAGTCCCATCCAGTATCTTTCCATTTGTACCTTCCTGACGCCCGTAACCTTACCTTTGCTTGGCACACAATACATTACCAGTTTTCGCAAACACAATCGACACCCAGCTATTACGCTCCACGCGCCAACCCCCTGGTGACCGCGATTGACAAAATTACGCATGCATTACTGTCACTGTACGAGCCCGGCACCCAACTCCTCCTTAGGCATGCAACACACCGTACTGTTCTGGTCGATTTTATGTAAGCGATGTGCGTCCACCCTGTTGCTATACGCCTCTCGCGCCTCCCCTCATCCTCCCCAGCCATAACATTACGGTGTATAGCAGTCTGCTGGTATAAGGACTACAGCGCTCTGTTAGACTGTATTGTACCTGCAAAAAAATTATAGTATCCCTAGCCTCACCTATTTTCTGATCTTGATCTAGGTTCTTGAGTCCGTTTTGAGAAGCTCTTACTCCTTCTCGTGCTCGTTGATCCCGTTGTCTCTTTTGAGTCTCCATGGCCTGACATCACCATCACCTCGGTCAACCATTTACCTGCCGTCGACTCCCTCTCAGGAAGCGAACCCCTACCCCCCTTCATCCAAGACTCCTTATAATGCTGCTAGTCCCAGTCCTCCACTCTCTTGACTCGGGGTTCGGAAATTGGCCAGGTGCCCGCTCCCCTTCTCGCGACTTTTTGTCAACAGTCATAAGGCATTTGTTTCGTCCGTTGACTCCCCTCCGTCTTGACTGCCTTTTAGATTACTCCATCCTCTTTTCTTAGTCTCCCTATCACTTCTCCTACTATTTCCCTTCCACCGTTCTTCCTTTGCGCTGCTCCTGGCCCCCAGACGAAACCGCGCGCCCAGAACTTTACTCTATCTGTCCGCTACCTCCAGCGATCTGATCTTGACATCTTCCTCCCCTCCGATACAGCGCTCATATTCCACACCTACTTCTTGCGTCAGCTACCTCTATCACAGTCGTCGACTTCCGACTTCTGTCGTTGACTCCTACATCGTTGTTTCTTCTCTCGTTCTCATCCTCCTCGCTCTCTGGTAGCCAAACTCCCGCTTGCCTGGAGAGGCAGCCTGGTCGCCGGCACGATCATCTTCTTGGGCTTGTATCACCACAAACCGCTGTTCTCCTCGGGTCCTACAAGCCCCGAACACTTAGTCAGACTTTGACGCCGGGTCCTCGCCTCACTCACACATCACTACTCGCATCTATTTGCGGGCAAGCCGGCGGCCACCATCGAACGTATGCGCCCTCCCTCATTCTCCACTCACTATACCATATCACCTTTCCTCAGCGTAACAACTCACGATCTCCCTACCACCCACTACGATACCCCCGGGTCCTGGTCTTCTTAGTCCCCTAGGCATCGCTCTTGCTCTCAGCCTCCTGCCCCCGAAGCCTGGCTCCTTGATCCACTGGCGTCAGCTCACCAAAAAAAAAAAAAAAAACTGCATAATCCCATTGCCGATGCCAACTGACCAACAAGAGCAGATGTTTTCTTGATCCCAGGAACATAATTCTGACATCCTCCAAATGGTCCCACTGATGTCCCCGAGTGGTCTTTAGGCAAACTCCCCCTTGCCTTCAAGCTCTAAAGGCTTTTATTGTCAGCAAGATAATATAACTTTTTTCAAAAGGTTCCCGATTTTAAAAATTTTGGAACAACGCCTTTGCTTGGGAGACGAAGGGAAAAGATGCAACCACCAGAACCAAATCTATGATTCAACCGGGCTGTTCACACTAAGGATTAAGCATCCCTAATGTCCTCGCTGAATTTAACAGAATCAATGGGGTCCAGCTCCAAATTTTCTGATCTGGGTTCTTCTTTGGGCGCTTGTACAGTTCGTCCGAAAGTTCCTTTTTTTTCCGCCACATTTCCCAACAAGTCCCACGTTTGATCTATTCAGGATTTTCCTCGATTCTTTTGATTTTTGATCCGACATGTTGATTTTTGGCCTTTGTCTTCTTTCTGCGCCCCCTTCAATCACGTTGAGAGAACTGCCCGATGATCTCCCACTATGTCTCGTTTGCGATACTTTCTCTAAGAACAAACATCACGAATTTCAATAAACTTCAGTTTCTCGATCCACACGGAACGTCCCTAATTCGAGCAACAACAGGGATCCCAAGACCTCGGGCAGAGATTAACATCAAAATCAACGCCTTATTTTCACATCTTCGAAATTAAATATCCCAAATTGATTTGACGCCAATCATATTGAACTCGTTTTATATGATCAAAAAGGAATCCATTCTTAACATTTGTAATTTGAAAACAATCTACTCATCAAATTACCTTGTTCATAGCCGATGGTTTTTTTCATACATGTTTGACAGTGCCGTTCAAAACCCCAGACCGACCGTAGTATTCTCCTTCACGTGTTGCAAACAACCACGTTTTCTTGCCAAATCAACCTGAATCAACCCTAGAACTTGCAATTCCTTGAGTTTTTTTTCCACTTCTCCTCTCTCCTCCCGTCATGGATCCCGTCTTCACCACCCCGGTCAAACGGTTTCGTGAAGATCTTTCCTGGTAACAGATAATCTTCGATCTGCATCTTCCGAAACTTAAAATCATATCCCATCAAACTTCCGTCCCACCAAGCTTTCGAAACTATCCATCTTCTTGTGATCGTGTTTAATCTCCTTATCTCTGATACAGTTGTTTATGATCGAATTCACGACACACACTAGATGAATGAAGAACACAAGAACTTTCACGTGGAACGATATGAAAGATCTAGAGAAAAAAGAGAAAAAACCCAATTTTTTTTGTGGTAACACCGGATTTACTTCCCGGCCTGTGAGGTATATTTTAATTTAAATAAATTAAGTCAATTATTGTTACAGGAGAAATAAATTGGAAAAAACCTAAAAATAGAGAATAATAGTAAAACCTAAATAAATAATAATTATTAAAACCTAAATTTAATCAGGCTTCCACTACTTAAAACAAAGTAACATAATTGTTGTATGCTTATAAAGCTTTTGATACACAAAAAGTGCAGAGTCCGATAAACACTGTGCACAGAGATTCAAACCATTTTAAGATCCTTTTGATGTCAAGTTGCCGAACAGACCACTTGTTTTTCACAGACAAAGACAATATTAGTCAAACATTTATGGGATTAACGACGGGACTAAAGGTATCAAAGTAATCAACACCCTCCTCTTGGTGAAAACCTTTAGCTACAAGATGAGCTTTGTGGATTTCAATTGATCCATCGATTTTCCTCTTAATCTTGTAGACCAATTTACAACCAACAATGTTAGAGTTAGACGGTGGAGGCACTAATGTGCATGTATTATTTTGCATAAGAGCTAAAAAAATTTCAACATAACGTGGTTCCACTCAGGAAATTCGGAGGCTTGGTGATAAGTTGTAGGTTCATGAATGTGATAGGATCAGGAGGTAGAGAATGTCGAGATGTTATAAGAGCTTTTGGTTTTAGACAATCGTTTTACTTCGAACAACCATATGATGACAAGAGGTGTCCGAGGGGCAAAAATAGGAAGGAGTTGTGGTCGGGTAAGAGGAATAAGCAGATGGTGGTAGATTCTCATGTGGGTCAGTGGATGGTACATGCTCTATTTCTAGAGGAGTGGGAGAGTGTCTAATTTGGTTTCTCAAATGAAGGGATAAATGATATAACTTGAATATTTTATAATGACTGTGGAGAGATATAGTGTGTAGGAAGATGTGAATGCAACTGTTTAGAAGCTGAATCGAGTAAGAGAAAAGAGTGTTTTTGCGAGAATGTGAACGAGGACAAGAGGAATTTTTTGAATCGGCAACCATTGGAGAATAGGGAGTATTTTCATCAAATACAACGTGGCGAGTAATATAGATTCAAGAGGATGCAACATGATAACAGAGGTAACCTTTTGTGATGAGAACTATAACCGATAAAGACACAAGGAAGAGATTTAAAATCAACTTTATGATGATTGTAGGGTCGAAGAACGGAATAACAAAGTCAACCAAAAATTAAAAGAAAACCATAATTAGGAGAACTTTTGTTATGTAATTGATATGGTGATTTGTAATTCAAAGAATAAGATATGGTAATATTGGATAAGTATGTACAACTGTTAAAAGCATGCTCCAAAAATTGAAAAGGAAGAGAAGCATCAGAAAGATGAGCATGTCCTTTTTCAATTATAATTCAATTTCGGTGTTCTGATGCACCTTTTGTTGAGGTGTATAAGGATAACATATATGATGATGAATACCATGATTTTGTAAAAAAGATGATACATTTCGGTACTCACCTTCCCAGTCAGTTTGCACTGATTTTATTTTAGTTCCAAACAGCATTTCAATTAAAGCTTTAAATTGAGTGAAAAACTGAAAAATTTGTGATTTATGTGACATGAAATATATCCAAATAAATTTTGTGCAATCATTAATCAGAAAACAAAGTAGGAAGATCCATTAATAGAAGAAACAGGTGAATGTCCCGAAACATCGGAATAAATTAATTGAAAAGGACTACTGGTAGTAACATGAGAATGAGAAAAAGGTAAGTGTCTACTCTTTACTAGTTGGCAAAGTTCGAAAATAGTAGGAAATTCAGAACTAGAAATAGGTAGCCTAAAGTTAGAGACAAGCCACCGAAGTAGAGTATCATTTGGATGAGTCAGTCGATGGTACCAACCAACAAGAGAAGTGCATTCACCAAGAAATACTGACGGTGTGAAGATCAAGAATGAGGTGGATGGATGCTTAATACTGTAAAGATCATCATCAACTGTTTACTCCGGAGTTTTTTCCTCCTGTCCTACAAATCCCTTCACATAACAAACATAAGGAATAAATGTCGAATAATAGAAGTTACACACGAGTTAATTTAGTAACATACTTAAATTCTTGGTAATTGTGGGACATGGAGAATACTCGATAATAGTTTTTTTGTGTTTGTAAACAGAATGATGAGCTAGTAATCAAAATAGGATTTTTTTATACCATTACCAACCGCTGAAACCATCATTTACATGTTTGTAAATTTGGTGAGAGAGATTTGCCATATTTGAAGATCCTTAAGTTGTAGCAACCCGAAATCAAAGTACCAGGCCGCAGGATCAACAACAGCGAAAGAGAAGCAAAGATGTGCTTGTTTAGGACTGATCGTGAACGGTGCTTCCTTGTAAGGTTGTAAAATCTTTTTCATTGGAGAGATTATATCTGATTTCAAGTTAGCATGATTATTTTTTCCCACCAATATTTTACACTGCACACGTCGTCGAACTTACGATTAATTGGATCGAGTGGATTGGAATACTGTTGAGATACCAATAGATTGAGCGTTATTAGACAATTTGAGCCAAGCGAATTAAATAGTGGGGGGAGGGCCAAAAATGGATGATTGTTTTTACGTTAGGGGTTGGAAGCGGGTTGAGAAAGGAACTGAATTGTTGTGTTCACGGGTGGCATGAGAAGGATCTTTCGCCAAATTGATTATTTATAGTGGTAGAACAAAGTTTCTTCGGCTTAAGCTTCTTCTTTCTGAAGCAGAAAGCAACCGTTTTTTCTCCATAAGTAATAGTTAACAAAAGCATATAAGAGCAAAGCCCCTTGGAAAATTCCAAATGAAGAATCGACGTCCTAATTAGAATGAATGAGATGGAAATCAATCCATCTTTGTCACAAAGTACAAAGTTTTCTGCTAGAGAATCGACAGTTTCGCGTTTTTTTTCTCAAGTACTCACTAGGATGGAGAAGATTGCGTTTTTTTGAAAATGATTTTTTGAGTTAGATCTTCAATTGCATTACCCTCAAGCATGTGTTTGTGATTGAAAACACCTCTCAATTTTTGGTCAAGCATCCATAGGAAGAGGAGGCCTCGAGATAAATGACTTAAGAAAGGGTCAAAAAATTATTTGACGAAACCAACAAAGAATAAGAAATATATCTGCCACTCGCCATTCCTCAAGACAGGTTAGAAGAGATTTTTGTTTGTTGCTTTGGGTTGTTAGAGATTCTGTTCAGTACAGAAGTAATCGTTTTTTGGATGAGAAATCAAAGAACCAGAACAAAGAGTTCCAAGAGAAGACTTTGTGGATGTCCACGGTAATTTTTTTTTGGCAAGAGAATAATTATTTCTATCAAATTTCAGAGAAAGTTTTGGTTTGCGAATAATATCGGAACCATTGGGTTGTTTTCCAAGTGACACGATTTCCAGACTTTTTGAAGAAGACCATAGGATCAAAAATAGAGGTAAATTTGATACCATAACTAAATTAAGAACATGATGAATTTGAGAAATATGAGCAAGAATTTTTTTCGTTCTGCATTGTTGCTTTTGTATTATAACTTGTACTTGTTTTTATTATTAATATAAGAATCCTGTCTACTATGTATTCTAAGGTAGTACTCATGTTGTTATAATGAATAGTCTACAATATCGAATTCTAGTTGATGATGGACTGCTTAATCCAGCCAATGGCCAAATTGCACTAATTCCTTGGATTTCACGCAGTTAAAATTGAACTATAAATTTAAACACATGGTATGCATGTATTAACTTTGTGTAAAAATCCGGTGCGGGTAATTTGTACCCCTTAAAAATATATGACTAGAAATATTATAACATTAAGAAACTATATACTATAATATTCTATATAGCTATAGATCTAGATTAGATACAAATATCTCTCTCTATCTATCTATCTCTCTATAATATCTACTAAATATATAGAGCGCCGAGGCCTCGCTCGCCTAGATCGCAGATAGATCGTATAGCTCGATAGCATCACTCGCTAGTATAGATAGACAGATATATAGATATATACATTGATGTCCTATCTTGTAGAAATCTCACATCTCAAAAAAAAACGGATTTTTTTTTTTCATATGGTTGTTATATTTATTATGTCTGCTTTCCTTATCTTATTTTCCACCATTTTTGTATGGATAATTGGTAAGATGTTCCATATCGGTAGAGGGATGAGAATTTGGTCTTTTTTATACAAATTTGGACAAAACTCTCCTGATGACATAACTTTTGGGGTTGAGTTAGGATCAGGTGTCATATCTTAACATGATATCAGAATCAGGCTCATCCAAATTTGTTGTTCACCCCCAACCGTATTATAGACCCACTATTTTATACGTTGTTCATGCCTCCCCATTGTGCTAAGATTTCCTGTGGTGCCGGAGGAGTGTTCAGATATTCCCAATCCTAGAAAGGAATGGAATTTGATCTCTTTGTATGGACTTGAATAACCTCCCTCATGAGCTAACTTTTAGAATTAAATTAGGCTCAGGTGTCATATATTAACAATAATCACGATTCACAAACCAACCAAAATCCAATATTCAACAACCCACTCATGGTTTCCACATTTTTTTTCTTTTTTCAATTTATCGCCTTTTTAAAGAGAAAACTTTTGGTAAATAAATGTAAAAAGGTAATGAGTTTTTGGATTGGTCTCATAACTAGATACATTGCATTCATTTTTTCGAGAACTATGTTACTTGCGCTCGACCGTTATACAATTTAATATATAATATATATATTTTATATATATATATATATAATATATAATAATAATATCTATATTATTATAGAGTGTGGGTTTTCCAAAAGCCAAAAGGGAAAAAATTAAGTAATTTCTCTTTTAAATCCAACAAAATTGAGTTTAATGTTTATGTTGAGATAACCTTGTAAGAATCATGTCAGAATAAGTCTTACATGGCTTATGATGACATGCTGACATTAGGCTTACAACATTTTTTTTTTGTTATCATATTATCTGGTTTTAACTAGTTTTAAGAAAAACGAAAACACAATTAATACAAAAATCCATCATAATCCTGGCTCCCCCCCCTTCCCTTTTTTCCCCCCCCAACCCTTTGCCTTTGCCTCCCTCCTGGCCCCCGCCCTAGTCCTGCTCTTTATTACACACCCCACGGTCCCCCTTTTTTGGTCTGCTGTCCGCCTGCTCTCCCCCCTGCCGGTCTTGTCCGGCCTCAATCTCTTGACATAACTGTAACAGATTATGTCCATATGAAGTTAACACATACAATTCACGGGGCAATTCATCCTTTCCATAATCAATTATCGTCTTTTGATTGGATCCCTCAATTTATGCCTATCTCTTGAAAACCTTCCCAATTCTTTTTTCATCTTTTTTTAAGTTATGTGTGGGTGTGTAGATGTGCACGCGTGTGCGCGCATGCGTGCGTGTGTGTTTGTTGTGTGTTCACATTAAAGTGGTTATCCTTTACATTTTTGACGTTTCAACTAATTTTTTTTTTCTCTTTAATCTTTCAAAATTTTCAAGTGTGTTACATTGAAAATTGTCTCTCTGTACTGTGTTGTGAGTGTATCTAGGGGGAGTGTCATGGGTTCACGTGAAAGTGGTTATCATTTACATTGTTGACGTTTCAATTAATTTTGCTTTTGTTTTTTCTTTTTAGTCTTTCAAGATTTTCAAGTGTGCTACATTGAAAATTTCTTAAAATAATTAGTACTATATATATTTTTATATAATTATATCAAATGCTTATATAAAATTTAAAACTAATAGTAGTATATATTTTGGACCTAAAATTTTTAATATTTTTTTATTCATATTAAGAACTTAAAAGTTAGATTTATCTAAGTGCTCCTAAAACTTATGGAGTCATTTGGATGGGGTAAAAAGTTGATCAAATTGATTTTTTAATTAATTTTTATTTTTTTAAGTGTTTGGTAAATATAAAAAATATAATTGATGTTGACATACAATTTTGACTGACCTTTAACCATTTTTAGGAATACTATTCGATTAATACGTATTTAAAGTTTTTAAATTTTAGTTCGATTTTTTCTTGACAAATTATATTTTTAGTAATCTTTCACTTATAAAATTATTCGTAATCTTATTATAATATTTTAAATTATTAATGCATTAAGGGAGTATAGGGACCTACGGATGGAAAAATGAGCTTTTGATAAGGCAAAGGTGCTATAATAGTGAGTACCAATGTTGGTTTGGTTATAATGCAGGGGAAAATAGGTGTGGCAGCGAGGCTGGATAGGGGAACAGGATAGAATAGTGTGTTGGTGAATTGGGGTAGTGTGGGGTTGGGAGAGTGTAGTACGGGGTAGAACTGAGGGTGTTGATGGGGCCGTTATGTGGTTAAACATGGGTGTGCGGGGGTTTCGGGGGATAGGGGCGTTGGAGGGGGAGGCGGATGAGTTGGGGGGGGTGGGGGGAGGTATTGGGTAGGTCGTTGGGTATCCGCCTTTTTTTTCGCCCCTTTGTCCCGCTCCATTCTTTTTAATTCAAATACAAACATGTAAATAATTATTCATATATTTTAGTACTTTTTCATTAAATATTCCATTCCCCTACACTTTCACAAATTACACTTAAGATTAAATTCTATCCCTATTCTATAATCATTCTTTCATTTTTAGATTCACTCCAATTAAATTCTATTTTCATTCCTCTCCCTCTTTCATTTCAATTTTCAGTCCCTTTTACTTTCATTCTCTTAGCTTCCCTCACTCCCCTCATCGATTCAATACATCTCATCTTGTTAAAAATCACCATCTATTTTGATTTAATCGAATCTTAACCCTTCATCTCTTATTAAATCAACGGTTGAGATCAAATCCTTCTTTTTCTCTATTTTGAACATTAAAGATCTAAACGTAAGAAGATTTTCATTTTTTCACTCTCTTCTCCCTCCCTCTCCTTGGCAGCATCAGCCGCCTCCCTCTTCCCCTCTCCTCCACTCTCACACCCTCTCTCTACTCGCCATTTTCCAGCGAATGCAGCCAAACGCCAGCGCTGCCTCGTCTTTCCCCGCTCTCTTCTCCTCTCTTCTCCCTCGCCCCATCTCCTCTGCCTCTCTTTTTTCTTCGACGGACCAGAAGCAGCTCGAGAAAACAGAAGCTGCTGGCGAAGGCTGCGACTAGCATCCCGGCGCCATCCTCTCCTCTCTTCTCTTCTCGGACAAACAGCAGCAGCGACGTGAAGACTGTCGAAGCAGCAGCAACGCGAGAAAACAGCTCCGACCGGCGAGCTGCTTTCCTCTCCGGACAGCAGCTCCGGTCAACGAACTCCATCAAGCGCCTTCGAAGTTTTCTTCAAAGTTTTAAGACGGATCTATGACAGATCCGTCCGGGTCAGTTCACTTATTCAATTTGTTTTATCTTCTTAGTGCTATTATGAAATATATAATTATATCATAATGTTATGAGTTTAGATTTTTGTCAAAATTGCTATCATTTGTTTCTTCATTTGTTTGTTACTGATTAATTGATCCTTGAAATGTGCCCCCAAGATTGTTGAAAAAAAACATTATTTCATTTTGATTTCTACAAAAAAATTTGGTTCCACCACAAGTTAGAAATTGATTTAACTTCCCTTGTATCTTGGTTGTATCTTGGTAAGCTTGATTTGAGAAACTAGTTAAAATAATTGGCTGATTATTTAAAGTGGCTTAATTGTGGTTACGTTTATTGATTATTGGATTTGTTCAATTAGTTGTTATGGTAATATAATTGGTTTTGATTCTCCTAGCTTACGATAAGGTTATTACTTCAGTTCTTAGGATGAATGCAAGCTTAATTTAAGGGAAGTGTTTACTTGTTTTAGTTGGTGAGTGATGATTCCCCTTTTCCATTAAAAATTAGTTATATCCTTGTGTTACTTTGTCACGCCAATTTCTTGAGAATTAGTATGTAAATCGTTAGTTTGATACTTGACTTGGGTAATATTCATGTGCTTCCTTCACATATTGTCTCTTTTGCTTGATTTATTTAATATTTTAATATATATATTCTATGTCTGATTTTTTTTTATTATTGTTTTTTTTGGAAAAATATATTTATATCTATTTACTCATTTGGAAAATAATGTTTACCGATTTCATGCTCTCTTATTTAGGAAAAATATTATCCCCCTTCCCTTACTTGAAGATTCACTAATTCCCTTGTTTTTTTTTATGTATGGTAAAATAATTATCATAATTTAAGAAAAAACAATTTTCGCTCCTCTCATTTAAGGAAAATAATATTACTCTTCCTAATATGTTTCCATACTTATTTATATATTTCAAGAATTTTTATTTTGGCGCTTCATTTTTAAGGTAAAAGAATATTGTGTTTCTAACTTTATTATTACTTTTATTTTTGTAATGAAAGCCTTTTTAAATATTTTCTTATGATTTTTTGGCTCCTCTTTATTTAAAGCAATTATATATTCACTCTGTATTTATTACTTGCTTATATTTGGTAAAAAATATTTAAATAACTTTGGCTGGTTTGACTCCTTTCAAAATAAGAAAAGTAGTATTATAATTAATAATCCTTAAAATATTTTATTGTCCTTATGTGCTCTCCAGCTCTTTGCTATAGAAATAAGACCCCTCCCTTTATTATGTATCATCACTTCATTCACTCTCTCTCACCACAAAGATCTCATCTCTTAGCACTCCTACTATGCCCTACTCTTCAAAACAATTAAGATTTCGGTGTTCTTCTTTGCTATTACTTCTTGCTAACTTTGCTTTGTTTGAAATAGAAGTTGGATCCACTCGTTCTCATTGCTACCATCCGTTTCTTGCTCAAAACCGTTTATATTCCTTTCGCATTCATACATTACAAAATTATTGGTCTAATTCCCCTATATATATACTTGTTGTTAAACAATTGCATATGTGTTTTTAATCCTGTCCAAATACATTGATTACTTTTGTAGCCTTTTGATTCTTTGGAAGGTTTCAAACTGGAAAGTCAAGTTGAAGATTAGCTATGAAGAAGAGTATTCATATATTGAATCCATATTTTTTTTTATTTATTATTCTAATTTTTGTAATATTTTGTATTACTCTAAAGCCTCTGGCATATGAAATATTGGGGAGGGGAAGTTTGTATGTTATCATATTTTTTTTTATTTGCAAACTTATTGGTATTAGAAAGTATGCCATAGTTCGTAAGGTATTTGCAAACTTTTTTTATAAGGGGAGTTATTTTAAGATATAACCATACAATAAATAAAATAAAATCCTTTCTTTGTCTTTGCTTTAAACAAATTTTAACTTGGCTTTTAAATTATTTCAATATAAAAATCTTTGCATTTAAATAAATTTACTACATAAATGTTCTATTAGTTTTCTCTTTTTTTTTAACAAGTTTTTGCAACCTGTTTTTTTTTTTAAATAAAGTCAGTGTTCAAATCCTCCATTAAAGCTTTGGAATGATTATGACATTGTTTTTCTAAAAATAAATTATAAGCAACTATCTCCTGAGCCTATTCGTTCGTGGTAAAGTCCAAGGCCTACGAGGTCTAGTTCCAATTTTTAATTTAAACCGACCCGTCCCAGGAAGTATACCTACACATAATTTTCACAAGGAATTATGTGTATTTAGTAGTAAATTTTTTTTGTGCATATATCAAACTGACTCCTTAATCCATTCTTAAAAAATATAACTATTTGTTTTTTTCTAAGCTTCCCCTCAATAAAATGGTTTCTATGTGGAGAGCGCGATTAACAATATCATGCTGGCATCACCCTATAAAGAAACAGAATATTTTTTTAAATAAAATTTCTATTAATAACTTGCCTCAATTTTTCAAAACATTACTTTCGCACATATGATACTTGTTTTGGTGTAGAAGAATAAATTAAATCGAGCAGTTTTCCTATATCTTTTGTGCATAGTAATGTCTTGATTGCTTACTTGGCTTAATATTTGCAATATGTATTTATCTCATGATCGTATGCTCAAATAATATAATGTGATAATTTAACTTGTTTTAGGAATTTATTTGGTGTAGATTAAAAATAAAAAAATAAAATTGTTTTGCTTGGTTGATTTCCACTTTTCTATTACCCTACCCTGATACACATACCTCGTCTTATCTTTTTACTTTAATGTTTATTTTAATTTTTTATCACGTAGTTTTGCATTCCTAATAATTAATAAAAAAAAATTCTCATTGTTTAATATTTATCACTTAGACTTGCATATTTAAATATTAATTAAAATAATTATATGAACTATTTGTTTGATTCTGTTTAACACATGTCTCGTATTTGTAAATAATAAAAATAAACTTGATTGTTTATTTATTGCTTATCACCTCACCTGAGCATGCAGCATGTTTAACATTACTAAAAATTAAAATAGTTTACTTGTTTTTTATCGTTATCACTTAGAGCAAACTTAAATAACTAATAAATGAAGTGACCCTTAGTTGCTACTTGTACCCCCCACATAGATTTGCATTAGATAACGCCAAGACGCGTCACATTGGTGGACCTCGAGGATTGCCTAGACCGTCCCCTTGAAAAAAGAAATAATGGGCGGGGGGGAGAAGATAGTAATAAAAATAGTAATGTTGTGATCTGACGCCGTTGGTGGGTGTATCCCTCTGACTGCTTTGCTGGGGGGGGGGGGGGGGGTGGGGGGGGGTGGGGGAGGTGGACTACCGCTGAGTCTCTTGGCTGTTTGGCCTTTAGCTAGACTTAGTTTAGGTTAGGTACGGTGGGGTTTCGCTCTAAGCGCGGCCTATCCTGAATTCGGTAGGGTGGCGACTCTCAAAGCTGTCAATATGTCGGGGGGGGGGCCAAATGTAAATGGGCTTTGTTAGTAGTGCACAAAACCCTTTTTACGAAAATGGGGCGCGACACGTGCCCTACAAAAAAGATAAAATAGGTTGAAAAAGTTGTGGTAAGATAAATGATAAAAATAATTCATGTAATATGATTTTATTTAATAATCATCAATTTTGATGTACTATGATTGGTATAAAGGAGTCCAAACAAAAATACAGTAAGGGAAAGATATATGACAAGAAATAATAGGATAATTAATATTTAAGTAGCATTAAAAATATATGGTAAAAGATATTAGAATAACTAATAACCAGGAGCCTTAAAAAATATGACAAGATATTAGAAATTAATACTACTTATGAACCTTATTATATGGTGACAAAAATCTAGAACAATTAATACTAAGACTCTTTTTATATATATATATATAATAATATATATATATATATATTAGAGTATATATATATATAAATATATATATATATATATATATTATATATAATATTCCGCACACATTGTTCTTTTATAGCCCTTTAGCTCCAAAATCAACACTACCCAATAATAAATTTGTCCTTTCCCCGATTTGTTATATAAAATATGTAATGCACAATGAATGTGAAGCTTGGGTGGTAATAGTGAAAGAGAAGTTTGAGTTGCATAAGAATATTATGGTCGTTTAACTACATCAACGGCAAATTGTTACAAAAAACTTTTCCCTCGCCCTAAAATTTTTAAATTACAATAAATTTTTATTTTGTTTTTCTTACTAATCTTCAATCTTCTGCTTGGCATGATTAAATAAAAAAGAAATATTTGACGCGGAAATAGTGAATATATCAATAAAAGTAAGAACATTTACAATCTATTAATGTATACGATTCCTACTTTGTGAACCTCTCCCAAAAACGTACTAGTTACAACTAATGAACTATATGGATTAAAAATTATTACACTATGAACTATATGGATAAAAAAATTAATCACAGTTTATGGATATGTTTTTGTTGGGGTAATGTCCTGAATGTATTTCACCAATGTCTGGTACAAACCCTTTGATTGTTGCAAGCGAATGAAATTCCGAACTAAATGAGTTGCTCTAAATTCTTCTTTTAAATCCTAGGAATACAAAGATAGTTTTCACAAACTAAATTTTTACTGTTTCTTTAAATTCTCATCTTTTTACAGTTTTGTTGTTCTTTTTCTTTTTCCTTTCTGAAGAATTCTAGAAAAGGAAAAGAAAATAATTGATTTAAAAAGGTGTGATTATTACGTTGGAACAGTTAAATAGTAATGTTCCAACCTGTCTTTTTGAAATTTACTCATCTTTTTCTCTGCTTCCTTGTTTTTTATTCGAAAAGAATTCCGGGTTGTGGGGTTTGGGTCGGGTCGTCCACATAAGCGACCCAAATCCAAACATACATTTTCTACTGACTATGATGACAGAACCCACCAACAGAACATCAATAACTAAATAAACAATATCATACAGATAAATAGTTCGTTGCGAACCCCTGTTGAGCATCCCGAGCTTAACTTTAGTTTACAAGGCCACATGGGATTCATCACAATTGAAAAATTCATTATGATTAAAAGGAATAATTACCAAATACCACAAGACTTCATTGCACTACTTCATAGTTACTTATTCAATCCCTACTCCCCTGTGAACGGAGATTAACTCGATTTCATGATTAGCTTCACCAGCAACACAATACACTCAATGCAGTATGTTTATTGGCAATAGCCGTCTTCTGTATATAATTTATTATTCTTTATGGCTTTCTTTCATTTATAATTGATCTATCTTTATCGCTCTATCAACTACTTTCTCCTAGACATGCACTGCTTGCACAATCCTTTCATGGATTTTAGTGTAACATCTCAGAGTAGGCACCATCGATTGAACTTCAAGAACATCAAAAGGTCGGTATTATTTATTGAAAAGAAGAATTTTAAAATTTTTGGGTCTCACATAATGAAAGAAGCAAGGAATATTATTTCAGTACCCTGATCGATAGACAGACGTGGTAAATGAAACACGTGCTACTATGTTTTCACCTTATACTGGTGTATGTGTCTCATCCATTCAGATTATCCACATCGTACACATCTAGGTCTAAATAATCTCTAGATGGTTTTAACCCTATTTTCTCTTTCAGTAATCTTAATTCATTTTCCTTAGAGAAACAGTTATCTTGCTCATAAAACACGTCTTAATATGTGGTGAAACACATCCTAATCATTCCTCTCGATGTAAGAGGTGATTTCTCGTGTGAGGGGCAGCCATGCGACTGTTCGAACACACTTTATATTTTTTTAAAAAAATATCATATGCAACTAACATGTGAACGTAAAATTCAATTTTTTAATATATAAAAGAATATTATAATACAAAATTCATTTTACCTACTGAAATATCATATCCTTTAACTAAACCTAGAGCCCTTAACATGTTTTTACACAAGTCCTAGATGGCCTTTTCGGAAAAGGATCAACTATCATTTCACGTGTAGGAATATATTGCAAAGTTATTTCTCTATTTGCCACTACGTCTCTCACTAAGTTATACTTGATGTCGATTTGTTTGGATTTGCTATGATACTTAGGATCCTTTATGTATGTGATACCCGCTTGACTATCACAATATAGAATCATGGGACCCTTAGAACACTTTGCAATACTCAAATGCTAAAATAATCTCTTTAACCTTTTGTGCTGCAGAAGCACAAGCCACAAATTCAGATTCCATTGTTGAAAGAGATGTGCAGGTTTTCTTCTTACTTTTCCATGAAATTGCACCACCATTTAGTAAGAAAGCATAATTGGATGTTGATTTGCTATCATCCTAGTCACCATCCCAATCAACATCAGTGTAATCTCTTATGAGTAAATCAGATCCTTTATAACACTGTATGATCTGCAGTTCCCTTCAGGTATATGAATATTCTTTTTACTGCTTTTCAATGATCTCTTCCAGAATTGGATTGATGCCTGCTAACTAGACTTACGACATATCAAATGTCTGGGCGAGTACATATCACATCATACATCAAACTCCCCACAAAACTAGAATAAGGAACTCAAGACATGTCTTCCTTTTCTTCTTCTCTTCTTCATTCATTGGACCATATCAAGGCGGTAAAGGTTTCATTCATCACCCCTTCATACAGGAGTATCCATGATTTGGCAACTATTGATTTAAAAAAATCCAATATTTTTCTTATATAAGTTTTCTTGGATAAACTTAAAAATTTCTTGGAACATCTCTTGATCTTAAACATAACCCCTCATATATAGTCCTGCTTCACACCCATATCTTTCAATATCAATGATTTTGAAAGCCTATTTAGCAGTTTTCACATACTCCAAATTATAAACAGCTAAGTAAAATAATCATCTCGTAAAGAGAAAGATTACAAATTTTCTGTTGGAAACTTTTAATCACACATAGGATGCATGGTGTCTCATCCCCCCCGATCATGGTTGAAATCAAATGACATCACCGCCTTAAATGCAATCTCACATACCACTGCATTGAAGATGACCTTCCCTTTTCGGCCATAAATTGGATTTTTTTCATATTTAAAACTTTATTTGTTGACCTTCACAACGAAACCAAATGGTTGTTCCATGTAGATTTCTCGTTAATCTCTCCACTAATACAAGCGTTCTTCACATCCTTTGTGGTAATTAATAAGATCTAAACGTCAACCAATTGCCTAAAGTAATCAAGGGATGTAAACTTCACAACTGGTGAAAAAGTTTCCTCATTATATATTCCAACTTCTTGAGTAAAACCTTTTGCAACCAATCGTGTTTTATTTCTTTCTATTGACCTATCTGATTTACGTTCAACTTTAAGAATCCATTTATCCCCCAATAGTTTTACGTTCCTTAGAAAGGTCAACTAGATCGCAGACTTTGTTAGTTTTCATGGACTCAAATTCTTTTTTCATCGGTTTTAACCATTCTTACCTTTCACGTATTGATAAGGCCTCAGTTACAAAATTAGGTTCATCCAATTCTTTGAGAGATACCAGGAAAACATAATCCTCAATCATATAAGATAGTTTAGCTACACCTTTTCTTGTACTCTTACGTATTTGAAGTTCAGATTCCTCTATAGGATTTTGAGATTCATAACTCCCATTCAGACTAGGAATCATTTCTTGATTTATTGAAATATCAAGTATGTCTGACAATATTACCTGATCTTTTAAATTCAATATTTCATTCAAAGGCTTAACTTCACCTATTTCACCCTTTTTGGGAAAATCATTTTCCAAAAATCTTACATCTCGTGATGCAATTTCAGTAATACTTCCATATTCCAGTTCATCGATTAACACATATCCTTTAGAGCGTTCAAAGTACCTTATAAAGATACATTTCTTTCCTTTTGGGCTTAGTTTACCAAACTCACCAAAGCGATGTTTAATATATATCGCACAACCCCACGGTGGTAGATCAATCAAATTTGTTTTATGACCAGTCCAAAGTTCATAATGAGTGGAAGGCTTACATAGAAGGCACTTTGTTTAATATGTAAGCCGCAGTCAATCAAGCATCTCCCCAAAAAGATATAGACAAATTTGTCTACACCATCATTGATCTTTTAATGTTTAATAGTGTTCTATTCCTTCTTTTAGCAACACCATTTTGTTGAGGTGTATATGGAGTAGTTAACTGTCTGATAGTAACTTTTTCAATACATAATTCTTCAAATTATTTTGACAAATAGCCACGTTCTAGATCCGTATTTAAGCTTTTATGCTTTTATTTAATTGATTTCAACATCATTCAGATCTTTTTGAAAAGGGCACTCAAGGCTTTAGATTTATGAGAAATCAAAATACATAACCAAAACGCATGAAATCATCAAATAAATGTAATGAAAAAATGTAGCATAAGCACCAAAAACCTTCCCTTAATTTGATTGGACCACAAATTTTAGAATGAATTAACAGAAGTGGGAACTCAACTCTCTTAACCTTTCCAAATGGTTTACGTGTACTCTTTCAAGGAAGACAATTTTCACAAGTTGATATTTCAATTTTGGTGAAAGAGCATAAATTCCCTTGTTTTGCGAGCCTATTCATTTGATCTTCCCCTATGTGACCCAATCTAGCATGTCATGTAACAACATCAACATCATTGTTACTTGAATAACATCTCATTACACAAGGGAAACATAATAGTCATAAGTTGAAGGATTACAATCTAATACAATAAAACGGTCATAACAAAGTCCAAAACTAAATAAAATATTATCTAGAGCTATCCTAAGACCATTACAACTAAGAAAAATAAATCAAAACCAATGTCTAAAAGAATAGACACAGACTCTAAGTTTCATCGAATCTCATGAGTATATAGGACGTCATGCAACCTCAAGGAACGTCCACCACACAAGTCTACTTTGCAAGTTCCTATACCTTTCAGTTCAAGCCTAGCATTATTTCCTACGTAGATCCACCTTGATTTAGATGAAACTCGACAAAACTCCATAAACACCTTATTTTTTGACTTACGTGGTTGGTGGATCCTGAATGTCAATCCACATAGGATAAAATTCAATTAGTAAAGAAGTGCTAGAAACATATATAGCACTTGGAGGTGTGTTATTTAGAAATGCTACCTTTTTAGGCTCAGTGGATTCACGAGCAAAATGCCCCAACATTTGGCAATTGTAACACTTCATTTTTCTCTTGCCTGTCTTCTTAAAAAATGTGTTCCTTTATTGGAATTGGTTTCTTCATTTTCTTAGAGGGTCCTTCTCCAGTCGTCTTTGTCTTTCCCATTTCTTTTCCTGTTTTTCCTGGTGCTTTGAAAACTGAAGATTTTGTACCCACTTGAACTCCTGCCACAAGGCATTAGCCGCACCTTAGGCAGTTGCACAACGCGCTTCTTAATTCAACAGGAGGTGCAAACATCGGAAAAGTTGATCCTATCATTATGGGTCACGTTAACCTTAAAATGTGTCCCAATTATTGGGTAAAGACTAAAAGTACTTCCTGAAATGTTTTGCTCTCTGCAAGAATATGGTCCGGCACTATTGAGTGAGTTATGCATGTTTTTTGACATCAACCCTAAGGTGTTGTTTGAATATTTGATCATTTACGTTTTTTCGTAAGTGAGAATTTGATCGTCAAAACTTCAGAGGTGGGTAAATAGATGTACCCTCATACTTTCCCGAAGATGTACCCACATAACAAGAATCATGGAATTCCTCACCATCCTGTAGAGGCATCAAAACAAAACTAACTGTTATTCCACGGCATGGAGTTATCGTTCTTTCAAGCTTTGTGCTTCAGTCCCCTTCTGTGTTTTGAGTATATTGCCCGCTTTTATTCATTTCAAAGCACCTGGTGTATACTTTTTCAACATTTCGCTCTTCCAGTCATACCATATTTTTACCGACGGGATGTGTGTAATTTATCACCGTTACGTTTTTTTTTCACCTTTGTGTTACGTTAACAATGATACTTTTGAATTCCATGTTGTTACTAGACATCTAATTAGCACGAATTTTTAATCAATTATGCAATGCGACATACACGTAAAAAGCAAATTAATTCCTCGAAAATTTCTTATTTAATGTAAAATCGAAAAATACGTATTCATCAATCATCATCTACAAAGAAATAATTTAATCAATGAAAATCTAATTTCTTAATGTGTATAACTATTATATGGTAATATTTGTTACAAGAATTTTGTAAGTTAATAACCTAATTGATTAGTAACCCTAACATACCCTACAAGCATATGAAGTCACGTTTTAATGGCCTTTGGATGCCTTACGGTTAGGAAAAGTCCTCAATACAAGAGAGATTTTATTATTTTGTACTACCCCGGGTATAGGTCATGACTACTTCACTTCAATTAGACAATATGAGAAAGCAATGGATTTTCTAAAAAAGGCTTCCACTCATCAAACATCAGCTTCTAATCTCAGCTATCTCCTGTAATGTAAACATTCCTTTGTGGCCCATCCGAGCCAAGAGATAGGGAGTTGAAATTCATTGGACTGGACATGTCTTCTCCACGGTCTCGAGAGGAACTGAAAATAATTCTCAAGAACCAATAAATACATCTGTAAAGTGTCTATAAATGTAAAATCATATATCGACCCTTATTTTGAGCAACTATTCATACCTCGTAGACTGCCTGGGCCCTGACCTTGACATCTTAGCTTCTCAGGTGTTGACAAACCACAGGTCACTGTTGATAGCTGTAGGTTAAGGTATGAAGAATATTCGTTTTGGGGGGGGGGGGGGGGGCTCGCTCACTCCCAGAATCCATTCTCCCGAATGAATGGCAGTTGAACTCACATACTTGCCATTTAGAGTAAGCGCTATCGGTAAATTAGTCAGAATTAAACCTCGTAACCTTTGAACTTTACTTCTTCGACCTAGTGAGAGTTTGCTTCTTTCTTTGACTTGGTTTTGCCCACTTCAAGGTTTCCGAAGACCCTTTATCCCTCAACCTCATGTGGAAAAAGAATTCCTTAGGTGTCTATTTGATAGCAGAGGATTCTTAGTTTCTATTAGAGAAGAGATATCTATTAGGACGAAGCTGAACAGAATGGCATCTCCGCATTCTACGGAGCCTCGCTAATTCAACTAGTTTTCTTTTTTCCGTGAATGAACTAGCCTAGAAGAAATGGGAGTCAAGCTTATAAGTCCAATACGCATGAAGAGTTTATATGCGAATACACGATCAGTCGAAGTAGGGCAGTCTTCCTAACTTTAGGGTCAATCTAATATATAGAAAACATCTAGCGCCTTGGTCAGAGAGAATGGGGCAAACGAGTTCGTGCCCTAATAAATAATGGTTTCGTGATCACAGGGAAGATATCATAGTGATCTAAACTAGACTGAACACAATGAACAAACCGATAAAGATTTAACAAGCAGTTGGCTGTGTAATGAACCTCTTGAATTTCACTTTCTGGATTCCTAGTCCTACTATAAACGACTTAATAGAATATGGTGATTAACTAATCATTTTTTTTCAAATTAAAAGTGGATGGAAAACCTGGAAAGGTGATAAATATATCTATTACTAGTAAAAATAACATTAATTACTACCCTGATAAACTAAAATTCTTTAGTTTTAAGTGTAATATAAAAGTATCTTAAGATCACGTTTCACTCCAAAAGAAGCTTCATGAATTATGATAACATGCATCATTTGTGCTTACGTAGAGTGTATAGTAATTGGTACGAAGGGATGAGATGGCGTTGTGTGGGGGGGTGGTAGAGATTCATTGTGAGTATTCCGCAGTGCAAAGGATAGGCTGTCGAAAGGCGAACTGATGTATAGTAATAAGTGCGGGTAAAAATGTAACGAAGGTGTAATAGTCGTGTCATTTAACCCCGTATATTTAGTAATACGACTAGGAGAGAGAGTGGGTGGGGGGGTAGAGAAGATACTACAACAAATTAAAAAGCAGTGGCACTCACCTGATCATAAACAACATGATCTGTCACCCTATGCAATCATTCCCTTCCCCACCTGTTTTATCAGATCAGTACTCACCCTACTCCTAGTAAAATATAACCTACACTCTCATCATCATTATTACATACATGCATTCCTTTCCTCCTTCCCTTAAAAACTAATTAATTAATGGCAGCCCCAGCCAACTTGTTTAGGATTTGGTGGAAAGAGTCCTCTAATTTCTCCACGTCCTCCTTCACAGATATGATGGATCATCAGACCCACCTCATGAATCCCAAACCAAAATCAAGAGTTCCTCTTCCTAGAATGTTCTCTTGCCATCACTGTTCTCGCAGTATTGGCACTTCTCAAGCTCTTAGAGATACAAAAAAAATGCTCATAAAGCTTGAAGAGTCACTTCTCGCCGTATATGTTCTCTTCCACCATCTTCCACCACCACAACCACCGACTTGTCCTACCAACCGACTCCTCGCCTTAACAAACAAAATGTATATGGTCTCCTCCATTTTCTTTAGAACAACAACGACAAGTGGAGCCACCCTCTCTCATCATGCCTCAACACCTTACTGAAAAACAAAATTATTTTTTTAGAAGGATTCCCCTTACTTTGGGTGGACGACTATTACTACAGATCTTTAACTGTACATTCAACTGAAGCTTAGGAAGGACTGAAAATAGGAACTTGTAAGAGCTATTGGAAAGAAAGGGCGTAAGAAATAACATATTTTGCGATAGAAGTCGAATACATAAGTAAACTGAGGGGCAAGACACAACTTTAGCTCTTCAAGTCATACACGAACCGGAGTGGACTCACTACCCTGAAGAAAAGAAAGCAGCTTTGTCATGGTCGAAGAAGACTTGTAAGACCACCGAGGGGCCGAGGCTTTCTTTACTGTAGGCGTCCTCAAAGCCCTATTTGTTGCAATTTTTTGTCGTGTATTATGGGCATGTTTCCCAAGGAAAAGGATATCCCATGGAAGCGTCTGCTTCTGCGCAAAGCGAATAGGCTGGCAGTCTGAAGCTTATGATAATGTCTTTAACTGTTCGGTTTCGGCATCTTTTCCTACTCTAACTTGGGGAGTATCTGCGTGAGGAGGCGTGTACCGAGAGGGGAAAGGTATGGGCTCAGGGATGGGGCAAAACGGGAATTCATCTTCAGAACTAAGTCCCAAGGAGTCACTTTGGAATGTACTGGCATAGGTTAGCGTCTCGTCCTACGAATGATAACCTTTGAAGGCCGCCCACGGGAAGCACTGTACGGTAGTAGATTATGTTAGCTGGTTATCCGGTGCCTTCTTTACGACTTTCGACCAAATTGAAGACACTCTTGTTTAGTCAGCACGTCGTTCCCATCCCTTGTGGTGCTTTTTCAACCCCTTTCTTTGACTTGGTAAATTGCATCTGGATTCTCTCCAATTCAAACAGATACCGCTTTATCTGCATCACCAGTTCTAGGCGTATACTATGTTCCAGAGCCTTTAGTTTAGTTACGGAGTTAGAAGCTACTATATATAGATAGTGCCCGATTTCTATATCCTGCCTGTGAACCGAAGCTCTTATATCTCTAGCTCATGAATAAATCATCCACCGGAAAGGAATAGCCGGAATATAATGAAGGAATGATTCAATCTTCCATCATTTCAGAGTTGATGCCTCCTTTTCTGCCTTTCTATCTATAGTTCCCATCCGGTGGAGAAAGTTATGGAACAATTTAGCTTATTGCTGTGCTGGTTATTCAGAGCCAGCAATTGGCTGTCGGATTTCATCCCGAAACTAGAAGAAGATCGCTTCGGGGTCACCATGGTGTGGCTGAATGTAGAGAAGTCCGCCCTTACAGCCTTTGGTCAGTAAATTATTTTGAACTTCGGAAGACGGTCAAGGTAGCTTGCTTCCAAGCCACTACACTAGATGGGCATGTAGTCGTAGTAGTCGGCCCAGAATGCCTCTCTTCTTTACTAAAATACTATTTTGGATGAATGGGGAATTACGTCGCTCTTTGATCTGCAGAATAAGTCTTAGGAGCTCTCTCGTTTTTGGCAGAGTCCTCTACATACCAAGAAAGCGGATCACAATGGATCGAAGCTCTCCCTTTCCTTCCAATTAGTGAGATTCTATCTCTTACTTGGGAAATTGTGGTCATGCCCTCCCATTATTCCTCAGAATCGAGCAGGTATCAAGAATTAGAATCAACCTATATAACATCTGTTCCCATGTAGTCGGAATTCTAGAAGCAAAGCTTCCCGGTCGCCTGCCTCCTTGTTTGGAAATGCTTTTCATGATCTCCAGCTCTTTCCCACCAGCTCGTTCTTTACTAGGCATCTAGGCAAACCCGCCAGGTTAATTAACTCAACATAAAGAAAGCTCATTCGGTCAAAACTATGGGAGTGCTTGCTAATAGCGAAAGGTTAACATCTCTCCGCCCTTATTAGTAGTAGTGAAAATCAGGTAACTTCGTACTGTAAATCGAGAGATTGGTAATGAAAGGCAATGTACTAAAAAAGCGCAACTCTATTAGACCTTTATCTGGAAAAAGCTTGAAGAAAGGCGAGAAAGAAAGGTTGACTACTACTAATAAGGGCGGGTAAGAAAGAGAGGTGAGGTGACTAGCTTAGTAACTTTATTCAATCTTAAAGGTTGGCTCAGTGGGTTGGTTTGGCTGCCTTTAAGTGAAGGGGCGCATCCACCGAAGATGGAAGCGGGAAAGACGGGAGCACGAACGAGGTAGCTTATGCTTTTTTTCATCCTCACTACCTGGTTTATAGTAGAATCTGGAGAATATGAACTTCTCGCGTTCTTCTTTTTGGTACGTTGTTATGAAGCGGAAAGTCGTATACTTTAAAAGTAGATGGAGTGATCAAGCGGCCCTTCTTGCGCCAACATACATCCAATGGCATAGAGTGATGCGTCAGTATGAACATGGAACTCCTTATTCCAATCCGGAAACCGAAGGATTGGGGCTGACAGCAAACACTCATCTGCATGCTTAAAGGCTTAATCCTGTTCCGGTTCCCAAGCCTTATACCTTTCTTCTGCAATGATTCCATTCTGGGATTCCGCGCTTCGAAAAGTCTTTTTTGATGCGTCTGTAATAGCCTATGTGTCCCAAAAAAGAACGTGCTACGCCCGGCCCCCTTTTCAGTAGATGAGATTAGGATGAAAGGGCTTTCTTTCATTAACATTCCGTGAAGGTGCATAGCTTCTTTGAATGTCCCGCGGATTGACTACTACATCTAGGGACGGGACTGATCCCGAAAGAGAGGTCTTTCTTTATGGTTATGAAATCGCTTTGATTGAAAAGCAAGTCGATGATGCCATAAGTCAAACGGGCGGGTGAGGCGAGAGTCCTTCACTGCACTCACTGGAGAGAGGGTAACATATCCTATATAGTAGTAAGGTCTTATCCCATTATTAGTAGCCGAAGTGTGGGCCGGCTAATTCAGGAAAAAACTTTCACATGTGCATAGGAAGACTAGAACATGTTTAATAAGCCTTAGTCGACCTCCGGAGGACAACAATTTTCTTTTCCAATCTGAGATTCTCTTTTTCATTTTCTCCAGTAGAGGAAGGTTCTCTCTTTATTCTCTTGAGGGACATACTTGATAGGAATTTTTGATTCCTCTTCAATGATCTGGAATTTCTGCGAGGAGCTCTGTTCGAGAGGAAGCACTGGCTCTTATCGAAATTGACCTTTTGGCCATTACAACATTACAATCAGCTTCTTACTTCTTTCCAGAAAGATTTTCTGCTTCTTAAGATTCCGTTTATGGCTATTATATAATATTAGAACATCGTTATCAAAGAGAAAGTAGGAGAGTGCTGGGCACGATCTCGAAGCATGGTAAGATGTTATCATTTTCAATGATACCATTAGCACTTCTTCAGCAAAAATCAACAGGCTAGGTTTGGAACCCTTGTCGCAGCCCTCGAGAAGCTGGAAAGTACTCATGTAGCACACCATCCATACAAGTCTTCAAGACGACTAATGTAAACCCTAAAAGGTTGAATGAGCCATATGTCATGATAAACATAAGTCAATATACTACCCCCAAAGTTCACAGAGAGCGTCTGTTAAATAAGCTAAGGATCTCCAATCTAAAATTTCCTTATAATAAGTCAGTTCAGCCCATTTTATTTCAAAAAGGTGAATAAAATCGCGTGCTGACACATTAGGAGACATCTTCAATGAATAATACTCTTTAAATTTTCTCTTTTTCCCTTCGAATGACCCTTAGGTTCCTTGACAGATTTTGTGTCACCCTTGGGACACCAATTTGTATGATTTCATTTCCTCGAAAATATGTCTTATGGCAGCTTACTCTTCTACGTTGTCCCTTTGCTCGACTTTGAGAAGTCCCACTTGGAGTAGTTTGAGCATGTTCCCGTTCAGCCATATTTGAAATGAAACAAAACAAAAATATGGTTAATATCAATTAATGCGAGAACATATGTTCCAAATTTTCGAAAAAGACTAGGAAATGTTCAAGGAAAGTAAGGATTAAAGTAATTTAAAATCATAATCTACTCAACCAACAAGTGATCACTATTCCTTATTAAATAAAGAAGATTACTCATGACCTTTAAAAAAAACAAAAAATGAACCACAATCTTATTTGACCACTTGAGAAAACCTATGTTAAACGAAATACTAAAATGAATACTTTGTTAACAAAAAAATATACTACAAAACCATTGCATTTTTACATAAAAATAATAATACTTTATTATTCCAAAGAAAATGGTGTAAGTACTTTATTAAACAAAATTTGACCATCTTATTTTTCTTTTTCTTTTTTATTCTTAACAAAAAAAGGACAAAAGAAATCCACTTTTTTCTTTTATTTTTTTATTTGAATAATGGGATCATCCCTTTTCTTCTTGATCTTTGCAGAAAAAGACAAAAAATCAAAAAGAAAGAATTTTTTTTTACACGTTCCAATTTTTAAAAAATGTGTGGGGGACCATTTATTTTTCCTTTTCTTTTAAATTTTCAATAAAAGTAGTAAAATTGTCCCTTAAACTCTTTATTTTTTTAAAAAAATTATTAACATAGGAACAATGATTTTTTCAAGTCCTTATCCAACTCAAACTCCTTCTCTTTTTCAACCTTATATTTTTAGATTAAAACTTCAAAAAGAAAACAAAAAGATCATAAACTCTTCACGCTTCATTCATAACAGAGAAAAAAATTATTCTCTATTTTCCTCCATCCACAACACGAGAAAAAAAATTATTCTCTATCCTAAACAACAAAAAGAACTGAGCATATTTGATTGTTTCCCCAACAAAATATAAAAGACATCTCATCGTCAGAATACCAAACTGAAGAATTCAAGGTATGTTCTTAGATTTACAATCAAATTCAATTTTCTTTTAACTTATGAATTAAACTTCACCATAGTTTTAAATAAAATATTATAAATATTCTTGACACAAGATATATGTATATATATAATTTATAACACACAATCAGTATATAATTTCAACTACAATATCATAGAGCATTTGACCGTTTCGCACAAAATTTGGGTACCTTTGATTGTTGAAGTGGAATGAAAAATTCACTGAACTGAATGACTTTGCGCCAATCCTTCTTTACTCACTGAGGAAAGGCAAGATAGTTCACCAACAAATGTTGTATTGGTGTCCTTTCTTTAATCTAATCTTAGAGTGTTTGTTGTTCTTTTTGTTTTTCCTTTCTGAAGAGTTCAATAAAAGAAAAAGAAAATTATTTATTTAAAAGGTGTGATTATTAACGTTGGATATGTTACATAGTAATTGTTCCCACCCCTTTTTAAAACTAATATTTATCTTTTTGTCCTTTTTTCATTCAGATAGAAATTCTTGGATTTGTTCCGGTCGGGTTGATCTACATGGGCAACCCAAACCCAAAACTTACATTGTCCAACCTTGAATGTAAGTCTTGAGTTGTCGTTCTTCTTCACGCGTAAAAATTTCTTGTTCTCCTTATTTGAGGTTAGTTTCATACGCACGTTTTATGGTAACTTTCTTTGTATAGATTTTACGTTCATTGTTGAATTGAATTATCTAGTATCATAATTATCTAATAAATCTTGGTGTACACGTGAACAACTTTATTATTCTTTTATCTTGGTGCAAGGATAAGTTCTTAACTCTTTTCTATTTGTTTTGTTGACGAGTTGACGTGGTCTATACCTCTATTCATAAAGAGGTTTTGTAGTGTATGTTATTTGCAGATGATATAATACTAATTGATGTTAATTTTTGGTTAAAGGATTGGAGACAAACTCTATGTCCAAAGGGTTCAAGTTGTGCAAGACCGAAATAAAATATTTGAAATGTGAATTCAATGATGTGTTGCATGAAGCCGATGTGGAAGTATGACTTTCCACATAGAATTCTCAACAGAGAATGTTTTAAGTATATCGGGTCCGTAATCTAGAGTAATGGGATTATGGTAATATCGATGATGATGTCACACATCGCATTAGGAAATCATGGATTAAATGAAAGGCTTTATTCCAAAGTCTTGTGTGAAAAAAAGATACCACATAAACTTAAAAGTAAGTTCTACTGTGTGATGGTTTCACCATTCTTGTTGTATGAGATTTAGTGTTGACCAGTCAAGAACTCATATCTTTAGTAGTGTTCCGATACAAACTACACCCAAAAGGGGACATGACATATAATACCCAGAGAGTCCCTACACAAGCCACTCATCACACATCATAAGAGATGATAGAGTTAAATAATACAAAAAAGATTGTCTTATAACATAACGAGTTTAACAAAAGTGAAAGTCCAAGATATGTCTCAATTAACATCTAATACATCATAAGTAAAGTGATCAAAATGCAATTCATACATCACATATAAAAAGTTTGAATATGAAAGTGACATAACACAATAAAGGTATCTTAGTCCTTCAAACATGAGGACTCACCACTCTTCGAAGCCAATGAAACTAACTACTAGGAGCGCCAACTCTACATTCTTAAAACAATATGAACCGAGATTCGAGTGTATACATGGAGATTTACTAAAGTCTAAGTCAGTATGCATAAACAAGATGTCATATCCATGAATGGTGTGCAAGCATGTGGCCTTAATCATTCTTTAACTTCAAATAGCTGTAAGACGAAATGGGCATGTGTATCATGAAATATGGGCACATACATCTTGTCATAAAGGACATAAGAACACTTTGAAGAAAACATGTCATTTTGTGAGTATTGGCCTCCAACCGACAATAAGACAATGAGAGCTTTAATGGAATCTGGTAATCCCTCATACTGAAAGAAGTTGGTCTACTTGTAGGTATAATCCGACATATCTCATTTGCTAAAGTGGATCCACTAGACAAGTCTTTAGACACTTTTTACGAGGTAACGTAGTTCAGGACAGGACTAAAAGGGTTGTTACTGAGAGAGTACCCCCTCTTGACCTCCACTTCAATCCCCTCGGTGCTTCGAAATTAAAGAAAGGTAAGAAAAAAGGACCAGGTGACCCCGATGTAATAGTGAGCCTTGTTGCTTTTCGGAGGATACCTTTAATCGCATTCAGTATAAGTTATATAGTTCATCAGGATGTTGTGGGTCTTGTCTCACTATCCATCTCAGTTGTTTTAGAGGCTTCATAGACAGTCAGATGTTAATTCATTCGTCATTATCTTGTTATTGACTTATTTTCAGATTTTGAGTTGCCATTTTGGCTAAGTTAATGTCTATTTCAAAATTATAATGAGTTTAGTTTTGAGACTGTTGAGTTATTTTGAATTTGAATTCTCTCTTTCTTGCTTAAAAAGTCTTCCGATGAGTAACTAAGTCAAACCAAGGGTTCCTTTGGGGCCAAGAAGTGTTCCCAAGTGCTAGTCCCGCCCAGGGTATAGGTTCAGGGCATGACAACCATGACAAAGCCTTACATACCTTTAGTAGTTCATGTACTAAGTCAATACGCACTCACCAAAACTCTCCCACATGGAAGCTGCACTCATAGTTAAAAAGAATAGCAGGTGAAGTTCAACACATATTCTAATTGTAATGACTAATAATATACACAATTTTTTTCTTCCACAAACGCAACAACCCCCACCCCTCTCCCATTTCTTCGATATTCTGCAATCCTACAAAAACAAATATTTCATATCTCCTAATTTATGTGACACTTTTCGGTTTTCGAAAGTCAAGCGGTTTAAGTTGATTGGGAATTTTCAAATGATTTTTTAGTTTTTTTAATGAAATATATATGTGTGTGTGTGCGCGTGTGTGCGTGTGGGTGTGCGTCTGTGTGTGTGCGCGCGTGTACGTGGGCGCTTGTGCACGTGCAGGCGTGTGTGTGTTGTGTGTGTCTTGTTAGAAAAACTAACATAACAATAAATACATAAAGTCCATCAAGGATTTAGGACATGTCAAGATATTAAAAGATATGAAAATTTTATGGTTAAGAATAAATTTGTTTGAATCTCAAAATCTAAAAAATGGCCTAAATTTAGTGAATGGAGTATGGCTTCATTCTGAGTTTCAAAAGCCGTGAGAATTAAGATATTTAGCAGTCAAACAGTTAAATATATTTTACAAATTAAATATTAGGTTATTCTAAAAATCTATAACAATAATAAACACATTAATTAAAGTTATAATAACCGATTAAAATTTACCTTAATCATGGAAAAAAGAAGTAGCTTAGCTTCAGTTGTTATCCATCTGGGTTATGGGTCTTTTCCTTCCTTATGTGGATAAAGAAAGACCAATTTTGGACGCAACCACATTTTTTGCCTAGAAAGCCCATTCTTATTAGGCAAATATAAACTGTTTTAGGGTCTGATTTCAACATATAGGCGAGTTGTGTCAACAGCCAAAGTAGAGCGAGAGAGATTTTCGCAGGCAAAATTCAAGATCTAATAGTAACTTCAAATTGCGTTCCCGCTTCGTTTCTTATCGATTGAGCTGATTTTTGACAGCATTTGTCTTCTCTCAATCTTTATTAGGAACTAACAGAGTTGATTTGTGGCCTGCAGGCTTCAGTTGTGCGTATCGTAACAGAGCTGCCAATTGGTGCTTTTGCTCCCTTTAATTCTCTAGATTTGGTTGCAATCTTTTTTGTTGTTGCTCGTTGTTGTGCAACTGTTTTTGTACAATTTTGGAGAACAATATTGTAACTCTTGGTGATTATAGTGGGATGTCTTTTGGTCCCTTGGTTTTTTTACTCTTCAACATCGAAGGGTTCCACGTAAAATCTGGGTGTCTTGGGTGATTGGTTTATTACGGTCTTGTGTTATAGTTTCCTTTGGTTGAATTACTTGCTGCCTGACTATCATATTGTGTTGTTGTTTGTCTTCTCTTGGGTTCAAAGCGAAAAGGGAAAGTATGACTTGGGTATTCTATTCCGCTGTTATCCTGTCAGGCATTCTTTGGTAGCGGCCTTGTCTTTCCGTCAACATTATATACTTAGTATATATCCTATACCTGAGCAGGAAGTAGTTGCTAATAAGTCATTTGGAATAATGATATAAAAAGATATATAAGAATTATACACAACTGATATTCCAACTTGCGTGAATAGAACTAATATTCAATTATGTTTCTCTCCAACGCATTACAAGTTATATACATCTAATAAATAGAACAATTTAATTAATTAATGATATTTTTTTCTTAATGACGTGTTGATATGAGGCTAGAGTATACTTTTTCACGACCAAAAAAGACATGTAATCGGCTTCGTTCTCAAATATTAAGCCGATTCCTAAAAACAGTTAAACCTCAAAAATTTATCTTTTTAAAAAGTTTCAAACATTTTATTTTCATTGTATACTTTGTATTATAATTCTGAAAACTATAAATACCTGATAATAAAGTAAATACTTGCGTAAATTAATTCTAACTCTAATGAGGAATGAAAACAGAAAGGTATCTCTAAAAATTTTAAAATATCCTTTTAGAAAAAGTGTGTGATTAAAAATATTATAATAACTTGAGACAGAGAACATATATCACTACTAAAAAAAGCGTTTAGGCGACTAAAGATATTAGCGACAAACAATATTTCGACACTATATTAACGCCGGATAACAAGTTGGTACAAAATTAACAATTATTTTTTTAATATATATAATAGCAACACTTTTCAACAGAATATTTATTATGTCACTAAATATTAGAGCAAAAACTTTGCGCCTAATTTTTCTATTTTTTCCTACGAATTTAGTAACGAAAGTAGTGATGACAAATTTACAAACAGTTGGCGACGGAATTAGTGAGAAAAAAAGTGTTCTAAACTATTAAAGATAAGTCTATAAAAATTTATTTTATTATGCCGATAATATCGCGTCCACTACATTTTTATAAATATATATATTTATTTGGAAAGCGACTACTTTTAGAATTCCCGTCCTAATTTCCGGTTGCAAACTCCATTTCAAAGATTCCTCTACTCTAATTTTATCGTCATCCGTCAGATCATGATTCATCAGAAATCCAAAAGTAAAGCTCATCCGGCTCATTCAATTTATCAATGGGTCCTGATTTAAAGACCCTGCTTCCCATCTTATACAAATCCGCCAAATTCCTAATTTTGCATCTCATCTCTCCTCGTCTTCGTCTCCAAGTCCCGCCGCTCACGCCCTTTTTTGCTTTCTTCCTGTCGCTTCTTTCCTGGCCTTTGTCCTTGCAGATCCTGGAAGAATGAGTAGTGAAAAACAGTGGCGAGCTCCGGAAGACGCGCGAAGGCCATAAGCTAACCTGCATCACTGGCAGCAGCTCCAATCAGCGATCAACCAGGCGACCAGGTGGTCTCCGTCTGGAAACCACAACAACACAGAGATAGCGCCACCAGTTGCCTCCCTGTGAAGGCAATAAGTGAACCTGCATCGCTGGCAGCAGCTCCAATCAGCGATCAACTAGGCGACCAGGTGGTCTCCTCCGGAAACCACTACAGCACAGAGATAGCGCCACCAATTGCCTCCCTATCCGGCAAAAAACAGCTACATTCGCTACACGCAGTGAGCAGCGACAGCAATCACCAGCAGCAGCCTGCTCTACCGAGCAACATCAGCAAATGCCGGAGAGCGAGGCGAAGATAACGACACAGTTTGCCTGGACAATCCCTCCATTATTATAAGCCCATCCTTTTTAATAAATTAATCTTCTTTTAGGTAATAATTTCTTTTGCTACTTGTTGCAATTTCTTTAAGTGTCTGATGTCTGTCCTCCTCTATACTCGGTGAGAAGTTTACTTACGGGTATTTATTTTATTGTGTAACTCCGACACTGTCCTAATGGTGTCAATATTGTTAACAAAGTATTGTATTGTTCCTACAGATTAGTGACCTTTTCTTGGAGAGAGACTTCTAATTTAAAAAGTGAATAATAAATATTCTTGCGCAACTTGCTTAAGAAGAGCCAACACTTATTTGCTTATGTGGTGTGATTTTGCGTAACTAGATGCATTACTAGGATCCCTTATCCTGTGGATGTTGGTTGCAAACCGCAAAGAAGGACTCTGTCGCAAGTGTAAAATTTCTGAAGAGGTATATTATTGTGTATCTTAGATTTTAAAAATCCTGTCATATGTACGTTGTTCTAAACATAGCTTTACTTCAGCATGCTATGTATTCTAAAGGACATTCCATTTACCTAAACAAAGGATGTTGGATTTCTTCCGCAGGGTCGCTATCCTAGCGCTTCTCCTGTTGTAACGTTTTATTGGTTCATGCCTTTTGTTAGATCGTTCATACATCAAAACTACGCCATTCTACATAATTATTTATTTGTAGTGAGTAACATTCAATAAGATACAATGAAATGGGTGAAATCTGATTCATTGATAGGGAAGATAGTTCACTAAGATCTTTGTATCAGATATTGCCAAACTTACAAAAAAACTTCGTACGTTAACACTGTTAAATTGCTTCTAAGTCCGCTAAGATTCTTATAGTTATTTACTGACATGATAAATTATTGGCATGTTTTTAACATATTACTGTGTTTTACCTAGTCTCTTTCTCCTTGAGAGAAGCTTACTTAGACATATTAACTAATGTTGATTTCCCATTAGTCTCTGCTCCTTTTAGGACATCCTATAAAAGTGGATGATACGGCTCCTATCAAAGATAACCTACCAAAATTTTCTCGGATCAAAATGTTGTTATTTTTGTACTTCTTTCTCGTATCTCTGGCATTATTTGACCTCCGGTACTAATGTTATATCATTTCTACTAACATCATTGCTAGATCTATGATTCAAGGTTTAGTTTCTTATTAACTTGATGTTTTAGTAGGTATTCTTTTTAATCGAAGGAAAGTTGTTTACCTTGGTGTTGTTACTTCCTCTCCTTTCTTGACAAATAAATCTCTTTCTTGTTTCCTACATAAACTTTCTCAATTTGCAGGTCCCTTGAAATGGGGGTGTAGTCTTGATTCTCTGGAATCCTATCTTGATGACAAATTGCGAGACAGTGACCTCTTTGATTGGGTTTGGACAGGTTAAGATTAGTGATTGCATTTGCAATTCCATTTTATGGATCTTCCAACTGGTCGAGGTATCACCTTCTAAACTCTTGAAAAGGAAAGATTGGAAAAAGATATCACTTTTCCTTTTTGTCCTTGTTATAATTCAATTTCTTATTTTCTTTCATGACACCGGTCCGACAAACCCTGCTTCAAATTGGGCAATTGCAGTCCATGAATTGAAAAGTTGTTCTTGTGTCTTCGATCCAGATTATCAGTTAGGTTTATGAATTTTACTAATGGGGGAGGGGTGGTGGAGAGGTGGAAAGAGTGAAAGATAGGGGGGGAGGGATGAGGAGAACAAGGGGGACAGAGAGGAAGGGATAAAGGGGGAAAAAGTAGAAGGGGGATTGGATACAGGGGAGGGGTAGTGGAATGAGTTTTGGGTATGGTGGGGGGGTAGGGGGGGGAGTTGGTGAAGGGTAGTGGGGGAGAAGGGGCATGGGGAAGTGGTGTGGGGGTGTGGGGATGGGTGGAAGGGGTGGGGGGAGTGGGTGGGGGTGAATGGGCGGGGGTGTTGGGGGAAGTGGTGTTTTGGAGTTGGATGGGGGGGTAGAAAGGAGGGGTGTGGTGGGGATGGAGAAGTGGGGGGGGGGGAGGGGGAGAGTAGGACGTGCTAGGGGCGGTTGGTAGGGGAGGGGGAGTGAGAAAGGGGGCGGAAGGAGTATGGGTGAGAGGTCTGACGAGTTGTGAGAGGGTGGAATGTGGGGGTGAGTGGGGGGAGAGGGAGGGAAGGAAGATTGGGACGGGGGGGGTGTTGGTGTGTGTTGGAAGGCGAGAGGGGAGGGTGGGTGGGGGTAGAGGTATAGGAGGGGGCAGGGGAGGGGATGCGAGGAAGTTAAGTGATGTTGGTAAAGGTAAGTTCTCGGGGGGTGTGGGGAAAAGGGGTAAGGGGGGTAGTGATGGGTGGTCAAGATATATTGGGGAGGAGGGGGGGGGTGGCTTGGGGAGTAGGGGAGAAGGGGGGTGGTGGGTTACGGGGGCAAGTTCAGGGGGGGTGGGGGGGGGTGGGGAGGTGGGCCGTAGGAAAGGAGGGATGGAAGGGGGGGGGGTGGGGGGCGGGATGTGAAAAGTGGATGGTGGGGGGATGTGGGGGGTGGGATGGGATTTGGGGTTGGGGGGGGTGGGGCGGAGGGTGGGGGGTGGGAATTGAGGATAGGTATCCGGTGTAGGATGGGGGACGTCGAGGGAAGGGGGGTGGGGGAGAAGGAAGGGTGGCGGGGGGGGCTGCGGGGATTGTGAAGGATAGTGGATGTTGGTGCGCGGTGGGGATGGAAGGGGAATGGTGGGGGGGGTGGGGGGGGGGGGGGGGGGTGTGGTGATGGGAGAATGGGGGGGGGTAGGAGTGAGGAGGGGGTGGGGGTATGGCATGATTAAAAGGGGAGTGAAGGGGCGGGTTTGAGTGTGGATAGATATAAGGGTGGGACGGTCGCGGCTTCCCCCATCCATTCCCAATCACAAATCCCTCCCGATGAATAATAAACCTACCCCCCGCCCCCCTCTTTCTTTAGCCCTCTACTCATCATCTCTTTTATTACGAAGGAGCGCTCTCACCGTTTATTCTCCATACCTTTGTTTTCTGGGCCAAACTGAAAAGGGGCTGGAACGGGGCCAGGACAGAGGGGACAAGCGAGGGGGGCGGGGACAGGCAGGAGGACCGGGGGAAGGAGGTCGAAACTAACGGCGGGCCGGAAATAACCCGCCATAAGAAAGCGTCAGGGAAAAGAGCCGGGGGAGGAGGGGAGCACAGAAGGGGGGGGGGGGGGGAGGGAGAATGGGGTGAAATGGGCGCAAAGTGCACGAAAGACACGAGGCCCCCCCCGCAGGGCGGGGGCAAAAGGGGAAGAAGAACTCCCCGGCGCAGAGAGGGGAGAAGAGTGAAGAACATGGAGGAACACCGAACAGGGCAAGAAGAAGCCACAGGTAGGAGGAAGGAGAAGACTATGGCGCAGGAAAGAGGATTGTCTAGGTGTTGTGGTGCATCATAACTTGTGCCAGAGTTACAGAATCTTATAACGCAAATGGTCTCTATAGAGTGGTGGTTAAACCGACCTTAATGTAGGGTTTAGAGTGTTAGCATGTCAAGAACGTCCAAGATCAATGATAATATAGCAGACACAATGATACTTATATGGATGTGTGGACCACTGAAAAGACATGAAAAAATATTATATTATCTGTTTTGTAAAGTTCCCAAATGTTTTTTGCAAAGTTTCCATTGATGATGGTTTAATCTAAGCTTAAATGTATACTGTAAGTTGGCTAAAAAAGTATAGCACATTTAATTAAGCTAAAAGGTTACGTATGTTTCTGTCTTTTTCTTCCATTATAATATTATTCCTAATCATTAATGTTACCTATTTATCTCAATTTATTATAACAGGAAAAATACGAATAAATATCACGGTAAAAAACAATCTCTCAATTTTATATTGATCAATGTGAAGCATATAATCAAGCTGTCGAGGGATAAAAGAAGCGAAGAATATGCGGTCTTGGAATACGGATGTATTTTTAAAGCAAATGATTCTTTCTAATCATTTTTCTGGCTATTATGAAGCGGGTACAAAAAGTAGTTACTCCCATTGAGAATTCATTACTTGTGACACCACGGAGTCTCCTCCTGCTACTACTAATCAGGACGAGGTTTATTTCTTTGTTTCAAGTATGAGGGCATCCCTTTGTTAGTCATCTATAGTTTAGTTTTGATGTTTTCTGTCTTTGTGAAAAGTACAAACTGTGCAATAATAATAGTTGAGGAATGTAGGTTTTCTAAATAGTAGTTGACAAATTGTTTTTGATGTTTTGCATCGATGGTATGTTATTCGAATTTTGCTATCTATAGATTTTGAACCCTATAAAAATTATTTTATATGAATGTTTAATATTTTAGAGGTATTTAGTAATTGTTATTTAATTTATTTAGAATGTATATTTAAAATAGATAAATAAAATTATTTTACAAGAATTTTTTAGCAACAAATATAATGACGATCTGGTTGTTGCTATAAAAATATATTGACGATAGATTACCAACAAAACATATTATTGAAAAAAATTCCGTTGCAAATTTATTTCAAATGACAAAATTAATTATGAAATAAGCAACGAGCTATATAAGTATAATAACGGATTAGTCCATCACCAATAATTTGCGACGGATATCATTCGTCTCTAATACGTTTTTAAACTTGCGATGGAACTCACAATTTTATGATGCAGTTCAAAAAGACAAGGATGAAACTTTTTGATGTAATAAGAAAATGTAGAGATGAACTTCAACAAAATTTAAAGTTCAACAATAAACGATACACATAAAATCATTCACTTAGATATATTTACATTTTAAAATAATTATTAATTTTATAATATCAATGGGATCATATATTTTATATAAAGATTTTCTAAAAATATATTATCTTATTATTTTATCGTAATAAGTGATTTTTTTCATCAGCTCAAATCGAGATCGAAGAAAAATATTAGTAATTTATTTAATATTAGCATTGTGAAGTTTTATTGTACATCACAATTTTGATACTTTATTGATTACAAACTTACTTTGGCAAAGAGCACTCAAATGAAATATGATCTAATATAGGCATAGAGTTGTTTAAATGCAATGGCCATTATTTATTGCTAACATTTATTTGTCACGATCCAAAAATAGGTGTGATGGAACTTGTCTAATCCCACCAAGACAAGTCAGCCTAAAACCCTATCTACAAAGTGCGGAAGTAAAGAACAACCACAACATTTTCTATTATTAACCCAAGTCATATTAAATTCAATCCCCAAAACCAGGTTGTCACGTGCATCAGCCTGTAAATGTAAATATTAGAATTGAAATAAATATAAGTCGAAAATGAAGTTGTCTTTCAAGTAAACACAAAGTCATAAACTGGAGTAGGAAATTCGCTGAGATGACAGAAGCAGCTACCTCACCAACCCCCACAAGAATTCCTCGAAAACGAAAAGATGACAGGTAATCACGAATATCCGGGCTCGTACCTACAAATAATTTGTAAAAAGCAAGGTGAGTACCAAACCATGTGCGGATACCCAACAAGCAAACCTTAACAACACAAGTTAAGTGAACAAAATACGGAACTCCTTACACCCTATCAAACCCCACGCTATCGGCCTAACAACATGTAACGGTTTTACCAAACACAACACTCAATAACACACACCTCTATTCAGTTTCCATTCGGCAATAAAAACTCATATTCAACATCCAAGCTTCACAGGAAACACGCACAAGATCAGAAAAACAACTGTTCAATTCATCAAGTAATAACAATTTGCAATGCAATGTCAATATAGTGATTCGTGTCTTTCGTTGAATGATACACAACCCTTGTCTCTGCATCCGGGACCCATGGGACATATCTGTCCATGACTGTCGGGGGGTCGCGCCAGCGACACGACCCTCGATAGAATAAAACCATCCGCGTCTCGTGATACGTTCTCAAAATATAATACCATCGCAGGTTCGCGATACGACCCCTCGAAATAGTACATCCTCTTATCACTTAACTCGTATCACAATCGGTCTCAGATACAATGCAATTGACAGTCTCAAATGATAAAATGAGAGATAATCATCTTTGATAAACAAAGCACATTTACAAGCCAGGAAATACAACATCTAACGAATCAGCACCAAGTCTCCAAATCATTCTCACACACAAAAAGAAAAATACAAACCCGAATTTCATAAGCGTAACGAGTTTAGAAATCCACTTACTTAGTCATCGAATAATTACTCCATTGGACTTGAGCCTATCCCTTCATTCCGTTGATCTTCTCCGAACCAATGGAATCTATTCAAGTAATATATCTACAATAGTTTTTGGAATTAACAAAACACTCAATCAACTTTATGTGTTTAATCTTGGACCTAAAAATTCACCCCAAATTTATACTCAATTCTAATTCTTGATCAACGAACATTTTCACTATTATATTTGCCAATTTCCAAGGCTAAGGTTAAGTCCCCTCCTTTTCTTTTCTTTTTCAAATACCACTCTAATAATTCCCAACAATTAATTCATGTCTTAGTATAACAAAACATAAATTATAATATGCTAACATATTAAGGATATTTCTATAAATTTAACTATTTACTCTCCAAGACTCCATCTAGTCAACCAGCTTAATCAGTAGAGTCACCATCCCTGATACATACCATCCCTCAACTTTACAATAACAAATTTTGACAATTTTTTTCTTTCCATCACTTCCAACAACCCAATTTAATATGATCTTTTTAATAAATTAACAATAAGAAAAGAAAAATAAATAAAAGAAAAAAAAATTATTAAATCGATGGTTTTAATGGAAATGGAAAACAAACATTTGCCAGAAAAATTTAATGCATCAAATTTTCCAAACGTATATATATATATATAGATCATATCTGGCATCACTCCATGCTTAATTGTTGTTCTTTACTTTTTTTTTTTACAATCAATTCCAAATAATTATAAACTCCTTACACTTGTACCGATTGAATTAAATACATACTCTTTCTCTTTCTAAACCTACCATAAAATGTCTATGCATATATAGGATTATAAGATGCAATGTTGAAAGTACAATACAAAAGCAGAATGCGGTCAAGCGAATACATACCTGCACGCGTTTAATGTCGCGCCACCAGTTGTTCCCTCCTCCTTTTCCCTATTTTTTTCTTACTTAAATTAAGTAACTAAAAGTGATAGGTTTTTACACCCCCATATTTTATTAACTATAGCTTTAAAGTCTAAACGGGTATAGGGTCTTAAATATTATCACTTTAGCCATAAACAATTGATTAATTAACTTAAGTTAAACAATACTTCAAAAATTATAAAGAGGAGCGTTTGGGTCATTACAGTTAATCCACCACTAAGAAGTCTGTTCCCTCCACCTCGAACATAATGTAAAGAAAGTACCTGAAGCTTAAAAAAGTTTGTGGATATCTAGGCACGCATTCAGACTCATTGTCTCACATTTGCCTCTCCCACTGTGGGTGGCTTTCATTGCACCTTCACTGAAGCAATCTCCTAAGTCCTAAGCTTCGAATCTGCCTATCCAAAATAAGCTATAGGCCTCCTCCTCAAATGGCCAAGTTGGACCCACTCCACAAATCAAGGAAAAGCAACATTAGATTCATCCTGCAATTACTTTTGAAGGCATAGAGACAATGGAAAACATGACTGACACTAGGTGCAACGCACTTAATAATCCACTTCTCCTCACTCTTGCTCAAAATCCTCAAAAGGTCCAATGAACCTAGGCTAAGCTTTCCCTTCTTATCCAACCTCATCACATCACAAACCCTTCACTGGTGATACTCGGAGCCAAACAGTTATCACCCTCCATAACACCAAACCTCTAACTCTCCGGTCTTGCATAACGCCACTCTTCTGTCCGTCTGACCTTTCAATAATCTATACTGACTCATCCTACTTGCTCATATAATCTTTAAGCAGTCGTACCAACAGAGTCATCTCTGCCGAATCAAACCACCCAATCGGCAGACCTACACCGTCTTCCATACACGCCTTCAAATAGGGCGCATCTGGATACTAGTGAAACTTTATTATAGGCAAACCTGCTAAAGGTAAATGTCGACCCATCTATCTCCGAACTCGATCACACACGGCGGAAACCATATCTCCAACACACACTGACAATTGTCCGCTCATACTGACCTCCAGTCTGATTGAAAGGTTTTAACTCATATCTAACCTGAGTACCCAGACCATTCGTAATCCTTCCAGAAAGTGGAAGTAAATAGTAAACTCGATCTGATTTATAGAAATAGGAACTCCCATTGTCGCACATCCTGACTGATATATGCTCGAACTAACTTTTTTATCGTATACTGTCACCTACTTCACCCAACTGGAATGCGTTGGAAGACTTGTAGCCTGTCAACAACAACCCCACATAGGTCATCACCACCCACTTTGGTGTAAACCCACAACAAAGTGGCCATAGTAATCCTCTCCCACTTCCAAGTAGAATAAGGCATCCTCTGAGATACCCCCCCTGCCTCCTGGTTGCTCACACTTGACCTGCTGGCAATCTAACACCTTGAACAAATTCTGTATATCTCTGCTTCACTTCCGCACCACCAGTAAATGCTGACTCAGAGCATAATAAACATCTTCTTCGTCTGCTCCTGTATGTATGGAATACCGAGAACAATGGGCCTCCTCAGAATCAATCTAATCAATCGCCTGTCTAGGGCCACACAAATCCTGACTTCGATCCGAAGACACCATCAGAATCAAGGACAAGCCTCTTAGCTTCACACTCATACGTTGTCGGTCGAATGAGACATAATTTTTACATCATCAAACTGGTGTGGCAACGAATCTGCTTCACTAAGAAGATCGAGCTCAATAAAAGCAATCACTCCTCACTCTCCTCTGAGATCTGGCAATCGGGACAATACTGTTAGCTAACAATTGAACTCTCTATCCATGGTCCTCCTCAACACTAAAGAAAGCAAGACTCCCCATGCTATGAGTTTTGTCTACTTAGAGTCATCGGCCAAACTTTTCCTTTTCCCCCTTGTCCCGGATGATACGAAGGGTCACATCATACCTTCAACAACTCAAGCCATCTCTTTTGCCTCAATTTCAATCCCTCTGGATAAAGCTATACTGAAGACTCATATCAGTGAAGATCTGTCAGCAATGCACCCATACAATAATGACGCCATAACTTCAGTACAAATAACCACACGCCGCCAACTCCCAAATCATTAGTTGGGTAGTTCTTCTCATGGGATGGCAACTGCCTAGAAGCATAAGCAATCACTTTCCCCCCCTTCTTTCATCAACACAAGGCCACCCAAACCAATCTCCGAAGCGATCACAATAAACAGTAAGTCTACTATCAACTTCCTTAGGTGATTCAACACAGAGCAGAAGTCAACAGGTCTTGAGTTTTTGAAAGCGTGCTCACACTCATCAGACCACTGAAAACTGCACATGCCTGTTCTGAGTCCAATCTTGTTGATGTCTCACAATAGTAGAGAAACCTGAACAAATAGTCGATATATCCTGCCAATCCCACAAAACTCGCCCAATCTCAGTAGTTGAAGTAGATTGTCGTCTGCGCCTCAACTTCCTCACCTTCTGGATCTACTCTTATAAAACCCTCCTTAACACCACCTGTCCCTCAAAATGCCCACAGAAGTAAGCCATTAACTCATCACACTTTGAGAACTTAGGCATACAACTTCCAACTTCTTCTTCTCCGAACCTCTGAAGTACAATCCTTAAGTGTCGGACCTGGTCCTCCTTAGTCTTTGAGTAAACGCAATATGTCCGATTTGATGAACACAATCATCAAAAGAATCAAGGTATGGTCGAACACCCCATTCATCAACTCCATTATGATGCAGGGGCCTTAGTCAATGCGAAGGACATCACTAGGAACTCATAATGCCCATACCAGTCCCGAAAAGTTGTCTTGTGATATCTGATGCCCTACTATTCCTACGATGAATACACAACCTCAAATCAATCTTAAGAGAACAAGTTATGGCTCCCTGTAACTGATCAAATAGTCATCAATCGCGGAAGAGGATACTTCTTCTTCATTGTTTACCCGGTTGTCAAACTGTTCTATAATCAATACACATTTCTCATAGTCCACAACATAGCCTTCTTCTTTCACAAATAATACAGGGGCACCCCAAGGTCCCACTAGGAGAATAAAAACCCTTACTCAATAATCCTGCTAACTCTGATCCTTCAATTCATTCACTCTGTGGGCTGAGACATACGGTATGGAGGGATAGAAATAGGCTTAGTGGCCCGACACCAAATCAAGTTATATTGAATATCGCCTACCGGAGGAACACCTGGAGATCAGAAGGAAAACATCGGGAAACTCCTGGACCAGCGGGAACAAGTCCATGGAATGTGGTTCAACGCTAGTATCCCGAATAAAAGCAAGTAATACAAATCAGCCCCCTCTCCACCAATTCTCAGCAACAGAGAAAGACAATGACTTGCTAGATAAGAAACGACTAACAGCTCTTCCCTCAACCCTCTCGGAATAGAACCAGGCATTGGCTATAGTCACGTCTTAGGCTTACAATCAATGACCACATGATAAGTGAGGAAAGACAATCCATACCCAAGATAACATCAAAGTCTAAAAGTCTACCACCCCAGAATTTAAGTCTACCCAAGTGTCATAACCCCAGCCAATGAAATAAGACAGATCGGCTACACTCGATCTCACCACTAAGGGCTTACCCACGTTTGGAAGAAACATGCATAGGTAACATCAGGCTATCACATATCATATCCAATTTAAGCAGTCAAAATACGTAGACACATCAGAAGAATTTAAACCTGAACAAACACCACGCCGGCAGTCTGTCTGGCAACTGGATTATACATGCTAATAACAACATCAGAGTATCCGCCTCAAGTCTCCCGATGAAAGTCATAGTCATTGGCCTCCTCTCCACGCTCTATCCTGGGTGGTATCTAACCCCCACTCTGCTGAGCTGCAACCCCACTACTAGAAACTCTATTACCTCTACCACCAACCTCTACCTCCTGACTGACTCCTACTCGGCCTCGACCTATACCCTTTGGTGCTGGTGGTCTATCGGACTAGAATTAGGTCGAGCCCGCACGACCCCTTTGGAAGTACACTGCCCGCATTAGATGATCGGGATCTTCCCAAGTAAAACGAAATCTCTGACATGGGAACTGTTGTGTAACCTGAAAACCCACTATATTTCCCTCGCCCTGTAGGTCGCTGCTGTGAACCGTAAACGAGCCCTTACCCGGGCTATAAGAATCCCTAGATGTCCTTGCACCCTAAATGTCGGCATAGAGCATGGATAGTAACCCGCCTCTGCTAAAATAACCTACTACTCTCTGTGATCCCATACCTCCAGATTGAGGCCCATAAAACTGGCCTGATTAACGGGCCCTTTTAGGGTTCCCAACTCCTCCTCCCATCAATTTCCGCCTCTTTGGTGGATCTCACAATGGCCTGAATGAAGCCCCCTCCCTAGATGCCCGAACCATACCTGAACCTAATAAAATAAGTCAATTCCCCTCCACAAATCTGCGGATCCTCTCTGTCCAATCATTTGGAATAATGGTCAAAACGCATTCTAGACAACTGGCAAAAACGCGCCTCATATCTGTTAACCAATAAACGCATCCTCTGTCTCAGAATCTCCACCTCAAGCGACTTCTCCTCTCTCATCGCTCCATGGGATAAAACGATCCTTGGATGCACTAGGCCAACTGCTGAGCAAACTGCTTCTCCAAGTCACGAGAGGAGAATCCAACTGGCAAAACCCCCGAATAAGTCCTGCCACCAGTCTCTCGCTGGTCCCACGAAGCTGAGTGGTAGCAGATCGAACCCCAATGTGACTTCACTAATCCAACCCCTCTAGTAACTCTCGGGGCAGGTAATTAGAAACTCATGATCTCCTCACCTTCCTCACCCTGAAACTGAGGTGGGTCCTGTTTTAAATCTCTCATACCACGCTGCTCATCCTCTATCAGAACAACGCATAAATGCAACTTGACCCCAACTGCTGGTGAAAGCATCATTCTGAATCGCGGGATCTACTGGTAGTTGCCCCACCGCATCCTGACAACTACTGAGCTGTTGCTCCTTTTGGGTCTTAGCCCCCTCTTCTAGTCGAGAGTCATGGTGTGTGGTATCACACCGACCACCCTGAGAAAATCCCTTAGTCACACTTAACCACCGCACCCCCTCAATAGTATACTGATCAAAGGTGTGCCTAACATGATCTAGGAGGACCTGTTCCACTCTACCACCATCAATTTGAGGTTCTGTAGATACGTCTCTAGCACGACCTCACTGTTTGCTCTGCTGCTCCAACGTCACCGAACCCTCTGGATACTATCGTATACTAGCACAACCTCTAGCTCAAAAAAGATATCTACCCCTAACCCCTAGAATGGGCCTCAACAACTGCCTTTGGGAATTTGCCTCCCATCTATACACCTAGTAACGTTAGTTCTAGGTCCTCCGTCATGATGTCACAAAGGAGTATACACAAGACTCAGTACTAAAGAAGGTAACTAACGCACGATGAGAAAGAATGAACAAAAGGAATTTCCCTAATATCTTTATAGCCTACAAGATGGAGTAAACGTCTCCGTACTGATCCTTAAGACTCTAACTAGACTCGGCTTGTATACACATGAGACTATGAACCTGGGGCTCGATACCATTTTGTCACGGCCCCAAAAATAGGTGTGATGACACTTGTCCTTATCCCACAAAGACAAGTCATCCTAAAACCCCAATATCTAACAAAGGTGTCGAAGTAAATGACAATCCAACAACATTTCCTATTATGAAACAAGTCATATTAATTCATCCCATAACCTTGTAGGTTGTCACGTGCACAAGAACTCAATGTAATATTAGAATTAAAATAAAATAGAAGTCTAAAATGAAGTGTCTTTCAGTAAAACAAAGTCATAAATTGAGTAGAAAGTTCGCATGAGATGACAACATCTACCTCACAACCCTCCACAAGATTCCCTCGGAAACTAATAGACATGACAGTAGTCCCAATATCCGGGCTCGTAACCTAAAAAATTTGTAAGCAATGGTTGAGTACCACACCACGCGGTATCCCAACAATCAAACCTCTAAATACAAGTTAAGTAACAAAATACGGATTCCCTCCACCCTATATAAACTCTCCACGCACAGCCTAACAATTTTAATACACGGTTTTACCACAAACACACACTCAATAAACCACAACTCTATCAGTTTACACATTCTCAATAGTCTCAATAAAAACTCAATTTCAACATTCCAAGCTTCCAAGAAACACTCACAAGATCAGCAAAACAAAACGTGTTCAGTTCATCAATAATAAAATGTGTCAATGCCATGAGATTCAATGGCAAATATAGGATGCATGTCTTTCTTAAAATGTGATATCACAACCCACTGGTCTCTCAAGTCCGGAACCCATGCGGACATATCTATCCATGGCTTTATCGCGGCGCACAACACACCCTCGTAATAAGTAAGCCATCGCGGTCGCGTACGTCCCCTTCTAATATAATACCATCAGGGGCGGCATGATACGCCCCTCGAATATACATCCTCTTAATCACTTAACTCTTATCACAATCATGTCTCAGATACAATCATTGACTGCTAATGAGAAATGAGGAGATAACCATTTTGATAATCAAAGCACAATTACAAAGACGGAATACAACACCACACAAAATCAACAGTCTCCAAATCAATTCTCAACACCACAAAGGAAATATAAACGAATTTCATACGCTATAACAAGTTTAGAAATCTCACTTGCCTTAGTCAATCGAATAAGACTCTTGGACTTGAGCCTTCTTCACGGTTTCCGTTGAGCTTCTAAACCAATGGATCTTTCAAGTAAAATATATAGCAATAGGTTTCAGAATTAACGACACTCACACTTTTATGTGTTTAATCTTGACCTAAAAATTCACCCAAATTAATATCAAGTTCGTATTCTTTATATCAACTAACATTTCACAACTATTATATTTTCCAATTTCCAGTTAAGGTTAATTTAGAAAGTCTCTTCCTTTTTTCCTTTTCTCTCTTTTTCTTTTTTCTTTTTCAATACCAACTCAATATTCACCAACAAATTAATTTTCTTTCTAGGATACCAAACATAAATAATAATTATGCGAACATAGGAAGGATATTTCTATAATTTTCCTCTCCCAATCCTTTCCATCTAGTCAAAGGCTTAATCAGATAAAGAGTCACCATCCTGATAACATTCTCAATTTTACAAAATACAAATTTTTTACATATATTTTTGTTTCCAATCACTGTCCAAACAACCCAATTTAATACTATCTTATTTTATAATGTGAACAATAAAAAGAATAATACATAAAAAAAGAAAAAAATTATTAAAAATCGATGGTTTAACGAATGAAAAAAAAAAACATTTGCAGAATTTAATACTCTACAATCCAAATTTTTTCCAAACGTTATATAATATTAGATCATATCCTGGCAATCGATTGCAACGATTAGATGTTGTTCATTTTTTTATATTTTTTTTTTATCAACAACTAAAAAATTATAAAATAACAAAATGTAAAGATTGCTTAATACGTTTTACTCTTTCTTCACTCTTTCTCTTTCTACCTACCATAAAATGCCTATGCATATATTGATATATAATATGTAATGTTGAAAGTAACATCAAAGCAGAATTTCGTTCAGTTCAGGCGATACATACCGGGCACTCTTTTAATGTCGTCGCCGCAAATTCTGTTCCTTCCTCCTTTTCCTCCCTATTTTTTCAAATCATTTAATACATAAAAGTGATAGGTTTTACCCACATATTTTATATTAATATTGGCTAAAAGGGTAATAGGATCTTAAATAAATTATCACTTTAGCCATAAACTATTGATTAAATTAATTTAAGTTACAAATATTCAAAAATTCTAAATAGAGGCTTTTGGGTCATTACAATTACAATCATTCTTGACTCCCTAAATTAAAATTACTTATACTCCCTTGTTATTCTTATTTATTACTTTTATCATATTGATTGCTACTTTTAAATCAATAAGGCATCTTCTTTAAGTATGACTGGGTATGGAAGAATGATTAATTTTTAGGTTTTTAATAAGCTTTAGAAAGACAAATATTGTGAATATCTATTTTTTAATAAACAAAGTAACATAATTCAAACAAAGTTTTATCATTAAACCTTTATGACTGCCAATAAATTAGTTTAAAATTTATAAATAGGGTTAAAAAGTGAAATAGTCTAAACCATCATTTTTTCCATTAGGAGTTAATAATACAAGCAAACCTTAAATTATATTCAAGATTGAACGCAAAAAAAAACATTACTCCCGAGAGGGCGTTTAATTTTCATTAGATTGACTTAACAGTTGGTCAAATCTATCTTAACTCAGTTTTATTTTTCTCATGAAAATATTTGATAATATAACAGCTGTACATAATATAAGTTTAAAAAAAAATAATTTAGGAATAAGTAAAAAGTACACTCTTACCATGTACTACTCCATTTTAAACTTTAATTATTAGTTTCTCTTCTTATCGCAGAGACTCCTTAATTATAAAAGTTCTCTTAAAAAGTCTTACCATATGCTTTAGGACTATTTAGTTATTTATTTTCTTATTAGTTCTCTTAAAAAGTCTTACCATCAACCATATGATTTATGACTATTCAGTTTATTAATTTCCTTAAATAGTTCTTTACGCGATACATATTTTAAGATCACTTAATCATAATTTTTTTTATACTCTTGACCATACAATTTATTATCTATTTCTCTTGACCATATTACCATATAATTTTTCTATTTCCCACTACAACTATAATTACTTCCCTCATATTATATTGAATAAAAAAAATTTCAAAGAAAGGAATTTTATAAACAAAAAATGGAACTTATTTAATAGAGCTTAAATGATGAAATAACATACAAAGAATATGACAATTAATATATATAAAAAAAAAAAATTTAAAAAAGTACTACCAAAAAACTTAATAAAGAAATATATTTTATAAAACTTTCCAAGTTTGATAAAAAACTCCAGAATTGCTAGAACAAATTTTGATGTTAATTGGCCCAAACAGCTACACATTTATTGGTATAAGGCAGGACGCCAAGGGGTAGTATAACAAAATAATCATTGGCAAATATGATAGAACAACTCTCATCTGGAATATAAATTAGTAAGCTCAATATAATTCTTTTTGAAAGAATATTATTTGAAAAAATAAAACAAATCTGGGCATATATTACCCTTACGGAATCGTACACATTAAATTTTAGGAAATATAACCCTTTAAAAGAAAGCTCAAAATGACAAATGTTGTGGCAAATAGCTCATCCAAAATTTGCATGTACAAGATCATGTTGAGGAATATGGACCAACTCAGGCTTCATCCCACTTTATTACCACTTTAATGCTTTAAGATACCTTGGTTCTATGCTTAGGACTCCTACAAGTGATGGCTCCCTCGCGAACATTGTCTATCACCTCGAATGACTAACACACTTGTTTTGGAGTTAGACTCAAGATAAAATAGTTGCTCCACGTTCTCAAACTCTACTATTATAGCTCCTCGATTAGATAAGATGGTATTTGTAGGTGTTGCATCACATTTGGCTTATATACCTTCCATGATCATTTATAAGAAAAAATTATTCAGAAGGTTCAAGATTGTGAATGCTTTAACCTATACGGGTGAGTTGAATTAGGATGCATATGAATTTATAGTTACTTGTAACAAGAGATTGCATAACCTAGATTAGTTGAGTCTCTTGAATTGACTACACGATGTTCCAGATGAATGATGACTGGCCTTACCAAACAGTGATGGAGGGATTATATTAATAGTAGGTCAGGTGGATCACTTCCTCTACCATGTTTCTAGATAAGTTTCCATCGAGACTGAGAAAGTGAGAGGGTTTGTAATTGAGGGTCTAAGTATATTGATTCATTAAATGGGGGTTTCTTAGATTACCGTTTCTCGTGTTTCATTTCATAAAGTGGTAAATGTTGCAATATTGTTGGATATAGTTCGATGTGAGGGATTTGAGTAGGGTGAGGACAAACGGCTCATCATTTAGGTCATTTGGGTAGTGCTCCTCCTAAGAGTCGAGGTTACTCAAGAAAAGGTTGTCACTCTTAGACTAACAGGCCCATTCATGTTGCGATACTGTTGTTGCGGCTGATTATATTGGGCATACTTCTTCTAGACCCGTAGGTCGTGGAGGGAATCATGGTCATTCAGGTTCCTATCATCAGCATACGTATCGTATTTACCATTGTACCCATATTTAGTAATTCTTAATGTCAAGATTTTAGTCAATGAATACGAATTAATTTATTTTGAGTAAATAAATAATTTGATTAATAGACATGAATTATTTACTTAGTTTTTTCATGTTGGTAAAACGTATATTTCTAGGCTGATAACTTTCAAGCGTAAAATAGAAAAAATATATTATGCATTGATTTTGTAAAATGTTAAATATTAATATTATCTATTTTAGCAAAGACAAAATGTAAATAGGAATAGAGAAAGTATATTCCTATTCTTTTTTCCATATACATTAGCAGTACTTAATTCCTTAACTATATATTAATTCTGCTAATACTCCCTTCATTTAATTTTACTTGTTTTGATTTGACACCCCAATTTATTCAATTTTACTTGGCAGTAAAGTACACTTTAAATATTACATTTAGTCGTAGAAAAATTCCAGAAAAATCATGTTATGAAAATAAGAGTAAATCTCTCAATTTATCTAAAACAAAGGAAGTGTGTAAAGGTTACTATTGTGCTTTACTGGAAATGTCACAAACCTTTGTAAAAGTTGCAATCTTTCGGAAAGGTCCCCACTTTTCATAAAAGTAATAACTTTTCATAAAAGTCATAACTTTTCTAAAATTCATAACTTTTCATTAAAGCAGCAACTCTTCATACTTTTGATAAAAGTCACAACTTTTTATTAAAGCCGCAACTCATTATATTGGTCATAGTTCTTTTAAACTTGTAGGTCGTGGAGGGAATTATGTTCATTCAGGTTCCTCTCATCAGCATACGTTTCATATTTTCTATTGTATCCTTATATAATATTTTTCTTAAAGTCAAGTTTTCAATCAGTAAACATGAATTACTTTATGTTGAGTAGTTAACTAATTTGACCAATAGACATGAATTATTTACATAGTTTTTCCATTCTAGTAAAATGTATATTTTCTAGGCTTATATCTTTCAAGGGTAAAATAGGAAAAATATATTAATTTATGCATTGATTTGTAAAATAATAAATATTAATAATATCTATTTTTAGTAATGACAACATATAAATAGGAATGGAGAAAGTATTTTTTCTATTCTTTTTACCATATATTTTAATACTACTGAATTCCTCAACTATTAATTATCCTAATACTCCCTTAGTTCAATTTTGCTTGTCAAATTTTGACTTGACACACCAATTCGTTAAATTTTACATGGCAGTTATGTACATTTTGAATAATAGATTTAGTAGTAGAAGAAGTCCAGAAAAATCATGTTATTAAAATGGGAGAAAATCCCTCAATTTTTAGAAAACAACGAATAGGGGTAAAGGTTCTTATTGTGCCTTACCGGAAATGTCACAAACCTTTGGAAACATTACAATCTTTCGGAAAGGTCACCACCTTCCATAAAAGTCATAATTTTTCATAAAAATCGCAACTCTTCATACTTTTCATAAAAGTCACAATTTTTCCTAGAAATCTTAACTTTTTATAAAAGTCATAACTCTACATAAAAGTCGCAACTTTTAATTATCAAAGTCACAACTTTTTATAAATATAGCAATTCTTCATTTTCCATTCACACCTTTTAAAATCTAACACATGGCAAGTAAATATATATAAAATAAAAGAAGGTAATTACAATTGAACTTATAAAGAAATATATTAATAACTTTCAAAGTTGATAGAGATTGTAGCAGCACATTTGTAATTCCAGTATCTTTTCCATCAAGTAAAGTACACTTCCGCAACCCCTATAAATAACACCCATCACCACAACGGAAGAGCATAAGAAAACTAACAATTCTCTTACACTCAAAATAAATATGAAGAAAATTGTAAAAGACGAGTATTTGTGCCTCAGTTTTAACAATATTGGACTTTCATCGGATATTGCTGCAAAACTCTCCGATGAATTTCAGGTGGAGGAGAACCATAACGAAGAAGATTTTAAATTCTCTTTAGCCTCTGAGAATTCGAATAACACAATTGCGAATTTCATCTATAACAGTCAGAATAAATTTTAGCAGCCAACTTTCCCTCTTTTCAACCGCGATCTATTGCTAAGTGATTTAGATTTGAAGGATGTTGATAAATTAATTCTGATTCCGTTGACTGTTTCTAGAAAAAAAAATCAACGACATCATTGGAAGTGTAGACGTTAACTGCTGGAGCTTATTGTATGTGGAAGCCGAAGATAAGCGACGAATCACCAGGAAAATGCAACAAGAGTAAATCAACTCTATTTGTATCAAAGTAATGGCCGAGGATCCGATATCTGTTATGGCAGAGTAATAGTGGGGCATTTATGTATTTCTCACAAGAAAAGAAAAAAAAAATTCCAGTGAGGTAATGAAGATTGCCGGAAAATTGAAGCAGACGCAAAACCAGCTGAGGAGAGAAGGGTTCACCGACGGCCGCTGCAATTGCGGGGGCTTTTGAGCAGTCAATGTATTATGTAGGAAATAAAGAAGATGATATGAATAGATTAAAATAATATTTACCTTACAGGAAAGAACTTAGTGGAATTTTTCTTATTGGATTTTAACATGTAAATGCTTGTCAGCATAGATTGTTAAGAGTTTTTTTTGTGTGTTATAGAATAGCTTTTTATCACCAACCATTTCTAAATGGATGTTGCTTTTTTTTTTTATACTAATTTTACATTGATATGAAAAATAAAATAGTTTTTTAGTATTTTTACTATAGTTTTTTAACGAGTTAATTTATTATTTTAAAATATTTTGTGATCATAATCTAATTTAGATTTGAAAGTTAACAATATTAATTTTGCAAAAAATATTTAAAAAATATCATATAAATTAAAAGGTAGTAAATAATATTCAAATCATTAGTACAACATTTTCTTGAGAGGTTACTGCAAATATTTTCCTCGTATGTAATCTTTTAAATTATAATCATACAGTAAAACCTAGTAATATTAATATAGTTGGGATCATGAAATATTATTATTTTGTAGAAATATTATTTAATCAATAAATTAATACTTATTAATGTAAAGAGTGTTTTCAGGTTAAACCTTGTGATATTGGGATAAATAGATGTTTCAAGTTGTATCACCGCAACATATTTTATTGAAGGATATTAGAAGGCTATAACGTCGGACAAACTAATCAAGAAAAGATTAATGTTCTGGATGCTATCAAATTTTCAATTCCATCTTGAACAAAAACATTCAACAATAGACAAAAACAAAATTATTTTTGATACTGCAAAATTTGTTCGGAGTAGGGGTGTCAAATGGGCGGGCTGGGTTGAAATTGGAGATATTAAAATGGATTGAGATAGAAACCCGATCGGGTCTTGACCCACCCAAATTTACTTTGGACTCCGACGGAGTTGGGTTAAAATGTGCTCAAAACACGGGCTGGGTCTTGATTCACCCAATTTGACGTGACTAACCTCAATAATTTAAACATCATAATATTTAACTTTATAATCACAATTCGAATTTCTGCTCAAGAGTCTTTTTAAAAAAAGTAAAAGTTAGATAGATAAATCCTAAAACGGTGAAATAGATAATAATTCACACCTTTAATATAGGAACATATCTTAGTAAAGCATTTTAAAACAGATTAAAATTGGAGAGTGAATTGGGCTTAATTGAGGACTCTCTTAATATGGTTATTCTTGAATGAGTTAAGATTGAATCAAATTCAAATTATCTTGAGCCCAACTCTTAAAATTCTTGGCGGTTTGAGCGAGTTATCTATTTTTCGGTTCATTTTTGACACCCCTAGTTCAGAGGATGAAATCTCAATGATTTTGAATGAACCCACTTATGAATACGTCATTCATTTACTTGATGTCATAATTAATGTTTTAGATTATCGAAATCAAATGAATATCAATAATCTCTTGAATTATCCATGTGAAAATTTTACATGATCAGTGATTCAAAGCTTACAAGAAATTGTGATACCATAAAAAATAATGTTAAAAGTGAAGTTGATGATGAAACAATACATTTGAAACTATTTGCGTAAAAAACATTTTTTGCATCTAGATTTCTTCATATTTTTATGATGTAGTTTGAAAAGTCAAAAATGAAATTGTTTGATGTAATAAGAAAATGTAGAGATGAACCTCAACAAGATTTAGAGTTTAACAATAAACGATACACAATAAAATCATTCACTTAGATATATTTGCATTTTTAAATAATTATTAATTTATACTATTAATAAGACCATATATATTTATATAATGATTTTCTAAAAATATATTATCTTATCATTTTATAGAAGTAATTGATTCTTTCCATCAGCTCAAATCAACAACGAAGAAAAATATTATCTTAAAATATTAGTAATTATTATAGTATTAACATGGTGAAGTTTTACTGTACATCACAATTTTGACACTTCATTAATTACAACCTTATTTGAAAAAAGAGCAGTGAATGAAACATGATCTAAAATAGGCTTAGAGTTGTTTAACTGAAATGACCATTATTTATTGCTAGCATTCTTCTTGACTCATTTATGTAAAAGATACTTATACTTCTTATTATCCTTAAAATGACTAGTATTGTGAATTTCTATATTTAATAAAAATGTAAAATAGTTTGAAACAAATTTTGATTATCAAAATTTTTGTGATTGCAAATAAATTAGTTAAATTATAAAATAGGGTTAAAAACAAGTTAAATTGTCTAAATACTTTTTTATTTCAATTAGGAGCTAATAAAACAAGCAATCAGAAATTATATTCAAGATTGAAGGTAAAAACAAATATCACTCCTGAGAGGGCATTTCATTTGGATTGACTTAATAGTTGGTCAAATCTATCTTTAAGTCAGTTTTTGACTTCTGAAAGTGTTTGATAAATATATAAAAAATAACTTAAAATAAGTCAAGAATAATTTAAAATATGTTAGAAATAAGTGATAAGTAAAAGTACTGCTACCATCTACTCCATTTTAAGACTTTAATTATTAGTTCTCTAAAAACTTCTAACCATTAGGACTTAATTATTAGTTCACTTAAAACGTCTTACCATATGTTTTAGGACTATTTGATAATTAATTTTCTCTAATAGTTCTTACCATTATTTTAAGACTACTTACCATATAATTTTTCTATTTCTCTTACCATATTACCATATGATTTTTCTATTTCGATAGATGTATTAGAGCATGATATTATATGAAACAAAAAAAAATTAAAAGAGTAATTTAATTAAAAAAAAAAGGGAACTTATTTAATAGAGCTAAATGATGTAATAAATGACAAAAGAACATGGCAAGTAAATACATAGAAATATTTTTTTAAAAAAGTTAACTATAAAAGAACTTGTAAATAAATATATTTAATAACTTTCCAAATTTGATATAAAAAGCTCCAGAAATTCTAGAAGCACATATGTAATTGTGAATGAGCAGAAAGAGCTACACCATTGTTGGTAAAGGCAGAAACAAAAGGAGTAGTATACCAAAACCATCTATGTGTAAATGATGATAAAGTAACTCTTATTCTGGAATATTAGATTAGTAGCACGGATAATTCTTCGGAAAGAATAATTGATTTGAAGAAAAGAAACAAATATTCATATATTACCCTTACGGAATCGTATAAAGGTCTTAAGAAAATAGAAATCTTTAGAAGAAAGCTCGAAATGACAAATGTTGTGGAAAATAACAATTCACAAATTTGCATGAACAAGATCATGTTGAGGAATATGGACCAACTCTGGCTTCGCCCCACTTTATTACCACCTTAATGCTTTTAGATACCTTGGTTCATATGCTAGGACTCCTATGAGGGATGGCTTTGTCAGGAATATTGTATGTCACCTCTTATAGCTCACACACTCACTTTGGAGTCAGACTCGAGATCAAATAGTTGATCCACATTCGCAAACTTTTCTATTATAGCTCCTCAATTAGATAACATATTATTGGTAGGTGTTGCATCACATTTGACTTATATGCCTTCCATGATCACTTATAAGAAAAATATGTTCGTACGATTCAAGATTGTGAATCCTTTCACCTATACGGGTGAGTTGAATGAGGATGCATATGAATTTATAATTACTTGTAAGAGGAGATTGCATAACCTAGATTAGTTGAGTCTCATGAATTGACTACACAATCTTCCAGTTGAGTGATGATTGGCCTTACCAATCAATGATGGACGGATTATATTAATAGTAGGTCATGGATCACATCCTTTGCCATGTTTCTATATAAGTTTGTTCCACGTAATGAGAGGGAAAGAAAGAGGGTCGAGTTCTAGAGTTTGCAGCAAGATGGCATGTCAATCGCAGAGTATGAGGTTAAATTGCAAGCCTTGGCTAGGCACGCTTTGATGATACTTTTCATCAATACTGAGAGAGTGAGAGGGTTTATAATTAAGGTTATAATTAATTGATTCATTATATAGGGGTTTCTTAAGTTACCGCTTCTCGTTTTTCATTTCAGAAAGTGGTAAATGTTGCAATAGTGTTAGATATGATTCGATGTGAGGGATTTGTGTAGCGTGAGGACTAGAGAGCTCATCATTTAGGTCATTTGGGTAGTGCTCCTCCTAAGATTCAAGGTTACTTAGAAATAGGTTGTCTCACTTATTCTAACTAACCCATTCATGCTGCGATATAAGTTGTTGCGGCTGATTATATTGGGCATAGTTCTTCTAGACCTGTTGGTCATGGAGGACATTATGGTCATTCAGGTTTCTATCATCAACATACATCTAGTATTTACCATTTTACCCTTGTTAAGTAATTCATAAAGTCAAGTTTTAAATCAATGAACATGACATAATTTATTTTGAGTAATTAGCTAATTTGATTAATAGACATGAATGATTTACTTAGTTTTTCCATATTGATCACATGTATATTTTCTAGGATAATAACTTTCAAAGGTAAAATAGAAAAAATTATAGTTATTTATGCATTGATTTTGTAAAATGATTAATATTAGTGATAACTATTTTTTGTTAAGACAACATGTAAATAGGAACGTAGAAAGTATTTTTCTCAGTGAAGTACACTTTGAGTACTACATCAAGTAGTGTAAGAAGTCTAGAAAAAATATTTTATTAAAATGAGAGTAAATCCCTCAATTTATAGAAAAACAAAGGGTAGTGTGAAAAAAGTTTTTATTGTGCCTTACTGGGAAGGTAACCACCATTCATAAAAGTCGCAACTTTTCATAAAACACGCAATTTTTCATAATAGTTGCAACATTTCATAAAAGCTGCAACTTTTCACAAAAGTCACACTCTTCATAAGAGTCGCAATCTTTCGGAAAGGTCACCACCTTTAATAAAAGTCACAACTCTTATAAAAGTCGCAATCTTTGGGAAAGGTCACCATCATTCATAAAAGTCACAATTTTTCATAAAAATCACAATCTTTTTTTTATCAAGTCCAATTTATTCATAAAATTGCAACTCTTCAATTTCCATTCACACCTTTTAAAACCAACCACATGAAAGGTACTTATAAAGAAACATATTTAATAACTTTCCATGTTGATAGAAATCGTTAAAGCACATTTGTAATTCCAGTCTCTTTCAATCAAGAAAAGTACACTTCTGCAACCCCAATAAATTAAATCCAGCACCAAAGCAGAAGAGAAGAAGAAAATAAACAGTTCTCTTTTACTTAAAACAAATATGAAGAAAGTTGGAGAAAACGAATATTTGTGCCTTAGTTTTAACAATATTGGACATTCATCGGAAATCGCTGCAAAACTCTCCAATGAATTTCAGGCACAGGAGAACCATAGCGAAGAAAATTTTGAATTCTCTATAGTCTCTGAGAATTTGGATAAATCAATAACGGAATTCATCTATGAAGGTCAAACAAAATTTTAGCAACCAATTTTCCCTCTTTTCAATTGCGATCTACTGCTATGCAATTCAGATTTGAAGGATAAATCAATCCTGATTCCGTTGAAGAAGTAGTTTCTAGTAAAAAATAAATTAACGGCTTCTTCATCGGTAGAAGAATTGGATAAGATACCTGCTGGAACTTACTGTGTACGGAAGTCGGAGATAAGCGAGCCATTACCAGGAAAATGCAAGAAGAGTAAATCAACACGATTTGTATCGAAGCGGTGGTTGAGGATCCGAGATTTGTTAGGTTAGAGTAGTAGTGAAGGTAAAGAAGAGGGTACTTTTGTATTTCTCACAAGAAAAGCAAAATAAAAAAATTCCAGTGTGGTGGTGAAGCCGACCATAAAATTGAAGCAGAAAAAAACCAGTAGAGGAGAGAAGGGTTCACCGGAAGTGGCTTCTGAGAAGACATTGAATTATGTAGGAAATAGAGAAGATGATAAAAATGTGAGAAAATCATATTTACGTTATAGGAAAGAACTCATTGGATTTTCTGCTATGGGTTTGAGTAAAAGTTATCGGACATTTTAACATGCAATTACTTTTAACATAGATTATTATAGAGTTCTTATTTTGGTATTTTAGTATAGGATTTTATCACCAACCATTTCAAAATGCATGTTGCTTTTTTAATTTTTATTTTTTTATTTCCCAATTCTGAAATTAAAAAGAATTTGAGAACTTCTCTCTTTATCAAAGTGTTTGATTTTTAGATTCGTTTTTTTTTTTGAAATCTTGACTATAGAATGTATATAAGTTACTCTCTCCTAGTTGTTTTGTTACTTATACTAATATTGTAAAATATATTCTCGTATTATATATATTGATATAAAAAATGCAAGAAATAACATTTAAATCATTAGTACAACATTTTCTTGAGTAGGAGAGAACATGATAAACATTAATAATATTTATTTTTAGTAAAGACAATATGTAAATAGGAACAGAGAAAGTATTTTTCGATTCTTTCTAACATATACTTTAACACTACTTAATCCTCAACTATTAATTCATCTAATACTCCCTTCTTTCAATTTTATTTGTCACTTTTTTACTTTAAACACAAATTAGTTCAAAGGGTAGTGTTATAAAGGTTCTTATTTTTCCTAGCACCTTTTCATAAAACTCGCAACTTTTTATAAAAGTTGCAACCTTTCATAGAAGTCGCAACTTTTCATAAAATTTGCAATCTTTCGGAAAGGTCATCACCTTTCATAAAGTCGCAACTTTTCATAAATGTCGCAATCTTTCAGAAAGTGCACCATCTTTCATAAAAGTCAGAACTTTTCATAAAAATCGCATTTTTTTTTTACAAAGTCACAACTCTTCATAAAAATAGCAAGTCTTCATTTTCCATTCACACCTTTTAAAACTCACCACATGAAAATTATGTATATATGTAAAAATAAAAAGAAAGCAATTACAAATGAACTTATAAATAAATATATTTAATAAATTTCCAATTTGATAGAAATTGTGAAAGCACATTTGTAATTCCAGTCTCATTCTATCAAGGAAAGTACACTTCCGCAACCCCTATAAATAAAATCCAGCACCACAGCAGAAGAGAATAAGAAAACAAACAATTCTCTTTCACTTAAAACAAATATGAAGAAAGATGGAGAAGACGAATATTTGTTTCTCAGTTTTAACAATTATAGACTTTTATCGGATATCGCTGCAAAAATATCCGATGTCAGGCGAAGGAGAACCATAGCAAAGAATATTTTTAACTGTCTTGAGTCTCTTAGAATTCGGATAAATCAATTGTGGAAATCATCTATGAAGGTCAAAATAAGTTCCAGCAGCCAATTTCCCTCTTTTCAATCACTATCTATTTCTAAGAGATTCGGATTTGATGGATAAATCAATTCTGATTCTGTTGAAGAAATTGTTTCGAGAAAAAAATGAATCAACGGCGTCCTCGTAGGCTAGGACGAGGGTTTGATTGGAGACCAACAATTGTCTTCGAGTGCTGGCCACGTCTAGGGTGTGGACTTGGGTCGTGACTATTAACTCAAGAAATAACTTTAAATGCAATATTTAGCCAAAATTGCAACTTCAAGTCTCAGTCAATTACAATTGAAAGAAAAAACTAAGAAAACTAGTACCATCTGTCTATGAAGCCCCTAAAATAAATATGGATTTTGGGACAGGACCCAAATCAATCTAAGAACTAAATAATAAATAAATAGCTGAAAAAGAGATGTCCTCCGGAATGAAGGGAGGATCACCAACTGACTCTGAGTTGCTCACTGGATCAACGGTGCGCCAAATGCTGATCATAGTTACCTAAGTCTGCATCATAATACGATGCAGGCCAACTGACAGTAGTACATTGAGTGTACGAGTTTGTGAGTTGGAATTCTAAAATAACACTTCAGCTAGAAAATGAGTAGGAAGGAACACTTACCTTGACTCTTTTAAACTCATGGGTGCAATATAAAGAAAAAAAAGAACTGCCTGAAAGATGTTGAAAATTCTGAATGTATGCAAGATAAAATTTACTTTGGCACGTATATAAAAATACAAGTAAAATGATGTATATAAAATACAATGACTTCTTTAGGATCTTCTTTAACCGACAACCATCACTTAAGAGCTATAGTGATGATACAACGTTACTGGCCCACCTGCCCGACCATCCTAACATTGCCAGAGTATAGGACTTGAACTGCCTAATGGATCTACTAGTCTACTGTGAAAAGGGTTCATCTAAGAAGTATGACCCTCTTTTACCCATGAGGGATACATGGTTTTCATGAAGAATTGAGTTAATATGAAACTCGCATCCCCACACGGTGCCCAATACTATTCCCACAAATATACTGGCTCTTATGTTTTCAAAACATACTAATTCTGGATTTGAGATTAGTGCTCAAAACTTAACTGAAAGGCTATCTTGGGAATTTTAGTTTCCCTACTTCATTTTATAAAGCTATTATTTCTTTCTGAAACTAGTTTTAAGGCTCCTTACTTGTTTAACTGTGAAAACATTTGTAGCTCTTAGGGATTACTTAATCCCCATATAACTTTTGAGAATGAACTCAAATCTTTACCCTTGCTGAACTTATAACTTGAGCCTTAAAAGAAAGTCTAAAATGTTTGTTGAAGTCTCTTGGAAACTTTAAGAACTCACTTTGACATACTTCTTAACTTTTGGAATTAACTCTTAACTTTAACATTGATATTAACTCCTCGAATTGGATTATGGATTCAAGGTTCATGATCTCATTTTTATGGATGATTTCATGATGTTTAGATGTATCTTAGAGTGTTGGAATCTACTAAGAAATGCGGGTACATCACTTAGGAACTAGTACGAAAAGATTGGGAAACAATGAGATCTCTGCGCAACCATGACGGTCTAAGAGGCGCGGCACGCCAGAGATTGACGGACAGACACTATTTTTAGGCGCTCTGGTTGGTTCGGCGCGCCACAGCCTGACGGACTGAGTCTGTTCTGAAGGGCTCTGGTTGGAGTGGCGCCCCAGGTCCTGTCAGACATGATTTGACTTTTCTTCTCCGATTTAATCTCAAAACCTTTTAAAGTTCCATGGATGTTTCTCCCAACACTTAGGATACCTAATATTCTTGATTCCCAATATTTTCGACTCGAAAAACAACCTAGAAACACAAATCAAATCATCTAAAGACATTCTATAACTCAACCAACAAGGATTCAACAATTGTTCATCAAGAACTTCAATATTCGTCATTCAATCTATTCAAAACTCTCTGAATTAAACATGTTGATGTGTTGGTGAAAAAACCCAACACAAAAAATATCTCACATATCTTATTGGGATCACTCCTAATAAATTCCACTCGAAAATCTTGGCGTTCTTGATGAATTCTTGGCCTTTTCTCCTTTCTCCTTATTTTCATCTCTTTTATCCCAAGCCCTAAGTGTATTTCAATTTTCTGAATTGACTTAAGGCTTAGTTTTACCCCTAATAAACCCTTAAAATGAAAAAGGAAATAGTAGGGTGAAAAGATTACTTTGTCCTTACTAAAATCCGAATTGGACTTTTCTCAATCCAACAACCCAACTTCCGAAAGACAGATCTTCCTCATACAACATCGAAATCAAAAAAAAATTGGTACCCTTGGAAATATCTTCCCAAGGATTTTCCAACCATAAAAGGACTGATCCTAACTCCTCATGATCTAGAAGTTATGACCATTTGAAAATGACCAAAACTCACTTTTTAAGCATAGGAAATCTCCTGATTTAATTCATTTCTTTCCAAAAGTGATTATTATTGTCTGATTAGCTTATTCTTAGCTATTTCTAGTTACAAGATGTTACAAGAAAGTCTCACTAATTAATTCCATGGTCTCTACCATGGTAATACTTAACTAGAACTCATAATCTATATACTATAAGGGGAAAAGAGAGAATTATGTGTCTTTGTCTATTCTAATGAAAGAGAAAAGTACATGACTTTTTCTATTATAAGGAAAGTGAGAAATATATGTCTTTTTCTATTCTAAGAAAATGAAGAAGTTCATATCTTTTTCTATTCTAAGGAAAGACATGGTGTTCCTTTTCCTCCCTGGATTAAGAAGAATTCTCTATAAGTAGAAATTTGTTTAACCTTGAAAGGATATAATTTTTCTATATGATACTTTTCCACTAAATATTAATAGAGTTCAAAAATGAACTTGGGATTACTATAGAAGATTGTAGAACTGTCTTCCAGTTTGTGGACTAGCTTGTTGAATCACTTGAAGATTCTAACATATCGACTAGCTTGTGGATTCGCTTGAATGTATCTACTCACACTTCAAGAGGTAAATCATAGATTAAATTTTAGAAAGTTTATTTGTTCTAGCTTAAATTATATGTTGTCCATATTCATGTAAGCAGTACGGTTCTGATATGCATTCGTTGTTCATAGTATTTTGTCATTTAATTATTAGCGATAATTTATTTAGCATCAAACTTTATGCCTTGGATAAAATGGAGAATCTGGTCTTGAAGTTTTTGCTTTCCGCAGGGAAAGTAGATGCTTATCCCACTTAGTAATGATCTTATTAGTTGTCTCGTGAGTTCGTTTGTTTCTCATTTTAATCCCTTTTATATCTTTTATATGGTGATTTATTATTTGCGGAAAATGAGTGACACTTTTTGAAGTGATCCTATGAAATATGACCATAAATTGCCCCATTAATTATGACTTGAACATTGTAACCATGTAGCATCACGTTATTCTATCTTATTTAATATTACACTACTCTTTAATTCACTCGATTAAAAAAATTGTATATTTATAGGGATTTCAATAGGGTGGGGTGGGACGGGATGGTTGTAGGGAAAATCTACATAAATCCGTTATAGTTATTATCTTCCCTACTCCGCGTAGCATCATTTGTTTGTTTTAATACACCCCACTCAACCATAATTAAATCCGCTTTACCTCTCTCTGCACCCCATATTTTATTAAAATAAATTTCAAACATTAGACGTAACAAGTTTATAACAAAAAAAATTTAAAATATTTTAATTTCTTGAAATTTTTTTAACCTCTAAATTAAGTATGTTGTACTGTTCCACACAGTTATTAATTCTTTTGTTGATAATTTTTAATTGATTAGATATGACGTAATAAACAAATTATTGAATACAGTAAAAAAGAAACAAAATATGTCAAAAAAAAATTTTCATTTTAAATTTGTTGATTATTCAAAGACATTTTTTCATCTGAAAGGAAAAAAAATACCAAAAAGTGACCAAATAGATTAAAAAATGGTGCAAAAGTTAGTGTAGATGAGTAAATTTAAAAGACTATTATCTCAAACTCACGGCCCATCTCACGAGAATTTTGAATATATATTAGAACCCATAAAAGCTATGATCCGCCCTACCCCACGGATAATGAAACCTTCCCTACCCTACTTACACTCCACCCCGCCCCATTATCATTCCCTATGTATCTAATATAGAGGTGTTCCTTTCCTGACTTGTTACATGAGAGATATTGCAGTATGCACAGTAAATGTGATGTGAATTTGTAGTGAAAGAAAGAGTTAAATCGAGTGAAAAATATTTTAGGTTTTTTTTTACTTAATACTATAAAATTGATTAATTTTATGTTAAAGAAACATATTCTTACAATTTGTGCCTTCGTAGAGTTTGAACTCTTCAACTAACAAACAATTATTTTACTCTGATATTATTTTTGAATTATTGTATCCTAGAAAAATAAGTTAAGAGTTATATTGTGTTATCTCCTATATTCAGATTACCAAACAAGAAATAATAAATGATGAAAAGGAAAACTAAAAAACTGTCTGAGTCCATAGAACTCACTACGTATCTTTAAGAAAGTTAATCCCCTCTAGTAACTGAGATTGCATATTAATTCATCCAAAGATAAAACGAATTAACCACTAAAGAAATAGTGGTGCGTCAAACTTCCATAATTTCAACAAATTGAAAATGACAACAATGAATCACACATATAAACATGATCCATAGATTTTTTTTTTGTAAGAAATATATGCATAAGAAGGAAAGAAATTAATACAGAAAAATGACAGAACGCCTCTTTATTTATAGCCAACAAAGGGTAAAGGGCACAAATCTTTGGAAACAAGATAACCTTTTAGAAAGGTCAAAAAAACATTGGAAAAGGCATAACCTTTAAAACAGTCACAACCCTTTAGAAAGAACACAACTTTTCATAAATGTTACAACCCTTCATTTCCTGTTCACACCTTTAAAAAACCGAACATCTCCCACATGAATATGGAATGACCATTGTGAAAACATGTGCATAAAAAATTGTGTGATACATAAATAAAGATTGATTGTATCTGGATAAGTGAGTTTCTCTCTGAACTTTCCATAGGGAACATATATCAGATAAACTCGGTAAAAAGATTTGATATCTTTTAATCGTCGAGTGTTGGTGTATACCTAGACAACATAAGTCACACAATAAATCCTTGAAAAGTTTTTGATTCTCATTATTTTGTTCATTTAAGTCAGGAACACATCTTAGTTTATAAGTGCATAGAGAACTAGCCTTATCGGATTCTCCATGAAGCAGCTTAAACTTCACACTTACATAAGTAATTTCTAAAAGTGTTATACCATAGATACATTATTCGTATACCCTGTATCAAACTTAGAAATCATTAAAAAGTCTTAATGCCTTTATCCTTGTTACTGAACATTGTCTTATCATAAGAATGGACCATAAAAATATTTTGACAATATTGAACCGTCAGCAATGACTTTATTTGATCTCCTTGAACCTAGATCTTGGGATCTCCAGTCTTCTAGGTAGATTTACCGCCACAATAACTTGTAATTGATCATAGTCTCATTCCTTTTGATAATCTATCAACTCTCTCTAGTAAGGCCTTTTATAAGTGGATCCGATACATTACTCTTTGACTTTACACAATCAATTATGATAATTCCACTAGAGAGTGGTTCTCTAACGATATTATATCTACGTCATATATGATGATACTTTCCGTTATGCATCATGCTTCATGTCCTACCTATTGCAAATTAACTCTCACAATGTACACATACTGGAGCTAAACTGTTTGAGCAAAAAAATCATTCAAGAAATTTCAGAGTCATTCAAATTCTTCATCGGCCTTATCTAGAGTGGTAAATTTAGATTTCATAGTAGAGCAAGCGATACGTATTCAATTGGCGGTAGTCTATATACATTCTAAGGGAACAATCTTTCTTTCTCACAAACAAGATAGGAGAGCTCCAGTGAGAGACACTTGGTCGGATAAAACCTTTATCTAATAGATCTTTCAGTTGTTCCTTCAACTCTTTTAACTCTATTGGAGCCATTCTATGTGGAGGAATGGAGATAGGACGAGTATCTTGGAGGATATCTATGTCGAAGTCTATTTATCTCTCAGGAGGAACTCCTGATATATCATTAGGAAAGACTTCTGGAAAATTTTTAGTGTAGGAACTTACTGAAAGGAAGGTACCTCAACACTTGATTCATTAACTCGTACTAAGTGATAAATACATCCTTTTGAAACTAACTTTATCTTCTTAAGGTACGAAATGAATTGACTCTTAGGAACTGATGAATTACACTCCACCTCTATAACTGGATCATTAGGCATCTAAACTTGACAACTCGACTTTTGGCAGTCTATTGACGTAATAAAAGGCATGATGCCAATCCATACCTAGAATCAATCAAAATTCTAACCATGTCTAACTCCACTAGGTCAGCCATTGTATCTTGTGATAATAGAATAGGACAATCACAATAGACTCCATCGTAGGGAGCCTAGCGAGAATTTTGGTGAACTTCAACCCATATTCATGAACACTCAGAAGTTTTAGTTTCATAGTAAGGAACCTAACCCCTGGCCTCTTTCCTTCGCACCTTGGACTCTTTTTATTCTCGGGGGAAAGAAACTCCCAAGAAAGCCTCTTCAAACAAGCCCCACTCTCGATTTGGGCATTCTCATCTCAACAAAACCCCTTCTTTCACTGGTCGAACAATTCCTAGCACACTCTTCAGTTGGTAAGAATCTAGCTCGCTCTCTCACACCAATGAGATGTAGCGCATAGAATATCTTTTTCAATTCTTTCCATAAAGTTTTCTTGATCCGCAAAGTGCTCAAATCGGTAAAACTAAAGGATTATTCTCAAAATTTCGGAATCCACGAGGTGTCAGCCTCTTCTTGTCGAGCTCCTCTCTATTGCCCTAATTGGTTAGTTACCGCTTGACTTTGCATTGCATCCGAATAATTCCATCGCGAACTCAGAATTGGTAAGTTCACTTGGGTAGCCTTCAGGTTCCCTGGTTCACTCTTGCTCTTTCAACATTCCTTATAGGTGGACACCTTTTGCCACGCCTTTGTGGAGGCATGATAAGCTGAAAGACGGTCAAGCCAACTTACAGAGAGACCTTTTAGGGATAAACATAACAAACATGAAAGAACTAGAAAAGAATGAAGGAATTCCTAATGTTGTTTGCCATCCTAATCATAGATGTGACGTGTTTCACCCCGATGATTAAGACCCTATAGATTACGGCTTCGAGACCCCCAGACTATTGTAACTTTGTGCTCTGATACCATGTTTTTTCCCGCAGCCCACCACTAGATGATGGTCCGGCCGGCACCCAATGACCCATTTTTGATCTTGAGTGAACTCTTGCCCTGACTAAATTACCTCGGCAGAAAAGACTTAATGTAACACAATTATAAAGAAGGAACATATTCAAGAGAAATACTTAAAAACTGCAATAGTCCTCGCCAAACTGGCACTTAAGTCTTTAGTTTTACAAATGAAATGAAAAACGCGACTAACAAAAGCCGTTCTATACAACCCCTCGAAAAATACTAAGGTGAAGTCGGTACAAAACCCACCACAACATTCTACAGGAAAAGACATAAAAATATAAAGAAGTCCGTCGGAGTCCAAGAGGCTGCACCACAAAACTCCGGATGCTAAACTGGATCAACGATATGCTGGATGCTGATCCTAATTACCTGCATTTGCCATCATAATATGAGTCGGTTCAACTGACATCAACACTGTTGATTGTACGAGTATGCAAGTTGGAATGTTAAAAATAACTTAAAGCTTGAAATGATTAAAAATAAACTGCTTGGCTTGCTCAACTCATGAATACTAAACTCAATATAAAAGCAGTAAAGACACATGAATATGTTATAAATTGTGTACCACAATGTAAAAAAACTCAACTTACTTAAAATAAGAAAGTAATGTAGTTTCTGTGGAATTTCTCAAATCGACAACATCAATTATAGCCAGTGATGGTACAATTCTTACCTCACGTTACAGAGGACCATAATTACCTTGCCATCCGCATAAACCTTAACTACTAAGTGGAATCCACTAGCCATGCTAAAATACAAAGGAATTAATCTAAAAGTATGACCCTTCCTCTGTCCCTCTTGACTACACATGGTTTTATGAGTGCTTATTTAAATCACCGCATCCCCCCTATTTATGATCCATACTACTCCCAAATACTTAGCTTATATATTTTTAGAACACTTCTTCTCTAATCTGATGTAATTTTGGTCAAACTTAACTTAGGGTATAAAATCTTCTCTCTTGGAAATCATGGTTTCCTCTTTACTAAAACTAGCCAAGGTTCTGTTCGCAGTCCTGCTTCTTTTGATGCTCAAAATGTGAACAAAATTGTAACTCTTAGGGACTAGTTGTTCCCATTTACTTTGAGAAATGAACTCACTGTTTACTCTTTTCTTACTTTTAGAAAAATGAAATCAAGTCTTTACTCCATGTTTAAAACTTGCCACTAACTCTTAGGGCATGCTTAGTTCCCTTATAAATTTTTGGATTTTCTCAACTTCTTACTCTTTGCCTCAACGTGTATCTTGAGACTTAAAACAAAGTTAAATGTTTGTTAACATTTGAAAAAATTTTCAGAACTTATTTTACTTGTATTCACTTTTAGACTTCCACCTACACTTCTTGACCTGATCTTAACTTTTCTTGAATTGACTATGAATTCAAGGTTCTTTTATCTCATTTTATGGATATTGAATTATGTTTAGATGTACCTTAGACGTGTTGGAATAAACTAATAAATGGTGGGTACATCACTTAGGAACTAGTATGAAAAGATGGGAAAAAATGAGATCTCCGGCAATATTGACACTTGGAGAGGAGTGGACGCGCCAGAAGTCCTAATTAACAGAAGTTGCCTGTGGGGCTCTGGATGGTGCGGCTGCGGCAGGGCTTAATGGAATCGAGCCCGCCTTGAGAGGCTACAGAAGGTGAGGCCGCCAGGGCCCCCTGTCACAACGGGAATTCCGACATTTGTTTTTCCGTTTTCTCTCTAAAAACCTTCTAATTCCGAGGATCTCAACCCATAACATAGAATCATTATAAGCTCAGATACCCTATAGATTAGACTTGAAAATTACCCTTAACTGCAACCCTCCAACACACTAAATATACTACCAACTCAACCAACAAGTATTCAACCATTCTTTTTCAAGCATTTTCAGTTTCACATCATTTAATCTACTCAAAATTTTCAAATTAAAAAATTGGTGTGTAATTGAACTAAACACGAAATTCATACATAGCTTGATAGGTATCACCCCCGACGAAATCCACTCGAAGATCTTGCTGTTCTTGATGAATTCTTGAAGTTTTCTCCCTTTTTCTTCTTCTCTTCTTCTTATTCTCTCCAAGTCAAGCTTGAAATATACTTTTCTGAAACTGACTTTAAGACGGCTTATTTTTTTACCTAATAATGTTTAAAATGAATTAGGAAAGAGTTTTTTGCGGAAAGACTATATTTTACCCATTACTAAAAATCAAAATTGTGACTGTCCGCACTATCAACAACTCACCTCCTGAAAGGCATTCCTCCCCTCATCTATAAATCAAAATCATGCAAACTTGACGCCGTTGGAAATATCTTTCAAGTGATTTCCAACCATATAAAGAAATTAACGCTAACTCATCCTGAAACCTAAGAAGTTATGATTTTTTGGGAAAATGACTAAAACTCACTTTTACACTTGGAAAATTTTTCTAGATTTTCCTTTTATTTCCAAAAATGATATATTTTTAGTTGTTTAGCAAATTCTTGCCTATTAACAAGTTACGACCTGGTTACAAAAATTACTTCAAATAAGTTATGAATTTTTTTCACAAGGTAAGCAAAATAACTTAATATAATTAAAATTACTTAAAGTAGTTATATATCACAGTAGTCTCCCCCTACTTTTTACTTTTGACCTAAAGTCCATTCGTTTTATGACTTGAAGATACATGTTAAACAAACCAAAGGTCTCTTAAATATAACAATCATATTGGTAGCTTCTTTACTGGTTGAATTACCCCTCATCTATTGTCCATTTTTCCATTAAATTAATAACTTGATAGGGTCCTATTACCCTCAATTATTTTAAATGAAATATTGACACCCTTAAATTGTGATGTGGTACAACAAGTATATTCACTTTCCTGTTGGCAAGTGGTAGGACCAACAAAGTCAAAATTAATTAATTTCTAACTGTCATTCTATTTAATACTATAATCAATAAATTTAAAAAAAAAAAAACGAAAAAAAAAAATGTCATTCACTCTTCTCCGACATCTCTACCCTTCCATCCTTTACAAGTTTCATACCCCTTTCAACTTGTTGTGCTTCCATGGCACTAATACAAGAGAATTTTATATTTTCATACTTTATTTTAATTCTGAAATACTTTTTCATTATCGATATCTTTAAAATATCCCCTTATTTTTATAAAAGAACAAAAAATAAGAAAATACAAAAAACACCTCAATTTCTCACCTTAAAGAAAATATTGGGTGGTTACTTGACGCGAAACAAGGGCGATTGCAGCTTACCATTGGTGACATCCTTTTGTTTATTATAGAAATCAAAGTCTCTTGACTGCAATTGGAAAGTGGGTTAGAAAAATAGATTTGAGATTCTCAAGAAAAACACCTCTCTTCAAGTTTATCGAGAAGGGCAATTGAGAATCACGTAAAAAGAATTATCTTAAAAAATAACGATGATGATAGCATATTCATCAAATTTAACAATTACAACTTGAATATGTTGCAATAGATGATGAGAAAGACATTAAAAATTGTGGGAGGTGTTGGTGTGTATGTGTGTGGGTGTAGTGGAGAGGGCAAACCAGGCGAACAGAAGGAAAATGATTATTTGGGACAATAGAAAAAAAGAATGAAGATTTAGGAAGAGGAAGGAATTAAGTATTAGAATTGGTAAATAGGTCATTATGAAAATAATGTAGAGAAAACAGGAATGATTATTTTTTATTGTTATTTCTCTGAAAAAAGTGTGTATATAACACTGGCACAAATATTGGGGGGTGGGTGGTATTGAACATTTTAATACGGGTGGTTTAATATCTTAGTTGAAATAGTTCATGGGGTAATAGGATTCCCTGTAAAATATGTGGTGTAGTTAAGAAATTGGGACAATCGATTAAGGGGGTATTTGAACCCTTTTTCTCAAGTATACATGCGCAAAGAACTAGTATTACCCAAGGCGGACCATTATATGGAATCTTTTATTTGATCTCAGAGGAGAAATCCTCAATGCGACTTCATAATTATCAAACCAGCTCTACCCTCAAACTTTTCTTTTAAAAAAGAAAAATCTTTAGAGCTCAAAACATCTTTAGAAAAGATAAAATCTTCTCATTGGTTGTAATTGTTGGAAAGTCATTACAAGTCGTTAATGCTAGCACACATGAACTAGTTGTGCGAGAGTACAGGTGGAAGTGTCCTTTGGGTGAGTTTTCAACAAGAAAGTCAATGTTGGATCAAGACCAAAAGAAGGTGAAATTGTGGCTAAATGGATTACCATCAAAATGAACAACAAAACTACAAGGGCATAAATAATGATTGTCTTGTAGCACATCCAAATTATAATTCACAAGGAGGAAGGTATTGAAACCTGACTGGAGATAAGAGTAAAATAACAACAAAGAATCAATATATTGCACAAAAGAAGTAGAATGCTGACAAAGGTAAAGTTGAAACAGCACAAAAGTTTTAGAAACCTGAATCACATAGAGGCCAACAGAGAATGTATATTATTTTCAATGAAGGACAAATTTAAAAAAATAGAATCCAAAGGAGAAAGTGAGTGGAAAAAATTGTTGATGATTGGGAATAAGTTTTTCTGCACTTAAATAGCGATAAGGAACAAAAGACCAATTCAAACAAGAAATATGACGACCATAGCAACGCCAAAGGCTAGGAAAGCACAAAGGAAAAAGTTTGGTGGAAACCAAAGACTAGGTAGAATAGAATTTTTAAACCAAGCACAAAGGATAACAGGAAAGTTGCGGGGCAACAAAAAGAGGGGCATAAAGGGGATAGTGGGAGTGGCGGGAGGAATTTGAAGGAAGGTAGTCATTAAGTGAAAATGGACAACAAGATGAGAAATCTAAAAGATAAAATACGGAGGTGCCATTTCAAATGAGAAATATATCCAACTTGATGTGTACATGAGCAATCAAATTGTGGAATATTAATGTGTATTGATAGAGAAGGAAGAGGAAAGCCAAGAACGAAGGTTGAAAAAAAAAATAGGCAATGATATGTGATGGGGTGTGGGGGGGGGTTCATCATATAACAATAAAGGGCAATTCACCATAGGGAAATGAACCAAGAACACTGGAAGAAACTGGGCATGGTCCAAAATTAGGGGGAGAGAAAAGGACGGAAGATGAAGCAGAAGACATACTGAAAATATCAATGAGATAGCCTGTAACTATCTATCTATCACTAAGGATCCAGAAGAAAATTGACAATGGCAAAAAAGAGCTCAAAGTTGTTGGGTAAGGGACAGAAGCACATGAAAGTATATCAAAAACATTTGTAAATGATGATAACAACACTATTCTGAATTATTAGATTAGTTAGCTTAAGAATTTTTGAAAGATTAATTGTCGAAAAAAGACAATAAATCCTGTATATATTTTGCCTTATGGAATCGTTTACCAGTCCATCAAGAAATAAAAACCTATAGAATCTCAAAATAACAAATATCCTTAGCAAATAGCTCTTCAAAATCTGGACGTGCAAGATCATGTGGAGATATAGACTCACTCAAGCTCAACCCGAATTTATTGCCACTTGCATCTATAAAATCCCTTGGTTCATAATGTTTAGACCCCTTTGAGTTTATGGATCAGACAAGAATGGTTAAGACCCTCGGTAGATCAACACACTCTTTTTGAGGTTTTACCCTCCGAATCTAGTAAGGTTGTTTCCAAGTTCTTGGGAGCATCACTCATACATAACTCCTCGATTAGATTTCTGACAAGGTCCTTGATGACCAGTGAAAGCCCAAAAGAATGTTTGGAAGGTTTCAAGATGTTGATCCTTGAACATGTAACGACTGACGTGAATAGGAATGCATATTAATTTATCATTAGAGTGTAAGGGATATTTCATAGGCTTGATAGTTGAGTATCACGAATTTTACATACGATGTTCCAAATGATTGGCTTACCAGCACTGTGCAATGGATTATATTAATAGTATGTTCAGCGGATCCCTTTACTATATGTTTATAGATATGTTTATTCCACTCGATGATAGGGAGCGCAAGAGGGTCATTTGAAAGTTTGCACATATGATCTGGGTGCCATCACAAAGTCTGAGTTAAATTTCGCGCTCTACTGGGCACCTTTGATAATACGTGTGTTCCCCTGAGACTAGACAATCGAAGGGTTTGGTTAGGGTCGTGATGTGATTATGCTTCTATTGAGTTTCTCAGGTTACCTCTTTTTGTGTTCCCTCTCACAAAGTTGATAATGATGCTAAAATTTTGGAATAATTTGATGTGAGAGATTTTGAGCACTGATGGTCCAGAGACACATCACTTCAGCATTTAATTAGGGTAGTGCTAGCTCCCCTCCTAAGAATCGAGTTTTGTCACACTTATTGTTGAGCATCCCTTTCATGTTGTGTTAGTGTGACATTTTTAATATATTCTAAAAAATATTAATTTGCAAAGTCACAAATGTGTTTGGCCGTTTGGTGGACTTTTCATATGCCTACGTTTTGAGTTTTACTGATATCAATTATTCCCATTTTGTGTTACTGCATACGTAAAATTATTTCCCTTGAAAGTCCACTAACAGTTGGCTGTTTCATCTTTCATCCGTCATGAGAAATTTTGGTAACTTATCATTTTTCTTTCTTTTATTCCTCCTCAATTAGACCCTTGTTACATCTGTAACTCCTAAGAGGCCATTATCTTTACTATTTAAATACACCATTATCTTCCTTTTCATTGTTAGGAAGACCTTCTTCTGTATAATAGTGGTTGATTTTCATTTGGTTTTGATACAATACACAAGAGACAATATAAAGTGAAAGAGGTATCCAAAAGAGAATTCTTATTAGTTGAAGGAGGTGTTTCTTTTTGTGGAGCTTTGTATTCAACTCTTGTTTCAGAGTTGTTTGATTCTACTTTGTGAAGATTTGTTGTATCCTGATGGCAAAAGTACACGAGGACTAATGCTTGACCGATGAATATATTTGTTGCCAGGGGGGCTTGAACTTCTTAAAGGGAGCGTATCCACCATTAGCCCTGAAGAGATTTATTTCCTTTCTTGTTATTTCAATTGTATCTTGCAATTTTATTATCTTTTAAGTTTTAACTAACATTCTAAGGAGACTCAACTGGCTACACTTGAATAAACCGCGGATTCAGATAAGACACTTCAACAAGCCATTTATATTCAATGGTAAGCATTTTAGAGATTGAAGGTAAATATTTCTATTTAGTCTTCTCAATGTTTCATATGTATTAACGAGAGAATTCAAATAAATAAGACATCACTTTTATGATGATGATGACAAATATTTCTTATCTAGGAAACTGGAAAGCGATTGTGATTTCCTTTAAATTCGGTATTATATACTTAATGGGTCTATATGAAATTTTATGATATTATGATAGAAATTATCTAGTGTATATCAATTTGGAATGCATAGCAGAGTAAGTAATGATACCGAAGAATTCGGCAATCAAAAACAATATGCAGCTAGAAGATTTTATGGACAATAAATTGGTGGTACACCCAAGCTCAAGACTTTATCATAATGTTGGATAGATTAGGTCTAAAGAGGTTAAAACTTGAGATAACCTTATTGTTTTGTGCGTATAGATAAACTTCCACCTTCTTGGAAGGAATTTAAAAAACTCGGCGCCACAAAAAAAATAAGGAAACCTCTCTTGAACCTTGATCATGAAAATTTTCATGAGAAGAAGAAGTAAGGGGGCAAGTTGCACTTTTACGAACAAAATAGAACAACGTCACATCGAAGGTAAATTTCAACTACTTCGAATAATGCTACTCTTGAAACTCCAGCGAAATACTTCTTTAAAGTCTAAGAAGAAAAATTCCATGAAAACTAATGGTGACCTCTAAGTATAATAATGGTGAAAATACCAAGCACAAAATCACATGTTCATAACAAGGGGATCATGCTTTGTTTTTTGGCCAGAAGTGAGCATATTGCTGGATTTTGCAGATCTTGAAAACGTTGTCCTAGACCTCAGACAAACATTACATACATAAACATGGTTGAAAATGTTGATGACGGTGGGCTGATCTGGTGCAAACCGTCATGTCTGTTAATGACAAAGACGATTTAAAAAATATACTTATTTTGAGGAGCCCAAAACCATCATGCGTGGTGATGCTCACACTACTCAAAGTTATTTGAAAGGGATAGTCGCATTTTGTGTTTTATTTCTGAAAGGGTATTAGCTTTAAGATGTACTTTATAACCCTCCTTCCATGAGAAAATTGATATCCGAGTTTTCTAATTAATAAGCATGGATAACAGATTATTGAATTTTATCAATTGTAATAGTGAATAAGGTATTTTGTGGGTATTGGATATGCATGTGATGGGATGTTTAAGTTGAATGTTGAGATGATAAAACTTCTACTTTTGTTGATATGCTGTCTGGTACCAATTTTGTGCATGCTTGTTTGTGTGATATTCAATGATCCTTACATGTATCATGAGTCGCGTAAGAAGTAATCCTAATGGTTAAAAAGATTTTGATGAGGCTTGTAGTAAAGTCTAAAATCCCATGAAGACCTCATTTTCCAAGTTGCAAAGAACAAATTGATTGTTTAGAAGTACTTTCAGACTGATATTTGTGAACATGATGAAATTCTACCTCTGGGGGGTAATAGATATTATATCACTTCCGTTGTTGATTTATCTAGTTTACATATTTTTTTACTTGATGAAAACTAAAATTGCTGCCCTTTGAAAATTTCAAAACTTAACTCCATGAGTGAAAATCCGTTGGAAAAAAAAAAAATAATTAGAAAGTGTGAGATCGTATTGAATTAACGAGTTAAAAAAAATCTTTTGTAGATCATTGAGAATAATTCATTGGAAACTGATCCTCCTCACTCTCCCTTCATCTAATGAGTACGGAAAATAAAACTAGAATTTTTATTGAATTGACTATGTCCTGTTTATTGATCACATACACTTTAAATTTTTGGGTGAAGCTATTTTAACTGCTTGTTAATGTGTTGAATCGTGTTCCTCATAAAAAGTCTAAATTGACACATTTTGAATTGTGGAAATGTTACAAGCAAGTTTTGGGGATCATCTCAGAGTTTGGGGTTTCTAGCCTTTTGTGAGGCTATGGATCCCAAATTAACAAATTTGGTAAGAAAGTTACTTTCTTTTGCTTTTCTTGTTATGCCTTCAAATAGTATCCCTAGATATTTTTTAATCTTGAAGATAATATTGTATCATCTTACTGTGTCGTGTCAATTAATTATGTCTCTTTTTCGTGAAAATAATTTCCAGTTAATTCTAAAATAGTGGGATCAAAGGATTGAACAAAAAATTTTTTTCATTACCTAAGTTCTTCTACTTCTACTTTCTGAAACATTTAAAAGTCTTCGTCCACATATTGATTTCTTTGTGGAGATAAGAAGAAGTAAAAAGCTATCAAGTGTGATGATTAAAAATATTTTGAACCACCTATTCCGTCATTTTTAATATGTTTAATGTTTTGGAGAGGTACTTGTCTTTTCTCCCCTGCTCACTTTTTTGGAAAGAAGCATTATTTAATTCACCATGAATTCTACTGTTTTGGATAAGCTGAAATGAATGAAATAAAATCACTAATTTAGATATTAACCTCCTTGGAAACTCTTGATTTACCACCGGGTTTTGTAATACGATTGGTTGCAATTGGTCTTACAAAAAATTTTGAAATTGTATGATCTAGTGATCAATACAAGGGTTAGGCTAGTTTGCAAACGATTTTTACACAATTAGAAGACCTATAAATTTTGATATTATTTTCTCCAATAAACATGAATTACATGCATGGAGTTTTAATTGCTACGGCTCGCAATTTTTTGACGTGCGAATTCATCACATAGAATTAAAAAAACTGTTTCTTTTTTCTAAGGAGACCTAAATGAAGAAATTTGGATTGGATCAACCGAGTGTTTGGGTTGAAGCAGGCCCAAGAAAGACAAGTATGTAAACTTACTAATTTCATATATGGCTTGAATATCCACCAAAACAATGCATAAAAAATCTTGATTCAGCATGTTGACAATAGTGTTATTTAAGACAATGATGTGATAAGTCCATATAATCATAGTCTTTGAATAATTCCATATGTGATTATTTGCCATATTTTATGATTTTGGTGTGATTTTCGCTCTAACATGACGTTTTGATGAGCAAAAGAGTCCTTAGCAGCCATTTTGATATTACAGATCTTGGTGAGACAAACTTAATCTTGGAATAACAATACCAAGAACAATACGGACTGAGAGACTTTTTCCATGACCGATACATTAATGTTCAAATATTTTAAAAAATATAACTTTCATGATTGTCAAGCATCTTGCACTCTTTTTTTATTCAAGTGTTCACTTATTTCCTGTTGAAAGTGAAAATACGTCATAAATCAAAAAGTAATTATGTCAGTTAATAGAAAGTTTGAGATATGTGCTGTTGCACTATGTTCTGATTGCATATGCAGTAGGAGTACTTGACCTATTTAACAAGGCAAGCGAAGTAATCGAAATATTGACAATGTTTAACAAGAGTTTATGAAGATTTTAATTGGAATGAAAAGTGTGGCTTGTTCTATAAAAAATATTTTTTGTACTTGAAGGCTTTTGTGATGTAAGATTTGAACCTTTAAATCAGGAAGGTGAATTTGGTTCTAACCACTGGTTAATGTTTTTTACTTTAAGTGTGTGGGTGTTTGGTTGGAAATAAAAACAAAACTATAATTGCTAACTCTATCATGGGATCTAACTAATTATTTATCTTCACAGTTGAGAAGCGAATTGGTAAGATTTATTGTTTCAAAATCACCTAGATTTTGGAAAAACTACTTCCTCATATTTGATTCAGTGTGTACTCACCACCGCTGCAATGTGTTAGAGTTCAAATTGTATTACAACAACGGTAAATTCATTCACAGACCTATAAGGAGGAACAACCGTAATGTAAGATCATACTTTGACAAAGATACATTAAGTTGATTATGTCAAATCTTGTAATAATCTTGCAGATTGCACTTAACTAACTAAGGCCTTTAACAAGAGAAAAGGTTTGGGAGTACATCAAGGGGAATGAGATTTGAAGGCCTACAACTCTTGAGTTCCAGGTATGAGGAAACCTAATTGGGGACAGATTATAACCTCCTTATTATGTGAGTTGGGTTTGTTTCCTGTAGTTTGGTGAAGGTTGAGTTAATAAAACTCTTAATGAATTCTGTAGCTCGTATGGGTATAGGTATTAAGCTTACTGAGCACTCTCGATAGAATCTTTCTAATTTTATGTGTAGAAGTCGGTTCGCTTCCAATGTGGAATTGACTAATTCTCAAAAGCACTCATGAAAGATGGATAACTAACGCCTGGCTCTAAAGCTCATTCAACAACTTGATTATTATGTGTCATCAGTTATATTTGATTTCTCTTAAAGCAGTTATAGTTCAAGTCCTAAGACCACTTACGACTCTAGATAAACTTTTACCTGTTCACTAAGTGGAGGTTTCAATGCAGAGCACACTTAATCATGCATACGATATTCTTCCTTCAATTGATATACTCTCTTATCACATATCAAAATGGAGTGGGAATTATTAGTGGTGACATTTAATATATTATTAAAAATATTATTGCACAGTCACAACTGTCTTTGGCTGTTTGTGGTTGCTTGTCTATGCTACAAATTAATGACAATTACTTTTGGATAGTGCATTAACTCCTTTTAAGTTACTGCACTATCATAACTCCATTTTGTTTTAAAGCTATTGTACAGTGTATTATTCTTAAACGTCACCAACGGTTGGCTTTCATCTTTCAGTCCAGAGAAATTTTGTACTTCCTTCATTTTCTTTCGTTATTCCTCCATATACTTTTCTAATATATGTAAACGTCCTAAGCTATTATCTTCACTATTTTACTACATCAATTATCTTTCTATTCATTATTTAGGACGACTTCTTCTATTATAAATTATTGGTGGTCTTAATTTGGTTTTGAATACACACACAAGCAGGAAAAATTAATTGAAAGAGTTAGTCAAAAAGATAAATTGAAATTAACTAGTTGAAGATGTTTTCTTTTTTGTGGAACTTTGTACTCACTTTTGTCCAAGTTGTTGACTTATACTTTTGTGAAGACTGTTGTATCAACAGAGGAGAACAAGCCATAGATGATATATTGCTTGACCGGTGAAAATATTTGCTGAAGTGAATTTATTTCTTATTTTATTTGAATTAGTAATCTTGCAATTTTATTATCTTGCAAATTTCTCTCTAACATTTTGTACACAAGCGTCTGAGGCTGATTATATTAAGCATGGTTTCTTCTTGTTTGATACATATTTCACATGGTTCATCCTTCTAGACCATGTAGTCGTGGAGGAATTATGGTCCATTCACGTTCCTATCATTAGCATACGTCTTTTTATTTACTATTATAACCCTTATTTAGAATGTTTTCTTAAGGTCCATTTTTTTAAATGTACAACTTATTAATTTATCACCAAATAGTAGTATTTTTAACCACTTTACATAGCACTATTGTTTTTTTTCAAAAACATAATTTAATTAAAACATTAATTTTCTAACTCAGCCACAATAATCCTTTTCCAATAAGTAATCCAAAGTCATTGTATTTTAGTGTATATGAAAGTAGTGGTGTATTTTTTTGGTTCAAATTAGATTACCCCCTTTCCATGAATTTTTAAACTTTGAACAAGTTAAGTGCATGGAATTTATGTAGATTTTAAACATAAAAAAATTATACCCAACATTTATATTATTATTGGGTATACTTTGCTGGTGAAAAACAACACCAATTGGACGTTCTATGGTAAATGTTAATGTTATAGTTGTTAATTTGGTGTGTAGATAAACAAAAAACAGAGACACTTCACAAACATAATGTGAAGACGATAAAGAACATGAATTTTAAGAAAGAAGAATGAAGGACGACCCTGAAAGAAGAAAGATTGTAAGACTAAAACACAAAAAAGAAGAACACCAAGTGATGAAGAGGATGAAAGGTAAGGAGAGATTTTCTAGAATAACTCATATGCCTATTGAAACAGTACCAATTTTCTGATACCATAAAACTAAAAATTCGTTAATTGATAAAATAAATACTCAATTAACACCAAAATTATAACTTCAACGTAAAAGAAAAAAAAATACTTAAAACGTTTGAAAAGGATTCGTAATATTATAAGAAACTATAACAAACTTTATTGGTAACCACAACTCGAATATGAAAAAGTAATCCAATAAGCATTTAACAAAAAAACATAAAAACACATATAAGTTAACTAAAAATGTTGAATGGGGTGGGGGGTATGTTTAGTAAGAGCGAGAATACCTGACTAAGTAAATACCAAATACACTCCATAACTAAATATGGCATAAATCTACTAAAGTCAAAAGAACAATTTCGAAAAAAGAATTAAAACACAAGATTAAATTAATTGTTAATTTTTGGAATTTAAAAACTTAGTTTTTTTAATTAAATTAATTATTTTTGAATATTTTTTTGATAGTAAGTCCTTATGTACTATCCTTCTATAATTTTTTTCCTTTTCTTAAAGTCCGTTTTTAGTCAATGAACATAAAATTGGATTTATGTTGAGTAATCATTATTTGACCAATAGACCTAAATACTTATTTATTTTTTGTCCATGTTGTCAAATTGTATATTTTCTATGCTATTAACTTGCCAGTGTTAAATATTAAGAATATAAGTCCATTTATACATTGATTTTAATAAAACATTAAATTATTAAGGAATCTAGATTTTTTAGAAAAGAAGACAAATAAATAGTATGAATGAAGTAATTTATATTCTTTTTACCATATATCTTAACACTACTTAATGCATTAATATTAATTCTCCTAATCTCAATTCGGGATAAAACGTACCCGCATAGGGTGTTTTTACACTAATTCAATGCGTGCATGTCATGTGTTAAATGTACAATTCATTTTAAATTTAAATTTAAGTAATTTTAATTTTCTTTTTTACTTCATTAAATCATATAAGAATGAAAATTTAATTAGTTTTTGTTAAACACCCGGTGTGAATGTTTTTTTCCTCCATATCGTTCATTTTTCTTTTAATATCTATTCAATGGTGTCTTGAAACATGATTTGAAAAGAGTAGTTAATGTTGAGAGAAAAAATTCAAGAAATTTTCTTTTTTCTTAGGGAGAATGCACAATTACCCCCCTAGATTATGCCAAATTTCCGAGACATACACCTTAAGTACACTAAGGTCCATTACCCCCTTAACTTACTTTTTTTTGTATTTATATACAACCTTTTTTTCTACGTGCACACTCCCGTACCCACCCACAAAAACAGACAATTGGATGCGTGTGGGATACAACAACTTAGTTCAGGGGGGTAATAGGACCCTTATTAATTAAAGTTGTCTCTAAGATTTCATTCATAGTTTAGGTGATACTTGTGCATTTTCTTTTTTTTCTTATGATATATTTTAAGCATTCCTTCTTTTTATTTCTCACTAATATACCTTACCAATGTTTTAAGACTCCATAATTATTTATTGTTCTAATATTTCTATCCATATATTTTTCAACTCTATAAATAATTATTCACTGTTCAATATTCCTTGCCATATATATATATATATTAATGCTTCATAGTTATTAAATTTTTCTAAATTACTTTCAATATTTTTAAGCATCTTAGTGAGTTTTGGTTTTCTAACTATATCTTGTCATCTATTTTTAAATTTTAAAAGCTTCTTGATAAATAATTGTTCTAATATTTCTTGTCATATATTTTAGGACTCCTTTGTATCAAATCACATTATACAAAAAATATTGTTTATATGAAATGTAATAAACAAAAAGGGAACTAATAGGATTTTTTGTTATGGTTTTGAGTGGAAGTTATCGTCCATTCTAACATGCAATCAAAGCTTCTTCTATTAGATGGTTCTAGTGGTTCTTTTTTTTTTGTATTCCCTAGTATCGAATTTTATAACCTACCATTTTCAAAGTGGAGGTTGTTTTTTTTTCAATTCTAAAATTTAGAAAGATATTGACAACTCCCCTCTCTCTATCAAAATGTTTGGATTTTTGAGAACATCATTTTAACAAAAATATTAATATAATTGGATATGAAAAATTAGTGATAAAGTATAATAAAAATTAAGCTCTATATTTTTGTAAAAAGCTCTGTCCCAATTTAATGCTATGGACATTGTAACATATCCTCTTCTAGTATAAACAAATTTAAAAATTTGTTGAGTTTTGGTCATTTCAAATGGCTGCCCATAGTTGCGAATTATCCGGGGGAGGTCGATGAGGAGATATAACTTTCGGCAATTCGGTTGTTAAGTGGTGTTTTTTGGTCTTCTCCTAATTTTAATTATTAAATTCATTTTTTGGGGTAATATTGTCGGTCTAACTGATCTCATTCAGTTTACACACACATAGAAATAAGCTAGGTCTTTTGAGAGAAAAGGAGAAAAAGGGAGAGGGAGAAGAAGAAGCAAGAAACGCCAAAATATCGTTTCGTGCATTTCGTAGGGGTGATTTCCTAACAAGGTTGTTATATAATTCGATGTTTGGTTTACTTTCACCCACCCTCCAATTTGATTCGTACTCTGAAATTTTAGTTTAATTGAAAAGAAATCTTAAGTTCTTGTTGAAAAGTTTGAAGTTCTTGTTGGTTGTCTTGTTGTTGATCTGAATTTGTTGCAATCCATGTTTCTGGACTGTTTTAGGTCTTAACTATTGGGTAATAATTTATTCAGGATCCTGCAGTTGTTTTGGGGTGGGCTCCCTGGGATATTTAGAATGTTTAGAGAAATGAAAAATAAATAAGATAGTCCGTGAAAGCTTCGTTGGAGAGATGTTGTGCTCCGCGCTTCCAAGTTCCTCAGGACAAGATTCCTGTCCGTCAGGATCTGTGTGTCTGAACCTCTAAGACGCGGCCTGAGGACAAGCCTTTGTCCACTGGGCTATGGCGCTCCGCGCCTCTCAAAGCACCAGGACCCTTGGTGACCCCGGTTTCTTTTCCCTATCTTTTCGTCTAGTTCCTAGGTAATGTACCCCCTATTCTTAATTGATTCCAACACTCTAAAGTCATCTAAATATAATGAAATCAATCCTTCACAACATTAGATCAATGATCCTGGAATCCATATTAAATTCAAGGAAAGTTAAGAATTAAAGTTAAGGAAGTAAGAGCAAGGTCCAGGAATTAAGAAGCAAGTCAAAAGGTAAAGTTAGTCAAGTTTTTCTAAAGTCCTTCACAAAACGTTTTCACTCTTTGTTCAAAGACTTGAAGTTCAAGTAAAGAAAGATGTAAAGAGCTGGGTGTATTTTCTCAAAACTTTAATACGGGAACTAAGTTTTTCCCTAAGAGTAAAAGTTTCAAGTAAGCAAAGAGTATCAAGTTGAGTTCATTTCTCAAGAGTTTATACGGGGAACAAGTAGTCCCTAAGATTTAAAAAATGCTTTTCTAACTTTTTGTGCAGAAGGAAGGAAAGCTCGACTTCCACATAGCCTATGGCTATTTAATAGAAGAGAGAGGAAACTATGATTTTTCAAGATAGCTTATTAAAAGCTAAGTTTTTGAGGCACTAATCTCAAACCACAAAATGAGTATGTTTATTTATATATAGAGTCAGTATATTTTTGGTATAGTATTGAGCACCCAATATGGGGAGAGTTTCACATAACTCACATCTCCAGAAACCATTATACCACCATGGGTAGAAAAGGGTTCCTACTTTTTAGATGATTCCTTTCACAGTTTACTAGTGGATCCATTAGGCCAGTTTAGCTCTTATACCTTTGCTAATTTGGATGCGCTGGCAAACGTGCGATAGTTCCTGTCTCATCACTGTAGCTCTTCATTGAGGTGGTCGTTAGAAATCTCCCTCAGGTAAATTTGTATTTTATATCGTAGTAGTATTGTATCTTCATAATACTCGTATTGTTTTTTATATACATCCCCCTCGACCATTTTGAGTACTTTATATCTATACTCTGAGTTGCATTTATTTTAACTGCGTATATTGAATAAGAGTTCAGTAAGATCATGAGTTGAACAGAGCGCATGGTAAATATTGATTCTTACCGCCTTTCAAGCATACGTTTTTTGTATCTTTCCAACTCGCATACTCATACATCAATGTACTGATGCAATTGGCTGCATCATTTTAAGATGATGCATATGCAGTACAAGGATCATCACACGACATTTTGTGTTGATCCAAATTGAGCTCTAGAGTCATGGTGAACCTCCTTGAATGTCCGGAGGACATCCATTTCTTTGCTTTTAGTAGTTTTTAGTATTATAGGATGTTGTGGGTCTGTCTGACATTCCTCTTCAGTACTTTTATAGGCTACGTAGACCTAGTATTTCCGTTTTAGAGTTTATTGTTGCTCTCCTTCAAACGTAAGTGCCTCATGTACAATATTATATGAAGTATTTTTTTTCGTAAACACATCGTATTTCTTAATTAAGATAGTTTGTCGGTGCGGGGCGGCGTGAATTCAGTAAGCCAGACCAAGGGCCAGCAATTGTCTTCCCGAGTGCCAATATCGCCCAAGGTGTAATGCTCGGGGCTTGAAAAACATGGTATCAGAGCTATATGTAAAACGTCCTTAGGGAGTCGATGAAGTTCGTTTATGTATACTCTAGTCATTGTGTGAAGCATGCCACATCTATTATTTAGGAGGCTACAACATTTTGTAATGTTGTTCCCTTCTTTCATGTTTCTTTCGGGCAAGAGTTTATGTATAAGTCGTCTCTAATTCGTGCTTAACACTCTTTTTCAAATCATCATGCCTCCAAAAAGACATTTCAAGGTGGACCACGAAGGAATGTGAGGAAGCAAGAGGTTCCAAATTCACCAGAGGTGTCACCCCAGGAGAGGTTACCAATGCTAAATTCCCATAGGCTATCGTGGATGCTAAGGCAGTTGTAACTATCCAGGTTGGCTTTCAGAGCAACTTGGGGGACCAAGAGGGATATAAATCCTCAAGATTCGTGAGCTTCTGAGAATGAATCCCTCCTAGTTTCACGGATTAAGCCCTATTGAGAATCATGGAGAACTTTCGAAAGAATAAATAAGGGTTTGAGGTAATGCATGTGTGGATGTTAAGAGGGTTTAATGTCCCGGATCACCTACAAATGGTGTGGATGGTTACTCTTGGATTTGATTTGTGGGAAGGATGGTAGACCCTGACGGGAGCACCATATACAAATTTGCGCTTTTGCTTACAAAGAAGCCTTTTTGAGGTTCTTTCCTCGCGAACTGAAGGAAGCCAAAGTGGAGGTAGTTCCTTTACTCTAAAACAAGACTCCATGAGTGTAACATGAGTATGGGATGAAGTTCCCTAACTATTCACGATGCGCCTAAGATGGTGATGACAGAGGAGATAAATGACTTGGGTTTTTTTGCAGTGTTGGGCCGTGCTTCCAGTAAGGAAAGGTAGGGCTTCCATTTTTGATAGGTGCATGGCATATCCTTGCTGAAGGTATATGTTCACAAGTTGACGAAGATAAGGGTTGAATGAGAGATAAGGGACCAAAATAAGAATGTCAAGACTGAAAGAGTCCGGCCACCAGAAAGGTAGTTCAACCGAACCAAATTCCAGAAACTAAAGTTGGCAGGCACCATCATCCTAGTGCACCTGCACCTGGAAACCAGAGTGAGTATAGTGGCCATAACTCGCAGCACTTCAAAGGTAGACCCTCTATGTCTCAAGGTAAGTTTATCACAAGAGGGTACTAGCCTCTGCCTGCACCACGTTTGGTAGGACTCACTATCGCATCTGTTCGCAAAGGCTTAACGGGTTTTTTCAAGTGGGTCAAGAGGGTCCACTTCATGAGAGAGTTCCCCCAGTACAAGAAAGGCGGTGGAAATCAAGGCAATAGAGTTCGATCTTCATCAATTACTCCCTCAAAAAGGGTTGAACCTAGGGGGCTGCTTCTTGTACAGCGGAGACAAACCCGTGTATGCTCTTAAGATCGCCATGACAATAGAATTCGCCAGCTAGTGTCAATCTTATGATTCGAGTCTTTGATTCACTGCTTATTGCATTATATATCCAGGAGTTAGTTTATCTTTTGTAACTCCTTATGTGTCTATGAACTTTGAGATTATCTCCTGAACAATTTAGCCGAGTCATATAGTGTATCCACACTGTTGTGAATCCATTATAGCAATAAAATCTATCTGAATGGTCCAATTTGCGTCAGTCACAAGAGTATCAATGGCTGATTTAATAGAGCTAGACATCGTAGAGTTTTGATGTAATTCTACGTATGGAGTGGCTTCCATGCCTGTTGTGCAGCAATAGATTGCAGACTTGAGTTATCAAGTTGTTTAGATTCCTAATGATTCCAGTCATAGAAAGTGGGCTAGTATTTCAGCAATGCCTAAAGGTCAGCTTCATTGTATAACCATAAAGTGCCGCGGAAGTTAGTTTCTAAAGGGTGTATCTGTCACCTAGTAAGAGTTAATGACTCAAGTTGTTGACGTACCTTTCCCTTGCAGTCATTTCCTATAGTTTTAGCTGAGTTTCCTGACTTCCCTTTAGCCCTCCCAAATGAGGATAGACTTTGGCCTAGACAATCATCCCAGATACTCTCGTATCTCTATTCCGCCATTAGAATGGTAACAACAAGTTACAAGAGCTAGAGCAGCAATTGAAAGGATCTGTTGATAAAACAATTAATTCGACCTAGTGTCTCACCTTGGGCGCTTTAGTCTTTAGTTCTTAAGAAGAAGGATGGGTCCCTTACGATTGTATAGATTACCGTCGTTGAATAGGTGACCATCAAGAATAAATACCCCTCTTTTAAGATAGATGGCCTTTTTGATCAACTTTAGGGTGCTTCTTGTTTTTTCCCAAGATCTGACCTCAAGCTCAGACAAATCATCATAGAGACTAAGGGAAGTGATAGTTCCCAATACATCTTTAGAACAAGGTATTAGCATTTGAATTCTCGGTTATGTACTTTGATTTGCCAATGCAACTGCAACGTTTCATGGATCTTAATGATACTCCAAAAAATTCTACAATAACTGTTATATCTTTATTTGTGTAAAACTGTGAATAGCTCAAAACTGAACATGCCAACTGAGAATGCATAATTAATCTTGGTAATTAGGCATTGTATAGTTTTAGGCATCTATATCTGAAGTGTCACTGAAATATATGACCTAGTATGTGTAATTCAAATACTCAAAGAAATAACACAGCAGGGTTCTGAAATTTATTCCGATAATTTGAGTAATAACATGGTATCGGATTCGAACATAATTTAATAAATTCATCGAATTTATTTCAAAGTTCTGAAATCCTAGGTTTAATCGGAATAATAGAATCAACACTGACTGAACTATGACCCCCAATGGGTAAAGAAACCCACTAGTGAAATCCACTTACTTGGTGATGACATCCACGGAAAAAAATACTTTAAGTTCAGGGCTGGAACTGCTGGAGCTTGTGGCGTTCTTACTAGGGTTCTTGAGCTTTTGTTTTTCTCCTCTATTGCTTCTAATTTTTCTAAGGTTTTTATTTACTTATTTGACTTAGATATGTTTTAAAATTATATTTCTATTTTTCTAGGCTTAAACTGACTAAAGATCTGATGATTTAGGGTTAAACGACGTAATAGGGTTTAAACGAGTGGGAAAGGTCAAAAAGGACCCTTGAGAAGGTTGTTGTCGGGTCTTCACGGCGGCCAGTATTGACTGTCCGTCGTACGCCCGATCCCACGTCGTTGGGTCCCGTTGTGAGGGCCTGTTTGACGATGCCTTTACCTAAAATGGGCATAAGTTTTGTATTCGAACTCTGATTTTAAGAAAGGTTGGTTGCTTATAAACAGATAATTAAATTATCTATATGTGGTAGGTCATGGGAGACTTAATTCATTCTGTTCTAAGATTTCTGATCATTTTAAGTTTACCAACTACATTTCCCCTTAACTGGTTGAAAATTTTCCACACCTATGGTGTGTCAACCTACGAACCATGTTTGTCATCCATAGATCTTGTCAGCGAGTGGTTGTGGGAGTCTTGATCGGACGTGTCAACGGACTACGAACCGTTGTTTTTGATGACTAGGAACCGTAAAGTCTTTTCGTCGTCCATAGAACTTAACCACTTTTTTAGGCTAAAATTTTTGGAAATTTTCCTAGATCCCATCGACTGTTGTGCAGACCGACAGTGTTCGACTACTGTCCATCGAATGCCACCGTGGGTAGGCACCTGTAAATTTTTCCCTGAAAAAACTAATTTTTTGTCTGCTTTTACTCGGGGTGTTAATCTTTGATAGGCGGACTAACTAACTTGAATATAACATGTCCACTTTAAACGGGGTGACAACCCAACGTGTTCTCTTTGAAAGTGGATGAACCGACTTGAATATAAGTGTCATTGAAAGGAGATGACAACCCAACTTGACTAATGTGTCACTTGAAAGGTAAATACAACCCAATCTTGAATAGGGTAGAGCATTCACTCTTTTGAACGAGTGGACAACCCAACTTGTCCTCCTTTGAAAGGAGGACCATCCAACTTGAAATTAACGTACCATTTTAACTGAATATGAAAAAAACCAAACTTTAACATAACATCTCACTTTAACGAGTGACAACCCATCGTCGCTTTAAAGGCAAACGGCCCAACTAATATAATCTGTCCACTTTGGAAACGAGCTGACAATCTAAAATTCTCTTTGAAAGAGGTCGATCCAACTTGAACTTAATGTGTCATTTGAAGAGAGATGACAACTCCATTTTTCCTTTGAAAGGCTGACAACCCAACTTGAATATACCTGTCACTTTAACAAGGTGACAATCCAATATTCTCTTTGAAAGGCGGACGACTCAAGTTGAATATAACGTATCATTTGAAATGGAGATGACAAATCCAACTTGACTTAACACATGTCTCTTTGAAGAGTGAAACCAAATTTGTCTCTTTGAAAGGTGAATGACAACTTGAAGGTAACGTCCATTTGAAAGGAAGATGACAACCAAATCTGAATATAGAACTTATAACTTTGAAGGAGATGATAACCCACTATGTCCTCTTTAAAGGCGGACGACGTCACTTGAAATCAACTGCCATTTTGAACTGAGATAATAATTCAATCTTGAACTTTAATATGAACTGTCCGTTTACAAAATCTGCAATAACAACTTGTAGCAAATATACCATAAATTATGCATATGGTCTCAAAGGAAGAAAGTACTCGACAATGAAAAAATTCAAACTTAATAGCGTCCTGAATAATAATTTAAAAAATGACAATTTTGAAATGGAATAACAAAATAACACGTGTCATATTGAAATGGCCGGACACATGAATTTAAAACGCATAATTTTATTTGTCGATAAAAAATTTATCTTTTTTAAAAAAATTGTCATTTTGAAGAAAGGTAATAACGACCTAAATTAAAAATAATGTCATTTTAACGGGTAAAGGATTTAAACCCACAATAATGTATTAACAACAATGAACCGGTTTCACCAAATGTGGGACAAGTAATCGGCAGATGAAATGGTCCATAAAGGTTTGTTTGGACCCGTCTGATGAAATAAGTTAAATTGATTCAGTTTGAAAGGTATGAGACCCAAATACAATCTTAACAATGAAACCTTCCAAAACTTTTGATCTAGTACTAGAAATTGGTATCAACCCATTTTAACTTTTTGAACAATGACATTCCTTAACTTGATTAGTGCGAACATTTAGTATTGTAACAAATTTCTCAAAATTTCTTTCTCTTCGAATTTAGATGACTAGGTAAATTTCTATGGATTCAAGTCGGTTACCCCAAATATACTCGACATGACAAGATCGTTCATGCCGATACAAACAAGTTCTTGAATAGACGTAAAACACCATGTTTTCAAGTTGTCAACACATGACAGAAAATCACAGTTTTCCACATTTAAAGTGTTTTTTTGATCGAGACATATTAAGAAGAACACTCACACACAAAAAAAACCAATATTCAAGCGCATGCAATTGTGATTTCATATGCTTGTCCTTCCATGTTGAATCTCAACTAAAGTAGATCATTGAAGTGGAAATCAGTACGACATGTTAATACTTGTAATGTAGGCTGGGGTCACGGGTAGGAATAGTCATTTTTGTTATAAAATTATTAATACTTTCTTGAGCATTACACTAAAATTGTGCTTTCAACTTTGGTACACTTTTAGCTTTTTATCCTCTTTGTTGTCCTTTCCTTTTCTTTCTTTGATACTTTTTGACTTCTTTTGAACCTTTTGCTTTTTTTTAGCTTTTTCCCCAATCTCATTCACTTTTGAATATTCTTCTGATTGTTTGGGAGTATCTTTTTCTTTTTTGTAACGTGGGTTTGTTGTGTAACACTTGTTTTCCGTCGTTTGAGGCATGCAGATTTTTATTTCTAGAAAAACTGCTGAGTCGACGGATCCCACGACGGACCATCATAGGCACGACGGACCCGTCGAGGGGGTCTCTTTCCAAAACACTTTAGATTTAAAATTTGGGTACTGAGATCGAACTCTCTGACGTCACGACGTGGTGGCAGGCAGGGACGCCGTCACATGACTCTTTAATTAATTTGGAGTCCTCTACTTGGTGACAGAAGCAGCAGGCCGGACCGTCCCCCGCAGCCGACGGGCCTTCACAGGCTGCGTGACCCCCTGACTGGTCGGATTTTTGTTAATATTTTTAAGGGGCTTTTGGACTATCCTTCTTATAATTATAAAGTGAGTGGTTTAATGTTTATAATTTAATTACTTGGGGGTTAAAAGGGAGAAACCTTGAAAACAAGTAGTGGGATTGTTATCATCTTTTATACTTACTTCTCTGACTTCTTAGGGGTAACGACAAAAAGGGTTTTGAATAAGCAAACTAGCCAAGAACAGAGAGAGAGAGTGGAAACGAACGAGAAAGAGACGAAGAAGAGGATAGCCAAATATTTCGGGGGTTTTGAGGAGTTATGCTTGCTTGATCACGAAATCTTCCGGTGGAGGTCAGGTTAGGTTTATGCATTCGTAGTAAATCTAATAGCGATGTATATATTGGTAGTATTGTAAACCCTTCTATCTCTTAATTGTATGCTTGTATGAATGTGATTTATATAATTGTATAAAATAAGCCTGATGAAAAGCTATTGAATCCTAAATCTTGAAAAACCCTAATCTCCTTGTTAATGAGATTGATGATGCCTTGGTAAAAAAAAAAAAAAAAAAAAATACGACAAAGGCTTGATGACTAAAGTGATGAGAGTATGGAACGGGTGTTCACGACCGACACGTCTAATTAGGGGATCGTGTGTCACGAACCGAACGTAGATTAGGGGATCAGGTGGCAAACGAACTGACAACGTAGAATTAAGGGATCGGGTGTCACGAACCGACACGTAGAATTAGGGGATCGGGTTCAACAAACCACACGTAGTATATGGAGCAGAGTGTCCCACTACCGACAAGCTATAGAAATAAACATAATCAATCTTAGGAAAGATGTTATCTACTCAATCTAATGAAACTAATTCCCAAATGGGTATGGCATTGAGGGCTTTGTCCTCATGGGTGACCTTTGGGGGCGGTGCTAATTAATGGTATAGAACTTGTGTTTGCTAATTTTTGAGTATTGTAGTTTGATTATGATATTATTTGATATATATTGTTTTCTATTTTGGGGGGGGGGGGGGGGGGGGGGGGGGAGTTGGCCAATATAACCTACTTCAGTCTTGGGTTTTTGTACTGACCCCCTACTTGTCTGTTCCTCTCTTTGTCCCATTAATGGAGTGCAAGCAAACGTGCCATCGTCTGCACTCAGCCGCCAACCTAGCCAGTCTTCATCAAGCAGATTTCAGTGTGAGCTTATTGCGTCTAGTTGGACTGGATCTTCCTCGTCTGGTCTTGATGCCTTGAGATTCCGCATTGGACTACTTTTTACTTATGTTAGCTCTTAGTACTCTTAGATAAAAACAAAAAAAAAAAAAAAAAGTAATTTTGAGGATAGATGTTCTTGTGGTGATGACCTTCCAGGGTTTTGGGAATAATAGTATTGATTTTTTGTAGTTATTTAATTCGATTTGATTAATGAGTTTTATTAAAAGTCTTCCTCATTATATTTTTTATTTATGGTTGAAAACGTTGGGGGGGGGGGGGGGGGAATTAGATGGGTTGGTTCGCTCACATGTAGGATAAAGTGGTGGGTGCCAGTCGCGGCCCAGCGTTTTTGGGTCGTGACATTTTTTTGACCTTGTGGGATTTTCAACTCTTCTCTTTCCTTTTGTGAAGTATTGGGGATTTGTATCTTGACTTCATAGACTTTGGTAACTTTTTTTTTTTGACAAATTTAACGCAATTTTTCTTTTGAAGCTGAGGACAGCTCAATATATTCCCTCATCTTGGGTTAAGGCTCAAAGTGATACTTTTGAGTTTTCAAATGGAATACTAATTTCCCTCATGTTTGCAATATTGGTGCACTTTAGTCCTCCCTCAAATTTTTTGCCTAATTTTTTTTACTTTCATATTTGTCAAAAATTTTTATATCAAGAAATTTCCAATCGTTTTTGTATATATATTTTTGTGGAAATAATAACTTATCTAAAAGAAGGTGATACGAAAAACATCTTTTCTGTCCAATATAAATATTACTGCAGGCTAAGTCTAACGAACATATTACATATATGGAAAACATCTGTTCTGAAGGACAGCCATGGAAATTCACCTTTTTTCTAAATGCTTTGATTTTGCTTTATTTAATGAAGACTTAAAAATGTCATGAAATTCAAATAACAATATAGAACAATTTCATATAATAAGTAAAAAACAACGTACAATACAAAATAATTAACAGAATATACAAGATATAGCTGTTTCCTTCATTATGAAAAAGCTGAACTCTCATCATGGTTAGAACTTCTATATCCCCGCCGAGTTCTCTATTTTGTAATCATTTTGAGATGGTGCAACCCCACAGATGACTGTCCAAATAGTTATTCAATTTATAATTCAGTTAATGGGTACAATGGTGAGTCTCCTCCTCCAATAACTTTAGAAAACTAGGAAATCGCTAGCAAAATTAACTTTAAAAAGTGTCTACAATCAATCATTCTAGTAAGGGGTGCAAGTCATTCTGAAGGGAAGAGGTTTAGGCATACTACAAAATCCACAAGTGTGCGTCCCGATTGAATTTATTTTATTTATTCAAATTCATAGGGGGTACAATAATATACATGTATAATAAACATGCAAATAATGCACAAATATTATGAGAACATAATATAAAATCAACCTCGCTTTAACCTATCATCAATAATCTACAATAATTAATCGAGAACACAATTCGAACTTAAGTTGATAGATTCAATGAGAGCAACTCCGGTAATGAGTAAAGACACTTAGTAATGTGTTACTAATGAATAAAAAAATAAATTAATTATAACTTAAAAATAAAATTTTGTCTTATTAAAAAGTACCCTATTGCTTAAAAATAACTCCCATTCATTAGAAAAAACTTAAAACAAACCAATAATAAGTCAAAACAGAGCAAAAATAAATGAGGATTGAAGAACTAAAGTCCATCCATTCAACAGTTAAAATGATATAAACTAAGTAGACACAAATTTATAAGAGTAAAAATTCATAGAAAAGAAGAATGGAGTTTGTAGGGAAGTTCTGGTTCATCGTTATTGAGCTTGTTAACACCCGTAGCCAAAACAGACCAAATTAGTTTTTACAGAAAAATCCTGCAGGTATTACCAACTGTGGCTTCGATGACCGTAGCCATAACTATGGTCCGGCCTGCACAACCGTGATTGGATCAAAAACTCCCAAATTCACCTAGAAAAAATTGATTAAGTCCGGGATGACGGACGGTTTAAGGAAGGTCCGTATGTCAACTCGACGTCCCCCTAGTCCCCTGTGACCATCGATCAAGAATCTGTTCACCACTCTCTGACAAGACAGATGGATGCCAGTCATGGTTCGTTAGGTGGACCTACGGTCCGTAGGTATAGATGACCGTAGGTGAAAATTTACGCCACTGAAGGTGGTAAATGTAGTTGGGTAACTTAAATTATCATAACTCTAGATACAAAATAATTAATGTTTCCCCCAACATACCCAGAGATATATAATTTTAATTTATCTTTCCATAATCCACCCGACCTGCTAAATCAGACCTCAGAGTAAAAAGTTATGCTCATTTTAGTAAGCCTGTCGAACAGGCTCTCACGACGGACCCAATTACAGGTTGGTCGAGCGCAACGACATAACCGTCAGTCCATGCCTCGTGAGGTTCCCGACACCAAACCTTCCTAGGGGTCTTTTTGGACCGCCTTCCCATTCTGTTTAAACCCTATGTTACGGTTGGTCCTGGACCCTAAATCCATCATATTTTACGATCAGTTTAAAGCCTAGAAATATAATAAAACATATTGTAATAGTGAAATCATTAAATCAAAAACTTAGACAATTAGAAGCATGAGAGTTATACAAAAACTCAAGACCCAAATATTTCAAATGAACAACCCACAATCTCCAGCATTCCAGCCCCAACAAATTTAATTTATTTTTTTCGTGGATTTCATCACCAGGTAATGGTTGGGGATTTTCACTTGTGTGGTTCCTTTCTCCCATTTGGGTCCTTAGTTTTCAGTTCAGTTCTTTGATTGTCTTATCATGATTACAACCTAGGGCTCTAGAACTTTGATGTATGTTCATGGTAATTAATTAAATATATGTTCCAAATCGATTATCATGTTTTATTCTGCTCAGATTATCACATGAATGTTCAGAACCACTCTGGTATTTTCTGTAGTTCTTGTATTACATCATCTAGTGTCATATATTTCAGACACTTGCAGATATTACATTCCTCAGTTTATAAAGGGCATAATGACCAGGATAATTGTGCATTCTCAGTTCTGCATGTCCAATTTTGGAGTCTATCCAGTATTTACAGAAATTCAGATATTATCAATTAAATTTAAAAATTTATTGGGATGTAACAGAATTATCGATTTGTAACTAGGGTTTTTTAGTGTACCCAAGAGTCCTGAGAATTACGAGCCAGTATGTTGTAAGTCCCTTTTTGATGCAATCAAGTTTTATGATCCGTGACAGCATGCATTTTATCCGGTCTGTCAAGGGTTTTATTGGGGTCCTCACGATGGGGAGTATACATCTGACATTCCATATTTAGCTTATGTGGTTTTATTACAGTTTATTATAGCTCCCTATACACCGTCAAGTGGTAGACTTCTGCTTGACGCATTTTCAGTTATAATTCAGTAGTCAGCTTTCAACATGTTATCAAAATTTTCATTTTCATCCAGTTAGCTCAAAACAGCACATCACCGTTCAAATTTTTATACTACGTTTTTTGGTGCTTGTTCATTATGTTTTTATTTCAGCTTTAGTCTTCCTACATGCTCAGCACCTTTCAAGTACTGACGCATACATGGGCGCTACATCTTCTCGTGATTTAGTTCTAGGTTCTTAGCATCTTCCTCCGATCACGCATAGATGATTTCCCGATCTTCTCAGTTTTAGTTAGAATTTCATTGGTGAGATCCTCATTGTTCCTAGGACAACAGTCCATGAAGTTTCATTTCAGTCTTTAGTCATTGTACACTTTTCAGTTTTTGCAAGATTTTAATTGGGCTTTCCCAGTATTTGTCTAGTCTATTTTTAAGAGTCTTATATTTTTCAGACTAGTTCGATCCAGTTAGGTCTTGTAGTTAATATTTTTTCTTTTTGTATTAAACTCATTGTTTTCAAATATATCAGTTATATAATTATGGTATTCTCCCTTCTTTTCATTTTAATTATGGATTTATGCTTCCGCAACAGTTTAATTTATTCTTTAGTAAATTCCCATGACATGCCAGCAGGTGTTAGCTTGGGATCACTTGTGTTCCTAGTTTTCCATGTTTCGTGTCCAAAAGGGGGGTGGGGGGGGTTAAAAGCTCGGGGCGTGACAAAACTTTGTAGGGATAGCATTCACTAGTTTCAAGATTCCTAAGATGTCTAAAAAACGCCGCACTAAGTCGCAGTCTTTTTCATGGTGTGAAGTGCACCACATCTAGTTGTTAGGGAGGCCGATAAAGTGTTTTAGAAAAAAATTCACTTTTTCTTGTACTCTTATCGTGCGTAAGGTAATGATCTTTGCCATGCTACTTACGTTCTACATTTTAGATGATTCCCGGCTAGAGTCCTCGTAAGCTATTACGCTAGTAATGCGAATGCAGGACATGCCAAACCCTAGTAGAACACGCTTTCTCAAATCCCAGATTCAAGAAGTCTCAAATGCTGAGTTCAGTGACAAGTCCATACAATATGTTGGCTCAGAGTTTGACACACCAAGAATAATGCCGGGTTCCTGATCCTATGAATGAAATTTGTGGATGTAGTAGTTCAGGCAAGGTTCCGTGACTTTTGTTAAGGTAATAATAATGAAGATCCTCCCGAATTTCTTGGACTAAATCACAGAAGATCTTTGACGGGCTGATGCGGTTTACCGGGAATTAATCTTAGTTAGAGTATACTGGTTCATAACCCGCTTAAAGAGACGTGGCTCCTATCTATTACCATGACTAATTGTTGGGAAGGAGTCGAATAGGGGTGTGCAAATGCTAGGCTCCTATTATCTTCTAAGGAAGTGCTTCAGTGAGACTTTGCTCGACGTTTTTTTCTCCCAATAGAGTGTGGGAGAGAAGCAAAGGCCCAAAGTTCATGAACTTTGATGCGGAAACATACAGTCTAAGAGTATGGGCTGAAGTTTTTAACCAAATCTTCCAGGTATTCTCCCTCATATGGGTTTGCTGACCCCAGGGCCTCAAATGAATAGTTCGTGTATGGAGTATCAGATTTGGTGAAGACGGTGAAGACATGCTATGTTACTGGGAGATATGAACATCTCTAGGCTTATGACTTCATGCTCACCATATTGAGGGTGATAAGCGTAGGGAACATGCTAAGTAAAATAAGAAGGCTAGGCTGGGAACTATGGACTATTCCTTCAGGCAGAAATCGGGTGATGGAAATCGCATCGCAGGGTCATCAGAAATTATTTAATCTCCATCCCCTTCATCAGCGAGTGTTCCATCCTCCAAGAATAGGTATGACCAGTGAGGGCAAAGAACCAGGCTCGAAGTCACAGGAAGTATTTCAGGCCACCAACACTTTACCCCATTTGCCCTTGAGTGTAGTAAACCATCCGGGCGTTTCTTGCAAGAAAAGAAGGAATTGTTTTTGGATGTAGTTCAATTATGGTCACATGTTTGAGGGACTGTCCTTTCTATACACGGGTCCCAGGAGGTGGTAATGTAGGCTAGGCTACGAATTCCTCAGACAATTAAGTAGCCCAACTCAGATGGTAACCTCATCTGGTACAGGTGCGGTCCAGCTCCAGAACCCGACTTTATGCTCTTCACAGCTCGCCATGTCAAGAAGGTTCTCCTGATGTATCACGCATTAACGAGTCCTTTGACCCTGAATGTGTAATGCATTGTTAGATCCAGAGGGTAAACCTCTTTCTTTTGTAACTTCGTTTATAGTGTCCAATTCATGGTCATTGCCTGAAACTCTCTCAGAATACTTCTCATTCTCAACTCCAGTCCGTGGACCCATTATGCTAGACGGGTATATAGAAATTGCCTGTTCATAGTCTCTTAGAAAAGTCACCTCAGCATGATCTAGTGAGGTAGAAATGGTAGACTTCGATGTCATTCTAGGAATAGATTAATTACACTCATGTTACGGCCTTCAGTAGATCGTAGAACTAGGATTGGTTTTCGTTTCAGTTTCTAAACAAACCAATCTTAGAATGAAGGGTAGTAGAGCCTATATCTCCTATGGTCAATTTAATTTCTTTCCTTAAGACAAAAGATTATATCTAAGGGTTATCTCTTATCATCTAGTTATGGCTAAGTATTCTACAGCCTTGAAACCCCATCCACTTGAGTCAGTTCTAATAGTTTTTGTGAATCCCAGAAGTATTCAAAGATCTTCAGAGGTTTCCCTTCCCGAAGGGAATCGTTTTTTGAAATTGATCTCCTTCCAGATACCCGCCTTTTAATTCCTCCTTACAGTATAGCTCTACAGAGTTAAGGAATTGAAAGAGCAGTGTGAAAGACCTTCATATAAGGGTTTCATCAAACCTAATAATTCTCATGGGGTTTGGGCCCCAGTATTCCTCGTAAAAAAAGAAATCTGTTCTCTAAATGGGCATGTGACTTAGACAGTTTTACAAGGTCAAAAGCAAGAATAAGTATCCGCGTCCCCAGATTGATGACTTGTTTTGACCAACTTCAGGTCTACCAATTTCCAAAGATAGACCCGTCAGATCGGGTTAATCATAGCTTAGAGTCAGCGATAGTAAACTTCCAACAACATCCTTCAGAATTTTGGTATGGTCATTATGAATTTAATTTTAGTTATTTCCGTCTGGACTAACCCAATGCTCCTGTAACTTCATGGGATTTGAATGAACAGAAGTTTTTCAAACAGTACTTAGACTTGTTCGTTATCATCTTCATTTGTGTATCCCTTCATTTACTCTAGGAGTGAGAAAGACCATGCAAGTCATTTTGAGAGTTTTTTCTTGAAGACTCTCAAAGATCGCCAGATTATTCGCTAAGTTTTATAAATAATGAATTTTGGGTTGCAATCTGTTGCTTTCTCCTTGGTCACATTGTTTCTAGCGAAAGGATCCGCGTAGATTCACAAAAATAAAAGCACTGAAACAATGTGACCAGGCCTTCCTCTGGCTACAGCGATCCGAAGTGTCTTAGGTCTAAACTAGGTTATTACAGAGGTTCGTGGAAGGATTTTTCATCCATAGCCTCAACCATTCACTAAAGTTGACTCAAATATGGTCCGAAGTTTCCAATGGTCAGATGAGTGTAAGAAAGCTTCGCAGAATTGAAACTAGATTGATTACAAAGCTCTTTATTGACTTTACCAACCAAGGGTTGTGTTCTTGATCTATTGTGATTGCAATCCATAGTTTCTTCGTTGTGATGTTGACGCAAAGAGATAAGGTTTATATTTTATGCCTTTACGAAAGCTTAAGGGTGCATGAGAAGAACTATCCAACTCATGAACTTGACCCAACTTTGCAGCAGTGGTGTTTTTTTTGCACCAAGATATGAGGACCACTACTTTGTATGTTATTTGTTTCATGTAGATTTGGTTCAATTTATTTTCACCGATCATGAAGCCTTTAGTAAATGTGTTCAACACCAGAAAGAAGTTGAATCTTCTCCAGAGGAGATTGCTTGAGTTCTTTCAGGATTTGATATGAACGTGTGCATTATCACCTGGAAAGGCGGAATGTATGGCCGATGCTCTTAGTGGATTATATAATGGGTAAGTGTAACCCATGTCCTAGTAAAAAAGGAAATGATCTAGTGAAGGATGTTCACAGGCTTGCTCGGTTGGGAGTTTTCGCCTTACGACAAATCAGATAGCGGTGTAACATTCAATCAACCTGGGGCAGAAGTCATCTTTTGAATAGTGGATGTTAAAAAAAAAGCCAGAGAGTAATCTGATCTTTCCTTGAACTAGGGGTGCAGTCATACTCAGAGAAGTGGAAGTTTTCTCCCAAGAGGGGGATAGTGTAACGTCTTTGCTACCATGTAGATTGGGTTGTGTTCCTGATGTGGGAAGTTTGAGGCAACATATTCTTGCAAGAAGCTTCAATAACTCCCAGGATCTATTCATCCAGGTGGCCCCTAAGATGTACCGCATTGCCTGGAATTTTCTATTGGTGGAATGGCTGACGATGGATAAAGCAGACTTTTGTTAGTAGTGCCCCAATTGCCAATCACGTCAGGTAGAACAGTCAGAAACTAGGAAGGTAATTTACTCATAAGAGATCGCTATTCCTACTTGTAGTGGATGTTAATCAATAATGGATTTTCATCACAGGGTTTACCTTGTACTGAGCAGACAACATGACCTCAATTTTGTTGATAGTTTGATAGATGACTAAGTCTTTTTTGCTTTTTGTCGGTCAGACTACTATTCGGGAGAGGAATAAGCAAGCTTTACCTTACTGAATTGTTGAGGTTGCACCCAATGGGGTTCCTTTGTCTATCTCTCAGATAGAGGTCCTCAGTTTACCTCTCATAGTGGGAAGTCATGTTTCAAAAGGTCTTAGTACTCAATTTAACTTTAAATCATTTCATCCCAGACAGATGGGCAAAAGCAGAGCGTAACCATTCAGATCTTCGGGATAATGTTTGAGGAGCTTGTTCGTCTATTTCAAAGGTAGTTTGGATGATTACCTTCCTCTTATTGAGTTTCCCTACAATATAGCTAGCATTCCAGTATTCCCAGATGCCCTTATGAGGCTTTATATGCTATGGAGAAAGGGCAACTCTTAGAGATAGACTTATACAGCCCAAAGGCGTCAGAAATCTTATGCAGCTGTAAGGAGAAGGGAACTAAGTTCCAAGATGATGATTGGGTTTTTCTGAAAACTCACATATAATGTTTTCTTCAATAACAACAATATGAAAATTTGTTATAAATTAATTTATTAATTTTCTCACAATATTTCTTACCATAAATAATTTATGACTAACCTATTATTAATTTGATATGCTCTTACCTAATGTTTTAAACATTTCTCATTTTCTTATTCTCCTATATAAATGTCCTTATCATATATTTCAATTATTAATTGTGTCTAATATTTCTAGCCATATATTTTAAAACTCCTTAACTATCCATTGTTTCTAATATTTCTTGCCATATATATTTGAAGGCTTCTTAGTTATTAATATTCTCATATTCCTTGCATATATTGTTAGGGCTCCTTTACTTCTTTAAGTTATCAAATTGTTCTAATATTTCTTGTCATCTATATATATATCTATTATATTCTCACATAGATATATATATATATATATATATAATATATTATATCATCTATAATATATATATATATATATATAGTATATTAATAGTCACGCAAAATAAAAAAAAGATGAAATATTTGTGCCTCAGTTTCAACAATATTGGACTTTCATCGGATATCACTGCAAAGATCCTCCGTAATTCAGGCGGAGGATAACCATAGCAAAGAGGTTTTGAATTTCGCTTTAGTCTCCTGAGAATTCAATAAAATTCATGTATGATGGGTCAAACTAAATTCCATCAGCCAATTTTTCCCTCTTTTCCACCCGCGATCTATTGTTAACGATTCAGATTTTGAAGGATAAATCCAATTTGCTTCAATTGAAGGATTTGGTTCTAAAAAAAAGTAAATCAAACAACCATCGTCGTGGGCCGAGAAGTGGAGGACGATACCTTCCAAAAGTTACTATAACTTGAGGAAGTTCGAAGATAAGCGAGTCATCACAGGAAAATGGCAAGAAGAATAAATCAACTGAATTTGTATCGAAAGCGGATGGCCGAGGATCCAGATCTCTTACAAAGGAGTAATAGTGAAGGGAAGAAATGACAATTTTGTATTTTTCAAAACCAAAAAAGGAAAAATAGAAAACGAATAATTCACCAAAAGCAAAAAAACAAAAAATCTAGTGAGATTGTTGAAGATGGCTGGAATTACAGAAAGACGAAAACCAACGGAGGAGAGAATGGTTTACCGGCTGCGACTCAGCAAGCTGTGGCATTATGTTAAAAATAAGAGAATCATATTTTCCTTATAGAAAGAGCTAATAGAATTTTTTACTATTGGTTTGAAGCAGAAAGTTATAGTCCAATTCTAACACCCAAATGTTTTTCTAGCCTAATTGCTATAGAGTTTTTTGTTACATAAAATGCTTTCTTAGCTATAGAGTTTTTTTCATGTTTCTAATCTTAGGATTTTTATCACCAACTATTTTGAAAATGGATTTTTCCGTTCTTTTATGTTGAAATAAAAAGATTTTTGACAACCTCTCTCTATCAAATGTTAGATTGAAATTTTTTTCTTTTTTTTTTTAATTTTTACTATGAATTTGGATATAAAAATTTAAAGTATTCCTTAAAATAAACCAATTTATACACTAGTCTCTTTGTCCCAGTTTATGAGGCACATTTCATTTTTCATAGTCAATGACTGAGAATTTGCTCACCTAATCTTTTAAAAAATTCAAATGAAATTTAATATATTTGTAAATGAATAAAAAATATAAATTAAAAAAACTAGTCCACATTTATGGATATACACTCCTCAAACAAAGGTTACTCCCATAACCTACCCAAACCTGTTGATTAAGATGAAATAGTCTTTACATGTACCATACATATGTAGTATATTTTTTTATTGGTCACAGTTAATTGAACTAATTTTTAAAATAATTTTAATATAAATCTTTTTTCGTTTTGAAACTTAGTTCCCCAAATTAATTTATAAAAATTGTCAAAAATCCATCCAAATTTTAACTGACGAAATCATTTTAAATCATTAGTACACCAAACCCTTTTTCTTGGAGATTACTGCAAAAATATTTTCCTCTATTTTATCTTTGAATTAAATAGTCATAATGGAAATTTTGGATACTTTATTGATTATACAAGCCTTACTTGGAAAAGTAGCGATAAATAGAAGAATGAGCTAAACAGGGTTAGTGACTCTTGTTTTATCATATTACAAGCTTACTTGAAAAAGAGGCAATGAATAGCATGAGCTAAAACTGCGTTAGAGGTTGTTTTAAATTGAATGACCCATTATTTATTGCTAATGTTCAACTTGACTTACTCTCAATACTAAAAAACTTATTTACTACTTATTATCATTACTTATTAACTTTAATCAATTTTGTACTTTTTATCATATACTATCTTTTTTATATTTATGACCAATGGTAAAGGCAAATATTGACTATTATTTTTTGTTAATACACAAGTTATTGTATATAATCTTTTTTTAGTAAGAATGATAAATATTTTTGAAATAAAATTTAACCGTCCAAAAAATTTTGCCGACACATATAAGTTAAACTTAATAAAATAGAGGGGTTAGAAGCAAGAAAATAGTTTTAAAATAAGCAATTTTTTTGCCAATTATGACTAGTACTAAAGCAAATAAAAATTTTTTCAAGATTGAAAGTAAAAAAATATAAAATATAGTACCACTCCCTATTCTCATGCAAGAGTTTTTTAAAGCTCACTCTACCATGAATCTTTATAGGGTTATCCTAACATAAAGCCTAAAACATGTCACGAATGATATTCATCCTTTTTAAGCAAATGTTTTCCTTTTGATTTGATACTCCATTTGTTGTACTTTTTTGAAAATCTTGTTCAATCATCTTTTTGGGCCTTTCAGCTCCAAATTCACTTATCTATCTTACTTAATTTACATTCCTCTCTTAAATCAGTTTAATGATATTTTTTGCATATCCATATAGAGTTGTTCCTTTCCCGTTTTGTTATATGATAAATATAAGAATTGCAACGCGAAAGTGAATTGGGTGTGTATAGATTGAAAGAGAGTTGAGTTGAATGAGGAATCTTATAGGTCGTTACTATATACTAGTAAACAGAGATTAGTTTTATGTTTAAAAGAAAGAATGTTTTTATAATTGGAGTTTGAAACTCTTCAACTGTGAACTTTTCAACTAGAACAAAAAAAAATAATTGTTATTTGAGTAGTGGCATATTTATTAATTGTTTTCTTCACTGCCTATTTTAATAGTGTGATTTTTAAATATATATATATATATATATATATATTAATTTATCTCTATACTACTATATATAGTATATCTCATATCTATATATATATATAAATCTAATATAATCATATATCTCACGAGCAACGTGAACATCATAATATATGCATCATATAAATAGTTAACTTATATACATGGGTTTACATATATACCTTTTTAAATCCCTATTAAATAAGAGCAGGATAATATTTGGGCTATTCTTTACATTTGAAGATTGTTAAACAATTGCGATCAAAATTTAATATATATTAGGTTATTTTTGTTTTGAAACAGAGTCTGCTCAGACTAAAACTGAAAAGTGATATAGAGCAGTATATATTTCTTGAAAATGAAGGGCATTTTCACATATAACAAACATAAAAATTCTATTTGTATGATATAGCAAGTTTTGCAATAATTGCGCTCATAGAAAAACATATATGTATAATCTCTATACATATACAATTGAAGCGACGTGCATAAAACGAGAAAAAAGAGAAAAGACTTGGGCCGAGAAATTGTAGAAAACGAAGTGTATAAAATAAAAGTTTATAAAATAAAATCGTATATAATAATGTAAGGCGATTTATATACAATTTTGAATTTGTAATAACGAGAAAGGGAAGAAGACAAAAGAGACTTGGGCAAAGTAATATACAATTGAATCGAATTGTATAAACGAGAAACAGAGAAATTATATACAATTTGAAATTGTAATAAACGATAAAGAGAGAACAGGACAAAAGAGACCTAGGCAGGGAAATACTGTTATTGTAATAATTATAAGTGTATCGACATAGATATGTCTCTTTGCATGTGTATATATACATTTATTTCTCTCGCTTTAGACAATTAGAAAATACTTTAATCAATTCAATTGGTATAAGCGGATAGGGAGCCGAGAAGGAAGCGGAGAAACGGGAGTGCGATCGAGAATATGAGGGAAGAGGGACCTGACAAATCAGTTTTGTTATTGACACAATAAATTAAACGATAGCTAACTATATTTATTTTAATATTATTAGTTAACATTCTATACATTATCTTCAAAAATGAATACAATGTATATGTTTTTTGAGACCCAATCACTCATACTTTTTTTTTTAGTTTTTTAGAAAGTTTTTTCTTTTTTTAAAAGGAGATATTGAAAATAATCTGAAAATCATGAGTGGGTTGATTGAATTATTGGATTTGTGTTTAGTTTTGTGAATACTAAACAAAGATTGGAAAAGTAAGAAAAGGAAATCAGACTTTAATAAATAGAACAACCAAGATTGGAAGCTTCCATTAAATAAAGTATACATTTCACTTATTCCCTTGGACAAAAGAATCAGAAACATGTCCATATCTTTCGATGTTACAATGTCCTACAATGACATATATTAATGCATTTCATAATATTTAATTATGCATTTTCATGATATAATTATATGAATATTTTTTTTTCTAATACCAACCATAGTGTATATCATTTCCATGGACTTTGTGAGTTTTCCCCCAAATAGGCATATTTAGTTTAATCATTACGTTTGAATTTTCTAAATTTAAGTAACTTATCCCTAAATATGATTGACGGCTGTTAAAATGAAAAATACCACGTGACTAAATTAATGGGGATAGAAATAACACATATTTGCATAACTTAACAAAATAAATACAGATAATAAATCAATAAAATAATTTATTAAAAAATCATATCTTTAAAACATTTTGCTAATGGACCTAAATACAGAAAATGAATATAAAATAAAAACTATACGAAGTAATCTTTCCTTAAATATAATTTTTTAAATTTAATTGGTGAATACAATTGTGTTGTAGTGTAGAAGTTCCAAAACTTTCTAAAACAGAATAGATGAAAATATTAAGATTCTTTGTCATCAACTACACAAAAAGTAATTCTATTATTATATTATTAAAGAAATCATGGGAAAAAAATCTACTTTTTTCCTTGCCTAAAATTTCTAATACAGTAAATTTGATCTATTTTTTTTTGTCTATATGATATTCTTCATTACTCTCTTTGGCATGATTAAATAAAGAGAGATAGCCTTACAAAAAAATTGAAATAGATTAATGGCAAAAGGATCAACAATGCCTTTGAACTATTAGAAAAGGTCTAAAATACCCTTCATCTATCTTTTAAACTAAAAATTGCTGCCATTCACTTATATTTTCTTAAAATATTTCTTATTGGTCCATCTCCTATAAATTTTATAAAGAGCCCACCTCAATTAAATTAATTCATCATTAATTTTATCAAATCGAAACAATAACACTTCTTCAAAATCCTCCCAAACTTTTTTTTATTAAAAATATTGATAATTTGTTATCATTCATTTATTTTTTGGATCCAACTCCTCTCCATTATCTCAATTTTTCATGCCAAAAGAAAAACTTAACGTATTTAAGTCTTTGTAATATTTAAATCAAGTTCTAGACTGACATAGATGATTGATATTTTATAAAAAAAAAAAAAAAAAATTTTATTATATCCATGCTTCAAACAATATTTATTTTATCTTTACAGTACATTATACACATTATCTCTTAGTTTCCTACTTAATTTTTTTTCTATGACTACCACCATTCCTCTGCTTTTTTTTTAAATGAATTAAATCCTTTTAAGTGAAATTTATGAAACCTTTTTTCTCAAAAAAAGTGTTTACATATAAGTTAAAAAAAATTCTATTTATTTATTTTTAAAGGGAAGATGAAATTGTGGGACCTATTAATATGTTTATAATATTAATTCTTTAAACAACTTTTTAAAGAAAATCTATTAGAGTAAATACAAAATTATTAGTTTTTTAAAAAAAAATTGGGGTTTTGAAGAGGTAATATATATATATTTTTTATTTAAATAGATTATGAGAAAATAAATTGACAGATGATATTTTTCATTTCATCTAATAAGAAAATGACAATACTAAATATTCTTTTTTGGGAAAAATAAAACTTAAGTTGTTAGTTATAAGAGGCACAGTTTAGACCATCTCCAATCCCACCACCAAATTTTACTTGGTGTAAAATTTGTGTTGAGCTCCAATCCACATCCAATTTTCACACCAAGTTTGGTATAAAATCTGGTGTTCGGATTGGAGATGCTGGCCTTATTCAAAAAGTAAATGAAAAGGGGATAAGTGGGCAAAAATAAATGGAAAGGTATATTTTAGCCAAAAAGGTGAATTAAAATTAGTTTTAGACCAAAATCTGGTGAAAAATATTTAAAAATTTTCCTCTAATTGAAGGGTAGTTTTTTGGCCCTTTTCCGTATATTAAAAACAATTCATGATCTATTACATTCTTATTAATGCAATTAAGATCTATTTTGGGAACACTCCAATAAACTATTATAACTAATGAACTATATGGATAAAAATCACCACAACAAGTACAGATATGTTTACCTTCAATGTTACCTGTGTTGTAGTTCTTCTTCCTCACGCAAACAAATTCTTGTTCTCCTTAATTGAGGTTAGTTTCATGTGCCATGTTTTTATGGGTACCTTTCTTTGGAATAGAGTTTTAAGTTTCATTGTTGAATTGAATTATAAGTATCATATTCTTTCAATAAATTTTGGTGTACACGTAAAAACTTATTCTTCTTTTATATCTAGGTCAAGGATAGTTCTTAGCTCTGTTCTATTTGTACGTGGTGATGAGTTGAACGCGGTCTATGAACCTTATTCTGAGGAGGTTTTTATAAGTGTAAATGTTTAAGTTTATTTGCAGACGATCTAACACTAATTGATTTAATGTTAGGTTAAAGTTTTGGAGACAGATTTGGAGTCCAACAGGGTTTTTCAAGTTGATGCAAGATCAAGATAAATATTGAAGTGTGAATTCAAGGGGGGGGGGTTGTGATGCAAATGAACCAATGGTGGAAGTAACGACTTCCACATAGACTTCTCAAGGAGAAAATGTCTCAAGTTCGGGTCCGTAATCTAGGTAATGAGATTATGGGAATATCGACTGAATGTGTCACACACATCCGCATTAAAAAACATGGATTAATGAAGGTTTTTATTCCAAAGTCTTGTGTGATAAAAAGATACCCATAAACTTAAAAGCCTAGTGTTTTACTGAGTGATGGTTAGACCGTTCTGTTGTATTACGAATGGACTGTTGACAGTCCCAAGAACTCATATGTTTAGTGTGTTCCGATCCAATGCTACAACCCAAGAGGGAACATGGCAATATAATACCCGGAGAATGCCCTACACCTCCCTTATCACACATCATAAAGAGACAATAGCGTTAAAGATTTCCAAAAAAGGATAGCCTAATGACATACGAAATTTGACAAACAGCTGAAGGGCTAACATAAGTTCCCTCAATAGACATCTGAATACATCATAGGAAATTGATTAGGGTGTAACTCATACCTCACATACAAAGTTTGAAAATGAAAATGACATAAAGCATAAAGGTATCCAGTCCCGAAACATGAGGGATTCCCACTCTTTTAAGACAAATGAAACTAAACTAGGCCAAGAGTATGAAAAGGTAGAGCGTCAGACTCTAACATTATGTGAAACAATATAGACCTAAGTATGCATTAGTACATGAAATGTAACTAAGTAATAGGGCAGTATGCAATAAACATAGATTGAATTAATTTTGTGAAATGGCTTAAAAACATGTAATGCATGATCATTCTTGACATTTAATCAAGACTTTAAAGAAGAAAAAAAAAAAAAAAAAAATGGGGGGGGGCATTTGGAATCATGAAATATGGTCACACTACATTTGCATAAAGGACAAACATAACACTTTGAAGAACATAAGTACTTTTTGTTTATATTTAGCCTCCATCGACAAATAAGACCATGAAGCTGTCATGGAGTCTGGTGTATCCTCATACTGAAGAAGGTGAATCTACTTGTCCAAGGGTTACATATCATCATTTGCTAAGTGGATCCACTTGCTAAATCATTTAAGACAATCCACGGAGGCACGTAATTTGGGACTAGAGGTTGTTTTACTAGAGAATACCCTATTTGAGCCTCCACTTCAAAGCCCCTCTCGTGCTTCGGGACGAAGCAAGGAAAGAAAAAAGGCCAGGTGACCCCCCGCTAATAGGGAGCCTCCTTGCTTTTTTCAGAGGATATATCCCTTTGATCACTCTCTCAGTATTAGTTATGTTCATTAGTATGTTGTGAGGTCTTCCTCACACCGTCCATCTCACTTGTTGTAGAGGCTTCATAAACAAAACCAAGATGTAGTTCATTCAGCATATCTTGTTATTGGCTTATGTTCACAGATGTTGAGTTGTTTCATTTGTGGTGCTAAGTTAAATGCCCATGTTCTAAATTATTATGATTTTAGTTTTGAGTCTGCTGAGTTTATTTTGTATTTGGATTCTCTCTTTCTTGATTAAAAAGTCTTCGTTGATTAAGCTAGTCAGACCAAAGTTATTTGGGGCCCACAAGTGTTCTTAAGTGCTACATCCCGTCCAGGGTGGAGGTTCAGAACATTACCCATTAAGCTTCCTAATAAAGGAATTATTTTTTGGTGACAACAAAGCTTCCATTCAAATAACAGCACTTCACTCTTTCATTAGATCAACAACCTAGACAAGGAGAAACAATTGGGCTGATCTACTTACTAAAGGGTTGTGCAAGCCTCAATATGAAGCACCGATTACCAGCTTGGAATGAAACATATTTTTCTCCTTTTCATGCTCTAACGCATATTTCATTGTACAAATTACATTGTATGATCAAACTGTTTTGACCCATATATTAATGAACACTTGTTAATTTGTATATTTAACTACCTTTTCAACCTATCTTATTAATATGAGTCAAAAACAAACCTTACTTTTTTACCCATACTTAATACTGATCATAATAGAGTCAGTCGTCCACCGTAAGTGTGCATATATAAAACACACTATTTCTTTTATCTTCAATTTATATGATTTACTTTCCTTTCTTAATTAATGTTTTAAAAAAATGACATATTATTTTATTAGTAAAAAGTTAGATTTTAAATAATTTTGTACTATTCATAATTTGATTTTATAGTCATTAAATTTTTTCGGAGGAAAAGGGTTATCATATTTAAAAAATTTATTGTTTTATTAATTTTATGTCAAGAGTCAATTAATTTATAATACAATAGAATGGATATCGAAAAGAAATTTATATACGTTTTTGATAATCATTGTATATACAATAGAATATATAAAAATGTCTACATGTATGTTTTCTACTGTGTTCTGAGTATTTCTCAATAGTAATTGGCTTTACAAATCTAATACGACTCCCCTACTTGTGCACGTTAGGTTCAACACATATTCTAATAAGTAATGAACAAATAATATATATACTTCTAGAAGCCCAAAAAAAACAATATTCATATTGTTTAGAGTGTTTTTTTTTACAAAAAATCAAAACGATTTAAGTTGATTGTGAATTTTTGTATGAATTTTTTTATTTTTTTAAATGAAATTTTATATATGTGTAAACTATTTAAAAAAGAATACTGTAAGTTACTAGGATTGACAATTCAAGTACTTTAAAAGATATAAAAAATTTTATGATTGAAGATCACTTGTTAATTTCAAAAGCAACAAAGTGACACATCATTAGTTATTCCTAATCTATAACTTAATAAATATTATTTATTATAATAAACCCGATTAAAATTTATATACATGTTTAAAAAGTGTTACATTGGTGTTATAATTAGATATATTATATATATATATATATATATATATATATATATATATATATTATATATCATCAATATATATATATATATATATATATTATATATAGTATGAGGCAGAAGTAGGTGGTACTAACAGATTATATCTAGAATTATTATCAACAACTGATAATTAGCACGTTGCAATGAATAGAACCTAATTGTCACATCTAATAAATAAACAATTTAATTAATCATGTCAAATTTTTATGGATCAAATTAATATGGGATTTTTTTACTTAACAAACGTGATATAATTTTGATTAGATTAATATCTTGTTTTCGTACTAAAACTACATATCATTTCTCCTTCTGCTCAAATTTATTTAGCTCAATTTTTTAAAAATAAGTTTAAACCTCGAATAATTTATCTTTTAAAATGTTTCAAAGTATTTTTGTTTTATTTTACCCTTTATAGTAAAAATCCTTGAAAACTATAAATATGTGATGAGTAGAGTAAGACATCCTCTTAAGTACTTGTCATCTGCATTATAATTTTAGTTTTGCGGATGGTACTCCTCTTAAGTAACTTATTCTTCTCAATGCAAATTACACTAAGTCAAAACCAAGGCCTCATAATAAGGCAGATGACAAGTTCACACAAAATAATGAGGAGATGACCATATTTTTCATACATGGCACGTTCACAACACACATAACATGAATCACTTCATCGAATGATTCCAACATAGCCTTCAAAACCCTTTCTCAACATATCCACATAAATAATTAATTGCATTGTCTTTTGTTCTCCTTTTTTTTTATCATTAGATAATCAATGTGGACAAGTCAACCCATCACCAACTCATTACTCCCAAACATATACCACAAGGAATACACCTTTCATATACTTGACAAGAGTTTAGAAATCCCTTGTCCTCAAATAATCGAACAATCACTCAGGGACTTCAGTCTCTACTTTCTTGAACTTTTAAATCAATGCAATCTATTCAACGAAAATAATTGCTATAAGATTTCTAATTAACAACACTATATTACTATAATCGAGTTTGCTAATTCGTTGAGGTCAACCCAATAACACTACATATCATCCTCGCTAAATTTTAAGTCTAGAATTAACTCAATTTCCTCCAACTATCATCTATGTAATTTTTATTTTCCACTACCCTACACCATAAAATAATTCAAAGATAATAATAATTAATTTCCTCCCCAAAGAATTCAAAATCAATAGCTATCCACTGAAAAATTTTAATCCAAACTTTCAGTTTCCTATTCACGCCAGTATATAATATCTATCACTCTAATTCTATTATTTAAAGTAATTATAAAATATACAAAACAAAGGTTTGAATGTTTTGGATGAAGCAATTTACACCTGAAAGGCACGTGTGGCTGCTCTTCATCTTGGTGCAAGTATATCTTCTCGCCTAATCCTCTGTCTTTTTTTTTTCTGAATTTTTTTTGTTATGTATTAGAATTTACGGGCTATCCCATTAATTAAAAATTTCATTAATTATATAATATTCTTCAATATGTTCATTAACTATAATTATCAAATAGTTTTTTTTAAAAAAATTAAATCAAAATCACAAACCATAAATTAATTGAAATCACTATCAAACGATGTAAAAAATGCTTTTAATAAAATAATTTATTTTCGGGTCATTACATTATCCACCACTCTAAAAATCATGTTCATCCCTCGAACATAAGGAAAAAAGGAAGATAATTGACTTTCTCAAAAGTTTGGGTTATGACCTACTAGTTAGTGTTCATCTATCTTACAAAAAAAAAAAAAAACAAAAGAACACAAAAAAACAAAAAAAAGTGGTTTGTGTTTTTTTGTTGTTTGGTGTTTTGTTGTTAGTTTTTGGTTGGGTTTTTGTTTGTGGTTTTTTTTGGTTTTGTAGTGTTTGTTATGTTTTTGTTTTTGTTTTGTGTTTCGGGTTTTGGGTTTTTTTGTTTTGTTGTTTTTTTGTTTGTTTGTGTTGTGTGGCTGTATTGTTTGGTTTTTTTTGGTTGTTTTTTTTTTTGGTTTTTTGAGTTTGTGATTTTTTGGTTTTTATTTTTATTTTTGTTTTTTGTTGGGGTGTGTGTTTTTTGGCTTTTTTTTTCTTTTTTTCTTTTTGTTGTTTTTTTTTTTGGTTTTGGTTTGTTGGTGGTTGGGTGTTTTGTGTTGTAGTTTTGGTTTATTCGCTCACCCCCCCCGCCCCCCCCCCACCCACCCCCCCCCCCCCCCCCCCCCCACCCACCCCCCCCCACCCCCTCCCCCCCCCGTCTCTTTCTTCCGCCCTTCCCTTCGGCGCCCCCTCCTCCCTCCCTCCCTTCCCCTCCCCCTTCTTCCTGTGTCTCCTTCTTCCCGCGCGCCTTCTCCGCTCCCCCCTTCCCTCCTTCCCTCCTTTTGCCCCTCCCCCTCTTTTCCCCTTCCCTCCCGTCCTCCTGCCCCCTCTTTTTTTCGCTGCCCCCTCTCCCCTTCTTTCCCCTCCTTTCCCCCTCCCTACCCCCCTTCTCCCCTCCTCCTTCCCCCACCATCATGAGCTTATCACGGCCCGGTTTCGAACACAACTAGTGCACGAACGGAAGTTGTAAAAGAATCGAGCGGGGAGACAGTGGGTACGCAGCAAGGAGAATAAAACGTATCGAACCCAAAGAGAAAACAGATCAACTAAGTCCCAACATGTGGTACCTCTAAGATGCAAACCCTTTAACAACACCTCTTAGACAGAGTGTTAACTCTTATGAATAGGGCCTTCCTATAAATAATCTCATAAGTCAGGTTGGTGTGTGTAAACTACTTACATACTTCAACTTCCAATTAAAACCAAGCCGAAATTATAACTGAAATGATCTATTTTTCCAAGGATCGCATCATATCCAGGGATATAAGAGGCTCATTTTCATCCCGAATCGACACGACGAATTCACTCTAGATGTAAAACACACGAATATATTTAAGGAATCATAATCCAAAAGTGCCTAAATACGAAGAAGGTGGGTTACATAAGAATAGACAGAATCAAAAGTCCAATAACACTAGATACTTCTTCCATAGTGTCCATTCCAAATATTTTCATTCATATTACTCCATCTCTTCTCTTTATTTTTTCGAGCTACCCACAATCAACTAGTCTGATCCTTATTACAATCGTATACTACTTAATTTGTAAAAACCTCACATACTCCTTATAAGTAACTCGGTTGAAGTCAATTTTTTATTTATTCAATAACCTCATAATACACTGGTTATTTACATTACTCTCAAACCATCACTAGTATCAAAGTCTTCTTACCAAGCCATTGTAAGCCTCAAAATTTTTTGAATTATTACACTCCTTTCTTTCTAATTAAGCAATGCGTGATAGATATGGGTCCACACCCAAGGTTTGATAACACTAATTCCAAATAGGATATTATTTTCCCTCCTCGACCTAAAACTATTGGAATCACGGTCAATATCATCTCCACACCCTCCTTTCAACATGCAAAGCTTTAAACTAAGCATTCAAACCATCAATATATCTAATCTAACCTTAAGAAATTTCTGTCCTCACATACTTTCAATATTCTAATAGAACTCATAATCTCTACTCACCATCAAATGCTTATGTAATACATCATAACAGTCTATGTTGTCTTATAAATTTAGTAATTTTAATCCTCTCTAAATTCTCAATAACCTTGTATAATTGTAGGTCCATACTTTTACTGATCCATAAGTCACCTATTATAATCTGAACAGTTTAACCCCACATAATTTTTACACACCTCATTATTTTCCACTCAAATCAAACCCAATCTTCATAGTAATTTCTGATAAAATCATAGTAATTCTATATCGAAACAATTCCAATCATAGTCGTATAAGAATTTACATATAAAAAAAATCATACATGCTCCAACTTCGAACCAAGTGTCTATATGAGAGGTCTTATTGCTCCGCATCTCTTAAATACTTCCTATAAAGCAAATTTTTAATTGTATTGAATTCTTTAATACACCAGACTATTTTTCCTTTTTCTGACTTTCTTACCAATCTTATCCTTTGACCACAACCCATGATATTTTACCCTTATTCTCTAAATCAATACGTAATGTGAAAAACCCATTAGGTATAACGATCAAAAGTAACAAAATTTACTACTCAAATTAATTTTTTAGTCCTTCCAAATGCTTCTTACTCAACGTAATCAATATTTATTACCTTACCAATTCATACATTGACAAAAAGTACTATCACAATTCTAAACTCACCATGAAAATCTTAATTTTTTTCATCCCAACCATGTAACACAATCACATTATCTATTAACATTAGCTCATACCTTGAATTTTTTTTTCGAATTCATATATCTTACCTTTATATTGATCGTCTTTCTATCGATATTATCATATCCTTTGCTAAAAATTGAACCATACTCATTATCAAACTCAAAATCACAATAGAAATTATAATCACACTCGAGTTGAACGTATATACATTCCTTTCTCAAGTCTTATCCAATAGTTTTTTAACCAATATAATGAAGTTGTGACATTATTATCATAACAAAAGAAAATTGAATAAAATCATACGTCTCTAAATTCAGTCCCAATCCCTTTGAAGATACCTCATTAGCCTTTGCAATAAGAAAAAATATACTTACTCTCATCTCTTCCTGGATGCTCCACCACATCCCACAATTTTTCATTATGACTGTAGATACTTTAAATTTTATTTGAGCAGTATTTTTATATATTCTTAGACTTTTCATACAACCACATTACTCACCAAATAGTGGAAAACCACAACATTAGATTCTTGCTAGTCGTTATTACCATACAAAATTTATTTAACCAACGAGACTTATCACATAGTTGTATCCTAATCACAAACCATCACGAATTCTTATTATCACTATATCCTGTTAACCCTTGTCATCACTACAAATTCAACCTTGTTATCGATATGACATCTCAAATCCAACTATACCAATCAAATTTCAAACAAAAACTAACTTAACTTCATACACAGATTTACGAAAATTTTCATGCCTCCACTCAAGTATACTCGTTGGGGCTTTGCTTTAAATGTAAGCTATCATCCTCTGTTGTCCACTTCCATGGAGCTTATGGTGAAACCAACACTCATTTAAAATCTAGAAAAAAATACATTTCACACCTGAAACACATCAAAGGACCATACCAAAGATTCCACCAGTAAAACTTCCTTATAAAATAATTACCTTAACCTATCCATCTATACTAACAGGATAGTTGGTTCTCAATATGAATTCAAACACCAAATTTTTTACTTTAATTTTATATGAGCATGTGATACAATTAGATAACTTTCCTTAGTAGTTATTATTTTCCAACTTTAACAAATAGTTATATCCATTTTTATAATCATAGTACCACATCGTGAACTTGTTATCCACCCACTAAGAACACATCTTACGATCTAAAGGATTGATCCAAATAGTCATACATCTGCCCATTAAGTAACTATGTACACTACTTTAAATTCGTTCAGTCCCGATAAAGTAATTTGCATTTTTTCTATATTCATAATCCATAACAAGGTGAGTAACACATTCCATAAACTCTAACAAGTAAGAAATTTATATAACGTTGTAGTAGAAATTCTAACCTTAAATTGGTGCATCATTATTCTAATTATTTGCTAGCAACCCATTATGTCATGATAACATTACTAATATAGTTTCAGACTATACCACCGCTTCAAATTGTTGACATTGAAAATCTAAACCTCACACCATGTTATTATATGTAATTTTGACTTTCACTTTAATATAAGATCAAACATTTCAAGCTATAAACAAACCCACACCCAACTACTCATATGAGGAATCACGCACGAGGTATCACTATAAGTGAGAGTGAATGGTAGTGAAAGAGAGAAGAGATGAACCGACCCCCCCCAAGTACGCACGGATAGAAATTCAAGAAGTGAAATTCTTTCCTAAACCTAATATACCTCGCGAAGATAAGATACAGATGTAATCCGTATCGATCTTCGAGACCTACTTAGGACTATCTTGTATACACATTGAGACTATGATCCCTGGGCTATGATACCATTTGGTCAACGATCCAAAAATGGAGTGATGGCACTCGTTTTATTCCCCAACAAGGGGACAATGTAGCTAAAAAACCAACCATTACAAAAGAAGTGCGGAAATAAAGTATAAGTAACTTAATAAATCCAAAACCTGCGTATGTCACGTGTACAAGCCTTTAAGCATTATAATTTATTCAAAAGAAAAACTCAAGTTCTTCAAACGAACTTGTCAAGAATAGAAAAAGGTCATATTAAGGAGAAGAACGTCTGCAGAGATTGGAAACAAAAACTAACCTAGAAATTCTCCAAGAAGCCTCAGAAAAGAGGAGAATGACAAGTACAACAAAAATCCAGGATCAGTAACCTACAAAATTTGTAAAGCAAGGGTGGAGTTATGAAAACCACGGTACTCAGCAAGTAGTAAACATCTAAACACAACCTAATGGGATGAAAATACAAGGGGTATCTAACACCCCAACCCAAACCTCACAAACTAACCTGCCATTAAAACAACCCAGCCTAAACAGCTCACAATTACATAGATGTAAGATCAACAACAACACTTACCCACAAATTACATATCTTAAACAAAACAAAACTTCACCAAAAATACATTCTCGACAACAATACGTGCAAACCAAATTACGTATCCGCAATAACAAGCTCAATATTGATCAAGACACAGGTTCGCAGAAAGAAAATCAGAAGATCAAACAAAACACGGGAGTTCACTAATGATACAGTATGTGTAATGCAATGGAAAAGCCATGTGAAACACAGTATACTGATGATGTATGACCTAGTGATAACACACCCGCTGTCTCTTAGATCGGGGAATACATGGGCGACATATATGTCCATGATCTGTCGCGGGCGCACGACACGACTCCTCGATAATAGAACCACGCGGCGTGCGATTACGTTCCCTCACAATCTAGACCATAACGTGCGCCAATACGTTCCTCGAAAGGTTACATCCTCTTAAGTACTAATCTTTCTCACTGCACATTACACTAGTCACACCAATGCCTCATCATAAATGTGATGACAAGTTCACACAAATAATGACGAATGGACCCATTTTCATTAACATTGCACAGTTCACAACCACACCAAACTGATAATCACATCAACAATGATTCAACAAGCCTTAAACCGTTCTCAAATATCACACATAAAACAATTAAATCACATTGTTTCTTTGTATACCCTTTTTTTTAATCATAGAATTAATCGAATATGGACAATCAACCCATCCCCAATCCCGTTACTGCCCAAAATAAACACCACAAGGAAATACAGCAGTTCATACACGTAACAAGAGTTTAGAAATCCACTTTGCCTCAAATAACCGAACAATCCACCGGGACTTGAGTCTTCCACTTTCTGAACTTGTTCAAAATCAATGCAATATTTCACGAAAATAATGCGATAAAGATTATAATTTGAACACATCTAATACGATAATCTAGTTTCTAATCTTGATGTCAATCGATTACACTACCATACCTTCCTCCTAATTTGAAGTCTAAGAATTAAACTCTAATTTCCTTCATATCTAAATGTGAGAATATTTCTATCAAAACAATTTATTAATTACATTTTAATTTCATTATATCACAATTATCCAAAAAACCTTGTTAATAATATAATATCTTACCATGAAATTAAACACAACACACAAGATCATACCTATATATATTACACAAATCAGAAGCTTATGTATATAGATGAAAATTATTAGTAAAATATTAAATAAACAGAACTTCTGAAACAATTATAAGTCACTCACCTACTTATTAAAACTAATAAAACAATATAAATATTAGTAAAAAACCTACGAATCCATTTGACCATTCTATGTACTTGTTTATTTCCCACTACCCATACACCATAAAAATAATTGAAAGATAATAATTATTAATGTACTCCCCCGAAAATCCAAAATCAAATAGCTATCCACTGAAAAAATTTAATCCAAACTTCGGTGTCTGATCAAGGGCAATTATATAATATCTACACTTCTATTTTAATATGGTTTTCAAATCTATATATATATATTATATATATATATATATATCATATTATATATTATATATAAAATCCAAAATCAATAGCTATCACTGAAAAATTTATCCAAACTTCGGTTTCTTATAAGGCAATTATATAATATCTATCACTTCTAATTCTTAATTATTAACATATATTATATATATATATATATATATATATATATATATATTATCTATATACATACATATATATTAAAAAAAAGGCTGAATATTTTTTGGATGAGAAGATGTACACCGGAAATATGTGCGGCTACTCGTCATCTTGGTGCAGGTATGGCTCTGCCTAATCTCTTCTTTTTTTCTGATTTTTTTGGTATTGATATTAAGAGGTTACGGGCTTAGCCCATTAATGACAAATTTAATTATATCTAAATGTTATTAATATAGTAATTAACTATAAATTATCGAATAATTTTTAAAAAAATTTTTTAATCAAAGTCACGAGATCATAAAATGACTCGAAAAATCACTTATGAGAAGATGTAAACGATAGTTTAATAAAACAATTATTTTCTGGTCATTACAAAAATACAAGTAGGTTTCAGTACGGACAACATGTTACTTAGTACGGTATCATTGACCAAAACCCAAAATAGAATAGAAAGAAAACTAATATACAATGAATTAATAGTAGGAACTCAGGCTAAAAACACTAACGGTGATAAACAAAAACAACATGAACCCGTACAACAACACTAAAAGTAAGTCTGTAATAAGTCACCAATATCAAGATCATCTGAGGAATCATGCCTCCAACCAAACAATTTGGGGAATTGGTTTATTTGAGATTGAGTAAATTTGTTAATTCAATAGTTTCCTTTACATTATCGGTTGGAAAGTGGACACTCCGATCCAATTAACCATGTCGTAACGTGACACTCCGATTCAAGAACTACCGGGTGGTCGGAACGTGACACTACGATCCAAGAATATCGTGTCAGAACGTGGACACTCCGATCCAAGAATATCGGTGTCGGAAACGTGGACCACTTTCAATCAAGAAATATCGCTAAATTTATCGTACTATTATCACTACTCTAAATTGCATTGATATATTTCATTCCAAACTTCCCTATTTAGGGGTATCATTCAATAAAGAGGGTTCAATAATATAATTCCACGTGGTAGAATTTTAGGGACAAGACCAAAAACACAAACCAGCCATACAAACACAATCAAGTACATAGGAAAACTTCACAATATTCTTAGGGTATATCAATCCACTATTAAGAGTTTATATCAAAGTAACATAAACCATAACCTCCCTCCACGAAGAACCAAAAAGTCAATCAAGCTACTTCTCCATATGGCCTTTTCCCTCACTGTTTTCGACCTTGGACTACTTCAAGTATATATGTTATAAGATAAAGTTAACGATTTTAAAAACAATAAGTATGATCTAGGTTAGCCTAGACCCCAAAAAATCATTAATCTATAATCAATTTGATAAAGTCAAACTAGGGTAAGTCTTAATTCCTACAATTAACGTATCTTAGTGGAAATTTTTATACCAAAATAATTATTTATAATATAAGTAATAAAATTATAATGTTTTTTAAAAGTTAAAGTCATGGTTAAAACAGTGCCAACACCACCATATTAAAATTATCAATTCTTCACTTGCATCCATTGTCACCAACCATCAGCGGGTCAAATTAGTACATAGTTCACCATACCTTCACTTATTAATCCATTCATTAACTTAAAAACAAACATTTCAATTTTTAATAATTTTCACCCTCCTTCCAATCAAGTTATAAAATATATATGAGATAATAAATTGGTCCACTCATGAATGCTTATCATTAATTGGATATTAAGAGATCTAATATTAATTTCAAGAACTGAAGTATGTGAATTGCCATGAAGGAAGTCGCTATTATCCCTAACAATTGCATTTAATCAGTAATATTGGCCACTGGGAAAATGTCTAAAATCAAAGGAATTCACACGACTAAACAAACAAATTTCAACCCAATTTTTAAAATATTAACAAGAACCGATTGTCCAAACTTAATGGCATCAACCATTGACCAACATTTTGTTATGGCACTACCGACCCTAAACTCCATAGTTGCATTATACCATCGTGAGTTAGTCATGACATTAAAGTTTCTCCCCAATTTCACATTAATCAACCCAAAAGCTTCTATCCAATTTAATAATTTATTACGTGTACTCTTAATTGAAACGTCTATCTATATATATATATAGATAGTATATATAATATTATAATATATATATATATAGTATAAATATATATACTGATATATATATATAATATATATATATATTTGTGTGTGTTTATATTATATATATAAGAACATAGATTTGCAAAAATAGGGATGAAAACTTTTACCTGCAAGGTCATATGATCGATACTCTTTCGCTCTCCTCTTACCTCTTTTCTTTCTTTACATACAGTTTACGAACCCTAAAATATATATATATTGGTGTGTGTGTTATATAGATATATATTATATATATATATATATATAGAGAAACCAATAGAGTGAAAAATGGACTGAAAAAACTTTTCCCTGCAAGGTCATATGATCGAGATCCTCTTTCGCTCTCCTCTTTTACCTCTTTTATTTTTCTTTGACATACAATTTAATTACTACCCTAATTATTATACGACATCATAAGAGAGGTAAAATGACCCACTATTAATTTTAATTGTTATTTTCTTCTAACCACCAATTAAATAAATATTAAAAACTAGCCAAAGTATTTCACAAATAAGGGTTTGATATAGTCCAAAACACCGACTTAGAATCTATCGAGAATGTTATCAATAAAAAGTTTCTAGTACCCAAAACGTCAAATGGATCATTATATTAGGTTACCAATTTACTCATCGTTCATACTCGAACAATCAAAGAGGGGAGGGAGGTGAGGTGTAAGAAAGTTGTGACGAAAAAGTGAAACCGAAAAATTATACACTAATGGAAACACCAAGTATTTAACGTGGAAAAAACCCTTAAAAAGAAGGTAAACACCACGGGGACGACAAGATCGAATTGATTCACATACCAATAAGGGGTTACAAATATTATTCTATGGTACACAACACAAGTGCTAAATAGAACAAACAATAGACTACCAACCAAAAGATAAATAGAACAAAACACCACCCAAACCCAAGCTTCTGTTCGGGACATAAATAGGATCTTTCTGACCTCCTAATCCGATCTCCACCGTTCAAATCAAACCATCAAGATGTTAGGAACCACTCAGTCCAAAATTTCATCCCGATCCAACGGTAGTTAGTTAATTGGAAAACACGATCTCAACGTACTGGTCGGAGAAAAAGACTTGCAGCAAAAGAAACCTTTTCCCTTTCTCTCTTTCTCTCTTGTTTGAAGAAAGGCTTATCAAACCTCTCTTATGTTCTGTAAGTCTTATAAAGACCAATACCAAGAGCAATGAATTATTCTTCTCAAAACCATCCTCTATTTTATAGAGTTGTGCTTTTCTATAAAGCCAAAACTAACTACAAAGAGGATTTACTATGCAATCTTTTCCTAAGAGAATTGGAAACCAAATATAAAACAGGAATAATTCCATCCTTTCCACGTAGGATAGGCCAGGACCTTTGGCTGGAACATGGGCAATAGCCCAACAAACTCCCCCCTCCAGCCAAGGGGCCAAATGGACTTCAAGTGGAGAGGGATTCTCTTGAAGGCTTCCTGAGTGCCCCAACTTCTCACAAAACTCATGGTCTACGAGGAGTCTTTCCACTTATATCATGAGTATGTAACATGTGTTGACACCCAATTGTGACTACGACCTGACCATTTTTGGAATACCTATTCGATTAAATACGTATTTAAATTTTATAATTTTTTAAGACTTTGCTTGAAAATTATATATGTTGTATGTTTTATTCTAAAAAATTCATCGTAAATTAAATGATTTCAAATTGTATAAAAATATTTTTTAATATATGTAGTATTTAATTAAATAGTAATTCCTACACTTTCCTAAATTTAAAAATTCTAGCCTATTCTATCCAATTTTTTCAATTCTACCATTGGGAATTAGAGTCTTTATTACAACATAAAGCCTCGCTTCATTCCACCATTCTAGCCAAAATTTTATTGCAATTGTAGCCATTCCATATTCAATCCAATCTGAATTTCATACCTCTAATATTTTAATCTCATCCAGTTATTTTATCAGCAAATCTAAACCTTCATATTCGTATTTAATCAATTGGTCCATATTAATCCACCTATTCTAACCTAAGTAGGGCCTAACCCTAAAAATCATTCATTCTCCTCCCTCCCTTCCTCTCAATCCGCCTCCCCTCTACCATTCTCTCTTCCCCCTATCTACAGCCGCACCCCTTCTTCTCTTTTCTACCTTCTCTCTCCCCGTAGCAGCAAGCTGCACGCAGCCAGCAGCAAACGGGCGGAGGCAGCGCACAGCCCCCTCCGCTTCCTCGTCTCCTCTCCAGAGAAAGCAGTAAGAGGCCGAGCAGCGACCAGCAGCTCCCAAGTTGCGGCAGCAACTGCTCCGGCCAGAGCTCCGCAACCGCCAGCCAGCGAGGGGCCACGGCGAACAACAGCTCAGCCGGCGAGCAAAAGCATGCATCGATGCTACTTCTCCTTCGGCTTCTCCTCTTCTCCTTTTTCCAGACGAGAAAGAGAAAGCAGCAAGAAGCTGCAGCAACCAACAGGCGCTCTCTTCTGTCTATCCTCGATTTGCTTTCTTTCTTCTTCCTTATTCCTCCACCTTCCTTTTCTCCATCGCCTCGGCCAGAGTCACTCAGGCAAGATGCCAAGGGCAGCAGCCGAGCAGCGAAGGCATGGACAGCAGCCCCCACCGGGAGAAGACATCGACCAGCCCTCATCAGCGAGTCGCCAGCAGCGCCAGGCAGATGCAACTATGAAGCAAACACGGACAAGCTTCAAAAAAAACGGATTAACACGAAGCTCCGGCGTAGTTCAAAATATTTTGTGGGTCGTTGTAGACGGATCTCTACAGATCCGTCGCGGTAGATTCTTGTATTCTATTACTATTCGGTTTGTAATCCTATGATTTATTATTCTTGTCAATAATGTAACTGTTCATTATTCTTGTCAATAATTTTGTTGATTAAAATGTTTAAAATGATAAACTGAATTGCGGGTTGTTATGATGATTTAGTTGAATTATTCCTTGATGTTTTTTATGTTAAGAGTTCATTGCTATGATATTTGATTGATTCTAGTTTGTTCGTAATAGTGTTCGGAATAATTATGAACTCGTTTGCATACATTGTACGCGAAAATTGGTTTGGCAAGAAAGGCTATAAAGTGGGTTGGTTAGTGATCCCGTTACTTTTAAATTTCTTTATCTATGTATAGCAAAATTAAAGTTTCTTGCTTGTCTGATTCGATAATATTGTTAACAATACTAAGGTGATTTTATGGTTTTGTGCTAGTTTGGAACGATTGTGTGTCTCTTTGTTAAGACAAGGTTTCCTCATATTTGTTGGCTATTGTAATTGATTCATTAATGGCTTAATTCAAGTTTAATTGGTTCTTGTTTTTTATTTTAGAAAACAGATATATTTGATTGAAAGGAAAATAATTTAAATATTTTCTTATTTTAAATTTTTTCTTTGTGAATAAATATTACTCCATTTAATTTTTATTATTAATTGTATATATTGATAATGATTATATTTTGTTTTGTTCTGATGTGGTCCTCTTTATAATAAGGAAAACAATATATTTGATTGATTCCTTCAAAAATAATTTTGTTTACTTATTTGTTCCCCATCGTTATATATAAATAAGACCCCTTTTATTTCTTTAAAAAAAACAAAAATTAAAAACTCATCAACTCTACCCCATCATCACCTCACCATAGACTCTCTAACAAGTTTCTCTCACACACTCACACTCTTGAAAGAACTCACATTATTTTTTTCAACAACTCACAAAACTTATTCACTCTCAATCAAAAATTCTCCCATCACTCTCCCTTCTCTCATTGCTCTCTCTGCTACTTTAACAAATACTAGTGAGAATCTGTAATTATTCAAGTGTTCTCGCATATTTTGCTACTTGTTCGAGTAAAAAGGGTGAAAATCAATTGGGTTGTTGCGACCGGTGGTGAGTATTTTTAACATTTATACTATCTTCACATTCACATATTTGTGTAAGATATTGCTTTTTTTATGTAGAATTGTCATTAAATAATTGCAATATTGTTTACTCACATTGACTAATAAGTGTGATTAATTGGAGTTATTTGATACTTTGACAGGGTTCAAAAACTTGGAAGTTCAAGTTGAAGATAATTGACGAAAGATTATTTGCTGATTTGAATGTATTATATATATATATATATTATATATATATATATATATATATATATATATAATATATATATAGTTATTGTTGCCTATTATTTATTCGCATGTTGTAACCAATTGTTAACTCTAAAAGATGCATCTAATAAAATTTATTTGGGGGGGTCGTCTGGGGAGGGGGCTTTATATGCTTTACTTGTTCATTAAATTTTTTAGGAAATCATGCCTATAGGTTTGTCGTAATCCGCCTAGATTTAATATTGTAGGTGTATAATCTAATCATTTTCAATTTGGCTTGACGCTTTGTTAACCACGTCTTAAAAAAATAACTAGATCCCCAATTAATTTTTTTTTTTTTGAATGTTTTTTTAAAATCAAATCCTAATATCTAGTAGGTGTTAGATGTTTAAAAATATATTATAAATTTTAATTTGTCTTACTCGCGTAGAAACTATGTTTAAGTATTAAATTGTTCAATCATTTACAAAATCATTGCATATCTATGTTGACATTATTTTTTTTAACACCTAGAAATTAATGTCTATTAGGGTGTTGAATAAACTTTAGCATATCATAAAAAAAATTTGTTTTGTGCATATGTGAGCGCTCCCCCTAAAAGTAGTTAATATTATTTTAATTAGTATCCTATTTGTCTTCCGCATTTCATGATGCAATAATTTGTTTTTTTATTAATAATAAATTAGAATCATTCATGCATTTAAAAACTTGGCTTTTCTTTAAAAATATTTCAATCAAAAACGTGTAACATAATTTCTTAAAAAGTCATTATTCAATCTTCTTTTAAAACTTGGATTGATTTGTGACATTTTCATTTTGAAAATAAAGTATAAGACACTATCTCCTAACCTATCGTTAGTGGGAAGTCAAAGGAACTACGAGGTCTTAGTTCCAAATTTTTAAACCGACGCATCCTCGGAAGTCACTACCCTTGAATTTCAAAAGGGAATTATGTGGATCTATTGTTTATGTGCCTACATGTAAAACTAGATCTTTTTAAATCACTTTTTTTCAAAAAAAGTATAAACTATTATTTTTTTAAGACCGACCTTAAATCAAAAGTGTTTCTATGGTGGAGGAGTGCAATCAAACACAAGTACGTGGCCCTCATCACTATACAAGATAACAAAATTTTTTAAAATTGAAAAAATTATATATCAAAACTTGCTCAGGTTTCAAAACTTTACTTTTGCACATATTAATTGTTTTAATTATTGCCAATTTTTGTCATAACATAGCCTCGTATGTTAAAATAAATAAAAATAAAAATTGATTGTTTATTATTGCGTCACTTAGCCTGCATGTTTAAATAATTTATAGAATTAACGGTGTTAACGTGTTTCACTAGAAAGCATATTAATGAATAAAATGAAGTGGGACCGTGATTGCTACTTGTAACCCCCACATAAATAGAATGAGATACGGGCAGGGGGACCCCCACCCACTTGTGACCTCGAGGGGATCCTAACCACATTCCCCTCGAGGTTAATTTGAAACCCTTACCCTAATCTCTGGCTAGTTGACCTTAGTAAGAGCTTAGTTAGGTTATATAGGTTCCCTAACGCGCTAACTCGGTTAGGTGGCGACCCTCAAACTCGAAATCCAAAAAGAGTTGTGAGGTCGTGCACAAAAACCCGTTTTCTGACAAAAATGGGGCGCGACAGAATGAGAGCCTCCGCTGGGGTCGGATCATTAGGTTATTACCAGTACGTGGTAATGCTATTTATGTGGGGTTTGGGGTTCACTTTTATTTGTCATTCAATACTTGTTAGGTGCTTACCCACATTTTAGCTTATTTTGTTGACTTTCGCTCTGGTTCTGGTGCTTATCTTAGTTTCTCTCCATGTGCCATCCCTTTCCCGTTTACTTAATAGTTATTACCATGTTCACATCTTTCAAGTTTCCCCTTATTTGCTTATTAACAGTTTAACCCATACCCTCTTCCTTATTTGGGGTATTTTTTTAATTCTTTATATGTTTAATTTCCTTTATTTCCATGATATTGATCTATCTTTAAGTTTATAAACTGTCTATATGTTACCGCCCTTTCCAATTTAATGCTAAATGTTTTTTATTGCTTTGTTAATGGGCATCCCGCTATACTTCCCCCAATTGGGGACCCTCTTTCTTTATTTTGTTCTCGTGAGGTTGTGCCTTTGCACCTCTCACAAACTACTCCAATCCTATTCAACGAGACCCAGTTATAGAGAGGGGTCGGCATATGCGGGACGTATAAAGATAGTTTTACTACGCGAAGCCACGAGCCTCTCGCTAGAATGCCTTTCAGTCCGTGTCAAGCCAAACGCGTAGAAGTCCTGGTTAAGTTCATACATGGCATAAAGCCTTAGGTGTTTGACCCTTGGTGTCAATCCAAACTAGTAGCCAACCCTTCGTGCTAAAAGGGCCCAACACCCTAGACAAATGCTATTATGTGTCCACGTGATCATAATAAATTAAAAATCCAAGCCAACATTGTTCAAAAATGGAGTTTAGAAGTCGTTTGTTATTTGTTTGAGAGTTCATGGCCACCCTCACTTTCTCAAACACAAATGGTTGGTCAAAGTTAATCCCATTTTGGAAGATGGTTTTGTGCGATGAAAAGATGAGGAAGATGGGTGGCTCGCAAACTTCCCAACACCGACTGTGACCGTTTACCCTAGAAAGAGGAACAGGTATTGTGCCTAACATTGGAAGCAACATAATTAAAGTTTTTTTTTTCCTCTTTATCCCATGTGTTATCCCTAGCCCTTTAGGGATCTCTAGAGTGATGTAATAAACAGAAATGATTTCAATAATTGAAAGTCGTGTTGATTTCTAACTCTAAACCTCCCAAATTGGCAAAAAGCTGAATTAGTTATTGTGCACACTTATGTGCGCTTAGGGCCACCTTCGGTCAACGAGGCTTCCTTTGCATTAGGTCGTGTATCTTAAATAACGGTTTGATTATCCCAATTATGCAATGTCTTTAACTTGGGATTTATTTGTGATTTTTGTTTTTTATTTATTTTATATTTACAATTATGTGACGTATTCTATATTAACTGTTATAATGTCCCACTTTGAGTTATGGTCATTCATTTGAATAGAATTTGGGCGCACTATTATATAACTCGATTTTGTATTTTGCTTTACTTCTTTGATAAAGGTTGTCTAGTATTTGGATATTGGCCGAATAAGATCGCAGATATGGAACAAATAGGTTAAACCTTCGAAAAAATCATATCTTCCGTCCAACACAAGTACCTTTTGGGACATACTTTCCTCATCCATTTCCTTACTCACACCCTCTCTCAACAAAGGTCTCCAATACGCTCCAACTTTGATTTGCTTCAGGAATATGAGGGAATAGATGCCAAAATAGGAAGTCCTTAGCTAGAGCCTGCGCGAAAAATGCATGACTGGGAGGAAAAAGAGGTTAATGGGGATTACATTCAATACCTACTCATGACCTAAGGTGAATAAAAACTTATGGTCTACACCCAGGAGTGTGAGTGTGCCGTCGGGATTAAAATTTCCAAAAGCAACATGTTTGCTGGACGTGGGGATCATTCGCACATCCTCAATGATTTTTGAACAGAGGCTAGTTGGCTTACAAAACAATGAACCTCTCTAAATGAGGTTATTTATTCAAAGCGTATCAGGGAATTAGCCTTCACTCGTGGGTACGTCAAAACAAGACTTTAACCAAATGTGCTCGCATGGGAAGACATGCTCGAGGGATCTTGTGGTGGAACAATCAAGTTTAATAAGACAGGTTTGACCCTACAATGTTAATTTGATCAAATTGAAGGAAAGAAATTAAGTCATGCATCGTTTTGAGGAATACGCGTCAATACGATGGAAGAATGGTAAGCCTCCAGATACGTCACTACCGCATGATGAAGAGTGAAGTTGTCCAAACTCTCATCAGATCACTTGAGGGTATATACTAAAAAAACCCTGTTCTTGCTGGTATTCAAGTTTCACAGTCTTATTCGAATGGAAAAAAGAGTGTAGAATATGGCATCAGTCTGGAAGAAATTGTGAACACAAATTCCTTTTCAGTTCCTGAGAAAGACTCATTAGATGAAGGAACGAAAGATTGCATCAATATAAACCTCCGAAACAAGGAAATCAGATATGAGCAAACATGCTATCTTGAGCCTTCCCAACTTCGGGTTATTCTCAACATAAGGTGAGGGAAAACCTCGTGTCTCTCTCCCGTAAAGGGAAACTTTTGACTGACTTTTCCAGAGATTAGGGCCAAACGGACTTCTAAGATGGCAAAATAAATGGATGGTATTCCCAAGCACTCTACTTCAAACTTTGACTATCTAAAATTGTGCCCTGACCATTCCAAATCAGTCAAGGTAATGACACCGAAGACAAAGGAATGTGCAGCATTGAGAAATAAGATTCCGAATTGATTGAAAAAGGAAAAATTATTAGTGCAACAGACGACAAAAACAACCAATTGCAATCCTTCTATGGCGAATACATTCATCGTTTCAAGAGAACCCTACAAAGTTGTGATTGTTAGGCACTTGAACAAGGGAAGCGTAAATCACATCAGACGAAATTGATATGGACAAGACCTTATGACAAAGTGGCTCTATTGTTCTAAAGGGGACTGTATGCAAAAGCCGGTCCTATTCCTTTCATTTTTTTTTTCATTGAATTTGAACTCCGTTTGACATGATTTCCTTTTGGATACTAGGCAAACCCTTGATGGGTCGGATCTCTATCAAAGTAAATTTTATTTCTCTCTCATTCAAACACTCCTTTAAAATTCAAATCTAGGCTAATTTGACAATCATGAACCATAATTGACACTTGGATTCGAATCGAGCCTTAATATCCAAAATACAAGACATCACTTTCTTTGGAACGTACCAATTTTTTCTTGAGTTGAAGCATGGATAAAAACTTTCTCTACTAATAAAAGTAGGGCAATTTTTTGAGGAAACCTCACAAATTTTCAGATGGGGATATTTAACAAGGCGAGTATATACTTAAAATGGGGAGAAAAAAATTTTTGAGAAATCCTCAAAAATTTCATCACACGGAATTGCAACTCTAAAGGAAAAAAAACAAGGCACGGTATGACCCTCTCGACCTTTTGAATTCCGATTTTCTTCGGGGATGCAGGAACAAAATTATAAGAGACATTACTGTCATATTAGGAGTATATGTAGTCATTACTATCCTCAAATTATTTTGAAAGAGGGGCTAATTAATCAACTTTCTCTACGATTGACTGAGATATATTTAAGCTCTCCCGCTATTATAATACGAATTTAGGATCTCGCCTACCAATAGGATGTTAGGGCTCGTCTGCCTACAAATACGCCATTTAGGCCTCGTTGCGCTTAACACTACGACACTTTAGGGCTCGCTGCCTTACAAACGTCATTAGGCTCGTCTGCCTTATTAGATAAGAACATAGGTCCTTCCGCTTACAATAGGAGTTTAGGGCTAGTCTGCCTTACATTATTATGACCATTAGGCTCGTTACCTTACAATCGGAAATATTCGGCCGAGGCTTACAATACGGACATTTAGGCTATTCCGCTTACAATAGGTTATTTTAGGCCTGGCCTGTACAATAGGATATTAGGCTATTCGCATTACAATAGGATTGTTTAGGATCGTCTGCCCTACAATACGAACATTTAGGATAGTCTGCATTACAATACGACGTGTTAGGCTTCCGCCTACAATAGGATATTTAGGTCATCTGAACTACAATACGGAGTTTAGGGCGCGTTGACGGCTTTTATTTTACAAGACGAACATTTGGCTCTTCCGCCTAAAATAGGTGTTTAGGCTTTTCCGCCTTAAATATGAGTGTTAGGCTTCGTCCGCTTTAAAATGACGTTTAGACTCCCTTATAAACTAGATATTCGCCTATATTATTTTATCTTTATATTATCAAATCTATGGAGTTTGACGTTATCTTCAGAGATGGGGTTCAATCCTTCAGAAGTTACCCAGACTATAAGGCTTGCCGTAAGTCTCAAACAGATACGCTTTTTTCACCTCTGGTCCTATATTAGAACGCATATTTTTTATTATTATTGGTCATACTTTAATCTATTTATAAGCTAACTTTCACTAGAATTGCAGAGATTGATCGAGCGGCCCTTGATTACAATTATCCACGCTATCTCTAATCAAACAATGACTCTATAATTTCTTCGCTTTTTTCATACTGCTAGAACCCTTGCTTCAAATGCCGATAACTCACTCTATCATGTTGCTTTTATGTCATGTCTTTTGGACACTCGTAGCTCTATTTTATCGCTACCTATCTTATCCATTTTCAAGCGATTATCGTGTCTTTTCAAAACTATAACCTTAGCGCTCTTCAACTTTTACGATTTCATTTGCTCTTTGAATCTAGAACTACACCTACGACCTGATTCTCGTATAAAACAGAGATATGTAGCGGACTTAAAACCAAAGTCCGGTCGTAACCGTTTCAACTCTGATCGTTTGCAATTTGATCCAACTGACATCTCTCGGTCGTCGGAACAAAGGCTACTAAGTCAACGGGGTTGCCGGACAATTCTTTTCATTCTCAATAAACCAGGGGCAGTGTTGACACCCAATTTGGACCGACTTTTTGGACCCTTTTTAGGAATGCTATTCGATTTTAAATACGTATTTTAAAATTTTAGAATTTTTAATCGACTTTGGCTTGAAAAATTATATATTTAGTAGTGTTTATTCTATAAAATCATCGTAAAATAACATGATTTTTTCAATTGTATAAAAATATTTTACTAATGTTAGATTTTAATTCAAATAGTTAATTCCTACACTTTCCTTAAATTTGTAAATTCTAGCCTATTCTATTCCAATTTCTTTCAATTCTAGCAATTTGAATAAGAGTTTATACAATCATAGCTCTCTTTCATTTCCAATTTCAGCCAAATTTTATTGCCCAATTGTAGCCCATTCCATATTCCAATCCGAACTGATGTCAATGACCTCTCATCTTAAGCTCATGCCATTATTTGATCAAGCAAATTCCAACCCTTCATTCTCGTATAAATCAATGTCCATATTTATCACCTATTCTAACCTAAGCGTAGGGCTTTTTTTTTGTCGGACCCCTAAAAAAATCATTTCATTATCCTCCCTCCTCTTCCTCTCCATCCACCTCCCAGCTCCCTTCTCTCTTCCCTACCCTCTCTCAGCCGCACCCCCTTCTTCTCTTCTTCTCTTTCTTCTAGTCCAAGTAGCAGCAGCGCTGCCACGCAGCCAGAGGGCACCGGCGCCAAGGCAGCGCAAACCCCCCCGCTCTCCTCGGTTTCCTCTTCCAGAGAGAAAGCAGCAAGATGGCGTTACTCTTATAGCAGCAGACACCAGCAGCTCAAGTTGCCTTGTCGGGCAGGCAAAACTGCTCCGGCCAGCCAGCTCCGACAACCCAGGCCAGGGCGAGTGGGCGGGCCACGGCGAACAAACAGCTCAGCGGGGAGCTAGCAGCATCGGCTGCTCATCCTTCACTCTCCTCTCTCTTTTTCCAGAGGGAAAAGCAGCAAAGAAGATGCAGCAACCCCCCAACGAGATTCGTCTCTCTTCTGTCCTCTCTCGCTCTTATTCTCTTCTCCTCTTCATGAATCTTACCCTCTTTTCTCATCGCCGGGCAGAGCACTCAGGCAGTTGCAAGGCTAGCAGAGCGAGCGCAAAACAGAAGGCCATGGACCGCAAGCCCCCACACGGTGGTAGAAGACATCGACCAAGCAGGTCCTAATCAGCGAAGTTAGTACGCAGCCAGCGCAGGCAGAGCAAATATGAAGCAAACGGACACGCTCACAAATGGATAACACGAAGCTCCGGGGTAGTTCAAATATTTTGTGACGTTTCGTAGAAAGGATCTCAACAGATTCGTCCGGTATATTCTTATTCTTATTACTATGGTTTTGTTTCCTATGATTTATATTCTTGTCAATATTTAAACTTTGTCAGTTTATTGTCAAATAATTTTGTGAGAAAAATGTTTAAAATTATAACTGATTGCGGGGTTGTTATGCTGATTTAGTGAATTTCTCTTGATGTTTGTTATGTTAAGAAGGCATGTGCGATGATATTTGCATCGTGATTCTAGTTTTTCGTCATAGTTCTGATTAATTTGATCGTTTGGCATACATTGTATCGAAATTGTTTGTGCAAGAAAAGGATAGATGGTGGTTTTATATCCCGTTATTTAATTCTCTTTATCTCTGGTAGCAAATTAAAGTTTCTTGCTTGGTCTGATTTGTATAATATTGGTTAATCAATACTAAGGTGAGTTTATGGGTTGATGCATAATTTGGAAGAACGATTTGGTCTCTTTGTAAGACAAGTTTTCTCCCTTATTTGTTGGCTATGTTATTGGATCAAATGGCTTAATTCAAGTTTGAAGTGGTTTCTTAACTGGTTTTATTTAGGGAAAAGCTATAGTGATTGAACTGGAAATAAGTTAAAATATTTCTTATTTTAAATTTTTTCTGTGTGAATAAATATTACGCCCTATTATTTATTTCTTACTTGTATTAATTGGTAATGAAAATATTTTGAAAATTTTTCTGATTTGGTTCCTCTTTTAATAAGGAAAAAAGTATATTTGATTGATTCCTTAAAAATATGTGTGTACCTTATTTGTTTCCCCCTCTTTACTATATAATTAAACCCTTTTATTTCTTTAAAACAAAAAACACTCATCACCGCATTACAACTGCTTTCAATCACATGACTCTCTAACAAGTTTCTTCTCACACACTCACATCTTGAAAAGAACGCACATTATTTCAAACAACCAACACGTGTCCACTCTCATCACAAAATTACTCCATCACTCTTCCTTCTCTTAATGCTCTCTTGCACTTTAAACAAATTACCATTTGAGAAATCCGGAATTATTCAAGTGTTCTTCGCTATTTGATACTTGTTCGAGTCAAGGTGGAATAATGGTTTGCTAAAGGTAGTATTTTAACATGTTACTCTATCTTCACATTCACCTATTGTGTGTAAGCTATTGCTTTTGTTTTTATGTAGAGAATTAGTCATTAAATAATTGCATATTGTCTCACTTGACTAATCAGTGTGATTACTGTGTAGTTATTTGATTACGTTGAAAGGTTTCAAACTTGACGAGTGACGTTGAAGATTAATTGAAGAAAGATTTATTTGTGATTTGAATGTTATGGATGTTGACTTAGNAACTAAGAGGGTAGTTTAGGGTTGCTTTGGTGTGTATTGAAGGAGGCATTGCATACTTCCTTCATATCTACCTTAGTGAGTCTTAGGATAATTCCAAGGTAGGAAACTCTTAAGGAAATTGAGTTCACTTTCTCTTTCACTTGGCCTTGGAAGTTCACTCATTTAGTATAGGAAGTTCATTGTAATTACTCAAGTTAAATTTATTGTGAATGCTTTAAATGATTCATTGTCAATGTTAAAATGTATTTACTGTAAATGCTTAAGGAGTTCACTGCCAAGGTCAAGTTGGTTAGTGTAGGTTTTACAAGATTTTAGTAAATGTTTCCTGTCGTTAAATTATGGGAATTCTTATATTTGTTGTAAATAATGGTTAGTATGATATTTTGCCTTTGTATTCATGAATGTTTTATTTAAATTGCATGAAAAGCTATTTTACTAAAATGTCTTTTTACATGTTTTTGCATATGCCATACTCGGTAAATGTTTTGTACTAACCCCATACTTTCCTATACTTATAAGTATAGGTTGGAATTTTTGAAGGTTTGTAGGCAGAAGGAAGAGTGGGAAAGTTTCTCTCAAGGCAAAGTATGTCCTCATATATTCGAGGCATAGTCCTTTTCTTAGTTTTATTAAAAGACTTTTATGTATTGATTTCAATGTAAAGGGTCGTGTCCCTAGATATTATATGTGTGTCTTCAGTTTGCTTATGGCGATAAGATTTTATTAAGTATTTATGAAAGATTTCCTTTTTATTAAATTATTCGTGAAAAGTTTAATATTGCACTACTTTTCATGTCCTATGTAATGAATGCTAGTTGAAGGGCTTGTACAAGACCCAAAGGGTCAAGTACGCCCGGCCATGATACAAGAGTTCCTCCTAACTTCTAGGGGGTACTTTCGGGTCGTGACATATTGATTTGTAGAAGGTATACAATTGATTGAACAAGTATTAAAAAAATAAAAAAATTGAGCTTGCATAGACCAAGACTACCTTTGAAATGAGAAGACTGTTAATTTAGTTAATCAAAAGATAATTTTTTTTTGCTGAAAATGACTTCTATTAATCCTCTCATGCCCGATCTTTTGATATTACCTAGTCACTCTAGCCTTTGACTTCACAATTTTTTTTCTCATCACAAGTGCTTGATTCTATCTTTAGTTTGGATTACATTTGTGATGTATATAATTCCTAATTAATGCTAATGTTGGGTTTGAATTTCTGGTTCACGTCTATCTCCTATGTTGTGCAAATGTTTTGCTACAGCTAACTGAGTTCTTGATTTTTTTTATTGTGTTTGTGTAGGTGATAGCCCTAGTGTCCATGAGTAACGAATTTTTTCTTGTTATGGTGTATGCCTTAACAGTGTTTTATTCTGTCAAAAGGGGAAGTGCATACTTGTGTAATAGTTATAACCAATTGGTCTAACTTGATCTCTAATGTGTTTTGCTTTGTGTGTTGAGTTTTAATAACCGAAATTCACAGATTGATCAATTCACAGAAGAAGCAATGGTTGTCATCATCAAAGGTGAAATTTGATAGGTAACATGAATATGTATATTTAAAGAGTGACAAGATTGCATCATGAAACAAGTTCAGCAAATATGATCTGAGTTTGACAAGGCCTATAGGAAGATAGAAAAGAAAAAACCCTGGCAGCATGTATATGAGTCATGTGTGTACTTACATATTTAACGCAGCAAATAAAATTTGTCATTATAAAAAAGGCGAAATTTGTTAGAACGAGAAAGAATTTGATAATTGACAAATAGAGGAATAGATGAAAGAAACAGGTTGCGTGACGTGTTCCTTTCAGACTGAATCTGACTTGGATAAGGTGAATGTTAATCACGCGAATTAAAAGTTATAAAGCTATGGAAGTATTGCTTTTTCGACGAGCAACCAGTACAGAAAGTTTCCTTTTATAAAGGCGTTCGCAAGCAAGGTAGTTTTCTTAATCAAATAGGATATCTAAGAGAAGTAGGAAATAAAGATGAAAGAAGGAAAACTACTTCTTACTTGTTTAAGGAAAACTTACGATAGAGAGGAAAGAAGCGTAAGATTTATTGGGCAGTGATAAAGAATCCAAGTTGAACTTAACAAGGTTTTGTAGGGGCAAAGTTGATTCAGACAAGGAGTTGAAGACGCATCCAAGACAACTTCGAGTTAAACTAGGAGTTCCACACAAAAGAGGAGTCCTACATGAAGTAGGATTTCTAGTTGAAATAAGTTTGGATTCAAGTCCAAATCTATATAGAGGGAAGTGTCACTTGAGAAAAATTGGCACTTACAGAGAGAGAAGATCAAAACACGGTCAAGAGGTTTGAGAGAGTTTGAGAGTTGCTTGGGGAGTTGCCAATTGTGAGAAAAAATTGTAAGATTGTAATTAAAAATTTTGATTACAGTCGAAGGTGTGTGTGTAGGATTCGTCTAACAAGTTTGAGAAAAATTGACAGACAATAGACGACTTAAACCTGGGGGTTTTTTTGTCTTGGGTAGTTAGGAATTAGAGTTATAAGTCCTAATTCCTTAGTTACATAGGTTTGTAATCTTGTGTTGAGACTTGAAGGTTAATAAAGTGAGTTAAATTCTACAGAGTGTAGGTTCTGGTTTTACCCTTATGAGTTGAGGTTTTCCGCGATAAAATATTGTTATTATTTATTTTTTTGCTTCATAAAATGTAACTGTTGTAATCTGCAAAGGAACATATAAACATACTTGTTCCTTGGAGAATTTGGGTGCAGAATTCCAACATTAGGTTCTGTTTGTCAGTTTGAAGGTGCCTTTATTTTAAGTTTAAGAATGTAGCTGCTCATTTTTGCAACTAAGCGCCTCTCGTTCTTATCTCGTATATGCCTCAAAACATATTTTGTTCCGCTGATTTGCTTAGTTTCAGACTACGGGATTATTTGATTGTGGGTAGTATAGGTCTTGAACATTATAAACTCATTTATTCGATGTTTTTTTTCTTACATCTTGATATCAATTTCCTTATCTTTCATGACTAAAATGCCTATTGAGATCCATGTTTCCTTGCATTGTTGTTTTTGCAATATTGTTTGTTAATATAAGTGGCATACTTTAATATATTGTTAACACGGAAAGTGGTCAAATTATTATGTCTTCTGTTCGGTCTTACAGTTTGTCGTTTAATCACAAGATTCACTGTTTGTTTGTATCCCAGCCCCCACACCCCCCCCCCCTCCCAATATTGGTAACTCGATTGGTGGTAATTTGATCTGCTTTCCTTTTCTCATATAAGTTTTGTTTATTATAATCTTTGTTGGCATTTTGACATTTCATACTTGCTTAGGTTGAGTTCTAGTGTTACCATTGTAACTTTCTCCTTATCCCCGTCCTCATTTGTTTTGCCGACTGTTTGAAAGTCATTGTTCCTGTTAGTTGGGTGACTGTGAATATTGATAACTTGGCTTTGAGTCATTTAACAAATAGTGAAGTGAGTTACAAGGGTTATGTTCTCCCTCCTTATTTCCTATCCTTACTTTAATGTCAAGAATGATATTATCATGTTTATCTCTTTTGCGATTCATTAACAACCTTAGTGCTCCTGTCTTTTTTTTGATCAAACTTGTCATCGGTTTTTTCTTTATATTTAAATGAATTTGCCGTAAAATTCATTGTGAATTTATTCATTTATCTATGCGTTGTATGTTTACCATACTTATGGATATAATATATGCTGTGTGAATATTTGTTTCTCCTGCCTACTCACTTGATTATAATCCCAATTAATTGTTTTGTTCTAATTTGAGATTTAAGCAGTAGTGATTATTCCTCTCCTTATTCTATACATTTATCTTTGAATAATATACAAGTATATCATCAGAACCTAGCATATATGTGAGATTTGAAGTGATGTTCATCGTGGTTGTCAAATAGAAAACTAGCTTATTTTTTCTTCGTGTGACTTCAAAAAAAAAGTTCTCATCACCTGCCTATGGAGAAAATCTCCTCTGATTCTCATTAACAAATTTGGTAGTGGAGGATATGCGAGTGGATCTACATGCCGGCGAAGCCACTGGGATTGTCCAACTAAATCACGTGTTGTGGACCAATTTTTACGGCTTACTCATTTTGAATTGCCTGATATTCCAATCAATTTATGGTGGTTTTTTTAAATCATGGACCATCTTGAAGACTAAACATCAATAATCCAGTTTTGCGGGTTATTTGAGGTGACTGTTAGTTGAATTTTTCTTTTCTAATGTTGTTTGATCTGTTTTAAGCAATAACATTGTTTCATCTCACCTGTTGCTAGTTCAATTCCTCTTTATATCTGCTTGATTAGTTCTGTGGTTGGAGCTTTGCTATTATTATTTAAGTTTTTTTGTTATGTGTTTGAATTGTTGGGTATTCCAACCGTCTGAAGTACTCTATTTAAGGTTACTTAGTTTTCTCTATTTGAATTTAGACCTTTAGTTGGAGTTGACTATTTCCTATTGAACCTTTATATTGAGAATTTTAGTACTTTCTCTGCTTATTTTCTTTGATATTGTGAGTTGATAATTGGAAAATGAAATGATTAAACAAGGTAGAAAAAAAAAAAGAAAAATTTCAGATAAGAATAATAGTAAGATTGTTTCTTATCATAGGTCAGCATCAGTTAAACAATTTTGGTTTCTGTAAGACTTACGTTAGATTTGCTTAGTATCAAAATCACTTAAAAATTTTTTCTGTTACAACCTTGCTGAAATTCGGGAAAGCACGTCTCTTCAAATAATTGCGGTGACTATTAAGGCACCACAAATCAATACAGGTAATCCTAATATTTTTTCTAACGTTTTAACCACACAGAACAAATAACGTCGTCAATTATTTAGTGATGGAACTAACTTGTACAATGTTGAATATGGAGCTACTAAACCAACCTCATTATCATCATTCATTTATTATTAAGTTCCCAAAATAAGCCTTTAATTTAATTTATGTTAGTGAACATACAAGAGACCTTAATTGCTATATCTCTTTTCATGACCTTGGAATGAATCAGGTTAATTGTAAAGGACATATATGTGATGATCTTTACATTCTTAATAAATTATAATCTCGTTCTATTGCATGCTAATATTCCTTTTTATTTCTTTCCTTAGTTATCTTCTAATACTATTGTTTTTACAATTTACCTTTTTAGTCACCCTAGTCATACTCACAATCTAAGACCCCAAGAAATCCCCATAGATTGTGAAGAAATTAGAAATTCTAACTATCTAACTGCTGCGATCTACTACATCGATTTGAGCAACCCTCTAGTGCAGCATAACTATCAAAACGGAATCAAGTGGCAGATATTTAGCTGAGGAAAGGACTAGGTTACAAATGGACAACTCCTTTCTGTTATATAGTTTCCCCGTAGTTTGCAATGAAGAAGTTGAAAGCAGAGAGACAAGCAGGATCTTCTTTTGTAGATATATTAGGTCAACTAGTATTAGTAAAATTGTAATAATCTCTCTCCATCCCAAATACTGCAGTGTTCTTTCACTATAGATCTTGTAATGATACATATCAAGATATAATATATTAGTCCCTTCGTTTAAAAAATAATTATCTCCTTTTCCATTTAGCTGTTTAAAAGAATATAATAGACCTCTCTCAACATGACATATTATACGGCCACAAGATAAGATCAATTTGATACATTTGAATAATTTTATTTAAGACCAAGCATTCAAAATCTTATTTATTCTAAACTCCGTATAGTCAAAAAGGTATATATGTGAAAAGGCAGTACATCTTTTGTACCAAAAAAGAAGTTATTTCTTCAATCCTTTCACAATTACAAGAAGTAATACCTATATTAAATGATATACAAACCAAAACATTATGAACAATAAATAATGAGGCAATCAATCCTTTTCATGCACTATGATAAAATTGAATATATAGATTACTCCAATAAAGGGGAAATATAAAGTCCTATTATTGTTTGATTTTTTTAATTAGAATATTTCCATTTATAGGCAAAAATGAAGCCTAAATCTCAAGTTGGATTATAAAACAAACAATATTTACTTAGGTCAATTGAGATGATACTTAAAAAGGAAATCATTAACATAATCCTCATCATTTTATTTCTAGAAGTGAACTTTTTTTTGACTATCTTCTTATATTGAACCCTCAGTAGCTTTCGCTCAACCCTACATATTGTTTTAATCGTAAAAAAAGATGACCGTTTCGAAAAATCGATCAAACTTATGACTTGAAAAGAAATCAATTTTAAAAGTAACAGAGCGCCATTTATTTTTAAAAAAATAAGAAAACTTATAATCTATTTCAAAAGATTTAAACAGATAAAATCAATTGAAATAAAAAGAGTTTTAGTTCAATATACATTCTGAAAAGGAATTAGGCCCTCGAAAGTCATTAACTTACGGTTAACCAGCGATATGACTTTTTAAAATTTAACTAAGTTAAGTAAAGGAAAATAATATTAAATTGTTACTTTAAGTAAAAGACGACATAACTCTTATTTACACAAATAAACTATATGTAGCTAAACATATAAATAATCAAATAATAGATATTTCAAGATTAAGAAAGACTATATTGGAAAACTTAATTAAATTAACCATAAAAAGATAAAGTTAGTTAATCAATAACAAAAATAATAAAGAGGAAAATAGGGAAAATTGAACTTGGGCCATTTTTTCAAATTCTCAAATCTGTGGGCCTAATCCTGTTTAAGACTAAACAAATTGCCCAAACAATGGGCTTTGGTCAATCCTTCCAAAGAATCTGCTGAAATTCCCTTGGGCTTTTGGACCACTTCTCTGAAAAATATGTGTATATTTTTTTAGGGAAAATTGAATATAATAGAAAATTAATAACCTAAAATAAACGGAGTAGCTAGTGTTTGATTTAATTGTGCTCCATAACAAACGTTTGCAAAAAATTGTCAGGCGCCTCTCTCCCAAATATCTCGCTCGCCACTCTCCTCCAATCTCTCACTCGCTTCCTCACTTTTTATACAAACACAAATGTATTAGAATTGCTTCTAATTGTATAAAGCAGAGAAAATTGTTTAAATACATATATTTTTGTTCCCCTCTCTCCCATCTTCCAGATCTCGCTCGCCACTCTCCCAAATTCGCTCGCCACCCTCGCCTTTCTCACTTATACAAACAGAATCGGAATGTATAAATTGTGTTTCTGTTTGTATAAAGCATGAGAAAATTGTATATACACATGCAAGTACATATATTTTCGTCCTAAACACTTATAATTATACAATAAAAATACTCCCCTGCCCTGTTTCTTTTGTGTTTCTCACTTTCTCGTTTTATACAATTTTCAAATTGTATCTAATTTCTCTCTTTCTCGTTTTATACAATTCGATTCAATTGTATATTCCTTGTCAAGTCTCTTTTGTCTTTCTCTCTTACTCATTTTATACAAATTCAAATCGTATATAATCGTTCTATACACTTATAATAATACAATTCGTTTTTATACAGTTCTCTGCTCAAGTGTCTTTCTCTTTCTTGTTTTATACACTTCGTTTTATATAACTTGCTTCAACCGTATATGTATAGCGAATTATACAGTTTCTATGTTTGTTATGGAGCGCAATTATGCAAACGTTGCTATAGCATACAAATATGAATTTTTATTTTCTATACGTGAAAGTTGCCCTATTTTTTATGTCTACCACTGTATATGGGTTGTATCTCAACTTGTTTTTAGCTTTTCGGAACGTATATTCAATTTCCAGCCACTGTACTGCCTTCAACCTGTTTGTTGGCTATTTTTGGACTCAATAAAGGGAAACATTTCCAAAAGAGAAAATGCAAGGAGAATTTGGGCAGATTTCACAACAAAAAGAAGAAAGAAACGAGTTAGTAAGTAAAAAAGACACACATTAACCAGAAAATATTTGTATACGAGGGAAGTTCGAATTAATGAAAAATGTATTTTATGGCTGCTAGAATTTGGCCCAACATTTGGCTTCTTAAAATAATTAGGCTAGAATTGAATTTGCGTTCACCATGCAAATCTATATTATAGCCAATTGAAGTCCCAAACATAGCCAAATTGAATAATTGAATTAATGAGTGAAATTGGCTAAAACTGAAGTAAGATCAATTAACATAATGATCTTCTTAATCTTGACGAAATAAAATAATCATTTTAATTATAAACAATTATATAAACCAAATTAATTGTCAAAATATTTTACTAAAAATAAAATCTTTTAAGATGATTTTGAATATTGACGAAATATAATTAATTATATACAAAATTATATAAAACAAATTTGTCATTTAAAATAAATATATATATATATATATATATATAATGACAAAATACTTTAAAATAAACATGAAATATATTTGAATTTTTATAAAAATTAGTTATTATAAATTGTTTAAAAATTAATTATTATTAAGGAGGATCCACGCATATGAGTAAATTCAAATGAACTATGGTAGATTCAAAATCTTGAATCCATCAGGTCATGATTACTGCAAAGCTAATAATTATCTAGGGCATTGTACATATGTATTATAAATTTCCTAAACAAAGTACAAATAATAAATTTTGGACCCTAGTTAATCAAAGGACTTATACTTGAATCGTGAACTTTGAGTCATAAAGTTCTAATTTTAAATCTCACCTTCTATATGTGATATTTAACACCATTATTTTAATATAAAATTTAGGAAGAATAGTCTGGTGGATCCTCGTTCTTGTATCGGATTGTATTATGGATACTCTTACTTAGCATTTTGTCATCTGGACCCCTGAACCTATCCAAAACCAACATTTTAAACACTTTTTTTTGATGTGGCATCCTCTGTGGAATTAACCCACATGGAATGTGTGATTCAGTCGAAGGAAGAGCGTGAGACGCCTTAAAAAGACACTAACGGACATATTTTGACCTTTCTTTAATTCACTCAACACCATTGTTAATGCCTTTTTGAGTTTTTTTCTTTCTTTTTGTCTCAATCTCTTGTAAAAAAAATTCTCTTTTATTTTTGGTGTCTTTTATTTTTTCCTTCAATCTACTCGTATCATTTTTTTTGTTTGATTCTATTGTATTTTTGTTGGTCTTCATGCTGACAATTCGATGTTGCTACTGTGGAATATATGTTGAACTAAAGACATCAAGAACACCAACTAATCTTGGAAGAATGTTTTGGAGCTGCCAAAAATAATCATCCGGCAATGGGTGTGGATTTTTCCGATGGGCTGATGCTAATGAACAATACAACATCAACAATTCATCAACGAGTTCAAGGCAAGCAAGACAAGGAAGACAAGGAACACATAGAAGACAACAAAGGCAAGGAAGACAAGGATCAAAAACTAGTATTGATATCACTGTTATTATGATTGTTGTTATTTGGTTTGTTTAATATATATATTGATTTGTACTATGAGTAATTTGATAATGAAATTAATTGCATTTACGTCAGAAATCTGAATAACTTCATTCAAGCACATATTCGTACAAGAAAAACGAAGTCTTCCCAATAGCAATTTAACACAAATTTATATACAAAACAGTTGGGATCAAGTCATTAATCAAAATAAAGTTAGTTGGGGATCATATCATTAAGCTAAATAAAGTGAAATCTAATGTGTTCCTTGAGTGACTTGAGTGCTTGGTGTGCCTTGAGTGTTCTGTACTTTCCTTATCGTAGTTGCTTTGAGTAAGCAGTCCTTCCCTTCCACTAAGTCCTTGGGTTTGTAACCAAGATAATATTGGTAGGAGTTGAACGTGTCGAGGTAGCAATATGTAATACCCCTATCAGTATTTTCAGGACGGAGAGAATACAAAAGTCTAACCAAGAGAGAAAATACATCATTAAACCAATGTAATGTGTTAAATGATAAAATATAAATACCATCCAGTTCCGCTCTTCGCTTGTTTTTGTCTTTGTTTCTTATAGTCAAGTGAGCACTTCCGCTCAGTTGTGCTGTTTTTTCTTTTTTTTTTGGACCATATGCACTTAGAAGTTGATGGTTTGCGTGAAACTTGGAACTGCCCTTGGACATGCACATGGAACTTCCTTGGACCGTCACATAAAACTGCCCAGGACCTTGCCACTTGGATCTGAACATGGAATCCTTGCGACCTTCACTTGAAACTGCCTAGGACATGACACTTGGATCTGCCTCATGGTGGAACTTCCTTTGACCCTGGCACTTGGACCTGCCCTTGCAAATGCCATTAGACTGCAAATGGAACTTCCCTTGGACCCTCACTTGACCTGCAATGGACTTCCTTGGACCTTTTACTTGGACGCACATGGAAGTTCTAGTGGCAAAACACTTTGAAGTTCCAACGCTTGCATCACTTGTTCCAAGCACAACATTTTTACAAGCATAGATGCATTAAAGCACAACTTACCCAAAGTAGAAAATTCATAACAAAGAGACATAAAAAAACTCAACTACCGAGTTGGACACCTGTCTATTATGTCCAAAAGTCGACCACAGACATTCAGTTTTCTTCCCTTCCTGTAGGTCTTTTCCAAAATTTCGTAACTGGCTCAGACGAATCTTTTCTCCAATTTCGGTCTTTCTACATGGATGTTATTTCCAGTGGTTTAAATGGGCTGGTCTATCACTTTTTGGCCACATCTTCATGTTGGTCATAGGTTGAAGAAATCTTGTTATAGCTTTCAGGGTATGTTTCTTTTATACCAGTGGTCGGACAAAATGACTCAACAGCCAATCCTTAAAATGAATGTTGTAGTGCATGACCCACAAGGAATTCCCTTTATGTGCCATGACCTACAAACTACCACACCTTCTTTTTAGGTCACAACATGTTATATGATGGATCAGAATCTCAAGCCAAGATCACCATTAAACCTACCTCAAAATTATCTGCAATTTCAGCATTTTTTTCTAAGAATATCCATAGCCCATAGGTGACACATCAGAATACATTTTTCTGGAAAATTCTTATCATTTAATTCATTCTTTCCATAACTTTGAATCTTATTTCCTAGCATAGTGATTATTGATTTGAACCTAGCACTACAATCCAACTGTTTGAAAGTTCACACATGTGTCTAAACCACAATCACACTTGCTATGTTCTTTAAAATATTCCCTACACCATGCTTCCTTGTTATACTTTAATAGTGTTTCTATAATGCCTTCTCCTAACTCGCTTAAATCATCAAGTTTGGACTATAAAATTACCTCAAATGGTGCCCTAACAATCTATTAGAATTTTCTTCTCCTTTCTTCACCCCTCCAGTCTTTTTTCCAGTTTTCCCATATATGCCTAGCATACCATCTGATTTCAGCATTTGACAATACATTAATAAGTACAAGATGAAGATCCTGTCAAAAAAGAACATTTGACTACAACAATGTCAAATATCAAATACTCAAAAAATGAAAGAATAAATTTAACAAATAATATAGTAATACCTTTTGCATATCAGACATCACTGTTAGTCTTTCACCTTTTTTAAACTTCCAAATCATGTCTGATGCACTTGAGAAAACAATGGTGGGGCCCACTAAGACCATGTATTCTTGGTTTCTTTATCAACTAATGCCATGCATATAAGGTACATTGATTATTTCCATCTTTTGAAATGCAAGTTAACAGTTCCACCCCTTCATACACCCTTAAGGAATGCCACCATCTAAAAACCCAATAATCCTTCTATACCCCTTCTTTACATAAACTTTTTAAGGAACCAAGACAAGATAAATGCTCATAAACACCTCGTTTTCTGGAATTGGTTCTGGATGTCCTAATAGATACATTAGTTTGAATTGTGTCTTAATGGCTTAAAAATATCTACAACCTAGAAAACTCCTTCTAAAAAATCTCCCATATGTTCATTACATAACTCTGAGTTTGCCTTTCTACAACTTATTTTACTAACCATACAAACCTTACTCTTTGTATCAAAAGATTGATCTGATGTAGTTTGATGGTAGCTCCACTCATTAATCCTCTCTTTGTAATGTTACGATCAAATGGGGGTTCACAGTTTGTTTCTTGTTCTTTTAAAAACCCCTTGTGAAACTGGAAATATGTTGTAACACTGAAAGTTTCCAGTGTACCATCAATGCTTCCAAGAATATGCCTAGGACAACTTTCTCTTTACAATGTGAGACATACCCTTTCCTTCTCATTAGGTTTCAACTTAATATTAACACCCTTCTGAATAGAGTAAGTTTGCAGGTGCTCTTGAAATCAATGTTATTCAAAATACATATATAATGAATACAACATTTAGCAGTTTGATCAAAGTAGACCTTTTTACTTTCCCGTCCTTAGGTGGCGGAGATCTACCACTTCATCACCCCAACAGGTTTCCCCTTCATATTTCACTAATGCCTACTAAGATACGAGTATCAAAATAAGGGGGGTCCTCACCACCCAAATTTCCTTCATCTAACCCTTCTCTCTTATAAATGTCTTCCAAAACATTCATCTATACCTACAGAACCGATGGTATCTCATCTAGATTTTACTCTATCAGCCTCTCTTAAACTTGTTCTTGAAATGTTCGACTGCTAGCTTGAGAAACTCCTACCCAAATCACTCAAATCATCAATATTTTCAAAACAATCATAGAGTGAATCAGAGCAGAGTGAGAATGTTCTTCAACTCTAGGAGCATGATCTGGTTCTTCAATAAAGGTGGCTGCCCTCTTTAATTAAAGGGGACTTGATTTTTGTTTAAATCCATTTTCTTTTCAGCAAATGGTGAGACGAGGACCACATCAGCCTATCTATTTGTGGGGCGGATGACAAATCAACCTCTATTTTATGTGGGGAGAGGCATGAGACATCAGCGCACTTATCTTTTTGTGAGATGAGGACACATCAGCAGTAGTGCTAGGCATTCAAGTATCTCCTCAACAAACCTAAGGTATACTAATGGATGACAAAATATAATCAACAAAATCAGCAGCCTCAAACATTATAAGAAAATTTTAGACCTCATATCAGTATGTAACATGTAAAAAATACCCTTTTGTTGCGACGTCTGCATCCACATTTCTCAAATTTTCAACACTCAATCAAGCTATTTTAGGAAACACATAATAAAGCAACTCATCTACATCTCTATTAATCTTTAAAACATAGTTATTCCATTGTCATACCTTAAAGTAGGATGCATACAAAACAGCCCTCATAATGAAATTGAAGGTGAACTATAGTGAAAGTAATATCCTTCGGAGGCCGGTAAAGTCAAATGAAAAAAACAAAAAACTACAGTTAAAATTTAAGGCATAAAATACCAGGACAAAAACAACAACTTTAAGGGAAAAAAAAAAAAAAAACAAGCATAAAACTTATCATGAAAAAACCAACTCAGTTTTTAAAGGGGTAAACATTAGCACGGTAACACAAATAGCCATAAATTTTTAGAAAATAACATTAATAATTAGACGGGAACTTACCATAACTGTAATTTTTGTTCAATGGACCACTAACACTATCAATATCCAAGACAATTTACCAAAAATAGAATATTAATTTTAGTCGAAATTGGAATTTTATGGAAAAACCCTAGAATCTACTCGAATTCACGGAACATGTCATTGAAGTCAGTCGAAGTCATTAATCAACTAAGAAAGTGTATAGCACTAACATTACACCCAAACCAAAGTAAAATCCCCTAAAAATTTCAGAAATTTGAATGAGAATCGATCCTCTAATCAAACAAATACGCACAAGAAAGTGAAAAAAATCAAAAATTAACACAAGTGCAAGAACTTACAATAATAGTCGGATTGGAACTGCGCTTCAACTGAGAAAATCTATGGCAAATCACAAACGATTCTTAGTGGAGAAATCGTATAGAGGAGAAGAGGAGAAGAGAGAAAAGGAGAAGAGGAAAATCCACAAAAGTTTTCAAAATTTCGATGAGGTTTGGACTAATCTTAGTTGGCTGATTTACCATGTGGATTTCATAAGTGGACTCTTATTTTTTATTTTTGGACAACATGTACGTGTTTTATGCAACACGCGCGATGCCACATAAAAAAGTGTTTAAAATTTTGGTTTCGGATAGATTCAGGGGTCCAGATGACAAAAGGCTAAGTATGAGTATCCATAATACAATACGATACAAGTACGAGTGTCCACCAGACTATTCTGTCTAAAATTTATCCTCGAATTAACAAACACTATAGTCAAATGTTGAACTAACATTATATTAATTATAAAATGTTATTTCTTATCCCACCAAACAAACGATTCTAAAGAATCTTAAAACCATTACATAAAAAAAATTAAATTATTTCTTAGTAGAAAAAGACACAATAAAAAAGAAGCTAAACTCAATGTGGTAGATGTTATGGGTGTGACCCCTGGGAGGAAAAAAAGCCGGAGTTAGCTCTTCCCAACTTCAAGGATGTGGCTCAGTTTGGTTTGAGCAAGAGGAGTGTATACCCTTTGAAAATATGGTACGGTGATGAGAAGAATTCAGAGATTTTCTAGATAGGTTATTTCCCTTAGAGTTAGAGGGAAAAGAAAGATGGTGAATTCAAGAATCGTAGTCAGGTGGAATGAGTGTGCAAAGAGTACTCTTCAAATTCACAAACTCTTATAAAGTATGCCCCAACCATGGTGCCAACTCTAGGGCTAGGATGACCAAGTTTGTGATGGGTGTGTCTAGCTTGGTGGAATAAAGAGTGTCGACGGGACAATGGCTTCGTAATGACATGGATAGATAGCTAGGGCCTCATGGTCTATGGCACAAAAACAAATTAGGAGTCTCCAAAATTAGGGAGATAAGGCAAGAGGGTAAGAGGCCTATGTCGAATGATTCTAGTCACCAAAATCCTAAGAAGAGGTTCTATCACTAAGATTCTTCCATGGGAAACAAGGATAGGTCTCCAAACCAACATTATCAAGGTGGTGGCCACACTTATGAAAGAGTTAGGTGCCTTACTTATGGGAAGCAACAAGGGGGTACGTGTCTTGCCAGTATGGATGGTTGTTTTGCATGTGGTAATAAGGTCCACAAGATGAGGGACTGCCCAAACTTCAAATCAAGGGGAGAATATGTCAATCAAGCTTCCCTAGATCCTAATGCTCCCAAGAAGAACCCTTTATATGGGATAGGGGCTAGGAAGGATAATTAATCCGGATTTGATAGTTTTGGTAAGTATTAACTCTTTGTTATTGTTGTTTTTATGTTATGAAGTCAGTATATGTGTTTTTTTAGTTAATATGATCAATCTTGATGAATTGCTTAAGGAATGAATTTTCGAAAATTTTGGTAGGGTTGGCAGTGAACACAGTGAACTTCACTATAAGAATTTTGATTTTTGAGAAAAATTGTGTTGTCTTGAATTGAAGTTTCAATGTGTGTAAAAGTATTGTGTATGAGCATTTTTAATGTTGGAGATGATAGTTCCTCCATAAAATAAGACTAAGAGTGAATTTTGACTTTGAAGTTGATAAAAAGAGTTTTGTTTGCTAAGTGTTTGAAAGTTCTGAAAGGATGCTTCTTTGTTCGTGATGATTTGATTTTTGAGTGTTTGATTTCATTATGAAGTTTTCTTTGATTCTAAGTGAGTCCTTGTTGTTCTTAAAGTTTAGGGTCATTCAAGGACGATGTTATTACAAGTGGGGAGATGGAACGCACAAAACGAACTTAAGGTGGACTAGACTTGTAATGGTTTCTTGAGTTGAAATTTAGAGTTAAAGAGTTAATTTAGTGTCTTAGTAAATGTGTGTGAAGTTTGGTTACGTTTTGGAGTCACGATCAAGAAACGTCACTGACGTCGGAAGGTGTGCCTTAGAATTGTATTTTGCGGGTAATGTGTTTGGATGAGTTTTACGTATTCGTTTTTCTTGAAATTAATGTGGGATTTTCTTATGACCAAGACGGATTATTTTAGGGGTGTAACATCCGGGAACGACCCCACCTAGGACCCACAAGGGTCCCTAGATGAAGGGCCCAAAACTTAGGTTAAACTGCCAAAAAACAGCGGCCGTCGACGATCCTAAAGACGGTCCGTTGGTACACCAACAGTTTATCAACCTAGGGCGTCGATTGGATCAGAAGTTCATGGTGGCCAGGCTTCATTTGGAGCTAAGTCCCAAACCACGAGACCCTACCAACGGTTGTGATGCTCGAAGTCCGTTAGTGAAGGTATCGTCAATGAGGGCCCTCCAAAAGTTCTTTGAAGTTGCTGCCAAATTGGTGGTGTTTTAGTAAATACACCCCAAGTCTTTCAGACTCTAGTGGAATAATTTTAGTGTTTTAGGTTATATTAAATTGTTTTAAATCCTAGACCTAGACAAGACCCCTCACTTCAAATATTCAAACTCCCTCTCTAGAGAAAACTATCCCAAAGTCACCATTGAAGCTAAGACTCAAGGAGGGCAAGAAGGGATGATTTGGACGTGTGTCTTCACAAACATTAGTGGGTTTATTTATCTTTGAGGTATGATATCCATCCTTGAACCCACTTCCATTCAAGGAGTCATTTCCAAAAGATTTCAAAAAAGATTTTCAAACTCAAAATTCTTCTATCTTTGATTTTAAGTATGGGTCTTCTTGCAAAAGTTTTCTAATGTATTAAATGAGTTTATTCTTGTATGAATTGATAATTTTCATGTTAAAAACGTAATGAACTCATATTTATGCATATTTCAACTTTTAGCTTGGGAAATGGGTTATATGAGCATGTTTGGGTACACGGTAGAACTTTGAGTTTTCTGTGTTAATATGTTGATTAGCTACTGCACTAGGAGGTCTTATTTTGATGATGAAATGTTGATAACATCTTATATGTTATTATGCTGGTCTAAATGGAAAGTTGACGTACAATGAATATTTTTCAGTATAATTCCTTGGAGTGGGATGTCCACATTGTCGGTGGCAGTGGTTACTGATGAATTGATGGTCTTTAGTAGTATTTTTTGAATGTGGTTTTTAAGGATAATAGATGAAATAGAGTAATATTGAAGATGAGTCTTGTCTTGTTGTTTGTGAAGTTGAATAACATGTTTCGCTTGTAATGTCGAAGTGAAGCATATGAGATGTGAGCATGTAAGGTGTGGTGAATGAGAATAAAAGGTATTCAAGCATGTATAGAAATGTTTTAATAAGTATGAGATGATGTTGATGTCCAGGTGTTCCCATGTTACACACACACTCACACTAAAAGAAGTATGATGCAAGTGAAAAAAAAAAGAGTATTGGGTGCGACACTTTCATGAGTTGAGTGATGTGTCTTAGTAGCAACCCGTTATCCTACTGAGCTTTTCTAAGATAGGTGAGAATGAATGTCTTCGTGCGTTGAGATGTGGTGTTCACTAGTTATCCTGAACCTATAGGTTTGAATGTTAGAAATTCGTTGGGAAAGTATGCCTAGCAACGAGAGGATATTAGGAGAGGTGGATTACACTTCGGTGAGCGAGAGTTGTATTCCAATATCCTTGAGATGAGGACTCCTCGTAGTAGAAATGAACGTACTTAGTAGCAATCTCCTTATCCCTTAACTATGTGTTCACATAGGTGTAGCTATTGGGAAAGCCATGTAAAAGCTAAGAAGCATGACCTTACTCTAGGAAAGTGAGGATCCCTCATCCGATAGGGATGTTAATATCGGGATTCTATGTCTATTTCTCATGATCTATGTCGTTTAAGCTAATCCCCCACAAAAAATTGATTGAACTAAGTCTTCTAAAATAACGTACTACTTAGGGTAGGTGGTGGAATGAGACGTTATCTACTAATTGCACTAGGTAGGACCTTCCAAAAGGGAAGTCTTGGTGACAAACCTTCTAAAATAATGTACTACTTAGGGTTGGTGGTGGTGTGGGACGCTATCTACTCATTGCACTAAGTAGGCATTCCGAAAGGGAAGACTTTGGTGGTTTATGGGTGTCTTTTAATGTCTTGCCATTGATTGAGGGGCTTTGTTTCCGAGGTGAGAAGCTGAAGGGTTAGTCTTAAGGGTTGCTTTGGTGTGTGATTGAAGGAGGCATATGCATACTTTCCTCCTATCTTACCTTAGTGAGTCTTAGGATATTCCAGGACGGGAAACTCTAAGGAAATTGAGTTCACTGTCTCATTTCACTTGGCCTTGGAAGTTCACTCAGTTAGTATAGTGATTAGTTCATTGTAATTACTCAAGTTAAATTTTTGTGAATGCTTTAAATGGATTCATTGTCAATGTAAAATGTATTTACTGTTAAATGCTTCGGGTCACTGCAAAGGTCAAGTTGGTTTAGTGTAAGGTTTTACAAGATTTTAGTAAAAAATGTTTCCTGTGGCTAAAATTATGGGAATTCTTATATTTGTTGTAAATAATGGTTAGTATGATATTTTGCCTTTGTATTCATGAATGTTTTTTTAATTGCATGAAAAGGCGATTTTACTAAAACTGTCCCTTTTTACATGTTTTGCATATGCCATACTCGGTTACATTGTTTTTACTAACCCATATCTTTTCCTAACTATCTACGTATAGGGTTGGAATTTTTGAAGGTTTGTAGGCTAGAAGGGAAGAGCTTGGGAAAGTTTCTCTCAAGGCAAAGTATGTCTCATATATTTCGAGGCATAGTCCTTTTCTTAGTTATTAAAGACTTTCTTTATGTATTTGATTTCAAATGTAAGGGTCGTGTGTCCCTAAGATATTAAGGTAGTGTCTCTTCAGTTTGGCTATGGCGATAAGATTTAATTTTTTTAAAAAAAGTATTTTGAAAGATTTCATTTTATTAAAGTATTCGTTGAAAAGTTTTAAATGACTTACTTTTCCTGTCTATGTAATGAATGCTAGTGGAAGGGCGGTACAAGACCCCAAAGGGTCAAGTACGCCCGGCCATTTGAACAAGAGTTCCTCCTAACTCTAGGGGGTTAACTTCGGTCGGTGACTATTGATTCTGAGAAGTAACAATTGACTTGAAACAATGTATTTTAAAAAAAATAAAAAAAAATTGAGCCTTGCATAGACAAGACTACCTTTGAATGAGAAGATGTTAATTTAGTTAATCCAAAAGATAATTTTTTTTCTGCTGAAAAATGACTTCTATTAATCCTCTCATGCCCGATCTTTTGATATTACCTAGTCACTCTAGCCTTTGACTTCACAATTTTTTTTCTCATCACAAGTGCTTGATTCTATCTTTAGTTTGGATTACATTTGTGATGTATATACTTCCTAATTAATGCTAATGTTGGGTTTGAATTTCTGGTTCACGTCTATCTCCTATGTTGTGCAAATGTTTTGCTACAGCTAACTGAGTTCTTGATTTTTAAGTGTTTGTGTAGGTGATAGCCCTAGTGTCCATGAGTATCGAATTTGTTTCTCTTGTTATGGTGTATGCCTTAACAGTGTTTTATTCTGTCAAAAGGGGGAAGTGCATACTTGTGTAATAGTTATAACCAATTGGTCTAACTTGATCCTCTAATGTGTTTGCTTTGTGTGTTGAGTTTTAATAACTGAAATATCACAGATTGATCAATTCACAGAAGAAGCAATGGTTTGTCATCATCAAAAAGGTGAAATTTGATAGGTACACATGAATATGTATATTTTAAAGAGTGACAAAGATTGCATCATGAAACAAGTTCAGCAAATATGATCTGAGTTTGACAAGGCCTATAGGAAGATAGAAAAGAAAAAACCCTGGGCAGCATGTATATGAGTCATGTGTGTACTTACATATTTAACGCAAGCAAATAAAATTTGTCATTATAAAAAAGGCGAAATTTGTTAGAACGAGAAAGAATTTGATAATTGACAAATAGAGGAATAGATGAAAGAAACAGGTTGCGTGACGTGTTCCTTTCAGACTGAATCTGACTTGGATAAGGTGAATGTTAATCACGCGAATTAAAAGTTATAAAGCTATGGAAGTATTGCTTTTTCGACGAGCAACCAGTACAGAAAGTTTCCTTTTATAAAGGCGTTCGCAAGCAAGGTAGTTTTCTTAATCAAATAGGATATCAAACACAAAGCTGATGGTAGTTTTGAAAGGTTCAAAGCAAGGCTTGTGGCGAAAGGTTATACCCAACAGACAGGGATTGATTACACATAAACTTTTTCACCAATGGTCAAAATGACTACAGTCAGGGAATTACTCAATGCTCTGTCAAAAAGGGTTGGGGCTTGTTCAATTAGATGTTAACAATGCATTCTTACATGGTGACCTACATGAAGAGGTTTACATGGAAGTTTCACAAGGGTTGCATGTTGATAGTCTTAATTTGGTTTGTAAGTTGAAGAAATCTTTATATGGTTTGAAACATGCTAGCAGGAAATGGTATGAGAAACTCACTGAAGCTCTCTGCACAAAAGGTTTTGTTCACTCATCAAGTAATTATTCCCTATTCTACAAAGTCACATCATCCTCTATTGTGTTTGTTGTTGTGTATGTAGATGAAATTATTCTTACAGGGGATGATCTTCATGAAATTCAAGACCTTAAGTCTTTTCTGCACTTTCAATTTAAGATAAAAGATTTGGGCAAATAGGACTATTTTCTAGGACTGGAAGTTCTATACCAGACTAATAACCTTCTTATTTCTCAGAGAAAGTTTACAGTAGATCTACTCAAGGAATTTGATTGTCTTGAATACTCTCATTTTTCTTCTCCCCTTGATAGTTCTATAAAATTGTATGCTTCAGAAGGGGCATTATTACATGATATCACTCACTATAGGAAGTTAGTTGGAAAACTAAACTTTCTGAACAACACACGTTTGGACATTGCCTATAGTGTGCAACACTTAAGCCAGTTTATGCAGTATCCTAGAGAACCCCACTTCAAGGCTGCCATACATGTCCTTAGATACTTGAAAAGTGATCCTACTTTGGGTTTATTTTTGTCAAATGCTCCAACCTATGACCTCAAAGCCATGTGACTCTTGATTGCGTTAAGTTAAAACCCCAGATTCTAGTAAATTAGTCAGTGGATACCTTGTTCTACTAGGAGATTGTCCTATTAGCTGGAAGTCTAAGAAGCAAGAAACTGTGTCATTATCATCTTCCGAAGCAGAATATAGGTCCATCAGGAATGTTGTTGGAGAATTGGTTTGGCTTAGAAGATTGCTGATTGAACTAACCATTCCATGTTCTTATCCTATACCAGTGTTTTGTGAAAGTCAAGTTGTTGTCCATATTGCTCAAAACCCAGTATTTCATGAACGAACTAAACATATTGAGGTAGATTATCACTTTGTTCGTGATAACAAGATGGATTCATATCTTTGCACCACATTTCTATTGTCAATGAGTTGGCCGACATTCTAACCAAGGCTCTCACATGAATTAAACACACGCATCTCTTAATCAATCTGGTTGTGACATCCTCACCTCCAACTTGAGAGGGGATGTTGAGATGATGCACTATTTGAGTTAGTTAGAGGATCAAATTGGTAGATACAGTAAATTAATTGTTCCATACAGAGTTAGTTGAGTCGGTTAGGATTAAATTCTACAGATTAGATATTTTACTTGATTTCTTATACATGTATATATATGGATGATAGTACTTGAAATAAGATACTTTCTTTTCCCCAAATCAATCTTCTTCATATCATCTCTTTACAGTCAACAAAATTCATCTCACCTCCATTAATGGAGGTTCAATATGCTTGATAGATCTCTTTTTTCGACAGTTTTTTCAATTTAATGATTGCGCCCTAATTTAGACACTGAAAGCTTCGAAGGTGAGGCACTAGATTTGTGAGTTATCTTTCATCAATTTCATACATTATCATTATGTAAATCAACTGAGTTTTGTTTTTCAACTTTGAATTTTTTCTAGAACAGTTTCGTGTAATTGTCAATTTTGGAGCAAAAGATGACTCTGCGCAGTTGTATGTCCGACACCATGGAGAAGCTTCCACTAAGGTTTCTTGCTATTGTACTTTTTGAATTTTCCCTAAATCTCAATTTTTTAGAGTTTCAATGTGGATAAACAGATTAAATAAGGTTTATATGGAGGATGACTTGATAGTAACTCATTTTTTTATCAGAAAATTAACTTCTTAATTGATTGTTGATAGTGAATCTGGTAGATTTGAGAGATATGATATTAGTTTCTACATTTTAAGGTGGTCATGTTGGAGAAATATGGTGCTTGCTCTACTTGTTTAGACAACAATATAGAGTTGAATCCTAAAACATGCATCTATTACACATTTTTATGTTGTAATTATCCAGTTTGCTAGACGAACTGAAGAGGTACTTTGATATTTAAGATGAAGATTATTGTTTGATTTAACTTCTTCTTTCAAGTTGTTCCTGCTTGTATATATATGTTAACCCAAAACATTTTCACAATTTACCTTAATGAGGAAAATGTTTGCTGAGATGGTGTTATCTAGAAAATTTGTGGGTTTGATTAGTCAACAAAAAATATCTTTTAAAATAAGAAGTATATTAATTAGGCAAAATACTTTATGGAGATGGGGGCAGGGGTAGGGGTAATAAGTGTATCACGCTGTGAAGGATGTGGAGGGTTGGAAATTACAGAATCATGGAACCCAATTTGTGAAACATGTTTCCTACTTCCATGAAGAAGTTATTTTCCTTATGTGAAGGAATTTATTTTTCTAGAGAATATATTCTCAAAATTGATAAATAAACCTAAGAAAACCCGGAAAATAATTTTTCACACCTCCTTAAAATCGAATAAACATATTATTTTTAAAAGCATTTGGGGCTGGATTCTGCGTATCGACGTCACAACAGTTAATTTTGATTTGGTAATTCTATTGTGCTTAATATGTTCCAGCAAGATGAATGGTGCTTTGCCTTTCCTAAGTTCTAGTTAAAAGGGGTTTCATATAAGTAAATCGTTAATTAGTTAGATAGGTTTCTGGCATCCACTATAGGTTGTTTTCTCCTAGTTGTTTGTTCAAGGAATTTAGTTTGCATAAAATTAGTTTCAATTGAATGGTTTCAGTAATGGGTGGGTTGGGCGTGTGTATGTTAATTGAATCTGTTCCATGAATCTGTGGGGTTAACTGATGCAAGATAACTCAGCTCTGTTACAGGGGTTAGTAAAAAATCCTCCAAAGATTAATTGTGGCAGACCTAATAGCGAGAGTTATTGAAACCTCTGCTACAACAGATTGTAGGGGTTCCTAACCCCCGCAATATGTAAAATAAACCCCTGCTATGTGATAGGAAAGAAACTAATTGCAGAGATATATTGTTGTGTGACTAAAACACAATGGAGAAGAAGAGAGGACTGATAGAAGAGAATTTTTTATTGACTGAAAAAAAACTACAATGCAGTCATTCTTATATGCAAAAACATAGTAAACGTTAAGCTAATATATAGTAACAATTTCACAAAGATTTTCTCCTAAAAACGAGGTAACAACCCACGTTTTTTTTTAAAACTACTTCCTAAAGAATAGGACAAACAAAAAGATAAGAATTTAAGTTTCTAACAGAATCTTAATTTACTAAAACTGAATTATTTACAACTAACACTATTGGGACTTTTTTTGTAGTGACCAAGATTTCATAATTAGCTCTTATGGTCTTATGGTTGGATTTTTTTAACAAATCTCCACCAAAATGATTATGTTTCTTCAAAGTTTTCTTATGTCCTTTATCTAATGTATTTTACCATATTTCATGATTCACATGCCATTTTTTCTTGAAGGTCTTTAAATGTCAAAGAATCACCGTGCCTGCATGTTTAAGCCATTCATGATATCACGTCTATGTTTATGCATACTGCCCCATACTTAGTAAATTCCATGTACTAATGTATATTTGTGCTTACACTGTTTCACTAATGTAGAGTCTGACGCTCCTACCTCCCATACTCGTGGCTTTTTAGTTTCATTGGCTTCGAAGAGTGGCGAGTACGTCCTCATGTTTCGAGTACCAGATACCTTTATTGTTTTATGTCATTTTCATTTCGGACTTTGTATGTGATGTATGAGTTACATCCTAATCACTTTCCTTATGATGTATTAGATGTCGATTGAGACTTATGTTAGACTTCTGGGTTTATCAAACTCGTTATGTTATAAGACTATCTCTTTTGAATTCTTTAATTCTATTATCTCTTACGATGTGTGATAAGTGGCTTGTGTAGGGCCTCTCGAGGTCTTATATGACGTCATGTCACCTCTAGGGTGTACTTTGGATCGTGACACTTCTAAACATATGAGTTTTTGACTGGTCAATACTCCATCTCATATAACAAGAACGTTTAACCAAAACTCGGTAGAACTTACTTTAATTTTAAGTTTGTGGAATCTTTTTATCTCACAAGACTCCAGGAGAAAACCCTCATTTAATCCATGTTGCCTTAATGCGATGTGTGACATTTTCATCGATGTTCCCATTACCCTAGATTACGGACTAAGATACTTAAAACTTTCTCTCTTGATATGTCTATGTGATAAGTCTTACTTGCAATCGCTTCATGCAACTCAACACTGAATTCGCACTTCAAATATTTTATTTTGATCCTGCTCAACCTTAAGCCTTTGGACTCAAAAATCTATCTCCAAACCTCCAATCTAACACTAATATCAATCATTACTACGGCGTCTACAAATAACATACACTATACAACCTCCTCATGAATAGACCGCGTCAACTCATCATCACCAAGATAATAAAAAGAGGTAAGAACTTTTCCGTACACCAAGATAAAAGAAGAATAAAGTTGTTCACGTGTACACCAAGATTTATTAAAGAATGACAATACTAGATAATTCAATTCAACAGGGAACTTAAATCTATACAAAGAAAGTTACCATAAAACATGCACATGAAACTAACTTCAAATAAGGACAGAAGATATAGTCAGACTTTGAATCAATTTTAACTTAAATTTGAAGGCGTGTACTTGCTCCTATAACAACAATACAACATATACATTGAAGGTTGGACAATACCCCAAAGACGTATCCCTTAACTTGTGATTATTTTTTATCCTTAAGTTCATTAGTTGTAATAGTTAGTTTCTTGGAGTTGTTCCAAAATAGGATCTTAATTGCATTAACAGATTCATTAGGTGCTGAATAGTTTATTAATGTATTTTAAATAATTTCAATGACTATGGCATCGATGAATAAGAGGGTAGAGGTAGAACTACGCGCTGGAAATAGTTCTTAAGGGGTTTCATGGACAGTTATAAATCTATTTGAAGTTTGGATTCGAGTTTTGATAAGTTGTTGAAATAAGTCTTAAAGAGGTAGGTGATAGTTTTTAACTCCTCTGAGTAAAAAGCTTTTCACTTAAAATATCTCTCTTTTATTTAACCATGATAAGCAGTAATAATAAAAATTATGTAGAAAAAAATATATCAAATTTATTGTATAAGAAAAATTATGGCAAAAGGGGGAAAAAAAAAAAAGGGTGTGGGGGGGAAGTTGTGGGGGGACAAAGGGGGGTTTTTCTTTTGTTAAAAGGGGAAAATTTTTTGGGGGGGCCCGTTGAAATATTTGTTTTTTACATTTAATACATTAATTAGTATTACTTATTTTTGTGGAAAAGATTCTTCAATATTTGATCAATTTTTATTTTTATTTTTTGAGAAAAGTTTTAGAACACAACAACACAATAGCATTCGCAATTACATTTAAAAAATCATATTCATTGAAAGATTACTCTCTTAACAGTTTTATAATAGTTTTCTTGAATTTAAGTCAATTAGCAAAATCATATAAGTCTAATTTATTATTATCTGATTTATTATCGTTTCTGCAATCTTTTTTTAATTATTGCATAATATTTTTTATGGTTTTTTTGGGGTTGAAAAATTTTTTGGCTTCCATAATTTAGGTCACCCGGTTTCTTTTTTTTTTTTTCAATTTAAACAAGCCCGTCTATAATTTAATAGATAGAGCATGCGTGCCAAAAGAAAGGCAACAGGTGGGGGCCCCCAAATAACACAATTAAAAGGAAATCAAATTTCAAAAAAATTTACTTGCATTATTAATGATCTGATTTTCACATTAGTAAATTATAAGTAGTATAATCATTGCAATAAAGAAAGCGATAATGTTTTACAGATTGTTCAGAAAGCCAAAAGCATCCGGCTCTTTGTAACCCACCCCCCAATTACACCAATCTCTAGAACTGAAAAAAATAACATCAAATATCTTTTCTTTTGCAAGTTTGTTCGGGGACTACGGACTTTAACCACTCCCTAGGTGAGATCCTCGGAGCCAATGCAAAAAAAAAAAGATGATGCTTGATGATTCAGGACATGAAATTACATCAAGACTTGAATTGTGAGCATCAAGCCACCTTGACAAGTGTTCAATACTTCAACCTTTACTTTTCTTGGCAAAAAGTTGCAAAGGAGGGAAACTAAATCACATAAAGACCCACATTGTTTCCTAATATTTAATGGTTTCCTATATTTAATACTAATGGAGTCTCTAATGTAAGTACATGTCATGGATGTAAAAAAAATGCTGAAACTGTCATCATGTTATTAATGAGTAAATATTTTGTTCTAGGTTAGATGTAATGTAATGAATACTCACCAATTAGCTTGCGGATTGTATTTCATTCATTTTCATATATAATTTTTCTGGATTGACATCCAAATTAAGGTAAACAAACTATGTTCCAAGGAACAACATCAATTCTCTATCTGGTGAAAAAAATAAATTACGTAGAAACAAAAAAGAGAATTTCGAAATTTACGAGTAGAAATAAAAAATTCCTTCAATGGAAATAGATCAAACATCTCTACATTCACTTCATTTGCCCTCTCTCTCTCTTTAAAATTTAATACTCAATAAGTGTACAAATCAGCTAATGTACAAGAACTAACAGAGATCCAGCAAGGGTGAATGTTAATAGAGAAAGAATAATAGAAAACTCACGATTGAGAAACAAAGAAGGTCAACAAACATAAGAGACGTGGCAACTTGAAGAGCTATGACGGTGGAATTACTGTGGAGTGGACTTTGAGGAAGTGTATGAATAATGAAAGGCACACACGGGTGAGAATAAGTGGATGCCTGAAAATGTAAACATTTTATTTCCTTTATTGGTTGTAGAGAAACAAATACTATTCAAAATAAAATTTGAACTAATTGCAGTGATTCGACGAACTTCACAACATGATAACGCAGAAGTATTCAAGCAAACGACAAGGAAAGATCAACAGACTTCAGGTTAAATGAGGCATCTTAAGCCTTGGAAAATTACTATCTATTTTCATCTCCCTTATTTTAATAAAAATACAACTTCCAATTAACGGAGGAAACTCTTACTCCAGAGTCCATACACAATTTTCTGAACAAGCTAGAAGCTGCCTATTGAATAATCATTCTTGCGTACATCGCATGATAAAAATGTTAGGAGAAAAAGTACTTTTGGAATTATCTATTTACAAGCTATCTATAGAGAATAATAAAGAATGATCTTTGTCCGTTTGGATGGGTTTGTTTTAAAGCCAACTTTAAAAAAGTACTTTTGCAAATGCTGAAAAACTTATTTTTAAAAATAAGCAGTTATGTGTTTGGATAACCGGGTTAAGTGTGCTAGGCCAAACGTAAAATAAAAAGGGGAAAATGGAAGAAAGAGATGTTAGGTTATGTAGTAATGGAGGAGCTTGGATACAATATTGAGGGCAAAAAAGATTAAAAAAATGTGAGTCAACTTAAAACAGCTTATAAGCTAAAAAAAAAAGAAGCACCTCTACCACAGCTTTTAACTTTTGGCTTAAAATAAGTTTTTTAAACTTAAAATAAGCTATTTTGAGTATTGCCAAACAGCTAAATAAGTCAAAAATCAGCTTTTAAGTCAGTTCGACCAGCTTTTAAGCTGAGCCAAACAGGCTCTAAGTCTGGTTACCTTTTCTAACTTTCCACCTTTATAGTATATATGGATAATCACAATCACAAATTAATACAAATTCAATATTTAACAACCCATTCATAATTTTCAGATTTTTTTAAAGTCTTCTCCTGTTAAAAAGGAAAAACTTTCTACATAAACTAAAAAAGTGTGAGTTGATTGAGTAGTCAACTAGATAAATTGCATTCATTTTTCAAGAAATATATAGTTGCACTCGACCTTCACAAAATCAACATATATGATCCACCACTTGTCAGTTTTAGTTTGCTCCTTTATTTAAAAAAAAAAAACCTAAAACGTAAAAAGTGATTTTATTAAGAGAAAAGGGTTCGAAATATATTTGAAATTTAATTAAAATTGTTATAACAATCTCAAATTTTAAGCATAACATATTACTCTTGTACTATTTAATAGTGTATATTAAAGATATATACATGCTCACGTAGATAACATACTATTTATAATGTGTAATGAACCGAATTGTCGTTCTTATAAATTTTCATAAAAAAAAGTTTCCGTTTTACCCCCCTTAATAGTTGATTCAAGTAATTTTTGGCTAGTGGAATTGATTTGGAAATTTTGAATTATTCGGTAACTACAATTATTTAATTGATGGTCATATAATAAATAATTTATTTATTTACTTGGTGGTTAACAGGTCAATGTCATAATATATTTAATACCTTATACTATTTGACCCATATTAAAATAAGTCAATAAGATTTTTATAGTGGTAACTGACAAATTAACGAGAACAACCATAGCTTCCGGGAAAGAATACTATGGCGGCACAACCTAAGGGGACGATAAAACATTCAGATTTCATGGATTTTGAAGTCCAGTGAAAGGGGAAGGTCAAGAATTGGAGTGATTGTTCAATTAATTAAGGCTAGTGGATTTCTAAACTCTTGTTAAGTGTATGGAATGCGTGTATTTTCTTGTGGTATATGTTTGGGAGTAACGCGATTGGTGATGGATTGACTTATCCACATTATTAATTCTAATGAAGAAATAAAAAAACGGTAACAAAATGCAACGTGATTTATTGTTTATGTGTGATCTGTTGAGAAAGGTTTGAAGGCTTGTTGAATCATTGTTGATGTGATATCATGTTTGCGTTGTTGTGAATTGTGCAATATTATGAAAATGGTCATCTTCTCATTCTTTGTATGAGCATGTCATCTGCATTATTCTGATACATGGTTGTGACAAGTGTTTTGTGCATTGAGAAAGAATGAGAACTTAAAGAGCATGTACCATTTTGAGGGACGTATCACGTGCCGCGATGAATACTATATTTTGAGGGACATATCGCGCGCCGCGATGGTAACTATTATCGAGGGTTATGTCGTGCGCCGCGACAGATGCATGGACAAATATGTCCTCCATGGGTCCCGGACTGAGTAGATGAGGGTTTTGGGTGTGATATCACTAGGTCAGAACAGGCATCATATACTTGACATTGCCATTGCACATACTTATCATTAGTGAACCTGAAAATTATTTTTTGTGATCTTCTGCATGCCTTTTTGGTGGAACAGTGATTGATGAATACTGGATGTTGTGGAGGATATTATATTTGTTTGAAGTATTGTTGTTGAGGATATATAATTTGTTAAAGTGTTGTGGTGAAGGATATGTATTTGTCTAAGTATTGCTCTTGAGCTATGTGCTATGTAAATTGTAAATTGTTAGGTTGGACTGATTTTTATGCAAGTTATAGTTGTGGAGGTTCGGTTGGGGTGGTAGGAGTACCCACATTCTGTTCCCTTAGCTTGTGTTAGGGATTTACTTGCTGAGCACCGTGTGGTTAGGTACTCACCCCTTGCTTCTACAAATTTTTGTAGGTTATGAGTCTGAATTTTTTTATTATACTTGTGATTCTCTTCTTTTACGAGGCTTCTTGGAGATTTGTGAGCTAATTGTTTGTTGTCTCAGCATGCTTTATTTTAATTATGATATTGTTATATTCTAGAAACAAGTTCATTTGAGAATTGAGTTTTTCTTTTGAATCAATTGTAATACTTTAGAGGCTTGTACACGTTACAATCAGGTTTGGCGGGTATTTTTAAGTTGATTGTAAATTTTTTCGCATATTATTGTAATTGTTGAGTTTTAGACTGATTTGTCTTGGTGGGATAAGACGAGTGTCATCACGTCCATTTTTAAATCGTGACATAATGATGCAATATTTATGATGTCCACGTGGACACATATATATACTTTTAAAATATACTATTAAATTAAATAATACATGGAGGTAAAATGTCCTTCCCAAAATTTGAAATTGTAATTAACTGTTTCGATCAAAGTTCAAACATATTTGAATTTGAGCAGACTCTTTTTTTTAAAAAAAAAAAAGAAAAGAAAATAGCCTAAAAAGTACAAAGTGATTTTACTAATATAATTTCAATCAAAGTGATTCAGACTCACTTTTTATAATTGATTCGATAATATAGCTTGGGATACAATAATTCAATTATAATGCATGACTCAAATAACTACTAATTAGTTGAAGAGTTCAAACTCCACAATTATGAGAATATCTTTCTTTTAACATAAAATTACTCTCTTTTATAATGTTTAGTAAATGACCTATAATATTCTTCAGTCAACTCAACTCTCTTTAACTACACACCCACGTCACTTTCACCATTCATACTGCAATATTTCTCATATAACAAGTCGAGAAAGGAACAACTCTATATTAGATATACAAAAGATTTTATAGAGTGAATTGGAGAGTAGTGTAATATTAGGTAAGATAGAATAATGTGGATTTCGGAGCTTAAAGGACAAAATTTGAGAATTATTTTTATAAGTATTACAAAATTGAGTATTAAATCAAAAGGGCAACATTTAAATGAAAGAATGAATATCGTTAAATGATATGTTGTAAGGCTTATATTGACATAATCTTGTAAGATTCATGATAGAAAGAGCCTTACACAAGGCTCATGCCAACATCAGTATATTTTTTACGTTCAATATAATGATTTCAGCACGAGCCTTACAAACTCTTGCATGAGAATAGAGAATGGTAAATTTTTTATAGGGATGGGCATTCGATATTTTCGGTTCGGTTTTGATTTTTTTTATTTTTTTATTTTGATTTTTGTAAATTGTGTACTGAATATCGAATTGAAATATTTCAGTCCGGTTTAGTTTTTATTAATTTGATTCGGTTTTTAAATGGGCCTGCTTAGTAGGCTTTTTAAAATTTTAAACTTTACAATTTTTTTGTTTGATTTTCCAACTTAATGGGCTAGTAAAAATAGACAATACATCAAAAAAGTGTATTACTAATTTACTACCAAATATCAATATGTCATTAGGCATTAATTTTAAATTCACAATGTCACTAAAACACACAATTTAATTAACAATGACACTAAAACAAAAGTTGCATTGTAGATTTGTAGTTAATATCTTCAGAAATACAACATAATAACAATCTTACAAGTAACAATAAAGTCTTTTATGAGCTCATAATAAACAATAATAAGCAACAACAATGTATTTTAAAATTCTTGTCTTCTTCCATGAGATTACTTTTAATTCAAATGTCAACAATAACAAACAACAATAATGAGTTTCTTGACTTTCTTCCATGAGATCGCTTTCAACTTTCAAGTTTCACGTGCCAACAAAATTATTTCTTCATTGTCTTGACCCTTGGACCTTTTAAGATAAAATCAAATGTTATAATACTACTTTTAAGATTAAAAAATGATATGATTCAATAAATCATGTATTAAACTCACCACTTGCAAGTCAATCATAGATCAACAATGGAAGAGTTTCTTCCACTATTTGTCATCTCTATAAATAAGAAAAAGAAACTTGTCATACAAGATACAACACAAAAAGTATTTTATTTTTTTCAAAAATAAAAAGTATTACCAAGTTCAATTTTTCAAGAAACTCCAAACTTTCTTCAACACAAATAGGCTTGGTTTCTTGTCTAAGCCAATCTTGGACACAAATAACACATTGCATACATTTGGGAGTCAATGAACTTCTAAAGGGATCTAGAATACGGTCACCGGTGCTAAATGTACATTTCGATGCCACACTCGACATAGGAATAGACAATACATCTCGAGCCAACTGTGAAAGTACAAAAAATCTAGGAGAATTAACTTTCCACCAACTCAAAATATCAAAATTTTCAAATTCAGGCTCTTGGTCTTCAAGAAGATATTTATCCAACTCAGATTTAACACCTAAACTTTCCAAATCTTTCTTTTGTTTCTTCATGTGCAACTTAGTTCTCAAAGAATTTTTGGACACATTTTGAGAAATACCACTAGCAGAAGAATCAGATGAGTCAGATGAAGATGATTGACTTTTGGAACATTTTCCATACTTACTTACATATATCGCAAACAAATCCCTCAAGTTAGCCTCTACTTTCGTATTCACTACATTTCCCGTTTATTCCCCAAGTAATTCTTCAAGAGCAAAACTAACATACAAATTTATTGCGAGGATCCAAAACAGAAGCAATAAAATTATTTTGTTTTTCAACTTTTTTGCAGGAGACCTCAATATTTCTTAATTTTTCTTTCATCCGGAGAGATTTTACTCAAATCAAGGTACACACTTGTCAACATATTTCAAATCAGCATTAAGTTACATATATCTTCAAACTGAACTTACAAGTAAAACCATACCGTGAACCTAACTTTCAAAGTGAGCTCATAAAATTTTTCAAGAAAACGTTGTGACAGTCCTCACATAGCCCATCTTCATATTGAATTAACCTGAAATACTTGCATGTTCACAAACATCAGTAGCAAGAAAAGAATTAAAATTACATCATAAAGATCAAGCTCTCAAAAGCATTCTCAAACTTTTCTGGTTGTCTAACATCCAACGGTGAATTCCCCTAGTAGGCAAATCTAAAGACCAAATCTTATCACATTCTATCTTTTGATTGCACACATTTCAAGAAGTTTTTGTCCTTGAAAAGATGATCTAACATATTTCACCATTTGTATCAACCTTTTGGTAAAAGGACCAATTTCTTGCAAACCATCTTGCACCAATTATTTTAAGGATATGTGTAATACATCTCACTGGAGATGCTTTACCTTCCATAAAATGGCCTCACATATCTAATTTTTGGGCACAACTCTAAAATTGTCACATGGCATTTGAAGAGTGCATTATCAACAGAACAGTAAAAACGTTTATCCAAACTTCCAGTCAAGTAAACAGTTACTAATAGGCTCAGCTAAATGCTCAACCTTTATGGACTAGTGATAGGACAAAAAAAATTTAATATTCTTTTATGAAGACCCAATCCCTATCAATAAAGTGAGAAAGTCAAACAAATATAAATTGATCTTGCACGAAGTCCATGTATTTGTGTGTAGACAAATCTTGATTGTATTTCTTCTTATAAAGATTGTTTCAAAATTTTCTCAATTCACCATAAAATTCATAACAATCCTTGTTATGGTTTATGAGAAGGAATTATATGAACAAAAGGTTGGAGTTTACTCATAAACTTCTTAAAGCATTCTTTTTCAACAAAACTAAAAGGAGTTCAATTCAAAATTATTCATCTAAATAAAGCTCCCCTCCCTAAAATAGCTCTTGTTCAATTTCAAGTTCTCTAAATATTACTTTGAAATGAATAATTTTAAAACCGGGTGAAACAGTTGGAGGTTAGATTACACTTTACAACCAATAAGCAAATGTTGTTTTAGTGCACTGTTCCATTTCTTGTTGTATTGGTAGAAGGATTGTTTACAATGTAAGCACTTTGCTTTAACTAATACACCATTTTCAAAACTTTCAAAGTGTTGTCAACAAGGAGGAGATCTAGACCCATTTCTTTTCTTTTCTTTTTGTCTATTCTTGGGCCATTGACGCGATCATTTCTATTACAAGGTGTATTATAGTTAGAATCGCCATAACTATAAACTTATTCGACTTTGATCAACTTACACCCATATTAATTGATTGGTTCAACCCTTCTATATGAAAAAAAAAATCACCAATAAACTCAACTAACTATAAAAAAAAAAACAACATAGGAGAAGAAAAAAGTTAAAAAGAATGTCAAGAACAAAGAGAAAATTAGAAAAAAACAACTGAATGGCTGGCCGTCCGAACGCCGGTCGCAGGTTGAGGACTTGGGAAGTCACTGTAGCGGCGACGCTGCTGCTAGAGGAAGAGCTGCTGATGCAAGAGGAAGAGTGGAGGCTGCCTGTGATGAATAGTAAAAATTTTAAATTAGGATAGGGACATTACGTAGGGTTTCACATTTTTTTTTCTTTTTTTTAAAAAAGATATTACATTAATAATTATTAATAATTATAAAGATAAATTATGTATAATATTTCGGTTTTTTTTTTTAAACCAAACTATCAAAAACCAAAATTAATACGTACGAAATCGAACCAAAACATATAAAAAGGACGAAATACCAAATTGAAAACTGAAATACCGAAACCGAAATTCTAAAAAAATTCAATTCGATTCGATGTTTCGATTTTTCGGTGTTTATTCCCACCCCTAATTTTTTACTTCCAATCTTAGGTATATTTTTACTTTCAATCTTGATTATAATTTTTGTTTGCTTGTATAATTAGCTCATAATTGGGAAATAAAAGTGATTAGACTACTTCACTTGCTTTAACCTTATTTTATTAATTTTAACTTATATGCGGTTACAAATTTTTTTAACAGTCAAATTTTATTTCTAAATATTATCATTAAAAATAGATATTCATAATATTTGTCATTAATAAAACATAATTAATAAATTATTTCTTTCTTTACTCTTGGTCATAAATATAAGTAAATATTTACTATATGATAAGAAAAAGTATCTATATTGATAAAAGTAATAGGAAAAATCCTTGTGGCCATAATGATACATTCACACTATAAACAAGTTTATTTTTTTTTTGAAACTTTTATACTTATTCAAATTTAAATTTATAAATTATTTTTAATACATGACAAAGTTTCCCAATAAATGGGGAGTAGACTTAGGGCCTGTTTGGGTTGACTTTTGGCTTATGACTTATAAACCAAAAGCCATAAGTTAGGATTTCAGGTTTTGACGATTTGGATTTTAGCTTTAAAATTGAAGTGCTTAGATAGAGACTTTTAACTTGAGCCGAAACTTTTTATTAAAAACTCTTTAAACATATTCTGCTTAAAAGCATCTAAAATAAGTCAATCCAAACAGACACTTATTCCCGAATTCTCATAATGTTCATAAATACATGTTAATTTCAAATTTTTTTAAAGGCTAAAAATGATGGCCTCAATAATTTCTTTTCTTCCCTCTACTTTTCAATATACATTATAAAGAGCACAAATATTAATGCGCAATTAAGAAATAAAATTTAAAATTTAAATGGCAAAATAAACACTAATAATATTAAATTCGATTGAAATTCAATATTCATAAAATAACTTAAGAGGTAAAATTATAAATAAAAAAATGGCATATATAATTGACCATGTAGAAATTCTTACTAACTAATACACTATTAAAATAATTTCTCAACCTTGTGATTTAGAGATAATATATTTTTTATTAAAAGAAAGTGACTCACATTTATTTCAATTGTTACATATATAACATTGTGATAGTTAAAATCTTTTTTAGCTGATGAAAGTGAAAAAATTGAGTCAAATTATTTTTTGATAAAATAAAAATTATACAAGGTAAATTTGACCCTTCTCGCAATATTTGAAGGTATGTTTGACGAGACAAGATCATTTTTGGCTGACGGAAGTGAAAACTTATTAAATTTTTTTACAAAGTAAAAATTATAAAATGTATGTTTGACTATTCTCGCAATATTTAAGGTATATTTGATCCTCTTCATATATAATTTTTGTCTCTTTTTTTGTTTTTATCTTTATTAATTCAATGACTAATTTTGATGTATTATGTTGATGATCAAATTTAATTTTTCACTCATCTTCTTTCATAGTCTATTATACATGCATCAACTTTTAAATTATAAAAATAAAATTTCATATGACCGCAAAAAAAAAATAATTTTAGTTTGCTTTTTTTTTTATTATAAAAAATCAGTTTTATTTCTTTCACTGTTTCGTTTTATTTCTTTTCCACACTAAAGAACGAAAGTCAAAAAATTAAATAGGAACAACAAACTCAAATAATTATAAACAAATATATTCATGAAGGAGATAATTAAGATCCAAATTAACCGGTGAATTAAGAAACTCAAACTATTATCTCTATCACAAAATAAAAGAGTATATCAAATCCTTTTTCCTAACAATAATCCAACATACTCTCCACAATGGTATTATTGTGAAGACCAAACAAAAAGTAATGAAGTGTAAAAAATATCTTGAACCTCGTTTGATTATTCTATATCATTATTAGTATTATATTAAAAAGAGAGTAGTCAACCCTTAATATTAAGACAATTATAATAAGAGATGAGTTTCTTAATCGCAAGACTACAAAAAAGTGTATATTCTTTTATATTTATTTAATAACATCTAATTCAAAGCTTATTTACTATTTTTCTAAAAGAAAAATATAAACGATGGATAAACGGTTGATCAATTATTTAAGAACCACATTAATCATTAATCATTCAATTGTAAATTGCAGAATCCATATTTAATTGCTAAAGTATATTATATAGTGCGAGAATCCCGAGAGTAACGTGGTTAGAGTGTGGTTGGTATGAATGAAAATATTTTCTGGAAAATATTTTCCAGTTTCTCATGTTGGGTTGGACAAATAGTTTTGGAAATGTTTTCCAAATCAACTCATTTTCCTACAAAAAGTAAGGAAAATGACTCCCTTTCAAAAATTAAGGAAAACATTTTCCAAAATATCCTCCATTTAAATTACATTTTTAGGAAAAACGGCAATTAAAAAAATATTTTCTATTTTAGAAATAGGATTTTTGTTGACCCGGATCACGGACCCACCTCACCCACACGCCACCAGCACCCCCCCCCCCCCCCCACCCCCCCCCAAAAAAAATAATGGGGGTTTTGTAAAATTATTGTGACCGGGAAAGGGTGGAGGTGGGAAAGGCCCTTACCTCACCTCCCCCCGCCAGCCCCCCCATCCACACCAACCCCCAAAAAAATTTGCAATTTTATGTTGTAAAATACTATAAACTTCAAATTTTATTTTTCACTCCTACCCCATCACCGGCCCTTACCACCACCACTCCAAAAAAATTGTTTTTATTTAAAAAAATTATTTTCAATTTCATAATTATTTTCACTCTAGTAAAATAAAAGATTTCTCATGTCAAAAATATTTTTCATACATAAATCAAACACTAAAATTATTTAGGAAAAATTACACTTTTTACTCCAACAAAAATGAGAAAAATAAGCTAAAAATCTACTTCTTTTCCAGCAAAACATTTTCAGGAACCATGTCTATGGAAAAATTTTCTTGCCTACCCAAACACACCTCTTAATGTATATTAGAGTCCGCCCTGTACCAACACTATATTACGTCGATTTGGTAACTTATAGATGATTATTCATATTTTTTTTACTAATATGGCGCATCTAAGTGTATAATTTTATTAATTATTATGTTTAAATAAAATTTAAGCTTTTAATTTGAATATTTTAAAACATAATCTAAAAGTATATTAATCGTGACAACCAAAACTCGGAATATTTAGAGATGGTAGATATCAAAATATTGTAAAAATCATATAGTTCATTAGTATCGACCCTGTTTAACTACAATCGTATCAAATATGTTATAGTCTTGCACCCTTATATTATGTTGGCTTGATAATATTTGAACTATTACTTATTTATTGTTATTAATATGATTTTTAACTAAGTGAGTTTATGAAATTTCTGTTTAAATAAATTTGAAAGACATATTAAATAATTCTGTAAGTATAGTTTAAAAGTAGTTTCAATAAAGCCATGCAAAGCTCCAAACAACTTTATATGATAACATCCAAAAAATTTGTAGAAATAAGTAAAGTGTTAAATCATTAGAGATAAACATAAGTTGGATGGTAAGTGCTATTATTTCTTATTAGACTAACGTGTAATTGTGGTAAGTTTGAAATATAGAGATTGTATTAAATATGAGTCATATACAAAAAATTATACTAACATATTAATTTTGATACATAGAGATTTTGACCATTAAATAAAATATGATATTATTTTGTGATCTTAAAAAAAATTACGCTAATAAATATTTTATCAGCTTCATTCCATATGATGAATTTAATCAATTTGAATGCTTAAATATAATTATTTATGTTCACCATATTCTTATTTTTTTATAGACAAAAAAAGTCAAGAAGGAGAAGTAAAATGAAAAAAAAAAAAAAAGAACTAGAAAAGGGCATGACCCAAAAAATTCATCTTAAATGTTCAAACTAATTAGAAAATATTAAAAAGTAAATTTTATTTAGGAAGAAAAAGGTATAACAATCTTTTTCACTGACTAAATTTCGACCAATTTTTGGTTGGTTATTTAGCACTTTTCAAAGTAATAAATAAGTGATTAAAAAAAGTACTAATAAATAAGGATGATAAGGAGTATAAGAAACTTTTAGTATTAAGTGAGTCAAGAATGAATGTTAATAATGAATAATGGTCATTTCATTTAAACAACTCTAAGCCTATCTTAGCTCATGTTCTATTGGCTGCTCTTTTTTCAAGTAAGTTTGTAATCAATAAAGTATCAAAATTTTCATATATGATCTATAATTTCAAGAAAATGGTGTACTAATGATTTAAATATGATTTCCTTCATGTAAATTTATATGGTATTTTTTGCAATTTTTATAAATTAATTTGACTAGTTTGCAAAATGAATTATATTGAAAATAACAAAAATGTTAAATTTGGAGAGTTAAGTTAAGTATGAGTTTTGAGTCAACTTCAAACGATCATAACTCCTAGCACAGGATGAGCTAGGTGTACTACAAGATACTATAGGAAAGATCTTTGAATTCTTTTTTCAAAGCCGCTAGTTTGCTAAGTTTCGAGTTCGGATAAGTGAGATATGACCTTTTGAAGTTAGGTTGTCTAGTTAAGAAAAGTTTTGCCGAAAATATGAGGGGTATTTTGTTCCTTTCCTTACCCAATCAGATTTAATTCATTTTTACTAATATTTTAGAGGCGAAATACTTTTAGGCTCAGTTTTATAATCCTAATATACTTCTAGGATTTTAGTTGGGAGTTCAAGAAGAGAAAAGAAGAGAAAAGAGGAGACAAGAGGAAATAATGAAGAAGTTTGTCGACGTTCTTGAGTTTAGTTGTGGATTTTCGCCATAATTTTAATCCCTAAGAGGGATTTAAGTTTCCATAGTGTTGGGTTTGTTCACCCACACACCAATCATGTTATTTTCAGCGCAATTTCATTCTTAAAGTTTAAAGATTAGAGTTCTTCATAAGTATTGTTGAAGTTTCATTAAGTTTTGATGTAAGATTCTAGTTAGGTCAACTTTAAACAACAATATATCTTATATTATTAGGAGTTTTTTTTGGTTTCCCACCTGGTGTCCTGAGCTCACATTGGAACTCCAACTAAATTCGGATGGCGCACTGCAGGGCCCATTTGGGGGTGGCGCTCCCAACAGGATTTTCACCATACCCAGGGCTCGAACCAGAGACTGCTGGTTAAGGGTGGATCACTCCCACCAGTGCACCACAACTCATGTTGGTGAATGTTAGGAGTTACTTGAGACATAACCTATCCAAGTAAAGTAATTAAACCTTCTTTCCAACGCCATCAATTTTGTGTCAATTTAATTTCTGAGTAAAAAAGTTATGATTACTTTAGTAACCTGTACAATGTTGTTACGAATTAGCCGACGGGAAAAGACAAAAAAAAAGGTTGTTTTTGGTTTTTTACCTCCAAAAAAACGCATTTCTTGACTAATAAAAGGTTTAAAACAATTAGATTTTCATCTTTACTAATGGAAATCATAATTCTTGGCCATAAAGATTTTAAGAAACTAATTCAAGAATCTCAAGAAAAATTTTCTTGATCATTGACCTTCAAGCTAGGGTTTCAAGGTTTCTATTCATGTTCTTATCCAAGACTTCAGGAACCCTGTTCTTCCTATCTAATATCATTTCTAACATGATCATAACCTTGAATTCATACTTTAAATTCAAGGTAGAGTTGAGGGTCTAAGTTTTTGAGAATTCTTTCAAACGCTCTAAAAAAGTCCTTTTGAGGAGTCTTCTACATGTTCTAGTAACTTGTTTTAAGACTCAAGTTAGTGAGCATGAAAGTGAGAAACATGTATTCCTGAGTCTACAATATGACCTAAATCCTTCATATCATGAACCATAGCTCTTAAATTCATAATTCACATTCAGAAGAGAGTTAATAGTAGAGTTCAAAAAGCCTTTAAGTTCAATTGTGAATTCTTTGAGATCCATCATTGATTTGAACTATGTTTAAAGAAAGTAACAGAACGAGAAAATTTATATACATGAGTTCCATCTAGTTATTTAGACCTTCGAGTAGAGTTGTTCATGCCCATGACTTCTGCATGAACTCCATAAATTGAGTATCATTGAGAGGAGTAGTATCTCCAAATTTCAAAGTCTTGAGTATTGAGTTTTTTATTACTTTTGAGATTACATTCCTAATCATGGGACTATTACGTGTTACCCATTAAGTTCCTGAGTTAAGTAGTTCATGCCCATAATTCTGCATGAACCCTCCGACTCGAACATTTCTTTAGATGAGTAGTATCATTGACTCTTTCAGTTCTGGAGTTTTTGGGTTCACTTATTGAGTTTTATGCATGGTTATTTAAAACCTTGAATTGTGTCTTTCATGTTCATAGTTCGACATGAACCCTATTTTAAGAAGTCTTTTTACAAATTGTTTGAAAACTTGGTTTAAAGACATGAGCACTGAGTTGAGAAAGAGTAAAGTTGAAGTTCTGTTCTACAAGAAGTATATGGGAACTAAGTATTCCCTAAGATTTACAATGTTTCACATTTAAGTAAAAATAACACTAAAGAGTTTCAACAAGAGTAATTTAAACCCGCCCCCCCCGCCACACTCCGCTTGGTGGGTGGTCCCGCTGGGCTTTTATCCCCCTCCCGCCTGACCTCTTCCCCAACTTCGCGCCCTTCTCCCTCCCCTTCGAGCGCCGTCTCCTTGCTATTCATGTACAGTTTTCCCACAGCCCTTCCTTTCTCTCTCCCTTCCGGTCTTTTTTGGCGTGTACCTGTTCTCCGACCCGCATTCTCGATGTGGGGATGAGAGTTTATATTAACTGAAGTCTCCATGTAGCCATCATGGGTATTAACGGATTTTACATTTTAGATGATCACGTGAGTTAAGCCAGTGGATCCACTAGGTTGAGGATGTTCTATGCGACGACAAAGTATAAGACAGTTTTGGCAGTGTAGGTGAGACGATGTATCTCCACTTTAGCTCATAGTAGTGGTTGTCCGTTAGAGAAACTCCTATAATATTAATTACATGATTCCTCAAGGGGTTCTTCTTAGTATGAATGGGGTATGAGAACTTCATTCATGCATTTGCACAATAATTTTGAGAGGAGCATGAGAGTTTTTATGATATTTTTTATCTTGAGTTACACCATGTTTTTAACAGTTTTCTTTCATATTTCCTTCTTTTAAACCGAAGTTCTTGACAGGAGTTTAGTTGAGTATCAGTAGTTGAGTATCTTGAGTTAATCTGTATTTCATTGAGTCGATTATCATATCTTGAAGTTTAGTATCTAATCTTTGAGTTGAGTATCTTATTCTTTATTTTAGTTGAGTTGAAAAGACGTAAGTATGTTTTCTTTCTGTTCAAGTTTCAAGCTTATGTTATACTTTAGAATTCCCCTTATATGCTCGTACATTTCACGTACTGAGCCATATGTGCTGCATCTTCTCATGATGAAGACACAAGTATTCAGGATCATCAACAGAAGCTTCGTTGATACATCCCAGAGTTCGAGTTAGCCATGGTGAGCCTCTTTATTTTTGGAGGATTTCATTTACGTTATGTTTGGTCAGTATGTCGTGAGTCTTGTCCAGACTTCCATCTTTAAGAGTTAGAAACTTCAAAGAGTCATTATAGTTGAGGAGTCTGTATTAATCATTTATTTTATTAAATATTTTAAAGACTAAAGTTGTCTTTTTGTGGCGAGTTATATATATTTGATCATACAGAGTTTGTCTTTTGAGCTAAAGTTTATATTTAAGTTTTAGGAACTTTTATTTCAGTTTTAAGCTTTTGCATGCTAATTAGGTCTCCCTTTGTAGTCAACCGATGAGGGGTTTCACTTGGGACGAACAATTGTTTTTTTTTTTTTTTTTTTGTTTCTTGAGTGTCGGCCACGTCCAGGGTGTAGACTCGGGTCATGACACCCTCGACCTCCCCACTCAACGCACCCCACCTCCCAAAGTAAATTTTCAGTTTGCTTTTTAAAAAAAATTTCAACTTCAAATGTTTATTTTCCACCCTTAGCCTCCTCCCCGCCACCCCGTACCAGCCCCCCCCCTCCCTATCCAAAAAATAATTTATTTTTAAAAATATTTTTCAACTTTAAATTTTTATTTTTTTCAACCACACCCCTCCTCTTCCCCACCCCCCATAAAAAAAATTAAGTTTGTTTTTTAAAAATATCTTCAACTTCAAATTTTTATTTTTTCATCCCTACCTCGACGCCCACCCCTAACTCCCAAAATAAAATGAAGTTTTATTTTAAAAATATATTTTCAACGTCAAAATTGTTATTTCACTCCTACCCTCTCCCCCTACCACCACCACACCACCACCCAAAAATATATTCTCAACGTCAAATATTGTTATTTCACTCATACCCTCCCCCCTATCACCCCCTATCAGCCCCTACAAAAAAAAAAGTAATTTATTTTTAAAAAATATTTTCAACTTTAAATTTTTATTTTTTCACCCCTACCCCCTACGATCCCCCCTCCAAAAAAAACTATTTTTGTAAAGAAAATATTTTCAATTTCAAAAATTATTTTCTACTCTAGTAGAAATAAAAGATATTTATCAAAAATATTTTTCATTCATATATCAAACACTAAAAATCATTTTCTAAAAATATTACTCAGCAATCAAACATGAGAAAATAAGTCATAAATCTACTTGTTTTCGAGGAAAACATTTTCCTTCATACCAAACACACCCTATATTGAATATATCTTAAAAAATTAGTACAAGTAATTGTGACTAATTAAAAAGCAACAGGTGGAGAGTAACTTATACTCCATCTATGGTGAATTGGTAAATACTGTTTCATCCTTAATTAAGAAGTTTCGAATTTGAGGCTCCTTGGATATGGAGTCGTCTTTGCTAGGAAGTGTTTTATTTCTCAAAGTGGCTAGTTTTTTAATTTATATTTTTTATTCAGTTTACAAATATATAAATTCAATTTGAAATTTTTTTAAGATTATGTGAGAAAATTCTCAATCATTGACTTAGGAAAACGAAATGTGTCTCAAAAAAAATGAAACTCAAATTCCAACATAGAGGGAGTTATCAAAATCTTTTTAATTTCAGAATAAGAAAAAGGAACATCAATTTCGAAATGGTTGGTGATAAAATCCTATAATAGAACAAGAAAAAACACTATAGCTAAGAAGTATTTGCATGTAAAAAACTCTATAGCAATCTATGCTTAGAAGCATTTGCACGTTAGAATGACCGATAACTTCTACTCAAACCAGCTAATAGCAAAAAATCCAATTAATTCTTTCCTGTAAGATAAATATGATTTTCTATTATTCTTATTACCTTCTTTATCTGCTCTATTTCGTACATAATACAGTGTTTGCTGAGAAGCCACCGCCGGCGGCAAACCTTTCTCTCCTCCGCTCACTTTTGTCTGTTTCAATTTTCTTGCTGCCTTCACCATCTCACTGAAACTTTTTGATTTTGCTTTTTCTGTACTATTGTCTTTTTTGTGTGAGAAATACAAAACTGTCCTCTTCCTTGCCTTCACTATTATTCCTCCGTAACAGATTTTGGATCCTTGGTCATCACTTCGATACAAATCCTGTTGATTTACTCTTGTTGCATTTTCCTGGTAATGACTTGCATATCTTCGGCTTCCACATACAGTAAGTTCAGGCAGGTATCGTCTCCAATTCTTTTGCCTTCGACTTTTCAACGGAATAAGAATTAATTTATAAACATCCTTCAAATTTGAATTGCTTAGAAATACATTGCGATTAAAAAGAGGGAAAATTGGCTTCTGAACTTTACTTTGACCGTCATAGATTAATTTCACGATTGATTTATTCGAATTCTTAGAGATTAAAGAGAATTAAAAATCTTCTTTGCTACGATTCTCCTCTACCTGAAGGAGATTTTTACAGCGATATCTGATAAAAGTACAAAATTATTGAAACTGAGGCACAACAATTTATCTACTCCAACTTCCTTCATATTTTTTTGGCGGTTCATTTTGAGGGAAAGAGAATGGTTTGTTCTCTTATCTGCTGCTGGGTATTACATGTAGGTGCACTTCCATTGATGGAAAAAGAGACTGGAGGGCTCCATCATTGCACACGTCACTTCTGAAGGTTTTAGTGTGAAGTTGGAAAGTTGATAAATACATTTCTTGGTAGTTGCTTCTTTTTATATTTATATATTTATTATTACTTTGCCATTTTCTTTTGTCATGTATTACATCATTTAGCTCTATTAAATAAGTTTCATTTTTTGTTTATCACATTTCCTTTCCCTTTTATATCATTTCATGTAAGGAATACATGTACAAAAATAGAAAAATTATATGGTAATATGGTAAAAGAAATAAAAAAAATTATATGGTAAAGAATATTAAAAAACTTAATTAAGTAGTCTTAAAATATAAAGTGAAGAGGGAAGATTGCAAATGTAGGTGATGGTGTCGGGAGGTGGGCGGTGACACTTTGGGTGAGGCGGCGTGGACGTATTACGTACGTTGTGGGAGTTGATTGTAAGAATTTTTAAAAAATTAATAACTAAATACTCTTAAAATATGTGGTAAGAACTCTTTAAGAAACTTAATAACTAAATAGTACTAAAACATATGGTAAGATGTTTTAAGAGAACAAATAATTAAGGAGTCCTAAAATATATGGTTAGAAATTTTGAGAGAACTAATAACTAAGCAGTCTTATAATAGATGGTAAGAAGTACTCTTACATTCATTTTTACTTGTCACTTATTTATGAAATAGATTTTTTTGTTTCTATTGTCACTTTTGAGATATCAAGAAAATATAATATTTTTTTCATGTTTTATCGTCAATATTAAATACTTATTTTTCAAATCATTTTTCAAGACATCATTTAATAGGAATAGTTTGATAAAATACATTATCAATAATTATTTTCTCAATTGGTGTGTCAAGTCAAGTTTGACAAGTAAAATTGAACCAAAAGAGTATTAGGAGAATTAGTAGTTAAGGAATTAAGTAGTGTTAAAATATATGGGTAAAAGAATAGAAAAATACTTTCTCCATTCTTATTTACATGTCGTCTTTACTAAAATTAGGTATTTTTTAGTATTTATCCTTTCACAAAATCAATGAACAAATGAATTTATTCTTCCAAATTTTCCCTTAAAAGTTATTAGCATATAAAATATACATTTAACGAACATGGAAAAACTGAGAAAATAATTCATGTCTATTGGTAAAATTAATTAATTACTCAAAATAAATTAATTCATGTTCATTGATTGAAAATTAGACTTTACGAAAAATATTAAATAAAGGTACAACAGTAAATATGAGACATATGCTGATGAGAAGAACCTGAATGACCATAATGCCCTCCACGACCTACATGTCTAGAAGATCAAGCATGTGAAGTATGTATCCGACCTACAGGTCTAGAAAGATGAAGCATGTGAAGTATGTATCAAACTAAACGAACTATGCCTAATATAATCAGCCTCAACAGCTGGCATCGCGGCATGATAGGTACTACGAGTGACAACCTCTCCATGAGTAACCTCGACTCTTAGGAGGAGCACTAACCAAATGAACTAAATGATGGGCCTTATCGGCCTTATGTTGTTCAAATCCCTCACATCGAATCATTTCTAACTCTTTGGCAGCGTCTACCAGTTTTTGAAATGAAACATGAGAAGTTGTAACCTGAGAAACTCCCAAATAAATCGAAATAATTAGACCCTTAGGAAAACTTCTCATTCTCTGAGTCTAAGTGGGAATGATCAATAAAGCATTCCCAGCAGAAGCATGAAATTTAACCTCATACTTTGCGATTAACATATCATCTTGCTGCAAATCCTCGAACTCGACTCTTTTTCTCTCCCTCTGATAACGTGAAACAAACTTATTTAGAAACATGGTGGTGGAGGTGATCCAGATGAAATACTATTAATATAATGTTTCCACCACTGCTTGGTATATAAGGTTAGTCATCTGAAACATCTTGTAGTCAATTCCATAAGACTCACATCTAAGGTCATGCAGTCTTTCATTACATGCTGTAAATTCAGATGCATCCTCATTCAAGTCACCCGTATAGATGAAATATTCACCATCTTTAACCCTTCAAACATCTTTTGCTCATAAATAGTTATGAAAGGCATGTTAGCCAAATGTGATGCAACACCTAACAATATCATATTATATAATCGAGGAGCTATAATAGCAGTCGATTGAAACCCCAGATTCTGTTGGGTTTTAAGCAGTTGAATGGGAAAGAAAACGTAGAATATCAAGATGAGGGAACTACTTTGGAGGAACAAATGAAAAGTCATTTGAAGTGCAAATGAAAAGTCAGTTCTTTCTTTGGATTTGGATTTGGATTTGGCAAATGATCCGATGGATTAAATTTTTTGGCCAAAATTTTTAATCACTTTTTGTTAAATCAAATAAATCCTGTTAATATTATCCTCTTATAAATTTGGGGTAACGGTACATTTCGAAAAGTCGTTATTTTTCCGAAAGATCGTTACTTGTCCAAAAGTAGTTATTTTCCTAACAGAACCAATTTTTGAAAAGTTGTTATTTTTTCCAAAAGACCTCCAACTTTCTGGATAAAATGGGTGAACGATTTCCACTGAACAGGTACATGTTCCTTGCTGAAACTGGCCTATAAAGACGTCATTTTTTGATTTTGTCAAATATAGAAAATTTTTTCTCTCTCTGCTTTTTTTTTCTCTCAAATAAAATCAAAGTTTCGATCGACTGAGTCTGTGTGACTTGTCTGTTCTTCAGTTCGTTGAAGTTAAGAAGTTTGAGGGTACCGCTATTTCTTTAACCGGTTTATATCCGTTTTATCTTGGGAGAAATTAATCCATAACCTTGGGTACATGAGGGGGATTAAATTTCTTAAGGCCACACTGTAGTTTTCTGTGGACTCGGATTAATTCTTCTTCTATGTTTTTAATTAATTTTTTCTGCTTTCTCTTTTGTTCTGTTTCTGTTCATTAACTTCATAAATACAGTGATTGTAAGAATAACAATCTAAGAAATTTAACAGTTTCTGTATTTGAGGTTTCGGAGATTAAAACATTTATGGTTTTCTACTCCTGCTTGAATTTTAAAATTCATTCGTTAACGATTAAAAAGAAACATAAAAACTGATCGTTAAATCAGAAACAGTTTGTGTAAAGTTTGTTCTTTCTGTTAGTATGTAAATACTTATTTATCTGCCATTTTTGACAGAAAAAAAAATTACTCATTCCAAGTCAAGACAAATGCTGGAACAGTAAGTGCTGCAACAAACATATGGTTGCACTAATCGTTCAAGATCTTGCCTTAGCCCGGCGGAGAAACCTGCAAAGTTTTTCTGGAGTCGACTTTTAAGAGATGGCATCAAAAGATGTTCTTCATCTCACTCCGTGAGTCTGCAAAATTGCATCCATCCTGAAGAATGTTCCTTTTAAATGTCAGAATGAACTTCCGGCTGATAACATTCCTTGGTAACAAGAAGCAATGAACACACGCAGATTTTTTGTTTAAAATTATATTTGGAATGGGGGTCTGCAAGATGGATCTGTACAATGTGTACAGCAAATGCCAAAACTCGAAAAAACTTTGGATTGCTTAGAAAAGAAGTACAACTGGAAGATCCGGAATGAAGAAATTCATTGTGGCAAAATTTCTGGACTTAGATTATAGACAGTAGACTGGTCGTCACCACAAGTTCAAGAATTGCAGGTCATAACCTGATCCTCCTTGCAAAGGATTGATTGTGAATGATGTCTTTTTCAAGTGGCTGCACATTTATTGAAAAGTTTACCTCCTTGTGGAAGGACTTTAAAACTACTGAAACACAAACGCAGGAGAATGACTGTTGAAATTCTTCTAGTAGGTTGAGAATCGAAGAGGATAATAGGCTGCATAAAAGAGTCACAGTGTAATTCGCAATATCTAGTAAATTTTTTGTTGAAGAAGTCCACAAAATTAAAGAAAAGAAAGAAAGCATCTGGTCCAAAAAGCAATCCTCCTATAGAAATTCAATGGAAACTGTTTAAATTGGGTAAAACATGGTCATAGGCTCATGAAATGCCCGGGTCCTAAGAAGGAACAAGAAAAAGAAAGATCAAGCAAACTTGGCTGAATTCCAAAGGAGAAATGGAGATCTCTTGCAATGCTTTCAGCATGTAAGCTTGTTGAAATCAAGAGAATGGTGGGAGAGATTCTTGTGCCTCATCGCCATGTTTGTTCCAACAAAGAAATTATTTTCATCATATACTCCAGCCTTACAATGACAAACTGTTTATGGCAACTCCACATGTTTGCAAAGGTGGAAGGAACTGGCAAAGTCCTATTAAAGATGCATCAGCACAGGTGGTGACTTGAATAGGGTCCTCATATGTTCCAGAAGTGAGAAAAAATTTATTTCAATTCCAGTTTTCATGACCAAGAATGATTAAATGTGTATTTGTTCTGATAAAGTAGTAGTAGCAAAATGATCTGATGTAGGAAAAGCTACCTTAGTGATGGCCTTTCAAAACTCAATGTAATTATTTGTCAGTGGATATGATACCGATTTGCTCTCTCTTACTTGCTTGAGTCTAAATGTTTATGGCATGACCGGTTTGGGACAACTAATAACAAAACCTACTCAAAACGATTAACTTCATATTTTGGCCAAAATTTGAGTGCAATAATCACTAAATGTCAAATTTGTGTTGAATCTAATGTATGCTAAGCATTCTTATAAATCTGTGAAGTGACTTCAAATCCTGTAGAATTGATCACACGATATTTGTGGATATAAGTTAACACCATCACGTGGTGGAAAAAGTATGTTCATAACTTTATGACGATTGGCAACTAGATATTGTTTATGTCTAATGTGCTAATATGTAGTATGAATCAATGATGCCTTTACAATATAAAACTGAAGTTGAAAATCAGTTTTAGATAAAAGATCAAAATGATCCGGAGTATAGAGTGGCAGAGTGAATTCTCCTTTGGCAGAAATATGTTTAAAAATGGAAATAATCCCTACAAATACTGCTCCCTACACTCCTCAGTTCTAATTGATTGCAGAAATAAAAAAATCGAAACTTTAAAAGAAATGAATGAATGCAATTACTTATAAGTTCAAGTTTTACCACAGCACATTGGGGGGGAAACTATCCTTACAATCAAATCAGATACTTAATCGAGTGCCTCATCAAAGACAATGTAATTCCATTGAGAAATGGAAAAGGTAAAAACCCAATTTTAAATATTTCAAAGTGTGGGGGTGCTAGCCAAGTCCAGTTCCTATACGAAGAGGGTAAAATAGGAACCTAAGACTGTGATTGGTATCATTGGATTTCCACAAACCGTAAGCAATGTCGTTTTTTGTGTTCATAAGTCGAACATCCGATATTCATGAAATACGTTAATGGAATCAACATAGTGCTAATTTTTTTGAACATATCTATCCATATGAACTAGACTTGGTCTCTAGGGGGGGATTAACAACCCATATAAGAGAACAAAAGAGAATGAACAAAATGAAGAAAGTCCAGACGCATTAAACGTCAAAAGACATCTACTCTACTTCATTTGTGGATCAGATTTTGTAACATTTCTTCTTGAAAGTGAATCCTCAACATTCAAGGAAGCAATGTTGTCTAGCGACTCAAACCGCTTGGAAGGAGGCCTGTTTTAGTGAAATTGGAATCAAATCTTACACAATCCATACTTGGGAGTTGGTTGATCTTCCCTCCAGGGAACAAACCGGGGTTCAAAATGGATCTTTAAAAGGAAGATGAAAGACGATGGGAAACTATTGCCAAATTAAAGCAAGACTTGTTGTCAAAGGTTTTAGACAAAAAGAAGGTCTTGATTATTTTTGACCCATATTCCGCCATTGCTAGGACTTACATCATTCGGATGTTAATTGCACTAGCTGCAGTATACGTCCTTGAAATTCAATCAAATGATGTGAAACAGCCTTCTACTTAAATGGAGAGCTTGAAGGAGAAATTTACATATACAACCTGAAGGGTTTTGTAGTTTCTGGTAAAGAAAGAAGTGTGCAAACTTATTAAGTCACTTTATGGGCTAAAACAAGCACCAAAACAATTGCATGCAAAGTCTGATCAAACATGTTGGCAATGGATTTACGATCAATGAATGTGATAAATGTGTTTACTTAAATATACTCCAAATCGGAAGTTATTTATGGCCTTATATGTCGATGATATGCTTTACTGACAGGACATGGCTAATATAAAAAGCCTACAAAGCGATGCTTGCTATTAAGTTTGACATGAAAGATTTTAGGAGTGCTGATGTGATTTAGGAATTAAAATTCTTAAAACTCCTAACGTCTAGCATTGTCTCCAGTCTCAACTCATTAATCCAAAAGATACTTGAAAAATTCAAATTTTTGAATTTTAAAAGGGCAAAGACCCAATTTGAATGTAATCTTCATCTCTGCAAATAATAAAGGCGAAAGTCTCCTCATTGGACTATCTCGCGTATTTGGAAGACTTAATGGTATGTCATGAATTGACACGACCAGACATCTCTTGCCTCTCATAAACTGAGTCGAACACACTAATCCGAATCATAATCATTGGTAGCAATGAGAGAGTTTGGGATACTATATATGACACTCAAACTAAATGCTTTAACCTTACAACGATAATCCAGCCGTTCTTGAAGGCTATAGTGTATGCCAATTGGATTACGGGTCAACTAAACAACAATCCCAAGTTGATACGTTTTTACTATTGGCGGAGATCATATCATTGGAACATCCAAACAAACATGTAACTCGCTTACAATGGAGTTTGAAAATCATTGCTTTAGACAAGGCGGTGAAGAAGCTAATGGGCTCCGAATTTCTATAGAAGCTATTCCATTTGGCCCAAACCAAATGGCCCCTATATGCATACATTGTGATAGTCAGCTGCAATAGGAAGGGCTGGAAAGCATATTATAACGGCAATTCCTCTCACGATAAGACGAAGACATACACCTGTGAGACCACTACTCTCTAGTGAATTATCACAATTGACTATGTGAAGTCAAAAGATAATGTTCGGATCCACTTACAAAAGGCCTAACTAGAGAGGGAGTTGAGAATCATCGACGAATGGGACTATGGCCGCAACAAGTCATCGTGTGCGTTAACTCTCCTATAAGACTGGAATCCCAAGATTAGGTTTCAAGGAGGATAACACAAAGGCATGGATGACGGCAACATTGTCAAGAAAAATAAAAAATAAAATATTATATTATTTTAATATGCCATCTCATGTATGAGAAATGTTATTAACAGGATAAAGACCGAAGGAACTTTTTAATGGTTTTCTAAGTTTTTGATACAAGGAATATCCAAATAGTGTATCCTATGGGATAAGCCATTTAGAAATCACCTATGTAAGTGTGAAGTTGTACGCCGCTTAAGGAGAATCAGGTAAGCCAGTTCTTTAAAAGCATACATCCCCAAGATGTGTCATAGGCTGAAACAGCAACAAACAATGAGGAAACTAAGAAAACAGTTTTCCAAGGGTTTTAGTGTTGTGGGACCAAAATCATGTTTGTCCCCTAAGGTATACAACCAAAGCTCCGTTTCCAAAGATTATCAAATCTACCCAGCTTGACCGAGGTAATTCCCGATATATGTTGTTCACTACGGAAAAGTGTTAAAGAAAACCTACTTACCAGATTGGCGATTAACCTTATACCATACAAGACCACACAAGTTTTTTTTCATGGATATGATGTTTTTTTTTTCAAACCACAACAAGCATACGCCCTTCCCCCAAGTCAATAGTTTGTGGGTAACTTTTTTTGGTGTTTTTTTTAGTCATGTTGAATTTGAAAAATAAATAAATATTATATCAAAAGTTGGAGGTAACTTACTTTGGAGTAAAAATAAAGTTCATTTGCAAATTTGCAAATGAAAAAGATCATTTTTCTTTGATTTGGAATTATGGATTTTGGTGCAAAGAAATGGAAGCCGATTTAATAAATTTTTTTTGGACAAATTTTATTTTCATCATTTTTTTTTGTTTTTCAATCAATAATCCTGTTTTAATCTTATCGTCTATAAATTTTTGGGGGTTTAACGTTAACCTTTCGAAAAGTTCCGTTTATTTTTTTTTCCCGAAAAGTCGTTACGTTCCAAAAAAGTAAGTTTTTATTTTTTTTCCCTAACAGACATAGAAACACAATTTTTTTTCGAAAAGTTTTTTTATTTTTTTTTTTCCAAAAGACACAAGTTTCTTGGATAAAAATGGTTTTTGAACAATTTCCTGAACAGAACTTTTTCCTTTGCCTGAAAATGGCTATAAAAGAATAATTCATTTTTGATGTTTGATTTTTTTAAAAATATAGAAAATTTTTTTCTTCGTCTCATTTCCATTTTTTTTTTTTCTCATCAAATAAAATCAAAGTGTCCCGATCGCTTGAGTCTTGGTGGTGACTTTGTTTTTTTTTTGTTTGTTTTTCTTCATTTGTTCGTTTGAAGTTTTTAAAGAAGTTTGAGGTACCACCTGTATGTATGTTGCGAGAAGGGGAAGGTAGGAAAGGGTGGCTCTCTTATCTTTTTAAACAGTTTTAAAATCCGTTTTATCTTGGGGTAAATTTTAAATACTCCCATAACCTTGGTTACAGTGGAGGGGATTTAAATTTTCTTAGGACAAACACAGGTATTTTTTTTCCTGTTGGGACTCGGATTTAAATTTCTTCCTATTTTTTTTTTTTAATTTTTTTTCTCCTTCTTTTTTTTCTTCGTTCATCTTTGTTTTTTTTCTGTTTCTGTTCATTTAACTTCATAAATACCAGGTTGTTTATTGTAAGAATAAACAATTCCCTGAGCAATTGCAGCAACCTAGTTTGCATCTTGAGGTCTAACCTTCAAAACAAGTGTGTGAGGCCATTAAGAGGGACCAAAAGCAAGTTTTATTTTTTTTCATTAGTCCTTACTCTTTTCGAGGAGGTCCCTTAGCAAATATGAAATGCAATGTATCTTAAAGCCCCATTAAGGTGGTAAATAAAATGTTTTCGGTTTGAAGGTTTTTAGTTTGGTCATATCACATCAACATTCAAAAAAAATTCTGGCACATCTAAATTTTTGGGAAGAGCTTTTTGTTCATAAACATTTTTGTCCATTTTCCGAGTTTTCTTCCTATATGTTAATCCATATTTTATTGAAAGGACCTTTTAACTTTTTCTATGGGATAATGCAAGATTTTATTTTTTCTTTTCTTCGGATTAATTATCGTTCATAAAGAAGTTTGTGACCTAACTAATCTAATACTTTCATAAATAAGAGTTTTTTTTGTCTATTGTCATGTTACTATTTTGTGGTTTTTTTTTTCTTACCATTTTATATTGTGCTTTTTGCCCTCCCCACAGTACTGTCATGAAGCTCTTCCTTCTTCTGCCCCTATTCCATAATTCTTTTTGTTGTCCTTGGTTTCAGAGATCCTCTTTTATTTTCTTATCTTTTATTTGGGATATGTTTGTCACCCAAGTCATGTTCCTGTATTGATCCTTTTTTTGTTATTTTTTAAATCTTATTCTTCCCCTCCATTTTTTTCCTCACCCCTTCCTTCTTTTGATATAATTTTTTGGATTTGGATAAACAAAACACTTCGTTTTTCCCATTATTACATTATAGTTTATCGTTTCTCCAATATTTTACGGAGATAGTTATATTTGAGGTAATGGGATTTTAAGCCACAACTTTTTTCTTTTCTTCTTCTTTGTCCCTTTTTTCTCCTTGATATCCACATGTGACTCTTCTGAAAACCCAACCGCAAAATTCTCACTTTTACCTTTTTTACTCTCACGTGACATGGTTCCTCGTTTTGTTGGTTTGTTAGTATTAGCCATATGAGAACTTGTAATGCTTTCCCCAACTGCCAAACCAACCATGAGAAAATTTGGTTTTTATTTTCCAATGAATTTTTGTCAATTGGAGAAGCTTGATTAGCGATTTATTAAATTATGCAATCTCTATTGTAAATGTTTTAATTATTCGCATTGGGGGTCCAACAAAAGATCTCATTTTATAAAAAGGTCTGCATTAGCCAAATAGCCGTTTCCTTGTTGAGCTGTGTAAAAGAATGGGGTTTTTTTTTTTGAAATTTTAAAAGGTTTAACAAATCTTTCCTTTTCCAAATCTTCATCCGTTACATGTAAGTAACCATCGAATTACATAATACGCCTGCGGTTCACATCTTCCCTTTTCCCAATTCAAACATTTTGATTTGTTTTATGAATAATCGTTAGGCCCATGGTGATATCAAGCCAGTCCATGAGGAAATGAATTTTTCGCCCAACAACAACAAGTTCCAAATCCGCCTATTCCGTGGTCGTAAATTCATACTTCCTAGGGTTTTTGCAACTATGTCTTTTAGAAGACGGTTTTTTTTTAAGATAAGTTTTTTTAAGTTTTAAAGATCTTCCCTAAATTCCAAAAATCCTAAAATAATTTGGAATATTATATATTTTCACCAGAAGTAAAGAGTCCAGATAATAAAAACAAAAAAATAGAGACTTCCTGATAGCTGAATGTGGCGTTTTACAATCTTTTTTTTTTGGGAAATTACTAATGTAAGTAATTCCAAAGCCAATTTTTTGGTACTTTAGTAAAATGTTAAAATACTTAGTAAAATTCGGCCTGCCATCAATTCATTTCCCACTTTACATCAAGGAACCTTTCTTTAAGAGAAACAAGAATAAAATGGAAAATTCCTCATAATAACCTTAGAAATGTTTTTTTTTAATTTTTCATTTTCCATCACCTAACTGGAAACATCCAACTTTTTGGACTTTTTAGTATAACAAATATCACCGGATTTGTTAAGCAATAACATTTTCGATGCACTTGTTTTTTCCTTTTATTTTTTTAACTTGTTTATTGTTTTTTTGATGTTGGCCGCTCACAATTATTAAGAAATATTTATTGATATAATTTAATTTTTTTCATAACTATTTTGAACCTATTTAATTAAACTTTTTAGATTCATATGTCTACCTTAATTTATAATTGTCCCACGTTTGTGGGGTTTGTTTTTTCAAAGGGTGAATTTTTTAACCTTTTCAAAGTTTAATATCGAGTTAAACGATTAATTTCATATTTTAAAATAAAAAATTGTGATATTACAACAACTTATATAAAAGCCATAAATTTCTATTTTTTTTTTGCATATTAGTTTTTTTTATGAATGGAAAAAAATCTATGGCCAAATCTTAGTCAAAGTTTGTGTTATCATTTTTTTTAAACTCTAAACAAGAAATCGGACACTTTAAAAAGTGGTGACCGCGGTTATATATAATATATAGTTTTTTTTTTTGGAGTTTTTAGGACAAATGATAAAATAAGAATGATTTTAATTTTTAAGGGTAAAACCAATGACAAAAAAAATTGTACTTTTTTTTCTTGAATATTTTAAACTGATAAATAAAATTAAAAATCATTTTAAAAAATTAAATGAAAATTAAAATGAAACAAATACCGTAATTTTTGAGAATAAATAAATCTAATAAACGACATAATTATATAACAATTTTTCATTAGAAATACAATAATAAAGCAGATCTACACATATATTTTTTCTTTATATCAATAGGACTGTATTCATTTTAATTATTTTTTCTATTTTTTTTCTTTTTTTAAGTTCAAATATAAAAAAAAAAGGCAACATCCATGTCAAAATTGGTTTGGTGATAAAAAGACCATGCTTGGAACATGCAAAACTTCTATAGCTTAAGAAGCCCAATTTGAAAGGTAAAAAACCTCTAACAGCAATATAGCCTAAAAAGCAATTTGCATGTTGACGAATGACCGATAACTTTTCTACTCAATTCATAGTAAAAAATCCTTTAGCTCTTTTCTATAGGGTAATTATGATTTTTTCTTTTTACTCTATTCTTAACCTAATGCACTGCAAACGCACGCCGCGGTAAACCCTTTTTTTTTTTTTCTTTCCGCTTTGTTTTGTTCTTCTGCTTCATTTTTTTTCCGGGCGCCCATTTTTCACACAACCTCAAACGGAAATTTTTTTTTATTTTTTGCTTTTTTCCTTTTTTTTGTTTCTAAAATTTGTCTTTTTTTTTTTGTTTTTTTACCACAACATCAAACTTACCCTCTATGTTTCCTCCCAGTTCTCTATTACTCCTCCATAACAGATCTCGAATCCTCGGCCATCACTTCGATACAAATCCAGTTGAGTTACTCTTTTCGCATTTCCCTGGTGAAGACTCGCTTATCTTCGGCTTCCTCATAGAGTAAGTTCCTGCAGATATCGTCTCCACTTCATCTGCCTCCGACGATGATGTTGATTCACTATTTTTTAGAAACAAATCCTTCTTAGGAATCAAAATTGATTTATCCTTCAAATCTGAATCGCTTAGCAATAGATTCCGATTGAAAAGAGGGAAAATTGATTGCTGCACTTTTTTCTGATCGTCATGGATGAATTTATTCGATTTATTAGAGACTAAAGAGAATTCAAAATCTTCTTCGCTATGGTTCTCCTCCGCCTGAAATTCATCAGAGATCTTTGTTGGGTTATCCCACATCGGAAGTGGAAGGGGCTGGTGGTCAATTTATAAGTGTGAGGGAAAGCCTATACCTTTGGCTAGCTTTTTGGTTGAGAAGGCCCAAGACACCCAAACTTGGTATCAGTAGCCCAGGTTTCAACAATTCAGAGCCCATCCGGTAGTAACTGGGTTGTCGTTCGCGCCCAGGCCCAAGGCCCTATTTGTGAAGGGGGAGATTTGTTTGGTTTACTCCACATCGGAAAGTGGAGGGGCTGGTGGGCCAATTTATAAGTTGAGGGACAGCCTTAAACCTTTGAGCTAGCTTTTGGGTTGAGAAGGCCCAAGACCACCCAACAATCTTTGCAGCGATATCTGATGAAAATCCAATATTATTGAAACTGAGGCACAAATATTCATTTTCTTTCATTTTGAGTGAAAGAGAATTGTTTGTTTTCTTCTGTTGAGCTGCTGCTGGATTTTATTTATAGGATTGTGAAAGTGTACTTCCCTTATGGAATTACACATGTGCTTCTAGAATATCTATCAACTTGAAAAGTTATATTAAATATATTTCTCTATAAGTTCTTTTGTAAAAGGCCAAAATTGTTTTAAGCGTCAATTTATGCTTTTTCTTTATATAATTACTTTGTCATGTATTACATCATTTAGCTTTATTAAATAAGTTCCCTTTTTTGTTTATTAAAATTTCCTTCTCTTTTAAGCCTTTTTTTTAAAATTTCATGTAATATGATTTTATTTAATTGATCACCATTTTTTATATAATCCAAAGGAGTTTTAAAATATATGGCAAGAAATATTAGAACAATTGATAACTAAGAAGTTTTAAAATATATGACAAGGAGCATTAGAACAATTAATAACTAAGGATCCATAAATATATGCAAGGGACACTAGAATAATTTATTACTTAGAAGCCTTCAAATGTATATGGCAAGGAATTTTAGAACAATGAATAATTAAGGAGTTTTAAAAATATATGGCTACAAATATTAGAAAAATTAATAATTAAGTAGTCTTAAAATGTATAATAAGACATATATATCAGGAGAAATAAGAAAATAAGAAATGCTAAAACATATGACAAGAGAAATAGAAAAATTATATGGTAAGAGTATTTAAAAACTTAATAATTAGAATGTCTTAATATATATGGTAAGGACTATTTAAGAAAAATAATAACTTATTTATTTATAACAAATTCATATTTTATTAATGATAAACACACATCGTTACATATTAACATATTTTTACTACATTAATACCCTTTAAGACTCTTCACATGTCAAATTATAAAAACTTTATAGCCAATAATAATGTTTATCTTTTTTCCCTAAATTTTTAGTATATTTTCTCCTTTAATTTATTAAATATAATAGTAATAAATTAATTAAGCTCAAGTAGTATATCGATTAATACAATTGATATGATATATTTATATATTTTCTTTACTTATGATTTCTCATCATATTTGCTTTTACGTTTTTATACCATTATAAGTCATAACTCATATGCTCAGTATTTTCTATTATAATATTTATAATTCTCATAATTTTTAATTTTTCATAATCATAACCATTAAATATTTAACATAAAAGATAAGACACCTTATGATATGTCTCCTTTTTTCCTATATAAATTTAATTTTTATTTTTTAAGATTCGATTCAAAGTTATCATTTATTTCCACTAATGTATTATACTCATAATTTTGTTTGACTTGAGTAAAAAGAAAAAAACTCTTCAACAGTGATAAACTTGTGAAGTGGATATCGACAAGAGCTCACACTTGATTTCATTTTTCCTTCTATTTTTATGATTAAAATTGTAATGATATATGTATTTTATTCTTTCATTTTTTATATATTACTATAATAACTTTTAAGTTTAACTTATATGATTGTTGTAAGTTTAAAATTTCTTTTGATTCAAATTAATATTTTTAAAATGGAGTAGATCTTAAAGAGATATTACTTTCTCATGAATTTATCTCAATTATGATTTGAATTCTACTATAAGTACTAACCATGTTTAAATTTATAATTAATTTCCTTTTGGTCATATGAGTAGCTTAATTATGTTTAAAGTCTGCTAACTATTAATGAAGTTTTAGAATGTATAATTGACTGCGTACAAGAAATTAATGGTTGAAACATAATTTTTATTTTATTTTTATTATGTTTAAGTTCTTTGAACTATCAAAAATCATGGTATGACATGAAAATTGATAAATATAAAGTAACGGGAGTGAGGAAGGGAGAATGAGATATTCTTAAAGATATATGTGGCGCCAGCAACATATAATTACTTATCTTTATTTTTTTGATTGACTAAGCCGTAGGAATTTCAGCTACTAACCATTTTCATTGTTGTGGTTATTGACGGAATAGTGATTGTATTAGAAGTGTTAACCTAATAAGGGAATACTGGGAGAGGCGTATATATAGGAGATATAGGAAGGAGTACTAATCCTAATAGGACTAGGATTTAAGGAGTACTAATCCTAATAGGACTAGGATCAGTACCCAGTAAATACTAATATTATTTTTATAATAACTATTTATTAAAATACTATCTGTTAGTATCCCCCCCTCAAAGCTGAGCTGAGCAAAGCGAACGGAAGCTTGTGAACTGCGGTAACGTGTTGTCGGCGTCGGGATATGTTTGGTGAGATATCAGCCGGTGTTCTTCAGTGGGTACATACTGCAACATTGCATGGTACCGCCTTAACTTCATCGCGAACAAAGAGACAATCGGTATCAACATCTTCATTCTGGGTGTGGGAGGACGGAATTCTGGCCATCACAGATGGTTGATTTGTTGTCACAATAGAGAGCAGGAACAGTGTGAGTGGCGCGAAGTTCGCGAAGAATATATGTGACCCCACATGGTCCAGCAGCAAAAGATCAAGGGCGCGGTAATTCGCTTCAGTTGAGACCCGAGAGACCTTGGGTTGTTTCTTATTGTACACATGAAGATCAGTTCGACCCCAAAAAATGAGAAACCCGCGATGTAGATTTTCTGTCATTTTTATCATTCGCCCAATCTGAATCTGACAACGCCCGAGCTCCAAGTCCCCTGGTCGAATGAGTAAACCAAACCGAAAACTTCACACCAAAGTGCCACAAATGTACTCTGAGAATAGCGTTTTAGACAATGGTAAATCATGTTCATCTTGGTGATGCATGCGCTGAGCAACTCGGTTGAACAAACTGGATTGTCAGGACGGGTAATTACGCAGATACTGTAGAGTCCCCAATGAGCTTGCAGAAGTGGTGATATCGCCTAAGGGGTGTCGGCTCCATTCGTAGACGAGAGACTCCATCGGTGTTGGTTGAATGGTCATTTTCCAGTCCATCTGGGTTCTGCAACAATCTCGACAATTGTTTGACCTGATGGAAGAAACAAAGCCGCTGCCTGTTCCGAGAAACCTCCATTCCCAGAAATAATGTAAGGGGCCAAGGTCCTTCATTTTGAAGGTAGTATGCATAGCTCGAGACATTCCTGAATGGAGCTCAGTATCCTGTAATAAGATATCATCTACATAGACAAGAAGAATGAGTGTACCGTGTGCTGAATGTCGAGTAAATAGACTCGTGTCGTTACGCAACACGTGAAGCCGAGTCCCTGGAGGAACGTTTTTCAGACGTGGTACCAAGCAGCGGGGGGCTTGCTTGAGCCCACATAGAGACTTCTGGAGTGTTGCAAACATGTTGAGGGAAGCCGGGGATCAACATAGCCGGTGGTTGGCGTCATGTAGATATTTCATTCAAGCATCCCATAAAAGAAAAGTCTTGGAAACATCCACTGATTGATAGCCATTGTTTCGCACGACGAGTGACCGTACGTCCGGCGAGGGTTCCTGCCGAATAACAGGAACGAATGTCTCGGATGTAATCAAGCCCATACTCCCTTTTGTAGCCTTTAGGCACTCAAACGAGCCTTGTACCTGGAAATACTGGCCATCTACCATTGTTTTAATTTTGGTAGCACAAAAACCACCATTTACACACCCCCTGTTTGCCAGCCATGGTGGGGTCTTAGGTACAAGAACCAAGTTTTCTGATCAGTCAAAGACTTAAAAACTCGTCATCCATAGCTGACTCCAATAAGCATTTTTCGCGAGGCAACGAGTGTTGTTGGTTCACTTTGGGACGGGTGTATTTGGTATTATGGTATCCTGAAAGGTTTTGGTTTAAAGATACTCGGCGTTGCGCACGGGTTAACATGGGATGAGTATTGGGGGGTGGTACGGGCGTGGGTGGGGATAGTAAATAGGTCATCATGGTTGTCCGCGAAGGACCTGCAAAATGGAGACGGCTGGAGATGTTGTGAGGTATGGTGTGGTTTGGGTTGTTGTGATTGTGGGTGGTGGTTGCGGGTATATTGTGGGTGACAGGTCGCAGGGGTGATGAGGGGTGGTTGGGTAGTGGTGGAGGTGTGGGGGGAAGGTGGTGATGGTACGCCTGTGAGTATGTTTTGAAAAAGGGAAGAACGCACATGAATGAAATGTTTTGTGGAGGAGGAAATAGACTCGTAGGGAAACGCATTTTCGACAATTTTACATACAGATATTAGACTTTATGAGTTTGTGTGTCAGAGTACAGAGATCACCCTTAGAGTAGGATGATAGCCAAGAAAAATACAATGACGGGTCAGGGTTGTTAATTGTGAGTAATTGAGGGCGTACCAGGTAGGCACGACACACCCCAAGACCTGAGTTGGTAGAATTGGGATTCTTGGTAAGGATTGCATAGGGTGATTTGTTGGAGGGTGTGATTGGCATTCTGTTAATGAGGTAGTTTGGTCGTGTGCTAGAGCTTCTATACCAGAAGGAGACAAGGAGATTATATTGACTGTAGAAGAGTAACCACCGTTTCAATGAGGTATGGCGATGCTTACGCTCATGCCACCCCATTCTGTTCGGGAGTGTATGGACAAGGAGGTTTGATGTATAATTCCCAGGGATTGGCAGAAACTGGCCAAAGATGTTATTTCATATTCCTTCTCATTGTCACTTCGAAAAGTTTTACATGAGAATTGAATTGTGTTTTGACCATTTTTTTTCAAAGGTAGACAAAGGTGGGTATGCCTGTGATTTGTGTTTTAGTGGTACAACCAAGTGTATTTTGTAAAATCATCCACAACCGAAATATAAATTAGCGAAAACCAGCAAATGAGGAACATCAGTAGGACCCCATAGGTCAGAATAATAAGTTGAAACGGTGGCAGATGTACGCTTCGCGAAAAATAAGTAAAAGTAATTTATGAGTTTAGCAATTGAAGCAAAGTCCAATTGTTTACATGAATGAAGAAAAACCTAATTGAGACATTCAAGAAGTTATTTAGTTGGAGTAGAACGGGTGACCCAGACGATCTGGCCTACCATACTGTGGCATCAGCCGAAAAGCCACCGGAGCCACATGAACGCTTTCTATTCTGAACTGGGTTGGTAGACGAACTTGTGCCAGGAAGAACGAACAACTCATGCTTCACAACAGGGGCCCTGAAAAACACCCTCTTGGTAGTAATTGTCTAGGATCTGAATTCTTAGAGGCTAACAAGAGTGAGCATTATTGTCTTTTTTGAATTGGTGAACTGAAAGAAGATTGGTTTTAAATATGAAGGGACGTGGGTAAGGTTACCCTAGGTGAAAGATAGCGGGGGGGTTTTTAATGGTACCGCCGTGCCGATTGTGAGAAATATTAAGGGACTCAACCGTTGTCAACAGTAATACCATTGGGAGCTCAATGATATTGAGTTGGAGCGTTAAGCTTGGATGAATCAAGTACGTGCATGTTGCCTCAGTATCCAACACCATTTAGAGGAGGTGTCCTCTTGAGATCATAATTGGCACGGTTAGCACTATTTCGTCGTCTCTCCTCATACGAAACCAGCAAACAAACAGTCGGTGTATCCTATTTTATGACATATTTGACAAGTTGGATGGACGATCCCCGCTCGTCAAGTTCCCTGCCCTCTCGCTGCCCGCATGAGTGTCAGTCTGTTGTGCTTGCCGTGCTGCTGCCCCGTCGTACGGCGACGCTGCCTGCCGACCGTCGCGCCCGCGGCCTTCCTGTTTCTGTCGTAACCGCCGCGTCTCCCCTGTCGGCCGCCACCGAACGGCCCCCGCGATAGTTTTGGCTTGGCGTTGAGGGCGGTGTGCCGGCTCCATAACAGCGGCTTCTCGGAGAATAAGTTTCTGCACAAACACTCCGATCCACGTTGCTTGTCTTCACTTTTTAGCCACGAGAGAAAGTAGCATGTCACGGGCGTTGGACTAGATGCGAACCGCCTGTTTAATGGAGGTGGTAAGCTGATGGGAGCCTCCCGAATGACCACATGACAGAATCTTTTTCGAGAATGATTTCGTTCACAGTGTGTCGATGGCTGTGATGAGGTGGAGACCTCATCTAATTTACAACTCGCGCCATATTTTTGGCTGCGGTGCCTTGGTAATTGTGTGGAGAACGATCACGCAATTGAAAAATATTAGAGTGGAAATTGATGCATAGCGTGTTGGCGATGGCCGTCCACAGGGCTGAAGCATTTGTGTAGGATCCGGATGTGTTTCTGAACCATGGATAGGTGACCGCAATCAAACATGATCGATCTATCCCTCCACGGCTTTCCAGGCGGCATGGGCCGTATGGTTTTTTCTGATTTGTCCGTGTGGTTATGAACTGCTGGCGGCGTTCTGTGCTTCCATCGACGTATTTGAGAAGGTAATTGCCTAAGGGATGGTAATAACACATTGATTTTCCTTATGGTCATTTATTGTGTGATAATCGTTTTCGGGAATCAGGGCATGAAATGAATGAGCAGAGTTTAATTGATGCCAGTTGGAAGTGAATCGAGAGGATCCACTCTCGCTTGTCATGGCTGCCGCCGCCAAGATAAGAGAGGAACTCGTTGGCCTAAAGAGAAAAAACCTAGAGAAAAGAAGATCTAGGTTGTTCTGGTCTTGATACCATGAAGGAATATTGATTGTATGAATTTAACCTAAATTAAGAGAATACATTGGGAGTATATATATAGGAAAATATAGAAGGAGTACTAATACTAATAAGACTAGGATTAGTACACAGTAATACTGAGTTATTTATAACTATTTTTTTAATACTATCTGTTATATTTATTTTCTCATTTTATATAAAAATTATATTAATTGAAACTAACAAACTCAAAATACCTTACTCTTTCTTTAATTTTCTTTTTACTTTGATAAATAATATATGTAACTGATTTTTTTAATACAGTTTGAGAATAAATATTGTGTTCTTTCACTTTTAAAAAAAATATATACATCACAGGTAATTTTCTTATGTTTTTCCTCTGTTGAATCAAATTGTATGTCTGTGCTTATTTATAGCAAGATATTATTGTTTATTTTATATATTTCTTTATGTAAGGATAAATTGTTGAAAAATATTACGAAACGGAACTGATTTACATATATTAAATATTCTAAATATAAAATTAGATAAATATATTGTCATAGTAATTTATAAATACTTCACTAGTATTTATAATAGTATTTAAGTAACTTATATACGGATGAATTCACTAGTATATGATAAAAAGTATTAGGAGAAGTAAGAAATTAAGGAGTGTTAAATTGTATGGTATAGAAATATAAAAATTATATTGTAAGAGTATGAGAAAACTTAATAATTAAGTAGTCTTAAAATATATGGAATGAACTATTTAAGAAAATTAATAATTAAGTAGTCCTAAGATATATGGTAAGAAGTAGTGAGAAAATTACTCTCCTTCCACAATTAATCCTTTTTTTAAAAGTCAAATCATAAAAACTTTTACCAATATTTTACGATATATATTTTCATCATATTGAAGTTCAAAAAATAAGAATTTATAGTAATTTTATATTTTTGAATATCTATTTTTTTTAAAAAAAATTAAATTTACGTATCTTAATTTAACTTTAAAAATTAGTCAAATTGATTTTTTAAAAGTGCAACATGATAAGTAAAAGTGGACAAAGAGAGTAATAATTAGATAGCCCTAAAACATATGCTAAGAAGTTTTAAGAGGACTAATTATAAAGGAGTCCTAAGATGGATGATTAAGTTAGGTGAATTAATAGTCAAGAAATTAAGTAGTGTTGAAATATATGGTAAAAATGAATAGAAAAATACTCCCTTTATTCCTATAAAACATGTTGTCTTTATTAAAAATAGATGTTCTTTAAGACTTGTCAAACTACAAAATCAATACATAAAAGACTATTTTTGCTATTTTACACTTGAAAATTATTAGCCTAGAAAATAATTTATGTTCATTAATTCCAAAGTTTAATTTAAGAAAATATTAAATAAGGGTACTATGATAAATATGAGACGTAGGCTGATGAGAGAAACCTAAATAATCGCAATGCCCTCCACGACCTATATAGGTCTTGAAGGTGTGAAGTATGTATCAAACTAGAAGAACTATGCCCAATATAATCACCTTTAGGCACTAGTATCACAACATGAATGAGTTTGTTAGACTAAAAGTAATAACCTCTTCTCGAGTAACCTCAACATTTAGGAGAAGCAGTACCAAAGTGACATGAATGATGGGTCCTCTTGCCCTCACACTGCTCATATCCCTTACGTCGAATCATTTGCAACTCTTTGGCAACATGTACTACTTTCTGAAATGGAACACCAGAAACGGTAACCTGAGAAATTTCCATATGAATCAAAATAATCGGACTCTTAACAAACCTTCTCACTCTCTCAGTCTCGGTAAGAGGTATCATAAAAGTGTGCCTAGTCGAGGCATGAAATATAACCTCACACTATGCGATTGATATACCATCTTGCTACAAACACTCAAGTTCAACCCTCTATCTCTGCCTCTCATAGCATGAAACAAACTTGTCTAGAAACATGATAGTGGAGATGATCCAATTGACTTACTTTTAATATAATCCCTCCATCACTGCTTGGTACGACCTATTATTTGGAACATCGTGTAATCAATTCCACAAGATTAAACCAATCTAAGGTTATGCAATCTCCCATTGAAGGTAACAATAAATTCATATTCATACTCATTCAAGTCACCCGTATAGGTCGAATGATTAAACATCTTCAACCTTCGAAACATCGTCTGCTCATAAATAGTCATGGAAGACCTATTAGCCAAATGTGATGAAACACCTAGCAATACCATATCATCTGTCACGACCCAACCCGATGGGCCGTGACTAGTGCCCGTTTTGGACACTCACATACCAACGCTCTAATTAAACCAACTGAACTAATAAATTTGATTTCATCAAAATCAAGACAACCCCACGCATATATTATATAGTGGGACCTGTCTCATAAGGAGTCTAACCATTCAACCATAACAACACACGCGAGCCGACAATGCCCCCCTATCCAAATAATAATACATACGCAGCCGACAAGACTGCCCACTACAACAAATACACAATATGATGTACGCAGCCGAACAAGGCTGCCCCTATCAAGCGGACATCCCAAAAACCATGTCCCGACCATTATCCAAAACATATGTATGCGACCCACATAATGTCTACAGACTCTCTATGGTAGAGTATGATTAAGTGAAACTCGACGTACGATCCCCAGCCATACCCATAACAATCAAAAGACTACAAAAAGTTAGTGTGCCAAAAATGACCTGGGCTTCGACGTGGAGCTCTCCCAATCATCAGAGTAGATATCCTAGCGGAGGATCACCGAACTTTGTCGTCTACACTGCGGGCATGAAACGCACCCCCCCCCCCCCCCCGAGGAAAGGGGGTCAGTACGAACCATGTACTGAGTATGTAGATCATAATGTAAGAGACAGTATACAACATTATAATTCAAAACAAGATATGCTTACAACAGGTCCTTGTCTAAGTGAAAATCAATGCATATCTTTAACATATAAGGTGCCCCGCTTCCCCAGTAGGGATTCGACAAATAATCATCATACCTATCACTCATACTACCCACCCTCTCTATTGAGGGACTCGGTGAAATAGATCAATCACTCATATCCGTGATCATCAGTCATCCATAAAAACCCAATCCATCCGCACAATCATCGAATATAATATACATACCCCCAACCCTCTATTGAGGTGACTGTGACATATGCAGAAACTCCTCCACGAACATTACCCCCCTGCCCGGGACTCGTTGAAATCGATAAATGACTCTATTTCCCGAGCATAATATTATTAGCAAGCACTATGCATTAAAATCATTTCTTATAACTCATAGAACAATCAAGTGAACCAAGCAAACAGAGCAGAGTATTACCCAGGAAGACTTACAACGTTTTGTCAATATTATAACCTTATACGGTAATTGAAACGTAAAAATCTCAATGACTCTAAGAAGCACTACCTATAGATATGAGAAATCACCATAGCCTTAGACCATAGCCGATATAAGAAGGAATAGTTGTGGAACCAATAATTACGTCACCGTAGACGCTTCTAGACGGTTAATATCACACCTGTCTTTTATTCGCTTCATTTTTAAAGTCATGCCACAAACAACGAAAGAAAGGATAGCTTACATACCGTATAGGTCGAGCCGCACGTCCCAATATTTGCTGCTCAAGCCTATTAATCTATACCAAGCAACAATCGGTCCGTAAATTAAGATAAACGTCGCGCTTTCTCATCTAACGAAATCCGGCAGCACTTCCCCTTATTTTCCTCCTCCTACTTTCGCCCCAATCCGACCACACCCCCAATTACCACATACAATACCAAGAACACATATAACCCACAATCCTAGTGAATAGGCCCCCCCAAAACGTTTCGTCTCGGTAACCATAGTACTGAGCAACGACACAACCGAGCGAATAACTCATTTTAATACTTAATTCTCAGAGACACATCTACCTTCTCATATTCATCCATTTGGATTATATCCCCTAATCACATTAACATATACCTAACACCAAAACAGAATTTTCCTCAGTTTGCTTAAATCAAAACAGCCCCAACCTAAACACGACACCCACTAATAATTCGATTATGTTTTTCCGTTCATACTTTATCACATTCCATAACTAAAATTTTTTTCCTAAGCTACTGGTACGCCCCTTATTAACATTAATGCTAATTAAACCAAGGCATTCTAAGGAATTACACACCAAGCACAGAATTACTACCCAAATTCTTTGCAGCTGCTGGCCAAGGAGTTGCATGGATGGTTTCTTTCTCTTTCCCCTCCATTTCCAGGCTGCCTAATCCACGTGGTGAAAAAGATGATATGCTTGCAATGCATTTCACCACCTCATTTATAATATGAGTGGAGGCGACCCCCTCTAAACTTGCCCCCCTAAGGCCAGCTCCCAATCGGATTCCTTTAATTTGCCTTGAGTGGTGGGTTCCCACATATTAATTTAATCCTAATCAGCCACTAATTAATCCCTCACTATAAAGTAATGTCACTTACATTAGTAAATCAGACTTAATTTAACATTGGAATTAACATCCTTATCTAATATTTCCTTTAATCACTTGGAACTTAAAATAAAATCTCAGTTCCCCAGGACTTACATCTACTAGGTCTATTACGCAGCACTACGTAGAAATCAAGGCATACGGTATTATAATCGAGGAGCTATATATGCTTTACTAAGTAACAGTGATTCTAGCAACCTTGAGCAACTACCCCCTAATTTGGTACTTACGCTAAAAAAAAATTGTGAGCACCATCAGATTTAATAACCAATGTTTAACACCCCTCATAAAAAAATCGACCAAGACTTGAGCCTTTAATCGTAAGTGAGTGAGAATTTCACCACGTAATTAAAAATTTCTCAATATTAAGGTCATTTCACTAGATTTAATACGCCATTTACTTCAAAAGAATTAAAGTTCGAATAGCACAATCTGAAATTTGCTAGTTAAGCCATTATGAGTTTTGGGTCAACTCAAACGACCATAACTCCCAATACAGGATGATTGGTGTTGATACAATATACCATTAGAAAATTCTTTGCAATTAGTTGTCCAATCTAGAAAGTTTGCCTAAATTTTGAGTTGATGAGTGAGATATACCTTTTGAAATAGGTTTCCGTTAAGGAAAGTTAACCAAAAGATAAGTAGAAGGGTCTTTTGGTAATTTTCCTTACCCAACGATTAACCTCAATTTAGTTTATATTTTAGGGTCATAATATTTTTACTTTAATTTTCATAATCCAATAATACGCTTAGGGTTTTATTTGAGAGTTCAAAAAGAGGCAAGAAGAGAAAAGAAGAAAAAAGAGGAGAAGATCAAGTGTTCGTCGATATTCTTGTGTCTTGTTGCGGAATTTCGCCATAGGTCTAATCCCTAAGAGGTAGATAAGCTTCTATAGTGTTGGGTTTGTTCACCCATATGCCAAAGTTGTTGTTTTCAATGTAACTTCATTCTCAAAAGGTTGAAGGATTCAAGTTCTTGTTAGGTGTTCTTAAGGTTCATTGTAGATCCTGTCTTGTTGGCGTTTTGTGATGATTCTGAGATGACGTTTTATTGTATTAGTAGTGTATTAGGGTTTTTCCTTGAGGTGGATAATTGACGCTACTCAAACTTCAGCAAAGAAATATTTAAAACCTTTTAGGTCCGAAAACGAAAGACTCGAAAATTCGTCGAACATGGCCTGAAGAGGGGCTGGTGTGCGTACCTACCCAGATGCGCCCAGAGAGCTGGGGAGGATGCGCCTACAGCTGCCCAAATGATAAGACGTCTCTGATGTTAGGGCTGCGGTCCGTGCCTGACGCGCAATCTCCTACGCGCCCAACTCCTTTTGTGTTCGATTGTCCCGTATGGGCGCTCATTTTAAAGTGTGCATTCCTCCTTTTAGCATTATGAAACCTCTTGAACTACTTTCTAAACAATTATAAACTACCTTCATAGCCAATGAGACCCACCTTTAAAAATATTCAAATTAAGGTAAGAGTCAAGATTAAGTTTTGATTAGTTTTCTTCCGAACTTTTGAAGAACCTTTCGAGCCCTTTGAGTTACGGTCCTATCTACAATTTTCTAGTCTAACTTGTTTCAAGACTGTGGTAAGTGAGCATAAGAGTGAGGAGAATGTATTCATGACTCTATAATATCACCTAGATCATCCACGTCAAGAACCAAAACTTTTTAATTCGTAATTCATGTTCAAGACAGAGTTAAGATTAGAGTTCAAGAAAGTCTTAAGTTCAATTGTGAATTCTTTGAGATCCATCATTGATTTGAACTAAGTTTTGAGGAAGTAAATAATAGAATTAGATAGTTATATACATGAGTTCCATCTAGTTACTTAGACCCTCGAGTCGAGTTATTCATGCCCATAACTTCCGCATTAATTTCATAAATTGAGCATCATTGAGAGGAGGAGTATCCTAAGTTCTAAGTCGTGAGTATTGAGTTCCTTATTCCTATCTTGAGTTAAGAAGTACCTTCTAGTACTCGAGTTGAGTAGTTCACCCTCTTAATTTCGCATGAACTCTCAAAGTTGAAAATCATGAAATCATCCATAAACATGAGATCATGAACCTTGAATCCATAATTGAATTAAAGGAAAGTTAAGAGTCAAGTCAAGAAGTTAAGAGTCAAGTTTAAAAATAAAAAATCAAGTTTAAAGATATTAAGTGAGTAAAGTAATGTTTTCAAAGTTCTTAGAGTCTTACTTAAAGGTTGAATTAATTCTCAAAAAGGTATAAGGAAACTAAGTATTCCCTTAGAGTTAAAGTTTCAAGTTGAGTAAAAAGCAAGAGGTGAGTTCCTTTCTCTAAAATTATAAAGGGGACTAAGTATTCCCTAAAGTTTTATAAATGGTTTACATTTATGTTTAAAGGAAACTAAGGACGTTCAAAAGAGTTTTGAACTAAAGAGGGGAACATTGATTCCAAAAAGGAGCTTTTTAAGCTAAAGGGTTCAGTAAATTATCTCAATTCAAAGGAAGAAAATTTTATTAAAAACTATGAGCTAAAGCAAGTTTTGATAGTAGTATTGAGCACCGATATGGGGATGAGAGTTTAGATAACTCAAGTCTCCATGTAAACCATGTATCCATCATGGGTTAACATGTCATACTTTTTATATGATCACTTAAGGTTAGCCCGTGGATCCACTAGGTAGAGGATGTCCTATGAGACTACAAAGTATAGGATAGTTCTGGTAGTGTGGGCAAGATGTTGTATCACCACTTAGGCTCATAGTGATGGTTGTCGGTTAGAGAATCTCCCACAGAAACTATAATACTTTCCTATATAAGTGAAGTTGAGTTTATAATTGTTTCATCTTTAATGAACTAAGAGTTTACACTGTTTTACCAGTTTTATACACATTGCATATATCTTTATTACTTTATATTGAGTTGAGTATCAGAATTTTGAGTTCAATATTTAACTTCTGAGTTTTCTATCTCATTCTTAAATATTCCTTGAGTTTCAAATTTGAGAAGAGGTAAGTATGTTTCCATATTTTTATTCATGTATCAAACTTATGTTATGCTTTAAAATTCCTCTTACATGCTCGTACATTCATGTACTGAGCCAATTGTCCTGCATCTTCTCATGATGCAAACACATGTATTCAGGTTCATCAACAAGAGGTTCATTGATACATCCGAGATTCAAGTTAGTTATGGTGATCCTTCTTGCTTCCGGAGGATTTAATTTATTTTTCAGTTTAGTTAGGAGGTCGTGGGTCTTGTCCCGACTTTCATCTTTATGAGTTAGAGGCTTCATAGATAGTTAGTATAGTTGAGGAGTCTGTATTAATCATTTATTTTATTAAATGTTTTAAAGACTAAAGTTGCTATTTATGGCAAGTATTTGATAATTCAATGTTTTCATTTAAGTTATAGCATTGTAATTGAGTTTCATGATTTAAATATGTTTTAAGCTTCTGTATACTTAAGTTAGTCTTCCGCTTGTAGTCAACAAGGATGAGGGTTCGCTTAGATACCAGCAATTGTCTTTAAGTGCCGGCTACATCAAGGGTGTAGGCTCAGGTCGTGACACAATGTTCCGTCTGAGTCATCCCTCCAAGGAGTCTTAACATATGAACCAAGGTATATTAAAGCATTAAGGTGATAATAAAGTCTGGTTGATCCTAAGTTGTGTTGACACCAAATTCGATTTGATATTTCTAAAGTTAATACTCTTTAAGTATCTTATTTTTTAAATATTTTGAAATACATGTCTTGCAATTTTAATGCAATTTGTTGATAATTATCCTTACTCCCAAAATATTAGACTTTTTATCATTTGATTCTATTTATATTATTTTGTCACAACCGGTTGAATTTGTTCAAATATTTGTTCATTTTCAAAAAAGCTTTATTCTGTTAAATTATATTTTTACATGTTATGGTTACGTTCGTAATTTTTTTTCATATTCATTTTATTTGTTACATTTGTATTCATTTTAGTATTTTGCACTTTTAAAAATTCATTCCGATATGAAATAAGATTCCTTACGCATATATTTTATTAACTAGAGATTTTGGCCTACAATTTTAAGATAGTGACATTGTACAATTGGTAGTTTTCTATTCTCTATTTTAAGAATAGTTTGCCCATTAGGTCAAAGGGTGTTAGATATTTTTAGGGATAAGGATTTTCAGATTGTTTATTCACAAAAGAGGGGCTTTAATTGTTTATTAGTTTTCCGGTAAGCTCAACGGAGCTCCACCATCACACCACAACCAACGACCCCTCTACCTTTTCCTCACTTCCATTTCCGAACATCCATCAGATCCATTTGAACAACAACACCACCGCCTCCCCGTTTCTCCATTTTATTTCCTGACCCGAACCCCCCTCCCCCCCCTAAACCAAATTTTCTTACGAGATTCACTGTTGCTCCAGCAAGCTCAACAACTATCAGCTCAACACAAAATCGACCAAGACAACTTCAAAAACCCATCTCTATTTTTTTTAGCAAAAACCAGCTCATATCTCCCCTTTTCTCCATTGTTTCTGGCCGAATAGTCCCTCACCCACAAAACAAGTGAGCTAACAACATCAACCAGACCCTGTTCCTTCATTTTCTCCGACAACCTGCAACGAACCAGAAAACCTGCCACACCACCACCAAAACGACCCTTACTTCTTCTTTCTTCCCCAATCCAGTGATTCTGGCAGCAACTCCGAGCAAAAGTTCACCCCCATGAACTGGAGCTAAATGCGAAGCAGTTTTCCCTTCCCCTCTTCCCTTTTCACATTTTTATTATGTTTTCATGTGTTTCTGCTCAATATCAAGGAGCTCCAACGAGCAAAAGTTCATATTTTTTGCTCTGTTTCATACTGATTGTTGGTTTGTTTTGATTTTATTTCTGATGACTATAGTAATTTAAGTAATCTGGGTACTTTTTCTTCAGTTCCATTTATTATAGTTTCTTTTATGTTAGTCGTTTTATTTTTGGGTTAGTTATTTATTGTTAATTTTATTTCTTTAGTCTATATATTGGTTGGTTGTTTAACTCATTATATTGTTGTTTTACCTTTTTTGACATAAGTTCATATTATATATTAATAGTAGTCTTGTATATTAATAGTAGTCTTGTTATTAATGTTATTGTTGGTGTTGTTATCATTATTAGTATTATCATTATTACTGTTATTATGTAATTCATTTTTTTAGGTTAATCTTACATATTTTGTGCTATATTAAATAGTTTTATTTGTTAAAATTGACCAATGAGAAAATCTTTCATCGGCTTTGGAGTCTTTCCCAATGTCAAAAGACAAAAATTTAGTTTTTGTTTGTATTTTGCTTGTTAAAAATGACCGATGAAGAAATTATCATTGATTTCCAAGACCTTTCATGTTAATAAGACAGATTTTATTCTTAAGTTAGTATTTGATTTACTCATATTTATTCATTATTAACATATTTATTAAGCGTCTTTACAGGTACCAGTAGTTGCTTCATATTGAAGCTATTCAAATTAAGTTCGAATTGTATTCTCGATTCATTATTGTATATTATTGACGATAAGTAATTGAGGCCAATTCTTATATTAATGTTTTATTATATTACTTGTGTATATTGCATGTTTATTATACTTGTATATTATTGTTATCTCCTCTTCAATTTGAAAAAATAATAATTCATTCGGGACCCACACTTGTGGATTTTGTAGGATGCCTAACCTCTTCCCTTCGGAATAACTTGAACCGCCTTACCTAGAATCTATTGGTTTGTAGACACATTTTTACAGTTAATTTGGTAATTGGTTTCCTAGTTTTCCTAAAATTAGGTGGGGACTCCCTTTAACCTCTTAACTTATTTTAAATTGAATGACTATTTTTTGGTCAGTCACGGCGATGTTGCGCCCTCTCAGAGGGATGTCAATAGAATGATGACTCGGCCGGGGATATAGAAGTTCTAACTATTATGAGTTCATCTTTTCAAATTTAGGAATTTTTTGTTATTTTGTATTATACATTGTATCTTGTATATTTTGTTAATTATTTATTATTGTGCTTGTCGTTTATTCATTATTCATGAAATTGTATGTATATTCTTATTGCACTTCATTGCATAATTTTCGTCAGATGGCAAATAAAATGCATAAGGACAAAAGTGGTTGCATGACTTTCCATGGTTGTCCTTCATAAAAACACCTTCTAATTCTTTGAAGTGATAAATGAATAATTAACTTGTGGTCATCCAACGACGTTTATTATACTTCACCCCGTAGTTTGTCCAACTCGAGTAATCAGGTCTATTTTGAAAGCCTATTCTTAGTGAGATAATGTAAAGCGAAGCCAAAACCTTGTATTTAGTGTATTTATTTTTGATGACTTAAGACACATTTGTATAAGCTATACATTCGTTGTTTGTATGTTATGTGATATCTTGTTATATGTGAATATGTTGTATGATAGTTCATTATTTCAAACTGACTCTTGCTATTCTAGTTTTAGAATATTCATAATTCAAGTCCAATCATTATTGAACTCAAAATTTGTTGGAACTATGTTTGACTTTGATTTCTGCTTCAATGGAATATGTAGGCGCCATAAGGACTTGATCATGTTTTCCGTAAGCTTTTCATCTATTTCAAAATGGAATATGGGACAAATTTTCTTCAGGAGGTCTCCAAAATTTTTACAAATGAGATAGTTGTTACAAAATTGAATATCAAAGTTGCTAAAGTTTAAACAGGGGCAACATTTTTAAAGAATTCCCTAAAAATTTCACCAAGATTATGCTCTAACTCTAGATCGATGAGGCATCACTCCTAATTGATTAGTATCTTGTGCATTAAATCTTGTACGTGATGTATATTCATTGTATATCTTTGATTGTTTTGTCTGACATTTTTAAGTTTTGGTTGCCCACCATTTAATGCGATTCATTCATTTTTTATTTCAATAACTCAATTTCAAAAATTTAAAAAAATAAAATTGTTTGCATTTTTAAGTTGGGTTGTCTCCCTTCAATGTGACTCATTAATTTTTTTTATGTTTTGTCAATTTTTCTTTAATTAAGAAAAAGAGATCTTTTGTTAAATTTGGGTGGTCCTCCCTTCAATGTGACTCGCTAATTTCTTCATTCTTGTTAAGTTTTATTAAAATAATAAAAAAATAATTTTTTGTTAAATTTCGGTTGCTCTCTTTTGAATGTGGCTCATTATTTTTTCATTCCCGTTATTTTTTATTTCAAAAATTCATTTATTGTTCAAAATATAGGCTATATGTCATATCTGAACGAACTACGGAAACATGTTTGTTATCTATGAGAAACGTAAGCAACCCCTATTGGGTTCAGTATTCTTTATTCAAAAGTTTTTTTTTATTTTTTATTCTTTTGAATTTTTAAATTCTGGAATAATTTTTGACATGATTGGTGGGAACATAGTTCAAGTGTGTGAAAATAAAACAAAATCAGATTCATTGTTTCATGTGCATTGTGCAGTGAACTTTTAAGTTAAATTCAATTGTGTTGCTTTGTTGACCTAAAACTTGGCCTAAATGTTTCTTGAAAGCGAAATCCTGAGTGATATTGGATTTGAAAAATGATTGTAGTCCTTCTTTGGTCAGTTTGAGACTTTCAAATCCTACGAAATGATAATAATCCCTAGTGTGTTCTACTTTGAGACTTAAACCCTTTTCTTTGGATAAAGACTTTTTTCAGGGGCGGACCCACATGGTGTCCGCTGGGTGCTCGAGCACACATAACTCAGTACGAAAATATATAACTATGTAGAAATTGATAGTATTTATATAAAATTAACATAGAGCACCAATGAATAAATCATATTGGTGGCCCAATTTATGCTAGATGGGTACTTAAGGACCTGTTAATTTTATTTATACCAAAGTTGAATCTCAGGAAAAAAATATTTTTTATAGTTTCACTTAGAGCACCCACAACCTTAAAATCCTAGATCCGCCCCTGACATTTTTAGCCTATACACTTTGTTAGTGCTTATACGCACTATTCCTCATTTGACTTGACTTTCTTGAGCGCACCGAAGACATTCAAGTTTCAAAAGAAGATTCAAAGTTCAAATTTATCAAAAATAAAAGTTACTAAAGTCCCTGAAAACTAAGAATACAAAAATGACTTCAAAGGAAAGAAAGACGATTTGAAAATTCCCACAAGTTCAAACAAACCAAGTTACCAATAAAGAAAAATATTACTCCAAACAATAAGGAGAAAATTCAAAAGGTGATGAGATAGGGGAAAAGCTCAGAAAAGCAAAGGTTCAAAAGAAGTCAAAAGTATAAAAGAAAAGGGACAACAAAGAGGATGAAATGTTAAAAGTGTACCAAACATTGAAAGTACTATTTCAGTGTAATGCTCAAGAAAGGAAAAAGTCACTTTATACGAAATGACTATCCTACCCGACCCAAAGCTTACATTACAAACCATTAACATGCCCTACATGATTTCACTTCAAATGATCTCACATTAATTGATATTTACATGAAGGACAAGCCTATAGAATCACAATAGCATGCATTGATTTTTTTTTTGAGCGTGAGTATGTTTCTCAATATGTCCTCCGATCAAAACACTTTAAATGTGTGCAAACTGTGATTTTCTTTCTGGTGAGGACACTTGAAACATACTGTTAGGTCTAGTTCAAATCCTTTGTTTGTAGCTAGGTGAACACATCTTGTCGGGTACCTCTTGAATCCATAGAAATTACCTCGTCAATCTCAATTCAAAGAGAAAGAATTGTGAGAAAATTTTATAAAATACTAATTGTTGGCGCTAATCAAATTAAAATATGTTTCATTATCCAAAAAGTAAAAATGGATTGATACCCACTTTTCAATACTTGTCCAAAAACTTATGGAGTGTTTCATTGTCAATATTATATTTTGGGTCGTCATACTTTTCAAACCGACATCAATATAAATTTATGTCATCATACTTGTTTGAACCAACTTTGTGGACCATTTCATTGTTGATACTTGCCCAAAAAAATTGTGAAATGGTTCATTGTTAATATTATATTTTTGGATAGTTATACCCTTCAAAATAACATATTTTTAATGTTAGGTCGTCATGTCTTTTAAAATGACATTTTTTGATAACAAATGTTAATTTTTTTTATCTCAAATAAAATTATGCTTTTTAAAATTGGTTTGTCATGCCATTCAATATGACACTTTTTATTTTGTTATTCCATTTTAAATTGATATTTTTTTATTATTATTCATGATGCTATTAAGTTTGAATTGTTGCATTAGCTAATACCTTGTTCATATGAGGTCATGTTTGCATAATTTATGTTGCATTTATATTACATTTTCTACTAACATTTGTTATTAAAGATTTTGTAAAATAGCGTTCATATTAAGTTCAAGATTGGATTGTCATCTCTCTTCAAATGACACGTTAATTTCAAGTGGGGTCGTCCGCCTTTTAAAGAGGTAGATTGGGTTATCACCTTCTTTAAAGTGACATGTTATATTCATGATTGAGTTGTCTCCTTTTAAATGCTACGTTACATTCAAGTTGGGTCGTCCACCATTCAAAGAGATGGATTTGGTTGTCACCTCGTCAAAGAGACATGTTAAGTTCAAGTTGAGTTGTCATCTCAATTCAGATGACACGTTACATTCAAGTTGGGTCGTCCCCCTTTCAAAGAGACACATTGGATTGTCACCTTATTCAAAGTGACATGTTATATTCAAGTTGGGCTATTAGCCTTTCAAAGAGAAAAATTGGGTTGTCATCTCCCTTCGAATGACACATTAAGTTCAAGTTAGGTCGTTTGCCTTTCAAAGAGATAGATTGGGTTGTCACCTCGTTCACAGTGACATGTTATATTCAAGTTGGGTTGTCACTCCCTTCAAATGGCATGTTAAGTTCAAGTTGGATCGTCCTCCTCACAAACAGACACGTTGATTTGTCACTTCGTTCAAAGTGACATGTTATATTCAATATTGAGTTGTCATCTCCCTTCAAGTGACACATTAAGTTCAAGTTGGGTTGTCATCTTCCTTCAAATGACACGTTATATTCAAGTTGTTCATCCACCTTTCAAAGAGACACGTTGGGTTGTCACCTCATTCAAAGTGACATGGTATATTCAAGTTAGGTCGTCCTCCAATCAAAGAATCAAAGAGACATGTTGTGTTGTCACCTCGTTCAAAGTGACATTATATATTCAAGTTCAGTCGTCCGCATTTCAATGACACATTGGGTTTAACCTCCTTCGAAGTGACATGTTATATTCAAATTTGTTCATCCTCCATTAAAAGTGACAAGTTAGATTGTCACATCGTTCAAAGTGGCATGTTATGTTCAAATTGGATGTTTTCATCTCAAGAGACACGTTGAGTTATTACAAACATTCAAGTAATATATTAAGTTCAAGATTGGGTTGTCATCTCCATTCAAGTAATACATTACGTAAAAGTTGGTTTGTATGACTTCAAAAGACAACTTAAGTTGTCACCTTGCTCAAAGTGGCATGTTATTCACATCGTCCTCCTTTCAAAGAGGTAAAATACCCTCGTTGTGCAATTATGAAAGTGATATCGAAGGTATGTGAATGTTTTTCCAGTTTACAATCAATCCTTGCCTTATGTTTGTTATTTTCAGCCCCATTGATGGACATATAATCTTGCTCAAAAGCTCTGGTAATGTGTCATTTTGTTTTGTTCAAAGTTTACCAAATCAAATTTGGGTTCGTCAACTTTGTTCGACCTGAATCTCTTTCATCGATCCTAATCAAACAAAGGGGCAACTTGTTGACACCAAAATTTGGTTCGATATTTCTAAAGTTAATATTTTTTAAGTATTTTATTTTTTAAATAGTTTAAAAGACATGTTTTGCAATTTTAATGCAATTTGTTGATAATTATTCTTATTCTCAAAATATTAGGATTTTTATCAGTTCATTATGTTTATATTATTTTGTCACAATTGATTGAATTCATTCAAATATTTGTTCATTATTATAAGATCTTTATTTTTCTTAAATTGATTTTTCATTGTTGATTCGTTCGTTAAATATTTTTTTAATCTTCATGTATTTGTTAGATTGTTAATATCATTTCATATTTGGCACAGTGCAGAAAATTCATTCAATATGAATATGATTCATACACAAAATATTTTATTAACCGTGTTTTGACCACGAATTTAGATAAGGGTATTGATTATTCTTGTTTCATTCTCCTTTTTATAATAACAGTTTGCTCATTAGGTTAAAGGGTGGTGGATATTTTTAGGAATAAGACTTTCAGATTGTTTATTCACAAAAATGGGGCTTTCATTGTTTATTATTTTTCCGGTGAGCTCACTGGAGCTTTACCACCATCAACGAACCCTCAACATTTTCCTCACTTCCATTTTCGAACAGCCACCACCTCCTTCCATTTCTCCAATTCTTTTCAGACCCCAAAACCCCGCCACATTTTCCGACAAGATCTATTGTTGCTTCAGCGAGCTTAACAACCACCAACTCAAAATAAAATCGACAAGACAACATCAAAACCCAATCACCATTTTCATTTTTCCGGCAAAACCTAGCGATATCTCTCTTTTTCTCTATTTCTGTCCAAATAGTCCTTCACCCACTCAACAAGTGAACGAACAACACAAATCAGGCCCCGTTCTTCCATTTTCTCCGATCACCCGGAGCAAATCAGAAACCTGACACACCATCAGTAAAATGACCCCTACTTCTTCTTTCTTAATTCCCCAATCCAACGATGCTGGCAGCAGCTCTGCTGAGGTGTACAAAGGTCCGACGATAAACGTGAAACAATTTCACCTTCCCCTCTTCCCCTTTCACATTTTTCTTTAATTTTCAGGTGTTTTGCTGGATATTTGTTATTTCCAGAGGCTAAACCCTGGATGTGGCCGACACTCGAAGCCATTGATGGCTTCGAGCGTACCCTTGAAGTGACTTACTTACTCAGCGGAAGACTTAAATAAAAGAGATAAAATTAATGAAAGATATCTTAAAGAAATAACTTACCCAAAACAACAACTCATGTCTTAAGCGATTACAATTGAAAGGATAAGACTGAAGAACTAATGTTATTTTTCTATGAAGCGTCCAAACAAAGATAAATATTGGAATAGGACCCCCAATCATCCTAACAACTAAAACTGAAAATCAAACAACAATAGATGTCCTCCAAAATGTAAGGAGTCTCACCAACTGACTCTGAGTTGCTCACTGGATCAACGGTACGGTGAATGCCGATCTCAGTTAGCTGTGTCTGCATCATGATACGATGTTTGCCAACTGACATCATTGAATGCATGAGTATGCGAGTAAAATACTAAAAAACGTAGGCTAGAAAGAGTCCAAAAGAAACTGAAGAACTTACTTGGCTCAACTCAACTCAACATAATAGACTCATTTTAACATAAGCAATTTAAACACAAGTGCAATATAAAGAAAAGATTTTTCAAAAACATGTTGTAAATTCTGAAGGTATACAAGGATACAAATAACTCTGAGAGATATGTGAAAATACAAATAAACTAATGTGTGTGTGTATATATATATATATACATTTAACTTTTGTGGGAGTTTCTGTAACGACAACCATCACTAACAGCTAGAGTGATGATACAACATTTTACCTCACGCTGTCAGGGTCATCCTACACCATGCCATCTGTATAGGACATGATGTTATGCCATAATTTTACTATCCTTAGAAAAATCACTTTTGAAATGTTCTAAGTATAAAAACATTTTAAGAAAAAATACTCAGGAAAGAGTCTCCACTTAATTTTTTTTTAAAGAAATTAAGAAAACTTAATTTAAAAATATTTTAACAGATAAACCTTAAAAATTCACAAAAAATGGGTAAGAGATTCTAATTTACGCTTTAAGAAGGTTTTTTAAACTATTTTTCAGGAAAATGATTAATTTGACAAAATAATTAACAAAGAATAATTTTATTTCTTTAGAAAGAGGATATTAATTAAAATGTTTGAATTAATTTTCAAGTGACTAAAATTATAAAAAAAACTAGATTAATTAGAATTTATTTAATTCATTTTCGAAATAATTTTGAACCAATTTGAATAAATATAAAGTTTTGACTAAATTTTCAATAAAAGCATAAGAGTTGATAAAAATGATTTTTTATGTAAACGGACATAAAGAATACAGTTAATCTTTTTGGAAATTCAAATAAATTAATTATTTAATAATTCTAAAATTAGAATTAATATACATTAAACAATAAATAATCACAATTAAACAATATGTTAGTAAGGGAGAGGTTGAATTTGGGTCCTTTTGACCTCAATTCATTGTTGCCTGAAAAATTGGGTTGTTGGCCATTTCTTCACCCTTTATATTCAGCATGTATATTGATGTATATTTGCTTTTTTCCACCTGCGTTTTTTGCTTCCAAGAGCCCTATTTCAGCTTCTAATCTTTGTATAAAGGCTGACTCGAGAAAATAGAGATGCTTGGTGTCGGTCGACTCAAAAAAATGCATGTAAAAGAGTCCATATTGGACTCAAATACATATCACATGCAAATAAAAAGGATAAAGATTAATAAACTCACAAATGCTATACTAAATTAAATAGTAGAGTGCTTAATGCTTATATAATTATGAATTATGTACATTAAGGGACATAAATCACTTAAAGGGAGGATTAAAGAAGAAAAGAAAAGAAAAAAAAAATAAGAAGAGATCATCATTAGCATAAGACTTAATTGTGAACAAGTGATAAATCTCCTATACATGAACAACACTTAAATATACATAAGTGAACAGTAACAGGGAAGTAAATTGCAAGGAAAACAAAATAATGAAACAAGATTGGAGAAAGAGAAGATTATAATATTATCTAAATCTTAAACAAACTTTAATGGTATAAATTCATCAAAGCAGGAAAATGGTTATGATTGATTGAAAGCAGTGATACCAAAACTTGTTGGTTTTATTTTGCCTGATTTCTTACCCTAATAGGTGTTCTTTTAGGAAAGGGTTTTGGATGACTAATCTTTTTTTCTGGTAAGAAAAGAGTTAGAACCTCTATAATTTTCTTTATTAAATAGAGGAAAGGAATGTTCCTTCTAACTAATTAGCATTCACAATGTAGCTTAAGTGTTTTTTGAGAAGTTTTTGGTTTAGGGGGAGAAAGAAATTGTGGTCACAAGCTTGATACAATTATCACTTGTCCGTGAACCTCCCATATTTGGCGATAGTGATTGGTTGAGGTTATTTCTCTCTATTTTTGTTACTCTCATATGGATAGTGGATTTGCGTCATTCTACATTTGTGGGACGTAGTCGATTGACCGAACCACGTTGAAATCTTTGGTCTTTGTATATTTCTCGTCGTCTTCTACTCGTGATCTTTCGAGGTTTGATTTGCTAATTCTTGCTTTACGCCTTATTATTTTCGGTCCTAAAAAGTGGTAGTCAGAGTCAGATTCAATGATGGACTGGATCAGGTTCAGTGGTTTGATAATCGATGATTGAACCAAGGTTAGAGAAAGGGTGTTCATCTTGGCGGGTGTTGTTTAGCTGCAAAACTTTTTTGGGAGTAAAGAAGATTTTGTTGGAGAAAATTGTTTCAGAGGGTTCTCGGTGTTTAAGACATAAATTTTACCAAAGGAGATTGGTTAGAGAGAAGCCAAGTGTTGAAAAATTAAGTAAAGAAGGTGAAATTTATTTTGTCAGAAATTCGGGCCAAGGGGACATTGTTGGTGTTTATTTGCCCTGATTTACTTTCGTACCATTTAAATGGATTACTTTTAGGAAAAGGTTTTGGATGGACTTAATCCTTTTTTCTGGTAGGAAAGGTTTAGAACTATTATAAATAGAGAATGTTTCCTTCTAACTTAATTAGCATCACAAAATGTCGTCGTTAAGGGTTTGAGAGTTTTTTGGTAGGGGAGAAGAAATGTGTGGTCACAAGCTTGATACGTTATCACTTGTGTTGACCTCCCATGTATTTGGTGAATTGGTGAGGTGTTTCTCACTGTATTTGGTACTCTCATATTATAGTGATTGCTCATCTCCTTGTGGACGTAGGGCGATGACCGAACCACGTTAAATCTTTGTGTCTTTTGGTATATTTCTCGTTGTCTTCTAACTCGTAATATTTCGAGGTTTGATTTGCTACCTTTCGCATTTACGCCTGCTTATTTTCGGTCCTAACAGATCGCATTTAATTCTATAGAATAAGTTAAAATGAATTAAATAGTGATTAGATTTAATTAGGAATAAATTAAAATCCACCTAAGCGCTATATATGGGGATTTAAGATGAAGGGTAAATATGGCCTTCAAGTAGGATGAGAAGAGTAAATATATCAAAAAGTATAACGAAGAATAGATATGGATCTTTTTTTAGAGTACAGGTATAAATATGACCTTTTTTCGTTAAAAATATACAAAAATGTGTTAGGTTGTTGGCAATTTTTATTCATGAATTGTATATGTATTTTTTTTTCAATTAGTACTTGAGTTAAGATTTCATTTAATTTGTTTTGTTATTTGGTTTCAAAAAAAAAAGAACAATTAATAAATAAATAGGATGTAATACAAAAATATACATGAAAGAGAAAAATAGAAATAAGAAAAAAGGTTATTAAAACGTAAGGAAAAATGATTGGAAAATAAAAATAAAGAAAATATTGTAAAGAAAGCTCAGAGTATAAAAAGAAAAAGACCAGAAGTATAAGATAGAGGAGAGAATTTTTCTTATTCAAGTGTTCTTTCAAATGGTGAGTGATTCTCTATTTATAGTGTTGAGATATCACTACAAAAGTCATCTAATTAATAGATACATAGTTATACATGAACCCATTTAATAGTGGATAAATCTAATGGATAATCCACATATACTATACAATGGATTCACAACACTTCCCCTTGGATATCCATATATTATGTTTCTCATTAAAACCTTCCATAAAAAAATCCAAGTGGAAAAAAAGATAGTGAGGAAAAAGAGTACACATGTCTATATACGTTTTGAATGTCGCCTCGTTAAAAACCGGTCCAAGGAAAATTAAACTGGGACAAAACCATCAGTAAAACGAAAAGTAGTACAACACGAATTCGCTCCCCATGATGAAAAAACTTACTTGATTATCGGAGACAGCGCATCCAAATTGTATATCAACTTCTCAAACGTTGATATTGGCAATGCCGTAGTGAATAAATCCGCAAGATTATCACTGAAAGAATTTGTTGAACTCTATCTCATCAATTTTGTTGAAGATCATGGTTAAAAAAATTTGATGAAATGTGCTTTGTACTGGTCTCCTTGATTTATCCTCCATTCAGTTGCGCTATGACAATGCCAACATTATCTTCGTTAATGTGGTTGGCATATTCTTTCAAAGAAAAACCACACATTTCCTGAAAGATGATGGATCATTAACTCAATCAAACGCACTCTCAGCTTGCTTCATTGATGACATATTGTTGCATCATTTGAAGAAGTGGCTACCACGTTTGATTCAGTGAATCGCCACGATATTGTCGTGTCTCCACATTACAAAACAAAAAGCCTGTGTGACGAGCTTTATGCGGATCAGATAAATTACCCGCATCTGCGTAAACCAATCAGTTCTGAATGGGATTCATTGGAATAGAAATAGAATAAACTCAGTGTATGTCCCCGAAGATATCGAGTATGTGTGTAAACCCCCCCCCCCCCCCCCCCCCCCCCCCCCCCCCCCCCCATTCCAAATGTCTTTTGTTGGGGAGGAAACTGAATTTGCAGTAGACTTATGACCCAAAAAGAATATCTGGTAGGATTGTTTAGCAAGGTATATTAGTGCCCCGACTGCCCACTAGGTAAGGAGTTTCATCACAAGAAGTTTTTAATCATTCCTTGAGGTCGAAATGGACGTATTGATGTGAAGCGATCTTACCAACATTTGATTACTCAAATGGAGTGAGTTATCCATGAAAACGCTTCAGTATCTTTCTGTGTACATTGATTATGAACAAGTATTCCATGTGACAAATTCTCAAATTGTAGGCTTTAAGACAAAATTTTGTCTTGCCAAGATCTTATATTTAATAAGTTTTTTTCAGGCATCAACAGCTTCTAAAAGCTCTTACGAGTGTAATGATGTTCAAAATCATCAACATAACACAAACTATTATAAAATTTAGACCCCGACCGTTAAAAATTTAGGAACAAATCGATCATTTTTGTACCCTTCTTTAACAAAATATCACGAGGCTTGATTGCACCACATCCTTCTGATTGTTTCAATCATTACAGAGATTTCTAAATTCTTATCTGAAACGTTTCTCTGCATCATTTATATTCTTCGGGGCACTGTTGGAATGTTTCAGGGATTTCCTTGAAAATTGTTGTGGTCCAATTGAGCCATACAGATAGCTGTGAAACGTCATTAGAAGCATTAACGTTTTCATGAACTGCATAATTTATAGGATATCTGAAGATTATTGCATCTACCATGAAGAATATCTTCCATAAATCCCAATTTACAAGGTCTTTGAGAAAACCTTGAGAAAGAGCGGCTTATATCTCACGACTTCACCGTTCTCATATTTCTTTTTTTTTAAAAAACAAAACTCATTTACGCCCATTGGTTGATCCTTCAGGTGTTCGAATTATTGTTCTAAAAACTTCAGGTTTTCATAAGTGAAGATTAATTCGACTTGAATTGCATTCCTTCCATTTGAACAATCATTTATCTATCTACATTCGTGAATGGATTGGCTCAAATCTTCATAGTGTGCATTATGGTCAAGCGCAAACATTATAGGAAAATTGTTGTCAATTCACAAGATTATTTCGGTTTCACAACTTCTCGTCGAGACATAATCATTGAAATTCATTGTTTTCAGAAGTTAGTGAACATCCTCGATCATCATGTGTATGATTGGATTCTCACTTGAGAATTTATTTCAACCCATGATCATCTTGATCATTTTTCCCTTTTCCTTGACGAGAATCTTTTATCCTTGAATCATTGTTACCACACTTCAAATGTGGTCTAAACTCATTTGTTTTTAACAATTTATCCCGTCGAGATATTACTCGAACTGGAGCATTAACAACTAGAATATGTTGATTTAGTAATCTTTGAAGATTAGTACATGATCTGGGAGCTATTTGCATTGTATCTACAATAACCTATTTTTTGAAATTCTTGCTCACATTGTTGTGTTCGTGGATCACAGATGAGATAGATATGATTAATTCCAATCTATATCTTTTCCCAATGACTGATGTTCCCCTAATGTTGGGTAATTACTGAGTCATCAAAATGACAATCAACAAATTATGTTTAAACTAAATAAATCTCCAGTCATAGCCTACAAATTATTTTATGATTGAAGAAGATTCCTACAAACAAGATATACTCAACCTTCTTTGGAGTCCTATATTTTGCGTGGTGGTGGAGAAATTGGGACAGACACACACATCTGAAAAAATTCTAAGATGGGGAATATTTGACTCTGGGGGGGGACAAAAAAAAAGTCAATTGTAATGGGGAGAATTCATGATAATGGTCGGCCTTATGCACACACGTGCTTTTGCTGCAGCAAAATAGCATGCCCCCCACATAGGACACAGATAACTTTGTTCTCATTAGTAAGGTTAGCATCAATTGCAGACGTTATCAATGATTTGGCTAACCGTTTGAGTTGTGAACATTGCGAATGCTTTTTCAACATTAAACAGTGACATACAATAATCATTAAATGTCTGAGGTGTAAACTCACCAGCACTATCTAGGACGGATTGTCTATTGTATCGTCTGAAAATTGTCTGCTTTCAATCTATATTTGAGCAACAATATTGCAATGGGATGTTACAAGTTGATACTAAAAAACTTATTGTGATCATCTGTAGAAGCATCAATCAATACCATATAATATTTAAATCGGTCCACATGCAAGGTTGATGGTCAACATATATCACATGGATCGTTCCAGAAACGCAGGGGATTCAATTCCAACATTAACTGTTGATGGTTGATTGATCAAACTTCCGTGAGAACAAGCCAACACAAGAGAATTCCTTTAGATGGAATTATATTTGGCTTCTTTAAGGTTTGTCCATGTGAATTCTCAAGTGATTTTTAGCATCATATTAAATCCGGGATGGCCCAACCGATTCATGGACAAATGATAAAATTATGAAAAATAGTAAGCCTTTTGGTTTTATTACTACGACATGTGAATTTGGTTGTACGTAAACTTTGTATAGTAAATCCAGAAGAAAGTGTAGGTAATTTGCATGCACAATTTTTTATAGACATTAATGTAGTAATGTAAAGATTCAACCTTTCCTTCATTAGTCGTCAAACATGATAGCATTGGCGAATAACTTGTAACTTAATAAGTTTTTTTGAGACTTATGTACAATATAATTGATTATCACAATGCTTAATTTGTTCCCTCCAGGGAGCAATAAGTTTGCTCATTCAAGGCCCCTCAATTAATTTTAGTTAAGTACCTAATTTTGTTGCAATGACATTTCATAACCTATTAGGAAAGTATTTCTTTCTTTTAATTGTATGCGTTGTAACCACTATCAAGAACGCCATAAAATCTCCACTACTCATTTGAATCCAACTGGACAACTGGGGATTCTATTTTAATTTTCATCAAATACAATACACTTTTAAAAGAAGAGAAAGAAAACAAAAATTAATACGGAAATTTAATTACTTCAACATGAATACAAGGAATAATTAAAAAAACATTAAGTAAAATTATGTAAATATAAAGACTTCATCAACATCAGTTTCGATCCCCAAAGAAGTATTAACTCCATATGAATAATCTCACTAAGGTCATCAAAAAGATCATCTTTAAAAGCCAAATGTTCGTCAACATCCTTATCATATTTCTGAGATGTTTCCCGGCTATCATCATCTAAGAGTCATATGTGCTCAGCTCGAGCATTAGAGAGGAAGCACCACTTTTATTCCTTTAATTTATGTATAGAGCCTTACAAAATGCTCATGGTGCGACATGCATTCTTCCAATTGTCTTTCATGTCACAAAAAACGACAATTTATTTTTGAGGGGTATTTGAAGAACTCATGTTGTTCTCCTGTTATTATACCAACCACCTCGACGATTAGTGTATCGTCTCGTATCTTTGCTTACGTCCCGCAGTGCATATTATAGCCCCGATTGATCATATTTGTCTACTTCAGATTATAATGGGCTCCCACCAAATTTTGCCTCAGTAATGGAGCAGCTCCAGTGGGAGAAGACACTTCATGATTTTTATAAGAAAGCATTAAGTTTCTCATCCACCAAAACCACATGAGATTAGTTTAGAAGATATATGAAAAACCTTTTGCACGGATATGCGTTGCAATATCACATTTGAGGCCATGGAAAAGTTAGTTAGTGTCTTCCCACATGTTCTCTCTTTTATAGTCTCTCCACATAATTTCAACTGGGATGTTATCCTAGATACAACAGAGGTTATTCATTACGCATCTTAAAATCTTTGAAAATGTTAAATGCATCCACTCATAACGAGCTCTTGGCGACACTGTTGCCTTTAGGTGGTCATATCTCCCTTTAAATCAGTCGACAATTAAGTGGATCTGTAAGTCAGATTATTCCAATCTTCAGCGACCTCTTCAAGATGATGACAAAAGAAAATCATACCCTTCGCCTTTTAGATTTACTCGATGCTTCATTTCCTGAGTAATAGTGACATCAAAAAACCTTAAGCAACCAAGTGAATCTCAGCACAGAGTACCCTGGAATTGAAAGATAATTATTTCAGAAATATCTAATGTCACAAACTCAAGTTTGAATAAAATTTGACATATTGAAATTATGAGAAAATATGTGAATTAAATAAAAATATTTGTATGATACCTTTGCAAGTATCAACTTCGTGTTGATAACGTATTGTAAAGAAAGCTCAGAATATAAGAAGAAAAAGACAAGAAGTATAACATAGAGGAGAAATTTTTTCTTATTTAAGTGTCTTCCAAATGGTGAGTGATTCTCTATTTATAGTGTTGAGATATCATACATGAATCCATCTAATAGTGAATAAATCTAATAGATAATCCACATATACTATACAACGAATTTACAACAGAAAAGTGATTAAAAAAAAAAGAAACAGAATATTTTTAAAAAAACAAATAAGAAAAGAAAAGAGAAAACAACAGAACTTTTTTTCAAAAATAAAGCATAAAAATGGAATGAAAAATATAAAAATATAAAATATATTAAAATAAAAGGTAAAAAAAAAGAAGCAAAAAGGTAAACAAAACCGTGCGAAAGAAGTGAGAAAAAAGACAAGAAAGAAAAAAGAAAAAAGAAAAATCTTCCTAAAAAATAGATCCTAATGTTTAAGACTTTTTTGTAAAACTAATTATAATTTTAATAATATATATAAAAAGATTTTGTTTTAGTGAAGTCTAAATTATGTGGAGTCATTTTAGGATAGGAGTTAGGATCCTACTTGGGGGACAAAGTTAAGTTTTTTCCCTTATAATAAAGGATTTTTCTTATGTAAAGAAATCTAGGAATCCTGATAGATTCAAGAGAAATAAGAAGTCTTTTCTATTATCCAACTTTCTTCTCTTCTAAATTTATATAACTTCATAAAACGTTTCATCACGAGGCTGCAACGACCTGTTTAGTCGTTTTAAGCAAGCAGATTTTTATTTTGGAAAAACTGGGCGGAGCGAGACGGACCCCCGAGGTACAGTCATGGTCACGACGGGGACCGTCACAGTCTCGTTCAAAAACACTTAGACATTATGAATTGGGTAATGAAAATTGACTCGGCTGAACTTCGTGACGGAGTGAAGGGCAGGACGGCCGTCACGGCGTGACGGACCGGTCACAGACTCTTGGTGGGAAATGAGTAGCTGATACCTTGCGACGACATGCAGGACGGAAGTCGCATGCACGACGCCGTCACAGGTTGCCGTAATCCCAGTCTGGGTCAGATTTCTTACACGTTTTAAGGGACGTTTGGATATTCCCCTAACGTTAATTATAAGTTAGAGGGTTAAGGTTAAAGTCTAAGTACTTGGAGGTTGGTTAACGATGGTAACATTAAAGTAATTAGGGGGTTATTATGTCATCTTTCATCTTAATTATATACCGAATTAGGGTAAAAGAAGAGGGTATTGAATAAGAAAAAGAAAGAACAGAAAGAGGAGGAAATCGAGGCAAGGGAGAGAGAAAACGAAGAGACAACAAGGATTTGAGGAATTTGCTTGCTGATCAACGAACGTCGGTGAAGGTAGAGGTTATGGTTTGTACAGCTATTCTAGTAACACTCTTATAGCGTCTGAAGTGGTAGAAGAAAACGGAACTCTTGAACTTCGTGACGGAAAGGCAGGACGGGACAGTCACAGGCGTGACGGACGTCAACAGATCTTTGGTGGAAATTGAAGTCTCTGAACCTTGCGACGGACCTGCAGGACGGACCGTCGAATGCACGACGGCCGTCACAGGTTGCGTTATCCCAGTCTGGTCGGGGGGATTTCATTTACAATTTGAAGGACGTTTTGGACTATCCTACTTAATTATAAAGTTAGAGGGTGTTAAGGTTGAAAAGTCTAATTATTGGGGGTTAAAAGACGGTAACTTAAGTTAAGTAGTGGGTTATTATGCCATCTTTCATCTTTAATTATATACTATGAGGGTAAACGAAAGAGAGTTTGATAAGAAAAAAGAAAAAGCACAGAAAGAAGGGGAAATCGAGCAAGAGAGAGAGGAAAACGAAGAGCACAACAAGGATTTGAGGGAATAGGAATTTGCTTGCTTGATCACGAATATTCGGTGGAAGGTAGTTATGGTTTTTACAAAATTTTCGTAGTAACTCTTAATGAGCAGAATGATATGTGTGGGTAGTTATTATTTAGCTCTTCTATATGCTGAATTGTGTGTATGCATGATTGAGTTAATATATGATTGTGATAAAATAAGCATGATGAGCTATTGAATCTTAAATCTTGCAGAAGAAACCCAATCTACTTTGTTAATGATTGATGCCTTGTATAAAAGAAGGCTAATGAACAAAGGTGTGAGATTAGGGGAGCGGGTGCCAGTTTGGTACCAGGATAGAATAACAGGATAGAATATGAGGATCGAGTGTCACGTTCCGAACACCAGGATAGTATGAGTATTTGGATCGGGTGCACGTTCCGGTACAGGATAGAATATGAGGATCGGAAGTGTCACGTTCCGACACCAGGATAGTAATGGACCCGGCCGGTGCCACGTTCTTGTTACCAGGATAGAATATGAGGATAGAGAGTGTCACGTTCCGGACACAGGAAGTATAGTAGATGGATCGCGGTGCCACGTTACTGTTTATTTGGTACCAGGATAGAATATGAGGCAGGGAGTGTCACGTACCGACACGAAGAGTAACTAAAGTATGGACTCTTGAACGATGTTAAATAATCAATCTAATGAACCTAATTCCCAAATGAGTTTATGATGAGGAGGCGTGGAGCTCCTCATTGATGTGCTGGCTGTCGTAAAGAAAGGTTATGTAATGTAGATGCATGACTGCTAAAGGTATTAGTTGATTTATGATGGAATGATATATACTGTTTCTATTTTGAGTTGGCCGATGATACGACTCTGTATTTATGTTTTTAGGGACCCCCTACTTTATGTTTTCTCTCTTTGTTATGGTGGAGTGCAAGCAAACGTTACCGTCATCTTCAACTCAAACGACAACTCTAGTCCAAGTCTTCATCACACCGGATTTAGGGTGAAGATAACGCTTCTATTTGGACTGGATCGTCTTCATCATGTCTTGATGTCTTGAAGTCTAGCATTGACTAGCTTTTGTTTATTTAGTTTCTTAAATACTCCAGTTTAGTAATTTGATCATAGATATTCTAGGTGCATGACTTCCAGATTTTGGGGAGTAATAGATGTGAATTTTAGAATTTCTTGCATCGATTTTAGTAATGAATTTAAGTCTTCGCTTCCTTTCTGTTGTTGTTACATGGAAAGGTTAAGGTTTAGATTGGTGGTTCGCTCACATTAGAAGCGATAAAGTGTGGGGCCAGTCGCGATCGATTGGGTCGTGACAGATTCTCTAACCGATAGGTTTTCCATTGGATGGATCTACTCACCAAGAGTTGAGTAGGGAGCTTTCTCTAATTAAATGCGTCGGGAGTTGCAAATACTTAAATAGCTCATCAATTTGTAATAACTTTGTATGTGTTTGATGCAAGTCTATGCGCGCGTTTGCGACTGCAGCCACATTTTAAATAGTCTTATAACAATATAAGGTCTCAACAGTTTACAACGTTGAAGTTAAACATAAACAAAGTTATATAACCTTGAACGTGTTCTAAGGAGCTTCGTTACCACCTAATCAATGCTCATAATTAAGTATTAATTTTTTTTCAATACTGTTGGTTCCCGTCTTCTAAAAGTTAATTTAGAAGGATTGAACGAGGGGTGAATACTGCACTTTGCAAGAAAGTATTTCAAACTTTTTTGATTGCTATTGGTATAATATTTTTATATGGGTATAACATTAGTCGTCATTAAATTGTAGCCTATTTAATTTATTGTACTGGTATAACATTTGTATAAGATGATGGATTTATGTCTAATCGCATCAAAAGGGAAAAGGCAACAAGATAAAGATGTTAGATTCAAGTCTTATCGATTTGTGGCCTAAGATGCTTTTATATGGATAAAATGGTGGATCTTTAGTGGGTTTTCCAATGCACCAGAGGATAAGATAGCATGTTTCAAGTTCTGTGGTAAACTATGATGATATAAAATGTTGGTTTAAAGTCCCATCGATTATGGCCTAAACCTTTGATTAGGGATAAGACATTGGAATGTGAGCGGAATGCACCATTAAAGATAATATAATAATTAATAAATAAAAACTAATGTATTTTGAAGAGAATTCATGAAAGTTACGAAATTGGCTCCATTACTTAAAGTGAAATGTGGTAACAGTGCAATAATATGTCTAAAAGAAGACAAGAATTGCATAATGCGAATAAATATGAATAAGGTAATAAAGCTATCATACTGATTATGTCACATGTTTGTGTTTCAATTTCAGAAGAATGAGAACTTTTGAGTATATGCCAACCATTATAGATTCATTCTCGAAAGAAAATGATGGATAAGCCACTATTGCTAGATGAAAAGATGCCACCTTTGGTCCAATGATGTGGTAGCACAAAGAATGTCTATAGAAGGACATTGTGTAGTATAGAAACGTTTCAATTTTTATCTTCAGGCTGTATTGGACAAAAAAGAGGCAATGGAGGCACAGTTCTATAATATAAGTTCACTAATTCCAATACGTTCTTAAATTTGACATGATGTCTCGGACACTCATTATTCTATACTGTTTAAACGATTATGAAAAATTGTAAAATGGACATCCATGGAGAACCTAAAAAATTCTGTTAAATGGTTGAATTTCTTGGCACTGTTGTTGTAAGGAAGTTTAATTGTGGTATCAGCCATAAACGGAAAGGTGAGAGTGGATCCCTTGCGTTCTTAGGACTGTATATAAATATTTGTTCTGACCTATTCATCTACCTAGTGAATGTGTAAGATACTCAATGGTCCAATTGATGTTCTTCTAGGAATGGTCTCATGGTAACTATTATTATATCGCAACTTATATTTGGCAAAATATGTCGTACAATTGATATGATTTAACGTACAATTTTTTGATATTCAGATAATCTCGTTCAGTGATGTGATCACGGACTCACCTCTAGAGGGAGAGAATCATTAAAGAAAACAATAATAAATCTGAATGAAAATTTTCTCTCGAAGTAAGTAATAAACTTAAAATTTACTCAGAAATAGTAAGTAGAATTTAAAAATGCAAAAAAGACACATGTCATAGTGAAAAATTGGAGTTTACAGTAGTACTGAAATTATAGATGGATGAATAATTTGGTCATCTCAAAGATGTGCATTGTTTTTACTGAGTATTAAACCCCCCAATACATAATGAAGCATATAAGATTATCAAGAATTTTTTAGTTGCTTGTTCTATGTAAGTTGAATTGTCAACTAAGTGAGATGAGAAGAAAGTTCTTAATTCGAAAAGTATAACCGGTGCAATAGGTCCGTTCACCTATCATCTGATATGATAAAGAGATGCATCTATGATATAATCACATATGCGTTTGTTATCAACTTGTTGTTTGACATTCGCATAATTATTTGTGCAAGATAAAGATAATCAACATTGAAACCACAAACTTTCCGAATAAAAAAATTAGGACCAATTCGTCTTGATTATTTTGATTTGGTTAGTTATAGAATCAATGAATATACAAAGACGCACAAAGATAGTGTCTCCAAAAGATTGGATTATATAGTTAGTTTGTCTAAACATAGGGGAAGATCAAGAAGCAGCAAACAAGAGTGTGTAAATAACTTATTGAATGTCCATTAGGATAGAGTCTCGACAACATGACGCATGATAGAGAATCAATTAAAATAAATTAAATCCTTAAAAAGGGGTGGTGGGCGCAAAGAATCCAAAATGATCATAATAAGAAGACAAGTGTCTCTTGGGGAGCTACGACATAATACTTTATGAAAAATCCCTCATGAGAGGATAGCTACCTAAACAATAATGAAGTGATGACCGATCTCAATAATTATCGTATTGTGAATCAATGCAAAATGATATATCATTGACGGTATTTCTTTGATACCATCGCACGCAATAAGAAAAAGATCTCTCTACGACTCTAAGAATGATGGATAAAGAATTATCAGTGAAAAGTTAGAATGGTGCATCTTGGTAATGAATAAACTATGTGATCATTGGGAATCTAGGCACTAGACGATGCCTATACATCTAAATTATGAATGTTGGCACTTGACAAAACTAATATGATAAATAGTCAAATGGTTCTGAAATCTAGAAGATACAAAGGTTTTGAATGAAATAACATTGTTTATCATCCCATAAGAATTAAATAGATTCAAAATGCATTAGAGCATATACAAGTTATGTTATGCAAGTTGATAATATAATATTGAAACTCTTTGAAGAGTTTACAAAGACAACAAAAAATTATTTGTGCTTAAGAAGTTAAAGTAAGGAAATTGGAGAAAGAAATTATTGACCCTGAAAGGAAGATTAATTAAAAAGGGAGATAGAGAAAGAATATTTCGTCCAGGTTTTTCTACACTCAGGGGCTACAAGAATCGGTGAATCGCAAACATGCAAGCGGTCTATTAAAGTAAAATTATTGTTGAGTTTTTTCACTAGTCTCTCCAACAAACCAATTTCAAGGGAAAAGGAGGTGCGCAAGCTCGAAAATGAAGATTCAGCTCTGAATGATGTTGTCAATTAGGAATGAGGGAAGTTATACGTGATGTACTTTTGTTCCTCCACAAGGTTTTGTCCCAAGGGGTCCTTGTAAGGTTTCTAAGGACGGCATCCTTAATGCTATTATTAGAAATGTGATACTCTTTTTCCTTCAATATGTTCTTTTCCTACTGGTAATTAGTAAGGTTTTCACGAGGCACATAATCTACTGATCATTCAAGGAGGGAATTTATAAATATATTGTGTTAGCTTGAGTATGTATTAATATGTGGCAGTCCTTGTAGGATATGGTTTAGATCCGGCTGGCGGACAAAGTTTAAGTTCCCTATAAATAAAGGATGTTTCCTTCAGTGTAAAGAAGTCTAGATTCATGACTATACTTCAAGGAATAATAAGAAGTCTTTCTCGTCTCTCCTACTTTCTCTTAGTCTAAACTTTAGATAGTTTCAGACAAATAAAAAATTATTCCTATTTTAATCTAACTATTAAAAAACAATTCTAAAATTACCGGACTCTAAAAATCAACTCATACATTAAATCATAATTCTAAATTAGATACAGCTATATATTCTATTCATTATTTATAAAAAATACCAAATTAGCAGCAAAAATATTAAAAACAAGAAGAGAAGAAAAATACAAACATTTGAAGTTTCAAATTAGTGGACACACACAGAAAATAAAACAAATATAAAAAGTATTAAGTCAGTTTCAAATAAGATTAAAATAAATATGAGGATAAATAATATTTTTTATTATTGATCAAATAATATAATATTCAAAAAAATTAAGTCATACTAAAGTCAATAAAGAGACCATGCTAAAACAATGGGATTCGAGGGGTGCCTAACACCTTCCTTTCGATCAATAGAATTTCTTACCCGAATTTCTAGTTCGCGGATCAATAAAAAATAGAGTTCAAGATTTTCTTTTGAGTAGGGATTAAAAGGTGACTGATAACACCAAATTCAATCCAAGTGTCGAGTTTGGAAAAAAAAATAAAAATAATTCTTTTCAAAATGTCACTTTCAATTGAAAAAACTCTTTTCTTTCAAAACATTAAATTAGTTGTTGAGAAAAAAAGAGGGTGTGGACACACCCACAAGTACGTCAGCTACAGGTGTGCCGAGCCAGCCCACTTTTAAAAATGTATATTTGTTTACTAATTATAAGATAAAATTATAAATTATAATTATATTTAAAAATATTATCATAAAATATGCGACAAAACATAGTTACATGATGTTAATGTTGTATGGTTAATCAAATCACAAATAAATTGGATCTTTATTAAAATATTTATTAGGAACTTGTCATTTTTCAAAGCAAAAAAAAAAAAAAAATTATTAAGTTTTTTTTGTCAATTAAAAGTATAAATATCTAAATATAAATATGAACCTAATTTTTTTGAGTTTGGACTCTCTTCAATTTTAAATTTTAAAATTATGTTATATTTTTTTATTAAATTTTATTGGCCCACGGGCTGGCCCTACTGATATTTCTCAAGCCCCTAAAATCGTCAGGGTTATACAGGCGGACTAAAAAAACTCTTTTTTTAAATGGGCTTAGTCCAACCATATTAAAATCCAGGTTAAGCTAGGCCGACTCAACATGCCTAGCTCATATTGACGGGTTTATAAAAAGGGAAATTTACATAATATACTAAAATAAAAAAATATTTACTATTTATAGCAATAATATTTTTTTTTTCATTTGATCACTTGTTAATTTAAGTTAGTTATAATACAATTTAGGTAAGACATAGTGAGAAAGAATAATTTATTATTCAACTTATAATACAAGTTTTAAGGATGGATAATACATTATCACACATTTTAATACATCATAAAATAATGTGTCACAGTTGTAACAAATGTAAAACATAAGGAAATTTTGTTTCAAAATATTATAATGTATAGAGATTATATATCATAATTCTTTTACAGACATAGTAATATTGCACATAATACTTGCTAATAAATGATAATAAATTAAAAATATTACTAAAATCGATAATTATTTATTAATATGTACTAATTCATGTAATTTTTCCTTATAAAAAATCAGCCTACCTAATTGTTCCTTCAGAAATGGATCCAACCTTGTAAATGTCACAAAATGTTTTTGAAGACTCTCATTATATAACTACATTGTGCATAGAACTAGACCATAAATCAACGCATGTAGACTCATTAATGATTATTGTGGAAGAAAATCCCTGTATAAAAGATTTCAAATTTTAATTCTTAAAAACTTAAATAACAGTATTAATCAAAGGCCACTAATTGAAGTACAATAATAATTTGTGCAGAAGGAATTAATTGATACATTTAATACAGAAAGAAATCCATGTATTGTACTACTATTATTTCTTTATATTTATTCCGTTCCTTAATACTTATCATATAATTTTTCTTTGAACGTCTCTTTTAAAAAAAATATTAACTAGAGGATAATTTAGTCATATTCCTCTTTTACACTATATTAATATCTCTCTATGTTTATGACTAAGGGTAAAGATGAAAAAGGAAAACTAATTGTTAATGATTTCTTAATCACAAGTTTATGAATTTTTTAATTTTAGTATGGACGAAGACTATTTTGTAAAAAAGGGATTATACCTATGTAGTATTTAATATAAGGGTAGTTGATAAAGCAATAATAAATATCTCTTGTTTCGAAAACTTAGACAAGTGAATTGTAACATTTGTTTTTAGCATAGGGACCAAGTAAAATGAATCATGTAGATTATATGACTAAGTATACTTGACTCTCTTTTTTTCTTAGTTGTGAATAAGCAATTGTACAAAATCTCAAAAGACTAAACTTAGCACGCAATGTTGGGAAGGTTAATGTTCAACTGTTGTTTCCACTAGAATAATGAGTTTGTGTTAGGATCGAATTCACACATACACACTTGATGAATAAAGAACACAAAAATTTTAGAGAGAGAGATGAGAGATCTAGAGAGAGAAAGAGAGAAACCAATATTTCGCGGTAACACCCGTGAGTAAACTTTCACGGCGTGGTGAGGCCCGCGCGAGTGGACGGGGATTCAGAAATTTATAATAGGATGCTCACCATTTTCAACATATATCAACAAAGAGCGTAAATGCGAGCTACAAACATAAAAATATGTGTTATTTTTTCAATGCAATCGACAATCGAAAATATTGAATGGTTTCAAAAAAAAGGAGGAGAAATAACTACTTTCGCGAACAATTGTAGTTCCCAAAAAGACAAACCAACAGACGGAAAACTCTGTCGCCTTTTTAACATTGAAAAACTAAAATAAAGGCGCTAGAACACAATTTTTTTCCTTCCCTTATTTTTTCTATTAGACTGATGAGCACAAAAGTTAATAAAAGGGAAGATTCTGACTGTTTATTATTTTTTTGAAGATAAGTACATAATAGACTTGAGAAGTAAACGATTCAAGATTTTAAGATCGAGGTTACTTTTGAAGCTATCTACATAAATATAAATGTATAAATTTAATACTAATGTCAACAAAGAAAAAATAATTAATTATATTACAAATAGCCAAAAAAAATAAAAAAGAAAATAATCTTCAAAAATAATTTTGTTAGACAAAATAGAAAATCACGACAATCGTAAAGGGGAAAAGAAAAGGTAGAAAGAAAGAGTTGATTTTAAATAAAAAGAATGTAATTTAAGGGAATTGAACCTGTGGGAGAAATTTTTAGAAAATGATAAGGCTGAGAACCCAACTTCCAACTCACATGTCAAACTAATATCATTTATTACTAGATGCTAGACTTTAATTTTATACGATATTACCTTAATTTGATATAAATAAATTACAAATGCAATATGAGCTTAATGGGTGCTCGAGCACCCAGCAACCTCATGTGGGTTCGCCCCTGCGATGGGATATATATATTAATAAATCAGAGTATTTTTTGTTAGAGAAAATAAATATAGAATAAATAATACATGCTCCACAACCTAATAATTTGTGCATGATCTTGACTCGTGACTTTAATTTTTCAAACGCCTAATTATAAAACTCTGATATGATGATGAATAACTATTGCAAATTTTGGCACCAATAATATATGGTAAAATGTTCTGTAAAAAACAATCTAAATACTTTGTGTTATCACTTATCCCTTATCATCAAAAAGGTTTGAAAATATTAAAAATTAAATTAAAAAATCTTTGATGTGCATTAAACAAGAATCTAAAATATATTTTGAGGACCTCAAATGGTTTGGAACATATGTTTCCCTTACGGAAGCTTACAATGAGGTTCCAAAATCTTCTGAATTAACAATCTTCCTTTTCATTGTTGTAAGCTATTTTGAAAAACTAGATTTCACCATGGGACTTGTGTAATCGGCTCATGCCCAATGATGGGATGGTCATTAGGGTTAAGTTCATCATGGTTTTATAGTTGAAATTAGTAAATGAGATGAAAATTGTCTATTATCACTTTATATATATATTTTAAAATTATGTAAAAAATATTATAATTAATAGCTTCAAAATATTTGAAAATATATAAAAAGATTTTGTTGACTCTCAAAATTTAGTCTATCCCACATAAATTGGAATAAAGAGACATATATTGTAAATTCCAATAATTAATAACCTAAATATCAAAAAGAATTTATATAAAAAATGATTGAATTTTGAAACTTCATTTTTTCGAAAGAGGAACAATGAAATCAACAGAACTGATAAAATGATGGATTATGTGAACACTGGGGAACATTCTTCTTTACATACAAACACAAACATGACGATTTTCTTGGACTTTCGCCTTCTGAACTCTTAACTCTTACAAAATTTCCAACTATTGAATATACCAAACGGTAAATGTATCGAAAACGATCCTTTTTAAACATTAAGCTAAGTAAAAATTAGGATAAACTACAATAACATTAGGTGATTTCTTCTCATATATTTTACCTTGGTGGACAGAGTTACTGGTACATATTACTAGTGAAAAAGTGACACGTATATCATCGAATTAGTCAAGATGCGCCCAAGCCAGCCTGGACGGTACTGGTCTACAGTCTACTGGACACCACAGTTTATCAACAAAACTAAAAATTGTGGTAAACTATTTTCTTACACATCCATATTCTAAGGCAAAAATGAAAAATTGTGATCTACCTATAAAATGGAATTACGGAGTGAATTATCAATGTTATCATTAAATTTATCTTGACTCAATCTTTAACAATTACACATGTAATCAAGTAACACTAAAATGTTTGAATATTTTTCAAGTGAAACAAGAAATGAGCAAGAACAGAACAATAGGAATTTATATTTAATTAAGAGACTAACCTGTTCATTAGTATTGTGAAGATACTCTTCTAGCAAATTAGAGGCAATAATTGACCTTCTTAGGTATTTAAAGAAACCCTTGAACTAAAAGAGTAAAGAGAATTTAAAAAAGTAATCTCCTTGGCTATAAAGAAGGATAAAGGCAGAGAAGCAAAATGACAAAAGAAATACAAGTACGTACTCAAAGAAACTAAGTCTACCAACAAGATACCCTATCAATACATAGAGACTTATCATAGTCCATCATATTCACATATAACCATTTAGAGGCAATCATACTTTCACCTCACCCATACATATATACATTATCATCCTTCACCTTGATCATCTATACAAGCTATAACATGATCACACCATAATTCACGTAATAATGTCGACAAGGACAAAAACAATTAGGAGTTAGCAAACAAAATGTTAGATAATTTGAAATCCTGATATATAGTTTTGTCTTCTGGCTGTGGTTTAGCTTCCTCGAGAGTAACCTTCATTCGGAGATTCATGGTAGTGGTTGAAAATAAACACTCCTCTGTTAAGACCGGTCGACTGAAACAGGAAGCTCCAACAGAATCTTCAGCAAGCCAAGCGGAAAAGGGAAACTGAGAAGGTAAAATCTCAGATTGGAAGAAGGAATTTAAGAATTTAGGAAGAAGTGGTGTACCTAATGCTGAAATAGCTGAAGAGGCTACAACAAGCTGCTAATGTGGCAAATTGAGAAGAGGAACACAAGTTTATCATGAAATTAACAATATTGAATGACGAATATATCCTCGATGACAGGCTGACATGTTGACTTTGACCTGTGTACTTATTCTCGCTTTTATATATATACTAGATATGGATCTCGTGCCAGCATGAGATCCAATATATATTACACTTTTCGTTTATTATTGTGGTTTATAATATTTTTTACGTAATTTTCACATGATATATATTATTTACTTTGTGTTGAATGTGATACAAATGAAATTTCAAAAGTTAAGTCAATTAATTTTTTTATATTTTTTTTTATATTTAAGTTATGGATATTGTGAAAAGAATTTACAAGATAAATTAGATAAAAGCAATAATATAATGACACAAATACAAGACGATGATAGCGAGATATTTGAGTTAGAATCTATACTTAGTCAGAAAGAAATTAAGGGAAACAGCTGTTCTACTAGTCCATTTCCCAAAGAACCAAATGAACAAGGACAACTGCAGATAATAGCACAAGGAAAATACCCCGAAGAGAAGGGTATACAGACAGGAGATACTCCAATAAAATACAGAAGTTAGACCTTGGGGGAAAAAGAATGCCTATAGAAGAACCAAATAGAGTAGAGGGAGGAAGTAAAGGAAATTTTTTTAAATATAGAAGCACATGATCCACAAAGATGGAACTCGTAATAGACTTATGGAAAGGGATAAGTAAAGTAGCAGATTTGATAAAAAATATACAGAAAACTGATGAGAGAAGAACACTAGAAGAGATGATTGGAGGTATGAATTTCTATGTATTTAAATATTTAGAAACTTTTTAAGAGGAATCAAAACTAAAGCTTATGGAGCTTATAAAGTAGAATTTGACCAATCAGAATTTCAATATTGTGACTCATTAGGACCATAACCCATGTAATTTTACAAATAAACTACATAACCTAATAGACAGGAGGAAGATTGGCCCCTAAAAATAGGGATATTAATAGCCTTACAAGAATAGCACTCGGTAGTAATCAGTAATAAAAATGTATGAGAACCCCCAGATGAACTAGTATAAGATAATTGGTATTATATAAAGAAATTTTAAATGACTAGTTTCACTATTGTACGATTAGTGGAAATGCTTTGACCCAAAGACTTAGGTAAAAAAATTGTTTTAATTAAATTACCGGAGCTTTAGGTAGCGAAATAGAAATGAAAAAGAATGCTCTCTAAAAGAGATGGAGAGTCAGTAGCCCAAAATCCTCAAGCACAAAATGGTCCAATTAGGGCATAGAATATCGAGATATAATGGAAATACTACAAGAAAAATGTACTAATCTAACAAATACAAAAAAGCAACTAAAAACAGAATGAAATGAATTTCTGTAAAAAGACTATAAATTAGACAACTCACACAAAGTTATGATAAAGACCAGATATAAAAAGAAAAAGTATAAAACATACATTCAGAGCCACCAAATAATAAGAGATATAATAGGAAAGGAATTTTCTTAAAAAATCGCTCAGCAAGGAGGAAAAACCATATCTAAATAGAGATAGACATGTTAGAAAAGAAGACGAACAGAGAGAATCTATAAGATAATAAGTTAGAAAATGTTGTTAACATGTGGACGTATAGAAATCACTTAGAAAACGTACTTGATCCCATAATTTGATATTAATGTCTAAAAAATAAGAAAATGATCAACTAGTAGAAAAAATTAATTGAAGCATTATTAACATGTAGATGAATATATGTAGACAATGAAAGTATTACTCTTAGAAATCTGATATAGACGAAAATAACAAAGAAGAAGAAGATTCGTCTAATTCAGAAGGAGAAGGAATTAATTAATGAAATAGGAAATAGAAGACTTATATAGATAATTAAAGAAATAAATCGTTAGAATATATTAGAAGGTGAAAATGATTTTGAAGAAATGAATATCAGACTTAGATAGTAATCCATGTAATGGTGTAAATGTGTATCCAAGTAACATAAAAGAGCTAAATGAATAAAAGTTTTATAGAAGGATTGTATAAGTGGATAGAAACACAATTCGGGAAATAATAACTAAGAAAAGAAAAGAAATATATACAAATGAAACCTTTAATAAAAATTTAAAAAGTAGCTAGTATAGAAGCAAAAAAACGTAAAAAGAATAGAAGAAGAATAATAAGTGGTATTAGAAAAGGAAAAAAATATAGAACAAGAACAATCAGTAGATAATCAAGGAATTAATGAATGAAGAATCAATCACTTTGATATGTTAATGAAGATCCAAAAATATAAATACTGTTAAATATTAGCAAAACTCCACATTGGAAAGTATGAATACGAGACTTTAGCCTTACTAGATTCAGATGTACAAAAGAATTTTAAAAAAAAAAATTATACCACCAGAACTCATAAAAAATTTAGAAAAAACAACTTGCAGCAATTGCAAGGCAAATGGATATGGAACACATACATATCAAAACACTACATATGATTAAAGCACAAATAGTTTCTTAAATACTGTTCAAAAATTTTCTAAAAAACCTACCATAAAATGGATAAAATATGGGTAAGGGATATTTGATAAAGGTAGATTTTTGTGTTAGGATTAGACTTGATTACTATATAATAAAGGAGAGAATTTAATAAACTAGAGAGGAATCTTATGTATGAAAAAAACACTACTTATACTTCAGTTTTAACTAATAAAAAGTATTACGAAAATAAGACATAAAGAAAATGATGTGAAAACTGTTGTGAAATGTGAAAATTTAATTATAGAATGTTACTAAAAATAATTGAAATAGTTCATATGAAAATATACTAGAAATAGAGCAGAATCAGAAAGAAGAAGGAGAAATTAATTAATAAAAATTATGTTTTAATAGAAAATGGAAACAGAACGGTAAATTAAGACAGGAATACTAAAGAATAGGAGAAATAAAAAAGAATCAGCAAGACGTAGATAATCTAGTAAAAATCCTAGATCAAATAGAAATAATAGGAGAAAAAGAAAAGCCCCGTTAAAAAATTGGAAAATAATCATTGAAATGAAGTATGTAAACTAGAGATAATAAACCCAGGAATATATAACAAAGACAGCTCATAGAAGCAACACAAACAGATCCTAGAAGACTTTAAATACAAATTAAAGAATGATTAGAAATTAGGGATTAGTACTAAGAAGATCTACTTCAAAAACATAGATCAACAAAGCTTTTATGGTAAGAAAAGAAATCATAGTGAAATAATTAGAGGAAAGGAAAGCTAGAATGGTTATAAATTACAAAGATTAAATGATAACACTAGAACAGACGGATATAAACTACCAGGACAAAACAGAAATAATAATAGTAGAATCACAAGGAAAAAAACAATGTTAGTAACATTTGATTGTTAAACAGGATATTGGCAAATTAAATAAATGCATCCAGACAGTATAAAATGGACTGCTTTTAATTGTCCTGAAGAAAATTTTGAATGTGGTTAGTATGCAATTTGGGTTAAAAAACAGCACCTCAAATTTGTCCAAAGAAAGATGGATAAAATATTCGGGGATATAAAAGATTTGTGTAGTAAATGTAGATGATATTTTAGTATTAGTTAGAAATATAAAGAACATTTAGGACATTTACAAACAGTTTTTATATTATTTGTTAATAGGAATAATAATTAGTAAAAAGAAAATGGAATTTATGTAAAAAGTAATAAATTTTTGGCAAGTGTTTTAGGAGAAGGAAAAAGTCAAGTTTACAACATATATAGCAAAAAAAAGCTCTAGAGATGACAGATAAATTACAATCATTACAGACTACAAAAATTCTTAGGAAGAATAAATTTTATGGCTAGACTTTTATTAAAGGATTTAGGAAAAAATAGCAGGACCTTTATTTCTAAGACAGGATCTTTAAAGACAAGGAAGAAGAAAAAACTCAATATTGAAGATATAAAATAGTACAAAAAATAAAAGAAAGAATAAAAAACATTCCTGATCTAAATAGCCACTAGAAAAAGATTACTTTAATAATAGATAACAGATGGAAGCTTTGAAGGATTGGGGTGCTGCAGTATTAAAATCAAGACCACCTAAAGATAGTACTAAACAAGAAGAAAAAGATATGCGCAATTCAAAGTGGAAAAAATTTAAAGAAAAAAGTAACAAGGCTAGTATAGATTGTGATGATGTCGTGCGAGCAACAGAGGGCTGGTGTAAATTTAGCCAGAATATAGTGGATTAACATAGTTTCTAGTTTAGAATGTATATTTTACATAAACCAGACATATTAATAAGAACAGACTGGTGTAGATAGCAATAGTAAAGTTTCATAAAAAAATTAATTGATAAACTACTAGTCTCACTAGTAAGAAAGATGTTTTAAATTTTTAGATTACCATGATATCTATTTACCCATTCTGATAGTTTTGAGAAATAAACGGAGAAATGATAAAATATTGCAAGATCAATTAAGTAGGTACTAATTAAAGTTAAAATTTTACAGAATGAGAACCTTCTACTATCAGACAAAGGTTAAAAAGGGTTCAACCTTCAACCTCAGGTTTGACAGACTCTTATAAAACAGACAATGGAGCTAATTTAACATTTTAAATCATAGATAAGATTGGTATGATGTTAAAGTAGAAAGAATGGCAATTTGGACAACAAAACTTAATGCATATGGGCAGTCCAAATTGGACATTAGACATTACCTAACTGTCAACAGATAAATAAATAAACAAAGACATGTCTTATAAGAAAAATATGGGATAGCACATAATAAAAAAAGAACTAAATATATAATTGTTGTTCTAAATGCTTTAGGATATATTTTCTAGGTAAACATAAAGAAATAAATTTAGTTAAATATATGTAGTAAATTCATGTAAGACACAAACCGGTGTTTTTCAAAAATGGATAGAAGTTTTAGTTCGATCCAGAATTTCCATTAAACTCTTTTCAAGGTTTTAATGATTTTACAGAAGCTGTAGACTATGATAGCGGAAATTAGACCCAAATTAATTCCTATTTCTCCAGCTCTCAGACGAAACCCAGAAAAAAATTCCACAATATCACATCCAAAAGATACAGGACAAATTAATTATTTTGTGACCATTGCTCATCCATGGACTGAAAGCATCAAAAGGATGAATTGAAAAAAATGAGGGCCTTATGGTGAAGAAAATGTCCAAATCAGAGAAAGAAAGACCGGCAACAAAAATGGAAAGCAAAGTAAGAATTACACAAACTCAGATAGATATACAGGGTTCCAATCCCAAACTAAAATGGATGAGTGAGTGTGACATTTCCCACTGAATATGCTAAGAAATACACGTTGGCGGATGATGATTACAGTAGGTCCGTTCAAACGGGGGACCGGTAGGTAAAGACTTCTCAAATCCGTTTAATGGCTGTCACTTTGGCAAAAAGTGAAAAGATGAAGGATCAGCTTCAGAAGAATTTACCAATTTTCATTGTGACCATACCAATTAGACAAAAAGTTAAAAACAAAAAGCCCAAAAAAATAAAGAAAATTAGAATTTTCCTAATAACCCAAAATGTAGAAAAAAAAACTACTCAAACAAAAACAAGAAAAAGACAAACATATAAACCCAAGCCCATACAAAGCCCAAGACAAATTTCTACTCCTAGCCCAAAATAATTCAGATTAATTTACTAGACTCAATGCAATTTCCAAGACCCAAATGATGATGATTCGGGAGGCAAGTTTTGATCAATGTGCATTACATAAGTTTAGACACATAAAAAATTCATTAATATCATAATAATAATATATAATTAATAAAAGAGGGATGCCTCTTTAGTCAAAAATGTGAGTCCACTTGACTCATACCACATACGTGGAAAAAAACTATTGGGACGCGGCGTATTCAGGTAAGAGAGATAAGATTTTTTTTTTTTTTTTTTTTTTTTTAGAATATATCAGATCAGATTCCAGAAGAGAACAATATGCAAGAAGAAGGGACAATTATGTCACGTGACGATGGGGGCCTAAGAGTGTACCCGGCCTGATAGTGTGTGATGAAGTGATAAGATTCCCTTTTCCATTTTTGAAATTCGGAATTGAAGTCCGAAGACACTTATAAAAAGCGACACTCTGAAGACAAACAGAAGCAGAAGAAGAAGGCCAGAAAAAGAAAGACTCACTACAAAAAAAGCTCTAAAATCTCCCAGAACAAACCACTCTCATAAAAAAAAATATTTTTTAGAAATTATAAAAAAAAAAAAAAGTTTTTCGGTTTTTGATTCTTTAGTTTACAAAGAGTTTGTTTCGTTAAGTTAAAAGCTTGGAAGCTTTTAGGGTTTCCGAAAGGGACACTTCGTCTGTTCTAATTATGTACGTTATCATATTAAGTTGCTGTAAAATTCTTATATGTAAAAATTAAGTGTGTTTAAATTATGTGGTTAATTATTTGCTAAAATTCATGTAATATATGAATAATATGAATAGATTATCTAGTATATGGGTTAGTCTCTTAGCCTGTCCTTAAGAATATCGATGGAGTTTAACCTTTGTTAAAATTTCCTAGGAAATGTCAGGGTTAAATGTTCTAAGAAGAACGGATGGAATAACCAATCGGGGTGGGGGGTGGGGTTAAAGAGAATTCATTCGATAAGAACAAAAGGATAAGGGAAAGAGATGAACGGTAGATATTAAAGATTCATAAGACAAAAAAAATATATATTATATATATTTAAAACAATTAGCGAGAATTTAAGTCAAATAGAATTTGAGAATTAAAAGATTAATAGAAAGAATTAAATAATAAAACTACTCCTTATATTATAATTCTGATTAGGATAGTATATGAGAAGGCAACGTAAAAACCACAGAGGAATATAAGACAAAAATAAAAAAGAATTAAAAGAATTATATGTAAAAGCACATATTATTACTTGAAGATTTTTAAAAATAACTAATTCTAAAAACACAAATAAATAAATATTTAGATTACATATCTTGAAGATAGAAAGTTAGAAACAAAAATTAGTTAAAACATCTAATAAAGAAAGAAAAAACATCCCACAAAAACATACTTTAGAAGGCGTTGCCCTGTTGTTGGAGTGTAAGATTTCATAAATTATTTAAGATATCAACATATAGAAGATAAGAAAAGACTAATAAGAATTAAAGAGAATCTATAGAGCTATATATATATATATATTGAAACGAAATTGTTGTACCAAAACTAACATTTTGAAAAAACTATAATCAATGAAGAATATATAAATGCCTTAAAATGGGACGTTGTATTGAATGAATGAAAGTGAAGAGAATACATAAATAAAAGAATAATATATTTTTCTGAATGTTCTAAAGCAACACATGAGGATTTAAAAACGACAAATAGTAAAAAAAATAAGCTTCATCAAGAATAGAGGGACTATCTAGACTCGTACAGATCAAAAAGAAAAGGAGATTCCAAAGAATGATTCAAAGAAAATTAAAACCAGATACATACTTATTAAGTGTTAATTTTGGGGGAAACGGAAAGTCATAGTTACATACAGAGATCCTCAATTATAATACCTTAATGAGACCTTATAATAACTAAGAAAAATTTAAAAAGGACATCAACATAATAAAATTATTCAAGATATTAAGGAACAAGAAGAAATACAAAAAAGCAAAAACAGCTTTTTAGCAAAATAGGAAAATAATTTAGATATTTAAAAGAAACAAGAATAGGACTTAAATAAAAAATAATGAATAAGAAATAACCTAAAGAAAGAAATTAGTAATATATTAATAAAAATACAAGAATTAAAGACAGAATTAGAAATCATAATAAAACGAAATAGTTTCTTCATGATAGAATCAGAAATCTATTAAAGAAGAACAAAAATTAATAGAAAAACGATAGGCCATCTGTAACGACCTGTTAGTAGTTTTGAAACAGCAGATTTACTTTCTTGGAAAACTCGCGGTCAGAGGGCAAACGGATGCCGGCCACGGCGTCCGGAATAAGCAGGTTAATGTAGAGTAACAGACACAGCTNGATGATATAATTTGATTGTGTGTTATTTTTGAGACACTATAGAAACCGAGGTATATAAACTACCAGACACAAAAAGAAAAATAATAAATAGAATACAAGGAAAAACAATTTTTAGTAAATTTGAGTAAATCAGGATATTGGCAAATAAAAATGCATCAGACAGTTATAGAAGGCTGCTTTTAATTTTCGCTGAAGGAATTTTGAATGGTTGTAATGCCATTTGGGTAATAAACAGCACCTCCAATTTTCCAAAGCAAGATGGTATAAAATATTGGGGAATATAAAAAGATTTTTTAGTAAATGTGAAGATGATTATTTAGTATTTAGTAGAAATAAAAGAACATTTTAGGACATTTACATAACAGTTTTTAAGTTTTATTATTTGTTAATAATGGAAATAATAATAGTAAAAAAGAAAATGGAATTATGTAAAAATTATATAAATTTTTTAGGAATTGTTTTAGGAGAAGGAAAAGTCAAGTTACAACCTCATATAGAGCTAAAAAAGCTCTAGAGATGCCACCGAAAATTAAATCATTTAAAGGACTTACAAAAATTCTTAGGAAAATAAATTATGCTAGACCTTTTATTAAAGATTTAGGAAAAATAGCAGGACCTTTATATTACGTAAACAGATCTAAAGGACAAAGAAACTTCAATATTGAAGATATAAAACTAGTACAAAAAAATAAAGAAAAGAATAAAAAACATTCCTGATCTAAATATTGCCACTAGAAACAGATTATTTTAATAATAGAAACAGAGTTGGAAGACTTTGAAGGATGGGGTTTAGAATTAAAATCAAAGACCCATAAAATATGTAATAAACAAGAAGAAAAGATATGCGCCTATCAAAGTGGAAAATTTAAAGAAAAAAGTAACCAGGCTAGTATAGATGTTGAAATTTTACCCGTAATATATGGATTATATTAAATAGTTTTAGAATTTATATTTTAAATAAACCAGAAAATATATTAATAAGACAGACTGTGAAGCAATAGTAAGTTTCATAAAAAATTAATGATAAATAGTAGTAGAGAAGAAATGGTTAAATTTTTTAGATACCATATCTATTTACCATTCTGAGTTTTTGAGCATATAAAAAGGAAATGATTAATAATATTGCAGATCAATTAAGTAGATTACTAATTAAAGTTTTAAATTTTACAATGAATGAGACCTCTACTATCAGACAAGGTAAAAGGGTTAACCTCAACCTCCGGTTTGACAGAACTTTATAAACAGACATGTAGCTAGATTTACATTTTAAATCATTAGATAAGATTGATGATGTTAAATAGAAAGAATGCAATTTGCACAACAAACTTAATTGAAATGGGCCGTCCAACTGGACATTTAGACATTTACCTAAACTGTCAATTAGATAAACACAACGAATGTCTTATAGACATATTTATGGTAGCACATAATAAAAAAGACACTAAATATATTAATTGTTGTTCTAAAATGCTTTAGGATTTATTTACTAGTAAAAATAAAGAAAAATAAATTTAAATATTATGTAGTATTCATGGTAAGACCACAACGGTGTTTTTCAAAACATGGATAGAAGTTTTAGATTCGATCAAAGATTTCCATAAACCTCTTTTCAAAGGTTTTAATGATTTTACAGAAGCTTTAGACTATGCTAGAGGAATATAGGAACCAAATTATATATTTTCTTCCAGCTCTCAGACGAAACCCGAAAGAAAAAATTCCACAATTAACATCCAAAAGATACAGACAAAGTCATATTTTGTGACCATTGCTCATCCATACTGAAGCATTCAAAAGGCTTGAATCTGAAAAATGATGGCCCTTAATGTAGAGAATGAGAGAAAATGTCAAACTCAGAGACACGAACAACAAAATGGAAAGCAAAGTTAAGAATACAACACAACTCAGATAGATATACAGGGTTTCCATCCCAAAACTAAAATGGATGAGATGAGTGTGCATTCCCACTGAATGCTAAGAAATCTCACTGTGTCGGATGATGATTACAGCTAGTCCGGTTCAAACGGTGACCGTAAAGACTTCTCAAATCCGTTAATGGCTCTCACTTGCCAAAAGTGAAAAAGATTGAGGATCATCTTCCAGAAGAAAAATTACCAATTTCATTTGAACCAGACAATTAGACAAAAAGTAAAAAAAGCCCAAAAAAATAAAGAATTAGAATTCCTAATAACCCAAACGTTGTAAGAAAAAACTACTCAAACAAAACAAAAAAGAAAAAGACCAAACTATAAACCCAAGCCCAATACAAAGCCCAAGACAAATTTCTACTCTTAGCCCAAATAATTCCGATAATTTCCTAGACTCAATGCAATTTGCCCAAGACCCAAATGATGATGATTCGGGAGCAAGTTTTGATTCAATTGCATTACATAATTTAGACACATAAAAAATAATAATAATAATAATAATAATAATAATAATAATAATATAATTATATAAAAGAGGGATGCCTCTTTAGTCAAAAATGTGAGTCCCACTTTACTCACTACCACATACGTGGAAAAACTATTGGGACGCGTCGTATTCAGGTAAAGAGATAAGATAGAATATATCAGATCAGATTCCAGAAACAATAATGCAAGAAGAAGGGACAATTATTTCACGTGACGATGGGGCCCAGATGTGTACCCGGCTGAAGTGATAAGATTCCCTTTTCCATTTGAAATTCGGAATTTGAAGTCCGAAGACACTTATAAAAGCAGACACTCTGAAGACAAAAAAGAAGCAGAAGGCAAGAAAAAGAAAAGACTCACTACAAAAAAGCTCTCAAATCTCCCAGACAACCACTCTCATAAAAAAAAATTATCTTTTAGAAATTATAAAAAAGTTTTTCGGTTTTTGTTCTTTAGTTTTACAAAGTTTGTTTAAGTAAAGCTTGGAAGCTTTTCGGGTTTTCCGAAAGGGAAACTTCGCTCTGTTCTAATTATGTAAGTTCTCATATCTAAGTTTCTGTTAAACTTCTCTATATGTAAATTAAGTGTGTTTAAATTATGTGTTAATTATTTTGCTAAAATTCATGTAAATATATGAATATTATTATGAATCTATTTTATCTAGTATATGGTTAGTCTCTTAGCCTCTTAAGAATATCGATGGATTAACCTGTAAATTCCTAGGAAAAGTCAGGTTAAAGTTCTAAGAAGAACGATGAATAACCAATTCCGGGGTGGGGTTAAAGAATCATTCGTTAAGAACAAAAGGCTAAGGGAAAGAGATGAACGGTTTATAAAGATTCTAGAACAAAAATATATTATTAATAATATTAAAACAAATTTAGCAGAGAAGGAATTAAGTCAATATAGAATTTGAGATAAAAAAATTCAGTAATAGAAAGAAATTAAACAATTAAAATATAATCCGTTTATATTAATTTATAAGGATAGTATGCATGAGAATCCACGGTAAAAAACGAAGACATATAAGAAAACTAAAAAGAAATTACAAAGCAAGTTGATATCGTAAAAAGCAAAAGATATTACTTTGAAGACTTATAAACTAACTAATCCCTAAAAAAAAATAAACTAAATATTTAGATTACCATATTTATTGAGCTAGAGAAGTTAGGAACCAAAAAAAAGTTGTTTTAAAACATTTTTCTTAAGAAAAGAAACATTTCCCACTAAAAACAGTTACTTTATGAAGCGATAATGCCCTGTTTTTGGAGTGGGTAATTTCATAACTATTTAAAGATATCAACATATAGAAGATAAGAAAAGACTAATAGAAATAAAGAAATCTATAGAAAGCTTATATATATATATATGAAAAACAGCATTTTTTGTACCAAAAACGAACTATTTTATGAAAAAACTATAATCAAATGAAGATATAATAAATGGCTCTTAAAATGGGAAGTGGTCATGGGATTGAAAGTTGAACATAGAATACATAAATTAAAGAATTAATATATTTTTATGAATGTTTACTAAAAGCAACACAATTGATGAAAAACTACAAATAGTAAAAAAGGCTTCATCAAGAATATAGTATCTAGATTATTACAGAATCCAATACCGAATAAGAGACTTCCAAAGATATAAAACCGATTAATACTATTAAGTGTAATTTGGAAACGGAGTCCATAGTTTACCATCAGAAGAATCCTCAATAATACTCGTTAATAGACTACTATATAATTAATCTCATCAAAAAATTAAAAGAATCAAATAAAATAAAAATTATAAAGATATTAATGAACAAGAAATAAAAATAAGCCAAAAAGCAGCTTTTTAGCAAAATTAGGAGAAAATTAATTAGAATTAAAAGAACAAGGAATAGAACTTAAATCAAAAATTAAATGAATCTAAGAAATAAACCTTAAAGAAGAAATTAGTGCAATACATATTAATAAATACAAGAATTAACAGGACAGATTAGAAACAATAAAGAAAATAGTCTTTCTTTCATGATAGACAATACAAAAATCTATAAAGAAGCAACAAATTAATAGAAAAAAACGAATATAGCCATATGTAAAGATCGATATTTACTTTTTTCGTGGTTCCTCTGTCACAGGCTCGCCCGTCTCCAATTCCTTTCCCCCACACTTTTGATCTCAATTTGTATGCCGCCCCCCCCGCCCCCTTCCTTTTTTTATTTTTTAACACGCCCCTATTGTTCTCTTCCTACCCCCAAGCCTTTTACTCCTCTCAAATCCCTATCCGACACCCTCTCCGCTCCCTCCCACTTTTCGTAACTCCCCAGCATGACCTTATTTGAGCTCCTCCCGTATGTACCTTGCTCTTTTCCTTTCCTCTACTTAACTCTCATATTTCGTCTCCTCATTCCCTTTGTCTCGTTCATCTTTCCCGTTCCTCCCAACTTGTCCCCTATTGGACCACACTGTCCTGCTACTGGTTCCTCCTTTCCTGTTTCTTTTTTTTTTTTTTTGTTTTTTAGTCGTTTTGAACAGCAGATTTTATTTCTGGAAAAAACTGGGCCAGCAGGCACGGCTTGCCAACGACGGACATCAATGGTCACGACGGACCGTCGTGGAGGTGGTATCGTACCATGACACTTAGAAATACTGAAATTGGTGTATGAAAAAATCGACTTACTTGAACGCCACGACCACCGAATGGCACGGAGGACCCGTCTAAAGCAGGGCGGCCCGTCACAGGACTTTTTACTAAAAATCAAGGTTCATTGACCCATTGCGACGGACAGCAGGACGGACCGTCGCAGGCGGAAACGACGGACCGTTCACGGGCTGCGAAATCCAAGGCGGGGGTCGGATCTCTGATTAAATAATTTAAGGGGCGTGTTTGGACTATTTCCTCGCTGTTATATTATAATAAGTAATGGGTTAATTTATAAGTCTAATTACTTGAGGGATATAAACAGAGGTAACCATAAGTTAATTTAGTGGATTATGTAGTGCCATCCTTTAATAAAACTTAATTATATGTGAAATTAGGGGTAAAAGAAAGAGGGTTTGAATAAGAAAAAGAAAATAAGAACGCGAGGAGAGAAGAGAAAGGATACCCTACGAGAACCAAGATGAGAAACGGAGGGAGAATTCGAACGAGAAGCGAAGGAACAACACAAGGCTGGGAAATTCTTGGCTTGATCACTAGTCTTCGATGGATTATGTTATGGTTTGTTACACTATTCGTCGTTAAACCTCTGAATAGCGATATATGATATGGTTGCGGTTGTAGTATTATAGGTCTTCTTTATGCTTAATGTGTGTAGCATGATGTGATTTAACATATATTATGATTGTGATTTTGATGAAACAAGCATGATGAAGCATTGAATCCCAAATCTTGGAATTAAAAACCTAATCTCTTGTTAATGATGATGCCTTGATATAAAAGAAGGCTTGATGAATTAATAGAATTGAGATTAGGGATTCGCGAGGGTCACGTACCGACACATAGAATTTGTGGGAGCGTGGTGTCACGAAACCGACAGTAGATGTAGGGGGATAGGCAGTTTCACGTACCACATATTAATTAGGGGATGAGAGCCCTGTCACCCCGTTCCTCCGAACAATAGTCGATAGTAGGGATCGGGAGTTGTCACGTTCCGGACACATTTAGTAGTAGAGGATCGGAGTGTCACGTACCGACACAAGCAGGAAGTAAAAGATTAATGCAATCTTGAAAGATGAGACTTCACTCAATCTAAGAAACAGGTCACAAAAGAGGTATGGTGTGGAGGTTGAGTCCCATAGATATGATGGTGCCATATTACTAAATGGACTTGTTTATACTTGTTGCTATCACCATGTTAAGAATATTAGTTGATGTTTTATGAGGTTACATGAGATACTATTATTTTCTATATGTTTGAGTGTGCGCTGCATGATACCTACTTCTAAGTACTTGTGTTGTACTTGACCCCAGTACTTTTAGTTTTCTCTTGTTATTTGTGGACGTGCGCAAGCAAAAGTTGTGTCGTCATATTCAGACACTCAACAGTAAACTCTAGCCAGTTCCTATCATAACCGGATATCAGGGTGAGCTAATGCTTGTAGCTGGAGATGGATCTCTCGTCTCATGTCTTGATGCCTTGAAGTTTCCGGATCATGGACTAGCTGTTTTGTTATCTCTAGCTTTTTTTAGAATACCTGCTTAGTTTAGTAATTTGATCATAGATGTTCATTGTGGTGAACTTCAGATTTTGGGGATAATAATAGATGGTGCAATTTAGGAGTTATTAAATTTGTTTTATTAATGAGTTTAAGGCTTCAGCACTTAACTTTGTGTTGAATTAACATTGAAATGTTATAGGTTTAGATTGGTTGGTTCGCTATATTGAAGGAACTAGGTGGGTGCAAGTCGCGATCCCGAATTGGTCGTGACAAACTGGTACTATCAGAGGCATTAGGTCGTTGGTCTCATACACGAAGAACAGGTCTAGTAGAGTCTTAAAAAGGTAGGGGGACGCCTTTACTTTTTTTGAGAGGCTATAAGACTTTAGCAAAATGCCATTCTTTTGGTTCTTTCTTTGTGCTTACTTGGATCACAATTGGATCTAGGTGATACAAATTGGTTACTGACCCATCTTTCACTCTCTTTCGCAGATGGTTTAGAACTAGCAGCAACGACTACTGCCAACAACAACATCTGCAAGAACAAGAAGAAGGTCTGAGCCCAGCCACTGGGGCTTGTTGTAGCATTAGAGAAGTAGTGTACATTAGATGTGCGATGGAAGTGAGGACGTGGGAAGGGCGTCTTCTAGAGGAGAGGCCGAGACACAGACCAATCGGTACTAGGCGGTGAGACTCCTCAACGCTAGGAAGTGGTACAGTGGTAAAGCGAGGGGAGGATGGGGAAAATGACACAGGTCGCAGAGAAATGAAGGATTCACACCCAACCACCCCAGAAATGATCAATCAGGTTTCTCGCTTTCTTAGTGGGTCTGTCTTGATCAGGGTCAGGCACCTCAACAAGTGTTTCTGCACCAACACCTCGGTTTCAGAATGTACACACCATGCAGGCCACTATGACTCTCGATGGATGACCTCATTGGGATAGGCAGCGTTTCCACGCCTGACATAAAATGGGCCTATAATGACAAATGACTCAGCATAAAAACTTTTCAGTAAGTTCTGTGAAATAGAAACCTCCAGTCTCAAGGGTGCAGAATCTGAGGATGCTACGATTTTCTGTTTGACTGTCATGAGCTACTACACAAGATTGTATAGTAGAACGTTTGGGTGTTGAATTGTGAGCTTACCAGTTTCAAGGGGAAACGCCAAAATGTGGTGGCGTGGCACAATGTTGGAGGTCAACCCACAAGGCACCACACTATGACTTGGGCCTCATTCTCTAGCTGTTTAGGAGAAGTATATCCCCGGCTTTGAGGGATAGGACAAAGGGATGAGTTCTTGAGCCTAGAGCAAGGTAGGATGTCGGTCTATGCATATGAGCTAATGTTCGCGCAATATCAGATATGCCACCCAATTTGTTTTCAGTCCACAAGAGCAGGACCTCGCCGTTTTGTGAAGGGTTGAGATCAGAGTTGCGAATTTCGCTTTACAAAGTTAGCGGCCACAGCGAAATCTTTTCAAGAAGTGTGTAGACTTCGTGGTAGAGGTGGAAGGAGTGAAGCCAGATGAATTCACCATGGCATCGACATCAAAGAGGTTTCGAAAGGGAGGTGAGTTTAATGGTTCTTACTCTAGAGGGACAGGGTTCCAGGAGGTTACCAGTCGACCCTTCATTCTTCACTACAGACTGTAGTTGGGTCACCCTCAGACGGTCAACAACTCTCTGAGAGACCTAGGCCCGACTCCAGAGAGTGTTATGGATGTGGGGGAGACTGGACATATTAGAAGGAATTATCCAAAACAGAGTTATAGACCCCCAATATCTAGTAGAGGTGTCATGGCAGAGGCCGTTATCTGGAGGGCGTGGTGGCCGGGGTAATGGTGGCACCAAAACGGCCGGGGTGGTGATGGGAAAACTGGAGCCACTACAACACAACATGGTAGGGGCAACGGACAGAAAGTAATGGGGGGGCCAGTTATGCTTTCCCTGGAGACGGAGGCGCGGAAGACTATGATGCTGTATCACAGGTAATCTTCTGGTTTGTGATTGCATGGCTTCTGTATTGTTGATCCTGGATCCACATTTTCTTATGTATCTTCCTCATTTGCTAATGGTCTAAATTTACATTGTGATTACTTGATATGCCTATTCGTGTTTTTCCGGTGGGTGAGTCATGTGGGTAGTGAAAAGGTATATAGGTCTTGTTTGGTGAACTTTGTGGGGAGCAAACACTATGTGATTTGGTTATCTTAGAAATGGTTGATTTTGATGGTAATTCTGGGTAGACTTGGTTTCTCCGCAATTTCGATCTTGGATTGTAATGCTAAAACGGTGACGTTAGCAAGCCTGGGACAGATCCGTTAGTGTGGGGGGATCGGGACATTACACTTCCAATCCGGTGACGTATAATCTCCTTTCTTCGTGCTATAGAAATGGTTAATAAAGGGTGTTTAGCTTCTCTGGACATCTCAAGGGGCTGACACTACCCAAGTACCTTCGATGAGTCGGTTTCGGTGGTCCGTGAGTTTCTTGACGTGTTTCCTGCAGATCTCTGGTATGCCACCGTAGGGATATTACTTCTGTTATTGATCTTGAACCGGGTACTCGCCCCATTTCTATACCCCCTTTTATAGAAATGGGCTCCCGCGGAGTTAAGAGATTAAAAGCCCAACTTCAAGGTTGTTGAGCAAAGGCTTCATTAGACAAAGTGCATCTCCTTGGGGTGTCGCGTTTTTTTGTGAAGAAGAAGGATGGGAGTTTTCGGATGTGATAGGACTACCGCGCAGGAGTTGAACAGGTGGACCTAAAGAAAAGTATCCCTTCTTCCGCATTGATGACTTGTTTCGATCAGTTACAAGTGCTTGTGTCTTCTCTAAGATTGATTGAGATCGGTTATCATCAATTGAAATACGGGACAACGGATTGTGCCAAAGACTGCTTTTAGAACCAGGTATGGGCATTACGAATTTGTAGTGAGTGTCTTTTGTTCTTACGAATGCCCTTGCTGCGTTCATTCGAGTTTGATGACGGGATTTTTTAAACACCATATTTGGATCTCTTTGTGATCGTATTATTTTTGATGATATACTGATATACTCTAAAAGTAAGGAGGAACATGAGGAGCATTTGAGAATGGTATTGGAAATGTTGAGGGAGAAAAAAAGCTTATGCCAAATTCTCCAAGTGTGAGTTTTGGCTAGATTAAGTGTCATTTCTGGGGCACGTGGTTTCTAAGGAGGAGTGATGGTGGATCCTTCTAAGATCGAAGTAGTAAAGAATTGGGGTAAGACCTACTAATGTGTCAGAAATAAGAAGCTTTGTTGGTTTAGCCAGTTATTACCGTCGATTTGTCAAGGGATTATCTTCTATAGCTTCCAACTGACGAACTGACTAAGCAAATGTTTCCATTTGTATGGTCGGATGAGTGTGAGGAAAGCTTTCAGAAGCTCAAGACTCTGTTGACCTACGCACAATTCTCACCTTGCCAGTGGAAGGTAAGAACTTCATTGTTTATTGTGATGCATCTATTCTGGTTGGGTGCAGTGCTATGCAAGAAAGAATGGATTGCTATGCTTCGAGGGAAATTAAAGGTGCATGAACGTATAATTATCCGAACCCATGATTTAGGTTGGTGCGGTGGTGTTTGCATTTAAAGCATGGAGGACACTATCTATATGGGGGTCAAGTGTGAATGTGAATCTATACGGATCATCGTATCGTTTACAGTATGTCTTATCAGAGAGATTTGAATTTGAGACAGAGGAGGTGGATGAACTACTGAAGGACTACGACATCACTATTTTGTATCATCCGAGGAAGGCGAATGTTGTAGCAATGTCTTTAAGTAGAAAAGCAGGGAGCATGGGTAGTTTAGCCCACTTACAAGTTCTAGACGCCCATTGGCTAGGGAGGTTCAGACTCTGGGCTAAGGACTTTATGAGGTTAGAAGTAAATGAGAAGGGAGGATGTTGGCCAGTGTGGAGGCGAGATCTTCTTTTCTTGACAAGATCAAGGGGAAACAGTTTTGATGACGAGAAAAACTAAGCGTGAATCCGAGATATGGTGTTGCGAGGAGAGGCTTAAGAAGCGATAATGGATGAGGAAGGTGTGTTTTGCGGGAATCAAGGGAAGGGTATGGTAACCGTGGTGGTGATTTGATCCAACCAATATTCTTACAGAGGCTCATAGTCCGGATATTTATACACCTGGTGAACCAAGATGTATCGTGAACTAAGGCAACACTTTTGGTGGAGTAGAATGAAGCGCGACATTGTTGAGAGTTTGTTGCCAATGTCAAAATTGTCAACAAGTAACGTATGAACACAGAGGCCGGAGCCGAGGAACACTTCAGAGAATGCCCATCCTGAATGGAAGTGGGAAGAGAATTGGCAATGGACTTCGGGGTTGGTCTTCCAAAGATGGGTAAGTTTGATTCATTTGGGTGATTGTGGATAGGTTAAACTAAGTCGCTCATTTCATTCCGGGGCAAGGCGACTTACAATGCAGAGAAGTTAGCCAAACTTTACATCTAAAGATTGTTCGGTTGCATGGGGTCCACTGCCTATCATATCGAGAGAGGGTACGACAGTGTTTTACTTCTAAGTTTTGGAAAAAACATGCATGGCGAAATTGGGTATAGGTTGGACCTTAGTACCGCGTTCCCCATCCTCAGACGCCATGGTCCAGTCCGAGTAGCGAACGATTTCAAGTGTTGGAGGATACCTGCTCCGTGCACTGCGGATAGAATTTGGTGGCCCATTGGGAAGCTTCTACCATTAGCGGAAGTTCTTCATACAATAATTAGCGTATCACGTCAAGATTGACATGGCCCCTTTGAAGCATTGTATGGTGGAGATGTAGGTCTGCCATGGTTGGTTTGATGGCATTCGAGGTTAGACCTTGGGGGTCCGACCTTTTGAGGGGGACTCGTTAGAAAAGGTGAAATCCATTCAGAAAAGCTCTAGTGGCGCAAGTAGGCAAAAAGAATATTGCAGATCGAAAAGGGTAGGACTTAGAGTTTATGGAGGGTGAACAAGGTCTTGTTTGAAAGTTTCGCCAATTGAAAGGGGCTGATGGGTTTAGTTAAAAGAGGCAAAGCTAAGCCCAAGGTACATTGGTCCCTTTGAAGTACTTTAAAGCGAGTAGGGAGGTTGGCTTTTATGAGTTAGCCTTGCTCCAGGGCTGTGGAGTGATCGGATTTATGTGTCCAATGTTGAAAAGGTACCATGGGGATGGAAAACTACATTATCCGTTGGATTCAGTTTGCTTGATGAGCAGTTGTCTTATGAGGAGGAGCTTTTGCTATTTTAGATAGAGAGGTCGCAAGTTGAGGTCAGGGAGAAGGTTGCATCCATCAAGGTGCAATGAAGAATCGACCGGTTTGAAGAAGCTACTTGGGAGAAGGAGCAGATCAGATATGCAAGAAAGATACCCACATCTGTTTACAGGACTACAGGGTACTTCCTTTCACTCTTGTTTTTTTTTTCTTTTTTTTTTTTTTTTTTTTGTTTTCTCATGATCGTTCGAGGACGAACGATGGGGGAAATTGGGATCTATTGTAATGACCTGTTAGTCGTTTTGCAGCAGCAGATTTTATTTTGGAAAAAATGGCAGAGCAGAGGAACGGATGCCACGACGACCGTCATGGTCACGACGGGACCGTCGTGGAGGGATAGTCCCATGGACAAGTAGAAATTCTGAAATGGGTATGAAAAGCACTCTCTGAACGCCACGACGAAATGGCAGGACGGACCGTCTCAGGCCGACGGCCCGTCACAGGAACTTTTTACTAAATCAAGTCTCTGACCCTTGCGACGGACAGCTACGATGGGGGACCGTCGCAGGCACGACGGCCCGTCACGGGCTGCGTTATAATTCCCAAGAGGAGGTCGGGATCTCTGATTTAAATATTTAAGGGGCGTTTTGGACTATTTCCTGCTTTAATTATAAAGTAAGGGTTAATGTTAATAAGTTAATTACTTGAGGATAAAAGAGGTTGGTTGGAACCTTAAGTTAATTATTGATATTAGTGCATCTTTCGCAAAAGCCTTAAACTTAATTATATGATAATATGGGTTAAAAGAAAGGAGGTTTGAATAAGAAAAAGAAAAAGAACAGCAAAAGAGGAGGAGAGAGGATCGAACGAGGAGAAAGCGGGAAATGAAGAGAAGAGGAAAACACAAGGCTCTTGGGGAAATTCTTTCTTGATCATAGTCTTCGGTGGAGGGAGGTTATGGTTTTTACACTCTTCGTAGTAAAACTCTTAAATAGCGGAATGATATGGTTGGGTAGTATTATAGGTCTTCTTTATGCGGAATTGTGGTGTATGCATGATGTGCTTTTACAAATATGATGTGATGAAACAAGCATGATATGAAGCTATTGATCCCAAATCGTGATAAAAACCAATCTCTTGTTAAGAGAGGCATGATATAAAAGAAGGCTTGATGAATTTACTAGAATGGATTAGTGATCGGAGAGCAGAGGTGTCAGTACCGACACCATAGAATTAGGGGGACAGGGTGTCACGAAACGACACGTAGATGTAGGGGCGCGGAGTGTCACGTTACGACACATGGAATTAGGGGATCGGAGGGTCACGTTCCGACAACATAGTAGTAGGGGATCGGAGTGTCACGTTCGACACATAGTAGTAGAGGATCGGAGTGTCACGTATACGACACAAGAGGGAATAAAGATTTAATGAACCTTGAAAGATGATAAAATTACTCAAATCTAAAGACATGTAATCCCAAAAGATGTATGGTGTGGAGGCTTGAGTCATCATAGATATGATCGGTGATATTATAAATGATGTATAACTTGTGCATAGTCACCTGTTAAAGGAATATTAGTTGATTTATTGATGTATATGAGATATATATTTTCTAATTTGAGTTGGCGATGATACCTACTCAGTATGGTGTTTGTAATGACCCCCTAATTTTATGTTTTCTTCTGTTTATTTGTGGAGTGCAGCAAACGTGTGCCGTCATCTGTGAATCAACAGTAACTCTAGCCAGTCTTCATTACTCCGGATATCAGGGTGAGACGAATGCTTCTAGCTTGGACTGGATCTCTTCTCATGTCTTGATGCCTTGAAGTGTCCGGCATGGAACTAGCTTTTGTTATTTAGCTTTCTAGAATTCTCTTAGTTAGTAATTTGATAAAGATGTTCTTTTGTGGTGATGACTTCCAGAATTGTGGGGATAATAATAGATGTTTGAATTTTAGAAGTACCACTAAATTGGTTGTGATTAATGAGTTTAGTATTCCGCCATTACTTTCTGTTGATATTACATTGAAATGTTAAGGGTTAGATTGGTTGGTTCGCTCACATAGAGGATAAGTTGTGGGTTGACAGTCGCGATCACGATTTGGGTCGTTACACCATACCAACCAGATTATCAAAGGAATGTTAATCCATCTTCAAAATCAGACCAGTTATATACAACAGAATAATATAATAATATCACTTTTAGTATTACTAAATAACAGACAGATAAAACCCTAAAGAGAAAAAATCGCGAAGTAAGGACTATGATTACGACTGGATGATAGGAGAACTAAATAGAAAAGCTAAAGAAAATAGAAATGACTCATCAAAAAGAAAAATAATTAAAAAGCAGAAAAAATTGGACCTTTTTCCAACTAGATTCAAGAGAAGATGACGGACCTTAAGGGACCAAGCTATTCTAAAAAAACCTGATAAGTGATAAAGTAATAAAACTTATATCAAGAATATTAAATAGAAGACAAAAAGAAAGAAAACTAATCAAACAATTAGGAGAATAATAGATACGATCAAGATATACAAATCTTTCAACAAAATCCAATGAAATCTATAAATCCAAAAGTATTACAATACTAATTCCAAAAAATCACAACTATATAGACACTATCGAGAAGAACAATGATCAGTATTAGGGAAAAAAGTTCGTTGTTACCACTAAGAAACGCTGTGATGAACCTATAAAAGAAATACAATATGTAAAAAAGATCTAATGCATATAGGATTAATGTTATAGATATAAAAGATTAACCAGAAAAAACTTGGGAACAAAGACATTAATTTACAATTTACGCATAAATAGATGGTCAGACAGAAAAAGGCAATTCAATTATAGGATTAACAGATAGATATGACTAATAATGGAGGAATTTTCTACATAAGTCCAGAATTTATGATGAATCTAAAGAATTGGAACCCAAATAAGAATACGAAATTACAAACTAAAGGATATGAAGAAATGCATAGTGGAAAAAAATTATTAATGTGTGTAGGATTCTATGAAAAAATGACTGATAAATGTATAATATAGATTTAAATTCAAATAAAAGACGTAGTAGAAGTAATGGAATAAAGGGATAAAACTAATAAAACCAATAAAAATAGACCTGAAGAAGATGCCAGGATTAGAATGGAAATTAGGAGGACTTTAAAGAAAAAGAAAGCAATTAACTCCAGGATGCTCATTTAAATATACAAATTCTAAAGGGGAAACCTTCAATTAGATTTACAGATTATAATTATGAAGACCAAAAAGGACTTTGAAGAAGAAAGCGTTTTGTAGAAAGAAAGCTTTAGAAGTAATGAATATGGAAATAACATTAGAAGAAGAATTTGCAGAGTAGATTGCAATAGAAAAGTAAAGAAATGAACGGAAATAATAAGAATACATTATTTACATGGCAAAGGATTGTAAACTAAAAGATCTAAATTACAACAAAACAATATCTCATTTTAAAAATATGTGAACAAAGCATTGTGATATTAAGGAGATAAGATTAGAACGAATTACAAGATAAATTAGATAAAAGCAATAATATAATGACACAAATACAAGACGATGATAGCGGAGATATTTGAGTTAGAATCTATACTTAGTCAGAAAGAAGCATTAATGAAAAAGCTAGTTCTAATAGTCCATTCAAAGAACAAAATGAACAAGGACAATTATGCGATAATAGCACATGAAAATATTACCACGAAGAAGGGTATATAGACAAGCGATCTCCAATAACAGAGTATAGGACCTATGGAAGAAAAAGAATGCCTATAGAAGAACCAATAGTACTCAAGGGAGGGAGGAAGTAAGAAAATTTTAAATGTAAATATCGCAGCACATGATCCACAAAGTGGAACTCAGTAATAGACTTATGGAAAGGAATAGTGTAGCAGATTTCCATTAAAAAAATTAATACAGAAACTGATGCAGAATCGAAACTAGTGTATTAAATATTTCGAAAACTTTTTTTAGGAGAATTCAACTAAAGCTTTATGGAAGCTTATAAAGTAGAATTCCCATCAGAATTTCAATACTTGTATATAGGACCTAACCCATATAATTTTACAAATATACAATACTCCTTAATAACAGGAGAAGACCCAATAGTGGATTAATAGCTTTACAAGAAATTGCAGTAAGTATAAAATTTAGAAAAACCATTAGTATAAGTAATGGGTATTCTATAAAGAAAAATTTTTAAATGACTATTCTACATTGTACGATTAGTGGAAATGCCTTTGACAAGACTTAGGTAAAAATTGTTTAAATAAATTACAAGGAGGCTTTAGTAGGAAAAGAAGAAAGAGGACTAACAGAGATGGAGTAGCCCAAAATCCTCAAGCAAAATGGTCAATAGCATAGAATACAAATATAATGGAAAACTACAAGAAAAAAGGTACTTAATACAAAATACCAAAAGCAAAAAAAACAGATGAAATGGAATTTCTGTAAAGATATTAATATTATAAATCAAAGTTATGATAAAGACCAATATAAAAAGAAAAAGTATAAAAAAAAGTAAATCAACAAAATAATAAGAGATATAAGGAAAGGATTATTTTTCTTGAAAAATCCTCAGCAAGGAAACCATATCTAAAATAAGAGATAGAATGTTAGAAAATACAGAAAAACCAGATAGAAATTATAAAAATAAAGTTAGAATGTTTTACCTGTTGGAAGTATAGAACACTTAGCAAATACTTGTCCCAAAGATATAATGCTAAAACTAGAAATGCTCAACTAAGTAGAAGAATTTAATGAGCATTATTAAATGTTAGATGAATATAGGTCAGACAAATTGAAAGTATTTACTCTATAGAAAGTATTGATATAGACGAAAATAACAAAGAAAAGAGATTCTCTAATTCAGAAGGAAGAAGAAGTAATTAATGAAATAGGAATTAGAAGGACTTAAATATAGTAATCTAAAAATCAATTTTATGAATATATTAGAATGTGAACATGATTTTGAAAAAAAGAAAGAATTAGATAGTAATCCATGTAATTGGTTGTAAAAATGGTATCCAAGTAAACATAAAAGAGCTAAATGTAATAATGTTTTATGAGAAGGATTGTATAAGTTGTATAGAAACACAATAGGAATAAAACTCAGAAAAGAAAAGAAATTAGACAAAGTGAACCTTTAATAAATTTAAAGTATTAGTATAGAAGCAAAAAGTAAAATAAAAGAATTAGAAGAAAGGAATTAATAGATTAGAAAAGGAAAAATATAGAACAGAACAATCGTAGATAATCAAGAATTAATGAATGACGAATCTAATACTTTGATATGTAATGAAGACAAAAATATAAATACTGTTAAAAGATTAGCAAAACTCCCAAATTGGAAAGTATGAAATAAGACTTTAGCCTTAATAGGATTCAGATGTACAAAAGTATTTTAAAAAAAAAAATTGTACCCACAAGAACTAATAAAAACTTTAGAAAAAACCACTTGCAGCAAGGCAATTGCAAATGGATGGAAAACACATGAACAGATACAAACCACTACACAGATTAAAGCACAAATAAGTTTCTTAAATACTTGTTCAAAATTTTATAAAACCCCTACTTATAAAATGGATAAATATGGGTAAGGGGATTTAGATATAAGAGTAGATTTTGTGTTAGGAGTAGACTTTATACTATATTAATAAGGAGGAACTTTAATAACTAGAGACGGATATTGTTTATTAAAAAACACTACTTAATTATACTTAGTTTTAACTAATAAAATTGATACTAAAATAAGACATAAAGAAAATGTTGTGAAAACTGTGAAAATAATATAGAATTGACTAAAAATAATGCACTATATTATATGAAAATAATTACTAGAAAATAGAAGAAGAAGACGAAATAATTAATAAAAAATTAGTTTTATAGGAAATGGAAACGGATGTATAACTTTAAGAAGGAATACAAAAATAGGAGAAACAAAAAAATCAGCAGACTTAGATAATATAGTAAAAACTTCCTAGATCAAATAGAAATAATAGGAGAAAAAGCCCCCTTAAAATATTGGGAAACTAAATAATGAAGATGTAAACTAGATAAATTAAAACCAAGAATATATAATAAAGACAGCCTCAATAAGAAGAACAATCAAGATCTGAAAAGACTTTAAAATACAAATTAAAGAATTATTAGAATTAGGAGTAATAAGAAGATCACTTCAAAACATAGATCAACAGCTTTTATGGTAAGAAATCAATAGTGAAATAAATTAGAGGAAAGTTAATAGAATGGTTATAAATTAAAAAGATTAAATGATAACACAGAAAGACGGATTAAACTACAAGACAAAAAAAGGAAATAATAAATAGAAGACAAGAAAAACAATTTTTAGTAAATTTGATGTAAATAAGATATTGCAAATAAAAATGCTCACAGGGACCAGTATAGATGGGCTGCTTTTAATTGTACTGAAGGACATTCGAATGGTTAGTTAATGCCATTTCGGGTTAAAAAACGCACCTCCATTTCCAAAGAAAGATGGATTAAAATATTGGGGAATATAAAAGATTTGTTTTAGTATATGTAGATGATATTTTAGTATTTAGTAGAAAATTTTAAAAGAACATTTAGGACATTACAAACAGTTTTTATATTATTTGTAATAATGGAGTAATAATAGTAAAAAGAAAATGGAATTATGTAAAAATTATATAAATTTGTAGAATGTTTTTTTTAGGAGAAGGAAAAGTAAAGTTACAAACCCTCATATAGCTAAAAAAAGCTTAGAGAGCCAGATAAATTAAATCATTTAAAGGACTTACAAAAATTCTTAGGAATAATAAATTATGCTAGACCTTTTATTAAAGATTTAGGAAAATACAGGGACCTTTATATTCTAAGACAGGATCTAAAGGACAAAGAAACTTTCAATATGAAGATATAAAACTGTACAAAAATAAAAAGACAGAATAAAAAACATTCCTGATCTAAATATGCCACTAGAAACAGGATTATTAATTTAATAGAAACAGATGGAAGCTTTGAGGAGGGGTGCAGTTATAAAATCAAGACCACATTAATATAGATAAACACGAAGGAAACGAGATGCGCCTAGTCAAAGGGAAAAATTAAAGAAAAAGTAACAAGGCTAGTATGATGTTGAGAATTAGCCGTAATATTATGGAAAATAGTTTGAGAATTTATATTTAAATAAACCAGAAATTATTAATAAGAACAGACTGTGAAAGCAATAGTAAAGTTTCATAAAAAAAATTAATGAAAACTAGTAGTAGAGAAGGATGTTTAAAATTTTTAGATACCTATCTATTTACCCAATTCTGATCGTTTGAGATATTTATAAAAGGAAATGATAATAATTATTTGCAGATCAATTAAGTAGATTACTAATTAAACGTTTAAATTTACAGAATGATGAGACATCTACTATCAGGACAAAGGTATAAAAGGGTTCAACCTTCAACCTCAGGTTTGAAGACTCTTATAAAACAGACAATGTTAGCTAATTTACATTTTAAATCATTAGATACGATTGATGAGTTAAAATAGAAAAGAATGCAATTGGACACAAAACTTAATTGCATATGGGCCGTCCAACTGGACATTTAGACATTTTACTAACATGTCAATAGATAAACAACAGAATGTCTTATAGATAACATATGGATAGCACTAATAAAAAGGACACTAAATATATTAATTGTTGTTCTAATGCTTAGGTATTATTGTACTAGTAAAAATAAAGAAAATAACTGTAAATATCTGTCGTAATCATGGTAAGGCACAACGGGTGTGTTTTCAAACTGGATAGAAGTTTTTAGATTCGATCAAAGATTTCCATAAACATCTCTTTTCAAAGGTTTAATGATTTTACCGCAGCTTTCGACATTGAATAGAGGGAATATAGGACCACCAAATTATATATTTATCCAGGATCTCAGGGACGAAACCCAGAAAAATTCCACAATAAACATTCCAAAAGATACAGACAAAGTCATATTTTGTGACCATTGCTCATCACCATGATGAAGCATTCCAAAAAGGCTGAATCTGAAACAAATGAGGCCTTAATGGAAGAAGAAATGTCAAAATCAGAGAAGACTCAACAAAATGCGAAGGCAAGTTAAGGAATACACAACTCAATAGATTATACAGGTGGTTCTCCATCCCAAACTAAAATGGATGAGATGAGGTGCATTTCCCACTGAATGACTAAGAATCCACTGTGTCGGATGATGATACAGGCTAGTCCGGTTCAAACGGTGGACCGGTAAAGACTTCTCAAAATCATGTTAATGGCTTGGTCACTTTGCCAACAAAAAGTTGAAAAAGATGAAGGATCATCTCCAGAAGAAAATTAACCAATTTCATTTGACCAGAAATTAGACAAAAAAAGTTAAAAAAGCCAAAAAAAATAAAGAATTAGAATTCCTAATAACCCAACTGTAGAAAAAACTACTCAAACAAAAACCAGAAAAAGACAAACATATAAAACCAAGCCCAATACAATAGCCCAGACAAATTTTACTCCTAGCCCAAATATTCCGATAATTTCCTAGGATCAATGCCAATTTGCCCAAGACCACCAAAAAAAAAATGTTGATGATTCGGGAGCGATGCCAGTTTTTTTGATGAATTGATTACATAATTTAGACACATAAAAAATAATAATAATAATAATAATAATAATAATACTAAATAATATAATTATATAAAAAGAGGGCTGCCTCTTCGTCAAAAATAGTGAGTTCCCACTTTACTCAATACCACATACGTGGAAAAAACATTGGGACGCGTCGACTTCAGGTAAAGAGATAAGATTAGAATATCTAGATCAGATTCCAGAAAAACAATAATGCAAGAAGATCGGGACATTATTTCACCGTGACGATGGGGCCAAGATGTGTGTACCGGCTGAACTGAAGTGATAAGATTCCCTTTTCAATTTGAAATTAGGAATTTGAAGTCCGAAGACACTTATAAAAGCGACACCCTCTGAAGACAAAAAAAGAAGCAAGGAAGGCAAAGAAAAAAGAAAAGACTCACTACAAAAAAGCTCTCAAAATCTTCCCAGACAAACCACTCTCATAAAAAAAAAGTATCTTTTAGAAAATTTTTATAAAAAAAGTTTTTCGGTTTTTGTTCTTTAGTTTTACAAAGTTTGTTTAGAAGCTTTGGAAGCTTTTAGGGTTTCGGGAAAGGGAAAACTCGCTCTGTATAAGTATGTAAGTTTAATATCTAAGTTTCTGTAACTTCTCTATAGGTAAATTAAGTGTGTTTAAAGTATGTGTTAATTATTTGTGCTAAAATCATGTGAAATATATGATATTATTATGAATCTATTTATCTTAGGTATATGGTAGTTCTCTTAGCCTCGTAAGAATATCGAGGATTAAACTTGTAAATTCTAGGAAAATGTCAGGTAATGTTCTAAGAAAGAACGATGAATAACCATTCGGGGGGTGGGGGTTAAAGAATATCATTAGTTAAGAACAAAAGGCTAAGGGAAAGAGATGAACGGTTATGAATATTCGTAAGACAAAAAAAAAAGTATGAATTTTAAGGAAAGTTTAAACGTCAGACATATATATATATATAACAATTTTTTTTCAAAAGGGAAACTTTAAGTTAACAAACTACCGCTAGCTACAAACAAGCATGTTAGACGAAGTGTTGCCTGCCTGTAGTACGGGATACCTGTGAGCAAGGGTCCAATTTATATTATATTTAGTTTAATTTATGTCACACAAATGAAACGTGAGAAGTTGTTCAAAATTTTATGTGATTTTTAAAAATATTTTAAGTTATTAATTATTGTGATTTATAGTTTTTAAGCGTTTCTGAAGTAATACATACTATTTCGTTTTTCTAATTTGTGCGACATAGATAAAAAAAATTAATTGTTTATGTCTTTTAAATATTTTAAAGTGTTAATTGTTGTAATTTGTAAGTCCCAATTTATGTGGTATTGATATATTATTGAGAGTCAACCAATTTTTGTTTATGTCTTTTAAAATTTTAAGTTTTTAATTATTATAATTTATAATACTTTTTACCTCATTGTCAAATAATATATATCATTTCCTCTAACCCATTTTATGAGTCAGTCATATAATTTTGAGAATCAACTGATTTTTTATATGACTTTTAAATATTTTAACTTATTAATTATTTTGATTTAAATTATTATTATTGTAAGTTTCAAATATATAGCCAGATAAAAAAAAGTAAAAAAAGTTAAAAGGAAAAAAGTAAGAATTAGTGGTCAAATTAATGTGACAGGAATGAAATTTGAAGAGTTAGTCAAGTATAATATTAAGTTATTAATTATTATGACTTATAGTTTCTTCTTTTATCCTAATTATGTGGTACAATAGAATTTAGATAGTATTATTTTTATATGATTTTTCAATATTTGAATTCAATAATTATAATAATTTATAATACTATTTATGTCAAATCTAAATAATAAATATTATTTTTCTATATTTATTTATGTAATATTAATGAAATTTCGAGTGTATGAAGAATCATATAATTATTTAAATTTTAGCCTTATTAATGAAATGAAATATGAAATATTAAATCTTATTAATTAATTTTATCCTGCATAATCTCAAACACAGTATTAAAGAAAGACTAAAATAACAACAAATGAATTCTGATGGGACGTGTGGGCCAGAGTTTATGTCTTAGAGATACTGAAAAGGCTTAAATTTCAATATATTTACCAATATATAGCAATGGTTTTGTTGTAAAAAGATACAAAATAAGGACAAATAAACTTTTAAAAAATACTGCATTATCAACAAAAGGACACAAAAGGAATTAGAGAAAACAAAAGATTAAATGCATAACTCCCAAACAAAACTGTATAAACAATCACAGCAAAGTAAAAGAGATTAGGAGTAAACTGTACCAAATTACCCGTGTCTAGGATGCAAGCATGTTGACGAAACAATTGCTTCACTCTTTATATATTAGTATATCGAATATATATATATATTAGATATATATAGTAATAGATAGATAGTACGAGTACTAGTAAAAGTAGTCCGGGCGTTGCCACCAGCCCAACACGAGTAAGTGTCTAATTTATTAATATATATATTCAATTTTTCATCCTGTAAAATTAACGTAAGCGCAATGGATTGAAGGAAAATTGTTGAGACATGTAGTTTCTGTAGAGTGTCTTGAAAATTATTATCTGCATCAGCACAATGATTTTTTGTGTCCTTAAACAGGTGGGAAAAAAAAAAGTGGATATTTTATCGGTACCTTATACACTAAAAAATCTGCATTTACAAATATTATTCTAACATATGATAGTGGTTCTAGTTCTATCCAAATAAAGACAATAAAGGATAAACTGTAAATTCGCAAAAGAGGAAGCTAATGGTGTTCTACGAAATGTATCCAAGTCATCTTTATAATAGCAACACATTAAGAGAAAAAACGAACAAAATGAAGATCTGATAACTTGTGAAGCTCAGTACAAACATTTAAGACTTCCATTGCCAATATATTAAACATATTTCTCTGTTATTTTTTTTGAAGAACGCAAGCATCAAGTTAGCAACAGAGGCTTGACAAAGCCATTTTGTTCTCTATTATGGCCTGCAACAATTATATTTTGAGAGATTCATCAATGCTCAAACAGGTAACAGAAAATGTAGCTTCTTCAATCTTCTGGAATTTTGGCATCTAAAGACACTCATACTCAAAGATGTATATATTAAATAAAAGGCGTGAAGATTTTGGTATAAATGAAAAACCTGAGCGGTCAATGTAAATGCCAGTTACATAGATGATGTACTCTTATTGATCCTTCCCTTGACAGATATAACCTGTTCAGTTTCAAAGTTTCCTGTTCCCAAGATGGTCCTAAATCTGCAAGGAAATCATAAGAAACAAACATGTGAAATGAGCTTATAGTTGCCTGTATGGGCAAATGAAGCCCTATTACTCTTAATCCTCATATAAACTAAACCACACAGTACAGAAATGGACTGCTATAGTGTTGGAAAAACGCGGACAAACACAAAAATATATATGGTAAAAGTAATGGAAATAAAATCGAAAAATAACAACACCAAGAATTTTGTGTGGAAATTCCTTCTGAATAAGGGAAAAAATCACGGGTCAAGAGGAGCAATTGATATTACTATAGTAAGGAATTTCACACTGTGTAGTCACGACTAAATACTCAAAGTGACTAATAACAAACTCAAAAAAACAACATTCTGTTGGTTTATGCTTCTAAAAATATCGCTCACACTTCTATTTTTCTTTAAAGACTATTTATTGTATAGTCTATGGAATATCTCACTTGATCTCAAAATGGTTTTTCTCTCTAATTTGAGTATTCTACAAATGAAAAAGAATACTCTTATTATAAAAGAATAAAATCATGCCTATGTCACTAATAAAATATTGTAAAATTAGCAAATCAGAATGGGTGCAATCTTATCAATGTCAATCACTCTAAACTTTATTTCAATATTTAGGTCCAATTACTATTTCTTTTTAACAATTGCTTGTACCAATTGAATAGCTAAAGTTAACTAAAAAATGAAATGGATTCAAAAATAGGATCAAACCACATGCATATTAGCAAAGTATTTTTCAAACAGGAAAAAGATCAATACTCTATAACACGTCAATGAAGCATCCAATAGACCAAAGCTATGTGTCATATGATTACTTTGTATAAAGAAACTGTCGGAAGTAGATTGTATTTTTCATCTGCAAATTGTCGCAGCTATGCAATTATCCAATATATAATCAGTGTTGACAACCTTTACAATAAGCAAGGTGGTTTCTGAAGTCAAATAATCCAGCACTTGAAATGCCTAATTATATTACTCTCACTGAAAAAATTATTAATGACAAATGAGTCAGAGATTGAAAGAATCCAAAAAAGTTCCCGAAGAAGGGAAAACAATTATATATGCTCGGATTCTCAAAAAATATTATTGCATCAGATTGAGAATATTATTTTTGGAGTATCTGACACGCACCCAAGTAATATAGATTGCAAGATTTGTACTCTACTGAAAGTTAGCTAAGAAATTACGAACATTGACTAAGTAATAAATTAGTAAACCTTTCCACTATGCGCTACATAAAATTGGAAACAATTGTACAATTACATTCTTATACTTACATAATAGGGGGAAAATGAATATGAGAAAGAGCAGCACTATAACACAAGTATGAGATTTACAATGGCTCACAGGAACTATGTGGATACAACTATAAAAGAAAGTAAACTACACCTAAAAGTAGCTGCCTTTACATATTGAGGATGACAAATTAGATTGTTTGTTGGTCCTAGATAGCTTAACTCATAATTCCAACTTATATTTCTATACAAAATTTAGTTTATCAATCTCCATTAAAAGCCATGGAACCTGTGAAAATATAATATTTCGGGGAAAATCGAATGTACCCTAAATCTCCAAGTCATAGAGTAAAGCTTAGAAACAACAAAAAATGGTAAGTTAAAAAAGCTCAAATTACAAAGAAGTCCAAAGTCAAGAAGAAGAGGAGCTGAAATAGAGGGAAAAACGGAAAAGCCAAAGAAACCTCGAAAATTCTTGCATACAAACGAATTACAAAAGGATTGCAAAGTTAAATAGTAGAAGTATAGTTAGGGAATTAAAATGAAAGTTGTTAACTATTTTCACCTGAAATAGGACGCTGCTGTGAATTCCATCAAAGTGCAAGGCTAACGACAAGCGAAGAGGAAGTGATGTCCTAAGTATCGATGTAAGTACATAGACAATGAGTCAGAATGAAGCATGTAAAGAATATCCAAATTATTAGAATGAAGCATGTTGTAGAAAGCTAACAAACCAAGATAGAAACGAAGATATGCGCGGGAAATAATCTTACTTGTTCCTCGCGAAGTAGCTAATATTTATTGTATGGGTAACGTGTTCATCTATTTTTTTTTCCAGAAGTATGGAACAACGAAGAAAGACATGTAAATTGTCAAGGGGATATGTTGTTATTGCATTCCAACAGCTACAAGCCTAATTGAGCAGCTGAACATCCCAACTAAACGTGTTACAATAACTATTAAACTATACTCGCTACAATGTGATTATTATATACAGATGCAATTTTTGTCAGGGAAATGGTGGTATTAGGATAGGATAATCAGTATAACACTCAGTTTTATAATGTTAATATTCATAATAGAATCAGTCCAAGTGCAGTTTACATTAACAATCTATTGAAGGAACTTTAACAATGAGTACACATATAAATTTTGTCTTACTACGTGAAGCTAAAAATAGGTCATAAAATACTACTCATATTCATTTTATATAGATAACTATTTTTTACTTCAAATTTTGCAATGCACATATTGGCGCATAACAGACAACCACCAATGAGCTCTTAAACATGTATTCATTTAATCAAATCAAGTTGGATATTTATAAAACAACCCTAACATTTGAGAAGAATATATTAATAAAACAACCCTATAATTTGAGAAGAATATAATAATAAAACAACCCTAACATTTGAAATAAATATTTGTTCTCTTCTTTTATCTAATTCTCTTGCCTTCTTCTCTTTATTATTATATTCTTATGAGCTAGATTTACAATACATTATCAGCACGAATATGCTCTAAAACTTTTAGCACTTCGCAAAAGTGTTGTAGTTGAAACACTTGTGAGCAGGAACATGTTCTATTTATTTTTTCTGTTACACATTTATATTTTGAAAACATTCTCTATACTAATAATTTATTTTAGTTATATATGTGATATATGAAAAGGTTTTTTATTTAGTAACAAATATTTGCTGTTTTATTTAAACATTATTACAGTGGTTATTGAATTATACTAAACAGGTTCTCGTTAGAAATATTGAAGGATAGAGCAAGTAAATTTCATTATTGATTTCTAAGCGTTAATATGAGAAACGTATTAATATTTATAAATTGCTAGAGTGAGAAAACTTTCAAATCTTAATTTGAATTTTAAATTTGCTTTATGATTCTTTGATTTCATTTAAAGGCATCATGGTTGAGTTCATGGGTATGAAACTATATGATATTGATTGTTTGAAGGTTTAAGACACGATTAAAATTCAAGACCAGAGCACCCAAAAAGGGTAAGACTAAGGACCATTCTTGTTAAAGTCCAGATGCACATTAAAAAAATATATGAGGGTAAGACGGTAGATTAAAGTTCTACCGCACCAAGAGGGTAAGACATCAATTTGAGTTTTGATTCACCATGGTGATAAGAATTGGTTCAAGTCCCATATAATTTGTCCTAACACGCCTTATACGGATAAGACATTGAGTTTGAGTAAATGCACCATAATGATGATATAATGATAACTAAGGCTTTGATAAAAGCCTTGAAATTCGTCCTATTGAATTTGCTCCATTCCTTAAAAAGGATGTGGTAGAAACATATGATAACTTTGAAATCCTCAAGCAGTAAGTAATTAATCTTAAAGATGATAAATAATTAAAGATATGAAAAAGAGCGTGAAGGTACGGAGTTATAGTAGTCATCATTGTGGTAATGATAAAGGAAGAACACTATGGGTTCTTCAAATAGACCTTTAAAATGTGAAGGCTGTTTTTATCATCAAGATGGTATGAAAGGTCATTGGACTTGTGAATGTTGTCAACACAATAATTTGACAAGTTTATAAATCCTCCATCAAAAGACAAAAAGATAAAGTGATGGTACACTTGATCTTTCAAAGTGATGTTAAGGTGTCTCATGGAAATATGATCAATTCAAAACCATGACAATGTACTTATAATGCAAATTTATGAAGTACATATAAATGATTAGTCCATTCCTTGAAGAGAATGTGACTTGTGATGAGTATCGTGAATGTTCGACCATTCTATAGGAGAATGAGTCAAGATGTGATAAAATCATTATGGGTTGAATATATACCATAACTCACCTCTATGGGAGGTTTGAGAAAAAAATGATATATACCAAAACTCATATCTACGGGAGGTTGAGAGTAAATAAATTTTATTTGCCTGAAATAGTTAATGGTATTGTACGTTTATACGTCACTATAGTATGTTTACTGTGAACTACCGAAAGGTCAAAGAAAAGAAATAGTTCTTGCCTACGGTTATGGTCATTATTGTTTGGCAATACAAATTTGTCATTGATTGTGTACCTATGGTACAACAAAAGTAAAGTAAGAAACATGTCTTGCTCGTAATGATTTTGACCATGAGAATAATAATATAATTTCTTCTTTGAAGGAGATGTTCATCATGTGGATAGCTTAATGAAAATATGTGATAGTACACAAAAATTAATTACATGCTCTAACGAGTTGTGATATTTCCAAAGGAATAATATTGGGGTACGGTTGTAGTAGTCTCAAAAGAACTTTACGTTTTGGATGAATTGAAAGAATAGTGAGACTATATTATAAAATTATATCTTCATATTACTAACAACCGAAAGGTTATAAATATTAGTAAAGATATCCGCATTTTTCCTCTTGTTTTGGTGTAGGACAAACACGCACATTCGATGAAACTGTAAATGTACTAAATACAGATTAGTTGCATGACCGTTTGACAATTTTGGTTTACATTGAGCATGTATTTGAGAAATTCATGTGGATTATAATGATGAGAAATTGAAGAGTCTTCAAGGAATTATCATTGTGTGCTGTTTCTCATTGATACAATAGATCATTGTAACCAGCTAATTGGATTGTAATCCCTAAAGTTTTTTTGAACATATAAACTATGAAATAGGGGCTATTCACCCTCCATGTGATCATTAAGCACCTATATGATAGATGCCACCTCTTGCGACATCCATGTGCTTTGGTGTCAACTTACAAATTGATGTTGTGGTTGTTTGCTAAAAAACATTGTTAATTAAAGCAGAGTTTCCACTATGAAATTGTACTGATAATGCTTGTTTGGTTTTAACTGAAATTGTATATCTCCAATTATATTATTGTTTAATTATAATATTATTTATTTTTAGAATATTTATCATTATATTTTAATATATTTATTTATATTTCATTTTATCTTTTTTATATTATTCTTTACTTCCTCTTTAAATACTTTATTAATTTATTTTTGCATTCTTACCACTCTCTTCCTGTCTTTATCTTTTTCTACGTATTATCTTTTTTTTTCTCTCTTCGCTCTTATTTTTCTTTTCCTCTATCTTTTCTATTTTTTTTTTCTTATTTCTTTATCTCTTCCTCCCCTATCTCCATTTTTCTTTTCTTGCTTTTCTATTTTCCCTTCCTTCTCTTTGCCTTCTATGCTACTTCTTTACTTCTCTTTACCTTCTATTTCCTACTCTTTTCTCTCTCTCTCTTCTTTCTCCACTACCTTCTCTTCTTTCGTCTGCTCTTCTTTTTCTCCTTTCGTTCCTTTTCCATCTTCATGCCTCCTTCTTTACCTTGTCTTTTTACGCTGCATCATTTTGCTTATCTCTTTTTTCTTTATTTTTCTTTTCATTCTCTTTCTTCCCGTCTGTTCTGTTTCCCTCTTTTCAGTCTCCCTTCTCTTATGTTACTTCTTCATCCTATCTTTCTGCCCCTTTTCCTCCTCTCTTTTCTTTATCTCTCCTTCTTTCTTTCTCCCCCAAACCTCTATTATACTATGTTATTTTCTTTTTTTACTGTGCTCTCTCTCTTGCTCTACTCTACCTCCCTTCTTTTCTTCTCCTCCTTTTTTTCTTACTCCTTCTTTCTCCTTGCGCTCCTTCTTCGTTCTCTTTATCTTCTTCCTCTTCTTCTTCTTCTTCTCCCTTTTCCTCCACTCGGGTCCGGATCTCCCCTCCCCCCCTGCCGAGACTTCTGTCCCTTATTCTTTCTTTATCTTTGTGCTTCTTTCTCTATTTCCTTTCGCATTTTTTATCCTCCTCTTCTTCATTTTATTTTCCCTTCTTCTTTCCTTCTTCTTATTTTCTTCTTCTCTTCCTTCTCGTCTTTTCTCCCTTACCTTTTTTTCTTTGGTCCTTTCTCTCCTCTTCCTTCTTCTTCTCTACTCTCTTTCATTTCTCCCTTTTATTCCTTCTTCTCTTTGCTCCTCCTTCTTTCTTCTTCCTTCGCCTCTTCTTATTTCTTTCCTCCTCCTTCCTTTCTTGGCTCTATCTTTTCACTCTTCATTCTTCCTCTTTTCTTTCTCTATTTATCTCTTTTCTTCTTGTTCTTTTTCTTTTTCTTCTTCTTCTACTCTCTCTCTTTTCTTCTTTCTTCCTTCTCGTTTTCTTTGCTTTCCTTTTCTTTCTCGTTGATTCTTTTCGCTCTTTCTTTCTGTTTCTCTACTCTTTTTCTCCTCCTTCTTCTCTGTTATCTCTCTTCTTCCTTCCTCTTTCTTCTTCCCCTTCATCCTTCTCTCGCTTCTTTTTCGCTACTTCTTCTCTTCTCCATCCTTCCTTCTTTTTTTCTTCTTTTTCTTTTTCTCTTCCCTTCTACTTTTTCTTCTCTATCTTTTTTTCTCTCTCCTCTCTTACATCCCTTTTTTTCTCTCGTTTTCTATCTTCTCTACTCTGCCTCTATTTCTCTTCCTTCTTTTTCTTCTCTCGATATTTCGTCCTTATTCTCGCTTCTTTTCTTCTTCTACTTTCTTTCTTTTCCTTTTTTCCGTGCTTCCTACTTCTCCTTTTTTCTTTGCCTCCTCATTTTTAGTCCCTCTCTATCTTCTGCCTGACTTTTCTCCTTTTTCTCATTTCTCTCTCTTCTCTTTTCTTTTCTCTTTATCTTTTTGCTTCTCTCTTGACGTCTTATCTTTTTTCCTCTTCCTTCTTCTTCGACTACTCCTCTGGTTCTTCATCTCTCACCTTTCCTCTTTCTTCTTTCTTCTTCTTCTTTCTCTTTCTCGTTTCTTTCTTCTTTTCTCTTTTTTTTTCTCTTTTTTTTTCTCTTTTCTCGCCTATTCCTTGTATCTTCTCTTCTCTTTCCTCTGTTCTTCTTTCCTCCCTCTGCTCCCTCTTTGATCTTTTCTCTCTTTTTTCCCCCTCCTATGCCCTTCCCCCGCTCTCCTTCCTATTACTTTACTTTCCTCTCTTCCCTACTACTTCTTCTTATTTAGCTTCGCTTTTTTCCTTTTTTTTTTTCTTTTCGTTTCTCTAACTTTTTTTTTCTCTGGACTCTTTCCTTTTTCTTCGTATTTCTCTTACGCTTTTCTTTTTTTGGTTTTTCTTTCACTTTTTCTTATCTCTTTTATTCCCTTTCTTCTTCTAACTTTTTCTTTCTTCTTCTCTTGTCTCTACTCTTTGCCTTTCTTCCTCTCTTCTTTTCCTATCGTCTTCCGTCTTTCTCTTGTCTTTCTCTCCTCCTCTTTTCTTCCTTTCTTTTCTCTCTTTTCTTCTTCCTTTCTTCTTTTTCACTTTACCTCTCCCCCTCTCGTTTCTCTTTCTTCTCTGTTTCCTTTTTTTCTCTTATTCTTGTTTTCTCTTTTTCGCGTCATCTCTCCCATATTTCTTCGCTTGTCTCTTTTTCTTCCTCCTTTCTTTTTTACTCGTTGTTTCTTCTCCTCGTGTTCTTCTATCTCCTTCTCTCCGCTTCATTCTTCTATTCCATTTCTTTCCTCTCGCTTCTTCTTCTTTCTTTGCTTCTGGTTCTTTGGTCTCTCTTTCTATCTTTCTTCGCCGCTTCTCCTTCCTCTTCTCTTCTTTGCTTTATCTTTCGCCTCTCCTCGTCGTCTCCCTCTTTTCTTTCCTACCTTTCTGCTCTCTTTGCTCTTCCCTCTCATCTTTCTTCCTCTCTCTCTTTTCTTTCCTCTATCTTTCTCGTGTTCTTCTATCTGCTCCTTTCACTTTTATACTTCTTTCCTTGTCCTCTTCTTTCTTCTCACTACATCATCATTCCCCTCCTACTTCTTCCCCTTCTTTTTTTGTCCTCCTCCCTCCTTCTCCTTTTCTTCTCTGCTTCCCTATTCCTCCTTATCTTTCTTTCCTTTTCTTTTACTCTGTCACTCTCTTTTCCTCCTTCTCATCCCCTCTTCTTCCTTTTCTACTTTTCTTTATCTTTCCTCTCTTCTTTTCTATCTCTTTTTCTTTTTTTTCCTATCCTCCACCTCCCCCCATACCGCATCGATCGAAGACGATCTTCTTCCTTTTTCCTTACATACTCTTCACTATCACTCTTCTCTTTCTTATGTTTTCTCTTCTCCTTTCTCTTACTTTTCTCTCACTCTCTGTCGCTTCTACTCCCGTTCCTCTTTCCCTTTTTCTTCTTTCTCTTCTATCTTCCTATTATATCTCCTCTTCTTTTTTTCTTCTTCTTCTATTACCTTTCTTTCCTCCTTTTTTTTCCCTTCCTTTTGCTCTTCTCTCCTTTCTCTTCTTCACTTTCCTCTTTCGTCCTCTTGCCCTGTTCCTTCTTTCCTTGTCTTTTTTTGTTCTCTCGCTCCCCCCTGGGTCTGCGTGCCACCTCCTCCCCCTCCGCTTGGTCTCGCCTCCCTTCTTTCCCCTGTCGCCCCCCTGTCTGCATCCCGCCCCCCGCCGTTTCCTCTCATCTCTTGCTTCTCGTCAGCCCCCCCTCTTTTCCTCTCCCGGTTTTCGGCCTGGTGCCATTCTGCTTTTCTTGCTCCCCCTAGCCCCGTCTGCCCTCTTCCCCTCCGCTTGTGCTGCGGGTCCGCTTTCCCTACCCCTTCCGGGACCAGCTGCTTGCCCGCGACTGCCCCTTCTTTCTGACGGGTCTCCCTATCTGAAGCTCTTCTGTTGGGTCCTCAGTTTCCTACCCTCTGTGCCCCTCACGTGCACGTGCTTATTCTTTGCATACTGTTTGCCCCCTCCCTTGCCCCCTGCCCATGTCCTACGACCTCCTGCTCACTCCTTCAGTCTACAAATGCCTAAATGTGAAGTCCCTGACAGGAGGAGTCTATGATAACTGCTGAATAGGTGATAGATCAATCTTTCAAATTAACGTCCTTGAGAAGCGAGGAGAAATGATCAATATGTCATGATAATGAGGTAAGTTCTAATAAAGAAGACAGTGCCTAACACTTCATAAAACCTTGGAAGAATGTTAAGGTACCACCTGAAAATGATGAAAATGAAGAGATGTCCTCGATAAGTTATGAGTGGTCATATTGAATCAATATCAAATAGCAGTCGCCTGTAATCTTTGATATGAGGTACGCTCAAGATATAAATGTGAAAGGATCTTGAATTCAATCTGTCATATAGTGTAGACCAGATAATGGTTGGCCACATACATACAATATATCAAGTAATTTTATTCACTGAAAAGTGACTTTGTGACTGTAGTCCTCAACAAGATATTTATGTCAGTGGGGTTAAATATATGTTATTGGTATAATCGGAAGTATCATATGTTTTGTGCCTTGGGGATAAAGGTTTGTCGCAAAATCCTGACACTTATTAGAGAGTTTTCTCCTAGGGTGGCTTGCAATGAATTGTTTTGCTCTAGCATATATGAAAACTTGATGCATATAATGAATATTATCATGCTAGACATATTGAAGTGTATAATCACAATCCTTGAAGACTCGCGGTGTCCCTGAAGCATATAAGAGTTTGGAAAGAAACTTTTTCAATAAAGGTTTCCAGAATCCTTACATGTAATTGAAATAGTCAGAAGAAAAGGTGACAAAGAATGACCCAAATGTCTTTGTATGAAAGGTCTTGGTAAATAAAACAAATTTGTGTCTTCACCTACAAATTGATAATTTGATAAGTGAAATATTTGTCATATCAGTGCACATATATAAAAAATGGTATCGTAATGTTTAAATATTCTTCCATTTATTGATTACCACCAATGATATAGAGATCAAAATTTGAGATTCACTGATCTTAATAAAAGGATGAAGAGTTTGCTTGGTGTGAAACTCCATATTTTAGTGCAAGCAGGGCACTAAGGCTCGTGCTACCACTCCAACCAGATATTCTGTTCTGCAGTAAATTTACTGGCAGATTCGTTCCGCCCTAACAAAAGACATTGAAATGGTGTTTACGTAGATACTTGTAAATCTTTTGAAGGATCATAGACATGGTCATTAAGGTCAGAGCTGATTGGTTATGCCGATTGAAATATTTATCTGATCCGCATAAAGCACATCGCAACCTGCTAATTGTTTTGCATGTGGAGGCACAATAATATTCTGACGATCAATGAACAAATGTTGCTATGCATAAATAAAAGCCCTCCATAAATCAGTCAAGAGGGCGGGTGGTTTGAGATCAATGACACACCAATTCCAGAAAATGTTGGTTTTTTTGGAAAAAGAGATCATAGCCAACAAGAATCCCAGAGGAAGACTCATCACAAGAATTAATGCTGTTTTAAGCAGGGGTATAATACCCGCGTTGCCTTTTTTTTTCGCTTTGACCGAGGTTTTTCCCACTGCATTTTCCTGGTAGGTTGGGTTAATGAACAACAAATAGTGGCATATCAAAAGTAATGGTGTAACTCTTTTGTCCTTCACTATAATTTTTTTCCCACAGAGTTTTTCCTAAGTAAGTTTTAACGAGACACCCTTCTATGGACATTCAGGGGGATTGTTAATAATACATGGAGAGTGGGAAACAGGAGCACGGGAAAGGAATTAGAACAAATGAGTGAACAGGAAAACCCAAAATAAAAAAATGTGGATGACATGAGAGGCGAGGATTAATAGTCGATAAAGTATACTGAAGCAACTATTCATATTCACTAGTTTGTCATGAACCTTTTTGGATGGATTTAATCTATTTATTTTGATACTTAATGGGTGACTTTTGGGGGGGATAATTTTCCAACCTATAAATAGGGTTGTTCATTCACTCATTGAATATATAAGATGAGACTAAGCTACACTGAACAAGAAGAAAATTCCTCGTCTTCCTATCTCTTTTTCTTTTGATCTTTTCTCTTTCTGATTTATTCTTATTAGCATTACTTTATAACATCTTATATTTGTGCCCTTGTTTTTATTATGTTCCACGTCAAAGCCGATATTCTTACTTCCATTTCTGTATGTTAATAAAAATAAAGTGAAAATATGTTATTTTCCCTCTATATTTATACGTATATACTCCTTCCATAATAAGTCTTCTTTTTTGGGGGTTAAGCCTTGTGATTTCTCTATTTTTCAATTCGTGTATCATGTATGGTGTGAATTTCAATGTTATGAAAAATTATAAGTTCTAATCGAGGAAAGTGAGAAGATGGAGTTCGTGTAGCTTGGTAAATCGAGTATCAAGGTATATTAACGGAAAATTCTCTTTTTCATATCGCACAAATCCTAAAAAAAAATTAATTCTTAAATTATTCATATTTTTTTAGTATTCTATTTCTAGGAATATTCCTGTGAAGGGAATCGATATGTTAGCTGATTCTATTTCTTGACTTTTCTTACTCTTATTGCACATGTGAAGTATGTTTGACGGTTAAAGTTATTTTTCTTAAAATTCTTATCTTTTTATGTATATTAGCGAGCTATCATCCTAAAAGTGTGACCAGAATGTTGGAGTCGCATACTATTAAATCTTATAAGTCAACTAGATAAAAGGGAATCAAGATCTATGGGTGGAAAAATGGGTAAATAATATGGGTATTCATTCATATTATCCATATTAAATCAATTGGGTATTCAACTCATTTGAAAATGGATAAAAAATAAGTAATATTCATATTACTCATTTAAAAAAATAGCTAAATGAATAAAATGGGTATAAGCAAACAAAAAAAGGGTTATAAAGGGTTGGGTGGTAAAAATGTTTTTTTTTTTTAAAAAAAAAATCTACAAAAATACATGAAACCGCTCGTTTGTCACTCCTAGTCACATCTAAGAGGTTGTAAATCATTCTCTCTTGTCATAAGCTTTTACGAAAAGGTTATTTGAGGTGATAATAATACCAAAATTTGTATTCCATTCTTTGATTATATACTTATTAAACAACCTTGTTCTAAAAGGGTCATACTAATTAATCATTTGGGTGGGTCATCTAATAATACAACTCAAGGTCGAGCATGTTGTTACCGTTTTGGAGTCCTAAAAGGTTAAATGCTAGTTAAAACTTTTAAGAGTATTAAGGTTTTGCAAATTCTCGTTAGACAATATTAGACAAAATTTAAGGGAGGTAAAGTCTAGGACAATTTAAAAAAAGATTGAGTGAAATGTCTAAGCTTGGGTTGATTTTTCTTTGACGTACGACAAACACTATTATCATTTCCTTTTCCTCACAATCATGAAATTTAGTGTTTCACAAATTATTCTTGCAAGTCATTCACGTCTTTCTTCTATTCATTTTGTTTGCATGGGATAGTGATGCAAGATTTATTTGATTCAAGATGATCATCACAATTAGAATTTTTCCTCAATTATGTCAATAACCACTACATGAGATACGACTATGATCTAGACCATGGCCTCTTCCATGCTTAATTTGGTGGAAATTTGTGTCAATCACTTGAGGGGAATGACTCAAGTAGTAGATTGTTGGTCATTTTGACATTATAATATTAATAAAAATGCATCAAGTGATATATGTGGTCATACATTTGACATTTTAATATTAATAAAATGCATGTGTGGCCATACATTTCTATTTCTGAAGTGCACTTCAGCCTGTGACTACCATATGAAAAAAACAAAAAAAACTTTTTTCATGCTAATGTCATACTAACGTCGTACTGACGTTGACTAACTTTAGCAACTCTTCACATGTGGCAAGTAGGGGCACTTGCTGACCTCACATTATTGTTTACTCATTATACTTTCTTGCTTTCTCCATTACTTTTTTGTAACCTATTTACTCCTAGGCGTTATTTCACTATTGACTACATTACTACACCCTTATCTTCCTATTTATTGCGAGAAGACTTCTTCTATAGAATAGCTGGTGTCTTCATTTCGTTTGTACACACAAAACACAGAGAAACATAAGAGTGAAGGAGTAGTCCTAAAAGGAGTGTTATTAGTTGAAGGAGGGTGTTCGTTTTTTTGTGAACCTTTGAAACTCAACTAACTCTTGTACCAGAGTTTTGAGTTATACTTTGTGAAGGTTGGTGCGTTATCCTGGATGTGACAAGTCACAGAGAGACTACTACTGCTGAATCGGCTGAAAACATTTGCTGAAGTGGCCTTAATATCCTGAAGGTAAAGCGAGAAATCCGCCACCTCAGTCTTGGAAACGATTTATTTTCTTATTTTTTATTGATCAATTGTAATAATTGTATTTTTTGCTATCTATAAGTTGTTGTCACTAACAAGTTTAGGAGAGTCACATGGCGAACGTATTGAAAAAAATGCGCGAATGTCAAATGGGTGAATCTACCAAGCCATTTCGGTTCACTGTAACCTTTCAGGAGATTGAAGTGTAAGTAATTTTCTACTTAAGGTCTTCTCAATGTTTTTTCTGTATTAACCGAGAGAATACTAATAAAGAAGACATCACCACTATGAATGATGATGAAACATTTCTCATCTAAGAGAAAGTGGCAAGTTATGGATGGTGATTCTATAAAGTGTCGGTATTATCTGCTTAGATTGTCCTATCTATCATTTTTATGATTAGTATGATTCGAACATATTCTAGTGAATAAGAAATTTAGAAGCATTGCTAGTAAGTATGGATATCGTGAAGAGCTTGGGGCGAAAAATACGAAACTAGTAGATTTTTTTCGTTTTCATAATGTGCGACAACAAATTCATGTAGATCAGCTCAAGACTTCATCATGAGGTGTTGGAGAGAGTATGTTTCGAAGAGGTAAAAATTAGGAAATACCTTTGTTGTGGCATATGGATAACTTCCACCTTCTTGGAAGAATTTCAAAATTATGTGTCACAAACAAAAGAAAACCTCTCTGGAAACCGTGATAATGAAACTCTCGAATGGAATAAGAGAGGGCCAGTGCATCTTTACAACAGAAGAAACAACATCACCTCACGGTAAATTTAATTCCTCGATAAGGCACTCTCTTAAACCTCACCAAAATACTTTTTTTAAAGCCTAAGAAGAAAAATTCATAAAAATATGGTATACCTGCTCAAGAAAAATTTATGACAAATCCCCAAGCCAAAACAAACCGTTTAAGAAAAGACCAGCTTTGTTTGTGGCACGATGGACATAGTTTTTGCTCGATTTTGGCAGATTTTTAAAACGTGTCCTACCCTCAGAAAACGTATCGAAGAAATCTTTTGTGGTGGGTGATTACGCAACATAACATGTTAACTGGTTGGTGGATTGTGGACTGAGTCTGTTGCAAACCGTCAATGTCTTTATGACAAGAGACGTTTAAAAAATATAGCTCATTTTTGAGGAGTCCATATCAATCATCTTGGGATGCTCACACTACCAATTGCTTGGGGAAAGGGATATGTTTGAATTGTGTTTTACGTCTGGAAGATCTACAATTGAAAGATGTACTTAACTTCTTCTATTATTAGAAAAAATTTGGATTCTAGGTTTCTTCCTTAAATAAGCAGGCTTTAAACAGCTTATTGAATCTGATCAATAGCATTGAAGAAGGTATTTGTTGTGGGGAAGGGTACGCAGTGATGGGATGTTTAATTTGACTTGAAATGATAAAACGCTTACTTTCTGTAATATGCTTCTCTCCTAATTTTTGACAGGCTTCGAGTTGTTTCATATTAATGAGAATCTATGAGTATTAAGATTATTCTAAATGATTAAATTTTTTCTTTGAAAAGTGTGAGCTTTTAGTAAAGCCAAATCACTAAAACCTCATTTTCAAAGTGAAGAAAAACTTAGTTGTTACGAATTAGATTCATACTGATATTTGTGAACTTGGTGGAATTCTACGCGTGGAGGTAATCAGATATTTTAATCACTTCATTGATGATTTTTTCTAAGTTTATCTATTTTACTTTAGAAAACTAAAAGGAATGCTTTTGAAAATTTCAAAACTTATCTCAATGAGGTTGAAAATCAGTTTTGTAAGAAAATAAAAAGAATTTAGACGTGATAAAGAATGCCGTAACTTTGCTTTTGGTTAGACTCATTGATAATAATTCATGAAACTCCTCCTGCCTGACGCGCCTACTCTCTAATGTAGTAGCAAAAATGAAAAATAGAATGTTGTTGTTGACTAATGTCTTCTTATTGATCACATGCAACCGTTTGAATTTTTGGGGGGGTGAAGCTATTTTAATGTGCTTGTTATGCCTTTGAACGTGTGCCTCTTAAAAGTCACATCACTGCACCATTTTGATTGTGGATAGTAGCCATTTGTGTATCTAAGAGTTTTGAGGTTGTCTAGTACTTTGTTAGGCTAATATCCCCAAGATTACAAAGTTGGATAAGAAAAGTTACTCGGCTTGTGCTTTTCTGGTGTTATTCTTCAAATAGTACACTTCTATAGATGTGTTAAACGAAGATATACTGGTATATAGACTGTTGTGATGCTATTTTTCCTGAAAATAAATTTTTCCTTTTGTTAAAAATATGGGGATCCAGATTGGACAAATATTTTGTTTTAGTCTACCCAATAGTTCTTCTACTTCAACTTGAAATTATAGAAGTTGTGATTTTGAGTTCAAGCAGAAGTAAAGAGCTAGGAGTATAAAAAATATTGTTGGTCCCTGATTTTTATGTTTTTAATTTGAAAATGACCCCTCGAACTTTGAAGGAAACAGTTATTTCCACATGATTCTATTTTTTTGAAAAGATGTTGGTAAAATGATGAAATGGAATCCTACGTTAATAACTTGCAAGTTATTTAATTTTACAACCGGGTTAGTTAAAACAATTGGGTTTCCAATACTTAATAAAAAGAGTTTAAACTTGATGATTCTTTGGAATACAAAGCTAGTCTAGTGCAAAATATTTTAACACAAAAGCCTAGAATTTTTTGAAATTTTTGCTCTGGTAACAAATTATACATCCATTAGACTTTTAGTTGCTATGAACTGCAATTTGGATGGGGTCAAAATTCAATCAAATGGATGTAAAAATTGCTTTTCTAAGAGAAGACTGAATGACTAAACATTTATATGTACCAGCCCGAGTTTTTATTGAGCAGACAAGCACAAAGTATGTAACTTACTAATCCTATATGGGATTGAACAGAACCAAAGCAATGTCATGAAAAGGTTTGATTCGCTGCATGTATTGAAAATCTTTCAAACAAACGGTGTGGATAAGTCATATATCATAAGTCCGTGAATAATTGACATGTGAGCATTTTGCTTTATTTGATGATTTGTTGATCTTTGCTCTAACATGTTTGATGAAGCTACAAATTTCTATGAAACCATTTTGATATGAGAAGATTTGTGAGACAATTTTATTCTTGAATATAATATACAGAACATGTGAGAAATTTTTCCGCTGACCACTCATTATGGTGAGAAAATTTTGAAAAAAAAAATATGAACTTGCTATATTGCAATGCATGTGACTGACTCCTTTTGATTCAGTTTTTCACTTATTTTCTATTTGAAATGGAAATGATATATAAATCAAAGAAATATCTAGTATAAAATCGGAAGTTTGAGATAAGTGACTGCTTGGCAACTAGGTCTGATATTGCATATGCATAGAAGTACTTGGCAGGTTTTACAAGCAAGGCCAGGTAATAACATTTGGCATGCTTTAACAAGAGTTATGAGATATTGATTGACCAAAAAATTGTGGTTTTGTTTCTTTGGAAAAATTATCCTGTTGTACTTGAGTCTTTTGTCATGCAGAGTGGAACACTTTGTCACTGATCCTTTCTATCTACCTGGTTAATGCTTTCTTTCAGGTGGTGGGAGGCTATTTGTTGGAATAAAAAATCAACTATAATTGCTATCTGCAACCATGAACTGAACTATTACTTTAGCTTCACTAGTGAAGCGAATTGGGTGACGAGATTTATTATTTCAATTTCCTTTTTTAAAAATCAATTCCTCATTTTTAATTCACTGTTATGCACGCCTGCAATTGGTAGAGTTCAAACTTGGTAATAATAACAACGATAAAGACAAACTTATAAGAGGAAACCAGTAATTTAAATCTATTTGACAATGTAACCATGAATGTGATTATGTCAACTTGGTGATAACTTGGGCAGATCTCATAATACAAGGCCTCAACAAGAGCAAAGGGCTGGACACATCTATGTGGGATGTGTTATGAAGCCTCCAAATACTTGGAGTCATATAATGAGGAAAACCCAACAACCTGGGGACTAGATATCCTATACAAGTTCAAAGAAAAAACCTACTCATATGAAATGACTTGTTGTGATAAATGGCCTAATTGTCCTCCTTATGAATGCTGAGTGCAAGTCTTTTTTCCTTTCCTTCCTGTAGTTTGTGAAGGTTGAGTTGATATACTCTTAATGATATCTGTACCCTATAGGTGGGACTGTTAATCTTACAGGGAGCCCTCTCGAACAATTTCACACTATGTGAATTTGGAAGTAGTCGCTTCCTAGTTAGATGGGCTTATTCTCCATGTACTCATAAAACCGATGCCATGGCCTAACTTGCTAGATTTAAAGCTCATGTCAACACCTTTATTATTATTGTGGACAATGAATTTTATTTCCTCTAATCGTAATAGGTTCAAGTCCCGAAACCACTATGACTCTAGAATAAAAATATTGTTTCACTAAGTTGGAGGTTAATGTAGAGCACAAACCATTTCATTAGACATAGTAGTCTTTTCTTCCTTTAGCTATATAGCTACTTTCTTAATATATAATACTGATGGGGGTGTTGGTAATGTTGTACATTGTATATTAATAAAAAATCAATCAAGGTCAGATATGTGGGTCCATACATTTGACATTTTAATATGAATAAAATGCAATTGTGGCCATACTATTCCCTATTGTTTTGAAGTACCCTATCACCTGTAAACAAAGCTTGACTTTATTGCCATTCTTAATCCTACTAAGGTTGCAGTAACTGTTGAATATAACCAGTAGAGCAACTCTTTCACATTCTGCAAGTTAGTGGCGAGATTGGCTGCTCCTCACATTATTGTTACTCTTAGATCTTTCTCTTCTCAATCTTCTCTTGTAACCTAATGTAAGCTTCTAGGGTGGGATTATATAGCACTTTTACTCTACTCCACAACCATTATCTGCCTATTCAATTGCTAGGAAGACTTCTCTAGTAAAATATGGTGGTCTCATTTCGGTTGTACAAACAAACAAAACGCAAGAGAAAACACTAAGTGAAAGATTAGTCTAAAGATGTTGTTATTATTGAAGGGAGGTGTTCTTTTTGTGTGAATCGTTGACTCACTCTGTCCACAGTGTGTTGATTTAATACCTTTTTGAAGAATTGGTTGTATCTACTGGAGGGGACAAGTTCAAAGAGGACTACACGAAGCGGGAAAACATTTGGGCTGAATGGGGCTTGAATATCCTTTAAAGAAAGCGAATATCCCCGCGCTTAACCTTGAAGAAGCTTTTTTTCTTCATTTTTAATTTTCAATTATAACTTTTGTATTGTGGTTATCTAGTTGTTTTTCCTAACCACTTGACTTTACTATTCTCTTTCAACAATATTAGTCATTAGTTGGTTTACACACAAAATATGTGAAATTAATTCACAACATGTTATGAATAAAATCTCTTGATATTGTTGTTACGTTTGCAAATTTGAGGATGAAAAGTGATAAATAAAAAATTATTAACATAACCAGTAATATTTAACCACTATTTCAAATGTGAAATAATTGGATTAAAATTATTCTTTATATAAAACCATGTGGCCTTAATTGGATTCCCTCAAAATGTAATTGCGGAAGAATGGTCAACTTTAGCTGATCATATTTATCTTTTGAATAATTCCACAAATATTTTATTTCTTCTAGAGAAATTGATCTAATTGCAGGCCTTGTCAAGGTGATGGCGGACGAATTTCATTTTCAAACTGTATATCGAATTTTCATCTTTTATTATGTCTACCAGACTCTTCGCATCAAGATGACTTTCAATATCAAGCATCCAAAATAGGTAGTTTTTGACTACGATATGCAAGACAAAAAATTCAAATTTAAACCGATTAGACATTAATTAAGAAAAGAGAGTATGAACCTCGTGTTGATAACCTTGTCACTAGGAATGCCAAAAATCGAACTGACCAGTAAATTCAATGGAAAAATTGTTATTGATTTATTGCTATTGGGTTATTGGATTAACAATTTTTAATGATTTTATATATAAAAAAATTATCGTATTATCAATTCAGTATTGATTTTTAATATCGAGTTATTGGGTAAACTAAAAATTCATTAAGAGTGTAGTAATATTACTACTTTTACCCTACATAAATTTCAGTACATTACTAGTTATTGTCTTTGTCCTTTAGCCCTTAATTCATATTTTTACAGTGACTTTTGACTCACAATTTCCCATAATACAAAACGTCTAAACCTAAATAAGAATAATAATCCTCTTAATTTCTCTTTGTGTTACAATTATATAAAGTTTTTTCATATAAGTTATTATTTTTCTATTTTATGAGCATTAATAAAATTACATTATTGTCACGACTGGAATCTAGACCCCAGACGAGACCGCGTCGTTGACCTCTCATAAGTCGCAAACAACCTACTTACGTCATCCTTACTTTACATAGGTTAATTTTAGCAAAAAAGTTAAAACTTTTGATTCTTTAAACATACTAGCTAAATATTCTTAACATTTCATAATCGTTCATCATCAACCATCTAACATTAAAGAGATAAGCAACGGAAAGAAATAGTTCATTAAGTCTTAATTGTATAACTGCCAAAATGACACCAATACAAAGTTTGAATCAAAACAGGAAACAAACGCTAGTGGAACATGCTCCACTATCTCAACTCTAAAACTACGCTAGAATGAAAACAGTAGCATCCTCGAAAGCATGAGAACCTACCAAACTCCGGATGAATGCTGATGTCCAGATAACTGCAACAATGACCCTTTAGCTCTATCGCTAACCTGTGCCTGCACCTAAAATAGTATAGATGTATACGGTTAGTACACACTTGTACTAAGTATGGATATATGTAAGCACACACCAAAGACATGCATGAGAAAGAATAGATCTTTCCTAACGACATAATTTTTGGAAGTCAAGTCAGTTTACTTGCAAAATTGAGATTAGGAAAGTTAGTGAACTTTCCAAATTGATTTAGGAAGGTCATGCCATGAGAGTAACATGCATCATTATAAATATCGTATTTCACACAACACATAACATCTCCATATAACACATATCATAGCACATAACATATAACACATAGCTTCTTCCATATTATTCATTCATATGCCACGAGACCTTGAAATCATGGACTTGACATTAAGACTTTCCAAAATGAGGGCTCAACATATGGGACCTCAATTAGGGAGTCGTTATTAGCAAATACAGGGTCTGCTTCATTCATTCATACATACTTCATTTCACTTCATTCATAGGCCAGTGTGAATATCAACTATATCTAGGATGTAGTTTAAGACTTTCATCGGGTTTGCTATGCAATGATCAAGAATAACCTAATATCATTACCTGAGTCTAGCTCACCTCTTGATTATCCTATCCTAACACCTTCGGTATCATTCATTTTTTATATGTTCCATATTCATTGGAAACTTTACCTTTAACCGACATAGATCATGTGATCATCTTGAAATCCAGTGTCTCCCCCACATCGAAAAGAGGTGGAATCACCGGCCAAAGTGACTCAATAACATGCTAGCATATATGGGAATTTAACCCCGCCAGATCCCTATATTGACAATATAGGTTCAAAGACTAGGAGATGTATGGAGATCCATACCCGGCAAGCCGAACAGTCTCATCTCATGAGAGTTAGGTGAACCATCGACCTTCCCGAAAGAAGGCATACACCGCTCATAGCTAGCCTATCGGTGCTCAGTATAAAGTTTCATTACATTCTACTCATACGTCATGGAAGATGACTTCTAGTATGAGGACAACATAGCTCATTAGATGATTTCTCATCTCATCACTACTATTAAGTGTGTTAAACTCAACACTTTCATTAGAGTGTTCATAGAGACTGGTCTCTTCATTATCTTACACTCTCCTTGGTGAGTACATATTGGTAACATTTATTTGGCTCACTTGAGATTTCCCTCTCAATCATATTCATTCAGCCTCATGTCATGTTTGTCCCCAACATTGTTCATTATTAAACCTTTGTTTTTCTAGTTACTCACCTCTATTAGGTGAATGCTTATTTCATCATTTCAAAGTTTACTAATCCATATGCATGCCAATGCACTTGTGTCCTACTTAGTGTAATCTTTAAACTCATACTCAAACCCTCCTGGGTTCATCTTTCATTTACCTATATCTTAGGTTCCATTATTTTTGAATGTATGTTGGCTTCTGTGTCCTATACATACATAGCCATTGGGCTTCATTCGTAAGTTCCGCTAAGTGATTCTTACTTTCATAAGGATATGTATTACAGCTTATGTACCTTTAATATATGCTCACAGATTCTTGAATTTTGATCTAATATATGGCATTTACTCTTGGATATTTTACTCACGTAAGGACTTATGTATCATACGAAGTTATGGGGGGCACGGGAGACCCAAATCTTGAACCAAACTTGGGATTCATTTATATTTTTATTGATTTTAATTTTCTAACATTATAACATTAGCCTGCTAATTACATCTACGACCTCCAAAATTTATATGGAAGGATTCATTTCTATTCATTCAGAACTCTAAATTAAAATCTCAACGTTACATGAAAGAGGTTTTCATTTTATTCTTAGAACTCTAATTAAACTTACATTTACATGAGGATTAATTTGTCTATTTTGAATTAGAACTACCTAAATTAATCTCAACATTTCGATAAGGTTTCATTTTCTATTCTATTTTAATTTTACCCTTAGTTAACCGAATGGTTGAGAGTTCGAACCTCTACAATCCCTATTTTATTTTTTTTAGTCTCTTGTTGCCCATTCTTGCCGAAACCAAGAGGTTGTGGGTTCAAACCCCCACACCCTCTTGATTTTTCCTTTAATTTTCGCTGGGGAAGGGAGGTTGGGGGGTTCGAATCCCCACCAACCCTTTTTTTTTTATTTAGCTCGTGCTTCAGCCCTTGAGGTTGTGGGTTTGATTCCCACACCTCACATTTTCTTTTTTCCTATTTTTCCTTTCTCTCGCGCGTACCTTGAGGTCTTGGGTTTGAATCCCACGCCTCCCAAAGCGATTTCAATTCCCCCAGCCCCATTTTCTTTTCCCTTCTCGTGCAAGGCCCAGGGTCAAGGGGTCTACTTTCTCCCCTGACCCCTGACCCTTTTTTGGTCCTTGAGGCCAATCAACATAACTAAGGGGGCTTTCGAGTCCCTTAGTCCCCATTCCTTTTCCTTGTTTGTTTATTTCAGTTCAGCCATCGCCAAACATGTGAGTTCATGGGTTCGAGCCCATTGCCCTCACTTATTTAATTTCCCTTTTAAAAACGCAGTTTCAACCTTGTTATAGAGTACCCATCTGTAAAATTTCTTGTCATTATTCAACTCTTTTTGAATCCCCATTGTTCATAAGCGTAGTTGGATAGAAAGATGGTGTTTCAATCGACTATATTTCATTGTAATGAACATCAACATATGTACACACAACGACTTGCACACTGACATAATAAACCGATTTATACAACCCCAAACCCGTGGCCGAAGCCACGCCCACAATGGCACACACCCACACTCGCACCCAACTTTCCGACTCACCACTACTTTGATTTGTTTGTTTCGGAATTTCCCTAACCTCAACTGTTTCACAATAATTATGGGGCTACTGACCATGACATACAAAGGGACCAAAACTTATATTTTTTCAAGACTTAGAATCATTGCCGAAGGAAATACTCTTTGCAGAGAATTCCACGAGAGAAACTCATACCTTTTTGATTGTGTTTCAAGTGTGAAGCTTCTACCAAGATACCCTCCAAACCACGCCCAATTTAGCTTCAACGTTAACCTCAATCGAACGAACCTCTCTTAGTCTTGAACGTTTTGATTACTTTGTCTTACACTTAAAAAATTCTTGTTAGTTCTTCATGGTGAAAGACTTTTTACATGTCTTTTCTAGTTAGTTTTGCTTGTGTTTGGCCGCATATTATGTGGTTAGAGCGGAGATTGAAACATGAGAAAGAGTGAGAAGCGTGAGGGAGAGAGTTTTAAGACTTGGAGACTAAATTCAAGCCTTTAGTCAAAATAGAGAGTTACTTAAATTTACAAACTCTGATTTAATCTAATCAATTGTGTAATGACCGTTGCCCTTAAATTTTCCGATTTTTTAAATAAATAAATAAATCATCTTTTAGTTCATTTCTTTGTTTTTGTTTTTGAAAAAAAAAAAAAACTCATCCCCGCTCTATTTGTTTTTTTCGATTCCTTGTGATTGTTACAATTATGGTCTAGTCGCGTTAATTTTTTAGCGAAGTCATAGATTCATTTGACAAGTATTTCCTGGTTAAACAAAAAGCGAACCTTTAAGGACAAAAACCAATAAAAAAATCTTATTGATTTGTTATTGGTTTAACATATCGAAAAACCAAAAACCAATAAACTTGCACAATTATGCAAAAAATCAAACTGGTTGATGCACACTCCACCTCTCATGAAATAAAGAATATAAAATAAATATATAAAAAAAACATGTAAAAAGAGGCTCATATATTATTCAACTTTAAATTGAAAATTACATGACTTTCGGTTGCACTTGCAAGCGGGTACTTTCAAGCGGTCGGCGAGTCGCGAGTGAGCAGGCTCGGGGCGGGACAGGAGAAGGACTGAGGAGAGACCAGCGTATGCCTAGAGCCTACACGTGACGAGTGTTGTTATACAGGCGCTAGGAGAGTACTGAGGAAGAGCAGACGGTGCTGACTGATTGTGTGGTCTCAGTATGTTAGTACCACACAACTACTTGCTCTACTATGTGCCGACATGTCAGGACTTTGCATTGATCTTGACCATAGATGCATGCAAAACAGTGCAAACCAGTTCAAGTGCTTGGGTGTTTGGCAGGCCAGCTTGGCGTGCATGGCTTTTCCAGCGTCTAACTGGCATTGGCAGACACATGTTACCTTGATGAGGCCAAGCTGTGAGAACTTGGCATGTCAGAGAACAAAGCGTTCACCCGAATTGCGAAAATAAAACTCAAGTGTTGGAAGACACCCTTAAAATATTCTAAGTGTTGAAAGCTGGCAGAACTATTCTAAGTGTTGATGAAAGCCTTAAATATCTGTGTTAGAATTTAGTATTTCGTGGTAATAAGATGTAATTTGAATTGATTCTATCTGTTTGAAATATAGCTGTTTGGCAGATCTCTAGTTTTGAACCCTGTGAAATGACAAGGGTCGGCCTGTTCCAATTTGTACCGCCGCTTGTACCTGCTCTTGTGCAAACTTTTTTGATTTAAAGGTGGAACTATTTCGTCTAAGCATAGACAGTGGGTTTATTTTAGCCTAGACTGACTGGTAGCCTTTCCTGTTTATTGGATTGCAGATTAATAAGTTGGGGACTAGTTTTTTCCTGTAACTTCTTCTGGTTTTTACGTTGCTGTTTTAAAGTCTTTTCGTATACTTAAGTCAATTTTGTGGGTTAAGTAGGCTGAAGTGTTTTAACACACGTTTTTGTAGACTGCACTAAGTGTGTGCGATTAAAATATTGACCCTTTTCATTGGTATCCCAGCCCGCGGTTAACACTGGTTCGAACACGCAGTAATTGTGGGAATTGGGCACAAGAATTGGAATCGCCCTTTCGTCGGGTTCAGATGAGGATTCATCTTCCTTGGCAGACCTACGTTTCGTGGATTTTTCACCCAAATCTGATTGAGAGTGGACGCTGAGAGTTTCACGGAGAAATTGGTGGGATATCGAACAGAAGTTGATAACCACTCACTGAAATCTTGGACTTTCGTACACAAGAGGAAACTTGCAGATGAACATGATGAACCTTCGTGCAGAGCCTCCGTTGTTTTTTGTGTCGGGCTGTGCACGTTGAGTTTCAACTCGTGATTTAATCATCTAAGGTTCAGATTCCCGAACCTAAGCCTTCCTTGGCGCCAGGAGTGCTAATGAACTGAAAATTTCATTTGACCTGACATATCTTTACCTGCTCAAAGTGGTGCCCGGACGCTGATAAAGTGTTGGGGGGAAAAAAAAATATTAACATAATGTATTTTGGTCAGGTGATGCCTAAACTTTGTGTGTGGGACCTCGAATGCAGACGACGTAAGTGCTGGTCGTCCCTAGAAATTGATACATGGATCAGCTACAATTAAAGAAATGCGCGACAATTTTTCTTCTAGCAATGATCTTGGCGTTGGCAAGGGAGAAATTGAAAACGTTAGCACCGGGTTCAGTGAGGGAATACATTAAAAAGATTACCCCTCCTGTGATGATATACATACAAACTATGTTCCTGATTATATATCTTCATACCCTTCTCATTTCGGGATGCAGGCTGCTCAAACGACTACTGAGGCAGAATGTACAGATCTGCCTGGGAGCAAATTGCTGCTGCTGATTCGTTGGTTTTTCCGATGACTCGTCCTTCGACAGACGTCCCCCTCCAACTTCAAAAACTAGAACCTAATGGAAGAAAGGGGGAATCGAGAAAGGACTAGTCGTAAAGAAATACAAATGATAAGGAAATACAACAATGAAGAGGGGAAAGACGACCAAAGCCTAAAGCTGGAAATTCTCGGGCTGTTGATTGTGTGGTGTTCCTCTTTGGCCAAACTCTGTCCAAACCGGGAAAAAGTGAAGCTTGCTTGCTGAAATAGAAGTCAGGAGGAGGAACAAGAGATCGTGGATGCAATGGGGAAACCATGGGATTGTCCTTCAATCACATTATGGGATTAATAATGAGTTGGGAGAAATCTCCAGCAAACTTTTCGAATCCCTCATGCTTCTTCATTTCATATAAGCGATGAAGTGAAAAACACGTGGTGATGGGAATTGGTTGAACAGGGGCCACACATCGTTGTTTTGTAGATGTGAAGGTTGGTTCTGACAAATTTGGGGCTGAAGTTTTTGGTCCTAAAAGCCCTTCCTACGTCAAAACCAGTCATGGCTAAGGCCATAAGCCATTTGTGGGCATTGGCTTATGGGTGTCTATGTCCGACTTGGAATTGGGTGGGAAAACATAACTTGATGGTGATCCGCTGGTTGCCTTTTTGAATTAACTTGGGATTGGAATTTCCTAGAAAATTCCAGTTTTTGTTCCATTTTCCTCACGTCGATGAGCGTGATGGTCATTAATGAAGCATGCTGGTTTCTCAAGGCTTGTTCATCCATTTGGAAACATTAACTGTTTCAAAGAATAAAAGACAAGGGAATTCTGTGTTCATGCTATGTCACTCGACAAAGGCTGAAAAGGTGACGAAACTATACTTGATTTCCTTGGTCGAAAGTGAAACCTGATGTGAAATGGAAGTGCCTGATTGTGTTGTGAACTGCTTAACAGTATGCTGAATTTTAGCCGCCTAAATTACCAAGAAATTAACCCACCAAGGAGGATATCGATCATAGATTGATTGCTGCCCTGGTACGGTTTTTCTCTGCACAAGGCTCCTTATGTAGGCATTCTTACGAAATTGGTTGAATTAACTCAACAAGTGAATGAATTACTAGAGTTGGGTTGGATTTCAGCAGTCTAAGGCCCCATATGAATGCTCTTGTTCTATTTTCAAAAGCACACAGGATTGAACATGATAAAATTGGTGTAGACTAACCGGCGCTGAACAAGTCAACTATAAAAAGAACACAGTATTCCGGTTCCGTTGGTGCCAAGATTTGAATGGGACAGTTACGCCACGGCATGCTGGTTCACAAACTTGAATTTGATTGCCCGGTTATTGAAGGTTAGGATCGCAGAGGTGGATGACCCACAAACAACATGTGTAACTAGATATGGTTCCTATGCATACCTGGTAATAACACGTTTGGGGCTACTAATAATGCCACCGTCAACGTTTTGCAACTTACTAAACATGTACGTTGATTATCATTTATGACTTTTGTTTTTGTTGTTTATTTAGGAACTGACTTTGTCATTTAATAGAGTCGAACATTGAAGAACATATAATCACCTAAGTCCCCCTGGTTTTTCCTCAAATTGAGAACATACACGCTTTATGTCAGATGGAAAAGTATGAATATTTTCTCAACAGTATATAAAGTTTCTTGTGGCATCTTGTTATAAAGCCAAGTTTGAATGGATCCTAGCAAGTGCACGGCCATTGTTGTATTGGTAGAGCCCCCCCTCGTCATGTGAAGATTTGAGGTCCGTTTCTCAGCAATTGGCCTACTACTAACGCAAAGTTTTATTGCTGGTTACTCAAAGAAGCACGGCTGTTGACACAGATACTGTTAAGAAAGATACAGTTGTATTGGTCTGAACGTGGGATGACGCATTTCAGCATTTGAAGAATTGCTACGCATCCTGAACCTATACTTCAAATTGACCTAATTTTGAGTTAACCATTTTGAAGTGCACACTGATGCGTCCACACAGGCATTGGTGGCGTACATAGTGGCAGGAAGTCATCCGTGGCCTTTGGAAATATGAAATGAATTATGCCTACATATAATACACTCAACACATTGAAAAGAAATGAGTTTGCGGTGGTACACTGTTTGCGGTTTTGGAGAGTTTTAATCTCTTAGGTACTATCAATTTGTATTTAACTGATAATGTAAGCAAATAACTTTTTCAAGACACAGAAAAAGGTTTAGTCCGAAAGCACGGTGGCAAGAATTCTGGCAGAATATTGATTTTCGTGTGGGAACATAAACAGGAAAACCCAACCAGGTTTTGCTGATGCGCTGAGTAGGACGACATTTGTTTGTTGCCGTATATTCAATTTTCAAAAACTGGAAACTGATTCTATGATAGAATCAGGCTGTGGTGCTGGCAAATAATTCCATTGTAAATGTTCATGGATGGGTCAGGTGGCAAGATTAATGATATACCAGTTGGTTTTCACGGTATCCTAATACTTTTTTTCCTTAAGTTAGTGTGTCCAAAATCCTTTTTTTGCTACTTTTTGATATAATTTTCTCTTTGTTTTGCAGGAATCTGTCAAAGCTGAATCGGAAGATTTTGAGCAAAAAATGCAGAAAGACCAACCTACGGAGCTTATGACCCGGCCCGTCGTGCTGTTGACGTCCGTAGGTGGGCAAAGCGTAGTGGCAGCTGCTGAGGAAGGTGGGGAAGTCTGAAACCAAGTGTGGGATACGAAGCTTGAGACGGTCCTCTGGCTATCGGTCCGTTTGCGTGTTCGTCCGTGGAGTTTCAGAGAAGTGATCTAGGTACCAAACCCAAAGCATTCTGAAGTTGAAAGTATTTTGAAACGTAAGATCCTCGAACGGACCCGTGTTCCTATGACAGTCCGTCATACTTGCCGTCGAGGGGATTAAGAGTCACCAAGAAGAACGTGCACAAGTTGGGACGACGGAGGGTCCCTAACGGTCTGTCATGACTACGACCGTCCGCTCGCGTGGGGCCTCGACCCCGCCGCATTTGCAGATTTCAGCAATCAAATTCCTGTGTATTAGGTTTTTGTTTTTATATCATAGTTCGAAAACCTCGTTTTGATGTTAGACACCTGATTTAGAACTCTTAGATTGGAAAACTCCGTATTGGTTTAAAACTTGTATTGTGAGATTCGGATATCATTAGACTTTATGGGTGGATTATTGATTACATTGACAATTCTTGCAAGTGCTTTTGGTGATTATCAAGCACCTTTTTGATTTTATTCTTTCTCATTGAAAAGTAAGTAACATATTCTCTATTTGATATCTTTGAATATTGTGTTTAATTGCTATGATTAAACTAAACTCCATAACATAGGGTTGTAGGAACCATAGCAATATGCGATAAACCCTAGATCAATCACATCTCTAGAAATATTCTTGCATGTAGTAATAATTCATTTCGCTTTACAGTAAGTCTTTTTTTAAAAACACGGCTGATCAACATTAGAACTCGCCTTAATGCTACTTCCGGAACCAAGGAGGTAATAAATAGGAAAAATTATTATCTAGATTTAAGGTCTCTTCTAATAGGCGTAGTATTGATTGGTTCGCAGGTAAACTTTTCAAATATCGAATACGAGCTCTTTAATATGAGGTAAAGATAAGCGAGTTAAGGAAAGCAACGCGCGTAGCCGGACCAAGGTGCAGAGTGAGATTTTCTCGATGCCAGACCTAAGATTTAGAAATTACTAGCTTATCACTTTGCATTCAAAACTAGGCGAATTGTTTATAGTTAGAATTATCATATTATGAACCTGGACACGTAACCCTATTTACTTTGATTATTGGTTAAATCCAACTTTCAACTGCTACGTGTCTCCCTTTTTCCACATTGTTAATTCTATTCCTTCTTATTAAGAGAGATATAAAAACCCCCCTTTTTCATTTTTTTACTTTAAGGAGTCTTCAACCCACATAGTACTAACAATTGAAGCTAAGTCTAGACTATTTTCCTCGTGGGAACGATCCCAACCTCCTAGTTGGGGTTTTTCACTTGACACGAACTGCGTTACTTTTTTTAAAGAAGTAGTTTGAGCGTATCAACTTTTTGGCGCCGCTGCTGGGGAATTAGCTTTTCGATTAAACTTGACTCTTACTAATAGTTTAAGTTTGATATTTTTCTGATTTTTACTTTGTTTTATTGTTTTTGACGTCTTTTCAGCACTATCCTCCTTGTTTCCCTACACAGACAGAAGAGACCGTTGTTTCCCTACGATCACACGTTAGAGCGCATACACTGCGCATATGAATCGAATGTAGGAATAATGTGAGATCCGCACCAGAACATCCTAATCCGATTGATGTTCATGGTCAATGTTACCCGTGCTCGGTGAGCATCAACAGAGGGGAATCGAATCCTGCTCCCGGCCCCAACATCCTACAGAGGCTCGGATAACATATGTTGATTCCCGGATGTGCCATTGGTATTTGGGCCTCCGCTACACACAGGCCACACTTTTTGTGGTAACCTAGTAGTCTATGCAAAGGCCACTGCCAGAAGATTTTTGTTTTCAGGCTCCTTTCTGAGGAATCACACTGCCCATTTCAAGGTAAGGCCAGTGTTTTAAAGTTGGTTGTGGGGGAGGCCCTGATTAATCTAGATGTATCAGGGCCAAGATTGGTTTCCTCTCTCCTGACGGGAGCGCGCCCGGCTGCTATTTGGTTTCATGAGCTCCCTATACACTCCAATCTTTACTTGGAATCAACTATAAGGGATGTCTTCTTAGCATGCTAAACTAATCTGGTCTCCCAGAACTAAACCACAAAAATATGAATACCTTTTGTGGCCTCTCCAGGAGAGTCCAGTTGTAGTTCTTGGGATAGATTCACCTCCTTCTTGAATTGTTTCCAAATCAACCGAATAGATGATGATTCCACTGAAGAATACTTCTGAGGGACAAGATATAACAACAAAGCAGCTGGTTGGACCTATCGCAGGGGGGATCTTATCAGAAATGTTCCATTAATGTTTGAGATGCTGAAAATTAGAAAAAGCCTCCCGGAATAACAAAGCTTTGGATTACTAGTAAGTCGATACAGGGAGAAATCTCCCGTCGCATGCAGTCCATCCAACCCAGCCAACAGATGAAATTGTAGGAGAAAATGGCTCAATTGATAAACTGAGCTTGGGGGTTTGGTGCGTAGAACCAATGGTCACTAGGGGTGTAGAAAAGATAATGCAGTCCCAACCCATATTGGCTAAACCACACCTCCAAACGATGCGTGTTATTCATGAGGAGGATTCCTATGCCAGTAATGACCAGAAATTGTTTGTTTCCGAACAAGTGGTCAGGCCTCTAATTAGGAGACTTGGCGCCAAGTTCAGGGAACCCAGGTTTCCGGAACTATGGTCTAACCATGTGAGGGTCATATATGTCCGAGATGTGAACTACAACCCGCGCCAAACACTTTACAGGGGTAACTATGCTAATAGAAACGATAGGAATAGCCCTATGTTTCCCCTCCTCAAATCTGAAGTACTTCTAGGGATAGGTGGAAGGTAGTATGTCGCAGTTTGAGGTATTTTTTTGCATAAAATTATTAAGGAGGTTCGATGCTAGTGATGAGACAATAAAGATATTTGAGAAAATGATATTAGCGGTTCTTGGCCAAAGTTGATACCCATACAATTTGATAAGCACTGAGTTTACAATTGGCCTATCAATCTCCAACTGCTGAACACACGACGGCAACTGAGAGCACTCTTCCATAGCAAATCCACTGTCCGCAATCTGAAAAATGAATGGACATATTGTATTGCTTAAACTACTCGCAGGTGGCCAGCAACCATGACCCACTATGCCATCTGATGAGAAAAAGGGTAACCAAGAGATCGGAATAAGTTGGGTAGAAGTTGATGCTTGACTTAGAGGAGAACACTGCAAAAGATGCCTGAAGTGTGGCCGTAGAGACATGTACTTCCTATCCTGGCCGCACCACCCGCCATTTTCCTCAAAGTATTGAAAAATACCGGGATTGGCAAATAATCGTCGCTTTTATAACAATGTTGACGCACTTTCCTATCATGTCCCCTTTGTTAGAAGCTTAGAACATGACCGTTACGCGACCCAATTTATGAAAAGATCTGGTCCACAAAGAAAAGATCGGTCACTTTTTGAGGATGATGATATTGCAGCATTGTAGTTCTATTGCTCAGATCTCCTGGTCCAAAAGAAAGAAATCCGGGTGCTTTCACTATTCCGGTACCATCGGCTATTACATTTTTGGCGAGAAGCCTTATGTGATCTGGGTGCAAGACATAAATCTTCATGCCCCTCTCGTTAACCACAAGAAGTTGGGTTGGGTACCAAGCCCACTGCAATGTGGCGACTGATGGTTGATCGAACAGTAAACGGCCCCATACGGGATACTTGCATGATGTGCTGTAAAGTAGAGTCCATTCATCTTTCCGGCTGATTTTGTCATTCTTGATTGTGGGTTTGATTTTGAATTGGCCTAACTATCCTTGGAAGGCCCATTCCTCGCTACGGCGGAAGAGCCTTAGTAGACATTGGAAGCAGGGCAGATGACTTTCGGTTGAAACAATTAGGAAGTTACCTTAATATTTGTAGGTCCATGAGCTCAGAGGGTGAGCTCCAATCGGCCATCCGCTATATCCTACAACATGGGAGACGCTGAAGACAGAAATGGAGAACGTTAGGGTGTCGAACGCATTGCGGCAAGGTAACTACTTTGATACGATTGCATTGAAGGTTATGAGTTCATTAGTCCCGCAGGGCTCTTTGACCGATGTGTGTTCGGTTTAAATCGAAAATTTGAGCTTGATATGAAAAATCGCGAGTCCCCACCACCCGCGAAACCATCGATAGGAGGGCTCCAAGTTTGAGTTTCAAATCTCTCCCACCTCATCTTAAGTAGGATTCTTTATGAATGGTGACAACTTTTTGCCGGTATCATTGCATCCAACCTGAATGAAACAACAGGTTCAGAGTTTTAGTGAAGGTCCACTAAAAAAAGGGTTCTCAAAAGAGCTATTGGGTGGACGCCATTGCGACATTATTGGGATCCTCTGGTATTTGCTCTCATAAAATCCAACTCATGCCCCCCCCCCTTGAAATCACAAGCGATCTTGAGCACAGAGCACGCTGATCCTCCTATGCCTAAGGGTTGAAGAAGTGAAATCATCAAGTGGTTTGGAAAACGCCAGGGTACTCTATATCCAATCGCCGATAGCAGTTGGGTATGCCGTTCAGTGTTGTACCTAGAAAGGGGGAATGAACTGTGGTTCCCAACGAAAAGAAATGAACTTGTTTCAATGAGACCGGTCACTGGATGGAGGGGTGTGTCTGGTTACCGTAAACTACCTCATGGACTGAGAAATGACCATTTCCTATGCCCTTCATGGAAGCGCATGTTGGGCTAGACTTGCTGGAAAGGGTGTTATGTATTCTTGATGGTATTTCGGGAATAAATCAGATTTCTATTCGTCAATAGAAGATCAAAGCAAACCACCTTCACTTGTCCAATCAGGGGAGACCTTTGCGTTCATAAGAATAACCGTTTTGGTTTTGCACCCTGCCACCCATCAAAACCTTTCAGAAGATGTTGATGTCAATTTTTCTTGACCTGGTTGAGGATCTATAGAAGTTTTTTCATGGATGATTGTTTTGTGGTCGTGATTCAATTCGAGCGGTGTTTGACCAATTTATCTGAGGTTCTAGCGAGGCGCTCTAAGTGTTAAGACTGCACTTTAGTAACTAACTGGAAAATGTCATTTCATGGTAGACAGAGGGTATTGGTGTTTGGTCATCGCATTTCAGAACAAGGGCATATCGGTTGAATCGAGCTAAAGTCGAGTATAGAGAGCTGCCCCCACCATCTCTGTGAAAGGTGTGAGAGCCTTTCTGTCAATGAAGGCAGTTTTTTTTTAGGGCCGAGATTCAATCACGAGACATTTTTCAAAGATTGCTTCACCCCTTGTGCCAAACTCTGGAGAAGGATTGTATTTTGTTTTGAATGAATCTTGTCTTAAGGCATTCGGGACGCTAAAGGAAAATTGGTTGGTACTGCGGCCTAGCAACTATTTCTCGCCGGATTTGGAATAGTCCCATTTGAGGTGATGTACTATTTCTAGTTGGGTGCTCTTGTGGTGTAGTACTAGGACAAGGAAACAATCCTTCCACCCTTCTACTAATGCTAGTAGCCCGAAAATGAGCTCAGAAGAAATACAACAGTGACTGAAGCAAGAACTCCTTGGCAGTAGTTTTTGCTTTTGAAAATTTGTCTCCTATTTGCTAGGTACTCATGAGTCATAGGTGCATACTGACCCACCTCAGCAATTAAGATATTGAATGGCAAAGAACTATGCACACCCAGGCTGATTCGTTGGGTAATTTACTGCTATACAGAATTTTACTTGAGTGATGGATAAAACAGGAACTGAATCAGTTGCTTATCACTTGTTCGTCCTAGGATGAAGCTATGAGAGAGTTATGGTGCTAAGCTGACATTGATGATACTTTTCCCGATGAACACTTATTGGATGCTTCACAAGACTTGACATCCCATGGTTCGCAGATTTGCGAACTAATCTGGCTATGATATTGTTTCCACCAGTACCCTTGTCCTTTCATCGAAGACAACAGTTCCATACGTCGATGTGAAAAGTTCTTTTGGGAATGAACCATACCTTTATCAAGAATTGTGCTGACTGGATTATTCGGCGGTTTGTGTGGCCAGAATTGAAGATGTTAAGGGTGGAGGCATGCATCCTCACCCGTTAGTGGGACCTCACAAGTGGTATCCGCACCACTCAAAGAATATTACATGCGGCTACTATTGGCCACTCTTACATAAGATGATCATGTGGTTTGCTAAAGCCTATTACAGATGCCAACGAGAAGGCGTATTTCAAGAAAGCAAGAGCTCCTCTAACCCCATTCTTCGGATTGAGTTTATTTGTGTCTGGGGTTGAACTTGTGGGCCCTTACTGAGTTCCCTCATTGGAATAGCAACATTCTAGTAGCAGTTGATTTGTATTCTAAATGGGTTCCGAAGCCATAGCCCCTCAAGACATGAGGGAGATGTCAACTCATTTTTTTGTAAAAGAATATATTCTCGTCGTTTGGCACCCACAGGGCCATATTAGTGATGGTGGGCTCCACTTCTTTCACAGATATGTTCAAGGGTTATTGATAAAGACGGGGGTTATCCTAATCGTGGCCACTACCTTACCACACGCTCAAAAACTAGTGTGCTGCAAGTTTGAAAGGTCGAATTCGGGGAGATCAACAAATATTGTCCAAATAGTGAACGCTATTAGAACGGATTGGTCAGGAGGCCTTTGATGAGGCCTCTTGGGTGGGCGGCCGGACAAGCAACATTAAGATCCCTTAAGGTTGACTCCTACATACCAAAAATTGAAATGGGGAAGCTTGTCATCTTCCGGTTGAGTAGATCATAAAGCCATGTTGGCTATGAAAGTTAAAAATGATTGCGCGAAGCTGAGAGCAACGGTTTATAGGGTTGAATAAACTTGATATATGTCGCCTGAAAGCGCTATGAAAGCTCCAGCCCCCTATAAAGAAAAAATGAAGAGTCCCGATGACAACAAATTGAAAACCAAAGTTTATGGTTTGGTGATTTGTGCTTTTATTCAGTTCCAAATATGCGCTTTGTTTTCTAGCGAAACTCAAGTCCAATGGACTGGCTTCCATTATCACGGTTACCCACTGTTCCCTCATGGACAGTTGATTGGAAAACTAAAGGGTTGGTGTGCGGTTCCAAGTGAATGGACATCGCATAAAAATCTATTTCGGTGCATGCTGATCGGCGAATGACTGATTCGGCCACCCATCTTGATGAAGTCTGAGTAATCAAGTGTCCCCAGTCGTGCCGCGGCATTAAATCAGGCGCTTTTGTTGGAGGCATAACCCATTATTAAAAATCGTTTTTTTTAGTAATGGTAATCATTTTTCTATTATGGGTTTTGATTTTGCAGGCACCACCAGAATTCTCAGAACTTTCTGCGCAGTCACTAACGGACACATCTACGGACCGTTGTCGTCTGCGACGGACCCGTCGTATGCCATCCGTCGACAGGTACGTTATTTTTCCGTCGTTTTGAACTATGGCACACCTACAACCACTGTACAGGGCCGTCACAACTACGACGGACCTTCGTCGGGGACCTTCCGTGATTAATTAATTAAGACCCGACCCGACCCACTGGACCCTTTTCCAAAATCTGACCGTTTAAACCCCCCACCCCCTTCCCCATTTTCCACCCAGTTCAATTCCATTATTCCTCTCTTCTCCCCTCTCCCTTCAACTTCCATATTTCCCCCTCACTGATCATTTTGCGCACCAATCCTTCCTTCTAAGCCATTATAAATTATTATTCTACTGTCGGTGGCTCTGCTGCTGTAGTGTCTACCTTGCCAACTGATTCTTTTCCGAGTTTGCCTTTTTTCTCTCTCCATTTCCCAGGTATGTGTCTCTAAAATTTATAACTCATTATCTGATTTTTTGTTTAGTATTGTATTGCTTAGTTTGTTCTTAGTAGCTCGTATAATTGTTTCCTTTATTATTTTTCTAAACCTAGGCCTCAAAATGTTCGAATTTGCCATGTTGACCAGTCTTACACATTGTGATTTTGCTGGGTAGTTTTCCTAGGTAGTGGGATAGACACTATAGGTCCCAACACACTACAATACCATCGTGGGTTCCATCGTGGAACGCATAGGGTAACCCCAGTTCTATCACTGCTATTTAGAATTCAGACCCCGATGACGACCGTCGCACACACGACGACCGTCAGTAAGTGTCCGGTCCAAAGCCCTACACCTGTACCCACTACGGTCGTTATGGACCTTTGTCCTTCACGATGGTCCTCCTGCACACCGTTCTGAGTTGTCAGAGAACCCTGTTTTTCTAGGGTCTCTAATCTCACTTTTTCTAAGTGTCCCATACCACGGATACATGTGACGGACCGTCCATAAAAACAATATCGCACGACGGTCCGTCCTGCATTACGTCATGATGGTCAGAGACCCCCTTTCTAAGGGTCTCCAATATTTTCTAATGTCCCTACGCGGCCCCGTCATACCCACGCGTTCCGGTCCTGCACTACCGTCCATGAATGGTTCATAGATCCCTCTGCTAAGGTCTCCGCCAATTTCTAAGTATCCTACGACGGACCGTCATACCCCGACGGATCCCCGTCCTGCACGACCATCATGAAGGTCAGAGACCCCTCTGCATGGTCTCCCAACATTTTCTAAGTTTCCCTCGACTGATACTTACGACGTCCCATCGTACCCACTAACGTCCGTCCTGCTCGCCGTCATGATGGTCAGAGACCCCTCCTTCAAGAGGTTTCTTTACATATACCTATACTAATTTACACACGATGGACTCATGACGGTCCGTCATAGTCACGACTAGCCGTCATCTAGCACGCCCGTCTTGTGATACATTTATTTAATACACTAAGCAAAACACTTATTCATATTTTATTTCGTATTCAGGGGAGGGGGGGGGGCCCCCCCCCCCCCCCCCCCCCCCCCCCCCCCCCCTTTTTTTTTTTTTGGCTGTCTTGTATTTCCACCCCAACTCATACTAATATTGAATCCTTTTCAGGTACTATCTACTTGGCCCCCAAGCAAGACCGCACCTCGCTTCGCGGGACAATCTACGTCTTCGCTCCCTCTGCCCTCATGTCACGGCGTCTGATGATGAGCCGTGACCCTGAAGTACGTTCCCCCATGACTTCCTCCCTTCCCCGTGCTGCAACAGGGGCCCTAAGCGACACCAAGAGACGGTGGCGTCCGACTTAGTCAACTTGCCTCCCAGTATGATTAGAGCCGAACACTGACCCGGACACACCTATGGGTCGCCACAAGAGGAAGGAGCGTCCTGGGCTCCTTAGGAGTAATCATGGTCGAGGAATCGTCTGGCTCTGCAGAGTTCTTGCCCCGCCACTGCTGCAAGCGTCGCCTCGTCTGATGAGGCTGCATAGTTCAGACTCTACTCGCGCAACCATTTCAGGTTCCCTCACCCCGCCACTGACCGACAAACTCTTTGGTGTGTCCGACGACCAGTTTCAAGTTTATACTCCGACGCTAAGTTTCCTGACCGATAAAGGCAGTAATGACCGACACTCACCTTGAGTGCGGGTACTTACCGGGATCTCCCACGATGCCTGAGAATCCTAACCTCTTTACACCAGTCATCGTTAGAGTGTACAGCACTCCTGTTTGGACCGACACAGTACAATGCGCGGAGAATTGGCCGAAGTTTCTACGCATCCTCACGTAGCGACATCTCGATCATCAAGATTGACAGGCGGCCTGCTCCGCTAAAACAGGCCCCCTTGGAAGCAGTTTATCGAGTAGGTGGCCGTGCATGTTGACATTTCCCTGCCATCCATCCGCCGTTCCTATACGGCGAGAAGTGGCAGAGTCTACTCGGACCCCCTCACTGCCCGACGTTTTGACTCCGCGGCAATAGTGGAAGGCTGACAGTTCTTCCGGAGCCAGCACTGAAGAGGACCACCAAGAGTGGAAGGAGCCCTTCACCTTTCAGTAAGATGGGAAGGCGTAGCTGATTGGTCTCCGAGCCGAATGGGCCACAGAAGGCCAACCTCAACTCAACGTTCGTAGCAAAATTCTATGGCTCTCGTACCTCCCTACTCTAGCCTTTCCCCCACGCTACTGAATAACTAGTTTCCCTGTATCTAGCATGTTGATGGCGGGCGATGATGCCGATCATCCTAGTGGGACTCGCATGTGCCTTCTTCTCCAGGCAGTCATGCACAGAGGGGCATTCCAAGGTCCTACTAACTACCCTTCCCGTTTATTGATCTTTTGCCCTTTTGCAGGCTCCCGCAGTGTTCCCATATGGCACTAGATCTAGCTTATACCCCGCGTGCAACTGTCGACGTCCGGCCATCATCAGAAACGAGGCCAAGAGATTGCTCCACGCAGATGTCTTCGCCAGAGCTTCCCCCACTTTCTGATGATCTTCGCGGATCGGTAGCCCAGGCCGGCAACAGCTACCCGCGTCAAAACTACCTCGGTCGCGTCTCATCACGGGTATATCACACCCCGGCTCCTCTACTCGCATCAGCCCCCTCTAACGTTACTTGTCCCGCTTGCTAGGGTCCAAAACTAGAGGCACAAATGGCCACCCTTTTCATCCCATATTCAGTTCAGCCGTGGATACGAAGATGATTACCGATCTGAATCACGCTAGATAGAAAGAATGCCAGCATTTACGGGGGAAAAAAGCCGGAAATTGTTGAGTTCAACAGCGTCTGGGACGCCCTCTTGAGTTGAGAGTGAGTTAGCGCCCCGACCAAAAATCCCCTCACATCCCCAGCCCGGCGGATGGTCGCTCTTCAGTCTGCAAGTCCCGACAGTTTTCCGTGCAGACATCGCACTAATCCTAGAGGCAAGGGTGCCGGATCTGTGAGGGCCCCTTCTTCCGGCCTGCTGAGGATTACCGTGCTAGGGCCCTGGTAATACTTCATACATTCCACACCATACCCCTTGAGAGAGTGCCAAGAGGCGTTAGGGGTCCGAAGCAAGGATAGGCGCGAGCAAGGAAGAAGGAGCGGCAGAGATGGAACGCTCTGCCGCGGAGAGCCTCACTGTGTTTTGACGAGGCGGCGTGCAACCAGATGAGAGCGTCAGAGTTACGGCTGTGCGTCTACTCCCCTTGTAATTCGCTAGCGCACTCTGATGGTGCGCTTTTTGCTGAGACATCACTGAGGGTGTGTCCCAGATTGCATCGGACGTGGCGTTCCTGGAACTGGACCCACATCCTTGCTGATCGACGGCGCTTGTTGCGCCACAGGTTTGCTCACCTAACCGCTCTAGAATTTACATTTTTATGCATGGGGAACAATTGCATCTTTCTATTGTTGGGGGTTGGGGTAAATGATAGTGAGTGTTAGGGTGAAGTCTGAGTACCAATTCACTATCCATCTTTTGGTCCTCTTTTGGGGTTTTCTGCCTGGTTCTTTTTCCCCAAAAGACTGATTACTATTTTCTGTGACCGACACGATTTATATCTTATTGTACATAGTTTTTATGTCTAGAGCTGATGTGCTAAAATGATCATCCTGATAAACGGGAAATAATGCATGACTAGGCTAGTAACGATAATTTTGTGTTTCTCAGCCTGACATAGAGTTTCCAAACCATTTGCATACCATACTACGTCCTAATTCAAACCTAGGTTCTGACCAATCTGGTATAGTGGATGAGATGTCAAGTGAGTGTGAGGAGAATTTGAAATAGTCCATCCCACGTTGGTCTTCAGCTAGAACTTTGTCTGTTAGTCCTTCTGAAAGTAAGCTGTAGATACATTAGGAAGATATAGACCCTTTTTCACAAAGCCCAATTCTAGCCGAAATAAAAGAAACCAAATGAAATTCTATCCCGTTCTTTGCTCAAATAATCTGGCTTACTTCGCCTTTCTTTTCACCCTAACGGATCTTTTCGGGACATGTGGTGGCCCTGTCCCTCCTTGGACATGTTGCAACCCTCAACTTCATGCCAAAAGCCTAAGTTGCGGGTGGCTAATGCGTAAACAACCTCCATTGTTATGGCACTGCAACAACTTGTGGGTATTGTTTTACATTGACTCATGGCAAATAGCCTGAGTTGAGCGGTGGCTATTTATTGAGGAATCACTCCTGAAAAGTGGGTTTGAAAGACACAAGAGAGAGACAGAATAAAAGTACAGTGACCTCAAAATTAGTTGAACAGGAAAAATAAAGATAAGAAAAATATACAAGAATTACAAACACGAAAGAAGCGAGTCACTCACCACCAACTGACAGACAGAAGAGAAAATAGCAAGGTGAAAGAATAGGAAACTGGGCGAAGAATAAATGATGAAGAGAGGGAAGGTTTAGCCGATATGTTCAAGGAGGTCAACAAGTCCTAAAATATACCTAAATATACCCTGAAGCCTGACACCTGAGCCTGTGTTAAAATCTAACAAAGTTCCTTATCGTGATCCCAGGTTTGTCTATAGCGAACTTAAGATGCTTGAAAATAAGGGCAAGCTTATGGCATAGTTAATGAATTATGTGACTTTGTTCATAAGCGAGTGTTTGACATTAATCCTTATACTCAAACTGAAATCATTGTGTGAAAAGAGGATTTTGTCTAAGTGCGGACATTAGTTTCGCAATAGCAAGAATTGTTAGCGACCCTCAGTGAGAGATTGGAAGAATTATAGGTGGGTAATGCATGTTGAGTTTTTTGTCATGTTCTAACCACCAAAAATTCCAGCCTAATAGTGATAGCATGCCATATATTGATGAGATCAATCGGGATTGACAGCCAAATGATTGCAAATGATAACATGGATACTATTGTACAAAGATTTTGATAGTGAGTCATAGTGCGTTGCTGAGATAAACAACGAATTTTAAGTGAGGTGTTGATTACCGGGGTTTCATCGTATAATTAAACTTTTCCTTAGTTTAGTGTGTCCACAAGTCCTTTTTTTGTGCTAATTTTGATATAGTTTCTCTTTGTTTTGCAGGAAATCTGTCCAAAGCCTATGCGGAGATTTGATGGCAAAAAAATGCAGTAATGACCAACCTACGAGCGTTAGACGGTCCCTCTGCCTGTGGACGTCCGTAGTGCATAGTAGGCCGCTAGCTGAAGGAGAGTTGGGGAAGTCTGACCAAGTGTGGATTACGAAGCTTGTGAACGGTCCTCATGGCCTATAGATGGTCCGTTCTTGCAGGTTCGTCGTGTGACGTTTTTAGAGAACGTGATCGCAGTACCCAGATTCCGAAGTGAAGTATTTTTGAACGAAGACCCTCGACGGACCGTTGTGGCCTATGACGGTCCATCATACTTGCCGTCGAGGGGAATGAAGAAGAGCAGCAAGACAGAAGTGCCGTATGGGACGACGTAGTCCCCTGACGGTCCGTCCATGAATCGCACGGTCCGTCGCTTGGTCCGTCGACTCACCGCGTTTTTTGGCAGATTTTTCCAGCAATCAGATTTCCCTTGTGTATTAGGATTTTTAATTTTATATCAATAGTTCACAAACCTCATTTTTAGGTTAGACACCTCGATAGTTATAACTCTTAGATTGTGAAAACTCGTATTGGACTTGTATTGTGAGATTCGTGAAAATCAGTTAGACCTTTTTGGTGAGAGTAATTGATTCTTTGAACATCTTGCAAGTGATTTTCGGTGATTAATCAAGCACCTTTGGATTTTATTCTTTCTCATTGAATTAGTACATGATTCTTTTTGATATATGTGAATCTATTGTGTGTAATGGCTTGATAGTAAACTCAATAACGAGGGTTTGCTGGGAACCCTAGGCAATCATGACGATAAACCCTAAGCTTAAAATAAAAACTTCTAGATAGTGTCTTGCATTTATTATAATTCCTTTTTCGCTTAGAAGTCCTTTTTTCAAACGGCTGATCAACGTTAGAACTCGCCCTTCATTCTACTTGCCGGACCAAAGGTAGAATAATAGGAAAAGAATTAATTAAAATAGATTTAGTGTATGACTATCTAATATGCTAGTATTGATAGGTACCGAGGTAGTAACGTAGTCAAATATCGACATACGATGCTTAATATGAGTAAAGATAAGGGTTTAAGGAAAGCCAACACGCGTATCCTGAACCAAGGTGGCGGAGGGAGATTTTCTAGATGCCAGACCAGGTTTTTAGAACTACTATAATTATCACTTTTGCACATGCAGTTTTAGGAAAAAAATTGTTATAGTTCAGACATTATCAAGTTATGAACGTGGGAACACGACACCTAGTTTTACTTATGATTAATTGATTAAATCAACTTTTTCAAACTGCTAAGTGTCCTCTTTCAACTTGTTAGTTACTTTTACTCATTTAGAGATATAATACCCCCCCACCTTTTTTATGTTTTTACTTTCTAAGGAAGTCTTCAACCGAACAATAGTAATAACACGTTGAAGTTTAAGTCTAGACGATTTTCCCCTTCCTCGTGGGACGATCCAACCTCACTATTCGGGTTATTTATTACTTGACCCGACCGCTTTATTTCTTATTTAAGAAGGAAGTTGAGCATCTACAGATGACCAACTGAGCATGGATTTGGATCGATGGACGTCTGCTCAATTTAAAGGGGAGAATCGCTTGTAACCAAATCAGCGGCGGGTTGCGCAAAGACTTAATGAAAGAGGCACATGACTCTCCTTGTGCTGGACATCCCGGTGTTTTTTTGTTTAAAGGATGCTTACCTACGGTCCTCGTGTTTATTTTTGGCGGCCGAAAATGGAGACGAATAGAGGCGTAACATCAAAGACTTGTCTGTTTCGTCAAGTGGACAAGACTGAACTTAATAGGAAGCAGGTGCCTGCACACCTTTTGCCTGTTCATAAAGGCCATTTCTATCCGTAGCATGGATTTCCTTTCTAGATTCCATAAAAGTAGTGCAAACCATCTATCCATGTGTAGTTGACAGGTTTTCAAAATATCCTGTTTTTTTCTTGCTGCTCTTAATTCTGCTCATCTGAAGTTGCTGCTGAATTGTTCTACACACTGTGGTTTACGTATTGTGGTGTATCCGCCGGCTAGACATTGTGAAGTTGATAGAGACACCAATGTTTACTGTAGTACTTTTGACAACATTGTTCAATATGATGGAACTGAATTTAAATTTTCCTAACTGCACAATCACCCCACAAAACAGATGGACGACGGAAAGAATTCATCACTGTTGGAAGAGTACTTAGGACCTATGTGGACGCAAGTCCAACGGATTGGGGTAGCCATTGTTCGACACTCTGCAGTTTTGGGCTATAGCTGCCCATGTCGTCCCTGCAACGACTGAGTCTTTTTGAAATCTTCTTTAGGCCGACAGCCTATGACGCCCTAGATTCGGTAAATCTAAAATCAGGAAAGTTTCCATCAGCATACAGTGATTTCAAGGGACAAACTGAATTTTATCTGAGGGCACAAGATACTTCGCAAGGCTCAGCGGCGCTGAAGGAAGCTATTCTGGACCAGCAGATCGTTGCTCAGTTGAAGTTAAATGTGGGTGACACGTGTTGCTGAAACTTTCCCACAATCTGGACACAAATTGTAAGTAACAACAACATCGGGTTTGTTCCTAAGTATATGGTCCATTCGACATTGGTGAACGATCGGTGCGACAGTTTGCTTATATTTTGACGCTGCCATAAGGCTTTGAAAATCCCCTTCCCACTTTCCATGTGAGTTTCTGAAACCTTACACTTTGCAGATGCGGAAAAAAGATCCGTGACAGAAACAGTCAGAGGGGTCTCCATCAGTTACCTACACAGTATGATGCTGAAATGAGAAGATCCTTTGTCACCGTGTTTTGGGCACTAGTATAAGAATACTAAGACTGAATTCCTTGGTTCACTTGGAAACGCCAGAGTGCAGCGATGATTCGTTTGAGAAAGCAAAAGAACCTATTCCAGTTTGATGCTCCATCGAGGACTACTCAAACATTCCGATGAGGACTCGAGTTCAAGTTGTGCGGGTGGTCTTTGAACCGCAAACTAACTTGCATCTCCTATGTGCAGACATGTCACGGACTTGGGCAATGGGTCTTGACATGGTGATGGCAAACAAGTGGCAACCCAAGTTTCAGTGCTTGGTTGTTTGGCAGGAAGCTTTGAACGTTCATGGCTTACGTGCGGGCTAAGGGCATTGCAGACAGCATGTTTGACTTGATGAGGCAACTGCTGTGGAAGACGTGGCATGCAGTAAACAAAGGAGTTTCACCCGAAATTGCTGAAATTAAAACTAAGTGTTTGAACGAAGACAGCTAAATTCTAGTGTTGGAACTGGCGAGATATGCTAAGTGTTGGAACTGAAGCCTGAAATATTCTCGTGTTAGAATAATAGTTATTTCGTGTAGATACAAATGTAATTTGAATTAGATTTCTAGCTGTTGAATATGCTGTTGGAAAGTAGTTTTTAACCCCTGTGATGCAAGTGTCCGGACATGTGTCATTTGTACCGCACTCATGTCACTGTCTGTGCAAAAGTTTTTGATTAAAGCTAAAAGGTGGAAATTCGTCTACGGCATAGACAGTGGGTTTTTAGCCTTAGACTGATTTGTGGAAGCCTTCCTTTGTATTTATACAGATTTAATACAGTTGGGACCTATTTTCTTGTAACACTCTTGCTGGGTTGTTTGACTTTTGCTAGTTTTTAAGTATTTCTATACTTAGTCCATGTTGTGGGTGTAATTAGGCTGAAGTGTCAGACGTTTGAAGACTCCAAAACAAGAAAGGGTGTGCGATAAAATACAATCGACCCTCTTTCCTTTATCAGCATTTGGGTTAACAACTTTAGCGATATCAATGTGATTTTAGGATAGAATTTTTGGATAATTGGATTAGGAAGTTTGGGCTTTGGACATTTGGCTGAGAATATTTTTAAGTTGGGGCCTATTGGCTGAGACTGGGAATGGGGGTAACAATAATAATATCACCTATAATTTCGTTTTTTGGTTAATCGAAATATTAAATTTAAAAGACCAAAAATCAAACAGAAAAATTGAAATATTAAAATTCAAAACCAAAACGATCAAAATAACCAAAAAATCAAAACAGAAATTAAAAAAAAATTGATTCGATCAATTTTTTTGGTTTAAACCATATTATGCCCAGCTATTTTTAACTTAATTGCAGAAATTTGCTTGCAAAATGACTTGTAAATTGATTGCAAGCTATTTGTTTGATTGGACACTTGTTCACAAAAATGTAAGAATAATATAATGCATTTCTAACCTAAAACAAATTAATTAAACTTACCATCACAAATCCAAATAATTCTGGCTAATTTTCTATTTTTTAAAGTCAATATTAAAATTTATTTGAAATGAAACGCCTATTTTTAAATTGATTACGTATAACTCATAAAAGAATTTACAATTGCTATATTTGAATATTGTAATAAAAAAGGTGCACGTAAATGGAATAGAGGAATTAAAATTGATTGATATTTGTAGATAGTGTGAAACAGAAAGTTGGTTGCACCCAAATAGAAAAGGTGAGGAGAGGCACGTGTCTTTGCGGGTAATGTGCGCAATGGCCTCTGCCTCTCAACTCTTAGCTCCAATCAACGCCATTTCTTCTTCTTCTTCTTCTTCAGTATATAATCATCTTCTTCCATGTCTCTAGAACTTACTCACATCTTTATGCACACAAATTATACTACTTCTTGCTACAATCAATCACATTGTTCTTTGAAAATGTGTTCACTACAACTTCCGAATTGCAGGGTTTTCAACGATGCTAACTTCTCTTCTTCTTCGGATAAGTTGCAGAAATGTGTGGTTTTCTCTCAGTTTGGGAGTAAGTTGTGCTTCAGCATGCACGCTTACATCTCAGTTTCGGCAGGTTTAAACACGACATATCGGCCGATTTCCTGCTTATGTCTTCTCCTATCTGATTCACTTTCACAGACTTTGGAATGAGTATATGGTTACACTTGTAAAACCGCTGGGTATTCGCTTCGCTCTCTCTGTTGATGGCAAAGTGTTCGTTCATGCTCTTAAGAAAGGGGTTAGTATGTTTTCGCAATTAAAATCCTTACATTTGAATAGCTGCGATTTTACAATATGCAATTATCCGTTTCTACCGTCATACTTAAGCCCTTCACTGCAAGTTTATACAAACTGTTTTGTCTGTGTCATTGTACGCACCTGGATCTTGGTAGATTTTCGCATTTTCTATTGAAATTTGTTGTTATGAAGGAATCTCTTAGTTTGTGCAAGTGTTATTTGTAGGGGAATGCTGAGAAATCAAGAATAATAATGGTTGGTGATACATTGAAAAAGGCCAGTGACTCTTCAACTGGGGGGCTTATTGAGATCAATGACTTTGGCGATACAGAGTATGAAACGTAAAAATTATACCAATTTTAAGCTATAGAGTACATTTCGACTGAAGTAGTGGGATGTTTCAATAAGTGTACTGTATTTTACTATGGTTTCTGCAGGAAGATGATGAATGAGAACACAGGGCCTTGTAGCCTGGTTCTTGAGAGACCCTCTTTTCCATTTCCTATCCACCAGCTATATCTTATGGATGATATTGATATTCTGTATAATAGAGGTCGTGTTCCCATTGCTACATGGAACAAAAATTTACTTGCCTCCAACTTGCGAACGTCATGTGAGGGCAGTGGGAACTCTGGGTTTGTAGTATTTTCCCCAAAGTTACTAACATTAAATGGATGGAATGTTCTGAGTAATGGAGATCCAATCAGGCAACAAGGAAATCTGAACGGTACCCCCTGGTTACCATTTAGCCCAATTATCAACATATTTTCTGAGAAAGACATGATAGATTCTGAATGGGCGCATGGGAATTTCCCACTGGAAGAATACATAAAGGCGTTGGATCGTTCAAAGGGAGAACTGTATTACAACCATGATCTTGGTATGCGCTACAACAAGGTGTGACATTCAGATTTTTCTGTGTAGAACCTTTCCTTTACTCAAATGATTAGTATTCAACTGCTTGAGATAAAGTTAACAGCTCCAGGAATTCTATGCTTTTCAATTTTGCTGAACACCATTTTAATCCACTGCTGTGGTATGTTTTATTCTCAAGAAGCTACTCTTCTGTTGCTTGGTTCTGAAGTACATTGCTTGTATCCTTTGCCAGATTACTGAGCAAATATATGTGGGATCGTGCATACAAAAGGAATCTGATGTGGAAATTCTGTCAGATGTGGTGAGGCTATACTTGCTTTTGTGGGTTGAACATACACTATTTTTCCCTTTCTATTTCATGAAGTATACAGTACAGATGTGGTGCAGCTATGCAATTGTGGCTTGAAATAATTTATTTTTCCCTTCCTATTTCATGAAGTATATACAACTGATATACTGAGAATCGTGTCTTGTACATCTCTAGATTTTCCAATCCATATAGAATTTTGGTTTGCACACCATCTGATAGAACTGAGAGTATCCTGACTATCTTTAACCAATCATAATAGCAGGTCAAAGAGAAACAATGAGTGTATATATAACGAAAGTACATCAATGGTTTTATATGGTGAACTCAGCCTGCAAATGACCTGCAGTTGTGGTTCTCATGAATATGTATGGTTGTCCTACGTTTCAATTGCAGCATGAAGACAGTTTCTTGATGGAGGCCAAGAGCCAAGACCATATTTGACAAATATAAGCGAGTTTGATTATACAAATAGGGACACACGGTAAAGTGATTCACATCACTAATAATGGAAGCAAACTTTGGAACTGGAACCGCTTGATGAATGTTGCTGAGAACGTCTTTTGTGTTTATCTTAATACGAGTGTAGAGACACATTTGTGCCTACCTTTTTTTAACCATTATGCAGTGTTCCTTTGCAGAATTAATTCTTTCTAATTTCTTGCTCATATTGCTTTACTAACCCGGACATCTCCTAGGATAATTGTTTTTCGTGTTCATGTTCTTACCAACCTAACCAATGATTGCTGCATCAGGGGATCACTGCTGTGGTGAATTTTCAGAGTGGGATCGAGGCTGAAAATTGGGGAATTAATGCCGACATAATCAATGAATCGTGCCAAAGGTTTTAATAATTCCTTATATCACTATCCCATAATGTACTAAAATATTTTTACGTTTTGATTGTAAGTTTCGCCATAGCTAACAATCTGCTTATAATTACTCCCGTAACCTTAGCAGGCCCCCCTGAGTTCTCTTATCTTTTTTTTTTTTTTTATTTTTTTTTTTTTTTTTGTTAATTCTTAAAGAATCTTATCATTTTTTTGTCTGGAATGTGACCTGGTGATGCCTGTTATAATGCCCGCATTAGCTCTTCAGATGTTCTAGCATTTGCCTGTTTCATTTATCACAATCTTCTTTACATATTGAGATTACAATTAAGGAGCATGATCTTATTCCTTCTGCATATTAATTTCTTTTGCAGGGAAGGAGATTCATTTGACATGAGAAAGAAACTTCCATTCTGTGTTGGTCTTCTTTTACGCTTATTAAAGAAAAACCACAAAGTCTACGTGACTTGTACAACTGGTTTTGATAGATCCCCTGCTTGTGTAGTAGCTTACCTTCATTGGATGACAGATACTTCCCTTCATGTAGCCTATAATTTTGTCACTGGTTTGCATTTATGCAAGCCTGACAGGTTCTTCTCCCAATTCTCGTATCTTCAGTTCCATTCTTTACTTCTTGACTGGATAAGTACTTGCATGCATATCACGTTACCAAGGACATAATCAGGGGTGGGTCAACAGATTTGATGTCCTAATACGAAAATATATCTAGTTTTTCTCAAAAAGATAAATTGTAAAAATCAATATGATAATGATATACAAAACAAGGCAACATGGTTTTAATTTAGTGGTGAGAGCGCATATGTCTGATCTAGAGGTTTATGTCCGTCACTGAATTCAACTCTTTTTTTCTCATCATATAAAAGTCTGGTATTCAAGTGGAAAAGGGTAGATGTAAAACTAATGAAGTTGTCATAAGGCTTTTCTTTTATCGGTATGCCACTCCGCGAGCAAGGAGTGCCACGCACGAGCGGAGCAAAAAGAAAGCAAGGGAAGTTTTTCTCTTTTTTGGGGGCGAGCTCATTATCCACTCTGTTTCGAACCTTTTGCGACACTTGCCTTGGGGAATCATCATAAACATGAAAAGAATAAACTATATGCACAGGAAGAAAAATTAGATTTGATAAGAAGGTAATTATACTACTTAATTTAATAAGGGAAGATATGTGTTTTGATGTCTCCCTAATGATTCGTATACTCCTACCAGAATTATACAAAACATTAAAACTTGACATTTTTTTTTTGTTATCTATCATAATTACTATGCTTATATATGATAATACAATACCTCATATTTATGGGGCCTTTAGTATTTGGGTGCTTAAGCTAAGGGCTTCATTTGCCTTGCCCTAAGCCATCAATGGGCAGAATTAAAAAAATTGTACTCGCGTTTCTTTGGATTCTAGGTACACACATGAGCAGGTGAGTGTTGGAAGAAATGGTACTTGAACTCCTTAAAAATGGTGATGGATGCGTGTCAGACCCTCCAAATTTAGTTTATTTTTGGAGAATCCGACACAGGTGCAACATCAGTTTTGGAGAGTCTGAAATATATGTTTAGGACGAACAGGTTGGTGATAATGATTGTAATGCAAAATATCCCTTATTTTTTGCAAGTTCTGCTTTATCATATTTCGCATATGAAGCCATAACATCTTCATTTAGCTCACCGTCATGATCCCTTTCTAGCTCTTGTTTTGAATTAGCCTTTCTTACGGGAACATTCTGAATTTTACTTACTCCAACATCTGGGTTGCAGACAACCATTGCCTAGGGCAAAACATGGGATCTCCTAGCTATGGTTGAAAAGGTGCACATGATGGGCCGGCAACGCATTCCATACAACATTTGTATGACTGGCATGAGGTAATCAAACCTGTATCTCTTGTGGTGGCTTTGTTTACTTATTTTGTTGGTGATGTCCTCTCACATTATGCTTTGTATGTAATAAGAACCACATGTAACATGACCCCAGATTTTATGTGCCTCTTTTCTTGACCTTTTTCCTCGATGGTCAAAGCTGATTGTTTGGAATGGTGGTGCATACTCTTTGTCACACTGTTTTCTGCTTCCATATTCATTTTTAAAATTGGGGGTATTTCTTGAACGTCATCTCTTATGTATCACATTTTTAACAGTGGAGGAGTTACCGTTTGGAATTTAAGATAACTGGAAAGACCAATCAGGCAGGTCCACAAAGGTGGTCCAAGATTTGAGGCTGAGTTAGACTTTCACAGGAAAGGAAGTTTTGCCTCATACATTCATCCAGCGATTGTCAAGCTTTATACATGTACTTTCCTCTAGTGTGGATTATTGAATTATCCTTTTTGCATACGATTTTTTCTCATTCTTTTGGTGATTGTTTTTGCTTACCTTGTGGATATTAATATTGATTTTCCTGTTTTTTACTGTTGGTATAGTTTGTTGTGTATAAGTAATGAGTTGTTTATCAGGTACCCTATACAAGTACACTATTAGTGGAAACTGAGGCCATCGTCAAACAGCCAATTCACCAACTGAAAGACATGAAGGGGAATCTCAATAATGTCTTGTTTGTTGAGTGATGTTGCCAGTGTCTGGCCTTGATACCACAGCAAAGAAGGTCAGTTAAATTTTGTAATCCTTCTCCGATTAGCACAGAGAACGGGAAACTTCTTTTTCACTAATGATTTAGCATATGTCTCTTAACCTGACAAATTTGAATTAGGACGCCAATATTATGAAGGTGGATTGAGAGGCCAAGATTGGACCTAAAGGGCGGTTTCATGCTGGCCACAGGCTGCTCGATGTGTGTGCAATTCTCAATTGCCCAATACGCTAGCAACTAATAGATGACACACTACATGCATCATAGTCGCATATCCAGTTTATTTCTTCTTCAATCAGTCAGTACGAAATGGCCTTTTCAAAAACATTTCCTAGGACCAACCAAATGCAAGCCCAATCCCCTCCCACGTTGGATTGAGCGTATATTTCTGTCTTTTCGAGGTTGGGCCAGTTATAAATGCTCATGATCCATTTGCACTTAGTCTTTTATATCATCCATCGATATTTCTGTCTTGATCACTGAATGATCCTTTGACTAGATTCTTTCCTTTCGCGGTTTGAGGCTCAAACAATGTATATATCTGTGTTTACTAAATACACAATACATGGACGTGTGGATGTGTAATTGCTGTTTTACTATGCAAAAATATTACTCTTCACTGATCTTGCGTCTTTTTGTTTCAAGACTGTTTGAACAAAGATAGAGAAATGTCATATGCTTGATATATAGTAACAATGTGATGAAGGGAAAGAGCATTTTCACTTCACATTTCATTCCACTTGAATTATGTTATATCATCACAATTGTAATTGGATACGTTTTTTTAATTATTTTATAATTCTTTTGTTTTCTTTGTTATTTAGTACAATCACCATTTATACAATTATTATCGTAAAAATATTTTTCTCTTTCTTCAGTTACGTTTTTTGGTTGACTTATTATATTTTGATGCTAATTTGTTAGGAGTGGTACTTTATCACTACTGAAAAAGAATTTTCTTCTTCAGTTTCGTTTTAATTCATGAGGGTAGATTTTCTCTCTCTTTACTTTTATATACTTTCTGTCAACTTTTAATTGTCATGTTGCATTTTTAAAAAAGTCAATTTAATCAATTTTTAAAATTAAATTAAATCACATTATTTCGATATTTTTTTAAAAAAATTAGATATTAAAAAATTATAGAAAACGTACTATAAATTGCAATATTTTGCATATCAATATTATAAAGAAACATATCTTATAATGTTGGTTTAATTTTTTATGTTTGATTCAAAAAAACAACCCCATGACATTTTATAAGTGCGATTGACGATATCATGTTTGTTTAAAAAATGAATGAGTTACTTAAATGATTATCATTTTTGCATTTATATTGGGTGACTTATTTTCTTATTACCCATAATTTACCGTTTTTTTGCCCAAATCTATTAAAAAAAAACCTTCCTATTATAAAACCATAACACTTGCTATTTATTTTTTTATAATTATTGTATTGATGTGATTTTCAAAGACTTTGAAGAAGTTACAATTTAGGCGTTCCCTGTTGTTCTTCATACTGTCATTGGTATTCGATTGAGGTCGTCCAAAAAGTTGTTTTGGGAATGTTTTTTGAGATAAAAAAAATGGTATTTAAAATTGAGTGAAAGCTAATGAACCTAATAATTCTTTTTCCCAATAGCAAATGAATAGATGGACTCAACCGTTTAATGAATGCACATCAATAAGTTTTTTTCAAACGTAAGGCTAAAACAAATTTTGCAAGTGTTTTTTTTCTTATTTAAATCAAGATATACACCATAATTTACCTATTATTTTATATAATTAAATTAATTATAAATTCTGTATACTAAATATACTATAATAAAAATATATCTACCATTTATAGCAATAATTTTTTTTTAACTTGATCACTTTAATTCATTTATAATACAAGTTTAATAAATATTAGGAAAATGCACAAGTACCCCCTCAACCATGCCGAAATCCCCGAGACACACTTATCCTTACTAAGGGCCCATTACCCCCTAACGTATTTAATAAGTATTTTTCTACCCCTTTTAGGCCCTACTGTGGCCACTATTTTTTGAAAAGAAAAAAAATCAACACACGTGTTTTGGGCCACAAGATAGTGTCCACGTAAGTCAAAAAGGGTAGAATATTATTAATAAAAGTTCAGGGGGATTAATTGACCTTTGTATAGTATAAGCGTGTCTCTGAGATTTTTTGGCATCGTTTTGAGGGGGTACTTGTGCATATCCCTATATATTACAAAGAGCACTTATTATTCACAAGCAATACCAGTTTTAATGATTGACACTATTTAATCACACATTTTAATACACTTTATATACATATGATCAAATTTTAATTTTTTACCAACAACATACTATATTTTAAATAAAAATACGTTAAAATTACATATATATATATTATATTATAAAATTTCCCAAGCTATTGGTGTATGTCACTTTGATTGGCAAAAGTGCTTTGGTAGACACCAAAATTTTCGGGCGGAATTGGAAACAAGACATCTAAAGGGCAAAAAACCCACTGCCTTCTGATGGGGTGTGATTTGATTGGTGGGGTGGTGGGGGGGTTTTGGAAGTCGCTCCTCTGCTCATTCTAAGGTTTGACACCCGCTTTGGGACTATGTACCAGTTTAAGGGGGGAAAATCATTATTACATGATCCAAGACCAGCGCCAGCTATACAAAGTCCACGGTTTTTTGGTTTTTTTGTTTTTTTGTTTTTTTGTACTGTATCGTTTTTGATGTTGTCCGCACCCTGTGGTTTGGGTTTTGGGAACTCATCCCTTTTCGATTGCTCGCAGACAAGACTGAGATTAACTCATTACATTAATATGCAAATTTCAATGGGAGATAGTGGTCTTTCTTCAAATCCTTGTTGACCCTTAATGCTCTCCTTCACATTTGACCGTCCCAATTTGATTGGGTTTGACTAACTCAAGATAACGCTTATGCCCTTATTTTTCAATATACTCTTCAATGTACTCTTCCTTTGATGTCCAGCACATAGATGCTGATAATTGGTAGTTCTTTAGATGTTGTTTTTTTATAGTTTCTCTGATGTTGCTGTGGTTGAGGTTTCTCTTCAATGATTTTTTCTCAAAACAATGATATAGTCACGACATGAAATTCAGGCCTCGACCCAGTTTCGTATGTGTGTAATAAGACCCACAACTTGCATAAGATCCACACGTTTTTGTGAACCGTCTCATCTGACTCGCGTTAACTATAATCTATGTCCAGGTCGTGTAACGATTTTTCCAAATTGTTGGAATTTTTGGGGCCTCTATTGCAACGATTTTCATCGATCTATATGGCAATATAGTAAATTACAAGAATTGGTAGACTGTAAGAACTTGCATTAGGACCTGTTGGTAACTTATTGCGTTTGCTACATTCCGTTGCAATACGCTTCTTCATATTGGTAACACTTTTTTAATAATATGGCAACATTGTATTGATATTGCACATTGTTTATTTCTATTGTAACAATCTATATGATAAACTGATTTCCCCAAACACGAAATCAACAATTGATAAAAAATAATCTGTAACTCAAATCATTAAGAAACGACTAATTCATATAGTGGAATCTATATATATAATTCAAAATCATCCTAGTCCCCAAACATATACCTAAAGGTAAAATATAACACAACAAAAGTGTTTGTACTTCCATACTAAGCTTTTACACAAAAGAGTGGCGTTTGCTTAACAAAAGACAAATGTCAAAAACAAAGAACATTGAATCTAATTACTAAATTCTAAATTCTTTCATACATCCAACCTTCTAACAAAATTAGTCCTCAATATATTAGTAATGGTCCTTTCATCACTATTTGCTTTCATCCTTCCTCCGTCCGATTATCTTCCTCCACCGATGTAAAGATCCATATAAAAGTTTATTAAGGGACAAACAAGGAACAAAGTATATCCAACATTTTCAGGGGGAAGAAAGTTACAGCAAGGGACAAAGTACTTGTAACACGGTACTTTTACATTACTACTAATCCATTCTTCACAAAACAATATACTAACATACAATGATCTCAAGAAAACTGATACGCTGAGAGAGTAAGTGTAAGAACAGTGGATGGGAGAAATAAAATTAAGTCTCAATTTCTTGCTTAAAGAACATGAAGCTACTAAGCAAAGTTTTCTAATATATATTGAAAACTTATGAATCGCATAGGACTCAACTATAAATTTTTTCAATAAATGGAAGAAAGACCTCTTGATCAGTTCTTGAAGTAGTAAGGAGTTGGTCATTTAATACTCTCTTTTATCCCAAGGTTTGGAGCCCAACGAAAAAACTGTATGAGTTTAGTACATGAAGTAGAATCATTGTAAGGACTTCCAGATCCATACCCTTCTCATATTCAGCACATTTTGCATCAACTCAAATGAAAGACGAAAGAAACCTCAAAGGGAGATCCATCTGAAACTCACTTAACGATAACAATTTCATGTTACCATTATAAACTGAGCACAATAAAAAAAAACTACTACCACGAAAAAGTAACCAAGACAGACACAATAAACCTACATAATTGCAATTCCCCCCGGTACTTTACTTGGAAATGGATCCATAGACTAAAAAATGCTCAAAATCCACACACACACCAAGCACACAAGTTATAACTTTCTAGAACATGGTACACTCGGAACTCAACCGACTTCAACCACAACGCGACTTGTTTGGATCCAGATTCTAAAAGTCGCAGAAGTCAATACTTCATCTCTGCCACACTTGTGCGAGTCCAGAAACAACATTGATTACATAAAGAGGAAACACATTCAAAACACCCAAACAATCCCATAAACAACATTGCTACATACATATATTGCAGCACATTCAAACAGACGTAAAGTCGGAAAAACCCTTTCATACTAGACTAGACCTTGGCAACACCTCGAAACAGTCGCAAACCATTCCAAAAACAACATTTATAACATAGACATAGAGCATGATCTCTCTAGTCCTTAGAAATGTCCCAACAACATCATAATATTGACTATAGGGGCAGCACTTCAAGCACGATACTCTGGAAAGTGCAGAAGAAGAAAATAATCACTATTTCATCCTGAAATTGTTTTTGCTAGAAGATTGATGATTTAACGGTTGCATATCTTCTTATGGTATTGAGCCACCCATGATGCCAATGTGCAACATTTCATTGAATCCTGGGTACCCACGCCTAAGTCGTGTCCAAGCATATCAATTTGTAACTAGCTTGGTGTATGCTTATTTTTTGTTTGTTTCCTACATTTTCTAAACATCCTTTGATATGCCTCCCGTTCTTTCTTCCATCCTCATTTTTTTCAATCCTCTCATCATTATAAGTTGACAAGGTTCAGAATCGCTTTCCCTTTTTCAAAGTAGTTTTAAATATCCTCGTCCTACCATCTCAGGCTCCCGGAGTGTTCCCTTTCCCATGACCGCTTGTAAAAGCTTCTAATGTTGAATCGTCATCTCTCCCTTCTCTCTGTTGACCTTGTATTTTCTTCTCCATTTCATCCCTGCAACACAATTCAAAACCAGTATTTAAGAACATATAATGTATCTTAACAACCTTATTACAATTTTACTAATTGTATCTTCGTTGGAGTCCTTGTATACTCGATTAGGTTTTCTTGATCTTGTAGCCACAAAGAGTTCTTTAGATGACAGCTCATCGGGACTTTCCTTCTCTTTTTCCTAATTACATAGAGTTGGTATTAAAAATCTTTTATGGCAACAAGTTTATGTTTTTTTAATAACAGAAGAACATACCAAATTACTGTGTATCACAACAAAACTTGTTTTACCACCAGTATGTAGATTCATCCATTTTTTTAAGTTTTGTTGGTATTTCTTTCACTCTTTTTCTATAAATAAATGAGTCTGTAAATCATACATAAACTTAAAACTGAATCAAAAACAAAAAAATAAATCAATAAGAACTTAAAATATAACTCTAACCTTGAATTTTTCAGAGGCCCAATATTTGAGAAGATCCTTAAAATCAGATTCTGAAACATCTTTTGGCTTATTTGCTATTCGAAGATCATCATTATCATATGATTTATAATGTTTCCGATACAAGTCATTCTTATACTTTCTCCGATCATTCTTAATTCCATCCAAAGCCCATAGTTTTGCACTTTCCGGAATATCATATTTCTCCTGTAATTTGTTCTTTATATTAGTAAAAAATATGAAAAGTTTATAACTTAAACTGGAAATGCAGGAACTCAAACTAGAGTATACTCACACAGATCGTATTTTGTGTCCATATTCTTCCAATTATGAATGTTTAGAGGACAAAGCATTGCATTCCTTGCCAGGGTTCTAAGAAAACTCCCCAACTCTGTTACAACAACATTAGTAGGACTAATGGGTTGATTATACCTATTCAACACAACCAACTAACGTTCTTTTCGCCCAAGTACACTTTGGATTACTGTACATTTAAAAATTTAGAAGTAAATTTACATTCCAGTACATTTAAAAATTTAGAAGTAAATTTATATGTTTTTACCTAGTTCTCCTGATAGGTCATTTTCTTATGAATTCTGTGTCTCTTGTTCCACTTGGTCATGTATATCACGTGCCTCTAGAGTAGGAGATTGTCTTGGAACATGTTGCAATTGTTTCTCTGAAACTTGTGCTACTACAGTGGAAGAATTCCTAGGTGCTTGTGGCACTTTTTTCTGCACAACTTGTGCTTTTAAAGTGGAGGGATTTGGAGGCACATGTTGATGTGGTTTCTGCATTGATCTTGCTATTAGTCTCGAACAACTCTGAGGCATTTCATCCTTTTTAGACAGTGCTTTCAAAGTACAAGAATTCTTAGGCACTTGTGGCAATTCTTCTTGTAATTTTTTTCCTACAAGAGTAGAGGAATTTTCAAGCAGAATAGATTGAGCATTCCTTTTTTATCTCAATGAAGAAATCCTTTTGTGAGCCATAAATATAAGTGTTCCAGCTTGCACATATTGTTTTCCTTTTCCTTTTTTGTTTTGTTTTGAAGTCTCTTCCTTCCTCGTGACTATCAAATCTGTTAAAACCATATATATGAATAAGAACCAGTTCTTGTTAAGCATAATATAAGGTACTTTACATGTGCATCATATACAATAACTAGGCTAAGATACTTAAGAAACAAAGACCTTCCTATAGTTCTAGCCCGTCAGTAGTGTTGTTGAGATTCCCTTTAATGATTTACTAGCTAGCCTACAAATAAAAGGCGAATCACATGAAACAAATGATAATATAATTTTAAGAAAAAAGAATAAAATAAACATGTATTTCTAAGGGAAAGACAATTATCACTCACTCAAAATAAAATAAACATGTATTTACAAGACATTCAAAAATTATTTATTAATCACCCAAATCCATTCAATCCCAATCTGTATCATCATGGTCATCCTCCTCTTCCGACGTTCCCATAGTTGTATCCTCTGAAAATTGAGCATTAGATGGCATATCAACAACATCAACAGGAACATCGTCTCTTGTCCATCTCATGCCAACATCGGATAATTTATATGAGGAACCAATGACTTCACTTGGATCTCTAAAAAATGTATCTCCAATATTAGTACAATTTTCTTCCTCCAAGTCATACAAATCAACAGGCACTTTATTCCTTGCATAATAATCCTTCTCAATTAAATCCGCCACATAAAATACTTGATGCACTTGAGACACCAACACAAAAGGGTCATCTGTACTTCGTAATTCGTTGAAGTACACACGAGTTAACCCATATTCATATATTTCATTATGAAACCAATCACATCTAAATAGTACAACACTAAAACAATTGTAATAATCAACCTCAATGATATCTTGAATAGTCCCATAATATATAACCTCTCCATCAATGGGATTCTGATCTCGAGCACTAGCAAAACTTTCAGTTGTCGCTGATAAAGTCACTCCACTATTTTGAGAATTGCGTGAGTAATCACGTTTTAATGTATGAAATTGGTATCCATTAATGAAATATGCATTATATATTTTGGTTGCCACTCTATTAGGCCCTTTAGCTAGCTATCTTAACTGATTAGACACTTCAATATTTTTAACTTTCTCTTTGAACCATTTTCCTAATTCCTGAATATGACTCTTTGCTCTTATCCATGAATTTGATCTAATAATACTATCAATTAACATCTTATTCTCCCTGCAGGTATGAATAATTCAAGTTTGACTATCAGGCATTTATAGTTGAAGTTTTTAGTGCCTTGTCATAATTACAAAAATGAAATTTAAATTATATATAATTACTTTGTTCTTATCTTACTTGATAAATTCTTCCACTTCTTTATCACCAGTAATGAAGAGAACATATCGATGTACTTCACTAGATAACTCTAGATCCATGATAAAAGTCTTTTCATTTCTAACTGGATGCCCAAGCTTAGGAAACAAAAGGGACAATTTATCTCCCTCTTTTTCAACAACCTCGTTATACTCAGTTCGGTACCTACTGAATGGTGTCTTCACTCCATAATGTAGGTATCTCAAACCAAAGATCAAGAACTCTTCAACATCAAACCCCTCTGCTATACAACCTTCTGGATAACGTCGATACGAACAAGACCCGTGGAACTTACACTATTTTTCTCTCACTGGAATTCATCCACCGAAGATGAATTAACCACCCAATCTAATTTCATCAACCAAATACAGGGCAAAATGTTTCATTATATTAAAAAATGGGGAGGAAAAATCTTTCAAGTCACATACAATTTTCTTTGGTTTCAAGCTGAATTGGGCTCAATAGCTGCTCGCCTTACAACCTTACTGCATATAGCTTTAAAGAAGGTCACCAACCAATCAAAGGCTAATGACAAAGCTTCGACAATCCTTTTGAACCGCAATTTGGATCAAGTAATGCATTATAAAATGAGCATCATGCTTTGAAACAGCGGATATTTCATCTCATCCACATCCACACAATCGAATGATTGAGGCAAAATCCTCTTGGTAATTGTGCCTTTTTAAGACAGTTGGCAAAATAATCATTTTTCTTCTGGCGCATGGTTTTAAACAAGATTTATCTAAATGAGCTTTTACATTTGTATTTATCTATCCTTGATTGAAGCTTCTTTCGTATCCCCATTTCTTGCAAGTTTTCATAACGAGAATTAATGGAAAACAAAAAAAAACCATTTTTTTGACTTTCGGGATGTCGCATACAAGTCCCAAGCAAACTATCACAAATTTTTATCATATGCATCACATCCAGATTGTGCCTCAACTATTATGTTTCCAACATCGTAATTAAAAAAAGAGGATTTCTTCATGGAAACCCTCATATTTGGGGTTTTTTTCTTGTTGGGACTTTCCAAAAAACATTTATTAAAATCAACCACGCTTCTCAACATCTATGCCCGACAAAGGATGTAGGTGCAGGTCTATGATCTTCCTCTCCAATTAAAAGATTTTTTCTCTTCTAAAGGAATGATCAGGAGGCAAAAAGCCCGATGACCTAGTAACACATTTACGGACTATGTTTTAGATATTGAGAGCACGGGTGCGTGTGTGCATATGGGGCACGATAATTTTCCCTTAGTACTCCATATGGAAAGCATTGATAGCGCTGGAAAATCACTAATTGTCCACATTAAAGTTGCACGCATTTGAAATATTTGATTTGTATGAGCATCATTTGTTTCTATCCCGAATTCCCATAGTTCCTTCAATTCAACAATTAATGGTTGTAGGTACACATCTATATCTTGTCCAGGAGACGATGACCTTGGAATGATTATCGACAACATCATATACTCTGGCTTCATGCAAATCCATGGTGATAAATTATAGTTCATCAACATAACAGGCCAGGTACTATGGGAAATGCTCATGGTTCGAAATGGATTGAAACCATCACTTGAAAGCCCCAATCGAACATTACGAGGATCATTTGAGAAGTCTGGATGCATAGAATCAAAATCCTTCCAAGCTTTTCCATCAGCACGATGCGTTAAATTCCCATCATTAGGTCGTTCAGAATCATGACATCTCATTTCAAAAACTGTTTCAGGACACAAAACCATTCTCTGAAGCCTAGGATTTAAAAGAAAGTACCTTAAAATCTTTGCTGGAGTTTTAGAGGTTGCATTTGTCGTGTCATCACCCTCATTTGACCATCTAGAAGATCCACACACAGAGCAATTATATTTCTCTGCTTTTTCATTCCAAAATAACATGCAATCGTTAGGGTATGCATGTATTTTGTCATAGCCGATACCCAAATCTTTCATCATTTTTTAGCTTTATTGAAAGACTCGGGAAGTTGAGCAAAGGGAAATGCTCTTTTAACAAGTCTACTAACAGATCACTAAAAGCCCACATCACTCACCATTGTAGGGATTTTTAGAAAGTATAAACCGAATGATGACTCAAACTTACTGAACGTTCAACCACCCTGAATAAAAAACTCTTTTTTCCCTTAATCCAGTAATTAAAAAATCTCTTGCATCTTTAGATGGTTCTTCTCTGTCTCCTCACCCATGACTTGTTTCACCTCTATATTCAAAATGTATCATGAAGTTAGTCTCCATCAAATTCATCATGGTTGCGTGTGAAAAGCTGTATTCGTGAGAAAAATCTCTCCCCATGAAAAATCATTTGTTGTATCCATCCACAAAGACATTTACAATCAAGTGATCCTCCACCAATTTCTGTAATGCCAATATACAATGTGCATATTGAAAGGGAATCATAATAGGCAGTCCTTGTGAAGATGTTTTTTAAATGTCTTATCAACAAAATCATTCACTCACTATATATTTATACTGCATCATTCCTATTACTAATCCAACTTCTATATATATTATCCATTGATATCTAGTGACATAGACAGATAAAAAGAATCAAATTTATAATAAAGTATGAAATAAAAAAAAACAGCAGTGTATTACACAGGAACAAACATATCTCAAAATGTACATGGAGAATATGTAGTTTAAATCACTGGTTCATTACTCAAATCAGATTAAAATACAACAGAATCGGTATCCCTACTTAGAAAATTTTAACGTGAAATCCAATAAATTAGAGGCCCAAAGTTCTACTTGAAATTACAGACAAGAAGAACTTAATATAATATTCAATTCCTTTCACATTTGTGTGAAACCAGCAGCATATTTTAGTACCCACCAATAGAATAACTTATGGACAACAAATACAACATCAATTTCAAGTTAAATGGGTATAGATCAGCAATCAATTTAACCATAAATACAACAAAACATTAAACCAATAATAGGTACAACTTAATGAAAAAGAACCCACAAATAGAGAAATACATCAAATACACTAACTACATCCAAATACTAACTCACAAAGGATCCCAAGCTGAAGCATAAGGAAAGACTCATGAAACAAAGAAACCCGTTATTGTGAAGTGATGTGCTTAAGCACATCACTTATCTTATTGAGCAAAACAAAGATCAGTTGGTAGTGATTGCTCATGACGTGGACCCAATAGAGTTGGTTTTATGGCTTCCTACGCTATGCAGAAAGATGGAAATTTCTTACTGCATTGTGAAGGGCAAAGATCGTTTAGAATCGATCTTGCATAAGAAAACTGCTTCAGCCTTGTGTTTGGCAACCGTGAAGAATGAGGACAAAATGGAGTTCAGCAGAATTTTGAAGGTCATTAAGGCTAACTTCAAGAGAACAGGAAGAAGTTAGGTGGTGGTATCATGGGCTCTAAGTCACATGCCAGAACCAAGGCCGAGGAAAGAGTTCTGCCAAGGAAGTGCCCAGAGATTGAACTAGGAGGGGGGATGTGTTTGTGATTATATATACTGCAATTTGATTAGTGAGATCTTTGCCAAGTTTTGTATGTCGTTCCAATGTTAAAGATGTTAGTTTGACAAGTACCCCTGTATGTGGCCTGACATGCCCATATCAGGCATTTTTGCTTAGATATTAGTTGATGGATTTTATGGCCACCGAATTCCGCAGCTATTCAGATTATTACTACACTAACTAAAAAAAAACATCCAAATCTAAAGACAAAAAGAAGAGATCACGAACAAAACCTCAAAAGTTCAAATGAAGTTTCTTCAATGTATAACCTCAACAAATTCAGAACAGAACCTTCAGTTGTGGAAGGAAAGAAGAAAGAACATAAAAGTTCTCATATTTCACAAGTAAACCTTCAGCCCTCTATTTCCTTCGATTTCACAACATTTTTTAGTGAGAATAGTATCCAAACTCAGCCTGTCTCTATAATTATACTCTGATAATTGAACGAAATACCTACCAAAAACAGTAGCACTACTCATATTCAGAAAATTACAACTTGAAATCCAATAAATAAGAGATCCAAAGTTCAACTTGAATAACTTATGGACAAGAAATACAACATCAATTTCAAATTAAATAGGTCTAGAACAATGAATTTCACCATAAATCCAACAAAACATTAAACCCACAATAGCTACAAGTTAATGAAAAAACCCCAGAAAAAGAGAAATACTTCACATACACCAACCACACCCATATATTAAAGATAAAAGAAGAGATTCAAGAAGAAAACCTCAAAAGTTCAAAATTATAGTTTCTTCAGCTATAACCTCAAAGGTTGAAGAAGAGAACCTCCAAGAGTTGTAGAAGAAAATCTCCATTATCTTAGATTTTACAAGAAAACATACAACCATCCATTTCATTAGGTTTTAGAGATGGTTTAAACAGAGAAACGAGTTCAAATTCGAAAAAAATGGGTTTATGTCTGCCCTAAAATCAGAGACATAAAGAACAACTTACCATCTTTGTTCGTTCCACTTCTGCTAAGCTCCTGTACGTTTTCTTCTTCTTCTAAGCTCCTGTAATTAGGTCAAAGAGAAAGAGAAGAAAGGAAGAGAAATTAGGAAAAAAGCTCGTACATTCTACTAGCTTGTGGAAATGTTTGTCTAATTCATAGATTAAAGAGAAATTATATTTAATTAAAAAAACTTATTATAAAAAATAAAATGAAAATTTGGCGGGGGGTCACCGAAAAAAAATAACGAGGCAAATATGGAGGATGTAATATAGATTGTTCTATTGAAGTTAATATTACAATAATGTTTCCATTAGATTACTTTATGGCAACGAAACATTAACTGTTTTGCAATATAGAGGGTTTTAAACGTTTCAAACAATGGTAACGGATTTATTACTGTCGTGCAATAATATAATCCTTTTGGCAATGGCCCAAAACCGTCTGAAAAGACGTCTATAGTAAGTTGGGCTAAAGTGTTGTTGCTAAAAGATCGTGCCGTAGGCCTAATTTCTAGTAGTGAGTCGATATTGATCTTCCTATGATGGGTAAACATTTCTCTATTTCTAGTAGTGAGTCAATATTGATCTTCCTATGATAGGTAAACATTTCTCTTTGGATGCACGACTCCCTTCTCTTGCGAGACATGGCTTCTTTTCCGTAATGCATGACTTTTTTTTTCGCGTTGCATGATAATTTTTTCGCAATGCATGAATATCTTCTAGCGATGCACGACATTTGTTCCGCAATGCATGAATATCTTATCGCGATGCATGTCATTTTCCACGCAATGCATGAATATCTCTTGCAATGCATGTCTTTCTTTTGCGCGATGCATGAATTCCTTCTCTTGCGATGCAGGACTTTTTCTGCGATGCATGAATTTCTTCTCTTGCAATGCATGACTTCCCCGCGATGCTTGAATTTCTTCTCTTGCAATGCATGAATTCTCCGCGATACATGAATTTTTTCTCTTACAACGCATGACTTCTCTGCGATGCATGCATATCTTCTCGCATGCATGCCATTTTTCTCACAATGCATTAACATCTTCTCGCGATGCATGAATATCTCTTGCAATCCATGATTCCTTCTCTTGTAATGCATGACTTTTCTCTTTCAATGCATGCTATTTCCTAGGATACATGACTTACCCTGCTATGCATTACATTATTCCTTGATGCCATCTTTCGTATCAAATGAAGATAGTGCTTCAATTGAGAAACATAGTGATCTTCTAGGTGCCTAATGAATAGTGATATCATCTCAATTGACAATACAGTAAAATGACCCTCCAGGTAGTGTATCATCCAAATCGACAATACGAATAAAATGACCCTCCGGTTAGTAATATTATCATGTCTGATAATATGATGCAGATAACGTCCTTGACGAAAATCGATAAATGTCTTTCTCGGGATTTTCATGTGATTCATCTTTGAACATAATTATACATGCACTAAGACTTCATGTTGTCGAGAATTGAAATAACGTTATTCATTATCCGAAGCCTTCGATATAAGTAGCATAAAGTATTTCCTGCACCCACAGAAAATTGTAAATTTTAGGGAGCTCTTCACTCTTTTGAAATCTCCATCTTTGTCGAACGGAGGAACATATTGATTTAGAGATAAACCTATAATCCTGCATCCACAGAAAAATTGTTAGTTTTAACATGAACTGATCTGTGTCGATCTCTTCGGTTGTCTGCTCCTTGTCCCACTATCTTCGGTTGATTTATTTGATCTCCCGCCTCTTGATAGATAAGACAAAGTATATTATGAAAAACATAGTTAAAAAACATAAAGTAAATTTTTCACGAAAAAATAGATTTTCAAAAAGTAGTATTTGAAAAAGGTCACTGCCAAGTGTCATGTCAGGCTCAACAAACTTCTTTGAGTCTGATGCATGGGGGTCTGTCTGATTATTTGTTGTTGTCTTTAAATTTTTCGGAGTTTCTTTTTTGCAGAAGGGAATTGAGGTGGGCCGATATGGGGGATGGGAATTTGGGCCTAGGACTGGGGCTGCTGATTTTGAAAACCAAAGGGAAATAAGTGGCTTATGAGAATTGACCTTTAAATTGTGATTATAGCCAAGTGAGTTTAGAATGTAACTAAATTGAGTTTGATTAACAAATTTGGCTAAAATTTAGATAAAATGAATTGACATTAATTTATTAACAAGCTTCTTAACTTTAACAAGATAAAATAATCAACTTAACTATAAACTAAGGACTCAAAATACAAACCACTAATTTGGAAGAAATTAATTTTATAAAACATAAAGTAATACTAACATCTTTTATAGGAGATCTTCAAATATTTTATAAAATAGACTATTTACATAGAAACATATAAAACTATATATCACTCAAAATTATAAAAGTCGACCACTTTTAAAAAAATGACTTAAAAAAATATTTTACAATTTTATAAAGTTAGCTATTTCCACTCGTTTGAAATTTAAGAAGCTCGATGATTAATTATTGTCGGGGAGGGTCAAAATTGAGTGTCAACAGCTTGAAAGATAGATCCAATCTATCTAATATGTGCTGATGTATCTTTGACTCGATTCATCAATTAGAGTGTACATGACCATGTTAGTTCGAATTTTCAAATATCAAATCAAACTATTTGTATCGAATTTTTAAATCTATAAACCCAACCAAATCAAATCAATTAAACTCAGATTTTTCAACCTCGGGGTTTTTAGGATTTTTTTTGGATTTTAGGGTTTTTTCGGGGTTTTCGGTAAAGTATCCATACAAACATATAATTTATTTTTACTTAAAATATTTCTTTAGCCCTACCAAAATACAACTATCTAAGGTGTTTCTTAAGAAAATAACACAAAATATGTAATGAGTGACGGCACTAAAGTATCCAACAAAAATAATTATAATAATGAAATTGCGTAAAATAAATATTGCAAATTAACAAGTCATAATGAAAATGATTATAATTTAAAAGTTCTAAATCATGCTAAATAAGTTTATTAAGTATTAGTTACATGACTAAATATTAAAAAAATTAAAATTAATTAGACTATGCATTTGAATTGTGTAAACCAATGTAAAACCAAAGAACAAATATTCAATATTATGGTCATTCTTGGTGTTGAATTGATTTTGTTTTTGCATTAGTATTAATCTGATTTTGATTTAAACTTTATTATAATTACCAATATCTGTGAACTATAATCTTTATTGAACCATTTAGAATTCTAAGTTTTAAACTTGAAATAATTTATTAAAAGATAAAAACTATGATAAAATATAAGAAATATTTAAAAATTATATCAAAGTAAATATTTTTATGTATAAAATAAAATTTTAAAATTAGATACATAATATAGTGTTGGTTTAGTCTCGGGTTGGTAATTTTTTAGTTGAAATCAAACCAACCCAAATATAGTCTTATTTTTTTTCAATATCAAAACAAGGTTTTTAAAACAAACACTGATTATACGTGGTTCACGGATTATTAATACTTTTCCTTAAGTTTAAACAACACTGCTAATACTACGTGGTGTTTCACGGTATTGTTATACTTTTTCCCTTAAAGTTATATTGTAGTCCACAAGCCCTTTTTGTGCTAATTTTTATACAATTAGTTTCTCTTTATTGCAGGTAAATCTGTCAAGATGAATGCGGAGATTTTTGAGCGAACGAAATGCACAGAAGAGACCACATACGAAGCTCTGTGACGGCTATCTACCCTGTCCGTGCGCGTTCATGACGGTCCCCTTAGGTGTGGCTACGTACAGATTGCAGCTGGCTGAACTGATTCTGACAAGTGTGGGTTTACGATCGTGACGGTCCGTCGTGTCTATAATGGCCCGCCTGCAGGTTTCGTCATGAATTCAGAGAAGATACCATCCCCTGTTGACACGCCCTATTCTTCAAGACTCGTTAACGGCGGTCGTGTTTTCGGGACCACGAATTCTGTGTCCTCACGACATCCGCTGATGGGACCCCCTGTCCCGCTGTCCTGTGGCTGAGGCTGTGTATCCGGGGGTCTATTTCTTTAACTTGCCGTTCTAGGGTCTCCAATTTAGACATTTCTAGATCCGTCGCAGGTTCATCAGAGCCTCTCAGTCACCGATATGCTTAATATGCAAGAGCCTACAAGATATAGTTTTTAGGACTATGCTATCCACACATGTGCAGTATGTCGGTAACCAAGGTGCGATAGTGCTACCTTTTCTACGCTTACGCCCTTGTACCAAGGTTAGAAATCATAACTTATCACTTGCATGTCAAGTACTAACGGAAGTAATATCTTGTTCTCGGTTTAGACTTATCAAGTATGGACAGTGTGGGAACACGTAATATCGTAGACATCCCTAGTCTTTTTGACCTTCAATTGTGGATTTGAAACTCCACAGTTGCAGCTGTTCGTTATTGTTATCCTTTTATTTCGCTAGTTATTTTCATACTATTTCATACAGGAGTAAACCCCATCCCCTGTGAGCAGTTTTGCCTTGCCAAGACAAGTGAAATTGAGGGAAGGGAACAGTATAGTAAGAAAGTGACGTTAAGGCTAACTAGGTTGCCTCGGGGAAGGATCCCAACCCCTAGGGGGGTTATTTACTTGACACCGCGCTTTACTTCTTGGTGAGAAAGAAAGTTTGACGTAGCAACACTAGTTCGGGTTTTTGTTGTGATCGATTGACTCGAGGGCCGGAGTTTGGGTGCTATAGGTGGAGTTTCGATTTGCGATGGCTTTTGTATGTCACCCTAACGACAGTATTGTGAAGTGAATGACCTAATGTCCCTACCCTGTCTGCGCTGGAACCTAGTTATGTGTTTTCATGAGTATGATATCCCCCGAGACCCACTGGTCCTATGAGATTTATTTTGGTTTGATTTGTTTTTGCGCCCGGTCTGTGAAGTGTGTAGAGCCTCCCGGCGCATGTAAAGTGGGGTGTTAGAGATTATATCGAATGAATTTGTTAAGGTTCACTTCCAAGTGTAGGAAGTGTATCGAAAGAGATTTATGGTCATTAGGGACTCCAAGCACTAAGCCGAGTTCAAAGTCTTTTCAAGGGTAAATTTCAAACAACCATATTTTTTAGAATATGAGGAATTATGAGTCCCATGACGACCTATCAAATTAGAGGTTTATGAGTCTTCTTTGCAACGCCACAAAATTGCATAAGTCCGAGTCCAGAGTAAGAAGCTATGACAATGTTACCAAAAGTTCTCTTCAATCGTGACAAGTCTTGCTAAGTGGTTTTCATGATCTTGCAACATAACATCAGATCATCAACCTACCTTTTGCAAAACCAAGAATTCAATTTTACAATTCAAAACTTAATTTTTGAGAAAGTCCATCGAGAATCCTTCCTTGCAAATCAAGGTTACCATTCTTTTATAATTTCCTAGTGATATAACATATGATTATGTATCTTAACCAATAATCTTCCATCATAGCATAGGATTTTTCAAGAATTCCAAAAAAGGATTTCATGATTGTTTTTTTTCCTATCAAATTAGATGTTCAAAAACATTTCATAAAAGTCCATAGGGTTGACATTATTCTCGTTCTCTTTGATGGGTGAAGCTACAAGATGGTTGGTGGAAATGTCAAATGATGCTATCACTTCTTCGGATGAGTTGACTAACGCTTTCTTGGAGAGATTTTATCCTCCCTTGAAGATGGTAAATCCTATGAGATATGGTTTTGGTTTCACATATTGCTCTTACAATGTCCAACACATGGTGTTCCGGGTCATTTGATGTTGCAATATTTTTATTGTAGTCTTGATTCAATCAATAAAGATGTGGCTGATAACATGGTGCTCCAAGGTGGACCAATGATCAACCCGTCCATGAAGTAGCAATGTTTGTTCTGTCTAGATGCTGTATAAATTTGTGAATTCAAATCATGGAATACTTCAGTAGTGAACTAAAATTGTATTATCTCCACTGGAGCATAGTAAAATTCTCGAAATGAGAACAACCTATGGAGATGCTATGAAACATAGTTACAATGAATGATCCACTCTCATTTGTATTTCATTTCAATCTCACTCGTCATGTAGACAGGTTAATTTGAATCAGTAAATAACAATTGTATAAACAATGTGAGTTGGTAGTGACCCCGACAAGAATGCCACGTTCAGCAATTGTGCAAATGAGGAAGTACAAATACTTGAGGAATCAAATGCACTGGGGGGTGGGGGGGGTGCAATGAGGGTCTCTCCGCTCAAACGATTTACTACAACGACAAAAATGGGAAAATGTTGGAAATAGCAGATAATAGGTGGACTTATTGAAAAGTGTTGGAAGTGTAGAGATCGAGGCTTACAATTAGATGTAATTGCTCTCTCAGATCGGACCAACAGACCAAGAGGAACCATCTGACGGGAAGGAAACCGAGTCGATGAAATCTCACAAGAATATTCAATAAGGTTGAAAGGTCCGAAAAAGTGTTGAAGGTTTTGAAAAAATGACTTCTCCACATTAAATCAAATAGTGACTTGTCATTCTGTATCTATCAAACAATTAGAGTCTCGATACATATAAATTTCCATCCATATAAATCCAAACCAAAAGGGATGTTGTCTAGTGACACCATCCCAAATCCCAAGAATATTATTGAGGAAATGATACTCTTTACATTCCACTACGTTAAAAACAAAAAGTTCAAAAAACAAAAAAACAAAACCCAAACCCAATCAAAACAAAACAAAAAAAACAAAAACACAAAAAAACAACATAAAAAAAAAAAGGTACACAGCTTCTTTGGAGGGAACCCAAGTTTTTATTTTATTTATTGTTTTCAATAATGTGTGTTGTGAGTTCAGGAGAAAATGAAGTAAAAGTGTTGAGAAAGGTAACTTATGTGATGCCAAGACCAAGTCGGCGATCTGCTGAGCATGCTTTGTGGACATCTCAATGTCCGCCTTCTAAGGGTTGAAAAATTGAAGAAAGTATATTGTCAATTTAAGTGATCAGGACTCCAATTGGAGATTCACCAAAGTTTACTAAGCGGACTCCATTTAGTTCACCAAATCATCCTTCAGGTTTGGTACCCATTTAGGTTTAATCGGTGAGTTTTATATCTTTCGGTGATAGCATGAATGTGTTCACTGATGTTACTCTCAGTCCGCCTAGTGGGTCTGAGTTAAATATTCCAAGAGTCTTTTGAGGTTAAAAAAGAAACCCTTTCATCTCTTTGTGCTTATTTCCATTCTAAACTCGCAATACCCACATTTTTATTGTTTGTGTGACTCCAGTGCGTGATTTCACTTGTTCGGAGTGCTTTGGATTGCTTGAACCCTATCTCCCTCAATTTGACACTTGATCCTATGTTTAATGTTAGGTTTTGAGCTCTATCTTATCATTTTGCTAGAAATTGTTGTTTGTGATATGGGATTAGTGTCATTTGAAGTATATTGTTGTTTTATTTTTATGGGTAATGCTAAATAGATCATATTGAAATGTGCCCATGAGTTATATAGTTGATTTTACTGCCCACAATTTGCTAAATTGACATATGTTGGTGAATAAGTTTTATTGAATCCTTGTTTGTATTGTTTTTATTTGAATCTGAATATGGGGAATATTGGATGTATATTAGTTTGATATCGAATCGCATGATTTTGTCTAATGATAGATGGAGTGACGACTTTCTTAAGGGAAAATCTTATTTTTTATAATACTCTGGGATATTTGGGAGATGTCTAAGAACCCATGGATAGAAAAACATGTGCGTGGATTGTAAAACACATTGAGAATTGCGTATTGTTGTGTATCATAGTTGAATTTGTGAAAATAGGCACTAGGGTGAATACTACATGTTCGGTAGGATTGTTCTAGCTCACTAAGGAAATTAGGTGAATCTCCTAGTAAGTTCAGCCCGCCTTCCTTGCTTGAATATGTGACCTGGGTACTGTCCTATTCGTTGGGCTTATCTTAGCTCGCTGAAACTCACTTGGTGTATCGCCAAATGGGAGTGGACATCACCTTTTGTGCATGTTCTTTTTTATTTTGCACTGTCACTTTCGATGGACTTGTCTTAGCCCATCAAAACTATTTCGGTGAATCACCAAGTTGGAGATGACTTCACCCATCTTACTTGAGATCTTTAAAAATGTGCATTGTCAACTTTGGCGAGCTCGCCTAGCCTGTTAAGCATACCACCTTCCCGATAGACGAGCCTCAAAATAAATTTTTGAAATGTGTTTCACTGGTTAATTTCAGCTAACCTTCACCAAATTTGGGTTAATTTAACTAACACCTTCAAATGAACCTGCTTTACAACACATTCCCTGCCTTCACCATAGAGGGCCATTTTTATTAACGCTCCCATTTTCGTACAATAAACCTAGTGTGAATAGTCCCGCTATTTGGATAGTGGATCTTGTTATTGGGCCAAACCAACTCCTTTCACAAATGGTGGTTACTATACAAATTCTTATAGTTGGCATTGTTGACAAATTTTAGGTGTACCATTTTTCTCATTAAAAATAAAATTTTTTGATTTAGTTTTTTCAAAAAGTAATCTTACTGTATGAAAATTTATTACTACTAGCACTTACCGTAGACTAAGATCTTCTGGATTAGAATTCATTGACGGCCCTAAATGCAGAATTTGTTTATTGTGTCTATGAAACACCGAAAGCAATCAGACTACTCTCATTTTACTATAAAACAATTCATACTTTTTCTGTTGTGATTAATTGTTTATGTATTTGTCTTGATCCTCTCAAAACATCTTTTTCTCTACTACACACAAGATATGACCTCTACTAACCGGATCTGATATCTCAATAAAAACCAATCATGATGCGTACATTAGATAGCATTTCCTCAAACGTTCTTTTTTTAGTTTCAGATCTATACGTTAAAGAATTAACACTTTATTTTTTTTTTATTATTTTTGCCCTTTTCTATTATTTTGGAGGTGAAGGAGCAATTTAAATACTTATTGATTTTCCACAAGAATGAAAATACCTATTTTTAATTACCTAATAAGTATATAAATAGTATATGTCTCATAGAAAATCGAACAACAAATATACTAATAGTTTTATCTTTAGCTAAATATGAATTTCATTTTGTTGTGCATGATTGCTATCTTACTTGTTTTTTTGATACCTTCAAAGTAATCAATTTCGCTCTGACTCAACCATAGCTATATTTATTTCAGGGAAAGAAATATAGATCACTAGATTACATTTGACAAGATATTTTAAACCCTCCTTGATTCACACGTAGAATTGACTATTTAAGCTTATTTCTATTTCTCTTGGCTCGCTAATTTATGGATAATTATTGATTCCCACAATAAAATAAACAGACAACAATTACAAATCTATTTATTATACCGAATAAGTATTTGCATGAAAGCAAAAGTAAAATTTATTATTAATTTATAATACTGCCACAACAATAACTACAAAAAAATATGACATGACATTAATGACATCTTTAATGTGCAAGGTCTTGTCCTGCTATGACCAATTCATGAATTGGTCTTTGTTCTAAGTTCAAGACGTTCAGTGAATCTCAACGAATGTTTTGGTGGCAGGTACTAGTACATCGAAGCCTTAGAGAGCCGCTGGACTCCAGACAAGCCATTACGAAGCGCCATCAGACCAGGTCAGGCGACCCGAAAGTTGCTCCGAGAAATCCTTTCTTTCTCGTCCACTCAGGGGTGTGCGGACACACCTGCGCGGATTACAGGTGACAGTGTTCATAGAACAGAAGGCCTCGCCCAAGGAGTGGAAGATTTGGATGGAGTTCTTCGCTCGTTTTTCTATTCTCTCTTATCTAGGCAGAGTCATAGCGCGTGATCTAGTGTATGCTTCATATCTTCAAACTATAACATAGTGACTTTAAGATTCATCCGGTTATCTTTGATTGCATTAGCCAACACATTTTTCTTTTTGGGTGATTTTTTTGTAAAGAGGAAAAAAAGACACTGTACTTGAAATCAACAACATGCTAATGAAATGGCAACGACTTTGAATTCACCAGAAACATAACAATTTTGAAAGATTTTGGTGTGTATATTGAAGTGTACAATTTGTTAATTTGTTTGTTAGGATTTCATATTGGCAACTAAAGGTACAAGAATAGATCAAAATGGTTGAGGTTGATTGGTATGTCCGACCACCCAAAATTGTATAGTTAATTTATTAAAATTTCAATAGAAAAAGATTTGGTAAGGGGGAGGGGTGTGTGTGTCAGGGTGGGGAAGGGGGGAAGGCAAAAGTATTTTAAGATCTATAGGGTTATTTTGAAAATAAATAGTTAGGGAATGAATATATATATTTATGAGGTAGATTTTTTTCAAAGAGAAGTTATGGTTTCCATTTAGCAATCTTTGGTGAGAAGAAACATGATCCTTCTAGGTTTAAACGGATGCATACAAATATTGATATATATGTTAGTAACATTGTTGAGATATTCCTTTAAACATTATATTTGACTTGTTATATTGTACATATGTGAACCCGTTTCAATCTCACATTTCTAACTTACACATCATTTTTAAGAGCATACGCGATTTGATTGTTGATTGATTTTTCTTCTTTTACTAGAACAAGCAAATGTGTCAGAATTTCCCCAAATTTTCTTGGGTGTTTCACATCAAGAACAGCCTAACAATTTTTACATGACACTTAGCAGGCAACGATTGATCGTGAAAGCACAGTCATTAACGCAGACGATAATGGCGAACTTACCGTCTTACAAAAGGAAGGTTGCACTTAATTGTGAGGTTTGTATAATTGAGATCTGCAAATTATTGTTCTTATTGTAGGAGGATCATATACTTATATAGCACTATCAATAATCTTGGTGTTATAAATTTAAATATCTTAAATGATATTATCTATATTCATTGTGCTTGCTTCAATACTTTGTGAAGATTTATGACCTTCCCCTCTCTAATATTACTAAATACATTATAAAAATGTGAATGTTGAAGAACTTAGAGATGATAATGGATTGCATGTTAGTTTCTGTAATCATCAATCAATCATAAAATAAAGTTCATTCGTGTAAAGTTGTGTTATCCAATTGGTCGACAATTGACAAAATATACTTTTCCAAACAAACTTGTTATGATTTCCTAATTATGCATGATTATGAAAAAGCTCAAGTTTTAAGAAAATGAGTCAATTTAATTGATTTTTACATGTTTATTTGCATTTGAGTATGAGTTCCATAAAATTGTGAAGATAAAATAATTAGAAAAAGACACAAGTATCCTTAACTTACGGCTGACACAAACCTCTAGATGGAGGCTTACACGAGCTGTCAAGGACTTCACGGCCGTAGTGGAACGACTAGTCATGATCCTTGCTCAGTGGCTTGGAGAAAAACTCCTTGATGCCTTTCCCCTCCACGCCCACCTTGATGAGCTGTCTTAAGGAGCACACTGCCTATTCCTTTACGGGCAGCATCATGAGTTGTGGTGCCTTTCATGAGGCATCTAAGGGATCGTGGGAAGGGAGACCATCTTTTCTAACCACTTGAGGGCTTCACGAGCACTACCACGAGTCGTAGTGTCCTCACGGCCCGTGAGGGGCTCCATGAAGGGTGCCTTGGCTCTATGGAGGGATGATGACATTGACTCTCTTTTCTTGATATCTGATTCTGTGGTGTTGCATTATCTTCCCATTGGGAACATTTTTCCTAAAATGAGATCCTAGATATCACATGAAGAAAAGAACTCTAAACTAGAAATCCATGCATACAATCACATAAATTTACATATCTGAGGAGGAAACATCAACTCCGCGCTAAATCAGTCCAAAACATTTATGCCTTACTTAGAATCCCCATATAAGTGACTTTAAGGACACTTGGGTCTTTTCTAAATATTTTATCTTGACTATATGTTGTTTTTCCTTACTTAGAATCCCTATATAAGTGACTTTAACCCCAAAACTTACCCATTCAAATCATTCTTTAAATTTACTAAAGAAGATCAAGTTCTTCCTCTCCAAAATATTTCTCTCTCTAGAACATGAAGAAGAAGGGTTGAACCTAGGGTTTCAAGGCAAGTCTCCAGTCCCACCAATGAATGCAAGCTTTTGGCATTGAGATATTATGGTTTTTTATCAATGGATTCCATTCATGGAGTTCTCAAATCCTATTTTATAAGTTAGTACTCCCCAATTGAGTTAAGTTTTTTCTTTTATATCATGGGTTCTATTAATTATTGATTTAATTGATGTAATTATGATCTCTTATGCATGAATTGATGAAATTGTATGGTTTTGTGATGATTCCCCATGAACCCATGCAATTCCGATGTTATCCAAATTATGATGATATCATGTGGATTTTGGATTATGAATGAAGAGTTTATGAAATTAAGCATCTTCTTATGAAATTTATGTAAAATATTTCAAGAATACTTTGAGGGTGAAGTACCAATGATATTTTTGTTGTGTTGTTGAATGGATATTCTCATATACAGATGAAAGCATGATTGTGAAAATTTTTCTCACGTAGTAAGGGTTATAAGGTTAAAAAGTCTTCTCACCTAAATGAATCAAATATAAGGAGCTATCCTAATGAATCCTAACTTGGATTGTTATTGAATGATACCATTCCATGGATGATTTATGACTTATGACCTAGCTTGGATTGAAGATGACGTGACCTTCCATGGATAATGAGAAGAAGTAAGAAAATGACTATTTTGTTGGATTTATGCTTAGTACCGAGTGGATATTGAGATAGAGCTTTCTCGTGAGTAGATTTCTGGTTTCTATAAGTAATCTCATTATCCCTTACATATGCGCCCCATAGGATGATTGTCTAGATACACATTAGCTAGTGAATTCTGCTCCCCATAGGATGATTGTCTAGATACACATTAGCTAGTGAATTCAACTAAGCTAGAAGTTCATGGTCCTTACCTTGGCAAGTAGAACAACCCTTTTCGGTGTGGAGACACTATGATTATGTTATAGATCACATCGTCTCTATGTCAATTAGGTCTACTTCCCATAATAATAATGAACTAAGATTACTTCAAGAAGTATCTCACATGTATTCAAGAACTTAAAGATGTTATATTGCATTGACCATGGTTTTATGACTTATGTTTTCTAATCCTTTTTATATCACGTTTTAGCTTGGTCATTACATGTCATGAAATATCCTATTTTAGCATGACTTATATGTTTATATGCATGACTATCATACTTGGTACATATTTTATACTAACGCATACTCTTGCATACATTTTTTCGAATATAGGGTCCGATATTCAGAGTTCTCAGTTTTGTGGCTAGAGGTTGACTTAAGAGACCAAGCTTTGGTGAGTCCTCATTCTTTGAGGTCGAATCTTCATTACTTTCAATTTCTTTCTTATTTTCATATTTTGGATATGATGTATGGTCTAGGCCCAAAATTCATTCTTATGTACTTGGTGGTTAATGAGACAAACACTTAGACTTCCGCTTACTTTTATAAAATGATTTGAACTCGAAATATTTGTTCATTTCCTATGTTATGAATGTTAATTGGCTTGTATGGGGACTCTATCGGTCTTATACATCATGTTACACCTAATGTTACCTTGGGTCGTGATAGTGACACATAGCTTATGAGACATGGGTATTCACCACTTGTCCTATCAATGCCAAAAGCATAAATTCCAAGAAAATAGTAATTAGTCTTAACTCATCTCAACATTCATGAGATATGTGTATTCTCCACTTGTCTTATCATTAGATGACATGGGTAATCTCCACTTGTCTTATCATTAGAATAGCTCCTTAACTTGATTCAATTTAGATGGGAAGACCTTTCAACCTTATGAATACTTTACGTGAGAGACCCTTTCACAATCATGTTGTCATGTATATGTGAGAAATTCTTTCACAAAATTAATGCTTCACTATAAAAAAGTATCTTAAATCATTTTCATCAACTTCATGAGAAACATGCATATCTTCATAAATTCATCTTTTAAAGTACAAAAGTTGTTCATATGATTATAGTCTAGAAATCATGGATTTCAAATGGGTTCATGAAATTCAACTTAGAAACAAGAAATTACTTCAATTCTTGCATAAAAAGACCTAACAATTATTAGGATCAAATTGTAAAAGACCCATGAAGATTGCAAAAACCCTACCTTCCTTTTTGGCGATTCCTACTATACGAATTGAAGAATTTCGGAACCTATAAGGAAAATTCCTCCATAGTAATACTATAATACCTTGATACCAAATAACTTGCAATCAATTGTGAATTCAAGACTTGACCTTGAAACCCTAGCCTCTTCCTCCCTCTTCTTAGAGAGAAAAATATTGGAGAGGAACTTTGATCAACTTTGACAATTTAGAAGAATGATTGGGTAATTTTGGGGGTAAAAATATCTATATAGGGTCTATAATAGAAAATAAAACGACATTGTATTGAGTTAGAATAATTAGGAAAAGACTCGAAATTCCTTCTGAAAATAACTGTTGACCTTTGTCAATGGTGGGGACGTACGTTCCGTGGGCTCATCTACAAACGGTCCTGGTTGACCGTCGATGGGTCCATAAACTTGTTTCTTGGGCCCTTGACTGAGGGGACCCATGTATAGTCCGTTGGTCAACCAACGATCCGTACATGACCCCCGTGAGCCAACTGAAATTTCTTAAAAAGTCCCACTAAGTCTAACAGTCACCTAAGAGACTTATTTACAACTCGTACATTTGATGACAGATCAACCTGGCGAACGTATAAAAGTGTTGGACTTGATAATTTTAGGAATTTTTTACCCTGCCATCCACTGCTCCACGTACGGACCGTTTACCAATCCACGAACCGTTTGTTGTTGTTTGGTACTAGCAATAGTTCCAGGAAAATTAGCAATTTTTTCGTCTTTTCACATTTGAGGTGTAACATAGAAGTACGACCATCTACAAGTGGTCATATATATATATCTTTTGAATTATTCCAAAAATATTTTAGTTTTTGTTTACAAATTGATCTAGTTTTAAGCCCCCCTCAAGGTGATGGCGGACGAATATCATTTTTTTCAAACAATGTTGATTTAACATCGAATTTTTATCTTACATAATGACTACTAGACCTTTCACATCAACATGACTTACAATGTCAAGTATGAAAAATAGATTGTTTTTGCCCATTATATGCATGACAACAAATTCAAAATTTAAACAGACTTGACATTTATTAAGAAAACAAAGTATAAATCTCTTCTGCTGATAACCTGTAATCATTAGGGTTGTGAAAAATCAAACTAACCAATAAACCCAATCATAAAAGTGTTATTGGTTAATTGCTATTGGGTTATTCGATTCATGGTCTTTAATGATTTTTGTAAGAAATAATTATCGGATTATTGGTTCGACATTGATTTTTAATTTTGGATTATTCAGTAAATTGATAATCCATTAAGATTGTAGTAATTTACTACTTTTACCTTTATAAATATTAAATATTAATTTCAACACCTACTAGTTACTGTCTTTGCTATTTAGCCTCCAATTTGGATTTCACAATGACTTTGGGCTCACCATTTCTTATAATACAAAATGTTAAAACCTAAAGTAAGAATCATAATCCTCTTAATTTCTCTTTTTGTTACACTTATATTGTCTTTTTCATGTTTGTTATTATATTTTTATTTTATGAGCATTTTTGAAGTTATATTATTGTCTAGTCGCATTATTTTTCTTACAGAAGTCTTATACTTTTTTTATAAGTATTTTCTTATTGGTTAAACCAAAAATCAAAAATCAAACCATTATGGAAAAGAATGATAAATAAACATATCTTATTAATTTGTTATTGTTATAAACATATTGTGTTATAGCGAATGTCTAATTATGTGGAGTCCTTGTAGGATATGGTTAAGAATACTACTTGGGGACCAAGTAAGGGTTTCCCTATAAATTAAGGGTTTTCCTTCATTGTAAATAAGTTTTGTGAAAGATCTATGAATCCTAAATACACTTCAAGAGAAATAAGAAGTCTTTTCCTTTCTCCCTACTTTCTTCTTCTTCTATTCATATAGTTTTCATAAATTAACCGCGTTATCAGCACGATTGTTCTATTCTTAAAGACTTATGAAGAAGATGGGAAAAGTCAAAGAGATCTTGCATAAGTTATGGCAATCAAGATTCTTTATCTTCAAGGTATTATTTAATCTTTTATGTATAAATTAATTTTGTGACAGTCTGGAGGTACCGATTTAAAGTAAGTATTTAAATAGCTTGGTTGACATTTTATAACGTTTAATTTTAATCGATTGGGAAGAAGAATTTCTTAATTTATTTTGATAATTAATAAGCAGACATTTAGTGAACGGTTATGTTTTTCAATCTTTATAGGAGGTATGTGATCTATTACTATATTTATTACTACTAATGTTATTATAAGAATCAATAATCTTATTGTGGGGGTGGTGTAATTATAATGTACGATCATATTAATGGCATCAAAAGTGGTAAAATTACAATTAGTTTGAAGGCTTGAGTTGAGCCTCATTGTGGGTAAGACGATATATTTAAGTTTATCACACCCAAAAGAATAAGACGATGATTTATGTCCTAATCGCACAACGAATGGTAAGACATTGGGTTAAAGTCCTGATGCCCCATGATGATAGATATTGGGGTAAGACCATCAGTATGACCTAACACAGGTCTTTTATATGGATAAGACATTGAACGTGAGTCTAAATGAACCATATTGATAAATAATAATGACTAAATAAAACTAACGTGGTTTAGATGAAGAGTCCATGAAATTTACTGAATTTACTCATTACAAAGTGAAATGTTTGTATTGATCCGAATCTGTCTGAAAGAAGACAGTGATTGAATAATTCCCTAAATATGAAATGCGGTCTAAAGCTATCATAATTTGATCAAGCTCACATGTTTTTGTGTTTCCTTCAGGAAGTAATGAGAATTCTTATAATGCTATGGAAATTTCCATTCTCTATAAGGAATGAGGTGTAAGCCACCATGCTAGGCATGAAAAGATTGTCGAACATTGGTCAATGAGTGGTATCACCAAGAAGGGCCTCTAAGTTTCAGCTTTTTTATCCTTCGGGCTTGTATTGTACAAGAATCATGCACTTTAGGCACATTTATGGTAAATAGAGTTACTAATTCCAATACTTTCTTATTTACCCATCGTTAGTCTATAATGTTTAAGACTAATTATGAAAACTTAAAATGGCAGTATGTGAAGAAACTAAAAATTCTTCTAAATGGTGAATTTTCTTGTACTAACTGTTAGGCAGATGCAAGCTAATTTGTAGACCCCATAAACGAATTGAATTGAATTTTTTTTTTGCGTTCTAATCTATGAACTGTATATAGATATTCGTGGACCAGCAGCCACCACTTGATTGTTTTAGATCTTTAATGCTCCCAACAAATATTTTTTTCTATATGGTCTCATGTGTTTCTATTATTATCCGCAACATTGATGTTGCCAAAATGTTGCACAAATAATATGTTTTATGCACAATTTTTCTTCAATTAGTTCATTAAATGATGGAATCCGCGACGCCCTAAATGATAGAAGTAAAATTGAAGAAAAAAAATCGAAAACATACTCTCGAGTATTAAAGTTGAACTTTGTGTTTTGTCATATCATCGTAAAAAATTGAGAATTTACTAAAGTAAAAATGGCACATGACATAATAAACTGGAGTTCATGAGTACAACTATTTTATTAGTTGGCATGAATAAATTGGTCATCCCAAAGATTGTGCCTACTTGAGTAATGGACATACATTGAAAAACCGAAGATTCTTCTCGAATTCTTTACGCTTCTTGTTCTCGTGAGAACGTGATTGGATCAACTAAAGTTTAGACTAATGCCCAAAATTTCTGAAAAATACAAAAGGGGATAGGAGGCCTGTTTACCTATCATGTGATATGATAAAAGATGCTCAAATAAAAATAATCACATGTTCATTTGTTTCAACTTGCACTGTGACATTCGCAAAATTTTATGTGCGAAGATAATTGAGCTACACTAAAGCACAACTTTCAAATATGAAATCAGATAATCATCTTGATAATATTGATAAATATAATAAGATGATTGACAAAGTGTCTTATGAAATTAAAGTTTTCATATGTTTGATCCTGAAAATATGATATTACATACAAACATAATTGTAATGACTCAAACCAATAAGTTATGATCAATTTTTTTGTTAATTTGGTTTAATGGTTAGGGACCAAATAGTTTTCATCTGATAATTTTGATGGTGCATATATTATTAATTAATATACTATGATGCACAAAGGATAATTCTCCAAAAGATTGAGATATATGTTTTATTGTTGTCTCAACATAAGGGGGAGATTAGAAGCAACCACAAAAAGTTTGTAAATACTCTATTGAATTTCCCTTAAGGGAAAGTCTAATGACCTGCAGAAGCCCTGGATGACTAATCAATCTAAATAAAATAATCTCGAAAAGGGGAGGATCAAAAGAATCAAAATGATCATAATAAGGAGACAATGTGCTCCCTCTTGGATAGCCCCTACGACATAACACTTTTAATGAACCCTCATGAGGGGATAGCTACTATAAATAATGAGTGTTAGAATCTCATACTTTGGTCGTATTGTTAATCAATGTAAAATGTTATCTCTTTACCAATATGTTTGATACATAGCGCGCAATATTGTAAAAGATAAATATGCTGATATGAATTCTACTCTATTAAATTAGCGTGTTTTAGAAATAATTCTCAAGTCAAAAGTGGAAGGGATGCATCTTGGTAAGCTAAAGCTTATTTGACTTGCAATCTGACACTAGAAGATGTCATACCTCTACTATTAAATGTTGTTACTTGATAAATTGATATAAAACATATCGAATGGGGTTCAAATCTAACATGAATACAGGTTTTTTGGCAAAACTTGTTTATCATCCTAATAGGATTAAATCGATTCAAATGCATAGAGCATATAAAGTATTATTATGCAAGTGGATGACTAAATTGGAATCTGGCAATAAATTATTTTGCTTAAAGAAGTTTAGTAAGAACTTCCCTTCAGAATCTTTGACCTGAAGGGAAGATTTTATAAAAGCAGGAAGAAGAAAACATTTTCGGTCAGGTTTTCCTACACTCATAAGCACCCAGAATAGTTATATCAACATGCAAGAGGTCCTGTTCAAGTATATTTGTGTTGTTTATTACCAATCTCTACCAACTACAACTTTTAAGAATGGTGCAGAGCTTTAAGAAATGGAAGATTCTGTCTCTGATTGATTTGTCCTAGGGGGAGTTAATACGCATTTACCACTTTTCCTCACTAAGATTTTGGTCCCACTGTATTTTTTCTTGTAAGGTTTTTAATGATGCATCCATAATGCGTATTATTAAATATGTGTACTCTTTTTCTTTCACTAGATGTTTTTCCTATTGGGTTATATCTAGTAAGGTTTTAACGAGATACATAATCTACCGACATTCAAGGGGGAGTGTTATAAATATATTTGTGTTATAGTGAATGTCTAATTATGTGGAGTCCTTGTAGGATATGGTTAGGAATCTTACTTGGAGACTAAGTAAGGTTTTCCCTATAAATAAAGGTTTTCCTTCATTGTAAATAAGATTTGTAAAAAATCTATAAATCCTAAATATATTTCAAGATAAATAAGAAGTCTTTTCTCTTCTCCCTACTTTTTTCTTCTAATTTCATATAGTTTCATAACAGTTATTGATTTAAGGTATTTAAAATCCAAATAATCCGACAATACATAAAAATAAACTGATCATGTAGAACCCTATTTGTCCTGAAATAAATATATGGGAGACATATAGAAAGAGAGTCGTATATTTAAATTGATTGATATTTGTATTTAGTGTGAAATAGAAAAGGTCAGGAGAGGCACGTCTCGTTGCGGGTAATGTGCGTAACGGCATTTGTTCTGCAGCTAAATCTGTCATATAATCATCTTCTTCCATGTCCTTGGCACAAAACTACACTATAATCAATCACATTGTTGTTTGAAAATGTGTTCACTACAACTTCCAAATTGCAGGGTTTTCAACGATACTGATTACAGGTTGCAGAAATGTGTGGTTTTCGATGGACGGTTTACCGCTAGTTCGGCAGTTAAACGACGACAGTATCGGCCGATTTCTGTTATGTCTCGTTCACCTTTCAACATGAATTTGAATGAGTATATGGACGTTACACTTGTAAAATCGCTGGGTATTCGCCAGATTACTGAACAAATATATGTGGGATCGTGTATACAAAAGGAATCACATGTGGAAATGCTGTCAGATGCGGTGAGGCTATGCTCTACTTTTGTGGGTTGAACATAATTTATTTTTTCCCTTTCTATTTCACAAGTAAAAAGTACAGATGTGGTGCAGCTATGCTATTGTGGCTTGAAATAATTTATTTTTTCCCTTTCTATTTCATCAAGTATATACAACTGATATATCTCTAGCTTTTCCAATCCATATAGAATTTTGATTTTGCACACTAACTGAGACTATCTTTAACCAATCCTAGTAGCAGGTCAAACAGAAACAATGAGTGTGTATATATAAATAAAGTACATCAATGGTTTTATATGGTGAAGTACTCAGCCTGCAAATGGCCTGCAGCTGTGGTTTTCATGAATATGTATGGTTGGCCAAGAACCCAAGACCATATAAGCGAGTTTGATTATCCAAATTGGGACACATGTAGTTGATTATGAAATCAATATACATGACAAGCAAAAGCTGTGGAAACTGGAATGCTTATGGATGTACTGACAACATATTTACTAGTGTTTATCTTAATATGATATGGAGACACATTATGCAGTGTTCCTCTGCAGAATTAATTATTGCTTGCTCATTTGCTTACACTAACCCAGACATCTGCATCAGGATAATTGTTTCTTGTTCAGTTACTTACAACTAACCCAATGAGTATCTGCATTAGGGGATCACTGCTGTGGTGAATTTTCAGACTGGGGTCGAGGCTGAAAATTGGAGAAATAATGCCAACCTAATCAATGAATCGCACAGAAGGTGGCAAAAGGTGGAGGTTTTGTCACTTAGGTCGCAGGTCCAAGCCTCACACAATGCAAAGCGAAGTCCGGTATTTAAGTGGAGAAGGGTAGAGGGGCGGGCCCTTTATAAAAAAAAAAAAATCAATGAATCGTGCCAAAGGTTTAATATCCTTATGATCAACTATCCTATAAGGTAATAAATGGCTTACTTTTTGAATTGCAAGTTTCGTCAATGAGCTAACAGTCTGTTCTTATCTTTTTACTTCTTTAAGAGAAGTCTATCTTTTTGTTATATTGGAAATGTGATGGTGATGCCTGTATAGATGCATCATTTCCTCTTCAGAAGTTTTACATTTATCACAATCTTCTTTGCATATTGAGACTACAATTAATGAGCATGATCTTATTCCTTTACATCGGGTTTTGCTATGTAATCCTTCTGCATATTAATTTCTTTTGCAGGGAAGGAGATTCATTTCACATGAGGAAGAGACTTCCTTTTTGTGTTGGTCTTCTTCTACGCTTATTGAAGAAAAACCACAAAGTCTATGTGACTTGTACAACTGGTTTTGATAGGTCCCCTGCTTGTGTAGTAGCTTATCTACATTGGATGACAGATACTTCTCTTCATGCAGCCTATAATATTGTCACTGGGTTGCATTCATGCAAGCCTTACAGGTTCTTCTCCCAATTCTCATATATCTTCAGTTCCATTCTTTACTTTAGGGGAGGCCTTGACTGGATAAGTACTTGCATGTGTATGACGTTACAAAGGACATAATCAGGGGAGGGTCAACAGACTTGATGTCTTAAAACGAAAATATATTTAAAAGACATAGAGTTTTCTCATAAAAAATAAAAATAAAAATCCATATGATAATGTATACAAAAGAAGGCCACATGGTTTTAATCTAGTGGTGAGAGGCAATATTTAAGTATGGGCTAGGTGCACGTCATGATATCAAACTCTCCCATATATAAAAGTCTGGTGTTTAAGTGGAAAAAAGGTAGATAGGCCACATTGTTTTAATCTAGTGGTGAGAGGGCAATATGTAACTATGGGCTAGGTGCACGTCATGATATCAAACTCTCCCATACATAAAATTCTGGTATTTAAGTGGAAAAAGGTAGATGTGTAAGCCCATTATCCTCTGAGTTTTAAACCTTTTGGGACACTTTCCTTGGGGAAATCATCATAAACAGGATGAAAAATTAGAATTGATAAGAAGGTAATTATAGTAGTTAATTTAATAAGGGAAGATTTGTCTTATTTACTCACCTAATGGGACAACCTCTACCAAAAATTTTAATAAACATTAAAATTAGACATCTTTTTGTTAATATTTACATAAATTATATGCTATATATACAATACTTCATATTTTTGGGGCCTTTAGTATTTAGGTGCTTGAGCTAAGGGCTTCATTTGTCTTACCCTACCGTGGGCAGAATTAAAGGTATTCTAATCGAACTTCATTGGATTCTAAAATAGTAAAACATGGGTATTAGTACACCACATGAGCAGGTGAGTGTTGGAAGCAATGTTGCTCAGACTCTTTATAAATGGCGATGGATGTGTGTTATCCTCCAAACGTAGTGTATTTTTGAAGGATCCGACACAGGTGCAACATCAGTTTTGGAGAGTCTGAGCAATATAGGTTGGAAGACAGCTGATGTATACAAAATATCATAATTTTGAAAGTTTGCTGTTATCATTTTGCATATGCAGACATAACATCTTATTAAGCTCACCGTCATGATCCCTACCTTATCTTTTGTTTCTTTGTCCTTTCTTACAATGAACATTCTCAATTTACTTGATCCAAAGCATATTGGTCGCAGATCAGCCATTGTCTGGGCAACATGGGATCTCATAGCTATGGTAGAAAATGGTGTACATGATGGGCCTGCAACACATGCCGTAACATTTGTATGGAATGGGCACAAGGTAATCAATTTTATCATCTCCATGTGCTTGTTGGTGATATCCTCAGATGTTTGTATGTATAAGAAAATCAGCAGTGAAACTGAACCCAGATTTTATGTTGCACTCTTTTCTTGACCCTTTCCTCAAAGGTCAAAACTGATTCTTGGAATGGATGTTGATACTCGGTGTTACACTGTTGTCTGCTTCCATATTCATTTTAAATTGGGGTATTTACTTGTAAGTATCTCTTTGCATGAAATTTTTGAACAGGGGGAGGATGTCTACCTGGTTGGAGATTTTACAGGTAACTGGAAAGAACCAATTCAGGCAGTCCACAAAGTTGGTCCAAGATTTGAGGCTGAAGTTAGACTTTCACCAGGAAAGTAAGTTTCGCCTCTTCCTGTCAGCCATACATGTCATGGCGATTGTCAAGCTTTTATAATGATTTCCTTCTTCAGTGTGGAGTGTTGAATTCTCTTTTTCTAATACGTTTTCCTGAAACAAGTGACTTAGTTTTAGCTACATTCTTCTTGTCACTAAAGTGACTCTCCACTTTAAATTTGTAGCCCTGCATGCCATAGGCTAAATGGCTAATGTTGTCAGTTGGAATCTCCCTTACATGGTTCCATTTATCCAATATGAATTGTCTTTGTCCCCTCAACCTTTCCAAATCTAAAGATCACCCTTCTGCTTCTTTTTCCTTCCTGAAGTTGTTCCTTTGTGGATATTAATATTGATTTTCCTGTTTTTACTCTATGGTATATTTTGTTGTGTATGAAGTATTATGCTTGTTTATCAGGTACCTATATAAGTACATTATTAGTGGAAATTGGAGGCATTCAACCAATTCACCAACTGAAAGAGATGAAAGGGGAAGTCTCAATAATGTAATTGTTGTTGGTGATGTTGCCAGTGTCAGGCCTTTGATACCACACCAAAAGAAGGTCAGTTAAATTTTGTATCCTTCCCTTAAAAAAGACATATGAATACATTTTCTCATTAATATCCTTGCCCGATTAAGCATAAAATAGTGCGACATTCTGTTTTACTAATGATGTAGCATATGTCTCTTTTCCTGATAAATTTGAATTAGGACGCAAATATTATGAAGGTGATTGAAAGGCCATTGACAGAAAATGAACGGATCATGCTGGCAAAAGCTGCTCGATGTGTCGCATTCTCAATCTGCCCAATAAAGCTAGCACCTAAATAGATGGACACACTACATTTCAGTCATCATAGTCGCATATCCAGTTGTCTTCTGCAATGAAGAAGTCAGTAGAAATGGCCATTTTAACATTTTTGTAATGCAAACCCATCCCTCCACTTGAATTGAAGCTGTATATTGTCATGCAATTTCGAGGTTGGGCAAGTTATAATGCTCATGTCCATTGCACTTAGTCATTTTATCATCCCCATAGATCTTATCTGCTTTGATCACTGACTGATCCTTCGACTAGATATTTTCCACGGTTGAATAGCTCAGTTAATTGCTGTATATCTGTGTTTAATGCATACACATTTACATGGACGTGTGGATGTGTAATTGCTGTTTTACTACGCAAAAATACTACTCTTCACTGATTTTTCATCATTTTCAGTCAACACTGTCTGAACAAATTTAAGTTTCTACTAAGTGTGCCCAAAGATAGAGAAATGTCATATGCTTGATATGTAATGAAGGGGAATAACATTTTGTCACTTCACATTTCATTCCACTTGAATTATGACTATACCATCACAATTATAATTGGATACATTTTTTTTAAAAAAAATTGAATATTCTTTTGTTTTCTTTCTTATTTAATACAATCACACCATTTATACAATTATTATTGCAAAAATATTTTTCTCTTTCTTCAGTCGTGGTTGTTTTTATCTAAACCAAAAACGTTATCGATCCTATCAATGAGTTTCAATGAAAACGCCCAATTTGCAATATCTTTAGTGATGCTTATCACACTCTCAATCGTTAACTAATTAAATTTTGATGCTAATTTTTTAGGAGTAATAATTTATTATCTAATTCATATGTTTCCTACCATTAAGGATATTTCTTACCAATTTGACACAATTACTATTCTAAAAATATTTTTCTGTCTCTTCAATTCCGTTTTAATTCAAGTGGGTAGATTCAAAAATACCCTAACATTGGTTCATTAGTTAATGATACCCTTGCCGTTATAATGAAGTCATTTTTACCCTACAGTTACTAATTTCATCATTTATACCCTTCTATTAATTCCCAAATTGATTCAAATTAACCCAATTTTTTTAAAATGGCCCATTCCCATTTTAAACCCATGTTTCGACCCGTCTAAAAACCTAACCCAGATACTAAACCCATTTTCCTAAATGGAGTTGAATGTTTCGTTCACAGGCATCTCTAGCAAGCTGCGTGATCCACTTGGTACATTCAGATCAGTGAAAAGATTGTCAATCTATGGATGTCAATTCTCTGATTTTATTCCTGCTTCCATTGGCAATCTGTTACGACTCGAGAGCACCCCCTAGTTGTAACCGACGTATTCAACCTCGAAGAGGTTTTATACAAGCCTCTTAACATTCATTCATCACATAGGTATGAAAAGTAGTGTAGAGTTAAAACTTTTCACAATAAAGTCAATAAGGAAACTTTTTTATAAAACGTAAGAAGAAATAATTCTCATCATAAGCCATCTCAGACACATCTCATTCTCATTGGATCACAACCCTTACACTGAAAGAAATATACTAGTCTTATACAAATTCATAATGAAAGAAAACTAGACATAACATCCATACCCTCGAACATATGAGGTCATAGCACGAGTCTTGAGAGAACAATATAATTTTCAAGTTTCAACTCTAAGATGCTCACTTTCCACCACCTACACTTGTACAAATAGAGAAAAATATGGAGTTAATACAATTAAGCACTAAGTATTGCAATCATGCAAAAGCATGCTTTAAAGAGGACATTTTAGGTGAAATATATTTTTCATGCTATTTTTATAAAAACTTCATGAACCAAGTGTAAAAGACATCATACAAGTCAATAATCAACATACAAGGTAATATTCCCTTAATTCTCAACATATGACCATATTCATTAAGTAACCCATTGACCATTTTGGATTTTTATCCAAAGTTATCCTAAGACCCACCTAGTTAACACATAAAGTTTCCGCCCATACAACCTCTTCATTACACACTCCTTAAGACTACCAAAGATAAGGACATTGCCCTTCCATCACAACACAACAAGTCTATTCATTACTAGAGATACTAGAAGAAACATTCATGCATTTAAGAACATCACATAAAGACCATCCCTAGAATAACTCTAAGTTACATTAGTACAATGTGAAAGTAGCATCCTATTCTACTAACTCCCGCTTAGTGCTCCTTTGGAACCACCCTAGACTAGTCACATCACATTCAACAAGTCCTATAACCTTCATTAACATTATACATAAGACCAACTTGCTTCATTAAACATAATATAGAAACCATTCATTCATTAACACTACAAGGACACACCAAGACTCCCTCCAAATGCCTATTTGTGCAATACATAGATGACGTCCTATTCCACCACTTACTGATACGCTCAAATTACACCTCCATAAAGAAGTATAAGCGATTGTATCAAGTAAAGAACTCAACTAGTAGGTTGGGGTTGATCCCACGAGGAAAATAGTTTAAACTTAACTTCAATGTACAATACTTCTATTTAGTCAAGTTCTTTCCGAAAACAGGTAATTAAAGGTTTTTTTTGAAACAAAATTCTTGAATATCTCTAAGTAAAACAAGTAACATAAGTAAAGATTTAGTTTTTATCAAGTTGTGAGAGAAACTAGGGTATATGTGCTCCCTATAGGTTCATAACATCGTATTCCTAGCTATAACAATTCTTCCCTAGTATTTTCCATGCAAAGTGATAAGTTAGATATCTCTAAATTCTTGGTCTGACATTTACAGAATTTCACCCCGTACCTTGGTCCAGCTATGTGTGTCTAAGCTACTAACCCTTACCTTTACTTCATATTAAACATCATATTCGATGTATGACTTAGTTATTACTTCGTACCAATCGAGACTAGCCTATTAGATAGTATCTCACTAAATCTATGTTGACAATTCTTTTCCTATTAACTACCTCCTTTGTCCGGCAAGTAGACATAAGGCGAGTTCTAACGTGTTCACTCGTTAAAAAAACTTCTAAACAAAAGAATTATCAATGCATGCAATAACCTATTTGAGAATTGTTATTAAGCTAGATTTACTTTGTTAATCGCCCATGGTTCCCACAATCCTAGTTTTGAATATAGTTAATCATGTATAGAAAAACACAATTCATAGTAGATACACAATAAATCATGAACTTACTTTGACCAATTTAAAGAAAATCCAGAAATTCAACTTGAAACAACAAGAAATCACTTCAAAACCAAATCCGGAAATTTGAATTAATGCTAAAGTTGCAAGAATCCTATCTCCAACAACAAACTATGAAAGGTAATAGAATCAAACCCCAAAATGAGGTTTTATACCCTATTTTTAGAAAACATTATCCTAAATTAAAATAAATTAAAATAAGAAAAGTTTTCCAAAAATGCGGCTGTAGTCGACGACCCCAATAGACTGTTCGTGGATTAAACGACGGACCACCAACTACCTCCGTCAGTCCAGACTTAGAATAATTTTTCGTCCCTCAGATGGTATCATCTTTGAATCAATCGATGGACCAACAACACGGTCCGTTGACGCATCTACGGTTCATCGATGCCTTTTGTTTCTCCATCCTTAGAATTTCTCCAACTTCGGGTACTGGGACTATCTCTAATCTCATCGATGATACAACAAGTTGTTCTGTCGATCAATCGATGAACCGTTGATCCTCTCTGTAGTCCCACACTGGTTAGGTTTCCTCGAGTTTCTCCATTTGCTTGAACTTCAATCGACGGTCACCACCTATGGACCGTCGATAGAACTACGAACCGTCGATGGCCTTTGTGGGTCGCTTCTGCACTTTATTTCAGCTTCCTTCTGCATTTTATTTCTGGACATCTTTCCTGCAAAACAAACATAAAGATATGTTAAAACTACTACAAAAAAGGCTCTAGACACAAACAACTCTTAAGGAAAAAGCATTGAAAACACCGTTAAACCATGGTACATCAACACCCTCAAATTAAATTCGTTGTTTGTCCTCAAGCGACACACTTTGACTCAAAACAACATTTGTACAAAAGTATACTATTTAAAGCTTTCGCAGTCACATGACTTTCAATCCTGACTTCCTCTTTGCTTTTGTGCATGCTTACGCTCTTAGGTTCGACAAGCAAACTCATGTGGATCATATCATGACACTAACTCACTATGCACCGATACATCTACTATTTTGCCTCTCACCAAGGTACCAAATTTCCGACATTGCAATTAGTGCCCTCACTTCAGAAGAATTCCTCCTTTTTCGCGCAGTGATTTTAACTTTGCGTACAAGGATCTATATTCAACACTCACACTAAAAAACAAGTTCATACATAGCTAGTAGTTGTCGCCATATGTTTGCCCTTATTTTCACTGCATAAGTTCACCACAATAGACTTCTAGGATCACGATAGGACTTTCTTGGCTTGTAATGTAGGTTCAGGGTTAGGTATGGTACATATGGGTACATTTCAGTGACTTTTTGACCTAATTTACATTATGACCAAGCTTCCTACCTTTTTCATTGTCTTTTATGCCCTACTTTTCTCCTCTTTTCATCTTTGTCTTGCTTTAGCCTTTCTTCTTTGTGGATATGACTCTTACCTCATTTTGTTCACCTTTTTTCTTTCTTTTCTCTACTTTTTCCATTTCAACTCATTTTTTAAATTATTTTTTTAATAATTTTTTTTCAATTGACAATTTTATCGAGGAACATTTTTTGCTCACTTTCTCTTTTCTTTTCCACATTACACTTTTTTCATACCCAAGTTCGGGTGATCACTCATAATAGCTACCCTCAACTTCTGGTTTTGCCATGAGTTGAGGTACACATTACCCAACGTTGGGTCAGGGCCAAGATGAGGCCAGTTTCTGTATTATCCACCCTCAACTTAGGCTTTTGGCCTAGGTCGAGGTGCACATGTCCAAGGAGGGACCAGAACCAACACATTAAACCCAGGAAAGGTGAGATGGTGAAGAAAAGAAAGGTTTATGATAGGGTCAACAAATTTGGATAAAAAAAGGGTAAAACTTTTATTTGGTTCACTTCATTTTAGGCTAGATGTTTGCTAATTCGAACAAAGGCCTATGATCCTTTTCTAGTCGTCTAATATAGATTCCTTTTGCACGACCAACCGGGCAAGTTCTAGCCCAGTACCAACAATTGAACACTCAAACTCCTCGCACTCTTTTGACACTTCATTGCCCTATCAGATTATCAGATTTCCAAGTTTAGGTGTTAGTTTGAGAGTCATGCAGTGGCTACCTGTCTATGTCATGATTACAACCAACACACTTAACTCATTTTAACCTACTCATGCAAGCATTTTCTTAGGAAGAGATATCATTCATACTTAGTCATCATGCTTCATATTTCATGCTTTTATACTTTGTACAAGTTACAACATGCTGGTTCAACAGTAAAGTAATCAGTCTCTTGGGGCGATAGAACATAAGCAAGAAAACCCCGAAAAGAGGATCGTGAGTTGGAATACTCAGACTTCACCCTAACACTCACTTTCCATTTACCCCACCCCCAAAAAATAGCATGTAATTGTCCCCAATGCATCAAAAGAAATGCAAGTATAGGGTGGTAGGTGAAGCAAACCTGAGGCGCATAGCGCCGATGAACACTCAATAAGTAGGCGGGTCTGGTTGCCCGAAACCCACAACCACAGTAAATGGAACACTCAATAAGTAGGCGGGTCTGGTTGCCCGAAACCCACAACCACAGTAAATGGGTCACCCTTAATGGTGCCCACAACAATATCAGCACCATCAGTGGTGCTCCTCTCACCATACTCCAATCTGGAACTAGACACCCCAAGATCTATCTCTCGAGCCCTCATCTAACGGGTCTCCTCATCAATCAAAGAGGCTCTCCTCGTAGCCTCAAGGTCTGTTTGCTCCTTCTTCCTCGCACGGGCATCCTCTCTCTCTGTTGTTCAGCTAGAACGATGCCTCTTGGAACGACAACGTGGCTCAGGCAGCGACTCAATAGGGGTTGTGAATAGTGCAACAACCACAATTTCCTCCGCTAGCTCGAAGGGTGCAGTATCGAGCTCAGTCCCCATCATCTCTAGAATGTTGTCTACATATGCCTGCAAACTCTCCACATCCTCCTAAAGAGTAGTCAAGTCAATTGAGGGGGCTGGGTGTGCAAGAACCCGCAACTCAAATGCATCAAGACACTGGTGAACCACCTGAATCTTATACTTCGTCTATAGGGCCACCCTCTTCTCAATCCGGTCCTTAGCCTCGGCGATGGACTTTTGCATCCAAGTCTATATGTGATGCAGCAGGGTGGCCATCTGGGCCTCTAAATTCTATAACCTCTTCAATAGGACCAATGATGCAGATGGTGGAGTAGACTAGGAGGAACTGGGCACTCTACTAGTGGCATGGGCGAACTCCGCTGGGTGGTATCAGCGGGATGTGAATTGGAATAGTCAGCCTCTTGAGCTAAGTCTACCGTGTCCACCAAGTTTTCACCCAATGGCTACAACTCAACTCTGGGCAATCTCCGCCGTGCCGCTTTATTGGCCTCATCCCTGATGAGACCTATATCAACTGTGCCACCCGGAGTGCGAAGTGTATCATAGTGCCAAACGAGCACTTCGGCATCCCTGCATAGATAGAGATCAGACACGCGAATGGGTAAGTACTGGAGGAATTGAAATCCCTCTCACGTATCACTGTGATCAATAGCTTCGCAAAGTCGATCTCCAAACCTGCCATCAAGGATGCTACAAAAACCGCTATATCTCAAGTAAGAATATTATCTGCTGCCATCGGATATAGGCAGTGGCGGACAAAAGCCAGAAGAACTTGGCTGTGAAAGTGAGGTTGGACTTTTTGATCAATACTTTTGGGTCTATCACCCAATCTTCCCCCTCACTGTTGATGGATAGGTGTTGAGCAAGCCACCTCTTACCTGTCTCTCTCTGCTCCACAGTCCTCTGAAATCGGCCACTTTTGACCATATCCCACGTTCAATCAAACTTTGGATTCAAGATTACCCGAGTAATATCAATGGAGGTGCCATCCATGAAACGACAGATGATGACCAGAGAAATATCCACCCGGCAGCCCCGAACTAGCACTGTGGTAAGTGGGTCTTATTTGGCGGGTCTCGCCCGCCTATCCAAAGAACCGCTGAGAGTCGCCACATAGTACACGTATAACTATCCAATAATCTTCTCTCTACACGTCCCCAGAATCCTAGACATGCACTCGAGCTTGTGGCGGGTGAACAATATCTGCAAATCAGGGACTGAGTGAAGACTCTTCGTAAGAACTCTACGCTCGACCGTCACCAATCAGGTCATCACTCCCTTGTCATTTAGCATCTTGGCGTCCCTGTAGACCTGATATTGACCATCTACGCACCACTGATTTGGTCTCTTCAGCAACCGGTGCAGAGACATCTGCCTAGGGTGCCAGGGCAGACTCTGAGCTAGTAGACTTATCAGACGAGGCTTGGCGGGAAGGTTCCTATGATTTAGTTGTTCCATTTGATACAGAACCGGCAAAAATTGCCTCATTCGACCCTGAAGAGTGGGTAAACTATGATCTTGATGCAGCTTCGGAGCCAGATGCTCCTTCAGAACTAGAGGAAGACCCATACGGTGTGCCCGTCAGTGTGCGCTCCTCATCAGACTAGGAGGTAGTGACTACACTGGAAACCACCTTCTAGGGCGTACCTCGAGTGGCTCGTGCAGCTGGTGTAGAAGTGCTGGTTCCTGGGGGGGGCATACTCGGGATCCCTCTTATTGTCAGAAGGGATAATCATCCGATGAGATAGTTCCACAAATTTGGACCTGCCCCTGGAACAAATGATGTCCGGTTTGGGGGCCATATGTACCTGTAAAGAAGTTGTTAGTCTCATAGAAATCTTGCTACACACTCGAAACAAAAAAAAAAGAAACAAGAAGCACATTCCGGTTCAGACCTGCACTATTGGTTGACGGGCACTATAGACGGGTCGTTGATAGGGCATGTCAGCTGACACTTAGAATATATTTATCTTACTCAAATCTTCAAACATCTCAGTTTAAAATGAAGAACGTGTAAAACGGCCCGTCGATCAATCGACGAATCGTAGTCCACTTCCATCGTCTAACACTTAGAATAATTTTCAAAATCATACAAAAAAAATCTCTGAATGAAACGACAGACGTGAAGAATGGCCCATCGATCAATCGACGGATCGTATTCCACTTTCGTCATCTCAGACTTAGACATATTTGGAGTGGTCTAATCGACGGACCCTATCGACGGCTTGTCGATAAATCGACGGTCTATCGATGGGGTCTCGTGTTGATGGACTGAGATAGATTTCAGGGCATGTTGAAAACTCCACATTTTGACACCTTTATACCTACACATGTTTACACAACATAAAACAACAATCAAAAGACAAATCTTTATTCCTAGAGTTTCAATTTCACAAGATTCATGCTCTAATTCATTGATACTACAAAACCCTAAGTCGGAAAGACTACCATTACCATCACAAACACATTTTAAACAAATTTTATAGCAACCTAATCACTTTCTATCATTCCAAGGGACATTTTACACAAGTTCTAACAAGCAAAATCAAACAATTGTGTCTCTCAGTCAAGACCCAATTTTTAATTGTTGATTCCAATAGTGTATGAACGAGAATTTATAAAACAAAGGTAAATTAAATACCTTATGATCGTAGTGAAGTGATCGGGAGAGTTATCCTTGCAACAACCTATGTGCCTGACTTGAACACCGACCGACGAAGGCAATGGGAACAAAGTAGAATTTTAGGAAGAAGAGGGTTTTGGGAATTTGAAAGTTTGAAAGAATCTGATAGTTATGGAAGGGGGAATATGATGTTTTATGAGAAAGGAAGGAAATAATAAAGAGAAATGGTTGGGGAAAGAATTTGAAAAGATTTTGGATGCTAATGGATAGTTTTAGCTTTTAATATTACCGAACAGGTCGGGTCAGGTTACTAGTACTTTGGACCGATAAAACCCCGTCGATGGAAACAAGACTTAGAAAAATTTCTAGACATACATGGGATTTACGGTCACCATCGTCGGTCCATCAATTGAATGACGGCCCATCGATTTGGTCCATAGATCTATGCACCTGACCATTTTCTGCAAAATTTTAGTTTTGGTCCCTGCACATGTAACACCGACTAAGATATTCTTTTTGTATTATTTTATATACTTTTGAGACACGGACACTAAACTAATCTCTAGCCAACACTAATAAAAAAATAAAGCATGAAGATGATACACCTTGGGTTGCCTCCCAAAAAGCGCTTGATTTAACGTTGCGGCACGACGCAAAATCCTTGATTACTCAGACTTCATCAAGGTGATATGACTCAACCACTTCATGGACACTCTCTGCATGCCTTAGGTAGATCTTAATCCTTTGCCCATTGATACTGAACTTTGCACCCTCCATATTCTCCAACTCAATCGCTCCATGTAGAAACACTTTAGTGATAAGGAATGGTCCCGTCCACTTGGACTTGAGTTTGCCCGGAAGCAAGCATAGCCTAGATTTGAATAGATGCACCAAGTCCTCAACCACAAATTCTCGCTTTTCAGTCTTTTGGTCATTGTACTTCTTCATCTTCTCTTTGTATATGGCTGAACTTTCATACTCTCTTAGGCGAAGCTCATCAGGCTCATTTAACCTATTAAGTCTTTGTTCCACCTCTTCATTCCACTCCATCTTCAGTTTCTTTATTGCCCACATGGCTTTGTGCTCTAACTCGACTGACAACTGACAAGACTTTTGATATACCAGTTGGTATGGAGACATACCTATGGGGGTCTTGTATGCAATCCGATAGGCCCAAAGAGCATCATCAAGCCCTCCTGACCAATCTGTTTTATTAGCATTTACCATTTTCGATGATCTCTCGATTTGACACCTTAACTTGCCCGTTAGTCTGTGGATGATAAGGAGTGGATACATTATGGCAAACCTCATATTTATCCAATATCCCTTTGTACAAATTATTGCAAAAGTGAGATCCACCATCACTAATAATGGCCCTAGGTGTGCCAAAACTTGAGAAGATGTTCTTTTTCAAGAATGTTGTGACACTCTTCCTTTCATTGTTAGAAAGCGCTATAACTCCCACCTATTTTGATGCGTAGTATACCGCCATGAGTATATACTTCATACCATGAGAACTGACGAACGACCCTATAAAATCAATGCTCCAAACAACAAAGAACTCAATCACCGGAATAGGATTTATAGGGAGCTCTTGCCTATTCGAAATTCCTCCATCTCTTTGGCACCTATCACATGACTTGTCAAACTCGTGAGAATCTTGGTGAATGGTTGGCCAGTAGTACCCACACTGCAAAATCTTGTGGGTATTCTAGATAGCACTATGGTGCCCACACAGGGGAGGAGTGATATGCCTCCAAAACACTTAACATCTCAACTTCCGGCACACAACGAAGAATAAGCCCATCAGCACAACTCTGGTATAAGTAAGGCTCATCCCAGAAGAACTTTTTCATATCATACATGAATTTCTTCCTTTGATGGAAGGATAAGTGCGATGGGACTATATCACTATCAAGATATTTCGCAAAATCGGCGAACCATGGAATCAAATCATTAGAAGCGGCCAATACATACTCATCACGGAAGGTATCATCAATTTTAACCTTTTCACCTTTTGTCGCATAGCTTCATTATCTAGTCTAGAAAAGTGACCGGCAACTTGATTTTCAGTCCCTTTTCTATCTTTTACCTTAAAATCAAACTCTTGCAATAATAGAACCCATATAATCAACTGTGGCTTCACATCCTTCTTCACCATCAAGTACCTTAAAGAGGAGTGGTCAGTATACACTATGACCTTCGTGCCATGCAAATAGGGGCAAAATTTTTTGAATGCAAATACCGCAAGAAGCTCTTGTTCAGTCATAGTATAGTTCTTTTGGGCCTCATTCAGGGCCTTACTTGCATGATAAATAGGGTGAAGGATTTTTTCCCTTCTATGTCCCAATACCAAACTAAGAGCAACCCCACTAGCATCACACATTACCTCAAATGTCTCACTCCAATATGGGTAAATAATAATGGGTGCGGACACCAACTTCTCTTTCAACTCTCCAAATGCTTTCAGACAGGATTCATCAAAATAGAACTTACATTCCTTCTCAATTAATTTGCACAGAGGATGTGCAATTTTTGAAAAATCCTCACTAAATCTCTGGTAAAAGCCCTTATGTCCCAGAAAACTTCTCACACCTTTTACAAAGATGGGTGGGGCAAGCCTCTCTATAACTTCAACTTTCGCTCGATCAACCTCTATCCCCTTCTCCGAGATGCGATGACCCAATACTATACCTTCTTTCACCATAAAGTGACATTTTCCCCAATTTAGCACAAATTGCAATCTTCAGATCTTTTGAGAACCTATACCAAGTGACTCAAACACCAAACAAAGGAGTCGCCAATAACCAAAAAGTCATCCATGACCACCTTAATAGTGTCTTCCACCATATCAAAGAATATCGACATCATACATCGCTAGAAAGTGGTTGGTGCATTACATAACCCAAAAGGCATCCTCTTGAAGGCGAATGTCCCATAAGGGCAAGTAAAAGTTGTATTCTTTTTATCCTCCGAGGAAATATAGATTTGATTGTAACCCGAATAGCCATAAAAAATAGTACCATCCTTTTCCAGCGAGTCTATCTAACATTTGGTCCATAAAGGGCATAGGCAAATGATCCTTCTCAGTCCATGCATTCAGCTTCTGGTAATCCATACAATTTCTCTATCCGGTAATCGGCCTCATTGGGACAAACTCATTTCTCTCATTAGGCACTACTGTCATTTTTCCTATTTTGGAACATACTGAACAGGGCTTACCCAACTACTATCTGCAATAGGATATATGACTCCGACATCGAACCACTTTATGATCTCCTTCTTCACCACCTCTTTCATAGGTAGATTCAACTGTCTCTAGTGCTCAATACTTGGCTAGTGATCAGACATGAGTTGGATTATGTTTGAACAAATACCGTGATGGATCCCAATAATGTATGCAATAGTCCAACTAATGGCTCGTTTGAACCTCTTCAGAACTTCCACTAGACACTCTACTTGTCGCACATTCAAATCCCCTGCAATGATCACTGTCAAAGTGTCATCTATACCCAAGAATACATATCTCAGATGTAGTGGTCGAACCTTAACCTCTAATTTTGGAGTCTCCTCAATAGATGGTCTCGCGGGTGTAGACTCGCGATGCTTCATATCTAACTCCAATTTATTTGGTTTAGACCAATATTCATTTTATTCAAGTGCCACAACAAAAGACCCATACTCTTCAATACCATCACTTTCAAAATTCATGATCACTGTCGCTAGTGCCTCGACACTTAGGCTTTCTTTGATTTGTACCTCAGACATACTCTCAACCCGATAGAATATAACAGGTACCGTTTGGAGCTCACCACTATGCTTCATGGACCTACAAATATTGAACGTTACTTATTCATTGTTCAACCTAAACTTCATATGCCCTTTCTCCACATCAACCAAGGCATGTCCGGTGATAAGGAATGGCCTCCCAAGAATAATAGGAACCTCAAAGTCCACCTCACAATCAAGATTCACAAAATTAGTCAAAAATATAAATGACTCCACTTTCACGAGCACATCATAGAGTATCCCAATGGGCTTCTTCAGTGTTCGATCGGCCATCAGTAATCGCATTGCAGTAGGCTTTGGGTCACCAAACCCATTTTTTTTATAAATGGAAAGAGGCATGAGGTTAATGCTTGCACCTAGATCATATAGTGTTTTAGAAAAGTGTAATAATCCAATGGTACATGGAATAGTGAAAGCGCGGGGATCTTCCTTTTTCTACACAAGAGACCTTGTAGCAATAACACTACAGTGCTGCATTCGTTCATCATCCTTAAAACTTACCGATCTCTTCTTTTAAACCACATCATTCATAAATTTAGCATAACCGACATTTGTTACAAAGCTTCTATCAAAGGGAGCGAATGGTGGTAGAGGTCTAGGAATGGGGACAAACTTTCTAACACAGACGACGTAGGTGGATCAATAGTTTGCTTACCTGCTCGAGTAGTAACTCTCATGCAATGTCCATCATTTTTAGGATTTTGGATGGTATTTCTAGGAAGAGTGCCCAATTGGTGTGGGTTCACAATAGTGGACAATTGGTCCATTTGTAACTCAAGATGCTTAATCGAGACCGCATGTGCATCCACCTTTGGCCCAATGTTCGCTAAATCACCTTTTAATTCCTTAGCGTACTCATCCCTAGCATCAAACCTACTCATCATCTTCTGTAACATATCCTCAACTCACGCCATACTACCTCCACCATCCTTAGGAGCAACTTCCTAATTTTGAGGTGGGACATAGGGCCCACTTCGATCATTTCTGTTACCATAGTTACCCCGGTTGAAGTTGTTATCGCATGTGTAGTTTCCATATCGAACATACTAGATCTCTCTATTCTACTTACCATAGTTCTGGCCTTAATTTCATTGACCTTGATGCCAATTCTCTTGATTGGAGCCTTTGTTTTTTGGTTGAAAACCCCCTGTCTGATAATTCACTACATAAGTATCCTCTTCATAATAGTACTCATCCGCTAGCGGTTGTGGTTTAGTCAAGTAATTCACCGCATTTACCTTCTCTGCACCTGTAGTGACATGTTTCAATACCAACCCTAACTCAGTTCTCATTTGAGACATCTCCTCACGAATCTCATCTGCAGACAGATTGTGTGTAGCTTGCACTGCGAAGGTGATTCTCCCAGTGTTTGACTTAGTACTCCAAGCCTTATTGTTGTGAGAAATTTTCTCCAACTTATTTGTGATATCAGGATATGTTAACTCACCATACGAGCCTCCTGCAATAGTATCAAGTACTTCTTTATTGTTATCATCCTGACCCCTATATAAGTACTCTTTTAACGACTCATCATCAATGCTGTGATTAGGGACACATCTCACATACGCAGTAAATCTGTCCCAAGAGATACTTACCGAATCCTTAGGTAGTGCCACAAAGTTGTTCACTCTATCCTTATGGTTGAGCTTTTTTGATACCGGGTAGTACCGAGCTAAGAACACATCTCTCAATTGATCCCAAGTATAAATGGAATTATAGGGTAACTTATTAACCCATATCGCGACATCTCCAGTCAATGATAGAGGAAACACTCTAAGCAAGGTGACATTCATATCAAAGTCTGACCTCCCAACACAACTCTTGCACAAACCTCAGTTTGACTATGTGAACATGTGGATCCTCAGATGGTAGACCTGCAAACAAACCACTCGCGGTGAGCATCTGCGTCAAACTACTAGTTACCACGAACGTGTGCCCATGGGGTAGGAGGTAGGGCTAGAGGACCATTAGAATCTGTTATATTGACATTGTCCATATATAACTCTTGAGGGCATGGGATTAAAGGCTGTATCCTCAACGCATCATCATTTTGATTCTCCGCAACTACTTGATTGTGAGCCTCTACTAGTGATGGATGCTGACGAATTATCCCATCACCTAGATTGGCTGGATTCTACTGATTTTCCATTCTTCATAGTGTACGATTAAGTTAAGAATCAAATGGAATGAACAGTTATCCTCGGCTCTGTGTACTCTGCATACACTAGAGCTAGACCTGTAAGAAACAAAAAAACAAAAGTAACTAAAATCAAGAAATCATTTACTAAACTTTAATAATGTTATTAAAGTTAATCTAAAATCCACTTTCCCCGACAGCAGCACCATAATTTGATATGCTCAAATTACACTTCCCTAAAGAAGTATAAGCGGTCGTATTAAGTAAAGAATCCAACTAGTAGGTTGGGGTCGATCCCACGAGGAAAATAGTTTAGATTTATATTAAATGTACAATTACTTCTATTTAGTCAAGTACTTTCCAAAAACAAGTAATTAAAGGGTTCTTTTTTGTGAAACAAAATTCTTAAATATCTCTAAGTAAAACAAGTAACAGGAGTAAAGATTTTAATTTTTATCAAGTTATGAGAGAAACAAGGGTATATGTGTTCCCCATTGATTCATAATGCCATATTCCTAGCTATAACATTTCTTCCCTAGTGTTTTGAATGCAAAGTGATAAGTCAGGTATGTCTACATCATTAGTCTGACATTTAGAAAATTTTACCCCGTACCTTGGTTCGGATACGTGTGTAGTATAAGCTACTAACCCTTACCTTTACTTCATATTAAACATCATATTTGATGTGTGACTTAGTTATTACTTGGCACCAGTCGAGACTAGCCTATTAGATAGTATCTCACTAAATCTATGTTTATAATTCTTTTCTTATTACTACCTCTTTGGTCCAGTAAGTAGCAACAAGGCTAGTTCTAATGTGTGCACTCATTAAAAAGACTTCTAAACAAAAGAATTATCAATACATGCAATAATTTATTTGAGAATTGTTATTTAAGTCAGGTTTACTTTGTAAGCCACCCATGGTTTCCACAACCTTAAATGTGGATTTAGTTACCCATGCATATAAGAACAACATTCATATTTTTTAAACAATAAAATATGAACTTACTTTGACAATTCGAAGGAAATCTAGAAAACCTACTTGGAATAACAAGATTACACTTGAAAACCAAATCCATAAATTGAATTATTGCTAAAGTTGCAAAACCCACTCTCCAAACACAAACTAAGAACAATAATAATAATGTCCAACCCCAAAAACGAGGTTTTAATTCCTATTTATAGAAAAATTGTCCTAATTTAAAAGGATTTAAAATAAGGAAAGTTGCCAAAAATGTGGTTGTAATCGATGACCCCCACAGATGAAACGTCGATGAAACGGCGGATTGTCGATGAAACTACAGACAGTCGTCTGCCTTCCTCAGTCCAGACATAGAATCATTTTTCGTCCCTCAGATGGCATCATCTCTGAATCAATCGACAGACCAACATCACGGTCCGTCGTTTCATCTATGGTTCGTCGATGCCTTCCGTTGCTCCATCCTTAAAATTTCTCCAACTTCGAGTACTGGGCCTATCTATGATCTCATCTATATGAATTATTTTAGTTATCCAATAACGTACTGATATATTCTACAATTTTTTTATCATTGTATCTTTAGATTTTATAGTATTTTCTAAAAAAGAATTTTTGAACTTGATGGACAATAAATAATGTGGTTTAGTTAGTGAATATAGTGTTTGACTTAAGTAAAAACTAAACAAGTTAGGACTTAGAAAGAAAGTTGTTAAGTTGTTTTAATAAGTTCAATATAAAAATGTGCGTTAGGTTGTGAATTTTTTTGTTTTTTTTGGTATTGTTGGAATTAAGTCGAAACTAAGTAGGTAGACGTAGAAAAATGTAAGTTCTTTAAATAAAGTTAGTTGGTGAATATAAGTGTTGTAATTAAGTAAAAAAATAAGTAGTGAGATTAGAAAAGTTGTTAAGGTGTTTTGTCAACAATTAAAATTTATAATGTGGTTTAATTGGCAAAATATAGTAATGAAATTAATTAAAACTAAATAGTTAGACTAGAAGTGTTAGTGCGTTAAATAAAGTTATCTACATAATTATAATAAATATTGTGGTTTAGTTGGTGAATATAGTGTTGAAATTAAGTAAAACCTAAACTAGTTAGACTTAGAAAGTTGTGAAGTTGTTTTACTAAGTTGAGATATATAATGTGGTTTAGTTGGTGAATATAGTGCCGGAATTATGTAAAAACTAAACTAGTTAGACTTAGAAAGTCTTTAAGTTGCTATAATAAGTTAAAATATATAATGTAATTAGTTAGTGAATATAGTGTTGGAATTAAGTAAAAACTAAACTAGTTACCCTTAGAAAGTTGTAAAGTTCTTTAAATAAGTTTAAGTATATAATGTGGTTTAGTGGGTGTATATTGTGTTAAAATTAAGTAAAAACTAAACTAGTTAGACTTAGGAAGTTAAGTTCTTAAACAAAATTTAAATGTATAATGTGGTTTAGTTGGTGAATATAGTGTTGGAATTAAGTAAAACTAAACTAGTTAGAGGTAAAAAGTTATTAAGTTGTTTTAATAAGTTAATATATATAATGTAGTTTAGTTGGTGAATATAGTGTTGGAATTAAGTAAAACTAAACTAGTTAGACTTAGAAACTTGTTAAGTTCTTCAAATAAGTTAATGTAATTCAATTGGTGAATTAGACTTAGAAATTTATTAAGTTTTTCAAATAAGTAATGTGATTTAGTTGATGAATATAGTGTTGGGATTAAGTTAAAAACTAAACTAGTTAAACTTAGAAAGTTGTTAAGTTCTTCAAATAAGTTAATGTGATTTAGTTGGTAAATATAATTGTTCGAATTAAGTTAAAATTAAAATAATTAGACTTAGAAAGTTGTTAAGTTCTTTAAATAAGTTAATGTGATTTACTTGGTGAATATAGTGTTAGATATAAGTTAAAACTAAACTAATTAGACTTAGAAAATTGTTAAATTCTTCCAATAAATAATGTTATTTAGTTGGTGAATATAGTGTTAGAAGTAAGTTAAAACTAAACTAATTAGACTTAGAAATTTATTAAGTTCATCAAATAAGTAATGTGATTTATTTGTGGAATATAGTGTTAGAAGTAAGTTAAAACTAAACTAGTTAGACTTGAAAAGTTGTTAAGTTCTTCAAATAAGTAATGTGATTTAGTGGGAATATAGGTTTGAATTAGTTAAAAACTAAACTATTTAGACTTTAAAAAGATGTTAAGTTCTTCAATAAACTTAATGTGATTTATGGTGAAGCTAGTGTTAGAATTAGTTAAACTAAATAATTAGATTTAGAAAGTGTTAGTTTTCAATAAAGTTAATGTGATGATTAATTGGTGAATATAGCGTTTTAGATCTAAGTTAAAAACTAAACTAATTTTTATTAGACTTATGGAAAGGCTAAGTTCATCAAATAAGTAATGTGGAGTAGTTAGTGAATATAGTGTAAGTTTCAAAAACTAAACTTAATTAGACTTTATAAAATGTTAAGATATTCAAATGATAATGTGATAGTTGGTGATATGGTGTTTGAATTGAAGTTTTACAACTAAACTAATAGACGTACAAAAGAGTTTTGAAGTCTTCAAATAAGTAACGTGATTTAGTTAGTTGAATATCGGTTGGAATAGTAGTAGTTCAAAACCAAAACAATTAGATTAGAAAGTTGTTAAGTTCTTCAAATAAGGTCATGTGATTAGTTGGTGAATATCGTGTTTGAAGTAAGTTAAAACTAAACAAGTTAGACTTAGAAAGTTGTTAAGTTTTTCAAATAAGTAATGTGATTTATTTGGTGTCTATAGTGTTTGAATTAAGTTAAACTAAACTAATTAGACTTAGAAAGTCGTTTTAAGTTCTTCAAATAAGTTAATGTGAGTGAGTTGGTTGAAATAGTGTATCGAATATTAAGTTAAAACAAAAACTAATGAGACTTAGAAAGTTATTAAGTTTTAATAAGTTAATATTTTTTAGTTGGTGAATATAGGTTGGAAGTAGTTAAAACTTAAAATAATTAGACTACAACTTTCTATAGTGCAGGTGAACCGATAGAGGTTCAGTTGATGGCTTAGTCCCAATAAAGGGCATATCAAAAGGAAGCAGGCTTTGTATTGTGGTTCATAGCCTATAGCTTCTATGGCGGAGGATACAGAGACAATATCTGCAATGGAGGGTAGCGTGTTTTTTCTCAATGCCAAGCTTCGTGTAGCCGACAGAGAGATCAATAAGAGGTGGAGATTGCGGCATTTCAAAGATGGCAAAAAAAGATGAGGTATGCAAGTTCAGGCCAACTAACTTTCTTTTTGAATTAGGAAATATTCTTCCTCCATGTCCCGCAAGTCAGTGTAGTAGTGATTATTGTAGCTGATAAGGAGGGTGATGAAAAATTGATAGGGTTATAAGAAGAGTGAGGGTGATAAGAAGTAGGTTTGTATGGTTTGACATTTAGACTTCTTATATTTTTGGGAATTGTTTGATTGTATTCTAGGTTATTTTTGAAGTTTGGACATGAAGTTTATTTTAAAATAGTTCAAGTATATTTGAATATATTGTGTAGTTTTGGTTGGATTGAAGGTTATTTTAAATTGCTCAGTGGAATTCTTGAGTTTGATGAGAATATTTTGAAATAGGCTATTGTACTTCTTTAGTTGTTTTGATATAAATTGCAGGTTGGGTACTAAAATTGCAGCTCAATGCTGAATGTCAGTGTTGTAGCAGAAATACGGAACACCGCGGGAGTCGGAAATCTAAAAAATAAGAAAAAAAATACTGACCTTCATAGGTCAGAATCTAAATAATAAGATATAAAAATATCAACCTCTGAAGGTTGGAATCTCAAAAATAAGAAATAGAAATACTGACCTCAGGAGGTCAGAATCTAAAAAATAAGGAATAAAAATACCGACCTCCTTGGGTTTTCAGAATCTAAAAAATAATGTGCATATGTGTATACGCGGTGTGGTTTAAATGTGAATATATCATATAATTATATATTATATATATATATAGTGTGGTGTGTGTGTGTGGTGTGTGTGTGTGGTGTGTGGTGTGTGTTGTGTGGTGTGTAACAACATAGAATATATATCACATTACCTTCCCACTACATTTATTTAAGTCATGACACCTTAACACAAGTCACCTTACTTCACATTATACCTTGATATATACCACAACATGATACTACTACAATTTACATAATAATGCCAACAAGGTAATGATCATCACATATACAACAAATAAGCACCGCCGCCATAAGTAAACCATACCACACAAGAGCAATTCATTTATCAATTTTACATTAATAAAGGAATTAGGTCAACTTATGCTCTTCCAATGGACATATTCACCATTCCTTAATCCTCTATGAATTCATAATCCAATAGCATAAATTCGATGAATTCATAATCCAATAGCATAAATAACCATAGAAATCAATAATATGACATAAACTAAAACCAATTCGACAAACATTATATCTTAAGCCACAAACCCAATTCATAAAACCAATTTAGGAGATTTGGACAAGACACGGTTCTTCAAGGAATTCCATTAAAATCATCTTATAAACCTTGATTCAATATCATTACTTCAATATCATGAATTATAAAATATTTTAACAATGAATTCATGCATAGAATAGAAATTGGGAAAATTGATTATAGATTCACCTTTGAAAACCTTTGAATTGGACTCCTTAATGAGAGGTTATTCAAGAATGAAGGATTATTTTATATTAGTACTAAGAAGCCCGTGACATTTGGATTAAAAAATTGGAGAATTGACCTTCTTATTTGGAGCTTGAAAGTTCTTTAATGGAGGATTTGAGTAGAGAAGAATTTAGAGAGAAGGGATAACTTCTATTTTTTTATTCAAATTGAGAGTTGAAGGTTTTGATTGGGGAAATAGGTGTAAAATGACTTAAAGTCAATGTATAATACACCCCTAAATACCCAAAAAACCCTACATTAGTTGAACCTTTTTAATTAAGTCTAACATGACTTATAAATGGCTTGACAAAATCTGGATCATGAGTATACGTCGCGGAGGCACTTTCCAATCTTGTTTGTGGAAATCAATTTGAGGCTGAAAGCTTCTTTACAAGCCTGCGATAAAAAGACAACTTTTGGCCTTTGTGTTGGGCGTGCGACGCGGCTTGGGCTTCAAAAACAGCCTACCTACACATTGCCTTGGCATCTTCTTGGTCAAAGCTTAGGTCGTCCTCAAGGACCCTTTGGTTGGTCTTTGGGGAAATGTTCTCGGACATTTTGACCCTAAATTTGATTATTAATAAATTAGGGCCACCTCCATTTATTTTAGACTACAAAAAACACACCGAAACAAGGAAAACATGCTATAACACACTAGCACACAAAAGATTAGCTTCCAGACGTCTTAGTTGTCCTTTGATGTTTGACTTCCAAACTCTATAAAACTGACTTCAAAATATATATTTCATTATTTTAACAAGTTATTAACTCTAAAAATCCAAGTGAAGCGCTAATTTATCCTAGTTCATTTTGAGGGTGTAACAATACTCCCCTAGTTGGAAAATATTCGTCCTTGAATTACACTAAAATACTTTAAACATTTTCAAGGTTTAAAGAATCAAGACTTGCAGCTCACAACCACATCACCACAAATACATCTTCATAGTCAAGTACCAAACTTAGGAACACCAACTTCACATTACTGCGCACTCAAGGCAACACAAGCAAGTATGAACTATCTGCACAATTCATAGTGTACACATACTTCATCATTTTAATTGCATTATAAAGAAACTACCTTCTCCAACTTTTTGACATGCTCATCATTTCATTATAAGGCCAATCATGCAATAACTTTCACATCATACATAGGTATAATAAACATAACAACTTTTGAGGCAATTAAGTGAATCTCACTAGATGCACATTGACATGAGAAATATAGATTAACTACTAATATTACCATGTAATCATAATATCATCAAATGCATGCAACATATTATCAAAAGGGTGCTCATAACATAAGGAGACATGCCACCCTTCATCTTATGGAAGACTCCAAAGCATAACAAAACCACTAAGAATTGTGGTCTCGAGCTTGAATAAGAATACAAGCAAAAGATAAGGATATCAACCACCTTACTACTCAACTCATTCTCCCCCACTACGTGTAAACCCATCTAAGAACAAATCAAAACAAACATAAGGAACTATGTCTCACCGGGGCCTTTATTTCAGATTAGTTCCTTTGTTAGCTTGTAGCACATAGAAATAGTTTTTCTTTTAAGCATTAGGATTCGGACCATCGTGAGGAGCTTGGTTGGTTTCCTTACCTTTTGTTGCAAGAGTTGGGAAATATCTCATCTTATGAACCTTCTTTCCACACCTAAAACACCCATCCGTACTGGCAAGAAACTTACCTAAATGTTGTTTTCCAGATGTAGTACATCTAGACCTCTCAAAAGTAGAGTCACCTCCACTTCCTCCTTGAGAATTTGGGTTGGACACCCTATCCTTGATCACCGTGGGGAAATATTAATTGTAAAACCTCTTCTTAGACTTGAGTTGACTTTATTCATGCGGCCTAGGCCTCTTGCCATCTCTATTCATCTTCCTAAGCTTGGTCTCCTCAATTTGTTGGGCATACATCACGAGTCTAGAGATATCCATATTATGACGGAGCATTGTCGTATGACACTTTTCTTCAAACAAACTAGACATCACCATCACAAACTTATTCATCCTAGCCCTAGAGTTGGTTGTCAAGTTTGGGACATAATTAGAGAGTTGGGTTAACTTGAGAGATTATTATTCCTTCACACTCATTCCAGTTTGATAGAGGTTCATGAATTCCACTAACTTTTTCTCCCTCAACTATAAGGGGAAAAACCTATCAATAAAAGTCGTCTTAAACACTCCCCAATATACTGTGCTCGCCCTTACGAGTCTCTCAACCCTCCATTGCTCAAACCACACTTGTGTCACATCTTTTAGTTGGTAGCTTGCTAGTTCGTCTTTTTCCCTAGAAGTTACTCCCATCAAATATACTACCTAAAACACCTTATCAATGAAGTCTTGGGATCCTTATCCACCACAATGCCATGAAAAGTAGGAGGATTTATCCTCATAAAATCTCAGATCCTAGAGGTGAGGGTACCTACATTTGATTTCACTTTGGTTCAACTGCTCAGTTATTTTGGACCGTCATGGCTTGAGCTTGAGTAGTCACGAATTTAGCTTCACTCGTCGTGAGTTGGGTCGAAGTTTGGAAAGAAGAACTTATCTCAATATTAGACATGGTCTCTCCCTCATTGGGAGCTTGTGGACTTTAGGGCACTCGAGGGGGAATCTCCTCATTCTCACTCTCTTCTTGAGCCCTCCTTGCATTAGCCCCTCTCGTACTCATGTTCCTAAAATCACAAGAATAGGATTAGGAACTCATAGAGATACACTTTAAGGCATGACTTCAAGACTATCAAGGAAGTGTAACTTCTATCGTCCTATAACCTCTCGCTCATAGATATTTCGTGACTTACATTAATGAACAAGACTCTACTAGACGTGGCTTATAAGACTTTGAACACTAAGACTATCTCCATAACCTTATGCTCTGATACCAAGTTTGTTACGAAAGGACACTCCTTACTCGTAACAAGTGTATTCGACCTCGAAGAGGTCTTATACAGGCCTCATAACATTCATTCATCACATAGGTATGAAAAGTAGGGGAATTAAAAAATTTCACAATAAATTCAATGAGGAACATTTTTTATAAAACATAAGAAGAACTAAGTTAAGTCACAAGCCATCTTAGTAACATCTCATTCTCATAGGGTCACAACCCTTACATTGAAAGAAAGATACTATTCTAATATAAAATCATTAACGAAAGAAAATAGACATAACATTCATGCCCTCGAACATATGAGGTCATACCAAGAGTCTTAAAAGAACAATCTAATTCCCAAGCTTCAACTCTAAGATCCCCACTTCCACCACCTACACTTGTAGAAATAGAGAAGAATATGGAGTTAGTACAATTAAATTCTAAATATGTAAATCATGCAAAATTATTCTTTAAAGGGCACATTTTAGGTGAAATATGTTTTTCATGCTATTTTTATAAAAACACCATGAACCAAGTGTAAAAGATATCATACAAGTCAATCATCAATATACAAGGTAATACTCCCATAATTCCCAACATATGACCATATTCATTAATTAATATATTAACCATTTAGACTTTTTATCCAAAGTTATCCTAAGACCTACCTAGGTAACACATGAAGAGACCGCCCATACACCTCTTCATTACACACTTCTTGAGACTACCAAAGATAAGGACATCGGCTTTATATCACAACTCAATAATTCAATTCATTACTAGACATAATAGAATAAATATTCATGTATTTAAGGACTTCACATAAAGACCATCCTCTAGGATAACTGTAAATTACACTAGTGCAATATGAAAGTAGCCTCCCGTTCTACTAATCTCGACTTTGTGCTCCTTTGGAATCACCCTAGACTAGGCACATCATATTCAACAAGTCCTATAGCCTTTGTTCACATTAGACAAAAGATCAACATGATTCGTTAACATCATAAATAAACCGATTTATCATTAACATTACAAAGGACACACCATAACTCCCTCCAAGTGCCTACTTGTGCGATGCATAGATGATGTCTCATTCCACCACCTACTCTAAAGGAGTATTACCCTGGGAAGACCTAGTCCATAACATCTTTGTGGGGACCAGCGTAAGCCGACATAGAATAGAAACAGGAGAAGTGTAACATGGAGGAGGAATCTCGGTATTAACCCCTACCGGATGAGGGATCCCCACTTGCCTAAGGTACGGTCATGCTTTAGCCTTTATGTGGTAAACCACTAGCGAGTCCTATGTCAGCACATAGTTAAGGTATAAGGAGATTACTTCTATGTACTACATCTCAACTCATGGAGAGTACCCATCTCAAAGAGTTGCTTTTGGATACTTTACCTCTACTCACGGAGAGTATCCACCCCATTTCATATCCTCTTGGTGCTAAACAATAAACTCCATGGAGTATTAGACTTTCATTATATTCATTAACTATTGGTTAAGAGATTTCTACTAAGTACTCTACCTCTACTCACAGAAAGAATGCTCATCCCAACCTATCATTCATTAATTGGAAAGATCTTAGGAATATTGAGTTTGTTACCAGATACAACACCTCTACTCACGGAGAGTCCACCTCAAAGTTCCCTATCATTCATTAGAGTTCTTTCGAGAAAAATTTTCAATAGATTCACATTCATTAAATTTTTATTAGCTTCATTCATTCACTCATTGTGTGTATATATGAAAAAACCTTTCACACACAACCATACTTCACATTCACATTATCAAGATCACACACACACACACATATATCACATTATCCTTCACCTTATACTTTCACTTAAGCGATGGCACATTAACACAATTCACCTTACTTCACATTATACCTTCATATAATAATACCTACAAGGTCATGATCATAACATATACAACAAACAAGCATCGCCACCGTAAGTGGATCATACCACACAAGAGTAATTCAATTATCAATTCTACATTAGTAAAGGAATTGGGACAACTTTCCCTCTTCAAATAGACAAAATCACCATTCCTTAATCATCCATGAATTCAAATTCCAATAGCATAAATAACCATAGAAATCAACAATAAGAGATAAACTACATCCAATTCTATCAACATTATATCATAAGCCACAAACCCAATTCATAAACCAATTTTAGGAGAGTTGGAAAAGACATGGGTTCTTCAAAGAATCCCATTAAAATCATCTTGAAGACCTTGATTCAACCTAATTACTTAAATATCATGACTTAGAAATAATTTTAACAATGAACCCATGCATAGAATAGAAATTGAGAAAATTGATCATTGATCCACCTTTGAAAACCTTTAAATTGGACTCCAAAAGGTTATTAAAGAATGAAGGATTATTATACCTTAGTATTAAGAAGACCACAAAATTTGGATTGAATCTTAGAGAATTGACTTTCTTTCTTGAAAGTTTTTCAATGAAAGATTTGAGTAGAGTGAGAATTTATAGAGAAGGGAGAACTTCTATTTTTTTTAATTCAAATTGAAGGGTTGGAGTTTTTCATTGGGAAATAGGTGTATAATGACTTAAAATCAATATATAATACACCCCCAAAATACAGAAAACACCCCTACATTAGTTGGACCTTTTTAATTAAGTCTAACTTGACTTTTAAACGAAGCAATCAAATCCGGGATATGGTTGCGCGTCGCAGAGACACTTCCCAATATTGTTTTTGGAAATCAATTTGAGGCAGAAAGTTTCTTGACAAGACCATGATGCAAAGGCAACTTTTGACCTTGAGTACTGGGTGCGCGACACGGCTTGGGCTTCAAAAACAGCCTGCTTGCACTCTGTATTGACAACTTTTTTATCAAACTTGGGTCCTTTTCAAAGACCCTTTGGTTGGTCCTTGGGGTTTTGAACCCAGAAATTTGACCCTAAACTCTATTATTAAGTCACTAGGGTCACCTTCACTGATTTTAGACTCCAAACGACACACCAAAATGAGGAAAATATACTAGAACACGCTAGCACACAAAAGACTAGCTTCCGGACGTCTTGGTCGTCCTTTGTCGTTTGACTTCCATAGTCTATAAAACTCACTTGAAAAGAAATACTTCATTATTTTAACAAGTTATTAAATCATAAAATCCATGTGAAGCTCTAATTTATCCTAGTTCATTTTGAGGGTGTAAAACAATCTAACACAAATAAGGAAGTTGTTGTTTTGGGGTAATATGTTTTCTCTAACCTTCAAGTTTTATTGGATTGCTATAGTGTTGAATGGAAATGTAAAGTTTGATACTGAGTTTATTTCTATTTTTTTTTTCATTTTTTGGGTTTTCTTTTATTGCTTGTGGAATCGTTCCAAGTTGTTTTTGAATGGTGAACAGGGGAAGAATAAGAAGGAGAAGATTCTCGTTTGTTGCTCAAACACAATGCGTAAGGCCTGCAAGATTATTGTTATCTTGTTTTACTCTAAGAAAATCAACAAGGTTTAGAGTATCAATTTTATCATTAATCATCGACCTTGTTCTTAGACTGGTATTCCTTTCCATTCTAGTGATATGAAAGAGAGTCAAATGAATATGGAAATGGGATTTTTTTTTTGGAAATCAAAAAACTCAAATCTGTGGCAATTTTTCTTAAATGTGTTGCTTTAACTCATTCATATCTTAAAATTTTCCTTAAATTTTCAGTCATAAACTTGTCTTGTTCAGTATTTTTCCTTCAACTTAATGTCATCCTCTTCGTCTTCACCGACCATCTTACTCTTTCTCCATTGTTGCAACTTTGGGCTCAATTTCTCCATTGTTTCAATTTTGTGATAAAAGATGGTAAAACAATTTGATTTTACTTCAATGAAAAGACCTGCATTTTACGAGACTTAATCAATTGGGCGAGGAAATAGGTTAAATGTTTATTGGGTTAGGTTTTTAGGCAGGTCGAGATATAAATTTAAAATAGGGAATGAGTCGTTTCTAAAAATTCAGGTTAATTTGAGTCAGTTTGGGAATTTATGTTAATTAACTGGTATAAATGATGAAATTAGTAACGACATGGGTAAAAATAACTTTATTTTAATACAAGGGCATATTTAACTAATAAACTAAAGTTGAGGGGTATTTTTTACCTTTATTTTTTTTCTCTCTGTTTACTTTTATATCAGGTACATAAATTTACTATAATAAAAAAATATTCATCGTTTATAGCAATAACATTTCTTTTCACTTGATCACTTTTAATTCATTTATAATACACTTTCAATGCATATTATGAAGAAGAATTTATTATTCACATATAATACAAGTTACATTGATGATTGACACATTTATCACATATTTTAATACACTATAATACAATGTGTTAATTCTTACCAAGAAAGTATAATATATTTTAAAATCAGTTATACATATATATATTGTATACATAATTTACTTTTAATACATATTGCAGATTTAACATGATATTAATAAGTATTGCTATAAATGGTAATAAATTAAAAGTATCGCTAAAATCAGTAATTACTTATTAAAAAGTAGGGGAAATGGCCAAAATTTCCCCTAATCTATAGCCGAATTTTAAACTATACACATTAAATGTACCGGAATCTTATTACCTCCATGAAGTGTTTAAAACTGAAATTAATACCTCCCTGAATGCTTAGTCGTCAAAGAGAGTGTATTTCACTCTCTCAAAGAGAGTGAGCATAAAAAACAAGTATCAAAACTTTATTTTTAATATCGTCTTTTTTCAAAGTATATGTAATTTTATTTTTATTTATTATTTATTGACTTTCTTCTCCAGAGCAACCAAATTTCATTCACCATTGTTGATTTCACAAAAACTTATCATGTAAAAACTTGTAAGAACCAATCAATTCAATTGATGATAAAATGACATGTATTTATATCATCCAAAAAAGGAGATTTGGATCAGATTTTAAAGAAAATCTATATATCTTATAATATAATATATAGAATATGATACAATTTTTCTCTTTATTGCTCGAGCAGCAGCCACAATCATTGCTCCTCCGGCAAAACCCAAACCACCAATACCCCCGCCCCCTTTCCTCTTATCTCTCTCATTCCAAGACAATCACCATGAAAACCTACCTTTGTTTTCACATCGAGTTCGACTACAACAACAACAATAATAACAAAACCTTGCGGCTGTGCTACTCCGACCAATGAGCTCTGATAAAGAAAGAAAAAACTCGACGAAGCAGCGTATGCACAGAACCTTTTAGTTTGTTTGACAAGGTTCTCCGACAAGCGAACCAAAAATATTGCTTGACAAGCGCTCTTGTTATCAATATTTTAATTTTGTTTCTACCAATTCAATAGGAATTTGAAAAAATTGGGGGGAAGAATTGACTTTAGGAATTTGAAGAAATTGGGAGAGTGTAGGAGAAAATGAAAAAGAATTATAAAAAAGTTGAAAAAGGGTAAATTATAAATTTCTACTTGTCAAACGTGTGAAATTCACATGCCAAGATAGATATTGTTGTGACTATTAAAAGGTGTAATTATTACCGTTTTAAATAGTTCAGGTGGGTGATAGGACTCCCGTAAAATTAAAGTTTCTTAGTTAGAAAATTTTGAATATCAATGGGGGGGGGGGGGGGGAGGTGATCATTTTCTCTAAAAAGTCCAATCCATATAATTTTTCCTTAATATTTCATGTGTTCACTTTTAATTGTCGTGTTGTACTTTTCAAAAGTCAATTTGACTAATTTTTAAAGTTAAATTAGGTTACATTAATTTGATATTTTAAACATTAAATTTAGATATTCAAAAATTATAGGAAAAGTACTATAAATGCAATTTTTTGCATATCAATACAATGAAAAAATATATCGTAAGCAAAATTTTATATTATTTGACTCTTAAAAAGGAAATCATGACAATTAAAAGTGGACGATGATAATATATGTTTGTTAAAAAATGGAATGAGTATATTAAATGGTATATATTTTGGGTTAATATTGGTGGCCTTTTTCTATTATAAACTATTTCACTTAAAATACTATTTTATAATCTATTCTATTGAGGTGATCTCCCGAACAATTGAAGAAGTTGAAAATTTGAGAGTTTTTGATGTTCTGCATCTGTTCTTTGTGTTTTTGAGAAAAAAAAAACAAAAAGAATACATTTCATCCAAAATCACAATCGAAAAGCATTAAAAGTTGTTTGAGGTCTTGTTGAAAAAATGGTATTGCAAAATCGGAATAAAAAATGACATGAATAAGTTTTTTATCAAATAGCAATGACATAAATGGACCAAACTTGTAACCGATGACTTAAATGAGTCTTTTCTCATATTTGATGACATATTTCAGCCTTTTTTTCTTATTTAAATCAAGTTATACACCATAGTCTAACAAATAATTTATCTATTATTTTATATAATTAAATTAATTATAAAGTGTGTATATTATTAGATAACATGATTTCCAGATCAATATTATCCATAAATAGTTTTAAATATATACAATTCGATTTATAATGGATGGTAAGTTTAATTTTAGTTATACATGAAATTGTAACCCTCCACAATTTTTTAAGATAAAATCTGAACCATACTTTGTATGTGTATAGAGTCGTACTGAATGATTCCTAGTTGCATGCGTATTAAGACTTTTTGTAAATAATAATTTTTTTGGTGTCCATGGGCCTTTTATTAATAAAAATTAAGATTAAGTGACTGGCCATCAAAAATTAATATATTGAAAGATAGATCCAACCTATCTAATATGTACAAATGTATGTTTGTCTGTTCTTCTTTCTCTTTTGTTCTGTGATAAGAAATGGTGTATGTTACCATCTATCTTGACTGTAGTGAATAGAATATTTTGCCTTGAAATAGTTGTGATTTAATGATAATGTAGCCACCAGCCTAGGTCCGATGAGATTTCATTTCTTTTGGAGTTGTTGTAGCATCTGTAAAATATTGTAGAGCCTATTTCTTTTGTATATTGTGTTATTAGATATTCTCTTGAATGAATGTGTTAAGGTTCATTTCCAAGGGTAGGAACTGTATCGAAAGTGACAATTAGGGTCATTGGGGACCCCAAGCACTAAGTCGGGTTCAATGTTTTTTCAAGGTAAATTTCAAACAACTATATCTCTTAGAATATGAGGAGCTATGTGTGTTATGACCTATCAAATTAGAGGCTTATGAGTCTTATTTCCAACACCATCATATTTCATAAATCTGAGTAAAAAGTCATGACAATGTATACAAACCATGTATCATGTATATATATCGTATATCCAATTATTCAAATTCTATATAAGCGCTATTTTAAGTTTCTTTTCACCCCTTGATCGACCCTAACAACTCCCAAAGTTCTCTTCAACCCTAATAAGTATTTGTAAGTGTTTGTCATGATCTTGCAACGTAACATCAAATCATCAACCTATCTCTGCTAAAACCAAGACTTCAATTTTAGGGTTCAAAACTTGATTATTGAGTAAGTCCATCGAGAATTCTTACTTCCAAATCACGGTAACCATTTTTTTTATATTTTCCTAATGATTCTAACATATGATTATGCATCTTAAGAAAGAATATTCCATCATAACATAGGATTTATCAAGAATTTCAAAAAGGATTTCGTGACCTTTTTGTTTACGGGTGAAGCTACAAGATGGTTGGTGGAATTTTCAAATGATGTTTTCACTTCTTGGGAAAAGTTGACTAACGTTTTCTTGGAGAGATTCTTTCCTCCCTTTGAAGATGGTACAACTTAGGGACCATATCCAAAACTTCAAAAGAATTGGAGGTGAACGTCTACATGAGACATGATTGTGGTTTAGCAGATTACTCTTACAATGTATAACACATGATGTTTCGGATAATTTGTTGTTGTAATATTTTTATTATAGCCTTGATTCAATCAACAAAGATGTGTATGATCAACATCCCCAAGGTGGACCAATGCGACAACTGTATGAAGTAGCTATGTTGTTGTTAGATAATATGTTTAAAGTCAATCAAGCATGGCATACTATGGAGGACCAAATGTCTTCTCTAATGTTGAGAATGAGCAAAGAAAAAATTAAGAAGGACTATGAGTGATATGAAAACATGGTTTAAATGATGACCCAATTCAATTTCTTGTCCAAACGTGTCATGGGACGTGAATTTAAATCAGTAAATACAGTTGGAAAAAGTACTTAGTAGTGCCCAAAAGATTCTAAGATCAAGGCATTGTACAATGAGGAAGTACATTACTTGAGAAACCAAATAAGGGGTTCTCTCCAAAACTACCAACAACAAGGTATGAACCAATGTTGGAACAAAGAGCGAGATAAAAGTTGGAAAGATTGAAAAGGTGGAAATTGGAGAGACCGGAGGATGAAAAAGATATGTACATTCCTCCCATGATCATCCAAGACCAATTGAATCAAATGACAGGAAGGAAACCAAACCGATGAAATGCTCAGAAGGATATGCAATTTGGTTGAAAGGTCTGAAAAATTATTGAAGAATTTGAAAAATGACTTTTCCACCTTAACTCAAATAGTGACCTCTCATTTGGTATTTATCAAACAGTTGGAGGCTCAAATACATCTGATTTCCATCAATCTAAATCCAAGGCAAAAAGGGATGTTGTCTAGTGACACTAGCTAGCCCATATCCCAAGAATGATTGTTGAGGAATTGATAATTGTTTTTTTCCCAAGATGTTAAAAGATTCACCTCTGGTTGCAAGGAGGCTCAAAACTGACTCTGGATGTCCAAACTAGATCAACCAGGTGCTAAATGTTGATCCTGATTTCATACATCTACATCATAAGACGATGCAGGTCAACTGGCATCAGTACATGGAATGTACGAGTTTGCAGTTCGAGTTCTAAACAAAAATTTTAATCTTGAAAGGAATAAGAAGATTCTTACAGGGCTATGCTCACTCATTGAATTAGTGAACTCTTAAAAAACCAATAAAAATACATTCCAAGATATAAAAATCTTTTGTTAAACTAAGTAAAACAAAACTTAGGCGGTTAAAGAAAATGCAATGAAAAACTCAACTTTATTATATATGAAAGTAATATAGTTTCTGTAGGAGATTTTCTAACAGACAACTAAAACTATGAGCCTCAGCGATGGTACAATGTCTTACCTCACGTTGCAAAAGAACCGTCCTACACCTTGTCGTTGGTATAGAACCTGAACTACTAAGTGGATCCACTATTCTATGCTAAAAAACACTAAGGAATCATCTAAAAAGTATGAAGATCATTTCTACTGTCCATGTTTATTACATGGTTTATAGAGGCTTGAGTTAATATGAACTCGCATTCCAATATCGCTGTTCTATACTAATCCCAGAATACTTAGCTCATATGTTTTGAAAAAAAATATTTCTTTTCTTGTTTGAGGTAATTGCTCAAACTTGGCTTTAAAATCTCTCTTGGAAATCATAGTTTCCTTTTTCTTTCGAAAACTAGTCAAAGGCTCTGTTGGAAGTCTAGCTTCCTTTTTCTTGATCGAAAATGTAAGAAGACATTTATAACTCCTAAGGAATACTTAGTTCCCTAGTAACTTTTGGGAAATGAACTTAACTCTTTACTCTTTGTTTAACTTGAAACTCTTGACCTTAACTCAACTCTTAGAGAATACTTAGTTCTCTTATATTTCTTGAAGGAAAGACTTCGAATCTTACTCTTTACTCTGACTTGTAACTTGAACCTTAAAACGAAGTTAAAATGTTTCATAAAGACTCTTGAAAACTTTAAGAAACTCTACTTTGACTTGATTCTTAACTGTTACACTTAACTCTTTACTCATTTAACTTGAATTGAATTATGGATTCAAGGTTAGGTTTGCGTTTTTAGTGATTTCTAGGTGTTTAGAAATCATTTGAAGTAGTTAGAATCATTGGGATGTGTTAATGTACCTTAGGAGGACTTAAAAAGGCTAATCTATAAAAACTGGGCAAAAACTTCAGATATGGGCTCACAAGTGGCATGCCGCGCCAGGCCCCAATTGACTGAAGCCCTTTTTATGCGCACTGCAGGCGCGATGCTCCTGGCCTTGCCCAAGTGCGTCTGACAAATTTTTCAACTCGTTTTCTGGTCCTAAATAACCTAGACCTCCATGGTTTCATCCCCAACCCCCTAGGATCATAAATACCTTCCATACCCATCAGATCTAACCCAAAACAACATTGTAAACTACTAATCACATCAATTGCATGAAAATCATTCACCAATAAGGAATCGACGAGATATCCAGAATTCACTTTTATAATATCATTTCTCAATCTAGAACTTCTGACTGAACAATAGTTGCATGCGCTGCAATAACCCAACACGAAAGAGCTCACATACCTTGATACAGATCACCCCGAACGAATTCCGCTCGAAATCCCTTGGCGTTTTTATGTAACCTTGATCTTTTTCCCTTCTCTTTCTTCTTTTATCTTTTCTCCCAAACCCTAAGCATGAATTGATTTTCCAAAACTAACTTAAGACTTATTTTTACCCCTAATAAACCCTTAAAATAAATTAGGAAATAGATGGGTAAAAAGACTAGTTTGCCCTTACTTAATTTCGGAAATGGACTTCCCTTACTTCCATAACTAAACTTCCAAAAGGCATATCTCCGTAATGTGATATCGAAATCATGCAAACTCAGCGTCATTGGAAATATCTCTCCAAGGTATTTCCAACCATATCATGTACTACTTCAAACTCATCCTGATATAGGGGTTATGTTTGCTTGAAAATGACCAAAACTCACTTTCTTAACCTTAGTAAATTTTCCATATTTTCCCTTTTCTTTCCAAACGTGAAAAATTCTAGTTTCTTATCTTATTCTTGGCTATTACAGGTTACGAGATGTTACATTTGGTATCCGTCTAGTCCTCATCGCCGAACTTTATCTCTTTCGATGATAGTACAAATGTGATCAGCGAAGTTAGTCGCAATCTGCCTAATGGGTCCGAGTTAAATATTCTAAGAGTCTTTTCAAGTTAAAAATAAACACTTTCATCTCTTTCTGCTTATTTATATCCTAAACTCCCAACACCCGCATTTTTAGTGTTTGTGTGTCTCCATTGCGTGATTTAACTTGCTCTGAGTGCTTTGGATTTCTTGCATCTCGATCCCAACCTTGGTTCGATTGACACTTTACTCGTATCTTTGAGGTTGGTTTTGAGCTCTATCTTATCATTTGTGCTAGAAATTATTGTTTTTGATATGGGCTTAGTGTCATTTGAAGTATATTGTTGTTTAATATTTATGGGTAAAGATAAATAGATCATATTGAAATGTGCCCATGAGTTAGATTTGTGCCTAAATTTGATTATGTTGGTGAAAATTTGGAATTAAATCCTTGCTTGTACCGGGTCTTCGTTAAATTGAGTATGAGTAAAGTCTGATTAGCCTAGTATTGCTCTAATTGCATGATTTTTCGCAATTATAGACGGAGTGACGAATTTCTTAAGGAAAAATCTTCATTTTGGATAATACTTTGTGATATTTGGGGAAAGTATCAGAACCCATAGATAGAAAAACATGTGCTCACATTGTAAACATATTGAGAATTGGGTATCATTGTGTATCACGGTTTAACTTGTGAAAATAGGCACTAGGCTAAATACTACATGTTCGGTGAGCTTGTCTTAGCTCATAAAGGAAGTAAGGTGAATCTCCTAGTAAGTTCAGCCTACCTTCCTTGCTTGAATATGTGACCTAGGTATTGTCCTATTCGGTGGGCTTGTCTTCGGTTGTCGAAACTCACTTTGTGTATCACCAAGTGGGAGGGGATATCACCCTTTGTGCCTGTTCTTTTTAATTTTGCACTTTCACTTTCGGTGGACCTATCTTAGCCTGTCGAAATTCACTTGACAAAACGCCGAGTTGGATATGACTCCGCCCGTCTTCCCGAGTGTGCACCGTCAACTTTGGTGAGCTGGGCTAACCTGTTAAGCAACAACACCTTCGCAATAGACGAGCCTCAAAACAAATTATTAAAATGTGTTTCATTGGGTTATTTCAACTAACCTTCACCAAATTTAAATCAATTTCAACTAAAATGCTAGGAATACCACCTTCACCAATATAGGGGCATTTTAGTCCCTTCAGTTACAATTTAATAAGCTAAACACTCCAAAATGCGTTGTTGTGATGTGGAAAAACAATTTAAATTTTTTACTACACAAATTATTATATATAATTTGCATTGTTGACAAATTTTACATGTGCTATTTTTCTTATTAAAAAATATAAAAAATTTGAATTTATTTTACAGTAAATTACTAAGTCAGGAATTTATAATTAAAAGAATGTAAGGTAGATCATAATTTTTAATGGAAATTATTTCACTCCTAATGCAGAATTGTATTGTATATAATGAAATAAAGACAATAAATACTTTATTCTACTATAAATGATTCATACTTGTGGATTAATGTTTCGTCTTGTTTGATCCTTCAAAACATTTTATTTTTAATTGGTAATTAATAAAAATAAATATGTAAATTAGATACCACTCTATTTTTTAATTCACACTTAAATATAAATATTTATTATTATTCTATTTCTATATTTGAGGAAGATTAATAAAAACTATTGATTCCACAAAGAATGAAAATACTATTCGAGTTACCTATTAAGTATAAAAAATTGTATCATATAAAATGAAATAAATATACTACATACTTCATTTTATTAAAAGAAAATTCATATTTGAGCATGAAATTTTTTACTTTTTGATCCTTCAAAGCAAAAATTTTCTCTTATCAAAAAAGTATATTATTTAAGAAAAATAAATATATAGAGACTAGATACAATTTGGACAAAATATGATCTTGACATACATTTTGGGATGACTATTTATTATTTTCTATTTCTATCTTTGACGGTAATTAGAAAAAATTATTGATTCCTCAATAAATTAAAAGAAAAAAGAAATGCTATTTTTATTACCTAATAAGTATAACCATAAAAGGTATATTACTTAATTTTAGTAACAAAATCCAAATATGACATGAAATTATTGACTTTATTTATGTTCAAGGTACTTGTCCTGCTATAAATATAGTTGTATGCTTTCATATACTTTCGAACTATAACATGTCGACTTTAAGATTCATTCACTTATATTTCGTTGCATTAGCCAAAATCTTTTTTCTTTTTGGATGATTTTTTTTTTGTTAAGAGGACAAACGAAACTATACTTGCAATCAACAACATGCCAATCAAATGATAACGACTTTGAATTCACTTGAAACATACATTTTTGAAAGATTTTGGTGTGTATGTTTAAGTGTATAATTTTTTACTTTGTTTGTTAGGGTTTCACATTGGCAGCAAAATGCAGGTACAATAGCCAACAATCAAATACTGATGGAAGTATCGCAATGTGTTGAGAGCATGAATGGTGTTAAAGAAGGAAGATGGAAAAATATTTTTTACCTTCTATAAGGCCATACTATAAGGTACTCATTACTTAATAAATGATATGTTTGTAAACACAAAATAAAGCATGATCTTTTTTCCCTTTCAATGCTTTAAAGATTGCATTTGAGAAGTTTTTCTCTTCTGTAGGATAAATTATATAAACGTGAAGTAGTATTGAAATAATTTGGATCAGGAAGTTAGTAGTGATCCTGATTAATTTGAGAATTTTCCTATTTATTCTCTATTTTAGGTTTTAATATTATATCTGTAACCAAAAAAATACTCTGATTTATTAATATAAATATACCTCACCGTAGTGGAAGTTTACTTCACGGGGTTTTACCACGAAATATTGGGTTTTCTCTCTCTCTAGATTTCTCATTCTTTCTCTTGAAAGGTTATGTGTTCTTCATTCATCGAGTGTGTGTGCGTGAATTCGATCCTAACAACTGGTATCAGAGCTAAGGAGATTCAACCGAGCACAGAAGATTAGATAGTTCGAAGCTTGAAATAGGAGAAGTTTGATGATACGATTCAGTTTTCTGGAAGATGAAGATCGAGATTATCGTACCGAGGATATTCACGACCGTTGACCGGGTGTGAGCCGGAATCCATGCCGGATGAGAAGTGGAAACTCAAGGATCGCCAGGCTTTAGGGTTTTATCGGTGACTTGTCAAGAAAAGAAACGTGGCGTTCAACATCGTGAAGGAGAAGCTAAGTAGGGTCTGTTGAAGGCACTGTCAACCATTGTATGAAAAAACACTCGGCTATGGAACAAGGTATAGTTGATGCGTAGTTGTCAATTCAGATGTCTAAGAATGGATCCGTTTATGCTTTTTTTTTTTCAATAAATGAGTTCAATATGATGTTGAGTCAACTCAATTTCTGTGATATTAATTCGAAGATGAAATTAAGGCGTTATTTTTGATGTCAATCTATGCCCGAGTATTGAGGGATTACTGTTATTGCTTGCGGTATAGCGTTCCCGGGGATCTGAGAAACTGAAAGTTTGATTGGAAAACCGTGATGTTGTTCTTAGCGAAAGTCTTTGCAAACGAGACAGTGGGAGATTCATCAGCAGTGCTGCAGGGTTTGATCGAAGGGGGAGAAGTAAAGACGAAAAGGCCAAAATCAACATGGTCGATCAAAATCAAGAATCGAGGGAAAATCACTGAACAGTCAACGTTGACTTGTTGGAACTGTGGAGAAGAAAAAGGGCACTTTCGGACGAACTATACAAAGCCAAAGAAGAAGAAAAGCAAAACAGAATCAGAATTTGGAGATGACAATGATTCTGTAAATTTAGCAAGGACATTGGGGAATGCTCTAATCTAGTGTGAATTAGGCCCGTGAATCATGGATTTTGGACTCTGGTGCTGCAATCTTTCCATGGCTATCCAAGCAAGAAGTGTTCCAAAAATTTCAAATATGGAAATTGGAAAAGTCTATCTTGCCTATGACAATAAAGCCTTAGAGATTGAAGGAAAGGGGGAGTTTGCCCATAAAGACCACCTGGGAGGAAACAAGTGAGACATGAGAATGTCAGATATATTCCTGGATCAAGAAAAATCTGATCTCTGTTGGTCAGTTGGATAGCACGGGATATGCAAGCAGAGATTTGAAAAAAGGTTCGTGGAAGATCGTTTGAACGGTTGCTTATGTAGTAGCTTGTGGCACCCAAATTCTGGAACCTTGTACACCCCACTACAGGGTGTATAACATGGCGTTTTGTGCTGAAGGTGTTCAGTTCATGTCGTGGCAAATAGACTTGGACAACTTGAGTACTAAAGGAAATGAAGTGCTGGTTGCAAAGGAGCATTAGAGGGTGTCTAAATAAGTCTGTTGAATGGGTCTTTGCGAGCAGAGTGTTCTGGGCAAACAGAAAAGAGTAAGCTTAAACAAAGACTCCTAGAGAGCAAAGGAAAGGGGTTGGAAAATGGTCATACAGATGTTTGGGGACCATCTCCAGTAATCAACACTTGGAGGAATCCAGATTCTATGTTACCTGCATTAATGATTAGCAGGGAAGGTATGGGTTTACTTCTTGGTGAAGCATATTAAGTAAGATTGTGTTTGAACTTTCAAGAAGTGGGAAGCTGAGTTGAGCAATATTAGGACCGTTTTGAGTCAAATGCCTAAGGTTGACAAATGGCGGAGAGTTGACCAAATCAGCGTTCAAGGCATTTTTCAAGGTGAGAGAATCAGCATTGAATGAGAACAGTCCTGTAAGGCAATATAAGGCAAGCAGAATGGAATTGAGGGAGAGGGAACAAACATTGAATGAGTGTGAAATGAGTATGAGGATACAACTGTGGGGCTGCCCAAAACACTTTGGGGCGGATGCTGTGAGCCCAAGCTGGCATCTGGATCAACAACGACCATCAGTTCTTTAGGGTCAATATTCAAGAGGAGGGCTTCTTGGGGAAGGAAAAAAAAAGAACTCAAGTAATCACACTTGAGGGACTTTTGGTTGCATGACTTATGTTATTGTTGATCCAGAAAAGAGAGACAAGCTAGATGCCAAGGCTGTGAATGTACTTCATAGGATATAGTTATGATTGGTTTGGTTACAGGTTTGGGATAACAAGAACAGAAGATCCTGAGACATTGTGACGTGACTTTGATTGATTCTGTCCTGTAACAAGGACAGAGAACAGAAGGTTCTAGAGATTACCCCCCAAAGAAAGAAAGTGGGAGTGAGGTTGAGTTGGAAGAAGCGTAACCCCGAGATGTCGAAGCAGATTTACTCAACAAATCCTACTAAAGAATCTGAAGTGGAGCAAGTTATACCTGAGCAGGTGTAAGGAGATTCATCCAAGATCCATCAGAGCACCAGATAGGATTAACCTTTATTTACTATCTATTGCTGACTGATGAGGGGGAACCAGAGTCTTTTGATGAGGCCCTACGTGTGGAGGATTCAATCAAGGGGGAGCAAGCATGGTATGCTGAATGAGGTCCTTGAGAGAATGACACATAGCTGTTGCTGATTAACTGCAGGGGGAAGAGAGAGAGCTTTGCTAAACAAGTGGGTGTAAAATCAGGACTGAAACCAGATGGCAAAAGAGGTCACGGCTCGTTTAGTGGTTTCTTTAAAGGATATCACAAGGAAGGTATATTGATTATGCTGAAATATTTTATCCCTGTTGTTGAAGTTAACTCTATTCGAATTCTGTTGAGTATGTTGCATCGGAAAATTTGCATCTAGAGCAATGGATGTAAAAACAAACATTTTTACAATGGAATCGGCACAAAGAGATCTATATGCAGCAACCAGGAAGGATTTGTTGTTCCAGCAAAGGACACATGGTGTGCAAGCTCACAGGAGCTTGTATGGACTAAAGCAAGCCACCAAGGCAAGTGGTACGAAAGTTTGGACTCATTCATGACCAAAGACTGGATTCTGCAAAGCTGAAAAGGATCCTTGGTGGTACTTCAAGAAATACACTGATCATATGTCTTTCTACTCTGGGGATGTGGATGATATGTGAAAATTGTAGGGGATTCTAGTATGAGGGGAGATTAACAATCTGAAAAACCAGGTTGTCTGCACATTGAGATCGAACGATTTGGGTCCAGCGAAACAGATTTGGGATGGATTTTTTCTGGAAGATCTGCTGAACTTAAATCTATCTTAGGAGTGGACATGAGAAGAAGCTGACTGAGCAGGATTCTAGGTGTAATGATGCTAAAACCCAGGGACTATACTCCATTGGAAAATCACTGTAAATGTCAAAGGAGCAGTAACCCAAGACTGCCGATGGAGCGTGATAAAATGGCACTTGGTCCATATATGCTTCAGCAGTGTATTGAGGTATGCTATGGTATGCACTGACATGATATAGAACCTGCAGTGGAGTTGTAGTTGTTAGCAGTAAATGGAGAAACCCTGGGAAAGAGCATGGGAAGTGTGAAGTGGCTTCTGAGAATCTGAGACGGTAATCAAGTACTTCACGTTGTTTTGGCAAAGGCAAGGTGACTCTACATGGTTTTGTGGATGCTGATCTTGGTGGGCATGTTGACTCGAGCAAGAGTTACATCGGGGGTACATTTACACCATAGGTGGACACAAGTAGAGTGAGTGCGAGGGTCCAGCTTCAGATAGGTGGTTTCTATTTCAATATACTGAAGCTGAGTATGTGGCAATAGTGAAACTTGGGGAGAAAACGAGGTATGGCTGGCAGATTATCTTGAGGAATTGGGCAAAGAAAGAGCGAGAAGATTCTTTACTCAGATAGACCAGAGTGCCATACAAATTAGTGAAAAATCCAGTCTATCAATCGAAGACAAAAAGACATCAGAAGGCGATACCATTTAACTCCACGCAGGGCAGGGACAGCAGGATGGTGATTATGTGTTTGGAGAAGATAGAGGGTGCAAAGAAACCCGGCAGACATGTTGACAAAAATGTGTTGATGTTGGGAATAACGAGGTTATGTTAAAAACCTCGGTTGGTCTCTGTAGGTGTTGCTCCAGGATGTTGACTGTGCGGTAAGATTTGTTATGATGAAGAATTTTTTTTGAGAAGTATTTTTGTGGATGGACGAGTCGTCTCCAAGTGGGAGAATGTAGGTAGTGGAAGCCTGATTATTTAGGTTTTACGATGATTCTCTATTTTAGGTTTTCCTAGTTATTCTCTATTTTAGGTTTCCTATTTATGTATTGTAACCCAAAATACTCTGAATTTATAATATAACTAGACCTCACCGCAGTGAAGGTTAATAACAGGTTTACCACGAAATATTGGTTTCTCTCTCTCTTAGATTTCTAATCTCTTTTCTCTTTCAAGGTCTTGTGTTCTCATAATCTAGTGTGTGTGCGTGAATTCGATCCTAACAAAGAATACATCAAAATGGTTGAGGATGATTGGTACATCCGATCTCAATTAAAAAAAAGATTTGCGGGGTGGGGGAGGCAAAAGGATTTTATGATCTATAGGGTTATATTTGAATGTGAATATTTATGGGGTAGAATTTAATTTTTTTTTAAAAGAAATTATGGTTCCTAGCGATCAACCTTTGGTGAGAAGAACAATGGTCCTTTTAGGTTTTAATGAATGCATACAAATGTTGATATATATGTTAGTAACATTTTTGAGTTGTTCCTTTAAACAGTAGTGTGGGTTGTTATATTGTACACCTGTGAACCTATTTCAACCTCACATTTCTAACTTACACATCATGAAATGTTTTAGAGCACTTTTGTGGAAACATAAAAGATTCGATTGTTGATTGATTTTTTCTTCTTTTACTAGAACAAGCAAATGTGTTAGAATTTCCCCAAAATCTTTTGGGTGTTTCACGTAAAGAACAACCCTACAAGTTTTCCATGACACTTAGTAGGCAACGACTGATCGTGGAAGCAGAGTCATCAATGCAAACAACAATGGATAACTTACAGTCTTCCGGAATGAAGGTTGCACTTAATTGTGAGGTTTGTATTATTGAAATCTTCAAATTATTGTTCTTATTATAGGAGGATGATAATCTTATATAGCACTATAAAAATCTTGGTTTTATAAATCTAAGTGTCTACAAATGATATTATCTATATTTATTGTGTTTAGTGCTTTGTGAATTTAAAGAACTTCCCCACTCTTACATTAGTATTTACATTGTAAAAATGTGAATATTGAAGAACTTAAAGATGATAATGGCTTACATGTTAGTTCATGTAATCATCAATCAATCATAAATAAATCTTCAATTCTTATATAATTGTTTCATCCAATTGGTTGAATGTTGACCAAATGTACTTTTCCAAATAAGAACCCGTTCATTGAACTAATCAAACTTCTTCCTTGCAATTGCAAAAAGCATTATATACTGTTGGTTAAGGTTGCATGTTCTCTACCATCATTCTTAGAATATATTTATTCTATTTTCCACTATTTGCCTTGCTTTCATTTGTAGAATTCTAGAAAAGACCTTACTTCTACTTCATAAATACTCATTAATATATTTGACTGATACAGGGGTTTCAGTATCGACTTGATGACTTCTGATTGAGAGTAGGAAAAATCGTTCCAATAAATTGTGAGAACTTGAGGAAAATAGTTATGGAGGTATGAAATACTTATAGAGATTTATTCTGAGTTGAATATTTTAATGTAATTAAGCCTTTTTTTAAAAAAAAAAAAACATAGCTATGGTAAGTACCGTACTAAATTTAAGTAGTTTCTATTATGAGTGTGCTTGCCTCATAATATGTTTGTTTGTGTTGTAGATGGAGTATCATCCGATTTCCTCATGGGAAACATCACATCTAATTATGAGTGAATTATTCAAGATATTGAAGGAAACTCTTGAAAAAGGGTCATTATCAGGTCATTTTGTACATGTTGAACCAAAATTTTCAGAGTTTTGACCTCTCTAATCAATACACTTCACAACACACGGTTGTACAATATACTACCATCTTCGCTCAAATAGAAGCAAAATCTAAAAAATCACAGGATATTGCTCAAACTTACTTTCAAATAAGAAGTAGCGATCGTGTCAAGAAATTAACCAACGAGTGAGGTGGACGTTCCCACGAGGAAAATAGTTTAGACTCTAACTTTTAATCTATTATTACTATTGTCAGTCAATTACTTACCTTGCAAAGAAAAATGATAAAAGGGGGTTTTCTATTCTAAAAAAATAAAAATAACTAGCGAAATTGAAGGAAAGACAAACTAAACGCTTCAAAGTTGGAGTGAAATCAATAATAAAAGTAAACTAGAGTTTACGTTTCCCACAGGTTCAAAACTTGGTAATTCTAACTATAACAATTCTTTCTAGTATCTTGCATGCAAAGTGATAAGTTATGTAGTTCTAAATCATTGGTCCGGCATCTAGAAAACTTCACTCCGCACCTTCGGTACGGCTAAGTGTGTGCTAGACTAACCCTTATTTTTACCTCATATAAGTATGTATTCGATATTTGACTAAGTTATACCTGGCGACCAATCAATCTAGCCATTAGATAGTATACACTAAAGAAATGTTGATAATTCTTTCTCTTATCTACCTCCTATGGTCCGGCAAGTAGCAGTAAGGTGAGTTTTTCACGTTGGCCATCCGTGGAGAAAAAAGAACTTCTAAGCAAAGAACATTATCAATACATGCAAGACACTATCTAAATGTTATTTTAGTTAGTTTTACCTCATTATGCGCCGTATCGTTCCCCCAACCATAGTTATGGGTTAGGTACCCATAGTCATAATCACAATATTCAAATATATGAGATAAGGAAGTCATGCACGTATTAAATGAAAAAACGAGGTACAATCCGAAAGTTCACTTGATTAATCAGCAAAAGCACCAAAACAATCAATTACAAAAGTCTCACAATATTCAAAAAATCTCACAAGAGTCTAAAAAAAATCAAGAGGCTTACCTCAAAAATGAGGTTTTTCAAAATTATTTATGAAAAATAAACACCTAATTGGAATAAGGCTCATTGCTGAAAATTATCAAAACGCAGCTGGATGAAGGACCTCGTTGACGGATCGGTGTGGTCCGATGGACATCATGGACTACGTCGTCCAATGCTGGTGCAATTCTCTGCGGTCTCTTCTATTACCCGACGGCAGGTATGACGGATCATCACAGGCACAAAACGGTACGTCGAAGGTCTCCGTTCCAAAACACTTGAACTCTTGAATTTGGGTACTGAGGCCTACTCTTGATCTCATGACGAATCACAGGACAGACCGTATGGCTCGACGGTCCATCACGTACTCCGTAACCCACATGGTTCAGGACTTCCTTCAGCAGCTGCATACGATGCCAACTACGGACCGTCACGAGCACATGGACGGACGTGTAATAAGTTCCAGTATAGTGGTACGTTTTGTATTTTTGCTCAAAAAACCTCCGCATTATCTTTTAGATTCTGCATAATAAAGAGCAAACTTACATAAAAATTAGTACAAAAAGGCTTGGGACACAATTAAACTTAAGGAAAAAGTATTAAAAATACTGTGAAACCACGATTATCACACCCTAACTTAAATTCGTTGTTTGTCCTCAGCCGACGCACTATGACCAATACAAAATCTTTGTTACAATAGTATAATGTTTTATCCTTTGCAATTATTTGGCCTATCAAATCTGATTAATCTGATCATATTTAGCATTGCTATCACTATTAGGGCCGCCATCACTGTGTCTTCAGCAGGGGATCTACAGAAGGGGCCTTAGATAGGGGCACCCTAGCCTCTCTAAGATCATTGAGAGTGTGTGCAAAGACTGGCGACCGCAGCCTGAAGGATCGACACATCCACCTGAGGGGTATTCGGGGCTAACACTCGCAACTCAAGCGTCCAAGCGCTGAGAACCTTAAGAACTTCCGCTCTGTGTGGCTGAACCTTCTCCACTCCAAGCGTCTTCTGCCCTGCAATTAGACCTCTGCATCCAGGATGGGAGGTTGATGCAAGACCGTGTAGCCATCTGTGCTTTATTCTGACCCTGCAAGCGAGACAAGAGCGGGAAAGGGATGGCGAGAAGAGCTCGGGGGTTAGTGATACTACCGGGATAGACTACGAACCAGGGTTAGTGTATGTGGAGCCGCATGGTAGCCGTCGCGGGCCTATGCTACTATATCAGCTAGATTGTCCACCAAGTGGAGGCAACTCTTGGACGGGGACCTCGGCGTGGAGACAATTCTTGGCCTCATCCACGTGATGACGAAGATATCAACACATGCCCATCAGGGCTTGAATGATCAAAGTTGCCATATAGGCAACTTCGGACCTGCTAGAGAAAAATATCATGCACAGGAAAGGGTAGGTAGTTGTGACCTTAAAAGCCCTCTCTTGCATGACTGCCTATAGAAGACAAGCAAAATCCACCTCAAACTTGACTATCATCGCCACCATCAGTACTGCTCGGTCTCATGTGACTATATTATCAACGGTTGTGAGGGGAAAGGCAGTGGCGAACAATCAACCACAAAAACTTCGCTGTGAAGGTCAAGTTAGCCTTTTTGATGGCTCCGTTCGGCTCGGTCACCAGTCAGCACCCTCTCCATCAACGGGCAAGTGCATGGCCATCCACCTCTTGGTGGTCTCTCTCAGCGATGGCTCACGCGGAAGGGAATGGCCATCTTTGACAATCTGCCATCAGTCAGTCAAACGCGCGGTGATGAGAGTGAGAGGGGTCCGGTTGGCCATCAACATTCTCGCCGTTATAGATACCGGAGGATGGCAAATAGGATAATATCAAACCTGAATGCCACCTACTCGCTTGCTCTAGTGGGCGGCCTATTTGGTTGGGGCAGCCTGCTATCAATTGTGATTGAGAGTCGCTACGAGGAGGCGTTAGAACTCTCGACCAACTATTACGATAACGACCAAACGGACGCGTTGTACATCCACTCGATGTATGGGAAGAATTGTGGATGTTGGGCATCGTCGGGAGACTCCCGTAAGGACCAGCCGCTCCATGTAAGTGTGCGAGTCATTAACTTCTTCCATTCAAGAACTTTGCATCGGAGAGACTTGATATGCCCGTCGACACACCACGGTTGGGCTGGTCCTCCTGGTAAACCAGGGTGAGAGCACGAGTTGGTGAACCATGTGTGTATTCCGAACTTTCAGCCTCAATCAGCGAGGGCAGATTTGAGCGGTGGAAGTGCGGGGAACCTCAGCAATCCGGGAGGTTCCTCAGACCAGAACAAATCTACGGATTCAGACGCTCTTTTCTTGTAGCTGACCGTGACGTCTGTGCCGGTCAGTGTTTGCGCTCCTCATCAGACTGGGAGCATGACTTACCACTGGACGCCATCTTTTTGGGTTTGGTTCTTGCCCAGCACGGCAAATCGGAGGTGGGAAGTGCTTCTTAGGGGCGCTTACTGGGGTCAGCTATCACAGAGCCAATGACAAAGCGGGCAGCGGGGGCGACAGACTTCGATTGACCGCGTGCCTAGCCTCGATCTTATTTTGGTACCATAATAGATAGTACCTTGTAAAGAATCATTATTTAGTACTAAAAGGAGCAGACAAAGACTAGCAAAACCACACCAAAAATAAATAAATAGAGTTTAAGATGTAATGACATTTCTTTATAGTACGTGAAACACAACGGACAGGTGACGGTCGTAGTGAGTAAACGGACATCATGGGTCCGTCGTGTCTACTTAGACTGTTTATAGGAGAACCCTGAAGAAGAGGCTCTGACCAAGTGTATATCGTATATGCAGGACGGAACCGTCACAGGTGCGACAGTCCGTCGTAGGTGTCGTCGAGGACACGAAAAAAAATATGGAGGACCCTTAGGAGATGGTCTCGACAATCAGAACGGTCATCAGGAAGGAACGTCGGGGGTATTATGACCGGTCCGTCGTAGTTGTCCGGAAGACCAAACACTTGGAAAAGTATGGCGACCTAAGAGAGGGGTCTCTGACCGTCTCATAACGGTATGCAGGACGGGACAGTCGTGGGTTCTATGACGGTCTTTGTAGTTAGATGTCGTTGGAGGACATTAGAAAAATAGAGAAACCCTTAGGAAACAAGGTTCTCGGAAACCAGAACGGGTGTGAAGGAACAGGACCGTCGTGGGAATATGGTCAACCACATGGTCCGTTGGAGACACTTAGTTAAAGTGAGAGGAGGACCGTCGTGGGAATGACGGTCCGTCGATGTGTCCGTGGGAGGACACTTAGAAAAAAAGTGAGTACCGTAGGAATAAGAGGGTTCTCTGACAACCAGAATGATAGTGTGCAGGGAAGGACCGTCGTGGCACCGACGGTCCGTCGCATTTGGACGTTGGTGGACACTTGGAGAAAATTGCGACAGTGGGGTGTTTAGGGCTGTTGGAATGGACCCAATGCCGGTCGTCGTAGGTGACGATGGTCCGTGTCATCAGGGTCTCAAATGTAACTCAGTGACAGGAACTGGGAATGCAATCCTATTTGCAATCTAATCCTTATTAATTTTTTAAAGGCAATTGAAAGTTACCTAAGATCGTCTTCTTCTGTAGAAGCCGCAACATTTGTTCTCTCGCCTGCTTTTTCCATCTTCTTTCTTTTAACAGATTATTTCTTCTTCTTCTTTTTTTTAACCCTAATTAGTAAAGTAATCAATTATAAAATGGTAAAAGTGACTTACTATTATTTTAAAGTTGTTTTATTTAACCACCAACTATATTAATTTTTGAAATTACCCCATTACTTATATGATTATAATTACAAATAGTCCAAAATGTCAATCTAGGATCTATCGAAAGAGTCTTTTATGAAATAGAAATTTCTAGTACTCAAATGACCAAATGGGTCATTACATTAGATACCAATTTACTAATCGTTCGTCCTCGAACGATCAAAAGAAGACAAATGTAAGAAAGACCACCACAACCAACAACAATGTGTGAATATCTTTTGTTCATGTCATGCTCAGTCTCTCAATATCTTACCTCAAATGAGTCAAACTTATCAGTGGGAGAGCTACATCTCCTTTCATACTATGACTCAAATAGGGTCATCTCTATATTAAAGTGATAGCTATAACTGTAAGTAAACGCAACTAACAACAAAATGTATTCTCCACATTCATAAAAACTAATTGCACACACATATGCAACATGTTATCAAGGGACATTGAACAACAATGATCAACGATGAAACTGATCTGGACCCTCCACCCATCGAGCGATTACACCAAAGCATATAAAAGCTCTAACAACAATATCAAAATACAAATGTAGGCTATGCAACCCAAACGTTAAGAATGATAAAAACTACAAATGACCTCACATTCATTCTAACACAGATCCAAAAATAATCGCTGATGAGATAAATCTTAAGTCTATCGAAAAACTATAAATTTTCATGGTAGCTCCCTTATAAATTCTTATAGTCAAAGTGATACATGTAAAACCACTCAAATACAAAAAAAAAATCATAATCACATTGATCATCTACCTTACTCTCAACGTATAATTAGTATCAAAGTATTTCTATCAAATACATATTTAAACTATAGTTATCTCTTTTTATTTAAGGAATTCCTGACAGATACGAGTCCCAAATAAGGCCTATAGCACTAATTTCAAATGTGATAGTACATTTTCATTGAGAACAAAAACTATTAAATCAAACCCAAAGTGACTCGTCACCACTTTCACATACTGCTTAAGGGTACCATTTTAAACCATTTATATATATCATGCCAACACTTAGGAAATTCTTTGTCAATTAAACCTATTCTGTATATACTATAAGCTCATAACCTCTATTAACCATTCAAATGTCCATTTGTTGTAACACACCTAAACATTCTATGAAGTCCCATCAATGAGGATAGTATTAACCCAACTTGTTCTTAATAACCATGTAGAAATTATATCTCACCTTTTACTCATTCTTAGGATTCTATCCTAACTTGAGCAATCTACCTCATTGTTAAATACTAAAATCCATACCTATTATTTGCACCGAAACAAAAAAGTATTTTTTTTTGAAGTCGATAATAAACTCCTAGTCAAGTCGTACCGAAACTATTCACATCTCACAATTATATCAACTCATAGGCAAAATTAAAACAAACCATCAAATAACCCCATCGATTTATCGAGAGGTCTTATTCTTTAAATCTCTCAAATTCTTTTCATGGTGCAAATCTAAATCATCTCGCTCCGTTCAATATATCAAACTCTTGTTTATCAGCGTGCTTACCGATCTCATGTTGTTACTAAAATCCATGACATTTTACTTCACACTCTAAATCCAAAACTTGAGGGTAAAAACCCTTCCTTAGATCCTTTAACAATCAAAGTAACCCCAACTTTATGTCAAAGCATGCATAAATTCTTTACGGCTCATAACGATGCAAATCAATGTTTCTCATCTTACTAATTAATACCTTACAACATATACCACAGAAATTCAGGACTTAAACCAAAAAAAATTGAATTATAAGTTCAATTGTGTAACACAATGCCCTTAATTATCTACATTTGCTTATACTTTGAAGTTTTTATGAATAACATTATCTTAGATTATCATTGATTGCCGCTCCACCAACCATACCATATTCCTTCACTACAAAAAATCCAACCCACGATTTCTAATTCCAAACAGTACAACAGAACCTATCATCTCACTCAGTTGGAACGTCTGGACCACTCCTCTCTTAAGTTCTATTCAAAGCTTTTAACTAAAGCTGATTAACCTGTTAGGCTATTACCTTAACCAAAAAACAAATAGAGGAAATCACGCAATTTTGAACCCAATTCTCGATCTTCGAAGATACATTTGTTAGTTCTTACAATCAGAGAAAATAATTCGGCTCTCACTTATTTTCTTGAAGGATACAATCCACAAGTTTTAGTCGTATTTTTAGTTATGATTCAAAATCCTTTAAATATATTCGAGTGTGCCTAAAGCTCCAAAATTATCCCATACAACCACATTACTCACTAAAATAGTAGAAAATATCAACCTTAGATACTCGCAAGTTTTATCCACAATACAAAAAATTTATTTGACCAAAAATGTGTATTCTATAATTTACATCACCCGTCACATCAATCACTACTCCTATCACCATCATGTATGAAAGCCCTTTTCATCATCACAAAGTCAATTTTTTTCCTCGACCATGACACATTAAACTCGATATATTAATCAAATGAAAGGACTAACAAATTGTATATTCATTTCTTACTAAATATTCATTTTACATTCACCCAAAGTATACCCACTAGGATTTTCTTCCCATAAGTATCGTCATGCAGTATTCAAGCTACCTTTGAAGCTTTAAGATTAAAAACACCAGTCCTCACTCAAAACCCTTCAAGATACATGCACAGTTTAAGTTTTAGTTGTGTTAATATTTGTACCAAGATCCCACCACTAAAGATTTTTTTTAAAATAATGCTCAACCACTAAAATTTTCCTTCAAAATAATGTTCAATCTAAGTTTGTGTAGTAAGAATAGTGGGTTTATCAAAGTCATGCAACACTAAATCTTCTTATCGACCAGGCGTACACTTGTGTAACTCCTTTAGTAATTAGTATTCATACTTGACCATCGAAGTACCTGTGTCCACATAACCCTAGTACTGTCACACCGTGAAAGTCCATTAGATAACTTAAGAACAATCATACCTGTCCATAAATCGTACCCAAATAGCCCACATATTTCTAACCCAATTGAATAATTGCAAAACATTATCGAATATGTTCTCTCTCCAGACCAAACAATTTATTTTACTCTTAGATCAATTCATAACAAAATAACACATTCCTAACTCTAACCAAGTAAGCATCGATGACTTTCGCGAATATCCCTAACTCTATGAAGCATAGTAGTGTCTTAGTAACCGGGACACTCGACATGAGACTACCACCACCATTTCGATTTGGAAAATATATCTATTTCTAAGGCCATATTTTTTTTCTTTGTTGTTGCGCATTTCAACTTCAAATACTCTAGGTAGTTACCCATATTGAATAGAGTGAGAAGTTCCGATACCAATTTGTATCCACCTAGCATACCAAATTGGATTCAAGTAGTAGCACGAAAGAAGAAAAAGAATGAGCTTCCTAAAAGTCCTATAGCCTTCTCAAAGAAAAGTAAAAGGCGTCCATTAACCGTTCCGCAAGGACGCTCTAGACTTGTCATTGTGGATGAGAATCAGCTGCAACCTAACGCTTTGAGTACAGAGTTGGTCACGACGCAAAATGAGTCGGGGAGTGGGCATCCACACTAAACTACCCAAGGGGACGAACAAGAAATTCAAATCCCAAACATTACCAATTAATTCAACTGTGAATAACAAAATATGCGGAAGCTCCAAAATTCTTACTTATCGTTCCCAAACCTGAAAGTCATCACACAAGGACATGTAATCTCTAACTACTAAGTCTAAGAGTATCAAAGGCACCAAAATAAATGCATAAAATGGTTATTGTGTCCAAAGTATAGGACGTCAGGTCAGACCGAAAGAATCCAAACGAGCATGAATGAGAGCTCACCCTGGAACTTGACTTATGCGGGGGTTGGCTAGAGCTGAGGAAAATCTGGAGTCATAGGTCCACTCGCTGCATTTCAAAACAGGAAAACAAAGAAAAAAGACAAGAGGACTCAGTACTGGGGGGCAACATGTAATGAGTTAAGGATCATCGGTCAACCCATAATAGTACTAATATCCACAAGAATAATAGTTTGAACTCAACTATAGCATCTTAAAGGTGATAAAAAACAAACAACGCTGAACAAGTATTAACAACATTAAAGAAAAATCGTAATAAGTCAATGATATCAAGATCACAAATGAGGACTATGCATCCAAACCAAACCTTTTGGGAGTTAAGTTATTTGAGATTGAATTATCTTCCATTAATTCAAAATATTTTTCTTAATTTATCGGATTTGTCGGAAAGTGACACTCGATCAAAAACAATATGTGTCGAAACGGACACTCGACAAGATACCGTGTCGGAACTTGACAACTCGATCCAAAATACCGTTGTCGGAAAGTGACCATACGGATCTAAGAATACGTGATGTCGGAAAAAGTGACACTCGATCCAAAATACCGTGTCAGAAAGTGGACCAACTCGATCCACAAAAAACCGTGTTCAGAACGTGACACTCGGATCCAATTGTACTATTAATTTATCCTTTATTATCACCGCTTTCAATTCATGTTATATTATTTTCATCAAGCCTTCTTTAGTTCAAGTCATCACCTCGATAGATACGATTGAGATTATAAATTCTACGGTCTCAGGATTTCAGACAAATCACAAACCACGAAACCCAAATCACACAATCACACAGTCAAGAGTACACTAGAGAACTTCACAAGATCATTCAAGGATATCAATCATATTAAGAGTTTAATATCAAAAATTAGAATAAACCATAACCTACCTACACCGAAGAATTGAAGTCAAGTAACTACTGCTCCAATGCCTTCCCTTCCTATTGCCTCCGAACCTTTCCAACTCTATCAAGTATAATGCATAATTTATAAGTTAATGCGTCTATAAATATCATATATTTTAGGTCCAACTTTAGACCCAACAAACTCGCCTAATTTATTATCAATCCTAAGGTTTCAATCTATAAGTCTTAATTCCTCTAATTAGCATAACTTCAAGAAAATTTAAATAACCCGATAAACATAATATTTAATGAACTATCTCCAATATATCAAAAATTGTGAACAAAAACAAACAAATCCCATAACTGAAAACCAAACAATAAACAAAATGTTCTTTTCCAATGACTTTAACGTAACATACATAACATAAACTAATTGTTTCTTGTTCCATATATAATTTCATAGTTTAATACTCGAGAGTCAATTTTAACATTAATTTATGGCTGAGCAATGCCCACAAATAAGATTTCCTTTAAAATAAAGATAATATAAAATAATAAAACAAACAAACTGTACTTACTCTTGTGAAACCTCGTCAATTTCAATGTTAAAGTCCTTAATTACTCTTTTTTTTTTAGCAATTAACTTTTACCTCTTCAATTTAATAATATTTAAATTGTAATCTTTATAAGCTATTTAAATTTGTCTTATATATATATAAAACAAATCACGTGTGGCACACTAGTACTTGAAGAAACAATGATTTCTAGAAATTTATTACAAACTATTTCATCATACATAGAAGAATGCAAATCCTAATTGCCATATTATAATCACGTATATTTTTTAAAGGCAATTGAAAAGTTACCTAAGATCGTCTTCTTCGGTAGAAGCCGAAACAGGGGTGTATCTCGCCGGCTGTTGCCCAGGAGCGAAGTGCGTTGAACAGATTATTTCTTATTCTTCTTCTTGTTAACCCGAATGTAGTGAAAAGGTAAGTGCAAGTATGAAAAGTGGAAAAGTGACTTCTGAAGAGGAGGGGGGGGGGGGGATAAGCGGAAAGAAGGGGCGGGGGGATGGGGGGGGGGATAAGGGGTGGGACGGCTGGTTATGGGGGGTGGGGGAAACAAGAAAGGAGTGGGATAAAGGGGGAAGGGAAAAAATTAATAAATCATGTATTTTTTTTTAAAAATTTTATTATTTCAAAAATTTATTTCTTTTTAATTAAATGTAAATGTTATTATTTTTATTTTTATTTAAACACCAACGATATTAATTTTTTGAAATTACCTCATAACTTACCATGATTAGAATTACAAATAATCCCAAAAGTCAATCTAGGACTATCGAAAAGAGTTCTTTATGAAAAGAAATTTATATGTACTCAAATGCCAAAATGGGTCATTACATTAGATACCAATTTACTATCGTCGTCCTTCGATCGAACGATCAAGAAGACAAATGTAGAAAGACACCACAACAAACAAACAATGCTGTGAATATCTTTTTGTTCATTGTCATGCTCATCTCTCAAGATCTTACCTCAAAATGAGTCACACTTATCAGGGGAGCAGCTAACATCTCCTTCATACTATGACTCAAATAGGGTCATCTCTATATTAAAGTGATAGCTATAACTGTAAGTAAACGCAACTAACAACAAAATTTATTCTCCACATTCATCAAAACTAATTGCACACACATATGCAACATGTTATCAAGGACCTTGACACAACCATCTGATCCAACGATGAAAATGATCTAGGACCCCCCCCCCCCCCCCCCAATCGAGCGATACACCAAAGCATATAAAATCTCTAACAACACTATTAAAATAAGAGTAGTAAGTCGATTGCAACCAACTTTAAGAATGATATAAAAACTAACATGATCCTCACATTCACTTAACTATCAAAAAACATAATACCGATGATGAGGATAAATCTTAAAGTCTCGAAAAAACTATAAATTTCATGGTAGCTCCTTAAAAATTTCTTATAGTCAAAGTGATACATGTAAGCCACTCAAATACAAAAAAAAATCATAATCACATTGATCATCTACCTTACTCTCAAGGGCTATAATTAGTATCAAAGTATTTCGATCAAATACATATTCAACATAGTTATCTCTTTCTATTTAAGCATTTCCTGAAGATACAGTCTCAAAAATAAGGCCTATAGCACTAATTTCAAATGTGATATAATTTCATTGAGACAAAACTATTAAATCACACCCAAAAGTCAACTCTACCACCACTTTCACTACCATGCTTAAGGTTGCCATTTTAAACCCATTATATAGACATGCCAACACTGAGAAAATCTTTGTCAATCAAAACTATTCTGCTATACCTATTAAGCTCAAGAACTCTAATTAACCATAAAAGTCCAGTAACACACCTTAACATTTTCTATGAAGTCCCATCAATTAGAGGTAGTATTAACCCAACGTTATCTAATAACCATGTAGATTTATATCTCACCTTTTAACATCATTCTTAAGTCTTCTGTCCTAACTCTGAGCAATCTGAACCTCATTGTAAAATACTAAATTTCCATACCTCATTATCTGTACCTAAAAACAAAAAAGATTTTTTTTTTGAAGGCGATGATAAATCCTAGTAAGCTGTACCAAATACTTCACATCTCACAATTATATCTAAACTTCATAGGCAAAAATTAAAAAACAACCATCAACGACACCCCATCGGATTTATACGTGAGGTCTTATTTCTTAACTCTTCTCAATTGCTTTTCATGGTGCAAATTCTAAATATCTCGCTCCTTCAATATATCAAACTCTTGTTATCTGCTTGCTTACCGATCTCATGTTTTACTAACAATCATGACATTTACTTCACACTCTAACAATCAAAACTCATAGGGTAAACCCTTCCTTAGATCCTTTAACAACAAAAGTAACAACTTATGGTCCCAAAGCATGATAAATTCCTTTCACGTGCTCAATAACTAGTGCAATCAATCGTTTCTATCTTACTAATTCATACGTGACAAACATATACCAACAGAAAAAATCAGACCTTATAACAAAAAAAATGAATTATAAGTCCAATTGTAAACAATGCCCTTAATTATCGACATTTGCCTTTATACTTTGAAGTTTTTATGAATAACTATCCTTAGCTTATCATTGATTGCCTCTACACAACCAGACCTATGCTTCACTAAAAAATCCAACCTACTTCATTTCTTAATTCAACAGTACAACAGACCTATCATCTCACTTCAAGTTGGAAATCTGTACACACTCCTCTCTTAAGTTCTATTCAATAGCCTTTTACATTAAGCTGTTGATTAACCTGTTATGCTCTACCTACCAACACAAATAGATGAAATCCGCAATTTTGAAACCCAATTCTCGATCCCTTCGTCGAAGATACATTGTTAGTTCTTACAATTAGAGAAAATAATTTGCTCTCAATTATTTTCTAAAGGCTACACATCTCACAAGTTTTATCTTATTTTAGTTATGATTCCAGATTCTTTAAAATTATATCGAGTGTGCCTAACTCTCCTAAAATTTATCACCTACAACCACTTACTCACTAATAGTAGAAAAATCAACCTAGATAATCGCAAGTTTTTATCACCATACAAAATTATTTTGACCAATAATTTGTATTCTATAATTTGAATCACCGTCACCATCCATCACTTACTCCTATCACCATCAGTATTTGAAAGCCCTTTATCATCACCAAAGTCATTTTTTGTTCCTTCGACAGGACACCCCTTAGAACTCAGATATAGTAATCAATCATCGACTGGGACTAACAAAATTTTTATTCACTTTCTTACTAAATCTTCATTTCATTCACCCAAAGTAGACCCCACTAGGATTTGCTTTCTATAAGCGGTCATGATAGTATCAATCTGACCTTGAAGCCGTAAGATAAAACCACCAGTCCCACTCAAAAATCCTCAAGGATACATGGCACAGTTTGACGTTGTGTTGAATATTAGTACAAAGATCCACACTAAAGATTTTCTTTAAAATAATGCCAACCACTAAAATTTCCTGTCAAAATAATGTTTAATCTAAGTTCGTGTAGTAATAACTAGTTGGTTCTCAAATGGAATGCAAACACTAAATCTTTCTATCTGACCATGTCGTACAACTTGTAACTCCTGTAATTAGTATTCTACTTGACAATCGAGCGTACCTGTTTCCACATACACCCCTAGTACTGCACACCGTGAAAGTCCATTCGATTACCTTACTAGAAACACAACATCTACCTGTCCATAATTCGTACCCAAATAGCCACATATTTCACCCATTGAATAATTGCCAAAACATTATCGAATATGTTCTCTTATTAGACCAAACAATTTGTTTTACTTCTTAGATCAATTCAATAACAAAATAAACACATTCCTAACTCAACCAAGTACAGCATCGATGGACTTTCTGAATATTACCATCACTCTATGAAGTCAGAGTAGCTGTCTTATAAACGACACTCGACATGAGGGACTTACCTTCCACATTTTGACGATCGAGAAAAGATATCTAATTCTAAGACATTTATTTTTCCTTCTGTTGTGCCATTCAACTCAAAATCTTCTAGTAGTACCCATATTTGAAATAGAGATGAAGAAGTCCAGAAGTCGATACCAATTTTATCACCTAGAGACCAATTGGATTCAAAGTAGTAAGCACGATACGAAAGAAAAATGAGCTTTCCTAAAGTCTTATAGCTCTCGAAAAAAAGTAAAGGGTCCTCCTTACCGTTCCGCCACAAGCTCATATAGACTGTCGTGTGTGATGAGACAGCGAAACTAACGCTCTGATAACAAGTTGTCACGATCCAAATGAGTCGTGAGTTGGCATCACACTTAACTATCAAGGTAGACGAACAAAGAAATTCAAATCCCATAATTACCAAAATTCAAACTTGTGGCATAACAAAATATTCGGAAGACTCCAAAATTTATTTAAACTACGTTTCCAAAACCTGAAAGTCATCCACAGACATCTAATCTTACTACTAAGTCTAAGCGTATCAAAGGCACCAAAATAACAGGAATAAAAGGTCAGTGTGTCCGAAAAGTATCGGACGTCATGGTCATGACCTGTAAAAAAATCCAACACGAGCATGAATGAATAGGCAATCACCCTGGAACTTGACATGCGGGAGGTGGCAAGAGCTGAGGAAATAATCTGGATGGGGTTTTAGGTACACTCGCCTTGAGTTCATAACAGTGAAAAAACAAAAAAAAGCACAAATAGGACTCAGTACGGGGGCAAATTGTTGTACTGAGTAAGTATCATTGGTCAACCCAAAAATAGTAACTAATATACAAAGAATAATAGTATGAAACTAACAAATATAGCATTTAACAGGTGATTCAACAAAAACAACATGCACAAGTATCAACAACATTAAAGAAAAATCGTAATAAGTCAATGATATCAGATCACACATGGGAATCATGCCTCCAAACCAAAACCATTTGGGAGTTGAGTTATTTGAGATTGAATATCTTCCATAATTCAACATATTTTCCTTTAAAATTATCGTGTCGGAATACGTGACACTCCGATCAAGAATACCGTGTCGGAACGTGACACTCAGAACAAGAATACAGTTGGTTATGTCGGAAACGGTGACACCCGATTCCAAGGAATAAGAATACCGGGTGTCGGAACGTGGACACTCCGATCCAAAAATACGTGTGTCGGACGTGACACTCCGATCCAAGGGGGGGGGAAATGACCGCTGTCAGAACAGTGAACTCCAACTCCAGTCTTTATTATCACGCTGCATTCATTGTTATATTATTTTCATTCAAGCCTCTTTATCAAGGGGGGGGGGGGGGGGGCATACACTTCGATAGCTAGGATTGAGAGATTTTAAATTCTACGGTCCAGGATTTCAGAAAAATCACAAAACACACAACAAATCACACAATCACACAGTCCAGTAAATAGAGAACTTCACAATATCATTCAAGGCATATCAATCACTTATTAAGAGTTACATCAAATTAGCATAAACCATAACTACCTCCACGAAGAATTGAAGTCAAGTAACACTTCCCAATGCCTTTTTCCTTCCTTATTGCCTCCGAACCTTTCCAATCTATCAAGTCTATATGCATTAATTGATAAGTAATGAGTCTTAACTACTCTATATTTGTATGTCCAAATTTCGACAAATACACAACTCGCCCTAAATTTATGATAAAATTGTCCTAATGTTCAAAATCTATAAGTCTTAATTTCCCTATAGATAACTTCAAAAAAAAAAAATTTAAATAAACACGATACACCAATATTTAATTAAATAATCTAATTATATCAAAAATTGGTAATCAAACAAAAAATCCCCATAACCGAAACCAAACAATAAACAAAAATGTTCAAAGGACGTTATCGGAACATACGACATAACCTAATTGTGTTTCTTGTTGTCCATTATATAATTCCAGTAGTATACTTCGAGAGTCAATTTTTAAAACACATTATTTGATGGCTATCAATGCCAAATAAGCTTTGCTCTTGAAAAATAAAGCTAATATAAAATAAGAAAATAAAAAAACTGTGAATTTACTCTTGTGAACCTCGTCAAATTTCAAGTTTAAAGTCCCTAATACTCTTTTTTTTAGCAATTAATTTTACCTCTTCAATTTATTAAATTTAAATGTAAGCTAAAGCTAATTTCAAATTGTCTTATAATAATAACAAATCACGTGTGGCAAACTAGTACTTGAAAGGAACCAAAAAACAATTGCTTTCTAGAAATTTCTACAATACTATTATCCTACCATAAGATGGCACATCTATTGCAATTATAATCCCTTATAATTTTTTAAAGGCAATTGAAAGTTACCTAAGATCGTCTTCTTTTGTAGAAGCCGCAACATTTGTTCTCTCGCCTGCTTTTTCCATCTTCTTTCTTTTAACAGATTATTTCTTATTCTTCTTTTTTTTTAACCCTAATTAGTAAAGTAATCAATTATAAAATGGTAAAAGTGACTTACTATTATTTTAATGTTGTTTTATTTAACCACCAACTATATTAATTTTTTGAAATTACCCATTGATTTACCCCCCCCCGCCCCATGAATTATAATTCACAACTGGCCAAAGGTCAATCTAGAACTATCGAAAGAGTTTTTATGAAAATAGAAATTTCTAGTACTCAAATGACCAAATGGGTCATTACAACATACTCATTCATACACAATTATCAATACGGTATCATCACACGTTCAATTACATTTCTTTTTCTACATACTTAATAAAAAAAAAAGAATTAACAAACTTCCATATAAATTCATTACACAACTAAATAAACATAACTTCATTTGACAAACAGAAACATACATTCAAATATACTAAATACAAAAATGATACATAATTTACATATAACTGATACACAAATATTAAAAAAAAATTACATCATGTAACATACATAAATTGATATTCACAACATAATTCATACTTTAAAAAATCATAATTCCATCATCCAAAAAAACTAACAACACCATGCCCATCAAAACAAAATTCATATAAACATTATAATATAAACTTCATACATGATTAATACAAATTTCATACTTCAACGGTCCACATCATTACTAATACTTCTTTCTTGAACACAATAATATAAACTTCATACACGATTAAACACATTGTACAATCTATATCATTTTTTTACATTTTTTCATAAATCACATATTACTAGAATCTTCAATTAAATTAAAACTCAAGTGTCTATACTGTTATGTGTTGTTTTCAAATTTGGTTTATACCAAAATACTTTTTCATACAAAAACATGCAATAATCTATATTTTATATCCTTAAATAACCAAAAAATAACCAACAAACTATAATAAATATCAACCTGATGAATTCCACCTTCCACCATGTTTTACTAATATAGATACAATGTTGTTCATTAAAGTAAATCACGTTTCTTTGACGGCAATATCTTCAATCAGTAAAAAATAAAATGAAATGCTATCTGCTAAAAAATCGAGGTGCGAGTGGATAGCGGAAACTGGAAAGGAAAAAAAAAAACAGCCTCTTTACGTGATTTCAATTTGTTAGCGCCTTTTTAAGAAATCAATCCAAAATTTATTGGTTTTCCAATAAATGAGTGTTTTAAGGTTATTAATTATCTAATTATGTTAAATTTTCGTAATAATGTTCTAATCGTTAAAACATTTACTGAATGTATTTTTAATTTAATAATAAGAGATGTCATTTCACATTTAGGAAATTGATCCGTTACTTTTTCTTCAATTTTTTAAAAACAGATTTTTAAATTATTTTGTTTAAATCAACCTTTTATTATTTAATTTTAATATGCTATAATTTGCTATATAACTATTATAAGTTGATGCAAACCAAACTGCTAATCTATAATTAAGACATTATATAAAAAAGATATAATTTTATATACTTATGACACTTTTAATTTTGCGGAATCTAATTAGATGGTAATATTAAAGATAAGTTAATTACTTGAAATAATTTTTTTTTAAAAGGAATCCCACACACCAGTTACATCACATATTTAAAACTTTCAAAAATCAAAAATCATACTTTTGATATTGCATTATTTATTTTAAAAAATCAAAAATGGCAAGAATAAAAACTATCATGAAACATTTGTTTTTAAAAATAAAATTGTCATTTAGTTGGTAAAAAATCGAACTATCTTTGAAATAGTAAATTCTTCTTTATAAAAATATATATTCTATTAGTTGATAATTTAAAATTTAAAATTAAAGATTTGCTGTGTCTAACATGAGGTGTATCACTCTATATATATATATACTATATATAATATTATATATATATATAGAGATATAACATATATATATAGAAATAATTTGCCCCAAATTAATATGATTTTTAAACAATATGGTGAATTAACGTAAATTTTTAGTAGTTTAAATAAGGAAATAGTAGAATTTTTTGGTCCATTCTTGATTTTTTTAAATGGACAAATAAATATGGATAACTAAAAGAGAAAATATGGACAAGTAAATATAAACGAACGGAGTATTAACTATGAAAGACTTTTATAACCAACCTTATTAATGATATCAATTTAAACATCTTAGAAATTAAAATATTTTCCAACAGATGTATCTCAATTTTGAATGAGTGTGTTTGTGGAGGGAAGTAAAATTTCGTATCGTTGATCAAATTATATTTGAGAATATTTTTTATGAAGAAATTAAGTTTTGTAAAAATAAGAAAAATAATTTCATTACATGAATAATTTTGTTCATCAAACATAATTATATTATATATAATTAAAAGATTTTCATTTCGTCAAACACCGCTGATATTAACAAATTTGATTTTCTCGAATTGATAAATTATTATCCATTAAGAAGTAAATCATTACTTCACAATTGTTGTGACATAACAATATAGATTATATTGATTAACCAATCACAAAGACTTAATCACTTTGAAATTTAGTAAAAACGGAATTTATACCCCCAATAGTTATAAAATTGCTATTTCGGATCAATTTTCCCCCTCTTTTGGAGGGTAGTATTATACATATATACGAAAATCATCCAAGACAATAAATTCACCCAACAAAAATCTATAATTATCTATACAAGACCCCTAATTTATGTAAAATCGTCACTTTTATGTCCCCTAAAATTCTCACCGGGGCCCTTAAGACTATTCTTTGTGAGTTTCATTCTCAATTTCTTCTTTGACTTTTTTCTCAACTCCATCTGATGAATTCAATTTTTTAGTAGCATACATTAATTATTTTTGTTTAGATTTATCATTCGAAGAAGATTCTTGATTAGATATTTGAGAAATATGTCCTTCTTTTGCATTTTTGGCCATAACTTGTTCTTCAAATTCAAGGTTCTTAGACTTGTAACTTTCAGAAGCATCATTAACTGATAGTACCTAGCTAAATCAATATTTTATTAAATAGTTGTTTGATCGCAGCAAAAAAAATTCACTTTTTTCTTCCAAACTCCAACTGGATACAATCTGAGGCAAGAACTTTTTGATACTCTTTTGTATTGATTCATGATCAAATATATCAGTTAAAAAAGACTATTTATGTAAAAATAAAGTAAAAAGAAAATTAAAATGTGAATAAATGAAGGCTAAATTGTGAATATATAAGATAATTTTCTTATTCATTTTAGGAGAAGGATTTAACAAAAACTCGTCATATGAAAGAAAAAGAAAATTACTTAAATTCACCGAGTAAATATTGTTGGTCCTCTATTTTACTTTTTACATATGAAATTTATTAATGTTCTAATTTTAGAATGAATATTAAGATCTCCACACACACACACACATATACTTGAACTTGTCCTAAAATATCAGTTACACTCTTACACTATCCTGAAGACTTATTACACACATTCACTACTTAAAACTAAATTTTGTTTACTTCCTAAAACTGAGGTGGAAAAAAATAAAAATAAAAATAAAAAATTTCGCTTTAGAAAAAAAACTAAAGTCAAAAAAAGAAATTAATATATAAAAATCTTTCTTTCCCTCCCATTGCCCTTTAGAAAAAAAAATTAAAACATCAAAATTTTCCATCCCCACCCATTATCCAAAATGGACTTGATGACATTCGTCTTATTCCACCAAGACAAGACAGCCTAAGAATCAACCATTACAATAAAATGCGGAAATTTTATGATAAACTCAAAAAAATACCAAAAATTTGATAGTCACGTGTACAAGCCTCTAAAGTTTTACAAATGAATCAAAAGAAAAATACAAGTCCTATATGACATTTTTATCAGAGTAGAACAAGATCATAAATAGGAGTAAGAAGGTCCGCTGAAATGACAAACAACTACTTAACAAATCTCTTTAAGAAGCCTCGGACAAGGAGAAGAGAAAATATTACAAAGATCCAGGCTGAAAAATTACAAAAAATTATAGAAGCAAAGGGTGAGTACCAAACCACACGGTACTCAACAAGTAAATCTCTAAACACAAGGAGATAAAATACATGTACTCCATACACCCCTATCGAACCTCCACAACTACAACCTGCATAAAACCAGCTCAACCTAACAGTTTACCATTTACAAGTACATATCTCAATAAAAACATTCTAATAATTACATATTATGAATAACAAGCTCAATACTCATCAATTACAACCTTCCCAAAACGGCCTTCACAATATCAACAACATACAAATCAAGTTCATCAAATAAAGGTAACCAAATATCAAGTACTTTCCAACCACCAATAAATACATAATCATAATGAATGAATGATGTCATGAGATGCAATGCAACATGACACCATGAAATGATATGCCTCAAAATACTAAGTACTCTCTCAATCGTATATACATTATACTCCTCTGAAATACATCGAGAGTTCACGACCCATGGGGGACTCTCAAGCTCCATATACCGACATGGACGACATCCACGTGTCTGTGCAGACGATCTCAATGCAGTATCATAAATCAAACAAATTCCGCACAGACGATCTCTATGTGTCTAACTTATAATCCTAACTTCTCCATCACACCGACAATCTCCACGTGCCCAAATAATCATAATTCAATCTCAACACGGACGATCTCCACGTGTTAGACCTTTACTCATACCAATGTCATGTCAATGCATGTGCATAATATGATATCAAATAAATAGGATGATGCAACATCTCAATAAATCAACTGTAGTTATGACATATAATCACCTCCATAAACAATTTATATCGGGGTCAGTATAAAGAAGTGAATCAACATAAGGAATTAGTTAATAATATTAGCTAATGTTTCATAGCTTTGGCATATTTTCGGCTTACAATCACATTCCTATAGTAAAAACTTTGCCTTTATAAACATGATAGTCATACCATTCTCAATCCATCACACAAAACAATTAAAACATTGCATTTTATTTCCCCTATTCACCATTAGAATTAATCAAGGTGGAACAGTCAACCCTTCAAAAAGTTTTCATTACTTCTCACACACATACCACAAGGAGGAAATTACACGAAATTCATCAATTATCAGGGTGTAGTTTAGAATCCACTTGCCTCAATCAATCAAGAGTTCACTCCAAAACTTGAGTCTTCCCCTTTTGTTGAACTTCCAACTCAAAGCAATCTTTTCACATAAATGACCATAATAAGATTTCAAAACTAACAACTCTCATACTACGTGTTTAACTTAGACCCAATAATTCACTCAAATTTAGAATCAATTTCCTTATTTTGCTAACATGTGAACTCTCATTATTTCCGATTTTCAAGTGTAGGGTTAGTCTCAGTATCTCCATATAACATAATGTTAACAATATCATTACACTCGAGTTGAACGTCTTTACACTCCTTTCTCGAAGTTTATCAAATAACTTTTAATTCATATGAATGACACATAACATTATCACCTTAATCAGAGCAAAACAGATGGAACCACGTGTCTCTGAACCCAATTCTCTAAATTCCTTTGAAGATACATTTTTGAAGGAACACATAAACATATCACCTTAATCAGAGCAAAACAGATGAACCACGTGCCTGACACCCCCAAAATCTCTAAATTCCTTTGAAGATACATTTTTAATCCTTCTGATCAAAGTAAATATTCTAGTTTTTTCCTCGTTCTGAAAGTTAAATTACATACCACTAATTATTTTCGTTATGACTTTATCCCTTTTCAAATCTATTTGAGTGGCGTCCCACATCTCATACAACTTTTCATAAACCACACTACTTGCCAAATAGTAGCAAATCATAATCTTAGATACCCAAAAGTCATCATAACCAAACAAAAATCCATTTCACCAACAACCTTATCATATGGTTGCATTCTAACCAAACTTCATCATAAAATATTATTACCATCATGCTTCGTTAGTTGTTGAGAAAAGACATAAATCCAACACTAAAGTTGTCTCGAACTTACAAAAAGACACCTTAACTTTGCAATCGTCCTAATACCCCACTTAATAATTTTGAGTAGATATAATTATATCATTATTCGTCCACCTGACATAGAGAGTGGTGTGCACTCTCTCAAAGAGAGTGAACAACCTATAATAAATAATATAATTTTATTTTTTATAAGTACTTTATTATAAAATATATTTTCTTATTTTTCTTGTTCTTTTAAATTTTTTTCCTTTTTTTTTCTTTCCCTTTCTTCTTTCTTCTTCAAAAATCCATTCTCCTCTCCATCCATTAAAGCTTCTTACTTTCAATGTCATCATTCTTACCACAACTTCACCGTCTTTTTTTATTACTATTAATTTTACTCTCTTTAATTTAAATATTTTCTTAAATTTCGAACAATTTGATAAACCCATTAGGTTTCAAGATGATTAGGAAGTATCATATAGTTTTTTTTATCCGATTTCAATGTAGTTCTTTCATTTTTTTTGGAATTAGTTGATTCTTTTAAAATTATCATTTCTAATTTTGAATTTATATGAAAATGAGTAGTTTATGATACTTCTAAATGTTTCTTCTTAGAAAAATAATTCAATTTTGAATATCAAGAATAATTCAATAAAGTTCAAAAAAAATAATGTAATTGTTATAACGAATTTGACTAGGAAGAAATAAAAAAAATACAAAAAAGAGAGTAGGGCTCAAAATTGGACATGGGGTGTAGGAGGTGAAAGAAAAAAAAAGAAATGGAGGAATGAATCACTGAAAGTGGGAGTGGGAGATGAATGTAGTTGAAATTTAAGATTAAATCAAAATTAAAAGTCCAAAAGTAAAAGAGAAATAAAGTTATAAATAAAAATAAAGGAAAAACTTAAGATAAAAAAATATATATATATTTTAAATTAAATTAACATGTTTCATATAATGATTGGTGTGTGAACACACTTACTTCTTAAAACATGGGCCTGATTGAAAAATGGTATAATAATATATGTTCATAAATTTGTAGTGGGGTAATAGGGCTGCTGCAAAGTTAAGGTGTCTTTTTACAAATTCGAGACAACATCAGTGGTGACTTTATGTCTTTTCTCTTAGTTGTTTCCCTCAGCACGAATTCAACATCACCATCAACATGACATCCTAAGCCTAACTATGCCAACCATCCAAGGGACTAACTCAATTTATACACACTTTCTTATTAAAATTCTCCAATTTCATTCACCCGAGTATATTTAGTATGACTTTCTTTACCCATAAATTTGTTATTTCTATAACAATCTACTTATTTGGAGCTTAAGATAAAATTATTTGATCTCATTTAGAATTTTGAGATACACTTCACAACCTAAATATATTTATACTATAGCAAAGATCCACCACTAAAATTTTCCTTGTAAATACTGATTAACTCATTCGTCTATAGTAACAAGCTAGTTGGTTTCTCAAATATGGTAACAACATCGAATCTCATTATACAAAATGTGATACAACTGATAACTCTTTAAGTAATTAGTAAACTTGACATCAACATATCCATTTTCATATACTAGTAGTACCACATTGTAAAGTCTATTAAATCCACCACTACAATACATCATACCTATCGAGAAGATTGTATCGAATAACAAAAATATTCCTGCCCAATTAAGGAACTAACATACACTACCAAACATGTTCCATCTCTCGTCCAAAGTTGTATGCATCCCTTCGTAGAATAGGTCAATAACAAGAGTAACACATTCTCAAATAAACAAGTAAGAACTGGTACCATTATAGTAGTAGCATTACGACCCTTTTTGATATATACTCAATCTATGCAAGATTCTAATCTTGATTGGCACAACATCATTCGCTAAACAACCCATATATATTATGACCACTATACCAATTGTATTCTCCAAGGTTACACTATTCATTATCAAGCTTTTCATAAAATTATTTCACTTCCAATTGTTAAATCACTCTAAATATCGTATATACCACACAAGTACTATTCTTTATTACTGGGATAACTAACCTTACTCAACTCATTCAAATTGTTGAACATTCTTAGTACACATCATTTTCATAAGTTTATCACTATTACTTTAGTACTAGATCTAACATTCAAGCCAACACGACACACCAACTACTAACATGAGGAACTATGCACGAGTCATCACTTTAAGTGAGAGTTTATATAGTGAAGCGATACAAGTCAAGTCAGACCAACGGCACGCGAAAGCGATTCAAAGAGTGAAGATTTTTCTTAAAATTCACTATAGCCTCTTGAATATAAATACAATAGTCTCCGTACCGATCCTTGAGACTCCACTTAGACTTGGTTTATACACATGTGAGACCTACTAACCTAGGGTTCTAATTCCATGTTGTCACAACCCAAAAATGGACGTGATAACACTCGTCTTATTCCCCAAGACAAGTGTCACAACCGAGGAGCACCCCCTAGAAGTAACATGACATACTTGATCTCTTGGAGGTCTTATACAAGCTCATAGTTATCATTCGTCGCATTTTCATAGGTAAATTTAGAGAAAAAATTAGAACGTTCATAGCACATCATATGCTAGACTCACTTCCAATATATATATATATATATATATATATTATATAATATATATATATATATATTATATATATATATATATATATTATATCTATATATATATATATATATATATATATATAATATATTATATAAGAGATATATTATATCATAATACATAGTTAACGACTTAGGTGTATTTGTCATCTTAGACTCAACATCATTAGAGTACATTAGGGACACGGCTCTTACAACATAATTAATAAGTACATTTATAACTAAACTTAACAGAGATAGACTTAAGAAATCCTTGAACTTAAGGAGTCCTTTCCTTAAGCTTGAGAATCACATATCAAGCCCTTCACTTTAGAGACATCCATTTAAGTATCCATAACCTACACTTTGTGTAAAAAGGTAGAGAAGAATGGAGTTAATACAAGAATGCACTAAGTATGACAACCATGCAAAAACATGCATTAAAAAGGGACATATTACTTGAAACCATGCATCATGCCTTTTTGTGAAAACTTCATAAAACTTGATACATTAAGCATTATACAGTTTACATAATTCATTTAGGCGTATACCATAGTCATAATATCACATAAAAATACACATAGCATTAAAGTCACATTTGGAGTCACACTACAGTAACCTCCTTGCACTTTACAACAAATATTTTTTTCTTTACAGTGAACTACCTAATCTTCTTATTAACCTCCCAAGTAACCCTCTAGTGATACTTGGTGCAATGTGTCACCTTAAGGCCACAAGTTATTCATACATACAACCTACATAATTCAACACATATCATCATCGAAGTATAGCACACCATGAGACACATTCAAGTCAAGACACCCAACACTATTACAGTATGCCATAATCACATTGCACATATGCTAACTTCACTTCATATAGAACATTATAAGACCTTACTCACAATTCCAATCTAAGTCTACTAGTGCAATGTACATGTGAAGCCCCATAACATCACACATACTTAGTAAACCTATCATGAGACCACAAGCCTTAACATTCACTTCATACATTAGTATGACAAGTATAGACTCTTCATACAAACCAAGCAAGACGTTCATCATATAGTCAATAAGACCTACATAGTGTATATAAGGTAATAACACTTCATATAGACTCATTAAGACTCATACCATGCACATCATCATAAAAAGTAGTCTACACTACCATGTCATACATAAGGAACATAAACATAGCCATATACATTAAAGCACCTTCCTAGGACTCCCTTCAAGAGTTACTTGTGCAATTCATAGGTGAATTCCCATACCTCCACCTACACTAAGCAACTTTCCTTAGGTTATCCTAGTTAAGGTCCTTTTCTTTACTTCCATTGTCTATTTTACTTTAGGGAAATTATAGCCTTAAACGGTACTAAAACGGTAAGACCATGCGTGCTAAATATGGAATTTGGTGTTGTAGAGCCTTACACCAAAGGAAAGTGCTCTACCTAGCCATGGTAGAACATTAACACATGCTAGCAAATTAGGTGATATCACTTGCTATTTCCTATGTGGCAAGCATAGTTTATAGAACTTGGAGGTATATGTGGAAACCCTCTTTATACCTATTGAGGCATTGTAGTTATCCACTTATAAAAACCCTCTTTATGCCTATTGTGGCATTGTAGTTATCCACTTATGGAAACCCTCTTTATGCCTATTGAGGAATTATAGTTATCCACATTGTGAGGACTATGGTGAACAAGCCTTCCCATATTGGGAAGAGGCACCCCTCATCTAAGTTCACTCGGTGCTAAGCTAAGTTCCCTTTATTGAAAGCCTTTATTAACATTACTTTATAAAACATAGGCTTTAGGAGATTCACTCTCCGTATGCTTAGCTCATAGGTTATAGATGAGAAGTCATTTCATCAACCTATATCATGTGAGAAAACCTTTCACATGGACATAGCATATTCAAGCACCTATCTAGTTTAGGTTACACTTGAGAACACCTTTCAAGGACCCTCCATTCACTAGATCATCATACATGTGTGTGTACATACATGTGAGAAAACCTTTCACATAACACCTTTAAACCACACATATTCATACTTTACTTTATTTATGCATAAGGTCATATGTGTAACTACATGAGTAGTTATTTCACATAACACATTTAGACACTATGCACATTCATACTTCATTATATCATATACTTAACATCATAGCATATAAGTCATATTCGTAACATGTTCATGCATTCTTATTCATGGACTTAAATCACAAGCGTAGGACTATCCTATCAAGGCACACATGTGCAATGCATAGACAAGGTCCTATACCCTTATCCATACTAGTACACCTATCAAGTCATCCTAGTTAAAGGATACATAACATACTTCATAGACATAAGCTTTACATGCATATTAGTAGACATAAGTGCATATGAGAATAACCTTTCATTAGACACCATGAACCTATAATACTTGTAAGCATGCATAATGTGTGAGTGTGTGTACATTGGTCAACAAGATCACATAATGGCTATCAACTAACATATTGAGACAGTCACCCTCTTAGGACCACAATGCACATTCAAACATAGACCACACAACACATACTAGCATAGGAGACAAGATAACTTCAACACTTGCATTCAAGACTCTTAACATAGCTAATCACACATTTATATAGGGGTATATACGTAAGGGGTGATTAACCAATTTAAGCTTCAATGGCAGCACCTAAACCTCACCCTAACAAGTTCATTCAATTATATAAAAAATCATCAATACCTAGAACATGCTTACTAGATTGAGAACTAGGCATCATAACCACACACTCATATATCATCAATTTGCCTTCAAGGCCATAATAAATATATACATTGAAAAGAAGTAAAAATCGCCACCATAAGTGGACCATACTACACAATGCTATACAAGGCTAATTTTACTAACCATACTATAAGGAAGTAAAGAAGATAGACAATCTTACCAATTTCTCAACCTTTGACATCATTAATAAATACTTATTTTTCATCCAAAATACAATTATAGGGCAGTAGCTAAAGACATCTTAACATAAAATGAATCATACTTCATCTACCCTAGAATTAAGATCACATTATGTACATTGCGTTATCAATCTATAGACGATACGAGAACATAAGTCAATTCTCAAACCTTGATCCACATGGATCAATTTCACATAATTCACAGTCACATTACATCATAGGCAGTAGCTAAAGTACTATAATCATATACGAAATCATGATCAATTATCATAGAATCAAGGCAATATCATGTACACTACTTCATCAACTATAGAAGATATAAGAGTAGGTCAACCTTATCAAACTTCCAAGACTTGATCATCATTGATCACTCATCAATAATTCACCATAAAATTGAATACAAAATATTACAAATAGACAATTTAACAGGCTAGAATCATAATTCACTTAATATAGAATCAAGATCATAATGCCCACCAATAGGCTAAATAGAGATTTTGGATGGGAACATGGGTTCATCATGCAATTGGTTTAAAATTCACTTTACATTCAATACATTATTATCAATTCATTATGATAAAGCTTTTCAAAACGTTTTGAGAAAGAACTCATGGCTAGATTAGAAGATTGGAGTTTTGATCATGAACTTTCTTTGAAAACTTAGAAAGAAACTCTCTAGATAAAAGATTATCTAGAGATGAATGATCACCAAACCTAATTATAGGATAAAACCACCAAAACTTGATGAAGATAGCTTGAGAATCCATCACCATGGTTGTTCTTGAGCTTTATCTCCAATGGAGGTTTCTAGAGATGATATTTTGGGAGAGGGAAGTCTAATTTTTGAATCATGGATTGGGAATGGGGTTTCCACATTATGAACAAACTTAATATACCTAAAAATAACCAAATAAACTTCCTAGGGTCAGGTTAGGACGTGGGTGAATTTTTCATTCACCCCTTCAATAAAACAGTTCGCCTGGCAGTTAACACATGCTGCATCGACACCAGTAGGTCCAACGACGGACTGTACTGTTGTCCATCGTTTAGGTCCGAGGCTTGTCCACTGGCTTGAGCCTTCTCCAGGCTAAGTATTGGATGACGCCTCCCCATCGATGGGGTGTAGGTCAGCCTACTGACCGTCATTTTCAAGCGTAGGTAGACACTGCCAAGGTAGTGTCTAGGTAATATTTGGGTCTTCCTTGAGGGCCTTTTGCGGGGCCCTTGGGGAGTCGTACCCGGATGTTTTCGACATAAATACATGAATTAACATGTGAAGTACCTTCTATACCAGTTTGAGGATCAAAAAACACTCAAAACACATCCAAAAAGTCTAGGCACACTCAAGTCACACATGCACGTCTCAGGACTAACTTTCGAACGTCTTGGCCATTCTTGGACGTTTCACTTCCAAATGAATTCAAATCAATCATACATGCTTTAAAACACTTAATTAATAACAAGCTTATAGGAACATGTGACGATCTAGACACCCGAACTTATTTTAGGGGTCTTACAACAAGTCATCCTAAGAATCAACCATTACAATAAAATGCAGAAATTTTATGATAAGCTCAAAATACCATAAAAATCTGGTTGTCATGTGTATAAACCTCTAAATTTTTACAAATGAATCAAAAGAAAAATACAAGTCCCATATGACATTGTTTCTAGAGTAGAAAAAGATCATAAATAGGAGTACGAAGGTCCGGTGAAATGACAAGCAACTACCTCACAAATCTCCTTCCATAAGAAGCCTCAGACAAATCACAAAGGTCCAGGCAAATAATATACAAAAAGAATGTAGAAGCAAGGGGTGAGTATCAAATCACACGATACTCAGCAAGTAAACCTTTAAACACAAGCTAAATGGATAAATACAAGTACTCCTTACACCCAACCAAACCTCCACAATTACGGCCTACATAAAACCAGCTCAACCTAACAGTTCACCATTTACAAGCACATATCTCAACAATAAGATTCTAAAAATCATATATTCTGAACAACTAACTCAATATTAATCAATTACAACCTTCACAAAAAGGCCTTCACAATATCAGCAACACACAAGATCAAGTTAATCAAATAAAGGTAACCAAATATCAAGTACTTTTCAACCACCAATAAATACATAATCATAATAAATGAAGGATGTCATGGGATGAAATGAAATATGACACCATGAAATGATATGCCTCAAAATACCAAGTACTCTCTCAATCGTATATACATGATACTCTTCGAAAATACATCGAGAGTTTATGATCCATGGGAGACTCGCGAGGTCCATATACCAACACAGACTATCTCCACGTGTCTGTGTGGACGATCTCAACGAACTATTAGACATCAAACAAATTCCCACAGACAATCTCCACGTGCCTAAATTATAACCCTAACTTTTTCATTGCACGGACGATCTCCAGATGCCCAAATAACCATAATTCAATCTCAACACGGATGATCTCCAAGTGTTAGACCTTTATTCATACTCAATCCCATGTCAATGCATGTGCGCAATATGATATCAAATAAAGGGGATGATGCAACATCTCAATAAATCAAATGTCGCTATGACATATAATCGTCTCAATTATAATAATTATAGGGGTTCGGTAAATAACATAATCTTACATAATAAATCAAGTCAATAATATATTAGCTAATGCACATATTTTTTGGCATTCTCGAATTAAAATTCACATTGTATAGTAATACACTTTGCCTTTATAACACTGGTACTCGTACCATTCTCAATACATCACACAGAAACAATTAATCACATTGCATTTTATTTCTCCTATTCACCATTAGAATTAATCAAGGTGGAAAAGTCAACCCTTCACCAAGTTTCATTAGTCCTAAACACATACCACAAGGAAATACACGAATTTCATACACTTAACATGGCTTTAGAAATCCACTTGCCTCAATCAATCAAGAGTTCACTTCGGAACTTGACCTGACCTCTTTCGTTGAACTTCCAACTCAAAGCAATCTATTCAAAAAAATGATCATGATAAGATTTCGAAACTAACAACTCTCATACTATGTGTTTAACTTAGATCCAATAATTCACTCAAATTTAGAATCAATTTCCTTATTTTGCTAATATGTCAACTCTCATTATTTCCAATTCTCAAGTATAGAGTTTAGTTTCAGTATCTCCAAATAACATAAATTTAATAATATCACATAATACACTATATTTAATATTTAATTATCTTGAATTATAATATAACACCTAGATAATTGACTAATAGCAAATATTAGTGGCGTACCTGTAAACAATTTGTAAAATAACATATTTCTATTGTTTCAATTATAAGTATTAATACAATTAAATATTAGATGCACCATCATTGTCCAATGATTAGGCCATCATTGGACAATGATTAGGCATGAAAACTCACTTATATTTTTACCCGGAAACTACAATATATATGATATTAATGTGACATTGTTTTCCATTTTTTTCCTATTCGGTTGCTTTACTTTCTTTCACGACTAAAATTGTAATAATAATAATTAAAATATGACATTACTAATATATAAATTAGATGTACTAAAGTTTTTACTCAGTATAAAAAAAATGTGAATTATATAGAGATTTTTCTGAGGATTAGTATGAAAAACTGCAGGAAACTTATTTTTCTTCAAATTTTCGTACTAATTTCTAAAAAAATACCCATGTAATTCACAGTTTTCTTGTAGTGACATGATGTAGTGCGACTGTTCTCTTCATTTTGCTCCATTCGTTCTTTTTTTTCATCATCAGCTACCTCAACTTTCAGTTAGGGCTTTTGGCCTATATTTCTTTTAGGAAAATTTAGTTATCTAGTAAAAAAGATTAACTTATTTAGTGATAATATTCGTATTTTAATAATATTAGTAAACATGTTAAAAATGTCATTATTTTAAAAATAAATAATTATTTCTAGATATGATTAATATTTTCTCTCTCATTATTACACCATTTTTTCTCTCTATAAATTACATATTTTCCTATATTCTAGAATTGGATAGCTATTAATGTCATTTTAATGTTTTTCTCTCTTTCTAAGCTTATCAATTTCTCTCTCTTACTTTCTTCCTCATCAAATTTTCAGATTTTTATCTCTTTTCTTACTCTTCTTTTAAATCTCTCTCTAACATTCTTCCAAATCAATTCCACAGATTTGTGATTCAATTATATAATATTTGTTCTACTATCTTATTTAGTTTCGTTTGCAAGATTTGATTAGAGATGAACTGATTGGGTATTATTTTTTCAGATTTCTTTATTTATTTACTTACTGATTTTATTGTTTTTGGTGTTTTTTTTTTGTTTTGTGTTGTTCTGAAAACATGTTTTAGGGTTTGAGACTACATAATTCTCTACTTCTTGGACGTTTTCAGCGAGGTACAGGGTATTGAACAAAAGAATCAAAGTCTTCGATTTTCCCATTCATTTTTTATTTTTCACTCAAGAATTAAAAAAAAATGTAGGTTCCGCTTCTAAATCTAAGGAGGATATACGACGGAAAAAAATTTTGAATCCATTGATGGCGAAAATCCACAAACAAATTCATAACCATGAAGTTGAAAGAAGACCCCAATTGTTGGAAGAGTGTTTGTTTTTTTTTTGCATGTTCTGTGTCTTGCAGTTTAGTTAAACTTGTTAGTAATTTTAAGATTAAAAAAAATCATGTTGACAATGCGTTTGGGAAGTATATAGGAAATTTTTTGATTATGTTTTAGTAGTATTTATTTTTGTTTTATATATTTATTGTATTTGTGTTCTATGTTTTGTGGTGTGGTGTGTTAGTGTATGTCAAGGAACACATTATATGGTTTGATCGGGATATTTCATGTTTTAATGTTTTTTGGATTCATAGATGGAAGTGTATACTGAAGTTTGTGTTGTTTTATTTGTCCGTAGTATTTGTATTTCATTGTTTTATTGTACTTGTTATCCATAGATTGAAAATGTATTCTATATGTAAATTCATTTGTATTCTATTTTTTTTTTTTTGGTGATAGCTTTGTCAAGTACCATAATCTAGTATTTATTTTTGTATTCATAGTTTTATGTTTTTTGTATTCATAAATTTGGAAGGGATATATTTGAATTTTTGATATTGTTTAGTCAAGTATGTTTTTACAATTAATAGTTGTATTCATTCAAAAAATTATGTTGCATTAGTTCTGAATTGACATTTTTTTCTAATGTGATTTATCTAAAGGTATGTCAACTAGTTAGGTATTTTAGTTTAGAAGGAGTACACCAATATTTAATTATTTATTTTCAAAGTTTATATTAATTCACTTTTTCATCATACTAATTTTTTGTTATTTTATATATTATTATACAAAAATTCAAATAAAACCTAGATAAATAGAATACATAATAAAAATATATATTGAAATGAATACATCAAGATTTTTGAAGAAAAAATAACTATAAGGGAAAACAAGAATATAATACAAATATATTTCTTAAATGACTAGATAGATAAATTCGGCATACCTATCTATTTGAATGAAGACAAACTAATAAAAATATAATAAATATTAATAGAATATATTGTGGAATGAAATAATTTTAAAAAGGTTAAAATTCTGGAGAAAAAAAAGAACAAAGTTTAAAATTTTATTTGAAATGTGTAATTGATGAGAAAAATTAAGGATCCGTACCTTGTTTGAACTATTCTGCCCTTGATTTTCTCCCCTTTTGTTAATTAAATAATTATATTTTTTAAAAAACATAAATAATAAAAACATAAATAGATACTAAACAAACTAAAATTGACATTTTTTACTAAATATTGAACGTGTTGCTAAGGAGCCTCTAAATGTTTAAAATATTGACATTTTGAAAAAATTCCCTTTCTTTTATTCATTTATTAATTTATTATCTTTTCTAGTATTTTATTTGTTCTTTCATTATTAATAGCAACAAAATAAATTTTTATTAAATTTGAAAATCATGTCTCTTATTTTTATAAGACATAAGTTATTTATACAAGCCACCAGAAAGGGTTAATATAAAAATAATGGTTTATAAATCGACTAAGAGAGAAGTTATAATATAATTATTTGAGAAATTTAATAATTAATTAGAAATTAATTAGTGTCAACTAGTTAACAAAAAGAAAGTTAATTAATAAATAAAAGAATATAAAAATATAAAATTTGACGTGGCGCGATCTGGTAGCAAGTGTAATACACTACATGATGTGAGATTGGTGTTACACGTCTCAGGGTGGTATTAAATTCATTTTTAAAGTGTGGAGCTAATTGTTGGTTGTTCAGGGTTGTTCAGATTATTTGTAGGCCCTTCGTTTCATATTATAAAAAATTCATATTTGAATACAAACAATTATGGAGATGTTGAATAATTTGCAATGTTTTACCATATCGTTCTTGTAATAGGATGAAGAAATGTTGAATTTTTATTTTATATTTTTGGCATAAAGACCTAAAAGGCCTTTGTACTTGAGTCCGTCCACAAGTTCAACCCTTATAATTTTGACTTTGTAAACTACACCCTGGTACTCACTGAACATAAAAATTTAACTACCTCTGATCATTGACCAAAAACATGTGCCCCCAATATTTCTCACTTGGAATATTGTGTAGTCCACACTTTTTAATAATGACCCTCCATATCATTTTTTTTTGTTTACTGATCTTTTAATCTTTTAGAGCTTTCCTGTAGCAACCACGAGTCATTATACTTACTGAGATTGACAGTTTGATCGATGGGCCATTCATTTCAATTTTATGAAAGTTTTCGTATTTTTTTTATCATGTAATAGTTCAACCCTGCGACATCGCCTCAAATTAAGATCCCTCTTGCATATGATGTTCCGAAGACTGATGTGATCGGTGTAGATCATCGTGAAGCTATTGCCCTCAACTGAAATAGTCAATACATGAGATATATTCATCCATTCCTTGAGCTTCCAGAATCTCATATCATAATTGATATATCGTGGTTTCACAGTATCACTATACTGTTCCTTAAGTTGAGTGCTGTCCAAAGCCTTTTGTGCTAATTGTATATAAGTTTCTCTTGTTTGCAAGAAATCTGTCCAAAATCCAAATGCGGAGATTTGATGAGAAGAAATGCAGAAGAGACCACCTACGGAGCTTGATGACGGTCCGGTCGTGCTTGTGCGGCCGTAGGTGGCAGTGTAGAGGAGATGCTGATTGTGAAGGAAGAGGGGGAAGTCTGACCAAGTGTGGGGATTACGAAGCCTCTGCGAAGGTCCGTCATGGCTATGATCGGTCCGTTCGCAGGTTCGTCGTGGAGTTCAGGAGAGTGTCCAGTACCAGATTCGGAGTGAAGTATTTTGAAACGAAAGACCCTCGACGGACCGTGTGCCTTGAAGGTCGTCCATACTGGCCATCGAGGGGAGATGAAGAANATGATACAACAATAAATAATAGATTACGATAAGGATGACTATGGAGCGATATGACAAGATGATGACGATGATGACCGATCAACTCAAATGATACCAGTGACGAGGGACGAATGAGGTTACTAATAAGACAACCGGATGATTAAAACGGTGATGATGGATGATAGCGCGAGTGATGGAGACGATGACTAATTGAAAATGAAGCGAAAATGCAGAGAAATAGGACGAGAATAGAAAACGAGAAATGATGTACTAATGGAATTAGCGAGAGATACTTAAAGGAGGATGGGATTAAACATGATCAGTAAATGATGACAGATTGAAAACGCCTCATGAGACGATGACGATGTATGTGGGGGACAGAAACGATGAAGCGAATGATGAATGAAAGTTGACATAAGGAAATGATGGTTCCTGAATATGTCGCCGATGAACATAGAACGAATGATGAGGATTATTATGATTATTATGACGATGACGATGATGATGAACGAAGGAAAAGACGGAGTGATGGGAGCGAAGATGGATGGAATGAGTGATGATGTGGCGACGAAAAAATAGAGTAAACGATGAACATAGACAAAATGGTCATGCTTCTATAATGATGAAAATGCGCTGAACCGCATTATGGCTTCCGGGGGGGGAAAGGCACGGATGCGAATAGGCCGGCAAAAATATGTGAGTGGAACCAAGCCTAATAAACCGCGCGGCGGTTGACGGATGAAGGTGCATGGCTAAAGACCGCATGATGATGCAGTACTTAGATATAAACGCTGGAACACAAGAAATTGACGAAATATAATGGGGGAAACGGTACAAGGAATGTAAAGCGGGATGACGTGATACGATGAATGACATGATAGGAATGTCTGACGCGGTATTACATTATCAAAGATGCACGGACGATTAATGCGATGATGACTAAGACGCTGAGACTAAACTGAATGACAAGACAAAGCGAGTAGATATATAGGGTAATTAAGATAGCGGATGATACAAAAAACACGCGTGAACGTGATAAAAAGATAGAAAAGGTGAAATGCTATAAATAGATAGCTAGGTATGAAAATAGACGACGAAAGTAAGACGAAACGATGACGATGGGACGACTATAATGTGAATAAAGATGACGATAACTGATGGAGTAATACCAAAACGCGAACGGACGCATAAATATTCACGGCATGAAGAATGACGGGATGAGTACATGAATGTACAAGAATGAATAATGAAAATGATGGACAAAAAGTATGGAATTACCAATAACGAGGTGACGATTCTAAGAAAGCGACGATGAAAGAGACTCATTAATAAACAGGATGGTATGAAATTAGAAATGCTGGTAGGTGAATAGTAGTAGCAAGTGCATGGGATATGAAAGTGAAGGAAAAAGCGTACAAGACAGAGATGGAGAGGAATTACGGGCGGAAAATGTGGCGGATAAAAGGAGGGGGTTATAGGTGAATGAGCGTGAGTATTTGGGACTGGATGACGAATGACGGGGATGACGATGACAAAATAATGGAAGCGCGGACGATGAACAAACGATGATAAGATGATGAAGTGGGAGCGGAGGGAGTGATTATATATGGAATGGAACCATCATGGACAAAGGTTAAGAGCGAGGATGTAACCGAGATATGATGGGGAATTGACCAGAGAAGGGAGACGATGGACTAAGATGGAATAAATAGATGACTGCTGCCGAAATGATGCCGAAAGTGATGGATGAATGGGCCTGATCGATGACTGCACGTAATGATTAAATGATCAGAAGTGAGTGGGCGAGGCAGAGGTATAACATGGCGTCCTGACCGGACTCGGTGGAGGAGGGTGGGAAGGGGAATCAGCATGAGCGTAGGGCGTGGAGACGAACACGATAGCAGAAAATAGGGGACACATGGCATGGACTAATAGACAAGGAAAAAAGACACAAAGAAATAGGAAGAGTCAATAGCAACAAGACCGCAATAACATAATTAAGTAGAGGAGGGGGTGGAAAGAACATCCCGTGGGATGACGACGAGTGTAATAGGCTGGTTTTAATAGCTTGTGACGAAAGGCAAAGACGACTATGATGAGCGTAGCAGCTGATGCATCATAATAATATGACGAACGACGATAATGATAATGATAATGATTACACGACGATGAGGAGAATGAATAATGATGACGATGACTATGATATCCTGATGATGATGACGATTACGTAGGACGACGATATGATGATGATGAAGATGATGACGATGGACGATGAGATGAGATTGTTTGATGGATCATGATGGATTGGCTTATGATGTTGATGATTATGACGACGACGATTGATGACAGGACGATTACGACTGAACGTGACGTGACGAGATGACGATTATCGATGATTGACTATGATGGATACGGACGCATGATGATTTACGATGGAGCGACGATGATTAACTATTATTACACTATCCGAAGAGGACAAGGACTACTACTATGACAAGGACGGACATAACGAGATGATGACACGACGACGCGTGATATGACGACGATTGCCAAAGACGACTTATGATGACAAGATACGACGACGACTACGACGATGATGATGACGATCGCCGGGACGACGAGTGACGATGATGACTGATGGGATGATTATGATGATGACGGATTATATGATGATATGATTGATTATTGATGATGATTAAATGACTACGACGACGACTAATGATGTCAATGGGATGATATGATTGATCGACGACGATACTATGATGTAAGTTGATGATTACTACTCGAACTACTAAGATTATTAATGTGAAAGGAATTATGACGGAACGCTGAATAAATTAGTGAATATCTTCACATGATGGACCGACTGATGGAACTATGATGACGAATGCTGAATGATAATAGGGTGATGATGACGATGACTAGATGAGGTGACGATCATGAATGATGATGATGAATGCTTGAATAGACAGATCGTTGATGATGAAATGATGGGTTGAGATTATGACTACTGACGATGACAGACGACGACGTGATGATTGAGTATTAGATGATTATTTTGTAGAGATGTTGATGGATGATGACGACGACTACGATGACGATGACGATGATAGATGAGGAATGATGGAGGATTATGTAATATATATGGGTGATTGACTTGAATGACCGGGAACTTAGCGGACGATTATGATGATGAAATGATGATGATGGATATGACTCAATTGACGTATGAATTACTATACGAGTTAAGAGTTATGAATGACTCCTAGCGACGATTACGACTACGTTGACTATTATGACGAGTTATCAACGACGATGACGACGATGAAATTGACGTGGAACGAACGATGACGACTGTGACGATGATAAGACGAACGAACATACGCGATGATGATACGATGACGATGAATTAGGGATTACTGATATAATTATTATGACGACTATGACGACGATTACGATGACGATGATATGATGAGATGATGACGTAATAGATGATGACAATCCACGACGACGATGATGACGATGAGACGATTATGACGATGATACGATGTATTATTCATGTGTACGATGATGACGCGATTGACTATGATGCCGACGATGCGATTATGACGATGATGTGATGATGAATGATGATATGATGATATGATGGGCGACGATTATGAGATGGAACACTGATGATGATGATGCATGTGAACGATGTTTAGACGATGACTATGACGTCTGCCTATGACGTAACCTGACTAATTATGACTACTATGACGCGATTATTATTATGATGACGATGATTTTATGATGATTACGATTACTGGTGACGAATTATGACGACGATGATGAATGAAAAAAAACCGTGATGACGATATTGGAGGATTATTTACGATGATTACGATGATGACGATGATTAGTTATTAGTGAAGTAGGATGATGACGATTATGTATGTTGATGATTTGACGTCAATGACGGCGATGACGACGTGATGATTACGATGACGACGATGACGCTATTACAATGGACTATTGATGAACTACGATGACGGACTATTACAATGATGATTATGATTATATGATATACGAATTAATGATTTTGATGATGATGACGCAAAGACGACGAGGATGACGACGATTCAATTGCATAATGATAATGGAAAAAAATGACGACGACGAGGATGTAATGATGATGATAACGATTACGCTATGATAATGATTGATGATGAGATGACTACGCCGATGAGTGATAGCTGATGATGGATGAATTACCGATGACTGTGACGTGATGGATTTTGATTATAATTATGATGGATGAGTGATTGGATGATGTATGACGATCACGACTGATGAGATGCCGATGGACTATGACGATGGACGACGATGACGATTACCGAGATAGACTATACTCATGTGACACGTATGATGATGACGATGACGACGATGATGACGATGATTACTACGATGACGGGACTATGAAAGGACTACGACGATGACAATGACAACGACGACGACGACGCTGATGACGACGATGGACAAGGACGACGACGAGGACAAGGACGACGAACTGACGACGACGGATGATGATGACAATGACGTACGACGATGACGATATTGACGATGATGATTATATGTGCGAACCGATGACGCGATGACGATGATGAATTAGATGATATAGATGAGACGATGACATGATGATATGAGAGATCCTAATGATTATTACGACGATAATGATGATGACAACGACGATAAGCTTATGATGATGATGACGATGTGACGATGATGACGATGATTACGATTATGATGATGATGACGATAATGACGATGACGATGACGAACGTTAGAAGATTACTGATTATAGAACGATTAGGATGATTGATGAGGATGATGTGATTAGATGATGATGACTACCTATGATTGTACGACCTACGATGATGTTACGATGATGATGACGATGACTTGACGTAAGACGATGACTGATGATGATGAGATTAGGAAAGATGATGTGATGCAATGACGAACTATGATGATGATGATGATGATGTATGGACGGCAATGAACTCGATTAAGATTATTATGTGGGATATGGCAATGACGCATGACGACTATGATGACAGATGACGAGCGATGAGGTGAAGAGAAACGCGATGATCATGATGAACTATGATGATGACGATGGACTTTGACCCGATGACGACGATGAATGATTTATTATGACGATGATTTATGAGACAATGACGAACGTGATATGATGATGATGATGATAGACAGGCAATGACTACGATGATGATGATGATGATGATGACGCAATGACGGCGATGACTACGATGATACGATGATTACGACGATGACAGACGATGACAAGGATGATGATGATTATAATTATTATTACGATGACGACGATGACGACGACGATGATGATATGATGATGACGAATGATATTTGATGATGATACGGCAAAATGACGACGATACGACGATGATGACGACTGATTCCGACGATGACGACGATGACTATTATTATATACGATTACGATTATGAATGATGGATTTATTAATTATGAGAGATGATTACGATGATATATTGATGATGGATGGACAGACGACTGCCGACGACGATGATGATGATGATGACGACGATTGTGATGACGATGATATTATTGCTGACGATTACGATTACGACGACGACGACGATGAATGATGATGTGCTGATGACGATGATGAGCACGATGATGATTATCATGATGTGATGATGACGATTATGATGACTACTATGATGATTATGATGACGATGATTGACACACATGACGACGATGATGACGAGACGACGAATGATGACGACGTGATGATGATGAGATGATGACTATGATGCTACTATGATTATTCTTGAGTGATGTTATTATTACGTGATGACTACGACGATGATGATGATGATGATGATGATGACGAGGATGGACGACGACTATGACGGACGATTGATGACGTATGACGACGATGATGAGGATTATGGACGACGCTGACGATGATAAGCGACGACGTAGTACGATGATGATTTTATGCTTAGTATGATGATGACGATTATGACGATTACTATGTATGTGATGATGACGATGACGATGACGATGATGAGTGATGATTAGAACGATTATGACGATGATGAGCATGATGATCATGATGCCGACAATAACTACGATGACGATGATGACGATTGCTGATGATGATGATTGATGATGATGAGGCTACGACGATGATGACGACGACATGATGACGATGATGATTTATTATGACGATGATGACGACGATGATGATGACGATGATGGACGACGACTAGATGACATGCATGATTAACATAACGATAGGGTTGAGGATTACGATATTCCTATGATGACCTATGACGATGAGATGATGACGATGATGGACTATGAGATGAGATGATTATGGATTGATGATGATGCGACGAGATGATGACGACGACGATTATGACGATAATGATGATGATGACTATGATTGACGACGATGATATGACTATGATACGACGACGATGACTTACATAGAATGATGACGATTGATGACGCGATAACGACGATGACGACGACTAACGGTTGACGTGATGTGACTACAGTGACGACGATGACGATGATGATGATGATGATGAAATTATGATGACTACTAGATGACGATGACGATTATGACGATTATGACATTGACGATGATTATGATATGACGACATGATGATGACGACGGAGCGATGATTATTACAGATGATGATTACGATGACGTTGACGACGATGACTGACGATATGATGATGAGACGATGATGGCTGATGACCATGACGACGATGATGATATTATGATGATGAGATAATGACGGCAAAGGAACCGAGATGATGATGATAATGGATTGATGGACGTCAATGACGCGATGACGACGATGATGACGATGATGACTACGATGACGACGATGACATATGACGACGATGATGAGATGACCCGATGACAATGATGATGAGATGATGATAAATGATGATGAACGACGGACGACGTGACTATGACGATGATGATGATGATGATTACTACTGATTTTGTTGATTATGAGACGGCAATGACATGAATGAGACGATTATTACGACGATTACGATGATGACGAGATGACGATGGATGACGATGGGGGGTTGAGGTATTGTGTGATGTGTGGTGGGTTGGAGACCTGTGCTGGGGATGTATTATAGGGACGATGACCGATGATGAGTTATTATGATGATATGATGATTGAGATATGACGACGATGCATTACTACGATGGACGATGATGACGACGACGAACTACATTATGACGATGACGATGGACTACTATGATGATGACGATGATATTGATGACGATTTGGGAAAAAAAAAAAAAACAATGATGACGACTACCTACGACGATTATGAATGATGATGACTAGCTACTAACGACTACTACGACGAACTATGATTAGGAATGATGATTATAATTGATGATGACTACGACGATTACGGATGACGCGGACGATGATGATATGTGATGATGACGATGATGAATTATGATGGTTCATTATAACTATGATTATTGAATGACGACGATGATGACTACAACGGACGACGATGACGCGATATGATGATGCCATAACGATGATGATGCGACGATGAGATGACGACGATGGATGCTTAACGGACGACGATGATTATTGATGATGATTATTACGATGACTTGACGACGATGCCGACGCTTATTATTATGATGACGATTATTATTTGACAATGACGATGATGATGAGATGATGATATATGATGACTGCAATGACGACGATGATGATTATATATGACTACGATGATTACTGACGATGACGACTATGCTATTATGACTATGACATGACGATGATGATATTATGATGATGATTATGATGATGAGACGATGAGGATATGATGATGATGACGACACGAAGACTACGAGGGTGATGAATTATGACGAACGATGGTGATTAATATGATAGGTGATGTACGATGACATGGACGACGACGACGACGCTGAATTGATGATGATGATTATTGACTGAATGATGACGACGATGATGATTATGATGATGATGATGATGACGATGTGACGACGACGATTGATGATGATTATGATGATTATGACGATTATGTATGACTACCTATGACTATTATGATTACTATGACCGACTACGATGACGATTATATGATGACGATGACGATGAATGATAACTACGAGGACGATGATAACGACGACTATGATGACGATGATGAGATGATGAATGATGACTGATGAGTGACGATGATTCACGATGACGATGATGATTATGATGACGCGATGACGATAATGACTGACGATTATGACGAGATGACGATGATGATGTATGATGATATGATGATGACGATGCCGACAATACGTTGTGACGTTATGATGTTGACGATGAGACTACGATGATGATGACGAGTGATTGACGCCGACGAGATTACGATGATGATTACGATGACGATGATGAGGAATATGACGATGATGATGATTATGACATACGAGATGACGATGACTATGACTATGATGATGATGATGACGACAGACTCTTTATGTACGATGATACGATGATGAATAGATGATGATGATTATGTCATTATGATAACTATGCCGACGGATGACGATGATGACACGATGACTATGATTACGATGATGAGATGATATGATGAAGATGATTATGATGGTCGACGACGATGATGACGACGATGATGATGACAATATGATGAGGGGGGGGCGGTGGGGGGGGGAGGGGGGGGGGGGGGATGACGATGATTACGACGATGATGATGACGAGGATGACTACGCCGATGATGACGGATGAATGACGATGACGTTATAGTGATGATGATTATGACGACGATGCTGGACGCCGACGATGATGATGACGTGATGATCACGAGACTGTTTATGACGATGACGACGTGATGAATGATGACGATGATGATGATGACATGACAACTATGATGAATGATGATGATATGTATGACCGGCGATGAAGACGGATGATGATGATAATGAGGATTGACGGCAATGACGGCGGATGACTACGATGAGGACGACGATGACTACGATTGACATGACTACGATGATGGACGATTGACGCCGATTGACAATGATCAGATGACGTTACGACGATGATGATGTGATGACGAATGATTATGAGACAATACGAACGATGAGATGATGTTTGATGATGAATGACGGCAATGATATGGATGACGATTGAGGTTACGACGACTGACGACTATTCCGATGATGAGTGAGCGATACGATGAGATGATGAATGATGATGATGACGATGAGTATATGATGATGATGACGACGACGACTACGATGATGATTATGATGTGACACGATGGTGATGGAAGATGATATTGAATGATATGACGATGACTACAGAGACGACTATGATATGATGATGAATATGACGATGATGACTACACTATGATGATGAGACGATATGACGCGACGATTATTATGATATATGATTGACTAGACGATGATGACGACACGATGATGATATGATGAGTTATGATGACGATGATGATGACGACTATGACGATGATAAAACTCGACGATGACGACGATGATGAGGATGATGATGATGTACGACGACGATGATTGACGGACTATGATGATGATTATATTATGCTGATATTGATGATGACGATGATGACGACGATGATGATTTAATATATGATGAGATGATGATGACTGATTATACGACTACGACGATGATGAGGATGATGATAACTAGGATGATGCCGACGATGACGATGATGTATGACGATTATGACGATGATGAATCGACGATGAACGATGTATAAACGACTACGATGACTATGGTATGAGGAGGATGATGATGATGAATGATGCGATTAGGACGATTACGATTATGATGATGATGAGACGATTACGATGATTACGATGATGACGATGATACGATTATGATGAATGATATGAATGATGATGATGCCGACGATGACGATGATTACGACGATGACGTGATGACATGATGATGATATATGATTATGTTGATGATGATGGCGACTACGATGATTACGACTACGATGATCTACGATGATGATGGATGATGACGATGATGAACTACGATAAAATTATGACGATGATGATGATGAAGATGAGTGACGCACGATGACGCCTATGACCTACTAACGATGCAATATGACGACGACGAGACGACGGTTACGATTAACGGTGATGACGACGTGCCGACGATGACAACGATGACACGACGACGATGATGACGACTACGTGAACTACGATTGACCAAATGACCGATGACGATGGACGATGATTGTTATGACGATGATGCTGATGATGATGACGACATGACAACGATGATGATGACGTCGATGATGACGATGATGGACCCCCCGATGATGATGACGATTATGATGACGATGATTATGCGATGATTGATTAGCTGACGAGATGATGATATGAATTGATTTATGATATGATGATGATTATGATTAGATGATGATAATGAGGATGACGACGACGACGACGACGATTATGATTATGATGACACGACGATGATGATGATGATGACAACGACGACTGATGATGAGACGACGACGGATGATGAGATGATGATATTATTCATTATGATTAATGCGAATGACGATGTTGATGATGATGATGACGATGATGATGACTACGATGATTACGATTACGACGATGACGATTATTACGACGATGGATATGACGAGGAGTATGATGATGATTCGATGATGACGATGATAGACGATGATGAATGATAATGATGATGCCGATGATGACGACGACGATGATGCCGAGTATGAGCGACGATGTGATGACAATGACGATGATGATATGAGATGACGACTATAACGATGATGCTTGACGTGATGATGATATGACGATGATGATGATAATGATTGATGATGATGATTATGATTATGATATGTATGTGACGACGACGACGACGACTATGATATGACGATGGTGATGATGATTATATTGATGATGTGACGACGACGACGACGACGCTGATGATGATGATGAAGATGAAGAGCGACGACGACGATTTATGATGACATTTCTTTGCTATGGCGATTATGAATGACGATGATGATGATATGACGATGACGACTATGTTGATGATGACGAGGTAACGAGTGGAACGAGGTATTATTGAACGCTATGATGATTACGTATATTACTATTGATGAACATTATTGAACGATGATTATGATGATTTATTACGCATTATTACGACTATGACCAGATGACTCCTTATACGATGATGACGATGTTGCCGATGATGGACGATGATGATGATGATGAACGAATGAACGATGACGATGATGACGATGTGACACGCTGATATTGATTATTACGATGATGACGAATTATGACGATTATGATTCTGATTAATGACTATTATTAGTCTGATGACGACGATGACGAGATGACGATGACGACGATGAGACGATGATGATGATGATGAGATGATTATGATGATTAGTATATTGATTATGACGACGATGATGATTACAACTACTATGATGATGACGAGATGAATGTATGGACCGTTGACGACGTGACACAATGAGGAATGATGATTACGATTCTGACTTGACAAGGACTACGATGATCATGATGATAATGATGATGACTACGATGACGATGACGACGATGATGATGAAATGATGATGATGACGAATGATGATGTTGATGATGATTGAAGGCAATAACGATCGATGACGACGATTATGACGACGATATGATAATGATGATTTAGACGACGACTATGATGATAATGAGGATGAGACGATGACGATGATTGATAATTAGATATGATAACGACGACGACGACGACGACGACGATGATCATGATGATGACGATTACGGACGGCGATGGATCGCGTGTTGATGATAATGACGATGGATGATATGTTGATGATGAACGACACGCTATTATTACTATTAGGATTAATGATGATGATGATGATGATGATGATTGATGGACGGACGACGACGATGATATGATAGATGATGATGGATGATGAGTTGATGATGATACCGACGACATGACTACTACGATGACTGACGATGACTATTGATGATGACGATTATGACTAATGACGATGATTACGATTATGACTGATGATGACACGACGATGACGATGAGTGATGACGATGACGCTGATGATTATGAGGAGAGTAGACGATTGCTAACGATGATGACGATGATGACGATGATGACGATGATAACGATGATAACGATGATCGTCGTCATCGCCGTCATTGCCGTCATCGTCATCATCATCATCATCGTCGTCATTGTCATCATCATCATCGTCATCATCATCATCATCGTCGTCATCGTCGTCAACGTCATCATCATCATCATCGTCATCATCATCGTCGTCGTCATCATCATCGTCGTCATCATCATCGTCGTCATGATGATGACGATGATGACGATGATGACTACGATGATGATGATGATGACGATGATGACGACAATGACGACGACGACGGTGACGATGATGACGACGATGATGATGATGATAATGATGATGACGACGACGACGACGATGACGACGACGATGACGATGTTGATGATGACGATGACGATGACGATGATGACGACGATGATGATGATGATGACGATGATGACGACGATGACGACGATGACAGTTGACAACGTGACGATGATGATGATTTGAATGATTATGCTTATGATGAGGTGATTATTATTGATGATGATAATGATGATGACCGACGATTATGATGATGACGATGATGATATATGACGTTTATGACGATGAACGACGAGATGATATGATGAACGATATACGATGACAGATGACGAAGATGATGATATGAGGATGACGGCACTGAACGGTTGACGATGCTGATACATATGCGACGATGACGACATGGATGATGGATGACTATTACGACGATGACAATGAATGATGATGATATAATGATGAGTGATGATAGGACGTTGACGTCGACGATGATGAATGATGATGATACGAATGTGATGTTGATGATGATACGGCGAATGACTACGATGACGGTACGATGACGATGACGACGATACGACGATGATGATGATGATGATGATGATTATGATATGATGATAACTGAATGATGACGACGACGACGACGATGACGACGACATGATGAGTGGACGACGATGATGATTATGATGAGGATGATGATGATTATGATGATGACGTGTAATAACGGGCTACGCGATTAGATGATGGATATGATGACTATGATGATGACGTACGATGACGACGACGACGACGACTGACGATGATGGACGACGATGATGATGAGCGATGACAATGACGGACGAGACGATGATGACGATGCCGATGATGAAGTGATTATGATGACTGGACTCTGACCACGATGATGATGACGTCGACGTGATTATGATGACGATGATTACGATGAGTATGATGACGATGATTGATTAGATGATAACGACGATGATGATGATGACGATGCTGATGATAATGATGATGATTATGATGATGATGTGATGATGTGATGATGATTGATACTACGACGACGACGACGATGATGATTAATGATGATGATTGATGATAATGACGATGGTGATGAAAGGATGATATTGATGATGAATACACGACGACGACGATTATGATGATTGATTATGATGGCTAACGACGACGACGACTATATGATGATGATGATGATTATATGATGATGACGAATGCTGATGTTGATGACTACGATGGATGTTAACGACGATGCATGAGACGACGATTATGGACGATGACCTTATTACGATGATGACGACGACTATTAATGACGATGATGATTATTGATGATGATGAAGATGATGACGATGCTTAATGATCTTAATGATGACGATGAGTGAACGACGACTATTATGACGAGTATGACGAGACTATGGATGAACGATGACGATGAATGATGATGACTAATTATTATAGACGATAACTATGAGGAGGACTCCGATGATGATGAATGATGACGATGAATGATGATGATAATACTGTAGATAAAGATATGTGATGATGATGATGAATAATTATGATGACGATCGACGACGACGACGACGTTGATGATTATGATGATTATGATGATGATTACGATGGTGATGATGATGATATTTATTATGATGACGACTACGATCAACGACGATGATGAGATGGATGATATGACGACACTACGAGCGATGATTATGATGATACGCATTATGAATGATATGATGATGATTAGATGACGATGACTACTACGACGAATACTATGATGATATGATGATGATGATGATGATGAGGAACGAAGTGTTATGATGATTTTGATGATGATTAGCGACGACGACGACGACCACGACCGATGATGATGATGAATAATTATTGTTGATGATGATTACGCGATGATGATTGACGACGATGAATGACGATGATTGCTATGACGAGCATGACGACACGATGATGAACGATGACTGATTATGATATTATGCCTATTATGACTATGATGACGATGATGATGATGGATGATTATATGTATGACGCTGATGACGATGACATGACGACAGTATGACGATGACGAGAATGACGATGACGATGATGATTATTACGATGATGATGAGCGACTATAACGATGATGACACTCGATGAGGACGATCGGCGGTGATGCGATTACTACGATGATTACGATGTATGATGACGATGACGACGATACGACGACGATGATGATGATGACGGATGACGGACGATGACGATGATGACGACGACGATACAATTGATGACGATGATGACGAGATGACGACTTGATTACTACGACGACGTGACAACGACTATGACTACGATGACGACGATGATTAAGAACGATGATGACGACGATCGACGATGACGCGATGATGAGATGATGACGATGACGACGATGAGATGATGGACGACGACTACGATAACGAGTAACGCGGACGACGATTATACGACGACGAGACGATGATTACGCGTACGACGACGATGAATTGACGACGACGATGACTCGATTAATGATGCAATGACATGACGATGACGATGACTATTACGAGACGACGACGAATTCGGATACGATGCGATGACGACGATGATATGATGATGAGGTATGATGACGACGGATTACACCTACGACTACTATGGACTACGACGATGACTATGATGCGAGATTATGACGATTACGACGATGAACGATGATTATGACGATGACTACGTGACGATGATGACGACGATGAACCGACGATGATTATGATGATGACGTATAATACGATGACGATGATTGACTAACGTACGACGACGATCCGATCGACAACGACGATTACGATAACGCGACGACTATTATGACGACGACGAATGAACTATGATGATGACAGATGAGCGATGACGATGAACAATGACATGACTATGACGACGACGATGACGCTGAGATGACGACTATGATTATTGATATGATGTGATGACGATGATGACGACGAGTATGACGATGATGACGACGATGACAATGCTGACGATTGACGATGACGATGACGATGATGGACGATGACGATGATGACGATGACGATGATGAATGAATGATGAATGATGATGACGACGCTATGAATGAGGCTTATGCTGATGATGATTACTACGACGACGTACGGCGATGATGATGATGATTGATGATGATGATGACGACGACGCCGACGACGATGAGTGAATATGATGATGTTGATGGATGATGGATGATGAAAATGTTGATGACGACGACTACGTACTAATTACTATTATTACCTGATGATTATGATGAGATGGATGATGATGATAAGATGAACGACGATGACCGACGAATACGACGATGACGATAGGATGATGATAATGATGATGATATGATGAATAGATGATGATGAATGATGACGATGGTGATGGATATGACGATGATGACCGATGATGATGATGAATGTGATGCATGATGATGATGACGATTATGACGATGACGACGATGACGGACTATGTACGATGATGATTATTAATGAATGACGATGATGACGATGATGATGATGATGATTATGACGATGATGATGATGATGATGATGATGAATGATATGGGCAATGTATTATCTACTAATCATATTTTAAATAGGCACTTAATGAGCCACTATTATAGGGTGTACCATTTGTATTTACCAGCATAATGCAATTTCTGAATTCGAAAATTGAACCCAATATGAAATAATAGTATAAATTTCTACTATATTAGAAATTACTAGTTTTAACATGTGTGCTTATTGTCTATTTAATTTAGTTTTAGTGTAGTTTAATCTTTATTACTCAAGGCTATCAATCTCTCCATATGTTTATGTTTCTACTATATTTAACATGAAAGGTCTTGGGTCGTGTCACAAATGAGAATCCTAAGTTGTTTTCCTCTTTTTAAAGATGTAAGTCGCAGCTCTTTTCAAATAGCAAGATTTTCCATTTTTCTATACGCCCAACTTCAAACATTCACCACATAATATGGTAATTAAAAGTCCCAATATAGCACTACTCATAATACTCTTCCGGTGTTCACTCAGGTATTTTGTTTTGATTTTTTTCTCAGGTTAGTTTACTTTTTCGAATGCTCTATCAATTTTTCTATATTTCATGCATTGAGCCTTGGAGTTTTGTTATTAATTTTTTACTTTAGCAGTTTGGTGCAATCAGGATTGGCATTGTTCTCATATTTCTTCACCGAATTTTGAATTAGTTTGTTGCTTAATTTTATCTTCCGTTGACAAAATTTTAACTACTTGTGTGGTCTTCAAATTTGGCTTATTTTCTTTCTTGAGTTTTGTTGATGGGTTCATTTTTTCGACCGCAAAAAAATTGAATCATTGGTGTTGATTCTACTTGAAATTTATGTAATTTTTAGTTTTTTTTGCTTTCTTGCCGCGCCATTAAAGCATAATGGCTAATAATTTCTGGCTCCATTGTTAAAGGTATGAGTTAGGCATGACCAGTATTCAAAGGTCAACCTCCACCTGTGAGAATGCACAAGTTTCATGAGGAGGTTTCCGCCTAAAAATGAGGTCAGAATAAAGCAGCTCTGAATTCTTGGAATCAGGTCTGTTCTCTCGTTCATGATAGCGCGTTGTTGCAATTGTTATATGAGATATTGTTTATGTAATACACAAATTAAATCATCTCCTCGAGTTTGAAGGTATATCGAAAATAGTTTCTTTTCCCTCACAACGGTAATAGAGGTTGGCATACACTACACCCTCCATAGGCCCACATGTGTGTAGGGTGTATGAGTATACACTATGTTTCAACTTCTTATACAAAACAATATTAGTGCTTTCATGCCTCGGTTGAAAACCTGTTACATTGACACCACATTTTTTAAGATTCGTGAAAAGGTTTTTGCTATTCATTTGTTGGTGTTTGTTGACACCCAATTAGACCGACCTTTGATTCATTTTTAGGACTTACATTCGTATTAAATACGTTATAAAATTTTAAATTTTTAGTCGACTTTGCTTGAAAATTTTATGATTTTAGTAGGTGTTACTTTTATAAAGGTGTCGTAAAGTATTATTTTTAAAATATTTTTTAAAAATTATTTAATGAATGCTCCAAAGGTTGTATAGTGTGTAAATGATGTTAATTATATAAAAATAGGCGAAGAGAGGGAGGTTGGAAGGGAAGAGGAAGTACGACCACGGGCCGGGAAAGTGGAAAGGCGAGCCGAGGCGAATTCAAAGGCGTTCAAGTCGAGCTATTCAAGTAAAGTTATTCAATCATAGCCCCCGTTTTGGTCATTACAATTCTAGGCCAACATTAAGTCAATTGGGTAGTCATTCCATATTCAAGTCCAATATGATTGGGGGTTTGCAAGAAAATAGCATTTTTTAATGCTCATCACATGATTTGAGTTAAATCAAATATGAACCTTTCAGTCTTGATTAAATCAATAGGGAGATGAATCGTCTTCTTGTCTCTATTTTGAACTATAAAAACATAAGAAGATTTTTTCCCCCTTTCGCCTAACAACATTTCTCCCTCCCATATCCCTTCTTATTACTACGCCTCAAATTTCTCGGAGAGAATGACATCATCGCCGGTGAGCTCTCCCTCTCGCTCCTCCTTCGTCTTTCTCTTCTCCCCTCTCCCGTCTTTCCCCCTCTTCCCGACTCCTCTACTCTTCCTCCCTCTCCCCGCCTCCTTTTTTCCAGCCGCCCCCTCGCTTCCTCTCTCCCCAGGCAGCCGCTGCCTCTCTCTTTGGTCCGGCTAAATGCTGCGAAGATGGAGGCGAGCTCCACCGGTGAGCAACCAGCTATTGCGAAGCCAACAGCCCAGCGAGCACCTGCACGCAGCCAGCAGCCACCGGCGACCAGGCAGTGCCGCCCGAACCCCCCTCTCCTTCCCGCTCCGATCTTCACTCCCTCCTCTTTTCTCTCTTTGCAGGTACAACAGTAGTTGCACCGACGAGTTTCAGTTAGTAGACTGCTAGAAGCAGACAAGCAGTGATGCAGCAACAACGGTGAGCAAATCTGGCGAGGGCGTTGAAAATTCAGGAAATTGCGAGAACAGGTTCAACAGATCCGTCCGGTTGTCTTTGATTAATTATCATTGTCTTTTTGAACAACAATTTCTTTTCATAGTGATGTTGCGATTTCTCAATTAACAATTAGTTGTAATATATGCTAAGCCCGGAATCGTGAAGACCCTTCGTATATGTGTAATATTACAATTTTATTCGTAGATTGTGATGTAATTGATTTAAGCTCCGATTGATCTCAGGTATTCTACAGCTTGAAACTTTTATTTCTTCGTTAATGGGTCTAGCTGGTTCTCGAACAATTGTTGTAGGCAGATGATCGCTTTTGATTTTCCAATGCAGGTTGCTTCTACATTGTTGTTTTTCCTAATTAATTGTTACCTGATTCTTGTTGCTAGTCATTAATTTGTTATGTGACCTCGGATTGTGAGATTCGACTTGATATTCATCAATCTTACTTGTTATTTGGGTAGGTAGATGTTAATTTTCTTTGGGGATTCACCGTTTAATGGTTTATGGTAGATTTGTGAATGGTGATCTACGATTGAGTCTTTATGTTCATTGCTTTCTTTAGTTAGTTATTCTCAATGTCTCAAATCGTAGTAAATATTTAGTTGATATGCGAGCCTCAATTGACTGCTTTATTAATCTAAATTTAATACAAGTGAGTAAAGGTGTGATTAATTATTCTGGTTGTAAAGTCTTTATGATTTGATAAAATGTGACCGACCGATTTATGGTAAACGTTGTCCCCCCGGCCTTTACTTTTATATTGATGATTTAGTATGCAATAAGGTATGTGTTTAACTTTGGTAGAAAAATGAATATAAATTAATATATTTTAAGGTTAAAAATAATATTCTTGGTAATGAATTTTTTGAATTTTTGGCTCCTTCTTATGTAAGGAAAAAATTTATATTACTTTCCAACTTTTATTTTAACTTGCTTACATGGTAATGATATCTTTAATTGCCTGATTTTTTTTGCTACTTTGAAATAAAAAAATAATATTTAATTAATCCCTCTTCCCTTAATTAAGATTGACAAATCTCTTTCTTGTTTTTCATATATGGAAAAATAATTTTTTTTAAATTTTGTCTCTTTTTATTAGGGAAAATATATTACTCTCTATCAATTTATTCTTACTTGTTTATATGTGGTTATGAAAACATTTTAAAAACTTATCTGATTTGGTCCTTCTTTGATAATAAGGAAAAGAGAAATTTAATTGATTCCTTAATATTTCTTCCTTATTGTTTTCCCACTCTTTGCACATATAATATAAGACCCCCTCCCTTCATGATTTAATAAATCTCAGACACGCATGTACTCTCAATCACAAGTGCTCTCATCATCTCTCATCCTCTAATGCTCTCTTGCCTACTTCAATACATTAAGATTCCGGTTAAACATTCAAGTGTTCTTCTTCACTATTTTCTACTTGATTTTGTTCGGAGTTCGAGTAAAAGTTGATCAATTTGTTTTGCTTAAATGGTTGTATTCTTAACTTACACCTTATCTTTACATTCACACATTGTTGTAAGCTATTTTCTGTTCTTTTCTATATGTATATTGTCATTAAAATAATGCATATGTGTCTCATCTGACTAAAATAAAATTGTTGATTCTTTGTGTATTATTGATTGCTTTGAACATGTTTCAAACTTGAAGTTCAAGTTGAAGATTAGCCATGACATGAAGAAGACAAGATTTATTTGTTATTCATATATTTGAATCTACATTTTTCTTATTTATTTATTTGAATTTTGTAATATTTGTATAATTCTAAAACTCTCATACATAAATTTATTTGGGGGATCGTCTAAGGGAAGGGGATTTACATGCTAATTGTTCATTGTATTTTTAAAAGTTAGAAATCATGCCTATAGGTTTATTCTTTTTTTTTTAAATCTTTAACCACCTAGAATTATTGTTTGTAGGTGTTGTAATCGTACCAAATTTCAACATGCTTGATGCTTTGTTTGTTAATAAGTTTAAAAATAACATTTCATTAATTTTTGAATATAAAAATCAAATCCTAATAATTTAGTAGGCTGTTAGATGTTAAAAAAATATGTTATAACTTTTTAGCATTATCTTGTCACGTAGAAATCATCATGTCTAAGGATTAAAATGTTTATATCATTTAGATTAACAAATCATGCCTATATGTGTTACTCCGCTTTGAACACCTAGAAATCATGTTTGTAGGTTTGTAAATAATTTTGTAGCATATCCTCTCCAAATAAAATTTATTGTGCATATTTTTGCCCCCTCTTTAATTAGCTAATTTTATTAATTCGTAATTTTATTTGTCCCTTTGAAGATTTTTGCACTTATGATGCAATATGTTATTTTTCTTAAAATAATAATAAAATAAAATCATTTGTTGCATTAACAAATTACTTACTTTTAATTATTTTCATTGTAAAATCTTTGCATTTATACATTTACACATTAATGTTCAATTTTCTTTCTTCTTACAACGTTTTGCAACATTTTTTTTAAAACGACATTTTCCTACTCATCCTTTTAAAACTTTGGATTGATTATGACATTGTTTATTTAAAAAAATAAATTATCAGCACTATCTCCTAACCTAGTCGTTAGTGTGAAAGTCAAAGGACTACGAGTTCTAGCTTCCAATTTTTAAATTATACCGACGCGTTCCCGGAAGTACACCCACACCGTACCCATTTAATTTTCAAAAGGAATTATGTGTGTTTTATTATGTAAAATATTATTGCCCTATATGCAAAGACTGAATCTTTTAAAATCATTGTCAAATAGAACTTTTTAAGACCGTACCTCAAACAAAATTGTTTCTTATGGTGGAAGGAGCGCGTCAACAATATCATGACATCACCCCTATAAGAACAAACATGTTTTTTTACATAAATTCCTATTCAAACTTGCCAATTTTCAAAACTTTAGTTCGCACATATTAATTCTTAATCTTTACAATTTTTGTTTATAACCTAGTTTCATATTTTTAAATAAAAAATAAAACTGATTGTTTATTTATTGCTATCACCAATAGCCTTGCATGCTCAAACTAGTAACTATTAAAATAGGCCTAATTGTTTTATATTTGTTATCCATTACACTTATAGGCATTGCTACTTTAATAAACTAATAAATTATTACCTTATTTGGCTACTCATAACCCCTTACCTCGATTGCCTGAGACAACGGACGAGAATCCACATTGTGGACCTCAGAGGGATGCTAAACACCTTCCTCTCGAGGTAATTTTGAACCCTTACCCTAATCTCTGTCTCGCTGACCTTAGCTAGACTTAGTTAGGTTAGATAGGTTCCTAACGCGCCCTTACTTCGTAGGTGACGTACTCCAAACTCAAAATCCACAAAAGAGTTGTTTAGGTCGTGCACAAAACCCCTTTTTACGAACAATGGGGGCGCGACAGAAATGATGACTCCGCTGGGGATATAGGTTCTGTTACCATTACGTGTTAATTGCTTATTGATGTAGGGTTTAACTTTATTTTTTTGTCATTCATTAGTTGTTAGGTGATTACCATGTTTAGCTTATTTTTGTTGCCTTAGTTACTGTCTTCTCCCCATGTTCCATCCCTTTTTTCCACTTTCCTTATTGTTTTATTTGCCATGTTCACCTCTTCCCTTTTCCTTTATTTTCTGTAATTACCTGGTTAATCCGCATACCCTCTTTTCTTATTTGCGTGAAGTTTTAATATCTTTATATGTTTTTAATTCCTTTATGCTTATTTATTATTTATATTGTTATAAACTGTCTATATGTTTATGTTTTCCAATTTAAATGCTACGTTTTATTGTTTGCTAACTGACATTCCGCTCATACTCCCCCATTGGGACCCCTCTTTCCTGTTTTTTTTATTTTGTTCTCGTGATGTTTGTGCTTTCACCTGCTTCACAACTACTCCAATCCTATTCAAATACCCATTATAAGAGAGTCGACAGAATGCGTGGACGTAAAATAGTTTTACTACCTACTACCCTACCCCACCGCTAAGCCACATAGCCCTCTCGCATAGAAATCCCCTTTCAAGATCGTGTCAAGCCAACTTTTTAGAAGTCCTGGTTAAGTCAGAACATTCTTCATAAGCCCTAGGTGGAGTTTTGACCTTGATTTCCAATCCACATAAATAGGTAATCACCCTCTCGTCTAAAGGGCCCACACCCCTTAGATAAATTGTATATTTATGTGCAACATGATTATAATCAAGCAAATTGTTAGTCCAAATAGAGTTTACAAGTCGTTTGTTACTTTGTTTTTGCAGAGTCATGGCTTCACCCTCATTTTCCCAACACGCAAATGGTGGTCAAACGTTTATCCCATTTTTGAAACTTGGTGGAAAAATCGGAGTGAGAAGCCAAATGAATTGTTTTAGGACTGCCTCACTGCTATTTGACTCCGTAGAGTCAGATCGTCACTTAATCAAGCATTATGTGAAATTCTGGGATACTGAAGTTTAGAGTCTTTTCAAATTGCAGGATTTGGAGCTAACCCCAACATCGAGAGGTTGGAGGATATCCTGGGTCTCGCATCACAGAGCGGAAATGATTGTTCCACCAAGCAAGTTCCCAAGATCTTTTCTGAGCAATGGGCATGTGGTCATAATCCAAATCTACTTTGTCGAAAGAAGGTTATGGATTTCTTTAGAGTTCTTATATTCCCCTTTGGGGATGAGGAAGGTCATCAAAACGTTCAACAGAGAATTTGCTTGCTCTTCTACAAAATGGTAAAGATATCATCTAATGCATTCGCCGTCGCCCTCTTAGCCCCCCCCCCCCCCCCTTCATTGGGTTTTTCCTAGAAAGAGGAAAGATCCACACCGGCTTGTGTTATGTGGTTCGTATGTTTGGCTCGAGGTGGAATACCTTAGTCCCATGAAACTTTGCAGAAATTCTAAGCCTTGACTGCAATACCAAGGGCACAAAGTATACTTTTGAGGTGTGCACTTTCTTTGCAAAACTTTGGGCCGTCGAACATTTCTACTAAAACGAAGAACTAATAAAGTAACATTGTTAGAGGGACGTTGGGGAACACAATTATCAACCATCAGCCTAAGGATGAAATTGTTTATCTCCCTGTGGGAACGGAGACTGGTTCACCAGTCCCTAAATAAGCGCTCACCGTTGAAATCCAATGAAAAGGGGGTTTTTTTTTTAATATTGGTTGAAGCCACGACATGCCATCATAAGAGGATGACTTTACTTTCATTGAGCTTATCGTTTTTTGAAAATGGTGTGAAACCATACCACACTTTCGAGTCCTTTGACAATTCGACAGATCCAATGATACCTTTTGCGATCCCAAACATAGCGCACTATGGATATGACTTTGGGGGTCAAATTACGCCGCAAGTGAACACTATAACTATGAAGATGGAAGAATGTGATAACTATCGCTGTCACGGACACCGCCCCTTCTGCACTCTGAATATTACGTATTGCTTTTAGAAGACGTAAGCATAGAGATTGAACGAAGGATGTCCCTTCCGGTTTTGGCTGATAAATAGAGAGAATGGGCTCGCACCTTCTTAACACCGATTAATGACATTACCCCATACAAAAAAACTAAAATGAGGAAGGCAGATTGTTCCTAACATTGGGACCACATAATTAAGTTTTTTTTTTATCTTTATTCCCCACGTGTTTTCCCTAGCACCTTTAGTTTCTCTAATATTGATGTAAGCTAGAATTATTTCAATCAATATTGAAAGTCATTTTAAGTTGTCCTAAAACTCTACTCCCAATTGGTAAATAAGGTTGAATTACTTATTATCATCACTTATGTGTCGCATTGGCTACCTCTGGCTCAACGAGGTCACCGTGATTTGGGCGTTTATCTAAACACCCTGTTGATATTATGATATTATACTACCCCTACATCTTTTCGTGATTCTACTGTATTTCCCCTTCCCAGTTCCCAAGCGTTAATCTGTCCTTCAATCCTGCACGACCGATCAAAAGGGACCCCGTCTCGCCCCTCTTACTCCTTTCTTCTCAAAGCGCAAGCTCAAGATAAGGTAAAATGGTTGACGACAACAACATCAATGAAAAGGTTAGACTCTTCTTAGGTAGTACAAACTTCCCAATGATCTTTTTCCTAAGACTTGAGCGCAAGATTCTTAAGTGGAAGAAGAGGTAGCCACATGCGCGATTTGCGCCAAGCTTTCTGATCCTCTTTTGGAACCCAATTTGGAGAAACCATAGTCCTCTTCCTCACACTACCGACCAACAACTATGCCACAAATCCTCCATCAATATATTCCCGACCTTGAACCCACTCGTCCAAATTCCTTACCACCTCCACGCCCAAAATACCCAAGTTTCCATTAAACCACTCTTACCAACAACCCAACAAATCTTTCCAGAACAACCCTAAAACACAACTCCCATAATACTATTGGGAAACAAACAATCTCAATCCAATATACTTGGAAACTGCCCCTCTGACCATGGACCTCCATGAATCAGAGGTCCCACGAAAATAAATCTAATAAAAACCCGACTAGAGATTATGACAGCTGACCAACAGGGTACACACATGTGAAGGAAACACCTAGGTTAGGAGGCTTTGAGCTATTATGATCTGTGCATGCACCCTGATGTAGAACTGCCCGAACGGATGCAAGCTTCCAAATTTTGAGATGTCATGCATTGGGATCCCAAGCCCACCTACGAATGGTACTGTGACAAACGTGTGGGGGTAGGAAGAGACGAGATGGATACTCATGAAAGTTTGTTTTATGAGGAGTCTTAACTGGGGGGCCCTCGCATGTATATTGAGCAACGACCGCGAATGTGTAGAGTGGGTTTGATATGGCAACTGATTTCATGAATATGTTTGTGTTTTAAATATGAAAATGTCCCTATTGGTTTCACATTCAAAATGTGAAAAGAAGAAACCGAGTGAAATCTTCAGAGAATATGCCATAAATGAGTCTTAGCGGCAAGGGCCAGACCCCCTATTGAGGAATTTTCTATGAAAGACTACTTCATAACGTGCTAATAACCCACAATACTATGACCGAATGATGCTGGTGTCTGAAGTAGTTCCGCTGAAATCTCAAACCTAGGCGAAAGAATTAGAAGGCATAAAGAATGGGACTTATCAATCAACTTGGAGGCTTACATGCACCAACAAGGCTCTGCAATCTGTGAAATGACAGGAACTTTGAAGAAAACATGTTCTGTAATGATGGGCTCATGGAACCAAGACCTTTTTTAGGCAACAAGACAACCAACCCACCCACCATCCCCATACCTCAACCCAGCGCATTGCAATCCCCTATACCCTCACAATCATCCCCTCAGCTTCCACCCCCTATATCTCGCCCTTCCCCAACCCTGCTAATATATACTCAAAAATTCTCCCCCTCATATTGCATGCCTCAATCCTGTCTATAAATGTTCAACCACACACTTCCAACCTCCCGCCACCCCCCACTCAAACACAATACCAAATAGACACCTCCCCTTGAAAGAAGAACCTACAAAATTTATAATACCCTTTGGCTGAACCCATCACACAAACTTTATGAAGCCTGAAACAGGCTGGGTAACGTCTCACCCATTCCTGCATTACCTTTGTCTTCTTCGCGCAAAATGGTACGACCCTAACAAGGTCCTGCGCCTACCATTTCCGGATGAATGGTCCACACCACCGAGTTTGGCCAGGGCCATTAAGGATAGTTTCAAATGTTTATTGATACACCCTCCAACACAATGGATCCTAACACCGAAGTTTGCGATAATACTCTTCCTAACCATCAGGTCACTGGGTGAAGCTGGTGAGTCTGGGACTTGTGAGAATGCTCTCTGAACCCTCGAAAACAGAAGAAGCCATGTCTAACCACCTACCCAAGCACCCTGATATTAGTGCAAGGACTCTCCCCTTTGAAGTACAAGTTGCGCAACCCAGATCACAGTTCATTGGTCCTATAAGGCATCTTCCCCAATACACGATGAAAATACACAATATGTACCTTGGGATTAAACAAAAGAACCAAGTGAAGAGACAATTTCCAACAGGGGTTCACTCGATCTGGAAGAATTTACCCTTTTCTGAAATTTTTTCTGAGCTTTAGCAAATCCAAATCAACCAGTCGTAGAGCTTGAAGATCAGGGTATTTTGGAAAAAGGTTCAAGCTAAGAATACTCTGTCATTGAGCAGCTGAGTAACCCCAATCCCAACTATCAATTCTAAGCTTTAAACAGCAATCTTATCTCTTCCGAAACTCATCGAATGCCCCTTCTTACTATCCTTGGTGAAGCGTATGAATGCCCATCTAACAATCACTCATGGAGAGGTTAGCCCAAATTGTTGGGAAGCATGTGTTGAGGCTTACAATATATCTTTTTCACATGATGAGCTGCCACTCGAATGAACAACCCACAATAAGCTCTGACATTTCGGTCAGTATCAGGATCAGTGATAAACAAATGCATTAGTCTGTGTCAGGTTCAGGTTAAAACATTTGCCGTCCCTCTGATGAATACTGACGAGGCTGGGCCGTGGATCGTGCAAAAATTCAGACATGGAAGATGAAATGTGAGGGCATTTTGACGACTCCCAGAGAGGCACTATTGGGGAGATAACCGTGGACTGCTCATTGGTCCCTGTCCTTTCCCCATAGCTTTCCCAATCTTGGACATCCTTCATCATACAACTTATTGTTGTGTCGTCCATGTATTCATATGGTTGGGCGGTCCCATCTACTCTCTCACCAATGCTTGAAAAGTTTGAATGGATTACGAAGATGGTTGTAGTCCATGTAGAAAAGGGGGCATCATTAATACACGATTGAAGGAAGAGAGCATATGACGATGGTGCATGTACCATCCGATGCGCTTGTTGTAAATATTGAGTTGCAACCTTCGTTCAGCCAAAAATCATAGATATGAGGCTTGGTTCGGTTTCGAGCTTGGGAAAGGTTTTGGGGGGCTGAAATGCAAGGTGATAGTCGAACCTATGAGCCTGTTTGACATTCCAATCCACCACTTTTAGCTTGGATGATATAAGTTCCACTACCTAAGAATGGCTTCGATTGGAACCCCTTAGAGATGGGTATAACTATCCATTGAAGAAACCCATACCACCATTGCATCAATCATTTCGATCAACAGGTTTCATGGGAGGCATTATTGATGAGATCTCAGACGACTTGAAGGGCTTGTCGCTAACCAAAGAACAGGGGAAGTTGAAAAAGTCCGTGATCAACGAGGAGGAGAAGAATGGGGGCCCTAGTAGAAGAAAGGAAGCAAAGATCAGCGTCAGCAACTGACATCGACTCATCTAGACCCGTCAAACATCTAGGAGCCTTAGAAGATGTTTTCTATCATTTTAATTCAAATAAAAAGAAGTTTTAATTAACGTTTTAATTCCCATTACACTGTGATTGCTTTCAAATGAGAACTATGACATTTCAAATCTTTATCAATATAAACTTCTTTTCCCCATTTTGCCTTATATTTAATGTAGCTATTTTTTTTGTCACCAACAAAATTCCACTATAAAAATGTTGAATTAAGGACTATGGCAACAATGGACTGCTCCAAATTAACATAATGACATAGAAGAAGTCGAAGGACAATGGGTTCCCGAGGAGTTAGTTAATCAAAAGGGTTGAGGAATTCGAGGAAAAAACCCAATCAAAACTTTGGTAGAGACCGAAGTGCGGGAATTGGGAAATGCCAGAGTAATACAAGAAACCGAGTAGTAAGCATCCATTATGACAAAATAAGAAAGAAAGAGTATACCGAATTTTCTCAAGAGAATAGGAATTTTCGCATGGTCCTTAATGGAAGGAACATGACAGGGTAAGTACTTAAATCGTTAGCCCATCACTGCCCACTAGCCAGCGTGTCCTCTGGAAACAGAAGATCCCCCCCCCCCCCCCCCCCCCAAGAAATACAAGCCCGAGATGAGTCTGAAAATCAAAGAAAGAAGTATCAAAGCAATTAGAGAGGGATCCTCAAGGACATAATACCAACACTTGGCTTGCCAAATTTAGTCTATTGCCCAAGAAAAAGATGGAAAGGTCGTGGATTACCAGTGATTCTCAATAAAAGCTAGCCCTAAAGATAACTTTCCCTTACCAAAACATACACATACTAATTGACATTGTGCTCAGCACGAACTCAGTTCCTTTGTGGATTGGCTTTGCCGGCTATCATCAAATTGAGAGCACCAAAGACGACGCTGAGAAAACAACATTCCTCATTGCCGTGGGGCGTCTATAACTAAAAGCGGTGATGCCTGTCTGGATTAAAGAAAGAATGTTAGGGGCTACGTACATGAGAGCAATGACTAAATTTGTTTCATTGGAAATGATCATAAGGGAATATTGAAGTTAATGTGGATGATTGTCATCACAAATCAAGGAAAGTTCAAATCATCTGGAGGGACTTACGGGAAAATTCTTTGCCTAGGCTACGCAAGACAATCTGAAACGAAGCTGGCGAAATATGTGGGTGGTGTGCCTGCTGGAAAGCTTTGAGGTGTCATTGTCAAATCGTCGAGGTTTATGAATTGGACCATCAAAATCAAACCATTCGTGACATTCCGCCAAAGAGCAAAAGAAAAAGAAGAGGGTAATGAGTTTCTTAGGGCGATTAACTACATTAGCGTTTCATAGGCTCAGTCTACTGTCATCTGTGAACCATATTCAAGCTGTTTTAAAAAAGGGATTGCTGCGTGAAAGGGGACAAGCGAATGTCAACAAGGCATTGACAAGATCAAAGACTATATATCCAATCCCATTGGTGTTGGTTCCACAAGAGTCAGGTTTAGATCATTACTTTTGTATATTCAGTATTGAATAATGCTTTCAGTTGTATCTTGGGACAACACGATGAAAAAGGAAACAGGGAGGAAGAGCAGTCAATATATATATGAGACAAGAAGTTCACATCGTGCGAAACCCGATACTCTCTATTAGAGCGACACCTATTGTGCTCTAACCTGGTTTGCCCAAAAGTTACGACATTTACCTCTCATCGCCATAACTACTTATCTGTTGTCAAGGATGGAGGATCCTTTGAAGTATAATCTTTCAAAGCCCATATGCCCACAAGTAAATTGGCAAAATGGCAGATATTGTTTTGATGGCGGGTTCGACAGGTGTAGGTTCACGCAAAAAGCAGTGAAGCAACAAGCATTAGCAGACCACCATGGCAAAGAATCCCAGGGACGATGATTACAGCGTTGAAGACTACTTCCCAGATAATCGGTCGTGTGGCGGTGTGTGGCTTTGTGGGCGAGGACAATCTAAAGAATATGTGGACGAATGTTCTTTGATGGAGCTAAAAATCTTGAACTGATCGGCATCGGGGCTGTTTTGATCTCACCCACCGGGCAACATTATCGGTGGTATTCACAAAACTCTGATTCCTTTGCTCTAATATCGTTTTTCAATTTGGGGGGGGGGGCCAAATACGAAGCCTGCATACTTTTAGGTCTCGACAGGCGAATTTTTTGGATTCCAGGAGGAAATGGAAATGCTAATAATAGGGATTCAGACCTAGTGTGGTCCATCAGGTTCGAGGCCATGATGAGGCAACAAAGAAATCAAAAAGTTGGACCATATTTGGGAAGTGAGGGATAGGCTATGTAAAAGGGTTGGTCAAAATAGAACTCAGACAGGTCCAAGGGCCAAAATGAATTCGCAGACGCCTTGCCTTAGAACTCTGTCTCCTATGTTTGACACCCTGATAACAAGTACATAAATCCTATTCACATTTACATACAGGAACAACCATCTATTGTTTCCCATGTTGATTGAAAATCTGATGGAAATGGGAAAGCCCTGCTACGATGACATTAGGGATATTTAAGAGTGGGAATCCACAGAAGATGCAACAAATGACAAAAGCGCTACAATTCGAAGGGTTAGCAACCAATTCTTTTTAAGTGGGGAAATCCTCTATAGGAGAGATACCTCCCGATTTGGGGCTGACTAAGATACGTCGAAGCAGGGGAGGCTCGCAGGTGGTCGAAGAGATACATGATAGGCACCTGTGGCGCCTCACATTGAAGGTTTTAACAGTAGCAAAGACGATTTTGAGACAGATTATTATTGGGAGAACTATGGAGACAGAGCATTCGCTACCCAAAAAGTCGTCAATGTCAGACTCACAGAGATTGAGACCCCCCCGACCAACGAAAACTCCATGTCACTATTCACTTGGCCGTTCACAGCATGGGGGCATGGATCGTCAGTGGTCAATCGAACCAAAAGGCCCATCCAATGGGCACAGATAATTATTTGTCGCAATTGCACTATTTTTCACCAAGTGGGTTGAGGCCACCTCCCATAAATTCCGTGACAAAGAAAGTGGTGGATGCTTTGCAACAAAAGAACATTATTGTAAGTGGTGGAATCCTGAGTCAATGGCATAACCGACAACGGCACCAACCTAAACAGCGACCTAATGGATCAATGTGTGAGAGTTCAAGATTACTCATCGAAACTCTACAGCATTACATGCCCGATGAACGGGGCTGTTAGGCGGAAGCGGCAAACAAAAACATCAAAAGGATATATTGCACAAGATTGATCGATAACCACAAACAATGGGCAGGAAAATCCACCTTTCGTATTGCGGCGTATCGTACCACAATTAGAACTTCCCATCGGGGCACACATTACTTCTTAGTACGACACTGAAGCTGTGATACCCGCCCGAAGAGTAGAGAGCTTTCCCTAAGATCATCCAGAAGCAAAGTTGAGTGATGCCTTGAATGGCTACAAGGCCGGGCAGTAGATTGGATTAATAGGGATGGAAAAGAGAAGTAACGCCATTTGTCCATGGTCAGGCCCTCTTTTACAAAAAAATCAGAATAGAATGGCCAGAGTTTCAACAAGAAGGTTAAACCCAGAAATTATCACCTGGACCACGGGTTTTGAAGCGGATTTTTCCAAATCAAGATGAGGCAAAGCGTAAAATTTTTACCTAACTGGCAAGGTTTTACGTACATAGTCTCTCGAGATGATAGGCGGGTGCCATCCATACTTGCCTGAATGGATGGAGGAAGTTTGGCAAAACCATTCATTAGATTCTGTGAAAAAAATTAATATAGAGATTGAGTCATGCTCTTTTTAATTTGGAAACTACGTCAGACCTGATTCCCGTTTAAGAGGGGATACATATGCGTTTTTCTTCTATGGTTTCTGTCTTATTATAAATAAACTTTCAGTTTCCCCTCTTCTATTTGATAACTGGGTAGAATTTTTGCGAGGATCTCACACAAAATTCCATCAAGATTCTCCTGGCACATCTTCATACTGGGGCAGCTGAGTAAACTCAAAAATTCACCAAAGTTTCTTCTAAAACAAGCGTCACTTACACGAAGATCACATGATAGCTTACCTTTTTGAGGCAGACTTAGTGTATCTAACCTATGCCATGGTCAAAAATTCGACATCAGCTTTTACTAAATGATTAATTTTCAAAATCTTTCAAGTTTTTTTCTCTTTTTTTTTATGGAAAAACAGATGCTGGAAGAGGTGTAGGATGGCGAAGCCAAAAAAAGCACGCTGCGCCCAAATCATGGATACAGATCAACCTCCCCCTGTAAACGAAATTATTTTTCTGTTGAATGTAGAAAAATACAGGGTAATATACAAAGGCAACTCAACAACAACATACCAATTTGAGCCCGACAAATGACGCTTCTCGACACTTCAATAAGGCGGCGCCCCAAAGCTTATGACGGCCTCAAGCTTCTGCCCGATGTTGCATCTTGCACCTACGCCTCATATCACATTATGCTCGGAAAACTACATCATCTATTATGCCCAGAGATCGCAGAAAGCATCATTCATGTTTCGAACTTGCATTGTGTTTTGAAGAAATGCTTCATTGCATGTGCTGATATGCATATGCCCAAAGAAAGAAATGCATCATTGCATGGCTCGATAAGGCAATGCCCGAGAAAAAGAAATGCATCATTGCATTGTGCTCGAAAGTGCAGTGGCCCGAAGAAAGAAGAAGAAATGCATCATTGCATTTTGCCCGAAGAAATGCATCTTTGCATTGTGCCGAGACTGCATTGCGCCAGAATTTGCAAAGCCCCAGCTTCTCGTGCTCGAAGTTTGGACATGCGCGGCAGAATCAAATTCAAGTCACAAGGTATCAATAGATGACAAAAAAAAACAGAAGATACGCTCTCTTTATCATTACTTAATTCCAAAGGCGTCATTCTCCAAGCATTAATCCTTCATGGCCTGCCGGAACGGACCTCATTCATGGCCTGTAGGACTTTTATGCCTTACAATGTCCCTAAGGACATTATAGTCTAAAAGGCTCATCCTCATGGCCTGAGGACATCATATCATGGCCTAAGGGTTTAATTTCTGTCTATCATATCAAGGTGTCATAGGCTAAAGGCGTCATTTTTGATGGCCTGCAGGGCAACCATTGTCATGACCTGAGCGATACCATTTTGCGTATCATGGCCTTAGACATCATAGCCTAAGAACATCATTTTGATGGTTCTTAAGGCAAACATTCCTGGTCAACATGGAATGCATCATGTTTACATTTACCGCTTACTTTGATACATAGGTCTAATTACTCTATTAACTTTATTACAAGTACAGATTTGCCACAGGATTACAGAAAAAACCACCTTCTGAACGGCTGTTTTCAACTTGCTTACGACAAAATGCACCGACAAATTCTTGGCTATCCATATCGTTTCGCTACTCAGCTACCGTTTAGTGCTACCATGAAGATATCGTTCGGATCAACTCGCACTACGAACCTACTGTCTCTTAATCTGGCTCATCGGCCTTACAATGCGACATGTAGGCTCTCCGCCGTATCAATGCGGGCATCTAGGCTTCGTCCACCTTAAACAATGCGACATTAGGCTCGTCGTCTTACAATGAACATATAGGTTCGTTACGCCTTACAATTGCGACATTTAGGCTCGTCCGCCTTACAATCAGACCAGTAGGATCGATTCGCCTTACAATGCGAAATCTAGCTCGTCCGCTATACAATGCGACACTCTAGGATCCTTGCCTTACAAGCCGACATTTAGGCTCGTCCACCTTACAATGACGGCATCAGGTTAGTCCGCCTCTTACAAATGAGGACATTTTAGGCTCGTCCCGCCTTACAATGCGACATACAGGCTCGTCCGCCTTACCAATGCGACATTTCTAGGTACTGTTTCCGCCTTACAAGAACTACATCTAGGCTCGTATGCCTCTCAATGCGACATCTAGGCCGTTAATTGTCCTTACAATCCGACATCTTAGGCATGTCCGCACTTGCAATGCGACATTTAGGCCTCCCGCCTTACACGACCTTTTGTTCGTACGCTTTATTAAGATATGTAGGCCGTCTGCCCCTTAAATGAAACTTTTAGGCTCGTCCGCCTTAAAATTAGTTTCGACTCTCGTGACCAACCAGATTTTTTTCTTATATTATTATATCGTTATACCATAAGATCTATTGGAGGTTGACTTTAACCAGTCGGAGATGAGTTGGCATTTCTCAACAAGTTAGCGAAAGTTCAAGGCATCTCAAACCAGATACACTTCTTATCACATTTGTCATTGATTTAGAAGTCATATTTTATCATATTGGTCATACTTTATCTATTTATAAGCTAATATTTTATCGAGAGTTTGAGATATGATTCAAGCCTCTTGATTACAATGATCATGCTATCATCTATCCACAGCAAAGACCTATCAATGCTTTGCTACTCATACTCCGAAACCTTGCTCAAAGGCTGATAACATCACTTCTATCATGCTCTTCTCGCTTTCTGTCATGATCTTTTAAGCCCTCTCAATCTCTCTTCTTCTCGATTATCAATCTTATCCATTCAAGCCGATAGTGTGTCTTCTGGATACCTTAGCGCTCTTTCAACTTTTAGAGTTTTCATTTGCTCTTGAATCTAGACTATACACGACTGATTCTAGTATAACCAGAGATATGTAGGCCGACATTAAAACCAAAGGTCTCGTTTCGTAACCTTTTTCATATCATTTCAATTGATCCAATGACATCATCGTTGGTCAGGACAAAATCGGCTACTAAGTCAAATTGGTTGCCTGACAATTCATTCTCATTCTCAATCAACCACAGGCGGAAGTGTTGACACTCAATTTTCACCGACCTTGACCATTTTTAGGAATAATATTCGATTAAATACATATTTAAATTTTAGAATTTTTAGTCGACTTTGCTTGAAAATTATATATTTTGAAAATGTTTACTTATAAAATTTCGTAAATCTTATTTAATATTTTTAACAATTATTAGGAATCCAAATGTTTAAATTTAAATGAGTTTAACTTATATAAAAAATATTTTAATATATGTAGTATTGTAATTAAATAGTAATTTCTAACTTGCCTTAAAATTTTAAATTCTAGCCTATTCCTATCATAATTTTTTCCATTTAGATACTCAATAAATTTTATTTCAAATCATAGCCACATCTTTCATACAATTCTAGCCCAATTTATTGCAATTTTAGTCATTCCAATATTCAATTCCATCTTGATTCAATACATCTATTTTTTTAATCTCATCAATCTATTTTATTAATCAAATCTTAACCTTTCATCTCTTATAAATCAAGGGTTGAGATCGATCCTTTCTTCTCTGTTTGAACTATCTAAAACCTAAGAGGATTTTTTTCCCTTTCTCCTCCCCCGCTCTTCTCCCTACCCCTCTCCCTTCTCTTTACCTCTCCTCCATTTTTACGGCCAAAATCAATCCATAGCAGGTGTGAGATCTCCCACTCTAGCTCTCTACGTCTTTCTCTTTCCCTCTCCGTCTACCCCCTTCCCATCTTTGCCTTTTCCCTCTCTACGCTCGTTTTTTTCCCAGCGCCCCCCCCTCGCTTCCTCTCTCCCCAGGCAGCCGCCGCCTCTCTCCTTGGTCCGGCTAAATGCCGTGAAGATGGAGGCGAGCTCCACCGACGAGCAACCATCTCCAGCGAAACCAGCAACCCAGCGAGCAGCTGCACGCAGCCAGCAACCACCGGCAACCAGGCAGTGCCGTCCGAACCCCCCGCTCCGATCTTCCCTCCCTCATTTTTTCTCTCTTTGCAGGTACAACAGTAGTTGCACCGACGAGTTTCAGACAGAACTCCAGCAGCAAGCAGCAACAACAGTGAGCAACTCCGGCAAAGCTTGAAATTCAGGAAACTTGCGAGACGGGTCTCAACAGATCTGTCCAGGTTTGTCTTTGATTAATTATCGGTTGTTTTCTGAACAACAATTTCTTTTCATATGTGATGTTGCGATTTTCTCATTAACAATAGTTTTTAATATTATGCTAAGCATGAATCGTTAAGAAACCTTAATATATTTGTCATTTACAATTTTATTCGTAGATTTGCGTAATGATTTTAAGCTCGATGATACTCACGGATTATACGCTTGAATACTTTTATTTTCTTCTGTAAATGGGTCTAGCTGGTTCTCGAAACTAATTGTTGTGGATATGATCGATTTTGATTTTCATACTGCAGGTTGCTTCTAAATTGATGGTTTTTCCTAATTAATTTTTACAGATTTCTTGTATTGTAGTCATAATTTGTTATGACCTCGATGTGAGCTTCGACCTTAATCATCATCATCCTTACTTGTTATTTTGGGTAGAGTGTTTAATTTTCTTGTTTGATTGCACCCTTTGAATGGTTATATAAACGGTAGATTTGGTGAATAGTGATATACGGTTGGGTCTTTAAGTTCTATGGCTTCCTTTTAGGTAGTTTATTTCAATTGTATACAAATGTTTCAGTATGATATTTAGTTATATGAGAGCCTTAATTGAACTTCTTTATTAATTAAATTAATTAAATGGTAAGTTGTTAATTAATTTGTTTCTGGTAAGTCTTTATGATTTGATAAAAGTGGCCTGTGAGTTTAGTAAAGTTTTGCTTACTTTAATTAAAACTTAAGGATTTTTTCACTTTGGTAAGAAAATTAATAAAAAAATTTAGTTAGGTAAAAAATATTTTATTTGGTAATGATTTTTGAAATTTCTTATTTTTGCTCCTCTTTATTTAAGGAAAAATAGATTACTCGTCCGACTTTAATTTTACTTGCTTACATGTTAAGGATATATTTTAATTTCGATTTTGGATACTTTGAAATAAAAAAAAAATAATTAATGATCCCCTCTTCCAATTAATATTGACAGATCTCTTTGTTTTCATATATGGAAAAATAAATATTGTTTCAATTGTCTCTTGTTATTTAAGGAGAAAATATATACTCTCTATTAATTTATTCTTTTACTTGTTTCTATTGGTAATGAAATGATTTAAAACTATTTGATTTGGTCCTCTTTTATAATAAGGAAAATAGAATTTAATTATTCCTTTAAATATTTCTTTCTTATTTGTTTCCCCATCTTTGCTATATAAATAAAGGACACACTCCCCTTAATTATTCATAACTCATACACTCATTCAATCTCAATCACAAGTTCTCTCATCATCCTCATCTCTCATGCTCTCTTGATACTCTTCCATACATTAAGATTCCCGGTAAATATTCAAAGTGTTCTTCTTCCTATTTTTCTACTTTGATTTGGTGCGAGTTACAAGTTGATCAATTTGGTTTTCTGAACTGGTTAGTATTATTAAACATTACATTATCTTTACATTCACACATTTGTGTAAGCTATTGTCTGTTCTTTTCTATATGAAATTCGTCATTAAATAATTGCAGATGGTCTCATCTACGTTTTTGATTGCTTTGACATGTTTCAAACGTGAATTTCAAGTTGAATATTGCCATAAGAAAGATTATTGGTTATTCATATATTTGAATCTCTATTTTCCGTATTTATTTATTGAATTTTATAAATATTGTATAACTCTAAAGCTCTCATATATATAAATTTATTTGGGGGATCGTCTAAGGGAAGGAGATTACATGTTAAAAAGTGTTATTGTATTTTAAAAGTTAGAAATCATGCCTATAGGTTATTCTTTTTTTTTAAAAAAAATCTTTAACCACCTAGAATTATTGTTTGATAGGTGTTGTAATCGAACCAAATTGGAACATGATTGATGCTTGCTTGTTAAATAAGTTTTAAAAATAACATTCATTAATTTTTTGAATATTAAAATTAACTCTAATAATTTAGTAGGTTGTTAGATGTTAAAAAAATATGTTATAACTTGTTAGTATGGTTTGTTGTTCCGCATGTCTAAGGAGAAATGTTTATATCATTAGATTTACAAATCATTGTCTATATGTGTTACTACGCTTTGAAACCCTAAAATAATGTTTTAATTTGTAAATAATTTGGTAGGATACCCTCTCCAAAAAAATTTATTGTGAATGTATTTTGACGCCCCTATTGAATTAGCTAATTTTAGTTTTATTTGTTCCTTTTGAAAGATTTTTTTTGCACTTATGGTGTAATATGTTGTTTTTCTTAAAGTGATAATTAAATAAAATCATTAGTTGCATTTAACAAATTACTTGACTTTTAATATATTTCATTGTAAAATCGTTGCATTTTATAAATTTAGTACATTAATGTTCAATTTTTTCTTCGTACAAAGTTTTGCAACATTTTTTTTTAAAAAGTCATTATTCAATCATCCTTTAAAACTTTGGATTGATTATGACATTGTTTATTTTAAAAAAATAAATTATAAGCACTATCTCCTAAACTATCGTTAGTGGGAAAGTCAAAGGGACTACGAGGTCTAGTTCCAGTTTTAAATAACCGACGCGTCCCCCCGCAAGTAGTACACCTACCCTGAATTTCAAAAGGAATTATGTTTTTTTTTTTTGTGTGGTTATATGTACTATTTATGTGCCTATAGGCAAACTGAATTTTTAAATCATTTTCAAAAAATATAAACTTTTTTAAGACGACCTCAAAACAAAATTGTTTCTATGGTGGAAAAAGCCGCGATCAACAATATCGTGGCATTTCCTATAAAGAAACAAATATTTTTTTTTACATCAAAATTTCTATTAAAAAATGCTCCATTTTCAAAACTTACTTTCGCACATATTAATTGATTAATATTTAGAAATTTATTATAACATAGTCTCATATGCTTAAAATAAAAATAAACCTTTATTGTTATTTATTGCTATCACCTAGCCTGGCATACTCAAACTCATAAAAAAGTAAAAATAGGCCTAATTGTTATTTGTTATCACTTGCATGCTACTTTAATAAAAACAATAAAATGAAGTGACCTTATTTGCTACTTGTAAACCCCCACTAGATTGGATGAAGACACGGCCGGGATAAACATGTGGACACGAGGGATGCCTAAAACATTCCCCTCGAGGTAATTTGAACCCTTACCCGAATCGCTGGCTCGCTGACCTTAGCTAGGACTTAGTTAGGTTAAGATAGGTGACTAACACACACTTAATTGTTAGGTGGGCAACTCAACTCAAAATCCCAAAAGAGTGTTAGGTCGTGCACAAAAACGTTTTTGCGAAAAAAAATGGAAAAAAAAAGGGGCGCGATAGTTGGTTTGTTTGTACAATACAATTATAGTTGATATATAAGAACAAACATCAGGATAGTCTTACCTTCCGTTTCCTTTCTGATTTCATTATACTGACATTAAGATCTTGAATGAGCCAAAGCCACGAAAAGCCGAGAGTGAGGGAAGCAAAATAGGGAAGGTGATGGTAACTAAACCATCGTGATACAAGACATAATTACAGACCTTGCTTTTAACATAAACGAGGCAAAGACAATTTACTGGAAAAGACAAAGAACAGTGGATCCGCATTCTATGGCTACATTGAAATTATGGTTGGTGTTGAGATATTCCCAATCCCAGGATCGTAGGTAAAATTTTTCAGAGTAGACACCGAAGAAGATAGAATATAATCCTTCTATAAGAAATATACAGTAATTTCATTTTTTTTCATATATAATAATTGATTTGATTTCCTTCACCGTAATTCTATAATTCACTTAACTTGTTTGGCTATGCAATCCAATATTTGTAATCTCAAGCCTAACTTAATGTTGCAGCAACAATATAGTGTGTTGATGAGATGAAAGATGGAAACTACCTTTTAGGTTGTAATTCTATAATGGGTATTACTACATCAAAAAAATAAAAATGTTTGATACTTGTGCTGATTTTCTCAAATGCAGGCATAAGACGAGAATACCAATCAAGCGATTAGTGAAAAATAATTCTACAAAAGTTAAGCAAGCCAGCTAAACAGACCATCAAATTAAAGTCACTGTAAGTTCAAAAGGTGTTCTCTTCTATTTCTCTGTTCGTTTTAGACTTTTATAGGTATGTTCAAAACATGTATTAATCTTCTCTCATCACAATTTGTTTATATTTTTAGGCATTTGTCAGCATTATATCTATTTCTTGCTCTTCCTACTTGTCTCTTTTTCTTAAAATCGTAAATTCGTTCTTTGTTCTCAAGCTAGCAAGAAAATTATAGATGCTAAATTTGCTAAAAGTTTTCAAGTTGTATTGAAGGAGATTCAAAAAGCTCTAAGGCTTGCAGCTGAAAGGGAGACATCACATTCACTTTTCATACCACAACTAGTTCTTCCTTCTAGGTAAGTGATCACCATACGTTAAACTTCACTGGAATGTGTTTGGGAAAATTTAGAAAAAATAGGAGGTAAAAAGTATCTTCTCTTTAACGAGGCACTAAAATTTCATGTTAGTGGGATTGTCAATATCAACTTTGATTTCTACATAAGGCTTATGTTTAAAGACTCCAACATTATTGCCGACTTTATTAGTGAATTTTAAGTTCAACTAGGGATATGACAGTGGTTGGTCAGTAAGAAAATTCTCAATCAAGAGTAAGAAACTCCTTAATCAAGATGAATGATACCTTTCATGGAAGTCATAGTTGGACTCTACATGGTTACATTCTTAATTGTGTCATTTGTTTTTCTTTGGTTAGCCTTAAAATATATGTTGAAATGAAATAGTCTGATAATGAATGATGTTATCGCTGATTCGCTTATCTAATATCATTATCTGCATAATTCTATGCTAGCTTTGTCACTAAAGAATTTGCAACCTTCTCTTTTCTTTTCAAAGAAAATGTTCTCAAGGCATCAATCTATAAAAGACATCCAAGGAAAAAACTTTTTGAAAGAGTAGAGGATTAACTTTATATAAAAAAAGAGAACATTGAAACAGAATTCTCTAGCGTCTTTAATTTTGTTCAATTTTTTGGGGGTAAATGTGATAAAGATTTGATTTTTATTGACTATTTGATGAAAGAGTTGATTTTATGACGTGGGATTGTTGCCGAATCGACTTATTTCAATCTTCTTGGTAAATGCGCAAATACTACTGTTATTAAGTTAACTGGTAATGGTATTGGCTATGCTGATGGTTCTCTGGATAAGGCTAAGTTCAACAAACCTAGAAGCTTTTCTGTTGATTGAAAAGGGAATATTTATGTTACTAATATGAAGAACATGCGTGCAATTAGAAAGATTAGCAAGTCAGGTATCTACATATAGTTGTGATATTTTATTATTGTGCTATTTTATCTGGTCTTACTGGTTGTGTTTGAGCTGATATAAGAGTTTTTTCTATTAAAAATATTATACTGAAAATTCATATCAGGGTTTTGGTTGGGGTGTAAAGTTGAAAGACTATAATAGTTGGAAAGTTGGAGCCAAGGCTTAGTGCTTAGTGATGCTTGTAAGTTGTAAGCATGCAAACTGTGAAAATAACTTTGATATGTTTAGTGGAGAAAGTAAAGAATGGCATGCAAGGTAAAATGTAGAAAAGCACCCATCGGACACTTTTCGTTCTTGTAACTGAAAAATAGTCTCTGTCATTGAGTTTCAGGATGAAGAATTTGAAAAAAAATTATATAACATAAAGATTATAGAGTGATTATTTGCAACAAGAAGAAAACATTTATATTCTGAAATAAGAAAATAAGAATGAAATAGAAATAATAATATAATATTGAGGCGAGAGTAAAATAAAGAATTGGTTGTCTGAAAATATAGAAAACTCTATATTAGGAGAGTAAAATAGAGAATAAGATTGGAGATGCCCTAAGAGAAACACTAATTCTACATTTGGAGAAGGTGAAAAATGTTGAATTGAAACTCAAAAGGTCTATATATATTTCAATCTATAAAGTTTAAGTATGGTTGTTATTCCATTATTTGTGTTGTCGTATTCTGCTCTTACAGAATGTTGTTTGTACATGAAACAACCGTCATTGCTACAACTCGGACAAGCTAATTAAAGTTTATGAATTTACAATGATAAATTTATTATCCGTGACTTTTGAACAATGTCTTAAGCTAACTAACTACTTTACTTAAGGGTCCTATTGGTGTCGACTGTGAATAAGATAGACTTTTTTTCAAAATAACTTCTACACATTTTGAGTTGCTTCTTTTTTTGGTGCTGCTCCCATCGCTGAAAGGTAAACTGAATTGTTTAGGCAGTACTACAGTTCATAAAAAGTGGAGAATAAATGCACATACTTAGTTGCATAAATAAATATTCCACTTTAAATCTAAAATCATTTTTCCTTTTCTGCAGGTACATTTTCAAGGTACTAACACTTAAGAGAAACTAAAATGTAGTAGAATGTAAATAGTATAGGATGTAAACATCTGATGTAAATGTAGCCACAACTACAACAAATGATTGGCAACCATTTATATAAAGTTTGTGTGCGCAATCAACTCGCAAAAAATTAGCCTATAAAAGTCGTTCATAGTCCAAAGATACGTACGCGCGCAATTGCATTATGTAGACAATAAAGTCCACAAAATAAAAAAGCATATGTTATAAAATAATATATTGTGGATGTCCACTACACAAAATGGTTACTACATTACTTTCGTCCATTATGAAGATAATCCACCACACCAAAAAGTTACTACATAACTTCCCTTCATTATGATGATAACCTCCACCTTTACGATAATTATTCTTGTAACCTATCACCACCATAACCTCCTTCTTCACTATTCACAATGTTTATTGATGACACCTTTTGTAATGCCCTCTTATTTACACTATAGATAGAGGCGTAGGGTTTTCTATGTATAGACTTGAAGATTTGATGAATACTTTGAAGAATAAGAAATGCTCTCATCTTTTGTCTCCCTATTTCTATTGCTTTATCTTTTATATTTCTTGTCTTATTTTTCTTTAGTTTTACAAAATGTTATCAACACGAGTTGCTCATTCTCCGTCAAGAATCAATGGTAGGTATTTAATTTTTATTTTTATGAATTATCCTAGTAATTCTTCATGCAACTTCATAACTTTTCAGTTGTATGGTATACTTTATATCCTATATATTATTTGTACTAACAAAACTTGTTTTGTAGTTATTCTAAAATGGTTAGTAAATTATAATTATCGTCCATAACACTATTGTGAGAGACTATTAAATGTTTAAATTTTACTTTTAACTTTGAGACTTTTAATATGATTCAACATGTTGTTCTAATTAATTCTTTTTTCTTATTATCTCGTTGATTAAGTAAGTTTCATATTCTCTTTCTGCTTTTTCTGTTTTTTATTGGCCTGTCTTTGCTTTCTTCCGGCCTTCTTGCTGGTCCGAACCGGTCCCCTCCCCCGTTTTTCCCCTCCCTTCCCCTCCCCAAGTGGGTACAACATCGAGTTAAAGTCTTGAGGCCACCAGAATAATAAAAAGTTTGGGTTCAGTTCCATGTTGAATTAATGACCAAGTGTCCTTTATAATGGGTAAGAAATTGAGTTTAATCCTAATGACTGCATAAAGTGATGATGGATGATGACTACAAAAGTTTGTACTTTTGATAAAAGTCATGGATTATCCACTTAATAATTTGGCTTCATTCTCCTTATGTAAATGTGTAGCAGGTAGTAATATGTTCGGAAAAATGACAGTTATTGAATATTATGAATATGAATATGGTTAAAATGTTTAATGGTCACATTGGTGGTAATTAAAGAAAAGAACATTATGGGTTTCCTTAAGATTTTCCTTCAATGTGAAGGTAATTTTTATCCATTAAAAATTGTTTTGAAAGGTTTATTGGACAACATTATTTCTTATTCATGGTCCCTTCAAAATGTGACGCTAATTATTAAAGTAATTTTTATAAATATCCATCAAGTTGGTAAGAAAAGTTGGGCAATGTTGTTGGTGCAATCCAATTTAAAAAGTTTTTTTAATCCTCCATCAAAATAAATGAATACAAAGTGGTTGTACATTTGGTACATTTGACCTCTTAAAGTCGTGTTGAGGTGAGTTACATAATGCCAAAACATGACAATGAGTTTCTAATAAAAACTTATGGAACATGTACAAATGGTTATGGTACATTTCTTAAAGAAAATGTGACTTGTGTTTGTATGGATAAGAACATGTTCATGTATGTTGGATGAAGATCGTATATCTCCTTTACGGGAGGTTAGAGATGAAAAAAAATTGTTTGACATAAATAGTTATTTTGATCATATATATACTTTGAGTCCTACACAAATATTGTGGTATATTTTAAAATGAGCTATTGTAGGACAAAAAAAAGAAATAAATCTTTTATGTAGAGGTTGTGACCATAATCTAAATAAATGTTGTTGTGTGGCAACACAAATTTATCATTGATTATCAAGAAATAAGTCTCGAGTATAATAGTTTTAATCATGACAATAATAAAAAAATTTCTCCTTGAGTAGGATGGTCCCTCATAACGAATTACATTGTGAAAACTGTGGTAGTAACACAAAACTTTATTGTTATTTCCCGAAAGTGCTAATTGCTTACTATTGGAGGAATAAATATTCATAATATTTGGGTTGTAGTAAAGTCCTCAAAGAAACTTTTTTAGTTTTCGAATAATAAAAACAATATTATATTGAGACTATAAATTATGAGAAGATATAATATATATCTTCAAATTACTACAATCAAAGCAAAGTGGGTAATAAATATTTACGTAATACGATTATCCCATTTTTCTCGTTGTTTGTTGTCTACAAATGCTAACCATGTGATGGTAATCATATTCAACAAAAGTAAAATTTAGAATTTACTTGATACATATCAGTTGGCATAATCGGTTTGCCTATTTCGATTCAAAATGTGATGCCAATAAAATTAAGAATCACATAGCTATATTTTGAAGAAATAAAAGATTCTTCAAGAATTCTCTTTTGTAGCTTGTTCTCGTGATAAATGATCATTGTACTAGTTAAGGTTGAGATTGTATTCCCTAAAATTATTTGGAACATATAAAAAGGTGAATATGGGCCAATTCACCAACCATGTAGACCTCTTACTATTATGATTTAATAGATGCATCTATAGTATGGTCACATGCATGTGCATTTGTATCAACTTACAGATTGGTTTTTGTAAGGTTGTTTGCTAAAATTATTAAATTAAGAGCATAGATCCAAACTATGAAGTCTTGTTGATGATAATGGTTGGTTTAGCATAAATTGTATACCTACAATTATAACTACACCATTGATTATGAAAACAAATCTCTCAAATAAAATTTGGTATGAAATTAGTTTATTTAAAATGTATGCATCAAGCCTACAAGGTTCTCCCAACATAATTGATTCAGCGTCAAGAACCAAATAATTTCCATCTAAAAATTTAGTGTGTGCACGTATGATTTAATTTATTGCTCCACGCACAAAGATGGATCCCCAAATGAGGTTGAGGGTAATTTTGGGATTTGCCTAACATTTGGGGGGGGGGGGGTATGTGTACCAGCTGAAATTATGTGTGGGATAATGTATGTAGATCCTCTTAAAAAAAATGAAGCTTGAAAGTTGAAAAGATCATTCATTTTCAAAATGTGCCAGTAATTTTCCATATGTTTTTGGTGACTCAAATATTTTAATTAAGCTGGCAAAATGCTTCCATAAAAGTCCCTTGAAGGACAGAGTCTAATTATACGCCTGAAACGTGATAGACCAATCAATTCCAAAATGTAATACTCCTTGATAAGGAGATGAGCAAATATTAAAATGGTCATTTTGCAATAAGGTAATGCTTTAAAAACGTACTATGACATAACATTTGCATAAAACCTTGACAAAGGTCATGTAAACGAAAATGATGAAAATGACAATATCTCGATAAGTTAATGTCGTATTGGAATCGTATCAAAAATTGGCCGGCGACGGCAGATTCGATATGATGTAAAGCACTCAAGTGCTATATGAGTACGAGGATCTTAATTTGAATATGTATTATGTGGACAGATAAATTAATTGACACTATTCACAGTATATGTTTATTTTCACTTAAAAAAGTGGATCTTTTTGAAGATATAGTTCAATATATCAAAATTATATTTGAGAGTAACAAAAAAATGAACCATTTGGCGAAAGTATAAAATCATAAGATATAAGTACTGTTTGTTCCTCGGGGCAATAAATAAATTTTCACAAGAATCTTTGACAATTTTATAGAGTACGTCTCCAATGGTAATGCAATTGACTTTGTTTAGTCTGGCAATAGATGAACTACTTGAATATGCTAATGAATGATTATTACGTCTAACTAAAAATAAGGTTTCTATGGAAAAATCCTTAAGGATGTAAAAGGTCTTAACGTGTATTCTCATGTTCAGTACTCATATTATGTATTGATGCAGTTGTGGGGTACATTTACTGATTTGGTGTTGGTGTGATGTGGCAAATGCTAGAAGAATGTGTGACTTTCTTTTGAGAAGAAAAGATTACTCAATTAAAATTGGATCCTATCTGATGAGCTCAGAATTATTTGATATGTCGATGCAAAATATTTATTTATTACATAAACATCATCCCAATTAACTATTTGCTTAAATATGGAGACACAACAATATCTTGACATTCAATAAACATTGGTAACCGCTTCTTCAAATCATATTGATCAAAGAAGTAAGTCAGGGATGAGTTTGGTTGGAATAATAATCTATCATATTTTAAAAATATGTGATTTTCCTTTGAAAAGGGATATTACAACCACCACATACGAAAATAATATATAGCTCAATTGAATGAAGGTTACAATAAAAGGAGATCAGACACAACATATTTCACTAAAAGTCTTTTTGACACATAGTCTTCAACAAAATGGTGAGATAGACGTTCAAAGGCTCGTTCAAGTGATATATTCTTGTAAATTTATCACTAAGGATTACCAACATCAATATTAGAGAAGTTGTGATGCAAGATTGGAATACATTATTTTCAAGATATCAAGTAAAGTTTTTATTGGGGGGAGAAAAATACGCATCATACTTTTTTCCTTAACCATAGTTTTGTCCCAATTGGATTTTCCTGGTAAGGTTTTAACGAGGCAACATTCAAAGCGTATTAAAACATATGTGTACTCTTTTTTCTTCACTAGAATTTTTTCCCACAAGATTTTTCCTAGTAAGGTTTTAACGAGACATATTATCTAATAGACATCAAGAGGGAGTGTTATAAAATAATATATTGTAGATGTCCACTACACAAAATGGTTACTACATTACTTTCCTTTATTATGAAGATAATACACTACACTAAAAAGTTACTACATAACTGCCCTCCATTATGAAGATAACCTCCACCTTTATGATAATTATTCTTGTAACTTTTCATCTCCATAACCTCCTTCTTTATATTCATGTTAAATGTCATGTTTATGACTAACCTTTTGTATGCCTCTATGTTACACTATAAATAGAGGCATAAGGATTTGTATTGTATACACTTGAAGATTTGATGAATACTTTGAAGAATAAGAAATGCTCTCATCTTTTGTCCCCGTATTTCTATTGCTTTATCTTTTAAATTTCTTGTCTTATTTTTCTTTAGTTTTACAAAAGAATAAAATCTATGGTAGTTAGTGTAGTATTTTATTGCAAATAAGAATGTTGTAATCTATATAGGTCCCGGATTATTTTCTTAAAAAAAAAAATTAGGTTGTGTTTGGTCTGAAATCAATTTTCTTATGTTTGGTTGAGACAATAGTTTTGAAAAATATTTTTCAAATCAACTAATTTTTCTCAAATATAAAGGAAAATGACTTCCCTTTAAAAGTTAAAAAAAACATTTTCCAAAACACCCATCCAACTTTAAGTTATTTTTTTTTTTTGAAAAACATTAATTTCTAAAAAATATTTTCAATTTCAAATTTTTATATTTTCATTCCTACCCCTTTCCTACCTCAACTCCTTCACAACCCCCCAACTTAAATTTGTTTTTAAAAAATATTTTCGATTTAAATTTTTTATATATTTAAACCCTATCCTGAACCCCCACGCCCACACTACCGAATCTCGACAATCCCTCCCCCCCCCCCCCCAAAAAAAAAAAAATAGTTTTTTAAAAAGGGTTTTTCACAACTTCAATTTTTTTTTTTTTCTTCACTCATACGCCTCCTCCCCACCCCATTCCCTACCAGAAACCCCTCCCCCCTAATAAATAAAAAATAATAGTTGTCTTAAAATTTTATTTTTTTTCACCCCCTACCTCAAACCCCGCCCGCCAACACCCCCCCCCATCCCCACCCACCCCACCCCAAACTAAATTCCTTATTTTGGTTTTTACAAATCTTTTCACTTCAAATTTTGTTTTTCCCCTTACCCCCCCTAACCCGCCCCCCTGCCGCCCCAACCAACAAGAAATATTTACTTTTTTAACAATATTTTTCAATTTCAAAAATATATTTATTCTAGTAAAAATACAGATATTTTTCATTCATAAAATCAAACATTAAAAATAATTTTCTAAAATTATTTTGTATTCACCAACTAAACATGACAAAATAAGTCATAAATCTACTTGTTTTCCAGGAATGAAAAACATTTTCCTTCATACCAAACACACTTTTAAGGGTCTTTGAGTTTTATCTTGAATTTAGTAGATTTGAGCTTATGTAATACTTGAACTCGTTACAACAAAAACAACTTTTAGAGGAATTATATATTGACATTAATAAAGAGTGCTAAAATCTTTACTGACATTAGTTAAGTGTCACTGGAAGCAATGTCGCTAAAGACTTTAGGGACATATACAAAGAGTGCTAATTGTAACTTAAAAATACATATTAATTGCAACTAATGATATTTTTATATAGTGACTTAATGGTTTTTGACCTTGATTTTGCATTGGACTTGTATTTACATTCAAAGGCTTTTATGCTTGATCTTAACCTGTACTAGAATTAAATAGCTTGAAACTTGATCTTGATATTGACTTATATTTAAACTTGTAGTTCGTAGAGAAGTTTGCTGCATTTGATCCATGATCTCTCTATCTTCTTATTAAAGTGCTAGTCTTTTCGGTAATATGAAACTCCTATTTATGGTTGTAGGATGGAAGAATGATGATAAAGACAAACTCTTTCAACAAATTAGATTTAAGAGACATGAATATTATAGAGAAAAAACATAAAGTCGCCATTGAAGTTGTCTCAAATTTTCAAAAATACACCTTAACCCAGTCAATTCTACCGTCCCAATCGTAAGTAATAGAGGGGCGATTTCTGAACGTATCACGATGAAGTCTCCACAAATACGCCATCAAATTCGAACAACTTCGAGTCAAGATCATAAAGATTCAAATACTGGAGATTATTCCCCTCATGATGACGTTCATCTCATAGAAATTTCAAGAAAAATGGACGGTGGAATCCCCGGCGTGGAGAATTCCGGTGAGGATCAACTGCAGGTTGATGGAACTCAAGTAAAATCTGGGAATGGAAATTCTTCCTAGCCGTTGCATATCCATCTTTCAGACATTCTATCAACTTACATGAAGGAATATCCACCAACAACCAAGTTCTCCAATCTATAACTCCTAAGATCAATAGGAATGTGAAAGATGGTCGAGTATTGCAGGGCAGTGATGGACATGAACCATTCCCAGTTCAATATGCAGAACTCAATAGTGAAAAGAATCTAACACATCGACCTGATGCAATATCACTAAATGATGCTGTTAACGTCGAGCAGGAAGTGAAGTTGATGAACAATAAGCCACAAAGAGACAGACTACACAAAATTCTTTGAAAGAAGCCCATTCATCTAATTTTTCTTTTGGCATAATAGATAATTCTATGAACACAATTCCTACAACTATTCCTTGTGATCTGTAGGAATTAACAAAACATGACAAATATTTTGAGGAAGCGGAGCATGACCAGCAACAAAGGAAAGAACCAGCAAATCAAGTGCAACAGTCTAAAGGCAAGGATGTGCAGACAGTCAATAGGGTTGCAGAATCACCACAATAGGTTGCAAATCAAGTTCATCGAGACAAGGAGAAGTAGCAGGAGCAGACTAAGGACACAACCAAAATAGGAGGAGCAACTAATTTTTAACAGGACACTAGGGTCAACATGGACTATCAGAACAACTTTCGAGTATCTCCAACAACTATGCTAGGTATGATCCTAATTCTCAAAGGAATAGAAATGTTAATCAAAGTGTCAACGATGTTCAGGATAATATGAAACAATCAAATAATCAACAGCAAGGAAAAACTCAAAATAACTATAAATATGACACAATCCCTGAATCTTCTCCTCACACTATTGTCAATTGTTTACTGCCCGTTTGAGATATAACCAGTTGAAGAATGAAATTCCTATTGTGGTGAATAATCCTATACACACTACTAGACAGGGATTGTCTGTAGTGTTACTAGATGAGGATGATTTCTTATGTGAAGCTAGATGAAAGTTGTAAATTCACCCTAGTGGGTAAATTCACTAACACCATGCCCGAAATGGATTTGGTTTGAAAGAGTTTCACATTCCAAATTCAGCTAACTAGGGGGGTTAAAATTACTCATTTTAATGCTCTTCATGTTTACATCGATTTTGATAATGAATTTGATTATGCTACTGTTTGGACTAAGCAAAGAATGACTATTGAGGGTCAATTAATGAGAATTCAGACTTGAACACCTGATTTTAATCCTGAAGAAGAAACCCCCATAGTTCCTATAAGGTAGTACTACAAGAAAACCCTTGGCATTGCTATAACAAGGTTCTTTTGTTGACTGTCTTTGAGCTCTGTTGGTAAGGTTCTATATCTTGACTCACCAACTTCTCAAAGGACTAGAGGTAGCACAATTAGAGCGAAGATCCAAGTTGATCTTACCAAAGAAAGACCTGCTCATGTTTGGTTCGGATTCAAGAATTCTAACCCCAACAAAGGAAGATGGTTAAAAGTTCAATATGAAGGAATTCCATCTTATTATATGTATTGTAAACACTAAGGACATATGGATTATGAGTCTACTATCAAAATGAGGGATGATGAAAAAAAAAGGAGAGAAATGGAGAATGATAAAAAGAATAGGCCAAAAGGGGGACAAAACAGTGACACAACAGATGCAGTGACAAAGCCTCAAGACCAACATAACATGGTGCAAGACAAGAAAAATAGTAATGTTGAGAAACAATAGAAAAATCAAGGTATAAAGAAGCACCCCAATTAAAACCAAGAAGACAAAAAAGGTTTACAAGACCACCAAGAACAGGAATATGCAGATCAAGAAGAACAATGGTAGCTACCAAAAAGGAAATATTCAAAACAACAAGAACAACATCAATCCAAGACTGTCTGGAGACCTGTTTCACCACAGAAAAATGAAGCACAGAAAACAAGCAAAAGGCATCAACCACATCAGATAATCTTCCTAATATTTCTACTCATAATATTTATAATGACTTGCCGATGCAGGATCAGACATAAAAATATTGTTGTGGTAGACACCAACAATAATACATCTGATCATGTTGGCAAGCTATACAAGGGTCAGGGAAAGACTCAACTGTTCAATATAGAAATAATAATTAAAAAAATACAGAAAAATCATGTTCCAGCTACTACTAACAACAAGACCACAAGTATTGACTCAACTCTCCCTTTACCCCATCTCCTCAATGTTGTTCATGTTGATGTTGGGAATGTTGTTGAAGTTTCTGGAGGGTTGGATGAAGGGTGTCAGCAGAAACCATCTAACTTGCAGGAAGGGGTATCCAAAAGGGGGAGTTTGTCTCATGTTCTGCATGAGAGGGTTTACACAGACTATGGTAGTGACCTTAGAGCCTCTGCAATTCCTATATAGAACAGGACTTCTGGAGTACAATATGAAAAGATTGAGCAGTAGTTTCCGGGTTTTGTTAAACCTGGGAATCAAGTTAGAGGGTCTGAGCAATCACAACAATAGCAGGTTCCAAGGGTTGTAGAAGAAACAATTATGCATTCTCTTAACAGGTTATATAATAAAGGAAAAGCACAAGTTTATACACCTGCCTGCGAACAGGGTGGAGAAGGGGAGAACAATTTGAAAGCAAATAATTGATCCCAAGGAGGGACGAGAAAAAAGAAAAGGGATACAAATAAGAAGAGACAACATGAAGGGAGTGGCATACAAGATACCAATAAGAAGAAAACACAAAATCACAAGGAGAAAACCATCAACAAAAATAATGAAGAGTATGATATGGTACATTCAGAGGATGAAGAGTATGATAGGGTTATCTCCTAGGGGTAGAAAACAAGAGAAACAGAACAAGAAACAAACATTCATAAATAAGTCTGCTCAAACTAGCAGGCCAAACACTAGATCCAAAAGCAGAGGTTTTTAATGATTAATACACTTTGTTGGAATACAAGGAGTATTAATACTCTTGGAGCTTTGGAAAGAATTCAAAATCTCAAGAAAATACTTTATCTTTCTATGATTCCTATTTTTGAACCTTTTATGGATAATTCTCATCCCAACCGTTATAGAATTGAATTAAACATGGAAAATGCCTACTGCAATTCTAACGAGAAGATCTGGTTATTCTGGACTGCTGAAGTGAATCTTAACATTTTGAAAAATAAAGACCAACACATTACTGGCAGGGTTCAAGATGTAGAAAACAAGGAGCAGTTTATGATCACTATAATATATGCCAAATGCAAAGACTACCTAAGTAGATTCTTATGGGACAGTCTTCTGCAATTGTTTGAAATTGATATTCCTTGGTGTACTATGGGTGAATTTAATGTCATCACTGCCCGAAATATAAACTGAGTGGTATTTCGTACAATATGAACAAAAGCTTTGACTTCATTGCTACCTTTAAGGCTTGTGGTTTAATGGATTTGGGATACACTGGTCAAAACTACACTTGGTGCAACCAGAGGGAATAAGAAGCTAGGGTGTGGAAAAGACTTGATAGAGCAATGGTTAATTACAATCGGCTTCAGAAGATTCCTCAAACTACTAGTATTGATCTTCATTCTGTGGGATCATATCACTGTCCATTTTTGATGCAAATTGTGGGCATAGTGAAACAACCTACAAAATATTTCAAGTTTCTACATTGTTGGACTGAACATGAAGACTTCAATAATGTGGTTGAATCATTTTCGGAGAGGGGAGTGGAGGGAAACTCTATGTGGAGGTTGCAACATAATATGAAGAGGTTAACTGCTACTCTCAGTACTTGATCCAGGAATAGCATTGGAGACATTTTCAGTAAGGTAAAAGATCATGAGGAAAGGGTTAGAGAAGCTTAAGAGGAATTATTTGCTAATAATTCTTCTGAAAATAGGGCTTCTCTACATCAACTTAATGCCAAATACATTAAGTATTTGAAGTTAGAGGCTTTTATTCTCAAACAAACGACTCAACTCAATGGTTCAAAGAGAGTGATAACAATTCCAAATACTTTCATGCTATCATGAGGGGTAGAAGAAGGAAGATGTTTATACACAAAATTAGCAGTGGAAATAAAGAGTGGGTGGAAGGTGATTAGAACATTGACAAAGCAACCTGTGATCACTTTAAACATATTTTCACTGGAACTGAACAACCTATTAATGAGGTAATTCTTCAGCATATCCCTAGGATGGCTACACCAGAACAATATGAGATTCTTCAAGTACGCCTACCAATGAGGAGTTACAACATGTGGTCTTTTCCATGAACTCCAACTCAGCTCCTTGTCAAAATGGGTTTTGGGGAAAAAAATTTCAGGTTTGCTGGGATATTATCAAAGAGGATCTCATGAATCATTCCACCACATACTATTTTTTCAGTGGCCTAGTGTGGTGTGTGTAATCAAGCTCCCTGATATGTGTGTTCTACCCTTCTCCAAAATAACCATTCTATAACTTCTCAGTGGGAGGTAGGGGTCATTGAGGCGAGCGAACTCAACTGTGGCTGGTACCCTGAGGTACACCACTAAGCTTTACCAACATCAAAATCAGTCTCGCGAAAGTCCTTGCTGAGCAGACTTGCTTCCTAGTGAAGGCAGAAGAAGAAACGGGTAGCCTGACTGAGGGGTTCTTGTTGCGTCAGTGACACCAGTGTCAAATTTTTTAGAAGTAGATCAGCTTCTCTGAAGTCTAGTGTTCGACGAGTCCAGTGTGTTCACAAGGATAGACTGGAGCGGCGTAGGGACGCGCAGGGCGCGGTGGGGTGCGGGGAGAGGACGGGCAATAGAAATCAGTCTAAGCAAAAACCTAAGAAGGGGACAATTTTTGTGAGCAAATGGACATGCAAAGGCTTATGAATAGAGTCGCAATGGCTTCCTCATGGGCGTTGCGTAGTCTAGTCCGTAGACAACATCTGGGATTGGTAAATTTTTCATTGACTTGGTTTTGAGGACCATGAGTAATAATTGGTACTCTATTATCATCAATGGAACTAGACATGGTTTTTTTCACTCCACTAGGTTTAAAGCAGGGCGGCCCTTTATCTCCTTCCCTATTTATTTTAGGGACTGAGGTAGAATCTAGAATGCTGAATCATCTGTTTAATATCCAAAATTATCATGGCTTTAATATGGAACTTAGAGGGCCTCAGATTAATCACCTAAGTTTTACAGATAATATTATTATTTTTGCTTTAGGAAGAGAAGAGTCCTTACATATGATCATGGATACACTTGCTATTTATGAAGACACTTTTGACTAACTCATCAACAAAGGCAAAAGTCATTTTAGTGTTCCAAAAGATACTCCTCTCCATATTGTTGACATGATTCAAGAGATCACAGGCTTCACTAAAAAAGAAATCCCTATCACTTATCTTGGTTGCCCTCTGTATATAGGTAGACAGAGAATTATTTACAACTCTAGTTTGGTGGCTAAGGTGGTCAAGAATATTAGTGGTTGGCAATCTATAAATCTCAGCTTTGGTGGGAAACCTACTCTGGTAAAACATGTGCTTCAATCAATTCCCATCCATAACATGAGCCAACCGAGACCTAACATGTTCATCCAGGGAAACCGAATTCCAATACTTTTTCAAAGTTAATATTAAAGAATAATTTGATTGACTTACTTCTAGGGAATGTACAAGGACAATAAGAAATAGCTCAGCATGGGAATCACGGGGGAGTCGTGGTCTTAACTTATCCCTTATGAAGAGGGAGAATTGGGTAGCTCCAACACACCTCCATGGCTGGTTCGGTGTGTATATACTAATGCAGATAACACAGGGTGGAAACTTGCGGAACAAACATCTCTTTATCTGGGGGCGTTTCTTGAAAAAGGCGCAAATACTATCAGAGATCCAATCCAGTAGCCAAAAGATGAGATACTGGAGAATCCTGGTGTGGAATTATTATTAAGGAATAGGCTGTAGTAAGAATCAGGTTGATGGAACAACACGTGAATTGTCTGGAAAACTCTGCGAGTATTTGTGGTGGGATAAGACTGTGTTGTGCAAGTCCTCATGAGCCTCACTATTGTCACGGTAATACAACAGAGCCGGGAGAAGGCCTTAGTTCCGATTTCTTATTTCCTTAACAAGGCAAAGAATGAAAGGTTTGTTGAGACTCAATGTCACCACCTTTAGTCTGGCTTTCCTAAGGTGCCTAAGTCCACTGGCTATGTAGATAGTCCACGGACTACAAGAAAGTGGGCAGAAGTCCACCAGGACTCCAAATGCCTCTCCAATCGCGAAAAACACAATGATAATGTACTTTGCACATGTTCTTATGGCATGGAACTTATGAGATGCAAAAAGACATGATTAGGTTATTCACTTAAGATCTTGGCATAAGCCTATAGCAATGTTCCATTTAAGCGCTCTATCCTTAATCTCTTATGGGAAGAGCCCATAAATCAAACTACTTCTAAGACAATTAGGCTCGTCTTGGGTCAACTCACACTGCTATGGCACTTTAGATGTAATACACCAAACAGGGTGGGAAATAAATAAGACATCTTTATTGTACTGACAACCTTTGCAGAGCTTTGTGCAACAGATGGAAGTTTTTCTCAGGCATGCTGGTCATTATTCATAATCCCAGACACTTGAGGAACTTACTGTTGCAATGGTTTGGAATGGATGCTAAAAATGAGGTCCACAAACTCTTTATTCATACTCTATAAGGATATCTACAAGCTAATACTGTTAACCACGTTACCAAAACCACTAATGTCGTATATCAGCCAGGGGCCTAACAACTGGTGAAGGAAATCAATCAAGAAATTAGAGAGATGCACGCAAGATATAAGAGTTACAGAAGTCAAGTGGCAAAGACCTTCCAATCCTATTTTGAAGCTAAACAAAGATGGAAGTGCACTTCACAATCCGGGAAAAATTGGAGGAGGGGTATTTGTGGCGGCGATTTAACGAGACGCGAAAGTGATTATAAATAGGGCCTCGTCACAATGTTCACTTGGCACATATACAGTCAAACCTCAAGAACCTCAAAGTTGTGACTACCAAACACAGGCAGCAATACATGGTCTGCATTCGTGTGTCCAAAATGGTTACAAGAAGATTATTCTGGAGGTTGATTTATGAACACTATCCTCACACAAAAGGTTGTAAACGCTCAGGTTAAACACCCACCCTGGAAAGGTGCATACGGACATCCCAAATTTACCAGCATGAGCTCCCAATAGTTGGGCGCTATTATTTCAATGCCAACAGGGATTCCAATACCACTGTAGATATTTTATCTTAGGAAAGCCAGAAACCAGACATCACTCAACACTTCTATTCTCACAGTCAAATGCCTGCAGAAGCTAAAGGAAGCTTCCTCCTGGAAAGGATGGGCATGATCAATTTTAGAAGGAAAAAACTAAAGAGAATAAAAAAACCTCCTTGGAGTCTGTCTCTTTTTCCTTTTAGGCTTAGTCTAGTCTGTCTAGGGTAGGTCTAATTATAAAGGGAGAGTCTCCCTAATTTATGCATTTCTAGTTTCTTTGTATTGGGAGGAGTCCTCTCATATGTTTTTAGAAGTTAGGGTCTTTTGTAGTATGGGGAAGAGTTGGAGGACCTACTAAGGATACTTAGTAGGCTACTAATTCTTGAACAACCATAAGCTGGAGGTAAGGTTTATGTCCCCCTCTGTGTATTTTTTCTTTTTATCTATATTAAGGCTCGGGGTGTGCTCAGCCCTATTCTCCAAGGGTCCTTACCATCATACAAAACATAACAAAAACAAACAACAACACAATAACATACACAATAACAAATAAAATAACAACACAACAACAACACCATCACAACAACATCAACTCAACAACAACAAAACAAACAAGAAAAAGACAACAAAACTAAAACAACAAAAATAATCAAAGAAGAAAAAACAACAACAGCCACGTTGCATATATCCACAACAACAATGCAACACCCAACAATAACACCAACACAACAACATAACAACACTAACACAACAGCAACACAACATAACACACACAACAACATAATAATAATAACAACAACCCACACCACAACCACCAGCAAAATAACAATCAATAGTCAACAATAACATACACAACAATAACAACAATCACCAACAACAAAATCTCACAATAACAACAACAAAAAAAGAACACATACAAAATAACAAACAAGAACAGATAACGAACAACAACAGTAGAACAACAACAACACATCACAGCAGCACAACACCAACAAAACAACAACAACCTGCAACACAACAATAAGCAACAACAATAACACACACCTCTAACTCGCCAACAAGCACTACTCACACAAGCACCAAACAACAACACGCATCATGAAAGTCACCAACCCTATAACAACATCACATCATCACTGTCCCACATACACAGAACAACATAACAACAACAACACCAACAACATCAATAGTAGCAGCAACACCAACACCAGCAGCAACAACAACAACATCAATAACAACAACAATAATAACAATAACAACACCAACACCATCACCACCACCACCACCAACAAAACAACAACAACAACAACAATACTAAGAATAACAACAATACTAACACGAACAATAACAAGAATAACAACAACACCAACACCCACACCAACACCAACACCAACACCAACACCAACAATATTAGCAACAACAACAACAACAACAACATCAACACCAACAATAGCAACACCAACAACGGCAACAACAACAACAACAATAACAACAACAACAACAACAATGTTAACAACAATAACACACACCAACAAACAACACAACAATCAACACCACATAACACCCAACAACCATGACCACAACACACACAACAAGACAACAACACACAAGACCAACAACAGCCGCAACACAGAAACCGACAACAACAACAAACAATAACACACCACAACAATACTATAATAATAATAACAACAACATTCCATAATCATTTTGCGTATCTTTCTTATATTCACTTAGAATACATATATTTCCAGCATTTTTTTCCATATATATTAAAAGATTAATATTAAATACATAAAACAATAACTGATCATCATCTGTTTTTTGTTCTAAGAAAAATGACTATAAATAATGACTAAACATAAATTTTAAGATTTTATTTTTACTGACCTCTAATAAATTTGAAATAATTTTTTTTCATGTGCTACGTAGTATATACAGGATAGTCAAAACTCTACCTCTGTTCTTGAGTTTAATTATGATAGTTATTAAATAGGATCACACTGCATAAGTATCCAATATGTATGATACAAGTGAGAACCATCCCCTAAACTTTGACCGAAATTACACAGACACGCTTTAACTAAACTAATGTCCTATTACCCCCTGAACTCATTTTATATATAATATTGTACACTTTTTGTCTTATGTGGGACATTCCTTGACTCCACGCAATTGAAGCACGTGGGAGATATTATGATGTCACGTAAGTTAAAAGGTGCACAAAATTACAATAAAAAAGAGTTTAGAAAGGTGATACGACCTTGTTAAATTAGTTAAGGTGTATCTCTGAAATTGAGTCATAGTCTAAGGAGGTATTTTTACATTTTTCCAAATTGAAAATAACAAATTACATATACGTAAAAATTAATTAATGCATGAACCTACAAAATATAAACCACCTATAATTTTAGATACAATGAAACCATTTACAACATAATCATCTAACCAAAACACTGAGAAAGGAGGAAAGAGAGCTGATTCATTTTTTATTTTAGAACTAATTTGGGTGGAAATATATATATATAGATATTAACTATATAGACACTATGAATATTACTATATTCGATTTGAACTCCGGTCAAATAAAATTACTTAATACCAATAATGATAATGATAATGATAATGGATATAATAATAAGAATAAATATAATTATAACAATAATAATAATAATCATCTAATTATAATAAAAGAATGAAATTGTGATTTACATTAAGCTTAAAAATCAATGTAAATAAATAATTTTTATAACTATAACACACTTAAAGCAAATCAATTTTTGACTAACCAAAATTTATATTTATAAGCTTCACAGTCAAACTATGTGAAATAAAAGTATCCAAACTTTGTATAATAAGTGTCAACAATACTTTTAAAATCAATAAAAATTAACAACAAAATAACTTAAAACGACTCCATTTGTTGCCACCATATTTGCATTTGGAGGAGAGGCACCAAGGTCCAATTTTGTTGTGGAACAAGAGCATCAAATTCAGACTCATTGCATGACATCCAACCGAAGTCCTTACAAGTTTTGAGTAAATAAGAAGTAGCGTTCTGATAATGGAGCACTGGAGCTTTTGACGGACTGTGAGGCTTTAAGTCGTCCTATCGTATTAGCACGAGTAGACATACACATGACTGAAATTTCTCCCTCATTATAACGGACGGTGGAATCTGCGATGGGAATAGTTAGATTGCGAAAAGGGTCTTGTGAACGGTGTATCAGGAGATGCACCATTATCATCGTTCACACTGTAAGCAACGAGTGAGGGATCTCACAGTGTGTAGACTAACACAGGTAGTTGACTCGGAGTCTATCTAACTCACTAACTTGAGGAAGAGAATTCAGAGTGGTAATTACCCCCTGGAGTACCTTCCTATTTGGAGGTAGGGACCTGCGAAATAGTGAGTTTGACTACCCTATTGAAATGTGATCTCAATAGGGTGTAAAAATCGGAACATGAAATAGGTGATAGAAAAGAAACTTATAAGAGCAAATAGTGGGAATGAGTTAGCATTGAGTGAAGAATTGGCGGAAAGTTGACACATGCATCGTAACCATGGCCGGAGAGTCCTCATCAAAATGAACATGCTCGAAGATAGATTCTATTTGAGCAACTTTGGAATCTTAAGTGCTAGCTAATTGATCAAAACAAACGATATTGTAGATTCGAAGGGGTAAACTTAGACAGCGACATTTATTGTTTTATCAAAGGGAATATGGACATATAGTAGTCTTCAATATACAAGGAGATTTATGTGCAGACACGGAGAGGGGTTACAACATTGTACATTCTACCACAAGACCACATATGAACAAGCATCACCATCACGACACAATATCTAAAAGACATAGACCGGGTTCGTAAAATAGTGTGGCGCGCAAAAGCACATAGCACACTATTGGATATTGCCATTTTAGCCTGGAAAATGACTAAATTTTTGTTTAAAAGAGCATGATTACTGCTCTATAACCCCCAATCAGATGAAATAGGAATAACGGTTGTGAAAATATTTTTAATAAAACACCATTGTGCATGAACAACTCATCTTTGAACTTTTTAGAAGGACTTAATTATGTATACACATCAGAAAATAAAATAGGAGTAATGCGTAAAGTAAGAACGTGAAAGCACCACAAGCTGCCAACATCCGAATGAACTAAAAGAATGGGAGAAATTTGCATTTCCAAGCTAGATAACGAGAACGCGTGGACAAACTGACGAAGCATTATTCGTCAAAATCTAATAAGTACTATATAATTTTGTCTAGGCAACTATACTGAAAAGTTATGTGACTGTCCAGTGACGTCTCAAACGGTTGATGAGCACAGTTAGCAAACATGACGACAAACTACGCCAGAGACCAAAATTGGAGGATTGATGAAACAATGCCGGACTGCGGTAAGAGATCCATTATTGTATCTTCTTAACTTAAAAAAAAAATCAATTATTATCAGAGCACATAATGTTAAATACAACGTAAATTTGTACAATCAAGGCGAGGACAAGTCTATTTAGAGGTTTTAGAAGATATAGACCCAATAGAGGTATGGGAGATAGTACTTCAACATCATGACCTGAGGAGAAGCAGAGTATGAAGCATGAGAAGTAAGGTTAGAAGGATTATTTGTCATATGTATCGATGCTCCAGAGTCCAGATACCAAACTGTTGGGTGAACTTCCTCCAAATTCATAGCAGCAAATGATTGAGGAACAATGTTAGCTACAAAGGAGTGATTGAACTTGTTTCTACACTCCAAGGAAGTGTGGTTATAGTGAAAACATATTTGACACTGTTTAGCCGGAGTAAATGGGTGGTTGTTCCTAAACACCATTAGCGGGTGATGCATGTCGAATATTATTTTGAAAATTCGACCATGTAGAGTTATTGGATCCTCGACCCCCATCATATTTTCCTTTGTTATTCCTTCCACGACCTCGTCTATGTAAATGCCTATAAGGGGATGATGCAACAACATTGGTTTGCCCATGAGTTGTCACTGTGGGGTCCATTCCCATGTACCAAACTTTGAATAGCTCTCTGCCAATTTCAAAGTTTGGCAGATTTGGTGCTGAATTATTTTTCAGTTTTACTTAATTTTCAATAGTAGGTAATTTATGAAGACAACAAAAATCTATTTTTCTCGATACACTTTGGAAGGTAGTAACTTGTTTCTATAAAATTGAGGACTGATTCTTCATTCTACAGGCAGCACTCAAAAATGACATTACCACATGGAGAAGATCAGAGAGATGAGACATCACAAACGGAAATATATCTGTGAGGAAAAAATAGAGCAGTGTGAGTCGATCATTGGTCGTTAGGTAGAAAAATCCAAAAGAGTGTTATTTCTTTTGTGTAGATTCTGTACTTAGGTCTTTTGATTTTACTCAGATCATACAAAAGTGTAAAATCCTTACGATAAGTGATATTCATGTTGCTGGCTCTCTGAGTCGTTGGTTTTTCCCATCCCTTATTAGGAGGGTTGTCCAAGTTACACATCTTGGTGGTCATTATTATCTCTTTTATTCTCATCTTATTACCAATTGTGGGTTGTTCCACTTTTCATTTGTCTCTTATAACCGCAACATTATTCATATGTTACGGATTTATTCCCACCATTGAATCATAGCACAGGTTCTGCTCATTATACCAAATCATTTTTTGCCTCTTATTTACCTATACTCAATAAAAAAGTCTGGAGGAAAGTCACGAGGTAATCAATTCAATGGTTGATAGCGGCTATTTCTCAACGTGGCATAGAGGCATGAAAGACTTGCTCATCCACAGGGTTTGCACAAGAGGACTCAGGCTGCCAAATACAAGCCAATTCCATGCAACTTGGGGAATTGGGAAGAAATCGATTCAAAAAGTGCTGCTGTAGAAGCAGACATCACTAATGGCAGTTAACAAGATGAGATAGTTAATAACATCAGTCATGAAGAGAGTGTAGCATAGTGGCCTTGTCTGTACAAAGTTTAGGAAATCTATACATGGTCAAAAACGACTGCACAAATAAAGATTTGTACCTAAAGTAAAGCAGTTATAATCACTACATATGGGCGGGGACAAATTTTTGTCTCATTTAAATGTCTTAAGGGACTAATCACCAGCGAGCAAACCTCTGGGAATGTAAAGATTCGTGGATTGAAGATAACGCCATATAGTTTCTCCTAAACCTCGTTGTCCATCTTCCTACATACCGTTAGCACAACCATTTTAACTGGGAATGATCGATTTTTGAGTTGAAAGATGTCAATCTAGCCCTTTTTGCTTAATGAGAGATGAAAGAAGGCTTGAAAAGTAGCGGACTGCGTCTCATCACGAAGTAGCGGCAAAGTTACCAAAGGAGCTCAAGTAACTATGGTAGATCCGGAGCTCGTGGAAAGTCCCAGGTCCGAATAAAAACAAAGGCCTGAATTGCTACAATTTTGTGATCACCCAGGACACTTTCATCAAAAGAGATTGTCCAAATCTAAAAAGGGCAAAAGGGAGCCGCGGCCAGAAAGAATGATTACAACCCCATATGCAATGGGGCAAAAGAATGACAATTATGTTCTCCTCATAAATAAGGAAGAAGAATGCATTCACTTGGCAGTATAGCCTCGAATGGGTGGTCGACACACAACATCTTATCATGCTCCATACCGGTAATAGATCTTTTTGCAGATATTAGCGATACTTATGGCAATTGAAACTAGGTAACCAGTTACTCAAAGATTGCGGGGATCGAGCCATTTGCTTTAAAAAAATGTTGGTGCACATTGAGTGTTTAAAGATGTGCCCCCGTACCCGTTTTGCGGATGAACTTGACATCTCGGGATGTTGTTTGAACCGAGATGGATATGAACTCCTTTGGCAAATGCAATGGAGACTCACAACGGGGATTGGTGATTGCAAAGGTTGCTTCGTGGCACGTTATACATGACAAGATGCAGAAATAATGCAAGGTGAACTTAAAAATGCGGCTACGAAAGAAATTTTGCATATTTATGGCATAAAAGAATGGGTCACATATGATCTAGAAAGGATTTGCAAATTCTTTCCAAAAAGTCACATCATACTCTTCTCTTTTTGCCAAGGTAACACAACGATAAATCATGTAGACTACTACTGCTTATTTGGTAAACAACTAAGTCTCATTTCAAGACAGCTCATCTGAAATAAAGTCCGATATACTTGATTGGGTATATTCTGATGTTATGTGGTCCATGGAAATAAAATCGATACAGGTAATTAATTCTATTGTTACGCTTTATTGATGACGCTTCTTCAAAAATTGTGGGTTTATATCTTGAGAACCAAAATCCGTGTTTTCAAGTATTTCAAAGTTTCACATGCTCTGATAGAAAGAGAGACGGTCCTAAACTAAAACGTCTCCGAACCGCACTCGCAAATTGTCGGTGAGTACACTTCAAGAGACTTGAAGAATACTGTTCAACCATAGAATCTGACAATTAAACGACTGTCCCATGGCACCACCCCGCAACACAATGCTGTAGCTGATAGAATGAATCGCACCATTGTTATGACAGGGAGAATCATGCTCAGAATGGCTAAATTACCCAGACATTCTGGGGTGAACTGCAGTTCGGACAGCGTGTTATCTTATCAATCTGTTCACATCGTTCCGTTGGAGTTTGACATTTCGCGACAGAGTTGGACCACCAAAAGAGATGTCTTACCGCACCTAAGGTTTGTGTTGCAAAGCTTTTGCACATGTACCCGAAAGAGCAAAGAACCACGCCCGATGATAAATACATTCCCTTCTATTCAACGAATAATGGAGATGAAGAGTTTGGGTACAGACTATGGGATCTGTAAACAAAAGTCCTCATACGCAGAGATGTAATCTTTTGATAAGGTGAAGTTCGAACTGCTGATGATCTATCCGCGAAGGCAAGAAAAGAATGGTACAGTCCCTATCTCTTACCGTTCCTTCTCTTCTAACCATCGCCATCAGTGCCTGAATAAGTACTATTGATGAAGTTGCTGAGCATGAAGAGCACCTGATGAGAATTGTTAGCAGGGAGCCCACTTTGGTGATAAGACCGAGCAAATGTGAGTCCCCAGAATAGGAAGAAAAAAGAATCTCAACCGCTGGGATGATCAGAAGAGACAAAGTTTATAGCATCAACCAAATACCCTCCCAAGAGTATTGTGTCCTTATAAAATGATGTAAGGGTTCTAAACTTGTGCCGTGTGAGAACAAAAATGTCTTAAGGAGTGTTTTCTCTCATCCAGAAAAAGCCAATTGGATGAAAGCAATGCACGCAAGACGATGGACTCTACATAAAAATGGCACATACCACGTGAGTTGAACTTCCAAAAGGAAAAGAACCACTTAAGTGCAAGTGGGTGCCTTAAACTCAAGAAAGGAATGAAATGGCACTTGGTCAATGTCCAAAGACTTCGACTTAGTCTTTAATCAGGTTCGAACACATAGAAATGTCATTGGATTTTGATGAAATTTTTCTCGTGTTGTCAAATGACTTCTATTCGACTATTTTGAGCATAACAGCTAGTCGAGATCTTGAAGATGAAGCAAATTGGACTGAAACGTGCATTTCTTCACGGAATTTGGAGATGATTTATATTGAGCAACCATAGGGATTTGAATATTTGAAAGAAACACATGGCTGTGCAAATTGAATAAGAGTCTTTATGGTTCGAAAAGGCCAAGGCAATGGTACAAAAGTTCGACTCTTTCAGAAAAGTTCAAACTTACACAAACCTATTCTTCTCATGTGTATACTTCAAATATTTTTCTAACAATAATTTTATTATTTTTTTGTTATATGTTGGATGACTGTTAATTGGGGACAGAAAAAGGAGGCTGATTCAAAGTTGAAGAAATTTGGCCAAGTCATTTACATGAAAGACTTGTGGCCCATCACAACAAGTATAGGGATGAAGATTGTTCGAGAACGAACAAAAAGAAAGTTGTGGCATCTCAAGAGAAGTACAATGAACGTGTAACTAGAACGCTTCAACATGAAGAGTGCACACCTGGTACCCGCCTCTTGCGGTCATCTAAGTTGAGAAACAATGTGTCCTAAACAAAGAGGAGAAAGAGGAATGACTAAAGTTTTCTTATTCTTGAGCATGGGGAGTTTGATGTATGCGTGGTGTACAAGACTATATGCTCTGGCGTTTGGTTTGTGTTAGATATTCCTTGAAATCCTGGAAAAGAAACCTGGAAGTCCAGTTAAGAGATACTTAGGTACCTAGAGGTAACAACAAGAGATTTTTGTGTTTTTTAAAGTGATTTGATTCCAATCTTGAAATCTATACTGATGCGGATATGCAATTGACCGTCGATAATAGAAAATCACTACTGATATTTGTTTACATTTTCAGGTGAGCTTATATCATGGCAGGTCAGTTTATAAAGTGGTGTCCACTCTCCTCTACAACTTGGCAGAATATATTGCAGCTACTGAAGCTGGAAAAAGAGATGGTATGCGAAACGATTTCTTCAAGAATCTAGGATTGGCATCATAAGGACGTATGTCCGTCTAGTGACAAGTTCGAGAGTGCGCAATAGAATTGAGCATGACCCATTATCGATGCCAACGGCGCACTCATATCGACTCATGAGATCGTTTCTAACTCGGATTCGTGAAAAACGATAAGAGGTACGGATCACATGCCGGGTCATGCAATATCTCGCTATAGTGAAAACCGTTTCAACTATGCTGCACTCTAAGGTGTACAAAAGGGAAAAGTTTGACCATGACCTAGGACGCCAACGTTGTCCGGCAATGTACTCCTAATCGTAGACAAACCTATAGCTAAACCTCCTTCAGGTTGACTCGGGTCCCTGGAGGAGGAGTTTGTGGGGTTCATTCCCCATGTACCAAACTTGAAGAACTCGCGCCAATTTCAATGTTGGACAATTGTTGCTGATTTTTCAAAGTCGTTACCGTTAATTTTCAATAGTAGGTTAAGCTATGTCAAGAAAAATAAATGTTTTTAGTCTTCTATAGTCACATTTTGGAGGGTATAAGAGCGATATTGTTATATCTTATGGACATTGATACGACTGATTCTTCATTCGAGGTGACCCAAAAGAAATACAAAGGAGAGAATAGAAAGAGTAAAGCACACACACAGAGAAAAATAATAGGTCAGGGTCTCAACTATAGAAGTAGTGAGCGAGTATTTGCATTGCAGGTGGTAACAATCAAAACAAGCAGTGTTATTTCTTTGAATGTGGAGTGGTCTTTGGAGTTTTATCAGACATAACAAGTAGTAAATCGGTATATTGAGAGTGTGGTCGTTCCTCCCACTCTGGTACGTGGTTTTTTCCCTTATTTAGAGGGGTTTCCACGAAAATCTTGGTGTCATATGTCTCTTTATTCTCGTTTGATTAACCGTATTTTTTGTGTTCTCTGCATTTATTGGGGGTCTTTATTACCCCTACAAATATTATTTTGGTTACGATTTATTCCAACAGTCCCAACAGGCAAATATAGATTGATCTTCTAAAACAAATTTACTAATGTGTGCTTCTTTTGTGAGGAGGAGTGGTCATAAAACAAGCGAGCCAGTTACATTTAATCCAGACACAAAAGTACGATAAGATGAATACGGTAGACTGAGTGGCTTACCGTCATCAAAGGTCTTGACAATTACCCCTTAAGAGAGGCAGCAATAGAAGTGGATTTTTTGAAGTAATCCCGCCATATAAATAAAGATAACCATTCTTGAAATTTTAAAGTATCCACTTAAGACGAACAGAGGAGAAAGAAACTTGATCCAAATACACTGAGGATTAAGTGTCCAAAACTTCTTTAGATGTCTCACAAAAACTGCCGTCGAAAGGGTTGCATTAATCCAACTCAATGCAATAGTATCACACTGAATCTATAATTTATATTCTTCATGATTTCGTGATGGACACAATGTTTCTCCCTCTACAATGGACAACATATTATAACTTTGCAGAACTGTGACCAAAACCTTCTTCGAAGTAAGATAATTGACATATATCAATTTAATAGGGACAAAACCTTTGATATTAGAAATTGTTGGAGAGGGAACATGAAGACCAAGGACGATTAATCCAAGGTTTATTGAGATGGAGGATATTTCTGGGGCCACTGAATAAAGAGAGGATGAATAATATGTGGCTCTAGATACCAAGATGAAAGACAAAAATTGATGAGTGAAGTGTGTGTTTTCTCACCCGCGTGACTTATATTTATAATATAGAATAATCAAAATTACAATCCAATCCTATTACAACTACAATACATAGAGATCAACTCTAACACAAACTCTAACATCATCTATCTTTCATGATGCTTTATAATTTGACACAAGTCAATGTAGCTAATTTATAGCAAGCGCATATTGTTAATCCTTGTAAGAACAACGACAAGTGTTTGATGGATATGCATATACTTTTATTGTGGTTCAATTTTTTGACTTACATCCTTTGCAATTCATTGAAGTGCGGAAGCTAGGGAAATGCACGTGACAAAGAGAATTTATTGTACATTTGAATGGACTAGCAATGGCTGAGGTACTTGTGTCTTGGGCCATAATTTTGAGCCTCGTGCTAAGGGAACTAACGCTAGAATTTAAGTGTATAAAGGCATGTGTCAAGACCCAATTTAGGAACCTGATCAGCGCTAAGGAGGGAGAATCTTAGAAAAGGCCTTACTAGAATTCTACAAAAAATCGAGTAGAACTTTCTTAGTTTTTGAAGCTATCCTGAATTTTCCTTGCCTAAGAAATTCACAACACAACTAATAACAACTATAGATTAAAATCTAATATCCATCGATGATCTATTTTTCACACAATAATACCAATTATCTCCAAATAAGAAAAGAAAGTTCAAAACTAGTCACTTGACTACAACACAAAGGAATAATCATGACTCAATAAATGAATGAAAAATGGAGCGACTGTAAGAGTTTCTAAATAACTAAATAAATCATAGAAATTCAATAAGTCATTTGTCACACGAAGCAATACGAGGCTCACCAGATACTATCATCCACACTCTTTAATGAAATCTTCTAATGTCACTTGAGTTCTCTGTAAAAACATTTTGTGAGGAGTGAGACTCTAGCTCATTGAGTAATAATACTTAACCACAACCATTTTTAATGAGGGACAAGTCAGAATACATGGTAGTATGATACTCAAATTAATAAAATCAATGCCTTTTTCAGAAACGATAACAGTATTCAATCTTGTTTTAGCAATCCAACTCGCATACTCGTACATTCAATGTACCGATGTTAGTTCGTCTGTATCATATGATGTAGATGCAGGTAACTAGGATCAGCATACGGCGTACCGATGATCTAGTGAGCAGCTCAGAGTCAGTTGGTGAGCTTCCCTTTATTTCGGAGGACATATTTTATCTTTGTTTTGCTTAGATTTCAGTTGTTAGGATGATTGGGATTCTGTCCCAACATTCTGTTGTGACAAAATATGAAACCAAAAATCTAAACAATAAAGAACACCAAGTTTAACGTGAAAAAACCGTTCAAATCGAAGGTAACCACCACGGATTCGACTTGTAAGAAACTCCCAATGCTTTCATATATCAATAAGAGGGTTACAAATTCTTCTAATGACTACACAACAGTGCCAAAAGAGAACAAACAATAGCTACACCAACAATAAGATAAATAGAAAGAAACACCACCCAAACCCAGCTTCTTGTTCGGGACTTTTAAAAAGCGATTATTTTTTACCTCCGAATCCGATCTCCACTGTTAAAATTAACCACCAAGATGTCAGAAACTTTCAATCCAAATTTCAGCCCGATCCAATGGTTAGTTAATCGAGAAACACGATCTGAACGTTGCTGGTCGGAGAAAAAGACTGCAGCAAAAGAACCCTTTTGTTTCTCTATTTTCTCTTATTGAAAGCTCTCTAAAAAAATCTCTCTTATGTTCTAATATCTTTCAAAGACAATATCAATGAGGAATTAATTATTCTCTTAAGACCATCATCTATTTATAGAGTTGTGTTTTTCCTTACAAAGTCAAAACCAACTATAAATAGGATTACAGTTTCAATTCTTTTCCTAATAGAATTGGAAACTAAATAAAGAGAATAATTTCAATCCCTTTTCAAATAGGATTAGGCAATGGACCTTTGTTTGGAACATGGGCAATAGCCCAACACATTCGTCTTTATTTTAGAGGCTCCATAAACATATAACATTAGTTTTTTTGTCTTATTCATTTCAGTGTTGGGTTTTATTTGCCCTAAATTTCTTACCATAAATAGGTTTTCCTTGTAGGAAAAGGTTTTGGATTGACTAATCATTTTCTTGTAGGAAAAGGTTTAGGACTCTATAAATAGAGGCATGTTCCTTCTAACTTAATTAGCATTCACAATGTAGTCTAAAGGCTTTGAGAGTTTGGTTAGGGAGAGCATTTATGGGTCCCAAGTTGATTAGGTTATCGCTTGGTGAACCTCCCATGATTAAGAAGTGCGTGAATTGGTTGAGTTGTTTTCTCTGTATTTTGTTACTTCCTATTATGAGTGGATTTGCTCATTCTCCTTTGTGGACGTAGGTCGATTGACCGAAACCACGTTAAATCATTTGTGTATTTTGGTATATTTCTCGTTGTTCTTATTGGAGTCTTTTGAGTTTGCATTTGCTAGCTTTCGCGTTGACCCTGCTTATTTCGGTCCTAACAAGTTGGTATAAAGCCAGATTCAATGAAGGATTCAGGTTCAGTGGGTCGATGATCGATTATGAACCAGGTTAGATTGAGGGGTTTTCATCTTGGCGGGTATAATTCTAGCCGCAACCTTTTGGACAGTAATGAAGATTTGGTTTGGAGAAATGTCAGAGAGGTTTTCTGTGTTTGAGACATTTAAATTTTGCAAGGAGATTATGGAGAGGAGAGAAGCAAGTTGTTGAGATTTAAGTCAAGAAGGGGACAAATTATTTCATGGTCAGAAATTCAGGGCACAATGGGAAAGATTTGTTGGGTTGTTATTGCCCTAAATTATTACATAAAATATGTTTTCCATGTAGGAAAAGGTTTTGGATGACTAATCATTTTCTTGTAGGAAAGGTTTAGGGACTCTATAAATAGAGGGCATGTTACTTCTTAACTTAATTAACATTCACATGTAGTCTTAACGGCTTTTGAGAGTTTTGGTTGTTAGGGAGGAGAATTTATGGGTCACAAGTTTGATATGTTATTGCTTGTGTGAACCTACCATGTTATTCGAGTGATTGGGTTGAGTTTGGTTCTCTATGTATTTTTTACTATCATTATTTATAGGGATTGCTAATTCTCCTTTGTGACGAGGTCGATTGACCGAACCACGTTAAATCTTTGTGTCTTTTGGTATATTTCTCGTTGTCTTCTTATTCGTAGTCTTTTGTGGTTTACATTGCTAGCTTCCGCGTTTACACCTGCTTATTTTCGGTCCTAACATTCAGTTGTATATGTTTAAGACTTAAGTTGCTGTTTTGGCTAAGTTAATAGTTTAAAGTTATTTTCTTTTAGTTATTTCTCTTTTGTTTAAGTCTTCTGCTAAGTTAAGAAAGTCAGACTAAGGTTCGCATGGTGCCAAAAATAATCTTTGAGTGTCAGTCCGTTGGGTAGGCTCAGATTGTGACACAACCCATGACAATACTAATGAATTAATTTTCTTCATAATGGTAAGTTGGAGCGTTTTCTCCCCACGATTTATCTTCACGTAATGTTTATTAACTTTTGGTATTAATCACTGATAATTATAATGAAAATTAACTGGGAAATTTCTGTCTTTTGATACTCTATTGTTTGCCCTTTATATATCTTCCTATTCATCTTTTTATGTGGGGGTATGTTATTGTTAATTCATATACGTTTTACCTTTGTGTGTGTTTTTAATTGTACAATAAAAATCAGTGCTATTTAATAATATCTTGTCAGATTCATTCAATAAATTCTTATTTTGTTTGTATTCCGTATTGACATGTAGGATTTTAATTTGCTTGCTAACAATTTTCATTTGCAGTGCGTGAATTTGTAAGTTGGAAATTGATTGTGGGGATTCAAGATTATGGAAAAAGGCATCATCATTACTGGCCTTTTGATATAGATGTTCTTTTTGGACTTTGGTAATGTTTTTTCCTTTACTTCATTTAAATAGTTTAAAATTAGTGTTTGCATTTCATCTTTTAAGATTTTTTTTTGTGTGTGATCTCTATTCTTTATACAGCAAGCAAGATGTATCTAAATCTCTATACATAGGCACTTCTCTATGACCCAAAAAATAATAATAATCTTTTTTTATTTTTTAAATATTTTTTTATTTATGTACATATATTAGAAAACTCAAAAATTGTTCATCTAACTCTCTTAATTATTCCTTAACCATGTTAACTGTTTTAACATTTGAAAAATTAAGGTGTTAATTGTGCTTCCATGATAAATAAAAAAAAAAAATGAGGAAAAGACAACATTGATACTCCTATAACGATACAACTTCTCAATTTTTCAATTTTAGAGGTAATAATTTTATGGTATAAAATTACAACTTGAAGGTTAGCAGGGCTAATTTATCTCTCTTAGTCAGGGGCAGACCTACATTAAAACTTTCGAGATACTCATACACCCAATAATTTCATATCGAATTATATATATTTATATAGAAATTTGAACGAATGGCGTAAAATTAAATAATGGCTTCCAAGTAACATATAGTTTATTGGTGCAGTGGCTATTAGCCACTCAAAGTTGTATATTGCACCTGTAGTGTCCAAAACACTCCCTTAAAATCTTCAATCCACATTATTCTTAGCCACCGTAAGGTTTCTAGAAGTATTGGAAGAAATTTTATGCAATTATTAGTACATCCTGATCCAATAATATATAGTAAAAACCACTTCTATTTTTGTTTAATTTGAATAAATATAATGGTGATTTGAATTATTCCCTATAAATCTTAAGTATGACTAATTTTTATTTTTTTTTGGAAATAGGTTGTGTCTTATTTATATGTGATTGGTTGTCTATCTTCTTGAATTAATCACTTTTGTGTCATTTTATTCATAATGATAGTTCTTTGTTGTTTTGTTATGTATTGTTTCACATTTCATGATATATATTTTTAAAGATATTTATGATGCAATATTGTTTGAATAATTCTTCTTCCGCTTCAATTCATATAAACTGATATTAAAAAACATAATTTTGATTGTTATTTTCACCAACTATAAAATTTTGAAAATAAGTGTTCATTTGCTAATAAAATCCATTATTTTATTGAGTTTGATTAGCTTATGTATCTAGCTATTTTCTTATTGCATATGTCAATTTCTAATTCCTAATTATAAAGTAAAATTTTGAATATTTTTTGATAGCAAACACTATAACAATAGAAAATATATATTACATAGTCACATGAAGCCGTGAATTGATAATATATTTAATTAAGATGAGAATAAAAGGAAGAATAAGAATTTTTATAAAGATCATTTAAAGATGAGAATAAAAGAAAGAGTAAGAATCAATATAAAGATCGTTTCATTTAGGAAGCTAAAGAAGGGGAAAGTGGAAAAAAAATAATTATTCATTTCAAAATTAGACAATTCATTGTATCTCATTTAGCTTTTTCACAATACTTGTGTCAAAAATTAACATAAATAATTATGATATAAATTGATGCTTTTCTCCTTTAAATATCTTTTACTTTTTATTTTTTAAATGAAAAGATGGAAAGTCATAAAATTAAGACAATACAATTTTCATATTATAAAATTTATAGAAGTGGGTGTATCTCATGAGTCATGTGCATCCAAAACTAGTGGCCATGAATTATAATAGAAGTTCCTAATAAAAATGAAATTTATACCATTTTATTTCAATTTTACATTTCAAATGGACATACTTCCCTTTAAATCATTTGTTAATAATAAAAATGTTGGAATTAATGTATGTTTTGAGTTCAAATGAATCACGAGTATAATTATTTTTCTTTTCTTTTGCAATAGGATAAAATGAAAGAACGAATTATAATATCTAAATTTATAAAATGACCTTATAAATAATTTTACAATCGTACGAAGAGACATTTCTCTATGACCAGCAATGATACATTTTTTATTATCCTTTATTTGCAATTTTTTTTGATTTCTTATTTGTAACTCACATTTCTTCATCTTTCTAGAAGCTAACCCCATTGGCAAATTCCATTAGTTTGCATAATGTAATTAGTATCTCCAAACAATAAATTTACTCACATGGTAATATGGTTATAAATTGAAAATAAAATTCACCTGAAACAACAATAAAAAAGGAAAGAAAATTCTAACTGCTTCACTTTTAAAAGATGAAATAATATTTTAATAGGAAAATGCACAAGTATCTTTCAAATCTATACTCGAAATGTTAGACACACATTTATATTATATTAAGGTCCTATTAACCAGTTGAGCTTATTTTATAAATATTTTTTACCCCTTTTTGCCCTACGTGATTCTATCTTTTGGGCGCCAGTACATGTTGATTTTTTTTTTCATACTAGTGTCACGTAGGCCGAAAAGAGATAAAAAATTATTTGTAAAATAAGTTCAGGAGGGTAATAGAACCTTATATAGTATAAGTATGTCTATGTGATTTCGGGCATAGGATGATATGCATTTTCCCTATTTTTCTAAAATAAGATTAAAAAAAATCAACTCATCAAATTTAGCCTCTCATTTTTAGGCTATCACAATTAATAAACAATTCATCTTTTATGACCAAACATAAAACGCGATTCAAGCAGTAGGATTGTCAATTATAAATTGCCTTTTAATGCCTTAAATATATCTAAACCTACTTTTATTGATCTCTTAATGTATTGTGACCTTTAGTTTCAAGTTTTCTTTATATCTCAAATTAGTAATTAGTATAAAATTTCCTCCATATATCCTTTTTCTCTCCCATTAAACCATTTGTTCTTTGTTTATTTTTTTTAAAAATTTTAATATGTTAAAAGTCTTAATATCATAAGTTTTAAGTGTTATGAAGTCTCTTTAATTAAAAGGAAAAAAAACATGATTTTAATGACTAGTCAGAAGAAAAAAAGGGGGAAATGTTAATTTATTTAATTACTTCCCTTATGTTACAATTTGAGTATAGATTGATGACTTGAAAAGTTTATGACTAGTCAGATGTCACGCCTCGAGCTATCTCCAAGACGCGGATATGAGATCTAAAATCATAAGTGATCTCAAATTAACTCTGCTGACATGATCATGAGCATACTAAAAATAATAACTCAGCATGCGGACAGCCTACAACATAATAAAAAGAAAAAAATGGGGAATACGAATATACTATAATGAGATATATGAAAACTGATGAGTTAATACAAAGACGCTTATTAAGTACAATACTAATGTTGAACAACTAACTATCGTCTAGCGAAATAGCCCTTTCAACTGACTAGAAATAGAATGCCGGTGACAAGCCCCAAACTAAGAGAATCTATCGAAAAAATTGAAAAATAAATGACTAAAAAAACTGAAATGAACGCATGACTCTTGTCCTTGGAGAATAAGGAACTCACCACTGATTCTTCTACTGGAGCATCGACGCATCCCGATTCTAGCGATGAATCTGAATGTTGAGACCCAAACCTACATTACGAGAGCATGTAACACACGTCATGACATCAGTACTGGAAAGAAACGCGTAACTAAGCATTAGATCGAGCTTAAAGCGATAAGTAAAACATACTAAGAAGAGACCCACAAAAGCTAAGTATGCTATTCGAACATGATTATACTGAATTTTGACTACTGGATAGATAGACCAAATTTATAACATGTGAGGACTGAATACTAATGACATATAAATATGGTTACTGCAATATGATTCTAACGGAACTGTCAGGAGCTCCTAATAACCAATAATAAATAAAATCCATGAGCTAAAGGTGGACCTGAGTACCATGTTACGACCCACGAGCAGGACCAATATACCCTTTCAGAGTATAAAGGCATGTTAGGCGTGGGATAACTAAACTAGATGCCCACAAGGGAACTTACAAGCCTACTTGGACCTAGTAGTTTCCTGGGCACTATTTGGCGTCGCCTGAACCCCTAAGTCCAAATCGACATATGTATGCTAATCCAAATTAAATTTAAGGGAATGAACAGATGACGACAGAAGTGCGGGAAGGACTGGGAGCTGAAAAACGGCAAACAGGCAAAGGGACATGGCAAGAAGGGGTAAGGCGAAGAAAGGAGACAGGAAAGAACTGAGCTATGTCTATATGAAGTAGACAGGAAATATTCGATCCTAGCCATGTGTTATGTAATTTCAAAACTAAAAAAAAAGACATGCTAGGGGCTTGGAATTATTTGCATTATTTGAACATCAATGTACTAATACTGATTTGGATCATTCTGTCATCTAAAACACAATAATTCTAACATCAGAAACCCTAGTCTAGTTCATGATATGGGAATCCACACAAATTGACTGAAAACTAGGGATCTAATGGCGAATAAACCACTAGTGTGAAATTCAACATACCTGGTGATGGAAAATCCACGAAGAAATCTTAGATTTCAGGGCCTAGAGCTGAATGAAACTTTGTATGTTGCCATTCCTTGCGCTACGGTCTTGACCTTTTCTCTTCTCTTAGCTGTCTAATGTTCTAAAGATTTATGATTAATGATTTATTTGTACTTACATAAGTACTTGTATGTTCCTAGCGGTTTCTCTAAACTGACTAAAATATCATGATTTTTAACGTTTTAAACGACGTATTAAGGGTATCTTCTTTAAACGAACTAGGAAAGACCAAAGACCCCTGTCAGAAATTTTCGTTGGGGCTCGGAACAATCGAGGACTCGTACTGACAAAACCGTCGCTTCAATACGAAGGAATCATCGTTTAGGTCTACTTGACAAGTCTTCACTAAAATAGGCATAACTTTTTTACACGGAGGTCGGGATTTAGTAACCGGTTGGAGATTAGGACTGGTATAAGAAAGCATAATATGCAGTTATCATAAATTATATATCATGCGAATCATAATTCATCTTTCCTCAAAGTTTATGACCATTTTTTTTTGAAGTGCTCCCCCTATTAGTAAATTACCCCTAACTAAGTGCTAACCTCACCTACGATCAGACCTACGGACTAAAGATCGAACGACAGTCCGTGCTTGTAATCCTAAGTTCATGTCAGAGGTTGGGTAACTTGAGTCTCAATACACGGACACGGACCAAAGACCATAGTCTGACTACGCGACCGTAGCGTCTTTGTCCGATGCATTCCACACTTCAGTCAATTTTTCGCGTGGAGTTAATGGCCCATAGTTTCAAGGGACGAGCTTCAGTGGACAAAATTGAATGGATAGAATAGTAAGGACTTGTTAGATCAGACTACGCTCATCCAGATTGCACCTGCCTGCATTTTGAAAAGCTTATTTTTGAGTCTCTGCTTTTTTTATGGGTGCTTTCATTATATCTCTTTGCGAACATTCATCTCGAATGAAGAATAAACTAGCTGAAATAAATATAGCAAAGAGAGCAGACAGAGAATTGCAATACCTTTACTAGATATTCAAGATTCATAAAATCTTTTACAAATCTTATTTATATGATGAAGAAAATCCTTTATTTATAAGGGAAACCTTAGTACAGGATCCCAAGTAGGATTCCTAACCCTATGCGACAAGGTACTCAATAAATTAGACATTCACCTATAACACAATATTGTTGCTAACAGTTTGCATTTCTCTTCCCTTTTTAAATTCAGGATATACTTCAAATTAATTTTGCTAATTAATATTGGTTGTCGTTTATTTTCAAAATTCTCACAATAATAAAATAGAAAAATTGATGATTTTTTTTCTTGAATTGTTCATTTTGTTTTTATTGATAAAATGAAAATAATTTATCTATTTGGTTTTTTCTTTGCTATTTATAATTTTTTCATAGATATATATTATTTAAAATAAATATTTTAATTCAAAAAAGGAGAATTTATTTTACCCCATTTCCCAAATGAAATTTTTTGAACAATGATAAAAAGTTAAGAGCTAATAATAAAAATAATGGCGCAACTTCACATATAGCAAATAAAAAATTCATATGTCGTATGCTTATAACAAAGTTTGCATTAAATTGCTGCCCTCATAGCAATATAGAAAACTTGATAATTTCGTGTATATCTTAGATTACAGATATCGGTGAAGGCAAATTGCTATAAAACGAAGAGGTTATTAAAACAAAAAAGCAGGGAGACACCTTGACCGGACAGAAAAGAAAAGAAAAAGAGAAAACTGTATATAAAAATGACGTGTATAAACGAATTGTATTATTATAAGTGCTTATCAGAACGATTATATACAATTTGATGTTTGTAATAAAATGAGAAAGAGGAGAAGACAGGAGAGACTTGACAAGGAATATACAATGAATCGAAATTGTATTAAAAGGAGAAAGAAGAGAAATAGATACAATATGAAATGTATAAAACGAGAGAAAGAAAGAGAAAGGCCAAAAAGATAACTGCAGTGAGCAGTGATTTTTATTGTATAATTATAGCGTGTATAGAACGAAATATATGTACTTGCCAGTGCTATTATACAATTTTCTCACCACTTGTATACAAACAAAACGCAATGTATACATGCGCTTATGTTTGTATAAGTGAGAAAGGCAACGGGTGGCGAACGGGGAATTTAGCAAGAGATGTCGCCGAGCCGAGATATGGCAAGAGAGCGTCGAAGAGGGACGAGAGAGCAGGGACAAAAATATATCGTCATTATACAACTGTTACTCTGCCTTCATAAATTAGAAAAATTTTATACACTTGTATTTGTATAAAAAGCTACTGGAAGGAAGCGAAACGAGAGCAGATTGGATGAGAGTGCTGACGGCAGAGCAGGATGCGAGATATTTGAGGAGAGAAGGCGCCTAGTAAGTTTTTTGCACAAACTGGTTTGAAAACCCTATGGAGCACAATTAATCAACCCAGCTCTCCATTTATTTAGGTTATGTAGTTTGGCTATTGTATACAATTTTTCCTAAAAAAGGCCCCATAATGAGCAGTGCCTTTTCAAATCTTTATACGTTTATAATTTTTATTTTTATTTTTCTAGAATTTTAACATTAACACGTTAATTTTTTTTTATATTATTATATGATATATCATCTATTATTTTATAATTATAATAACTTCTCAAAAAGAATGAATCACACACATAGTTAACTACTATTAAAATTTGAATTTTCAAAATGTTATCTAAAATTTACCAAGTAAGTAAAAGCTAACATAAATAGATAAGTAAGTACTTTTTCAGCTTTTTGTTCACTAGTTTATAATTTCTATTAGAATTATAAAATTAGATTTTAACAATTTATCAAATTCTTGCGCTTTTAGTGTGCTGACATATGTAAGTGCGGTTTTACCTCTCTCCTATAGATATATTATTGAATATCAATTATTTAGAATTATTTAAAATATTAAAAATTTGTAGTGTTCAAACATATCATTTTTTCTTCTCCTTTAGTATATAGATAGATATTTTGAAGAAAATTGAGTGATTTTATAATCTTAAAAAATTAAATATATTTTTAATCAATATAGACAATTTCTCAAATATGAGTGACGACTTAGGAAACTCAATCATACCATTGCTTATTTATAATGTATGAAATATGAGTCTACAAATGGGAAAAACATTAATTATTTGCTCTTATAGATTAAAAGATAATTAATTTGTATAGTTTTGATTATATAAGTTTGATTATTTTTTATTTTTAATTAGTTTATCATACAATCCTTTTTAGTCAGTTTTATGAAGAATGCATTTTTCTTTTTCGGCAAATGATCTTTAATTTTGACTTTTTTAACATGACATATTAATTAAAATTGTATTTTAGATAAATTATAAAAATATTTAATTCATGACCTTATATGTGATTCAAAAATTTTATTTACTTTATTAAATTTCAAAATAAGTCAAAGTAAAAGAAAACAAAAATATTTTGAATTAGATCAACTTAACATAAATCTAATCCAATGCAAATGTTTTATGGCATGTAGATGATAAAGTCAAATAAAATATTTAATTAGGAAAAAATTAGTCTATTTATAAACTTGCAAAAATTTTAGTTTGACTCACTAAGTCTTCAGTCTGCATAGGATACAAATATGATAGATGTGAGAAGAATTTCTACCATTCTCTAGGAACATTGAAATATTTTTATGGCTTTCTATTATGTCACTGATGCATTGCGTTTTCAAATTTTTTGATGCCCTTGAGTTAAATTCAGATTTCACTCATGTTCATTACTTAAGCTTTATGACTCATGACAGTGGAACAAAATTTCTTATAGGAAAAACAGAAGATTAATACGATGTAGATCTAAATGAAAATGTAAATACATCTAGATGGAATTTTGATTATTATGATCAATATTTCAATGGAACTTTTGTGAATGGTTCATACTGCATCCGGAAGCACGATAAAACCATTAAAATTTTTCAATCCCAGTACAAGAAAAATGATTATACTTGCTTATCAGAGAAACTTTTTTTCACTCTGTCATATCTTTATACTACTATTTGCACCCGTAGAAAAGAAGTACAAAATTTTGATACAAGTTTATAACTCAAGTGGGCATGTACAAAATTTTATTTTCACCTGAAGCGTAGACAAATCATGGAGAAAAATTAAAGAGATTATTAATTTTTTCCCATGTTTTAGTAGGAAAAGTTGCTCTATTAATTTTTTTTTTATCTATGAGATGGATTACTCGAAAAATTCAATAATTGCATTTGATTTAAGAGATGAAAATTTCAGACTTATTGGACTGAGTAGTGATATATCTGACAAGTTATTTAATTATGATTTGATACTGAAGGAAAAAATAGCATTGCTAGATTGTTGTGAAAGTTTCACCAGTGGAAATAATTTATGAATTTTAGAAAATTATGAAAAAGAAGAATGATGAAAAGCAGTCAGTCATCCACACTCCATTCACCCCAGGAAGTTAGCAAGCCGCTGAAATTTAACGATTCCAGTTGTCGTTATTTTGGAAAGAAAAATGTCAAGGAAAAATTGGGGTCGTCATCCCGCCACATCAGGCCAGTTACCGCTAGGACGCCGCCACCAAAGCGGCACAACTCTCGTCAGAGCAGGAATGATGAGACAAAACTTAAATAACACAATTTTTTCTAAAACACCAAATATAGGCGAAGATTATCCCATGTTGTCCTACAATTTTACTATCTCTAGAAAAATAACTTTTTTGAAATGTTCTAAGTATAAAACAATTTAAGAAAAAATACTTAGAAATGAGTCTCCACTTAATTTTTAAAGAAATTAAGAAAACTTAATTTAAAAAAGGCTTAACAGATAAACCTTTTAAAATTTAGAGAAAATGGGTAAGAGTTTCTTGTTACTACTTTAAGAAGGTATTAGCACTTAAAGTAGCGGTTAACATGAGGTTATCTAACGACTTGACTAAAATAATTTTTGACTAATTCTTTGAAAAAAGGTTTAATACAAAATGTAATTTATAATATCGAACTTTAAGAATATAGTTAAATAAAGAATTATTTTTCATTTAAAGTATCAGAAATGAAATATTTGAATTAAATTACAAGTCAATAGAATTTTAACAAATCTTATTAATTAGCATTTGTTTGAATCATTTCAAAAAAACGTTACACCAGTTTAGTTGATAAACACATGAAATATTTTAAACTAGTTAAAGTAACGTGAACGTTTTGAATAGAAAAAAACATTGGGAATAAGTAGGATAATGGGGGGCCAATAGAAATGCATGAAAATACAATTATATAAGTAATATTAAAGCCTGTAACAATAAGAAAATCACAATTAAATAATAGCGAAAAAATCAACAGAAAATAACTTAAATACACAACTATAATTTTGATAATTTCTCCGATTTATTTGGTCCTACTTTTTTAAATATTACATAATTCCCTATTTTTTTTTATAACTTTAGTGCAAGTTTTCTAGATTACATTACACTCTCTCTCCTATTAATACACATTTACCAATTTTAATCCTATTTTTGCAATCCCATTAAAACACTAATGACTCTAAATCAGTTTTTAATTTTAAATTTTATCCATTTAAACACTCAACCTTTAATAGATTTTGATTTTGAATATTAAATTAAATAAAAAGAACAAATTGAAATTATTGAATTTCAAATCAAAAAAAATACAGGAAGCAGCGGTAACTTACAGTGCCCTTTCTACCGTTTTGTTGATGTTCTTACCAACGTCAACTTTCCCTTACTTTTTTATTCCTTAATCGTACTTCATCTCGAACTATTACTTACCTAATTTATAGAATACTTCTCAACCCAGCATATTTTTTTATTTCTTCTTTTTTAGTCTTAATCATAATTTCGACTATTTCTTCCTAATCTTGAATCGTATGAACCAAGAACCGCTTTTATAGTAATCCATCCATGTCAATCGTATATACTTCTCTTTTTGTTTTTGGATAATATGTTCTATTACATCTTATAGTATGCGATCCGTCAATTAATAGAAGATAATATGCGTTCTGACAATGATAATTGGAAAGAAAATAGAAAAAGCTTTGCCCATGTCATATGAATCTCTCAAGATTCTTAAATAAAGGCCATGGCGACATCTCAAAGGTGTAAAAATACAACAAAAAAGAAAAAAAGAAAGACGCAAACAATGTTGTTAGGCCGCTACATTATCTCGGGTTGCGTATAGTATTTTGACGACTTAAAAAGGTTGTTGTTTTTAAATTAGTAAAATTTTTAAGACGAATCAAGTGTGCTTGACTGCCTACATGTGAAAAAGGGTGTTTTTCTGGTTTTGTATCTATAGTGTTTTAGGATGCGTCAACTGAATACAGTGAATTGCTTGTGTTTCATAATATATTTATATGCTATCATTAAGTTTTTGAACATTATTATTAATCGTATCATATCAATAAGTGTAGTTAAAGTATAAACTGTGCTTGAATGATACATGTAGAATCTGTGTAAAGTTGTGACATTGTTTAGTCAATGCTACTGATACATGTATGTAGCTATGTATCACATTGTTTTGCATGTTATGAATCCTTAAATTGATTATCATGTATCAGTAAGGTATTAGTTGTCTTTGTTTTAGTTCGAATATGTATGCATACATGTTTTGAAATTTGTTATATGTATCATTCACTATAGTCTTAATAAATGCCCTAATCGATATAGTGATGCATACATAAGATTTCGTTGTGTATGTTGCTTAGTCGCTAGTTTCTGATACATGTATTTAGAAAATTGTATCACATGTTATAATGTTTTATTAATTCACGATAGATGTGTTGAGACATAATATCAATGTTTTTAAGTAGTCATGAAATGAAAAACTAAAAACATGTATAGCAATTGTAAGTTATTAGTTGAATTTAATTGAATAGTTACTCATATTTCTATATCCGTTTTTACATTGTAGCCAGTTTTATTTCCAATTGCCCCCCAGACCACTGCAAGTACAAGAATTAATAAAAAGATACCAACACATCCCAGTAGAGTTTGCTGTAAATTTGTAACAACAATTTACCTAAAGCGACTTTGAAAAAATACCGTAGGGGAAATGTAGCCAAATGTAATTGATTACAATTTTGTGGAACCCTTTTCTTAAGACATTCTAATGTAATATTCAGACGAAGCAAAATAAAAATTAAAACTAATGTGCTTATTGCTTTAGAATTGGAACAAAGCCAACCCTAATGTCGTTGCCATATTAGACATTCAACGGGTTGTGTCCTGAAATTTAGTATAGGATGAATTAAGCATTATTACAGGACTTAAGGTAGAGGAAATACCAATGATATTCTCAAATACCAGAACAAACTAATTGTATGCTTTTTTTTAAAAAGGATTTCCCTAGGTGCCAGTCAATAGTAGTTACAAAGACATCAACTAGCTTCAAAGGTTTAAGATGGGTATAATTAGGGAGATGCAATCAGGAAGCCACTCCAAATGTCTATACTGTTCTTTATTCATACATTTATATTAGCTACTCTTGTGATAATACAGCGATATCTATTGTCAGACTTTCTAATGGCTTGAAGATGGTAGATTCAACATTTCCTTAGGCCGTACACTGTCAAGCTATCATTTTCAAACTATTGGTTCACTTCTAGACAGGATTGCGTTGAGCTAAAAAGCTGTGTATCTGATTTATATAGGGATGCCTATAGCACAATAAATAAGTTTGGATCTACGAATGCTGACCATCCATTTAAATTCAGACATAGTGTTGTGAGATAAGCAATGTCATACCAAGAATTTCATAATGCAATTGCGAGAGTTGTGTCTGAAAAGGCAAAGTTTGAAGTTATGCTTAAGGTCACCATTTTACCAAGATGAGTAAAATTAGTATTTGTTGTTACTTTTTAGATATATGCACGAATATCTGTCCAATTTAATGTTATGATCTTGACCAGATACCTTAATTGATATATTATCTAACGTAGCTAACAGTTAAAATTATCTATATGTGTGTTGTGATACATTAAATGCATGATTCAAACATATGTTACCCAACAGCAGAGAAATTGAAAGCCTTTTGAATATTGCTCAAGTTGAACATACTACATTCAATAATACAATACCATTAGTACAACCAAACGAGGAAAGATGATTTAGAGTTTCTCCAAAAACGCTCCAAAAGTCATTTATGGAGGACCTTCATTCTAGCAGTGTCTGATCATCTTCCTCCACCACCGGCCAAAAAAAAAAAAAAGAAAAAATTGATTATTAAAAGAAAACGAAGCTGCCTCAGACAGAAACAGGCCTGATCAATCAAATGGGTCTCGACACCGATGATTAATGTACATGGTTTCCATGTCAAGTACTGCCTACAACTTCGCAATGCTGATGCCGTACATGGTTCTTTCCACAGAGTCGTCACCGAAATGGCCTGCCTGATGTACATGGTTCGTGTCCATTTGACGTTTCTCACAACCGCGAGCACTGATGTTCGCATGGATATAGGCAATCACAAGAATGTCAACACGATAATTCCTCATATTGAGAGTTGAGGACGACATTTTGAAAACTATACGCCCCCAAGCCTAAATTATTTTTGTTATTTAAACAAACTTTTATTTATCCCTAATGTATCTAACATTTTTAGCTACAGAAATCCCAAGCAAATTGCAGGAACTGCATATATTGATAAAAGAGCAAATCACTACCCCAGATGATGCATTGTATAAGCCAAAAGAGAACATCCAATGTTATCAGGCCTATAATCAAGCACACATTATCCAGTATTGACCAAACAAAATCTCAGCAAATAACCAGTGATCTCGATGACTATGGGAGGTGACGTGTTATAGCTGAGGATGGTGGGGTTTTTCTAGTAAAAATGGTGAGCATACATATCGTCGCACGCGATTCTGTTGTAGGAGGCTGTCGATATCGGATGGTCTTTGGTTGTGCATTTCCGTTAAATGCAGGGCTGAACAAAATAGCAGTGATTAATCCAAAGGTAATGATTTATGAAAAATGGCGTATAGTCGCCTCGTATCATGCAATAAGTCATGCTTTAAGCTACATGATCAGTTTCCTGATCATTTTATATTCTGTCACATGCCCTACTACATGCCATAATTTACTCAATACTATGTACATGTGATTGTAATCAATGGATACGTAGAGCACAATTAATATAGAACAGTTTTAATTTCAAAAATATGCCCCATATTCAGGATGGGACGCCACATCAGTCGCCACAAGATTAAAGAACATATCATGCCCGACCAAGCCGTTGCATGACAATGTTCATCACAACAGGCCCCTCATGTGTGCCCAAAAAAACAACAACGGCATCATCGTACATTTTCAATTTGCATTTATGATCACACAATTCATTTACACACAAATTTATTCTAAAAATATATTAACATCATATTATACACGATTCTTCAACTTACACACAATATCGCCACAACTCAGAGCACAGCATAGCCATCGATGATCAAAGAATTTAGAACCCCAGCGCTAAAGATGCTACCAATGCTTAGACCATTATGATTCTTAAGACAGCACACTAGAATATTAACTAGCAGCCAGTATTAGTTGACCAGACAGCTCAATGAATACCACTGATATTACCAATAACGGAGCTTGCTCGTTAAAACTGATGACAGCTCACTCCCTGCGCATAGAATATAATGCCTGATCGAGAGAGGATCATCATCCATATGCTCTACTCCTTTTAGGCTCAAGCCGAGGAAGGGCAAAAGAGAAATTATGGAATAGCGCTCCGACTCCATTTAACCCGTTCGAGAGGAAGGTGTGGCCCATTGTAGATAAAGTTTCGCCCGAACTATTGAGGATTACATTGAATAATGCGTTGCTTAGAGGAACGGGCTCTAAAAAATCATCACAATAAGTCAAGTTTTAATACATTGTTTTCTACTAGTGTTATGGCCGTAATCCATTTTATAGACACTAATTCATGATACTTGTTATATCAAAACTGTAAATAAGTCAGTGTTATGTATCATGTACATACATATGAAAACTTATGTATCATATATGACAGGAAACCCATCTCGAGCAACATAACTACAGCATCAAGATCTTCTTCTCTTGAGATTTACGATCGAGCGACTTTGTTGTGGACATTCCAAGACACCAAGAATGGGTTTATGCCATGTACAGCCAAACAAATGATTGCCGTTTATGATGCATGTAAAATATTAAAACTATTTAGTTGAAATATTTATCCGGTCATAACATATATTATACTATCATGATACATTCTGTAGAAGTATCATATATTTAATTAGAATGTTGAGAGCATTCTGTATAAGCATATCATACGATTTTTTTTTTTAATGCAAAAGATATCATCCTATATGCACCATAATTATATTTGTTTTATATTGTTTAATATGTAAATAATTACTTACTCTGTTTTCATTTTGTTTATTAGACACATCGATGTGATTTTTTACTACCTTCGGAAAAATCAAAACTTCTGCAGCATGATCATACAGATACACAACAACCACACTGTTTGTTCATGTCACATATATAAAAAACTGTTATTGATAGATATTACATGGACGATGATGAGGATAGTCTTACTAATAATACACACAAGAACAATTGATCGCCCGACTTCATTGTAATATAGTACATGATGAGCGTATCAATAATTACATCATCAAAGGCCGTTGGGGAATACAGCTGACTTTACATTAGGCATCTTGTAGATGAGACGTCTACATCCCAATTAACGCTTGCTGATCAAGAATTTCATTGGGTGTTAGCCTGTTTGTTGAGTCATGAAAAATAGTTGATAAAGGTTTTTAATCCAATCAATTAGACCCACAGCGAAACAAAACAATTCCTCATGCCGATCAACGGATGTTGTCTAAAATGCTACCTTCATACCTACTGACAGTCGATATTTGAAGACAAATAACACACAAAATTGCTAGATGGATCAAGACATATAAGACAACAATATGCTCACTCTGGAGCCTCAAGTTCCTTTCATGCATAGAATTTGCACAAGACTCCTCCCAGGCAAGCGATAGCCGTGATAAGTATCAAGAATTTTTCATATGAACCTTTTTAATGGATCATATAAGTATTTAATTATTCTGATTTTTTGAAGAGACTGTGGGTTATAGTGTTACTGCATTTGCCCGAAGTATACACGTAGACCAAATCAAATATCTTATGCTGATTTTAATACTAATTAACCTGCAGTCAAGAATGGAGCATGCGTGTGGAGGAGTTATGGAATTGAGAAGAGCCTACAGTAGCGGAGAAGTAGCGACAATGAGACCACCAAATCAGCAGGTTAGGCGTAGTCACTACCACCAACCAGCCAACGAAGGAAAGCATCTATTTAAGCTTCACATTAAGTGATGGCTAGCATTCATGATTAAAACATGTTGTAATGTTATATTTATTATGTTTTATATGTTATTGAACAACTATTTTCTATCCTTTTTAATGCTTATTTTTTGATTCTGTCAATTTCCATGAATATTTTTTTTCACAGTACGCTAACAAATTTGTTTATATTCGAAAATATAAATGGATCGCCAATGATATGACATAAGATTTTAATTTTTAATTAAAACATATTCATAATAAATATACTAGCCAAAACCAGCGTTTTTAAATCATTTAATAAAGTATAATCAAAGTTTTATATCATTAAACATAGCATAAAGATTTTAAATTTTCTTTAATCGGAAATGATACACTTGCTAAAACCAAATGATACATATCTACAAACACACACTTAAAAAATAACTGATATATATGCGCTAACCGTATGTAAATGTACAATATGTTACACTCTAATCTTAAATGTTATCACAAGATAATTTAGAAATTGAACAATAGCACTATATTCATATGAATAGAGTATTATTCTTTTTAAGGAAAGTATAATTTACTTATATTTCAATAAAGCATAAACAAAAAAAGCAGTACACAAGTTAAATTATATAAATTCCACAGATACATGATTTAATATGTCATTCTAAAGTACACAATACCTCAACAATTTTTTTTTTTTATCTAATTGCGAAGATGGATATCATTGTGCAAACCAATGAATACACACTAAAAGTACAGATACATTATATAAACAAAGCTATGTACAAAAAACACACAATAAAAGTACATCGATACACTAGATAACCATATGTTATACATGACTACATTATGTTACCCTATTAATTCTTAAATTATATATCTTACCATGTAGCATAAGATTTAATATATTCAAAACAAATATTGCAACAAGTATATCGATCAAACACAATAATAAGAAGTATTATAATCATAGCACACGGACTTCAAATTAATTACATATGATTTGACGTTTATTTATACTAAACACAAAGTGTAAGGTGTTCTTAGACAGTGTAATGAAAACATGAAATTCATTAAAATTGTTTACGTTATTAAATATCGTGATATCATAGAAACATTACGGCTAATTCACTTCTCTATTTGCCGTGCTAGAAAAGTACAAGTTTAACTTCTGTTCGTGCCCTTCTGTCCAATTAGCCATCAACAGATTTGTGTTCACGAAATCTTCATCTGGTTTTTATGCCATTCTTTCTTCTTCTTTTTCTTGGTACTTCAAGATGATAAAACTTCTGTATCTAGGTGGATACACAGTATCAGCTACCCAAGTGTTAGGATTCTGCACCAATCTTTCTTAGCTGGAATTCAGCCCGCCACCATATGCCCCCGAATTTCATATGTTTCTATAGCCCAACTGTATCAGGCTTGTAATAATCAGAGCCCAACGATTACATTATCATTGACATTCTTTTTTTTCGAATACAGCCGATTGCCATGTGTGAACAAGGTATTACCTCATTAAGGTTGAAATTCTACCACACAACATACTTTCCGCTCGAGCAACAATATAATCTTCTATCCATTTTCATCAACTGCAGAAATAAACTCAGTATGATGGAAACAACTCTTGCTACATAAAATTTGTAAAAATAACTTTAAAAACCAAATCATCGTTAAAAAAGCATAATGATACACAGAATTAGATAAATATAATATAAAGATATATAATGTACATTACCTCCATTTTGACTTTTAAGCGCCGTTTAATAATCACAATCCTCAATTTTCTACCCAATGATGTCCTTTGTGATTGGGAGGGTGGGGCTAACTTCTCTGTTTTTGCCAATGCCAAGATCCAAAAATGAATTCCTGTACTAACCTCTTCCAAGAATTCTAATCATAGCTTAATTGGCGTGCTTCAACAGCCAACCATTGATACATTCGTGCAATGTTTGAAAGGTCAATCATTCTCACTCTGTTTACTGTTCTTTGCCAATGAAACTCTTGACACTTTCGTAACCTGAATATTCCAAATGTGGGTACTCCTAACCCTGTGATAAATTCTTATCAACCTCGTAGCATTTCAACTTATCAAATCTCTATATCATATTGCCTTGAGCCATAGAGTAGCATAGATCACGTATGGCATTTCGCCCTCCTTGATAGTTTCACATACATTCGCTCCAAAAGATGCCAGATGCATGCAATGAGTAGGCTACATCGGGAGAACACAATCCTTACACTCTTCAGATACTCTCATTTAGCATCTGAAACAACACACATATCTTTATTTTAATAAAAAACAGAAACGGAAGAGGGGGGAAAATAGGAGAGAACAGTATGGTTGAAAGATACTTAAATGGAGGATGGAAAAAGAAAACCAAAACCCGCTAAACCCAAACGTCAAAAAGAAAACCCCAAAAAAAACCCAACAACCGAACCCTCCCCATCAAAAACCAAACCTCCCACAACCACGCAGACAAACAAAACCACCAACACAACGTAAAAAAAAGCTCTAAGAGTGAGCACATCCTTCTCCTCCCCACTTCCGCCCAAACGGCCCCAACCCAGCCCGGACCAAAAAACATACAAAACGATACAACATGCACACCAAATCCTCCCCATATTGAAATAACACGCTTACTCCCACCCCCTCGAAACCCCTACACCCCCTACACACTCCACACCAGCTACATCCAACCGACAATCCCTTCTCCATCAAACCCCCGACATCCTTACCATCCACACCTCCACTAAAAACAAGCGTTGCCACAAAAACTAAACTCACTCCAAGGGTGCGCCTTACGCACCGGACTGCCCCGATCAGCGACCAAAGCCGATTCTGGACCTTCTGTACAAGGTAAAACAGAGGAAATCCACATCGCTCAGAACTTAGAGAGCGAATCCTCCCTAGGAAGCTCCCCTAGCAGCACACGATCCAGCGCAACAAGAGACCGCGATTCCGCTATTGACGCAAATCCGAATCAGGAGCGCACAACAACGGCGGAAACGCCGACCCCAAAATCTAGCACACAAAGCCTAGGGTACGGTTCCTGCTCAGTCCTCGAACCAAATAAATCTCCAACCACGTTATTATCACTCTGTTTATCGCCAAAGGCAGTTTGAAATGTTCGAAAACCATGTCCACGAACAATAATGTTCGGTGTCAACAAAACATATGCCAATGGAAATATGCAACCTGATTACACACACATATATTATTGATACCTTAATATATAAAAAGACATCATTCTATAAATAAAAAATTACCTGCGCCATCAAGTGGGGCTGCTGTGAACAAATGTCCCTTTGAGCTCCACTCAGAGTGCCACCCATCCACAACAACTACTGGTCGGACAGGATTTTAAATTCCATAATGAATGGTTTAAGGAATAAATCAAGATACATAAATTCATCACTCTTCAGTTTATGCATTTTAGATAAGAATCTGGAAACACAATTTTCTAACATGGAGTTTATCGCGGCATCCGTTATATCCTGCAGATGGTATTCCCCTAATCATGGCGAGTGAACGTCTTTAGCACGCCATGCTTGATGCGTAAGATTTTCAAACACCAATCTATATTCTCTAATATCATAATATATTCCCTTGGTGTTATAAATTCGTTATAATTGACCAATTTTTTAGCTGTCACTCCACTTACAAATCACCAATGTTGCCTGGACTTTGGCTAAACCCCTCCCTCATCGAACACGTATGTTCACTATTGAAATTTCTAACACGAATATATCAGTTTTTCCTGACGACGCCTCATGTCCAACCACATTTGTCGAACAGCATACCAACACATAGCTCGTACATTTTTTTAAGGCATATAAACACATATCAAATGCTCATATATAATAATTCAACAGTAATGTTTAAAGTAATCAAACAATGAACACACAAAAAAAGTATCAACCAATTTTAAGAAAAGTATCAAAATTAATGAAAATTATCCACTATGGTGTGACTGTGTTTTTTTTTAAATGATACAGTCCTTACTATATCAGTGTGTACTGTCAAGTATCAAATATAGTTATTTCAATGTATCAAAACACAAATTTCTGAAATGATGATACATTAGATTATAAATAAACATATGAAACATTGCAGGTTTTCATACGAACACAGTAAGTTTCATGTACTAATTTAATTATTAAAATAAACATGAATACATTTAAAATATTCAAAAACACTGTATACCTTTGTTGATCAGACCTCTTTACTTTGACAATTTGACGTTGTTACTTTATCTTAGATTTCGTCCATCACTCTACAAGTGTTGCTTTATCCTTTGTATATCTGACTGCTCTTCAATCAACAATAATCTTGAATTGATTTATAACATTTGCAACTCCAACTTCTGCATTTTATGTGACTCAAAATAAGCTATTTTCAACTATTGCCAAACTGTGTATAATTTGTTTGTGGCATTCTACACACGTTATTTTCCATCGTCCATCAAAAAAGTTATGACAGTACCACTATTCTTCTCCAATTGTTGCATATACATAATGGATATATTGAATCCAGGCTCGTTCTTTTTCTAGTTCAAAAATATAGTTTAAACACTCATATCGTTCTTAAAGTTTCATCGGACAGGGAGAGTTACCTCTACAAGTATCGAATTTCAATTTCTTTCCTTGATACATCAATAATCCAAACTCGGCCGCCAATTGTACTGCTGCTTGAGGATTGAAAAATGGAAAATTGAATCTCCAACACGATTCCATCAATTTTGTACTTTCATTACTGCAATTCGTTCACCAAATTCTGGAATGTCTCATCAAAATCGAAGTAAGTATCATCTTCAAAAAACCCCCCACTTCAACAACACAACAAATCGGTTAGCTCCCAAATTTTAACAGGATGTTTAAAAAAAAACAAAATATTTCAAAAAACTGATACAATTTTTGATTTCAAAATTGAAATTAAATATCCAATTTAACGTGCTGATTAATGGATCTGTACCATAAATTAAGCGGTGTGTTTTAGTAACACATTAAATTTAACGTTTTTATCCAATATTTTTCTAACAGTTTGAAGTTACATGATCATTTTACCAGTATCACTACATTCAAAGATCACGCTCAGTAAGTTAAGGGATTTTTTGTAATACTAAAACTTGTCGGGACAGAATGTAATACACTATGGGATTCCTTAAATTTTTACTTAAATAATCTAGTAGCATAAAAGAGAAGATGAATTTGGGCCCTTTTTGGGCCAAACTCATTGTTGATTTGGGCTCTTGGCTCAATTGCCGTTTTTTTATACCTCTGATGTATATAATTGTGTATTGAATGTATACAACCCATTTTTCTTCTTTCAGGGAATTGTTTCAGCTTCCGATTTATTGAAATGGCGAATTTAACTCGATAATGCTAAATTCGGGACTCCATGGAACATCCGAAATGCAAAGGGAAAGAGATTGAAGGGAGTCCAATTGACTCAAACCAAGGGGTTTCCTGAAAGACAAGATAATATGGATCACTTGCAAGAAAAATAATGCAAACTGCTTAGTGTTAAATTATAAAACTATACTCTAGTGAGTTTAACCAACTTGAATGAATGTTTGAGACAAAATATAGGTAAAACCAAAGCTTAAACTCACGACACGTTAACGTTCACATTCTTCATAGCAAGTTTTCATACGACTAACGACCTCCATTCTTAAAGTAATCGCCCAAATCAAATCAGAATACAACAGACAAGTAGTATCAGATCACTTGAACGGAATCAAATTTTTAAGTAACACTACAGTTATATGAATATATATGTAAATTTCTATAAGTGTGATGAGGAGGACGACCAACGGTATAATTGTAAATATGCTTATTATTCAAAGGTAATATGGTGATTATGTAATAGTGACTTTTTACGCAAACTCCTACGCCTCTTTCATTTCACGGATGCATACAAAGAGATTAAAGATGACTCAAACAAATGAATCAGCAAATTGACGGATCTTTCCTAAACCTCCTCCTCTTTTAAATGAAAGATTATTGAAGGTTGAAGCCAATGCAAGAGAAAATTAGATTTCATCATCAACATGTTATTGCTTTGTAAGATTTAAATCATGCACACGTTATTTATTATTTGTCATGTTTTTATTATTTTCAATCACTTTTGGATGAATTGAACTCAAAAATTAGGCGTATATATCTACTTCTGTTTCAGTACACTATGATATAGTAGTTGTTTTCTTTTGGGGAGATGTATGTCTTCATCTACAGTACTTCCTTTGGATTGTTGTTTTTGAAAAACATACCAAGCCCTCATTTACTAATTAAAAGTGGCAAAACCCTTTAAATTCAGATATGACTAAGCATTATTCGGTCAGGAAAAAATGGGTTAATAGTTTGTACAGGGAAATCTGTAGGGACTTATGAACTTTAAACCTAAATATGTGGTCTTCTCTTGATGCTAATAAAGCATGGAAGTGTTGAATCCATCCCATTTTTTAGTCAACTTTAACTATTCAATTGGTACAAGCAATTGTTAAAACGGAAAGGAATAGTATTGGAGGAAAAATAAAGATTTGGTAGTTGGCAAATTGTTAAGATTTGAACCATTCTTGACTGTGCTATGTTTAACATCTGTCATTAGTGACATAGACACGGTTTTATCTTTCTATAAAAAAACAGCATTTCTTGCTCATTTGTAAGAATACACCAAGTTAGAGAGAAAAACCATTTTGGACAGCAAAGTGAGTTAATTCATAGAATATACAAGGAAAATAGACTGTGAAGAAAATAGAGTTTGTGAGCGATATTTTAGGTTAAAGACGGAAACCAAAAGAGTGTTTGTTCCTTTTGCGTGTGTAGTAGGTCACTTAGAGGATTGATTCGTGGACTTAGGATTGTATTCGTGACTACACAGTGTAAAATTACGTACTATGTATATCAATTGCTCCTCTAGTCCGTGGTTTTTTCCTTTATTCCAAGATTTCCACGTAAACTTCTTGGTTGTCGTGATATTCTCAATTTTTATTTCATTATTTTACCATATATATTGTGGTTGTTTCCGCGTTTCCCAACAAACTGGTTTATCAGAGCAAAGGTTTTATCTGAGTTCTGCTCTGTGGTTGCCCAGCACAGTCTGAACTTCCACATCAACAAAAGATTACTTTGATTTGCGAGATAACATATTTTTTGGGGAAAACAATGGAGCCAAAACACACGTTAGAATGGTTACTTTGAATGGTGTTAATTATGCCATTTGAAGGGAAAAAAATGGAAAGATCTGCTTATGTTAAGATTTTTTACAAAAACCAGTACTTATCACTGAAGCAGATAATAAAACAGATGAAGAGTGAAAACTTGTCTGCATAACGGTCTGTAGCCGATTCATTAGGCAATGGGTCGACGATAAGTGTGAGCCATATTTCTGGGAAACACATGCTCGAAACCTATGGGGAGCATCTTGCATTTGAAAGTTGTATGCTCGAAAGACTGGGCAACAACAAAAGGTTCTTAAATAAAAAAGTAATGTGAGTTGAAGTATCATGATGGTTCTCCGATGACAGGACCATCTGAATATTTTCAGGGGATAATGAACCAATTAGGTCTGCTATGGGCTTCAAATTTGATGAAGAAATTCAAGGGCTTGCTTCTACTTGGTTCCCTACCAGATTCATGGCGAAACATTTTTAACGTCATTGTCAAATTCTGCTCTGCGATGGTGTGATCTTAGATTCGCCAAGGAGTAGTGTCTTGAACGAAGAGATGAGAAGAAAAAAACTCAAGGTCCTATTCGTCGGATGTCCTGATAACTGGCCCCAGGGGGAGAAATAAAACTCGTGGTTCTCAGCATAGAGAACAAAAAGGAGCAAATCCGAAGGTTAGACTTAAGGGATATGAGTGTATCATTGCTGTCATGGAAGGGCAAACAAAGAAGTTCATGCAAGGAAGTTGAAGAGGGAGAGACAAAAACAAAGGGAAACTAAAGAAGATGTCAATGAAATTGCCTAGACACAGTTCACGCACCGAAAGATCTTGTACCGTTCTTGATGCAAACATGATCAATATTGCTTGCTGATGAGGCAAGCGGGTTGTGGACAGGTGCCGCCATCTAATGTGACATCAAGGAAGGATTTTTTCTCTTCCTACACTCGTGGTGATTGGAACCTGAGTATGGTTAATGAGACTTCTGCTAGGTGGTTGTGGTATTGGTACATTTTTTAGAAAACAGTGTTGGAACTAATTAGTTTGAACAATGTGAAACATGCTCCTGATGTTCGTCTGACACCTAATTTCTGTGGTTGTTGTTTTTTTAGAGATGAAGGATGTTGATACCAACGGTGTGGAAAATGGAGCTCATTAAGGGTCCTTGGTTTGGGCCGTGGTGATACCCAAACTGTCGTGCGTTCTATACTGGGACTACGACCTCTTCTTGTGTTGATCTGCGTGAATGAATGCGGTTGAGAGCGATTAGCTCTTCAACATATGGCATAAGAGGCTTAGCCACATTAGCCCGAGAAAGAACTTAATTTCTAGCCAAGAAAGAAGGAAATTAATTGTCAAATTCCCAACGTTGCTAAATTAGAAAAATGTGATGAGCAATGCTTGGCTGGGTCAACAAAATAGGTTCCTTAAGGTCCTACCCTCCTTCGAGGAAAGACAGAGTTGTTGAGTTAGTGCACTCGATTATGTGGTCCAATGAAGACAAAGACATTGGGTGGTTGCACTTTACTTTGTCACATTCATTGATGATTGCTCGAGGAAAACTTGGGTATATGCTTGAAGACTAAAGACGAAGTGTTAGGTTGTAATTTAAGAGTTTCAGGCTCAGTTAGGTTGTGAAGAGAAAGGAAACGGGAAGAAAGAAGTAAATAGATTCCTACTGATAATGGTGAATATTTGTGGACCATTTGGATGAACACTGCAAGTATCAAGGGTATTAGACACCAGAAGATTCCGCCCAAGACTCCTCAACTTAATGGTTTGGCTGAGAGGATGAGAGGACCTTATGGAAAGATTTAGTTTTGCTTTCTGAAGCAAAGTTGGAAAATCATTTTGGGGAGGCTTTATTGACCCGTTGCACATGTTATTAATCTATCTTCGTTGTTGCTTTGCAAAGGAAGTACCAAATAGTGTTTTGTATGGAAAGGAGTTTCCTAGACCATTTTGAGAGTATTATTTGGTTGCAAAGATTTAAAATTGCCGAAGTGGAGAGGTCAAGGTTAGATGCCAAGACAAGGCATTGCATACATTGGATATGGCCTTAGATGAATTTGGTACAGGCTATATGATCCAATTTGAAAGAAAACTTGTGGAAGTCGTGATATTGATTTCATTGGAGATCAACCAATTGAAGATATTGACAAAGCGGAGAAGGTAGAATCTTCAAGTTTTGATGTTTATAGTTCATCATGATGAAGTTCCTCACACAGTGTGCATGCTTGTTGGGTTTGAAACCCGTGGTGCGCCCAGAATCATGTATCGAATCAACATGTTGATTTTGATAATAACAATGATCTTGTTAGTGATGATCCGTTGCTCATTGAAGTTGTGGACGAACGAATCAAAATTCCGATTTGGAGGCACAGACAGCGGTTTCTTTCTCCGTTATTCACCCAATAGATGTGTTACATACTAACGGGGAGACATGAATGTTATGAGGAAGGCCATGGAAGACGAGCACAAGAATCAATGGATTGAAGCCATATGAAAGACGAGTGATGAAAGTTTGATGAGAAACCACACTATGAGTTGGTATTTTAAATTGCCAGAGGCATGAGAGGCTTGAAGAACAAGGGTGTCAAAGTTTTTAAAGTGAAGAAGAACACAACTTGAAGCCCAGGTACAAAGGCTAGATTGGTTGTTAAGGGATTCGGTCAAAGGAAGGTATTGACTTTGACGCCGAATATTTTCTCCTATTGTGAAATGAAATGTCCTCGATTCGCACAGTGCTAGGTTTGCGCTAGTCTAATTTAGAAAATTGAGCAGGAGAATGGATGTTGAAGACGACTTTCCTTCACGGGTGACCTAGAAGAAGAGATTTATAGGAACAACTAAAGGGCGTCAAAGTAGATGGTAAAGAAAATTTGTTGCAAACTTAAAAGAGTCTCTAGGTAGCTATGGGCCCCTTAAAACAAAGCTCCCAGACAGTGGTACACACGTTTGAATCTGTTATGGTGGTAGAAGGCTATTAAGAAACATGTTCAGATCATTGCGTATTTGTACAAAATTTTCTTACAAAATTTTATAATCTTTTGTTGTATGTGGAGATATGTTTGATTGTGGGCAAGCATACTTCCAAGAGTGAGGAGCTGAGAATAGGAGCTATGAAGAAAGAAAGGAGACAAGAGTTGTGTAAGTCTTTTTCTATGAAAGGACTTGGGGTTCATGCCAAGAAAAATTTTGGGCATTAGGAATTCTCGTTAGAGATAAAAGGAAAGTTTTATTTTGGCCCCCAGAAAAAGAAGTAAGAAGTTAGTACATTGACACGCGTATTGGCGTGGTTCAATATGAAGAATGTGAAGCCGTAGTATACCTCTTGTGGTCATATGAAGTTGAGCAAGAAGATGTGTCCTCAGCTAGGGGCGGAAGGAGGAAAAGAGAACATGGCCAAAGTTCCATATTCCTCCGTTGCGAAAAGTCTAATGTTGCAAATGTGTGCACTAGACCTGATATTGACTCACGCAGTTCGGTGGTTGTCAGTAATTTCTTCGAAAAATCCGGGAAGGGAAAGGGAACAGAGCATTGGGAAGACTGTGTGAAATGGAGTATTAAGGTATCTTAGAGGAAGCTCAGATGAAATGCTTGTGTTTTGAGAGCATCAAATCCAATCTTAAAGGCTATCAGATTCTGATATGGCAGGGTGACTTGATAACAGAAAATCCACTACTGGATATTTGGTACTTTTTCAGGGGAAGCTAGCTATATCATGGCAGTCAAAGTTGCAGGAATGTGTTTTGGCACTATCTACAACTGAAGCTGAGTATATTGCGAAGCCTGCAAGGATAGGATATGGCTTAAAAGCGATTTTCAAAGAGCTTGGTTGAATCAGATGGAGTATATTGTCTATTGTGACATCCGAGTGCAATAGACTTGGCAAGAAACTCCAGTACATGGCAAGAACAAAACAAGATGGACGTCATGTATATAGATTCGTTGGAAGAAAGTGGACAAGAATCATTCACGCAAAAAGATTCACACAAGGGAAAGTCCTGCAGATTGCTACCAAAGATGTACTGAGAGACAAGTTCGAGTATGCAAAGAATATTGGGGTAGGAACTCTCTCTAAAGAAGTTGAAGATACCTTCATTCCAATAAGGGACTGGAGGGGGAGATTTATTGAATAAATCCCTTTTTTAGTCAACTTTAGCTATTCACTTGTACAAGCAATTGTTAAAAAATAAAAGGAATAGTAATTGGAGTGGAAAATAAAAAGATTTGGTAGTTGGCAAAATTGGTACTAGATTTGCAACCATTCTGACTTTGCTATGTTTACTATGTAATTAGTTGACATGACATGGTTTTATCCTTCTATAAAAGGCCTTCTGCTCATTGTAGACTACACCAATTAGGAGAGAAAAAACCATTTTGAGAGCAAAAGTGCAGTATTCCGATTCCATAGGACCTATACAAGGGAAAATAGTCTGTGAAGAAAATTAAGAGGTGAGCGATATTTTAGTAAGACGGAAACCAAAAGAGTGTTTTCCTTTTGAGGTGTTGTAGTAGTCACTTTTTGAGTATTGTAATTACGTGAACTACACAGTGTAAATTCCTTCATAGTAATTCAATTGCCTCTTAGTTCTGTGGGTTTTTTCCCTTATTAAGAAGTGGTTTTCACGTAAAATTCTGGTGTCGTTTTTTTTTTTGCCATTATTTCCATTACTTTTACCATATATATTTTTGTGCTTGTCCGCGTTTTCCCAACAGGAAGATGGTATATATTATTTATCTTTGAAGATTTGTAAGATAGGAATCTCTATCATCAACTTTAAAATGATGGATTATAACATGTCATACTTTTTTACGTATGTCACCTTTCGAATTTCAAGAGTCAAACAAGTATATCATTTGACTGTAAATTTTTCATAAATCTTTTAAACATTTTAAATTATCAATTATTGTGGCTCACTCATAGTAAATTTTACTATGTAGTTTATAAATTTCATTTCAAAAAGATTGAAGATTTCATGCGTACATTTACGTTCAAACTTAAACTATATAACTCTTAAAACATAAAAGGCGTCACATAAATTAGGACAAAAGTATTTTATAATTGTGAAGAATAAGCATATCTTGAAATATACATTTGCTAAATTGTTGTTTTCTTGTAGAAAAAATGAGTATATTATTGTCACCGCATAATTAATCTTTCTAATTGATGTAAAAATGGCCTTTAGATGGAGTCATATTTTTACAATTGTGAAGAATAAGCATATGGTTGAATATGCATTTGGCACAAAATACCATGTATTTATAGTAGAACTAAAGAAACATTTTCTAGTCACAAAGCTCTACCAGTTAAGGCTATAGAGGATGGACAGGAAGAAGGAAGAGAATTAGGTCATATAATTTTCATTCACTCTTTCTGAATCTTTTTTATTAGGAAAACTATATAGACCAATAATAAATGAACTCCAACTTCACTAATGTCCAATCAAATATTGTTATGTTAGAAGTTTGAACTGATATAGATCTTGATATTAATGTTAATAGTATGAATTGAAAGTTCACTGTTCGATTGAAACGCTAAGGTAAGTTCTGATATCCAATTTCATAGGTAGTTTATTGTAATTTTGTAGTAAGTTGTTTTAAGTTTTGAATTGGATTCTCTCTTTAATCAATCAAATTCTAACTATTCAATAAACACTTTTTCACTTCTCTGCCACATCAAACACTTAATAACAATGTTTTAACTTTGTCTTAAAAGTTAGATTTACAACCCAAAGATAACCACCATTATTATGGTGAATTGGAAGATGATTGGGCTGCTAGTAAGCTTTAACATAGATGGAAGATAAGCTTAACACATTTGAAGGTGAATAGTTTCTCATGATTCTTATTGAAAAGTGGATTATGAGATATATTATTAAGCAATATGCAAACAATGCATATATCATATCATTTATGTGTCTTGTTTTAGTTTCGAATTTTTATCCTCTTTTAGAATTTTTGGTGATAAGGTAGTTTTGAAAATAGTATTTCTATTTCTCCATATTACTATTTATTGTTTTTTCTTCTATTTTTTTAAAAATTTTTATTTTGGGTTGGATATCCGAACATAAGAGATGATGCTCCTGATTTTGTTATAGTGAGAGTATTAAAGTAAAATCGTCTTTATGATATCCAATGGTCGAGGTAGGATCCATCTTCGACTTCAAAACCGATTGTTTAGAAACCCCTAAAAGGGGGAGAAGTGGAGTTATCGGTGACTCCGATAAGGGCTTTAGGTCGAAATATATGGGTGACATCATTGTTGAAAGTTAAAAAAAATTATGGGAGTTTTTAGAAAGCAAAGGAAAAAGTGTAGAATGATTTTTTTATCTTTTCTTTTTCTTTCAACATATCATATTGTTGATTTTTTTCTTCAAATTTTATCATCTTTCGGGGTTTTGATGTTCAATGTATCTAGTTTTTTTTTCTTGAATAAATATATGTTGTCTTTGTTAATTTTAACATTATGATACTGATACTCTCAAACTTACTTCTCAAATAAGAAGTAAAGCGGTCAAGTCAAGTAAATAACCCAACTAGTGAGGTTGGGGATCGTTCCACGAGGAGGAAAATAGTCTAGACTTAACTTCAAACCGTATTAATATGTTTGGTCATTGACGTCCTTGGAAATAGAGTAAAAAATTAATAAGGGGGGTTTGTGGTTTGTAGTTCTAAATGAGTGAAAATAATACGAACTTGAAAGAGACACTTAACAGCTTTGATAGTTGCGGATTGTACTCATAATCAATCAGTACCTAGGGTTTACGTGGTCCCCACAGGTTCATAACTGATAATTTATAACTTTAACAATTCCTTGTGATATATGCATGCAAAGATAACGTTATGTATTCTAAATCCTTGGTCCGGATCCTAGAAAATCTCACTCCGCACCTGGTCAGGTTACTGTGTTGTTGCTATCCTAACCACTATCCTTACCTCATATTAAGCATCGTATTCGATATTGACTGAGTTATTACCTGCTTACCAATCAATACTCCGCCTATTAGATAAAGGGGTGACAATAAATCTAATGTTAATTTTTTTTTTTAAAAATTTTCTTCCTATTAGCTACCTCTTGGTGCGACAAAGTAGCATTAAGCGATTTCTAACGTTGCCATCGTTTTTTAAAAAGACTTCTAAGCGAAAGAATATTAATACAAGCAAGACACTATTTAGAATTGTATTTCAGTTAGTTAGGTTTTATCTCATTGATGGCCTATGGTTCCCACAACCCTATTTATGGAGTTTACAATATTCAAATTTATTTAAATAGAGTTCTGTACTTACTCAACGAGAAGAGTTAAAATCCAAAAGTTTGCTTGATTAATCACCAAAAAAATCAGTTGCAAGAATCTCAAGTAATCAATAATCTCATAAAAAGTCTAATGATTATCAAGATCTCACAATACAATGTGTACCCAATAAGTGTAATATATCTAAGAGTCTCCCCACAAAAAACAGGTTTTTTCAAACATTTTTAGAAAATAAAAACCTAATTAAACAAGACTTATTTGATGGGAAAATCTTGCTTAAAAACGGCGGCTGGGTCGACGGACCTCGAGACGGATCGTCACGGTCACGAGGGACCGTAAATAGACTCCGTCGTCCCATACTTATGCAATTTCGGCTTCTCTTCTTCATACCTCGACGGGCAAGTTATGACGGACCCGTCATTAGCAAAACGGTCAGTCGGGATCTTGTTCCAAACACTTTATACTCTTGGAATGTAGGGGTAATGGATTACTTCTCTGAACTTCATGACAACCTGCAGGACGGGACCGTATAGACACGACGGCAACGTCACAAGCTTCGTAACCCCACACTGGTCAGACTTCCCAATCTGCTTCAGCAGTTGCACTTACGCTGCCACCTAAGGACCGCACAAGCACAACCGACCGTCGTAAGCCCGTAGGTGGTCTCTTCGGATTTATTCGCCTCAAATCTCCGGCATTCAAGCTTTTGGACAGATTTCCTGCAAATAAAAGAAACTCATAAAAAATAGCAACAAAAAGGCTTTTGGGGGACACACTAAACTAAGGAAAGAAAGTATTAATAAGACCGTGAAACCACGGTATATCAACACCCTTAAACTAAATCGTTGTTTGTCTCAAGCGATCGCACTATGACTCTCAATACAAAATCTTTGTCAATAGTTATCCATGTTTTATCCTTTGCCAATCATTGGCTATCATCCCATTAATCTCATCAATCTATGCTGCTATCACTATTAGGCTTGAATTATTAGGATCAGAACATTCCACAGACTGTCACGATGCACTAATCCAACTATCCGTCTTCAATTTCCTCACCGATGGGTGCTACCAATTCCGGTATTGCAAACTAGTGTCCTCACTTTAAAACTAATCCTCATTTTTGACAAAATGATTTTGGTTTGAGTATAAGGATTACTTTTAAATACCGCTATCAGAAAACAAAGATCGCACTCATTATACATATGCCATAAGATTGCCTTATTTTGCACATGCCTTATTAAGTTCGCTATACAACCTCGGATACGATAGGACTTTTTTAGCTAGAACAGAGGCCCTCAGGGTTAGGTAGGGTATATTTTAGGTTATATTTTAGTGACTTTTTCCCTCCTTGACATATCGGCCTAAACCTTCCACTTCTATGCATTTATTCGCCAGTTTCTCATATTCTTTCACCTGCTATTTTCTCTTCTTTCTTCATTTGTTGTGACGTGACTTCTTCCTTTTCTTGCTTGTATGCTGTGTATATTTTTCTTTTCTTTACTATCTTTCAATTAATTCTTGAGTCACGTTTTACTTTTGTTCTTTCTTTTCTTGTTCTTTCAAAAAAAAACAAAAACAACTTCCAGAGCCATTCCTCATAATCAGCCACCCTCATATCATGGCTTTGCCATGAGTAAAGGTACACAATACCCAAAAGTTGGGTCAGGGCCAAACGAAGTGTTGTTTTTAAGGTATTAGCCACCCTCAACGTATGCTTTTGCATCAGCTGAGGCTGCCCGATGTCCAAGGAGGGACCAGGGCCAACACCTTTATCCCAGAAAAGACAGGGGGGTGGAGGAAAGGAAAATGTTAATTTAAGCTCAAATCATTTGGATCAAAAAGAAGGATAAATAAATTCATTTGGTTTTCTTTTATTTAGGATAAAAAATGGGGATATTGAATAATGGGCCTATGATCCTTTACTAATTGTCTATTACATCTCTTTTAGAACCAGGCAAGTTTCCTAGATCAGTACAAATAGTGTGGACTATTCAATCTTCCTCCACACCTCACTTGACATTCACACTCTATCTGAGATTACAGACACATGGTCGAATTTTAGACTTACTTAAGGTCATGCAGTGGCGCGGTGTACCCTTATGTAATGCTTAGAGCCAAACCATTTATATCAATCTATGCCTAGTCATGCATCATGTTCCATTTTATCAAGATATCATTTTAGCCACATGCTCCAGAATTAAACTATGTAACACAAGATATAGTGACATTGCGGTTCAAACCAAAAAAATAAATCATCTTCTTGGGGAAAAGAAAACACAGGCAAGGAAAAAAACCCCCAAAAGGAGGATAGGAATTGGGCTACTCAAGACTTCACCCTAGCACTCACTTTTCCTTTTACCCCACCCTCAACAAAAGAAATGCAATAGTCCCCAATGACCCCTAAAAAAATTTTGAAGACAAGAGGTAGGTGAAGCAAAAACCTGGGAGCGCAAAGGGCGATAATCAGCACGGACCGTTGTGTGTGATTATGACGGTCATCGTCGCTCTCAGTCGTGGGGACCCACCTTAAAAAAAATGGAGACCTTTAAGAGAGGGGCTCTGACAGTCATGACGATTATGCAGGACGGACCGTCGAGATACGACGGGTTCTGTGTAGATGTCCGTTGGAGGACACTTAGAAAATTGTGAGGAGAGACCCTTTGGAATAGGGTTCTCTGACAACCAGACGGTTGTGCAGGACGGACTGTGAACGGGGGGTGGGAGGGAACGACGGTCCGTCGCATGTGTCCGTTCGTGATATGACGTTGCAGAGTGATTTTCTGCAGCAATTCCTGGTGATGTGCCGCAATTTAAAACCCATTAGTAGAAAAGGCTACCGTTACTAGAAAAAAAAACTATAAGTATTCGGGTTGCCTCCTAACAACGCGCCTGATTAACGTCGCGAAACGACTGAGGACACTTGATTACTTGCATTCATCAAGATGGTATGCTCTTTCATTTCATTCACCGAGCAGTTGCCAAAAATAGAGTCCTTATGCGTTCTCTATTTACCTAAAAACCACCACTCCCTCCTTGCGCTTTAAATACACCCCCACCACTGCTCATGAGGGTATACTTGGGTAATCAAGTAAGGGCCAGGTCCGTTTGCGACTTGAGCTTGCCCGGAGACAAGGCGACCCAGATGTCTAAAAGCACTAAAGTTTCAACATAAACTCTTGTTTTGCACTTTTTTGTTTCAGTATCCTTTTTGCTTCGACTTGTCTTGTGGGATTCTATGGCGGATACCGATTGGGCTCACCCACTCTGCCTCATGGTCCTCCCACGTTGAAGGCCGATTCTTCATGTTCAACGAAAGTTCATGCTGCCCCTTTCCATATCAAAATAAGGCTCTACTTGTAGAAAGGATGGCCATCCAAAGAAGAATAGGGACTTCAAAATCCGACTTCCACAATCTAAGAATAACAAATCTCTGCGGAAAATATTGAATTACTCTACTTTTACTTAGCACATCATGGAGTATCCCTATAGGCCTTTCATTGTTCGATCAGCCTATCAGTAGCGACACCTGCAGTGGGGTTTGGATCACCAAACCCAACTTCTTGTAAGATCGAGGTGAGGGGCCATGAGATTTATTCTGGCCCCCAGATCACCATAATGCTTTAGCAAAATGCTAAGACCCAACTGTAAAGGAATAGTGAAAGCACCCGGATCTCTCTTTTTTGTTACGAGGGTATTTAGCAATAGATACAAGGCTGCCGTCTATCATCATGCCTCAAAAGTTGCAGATCTTTCTTTGGGACCAAATCTTCATAAATTGGCAATAACCGGGGCCATTTGTTCTAGAAAGCTTCTACCAAACCGGTGGGACATTGATAGAGAGCTGCTTCAGCAATGTTATAAAACGCCGCCCGATATTCTACCATCCTCGGCATTTTTTCACTATCTCTAAGGGAAGGGGGGTGGTGGTGGTCTAGGCATGGGAATTACCTTCCATAGGGACCTTCTGCACTTTTCATTTGCTTCTTCTTCCTCGACACACCCTTTACCACCTTATTCATCATCCTTTCTAACATTTCCTCATTAGACAGCATAGGCGGGTCCAATGGTTCTGGCTTCCCACCCCGAGTAGAATAGTGATTGCCATACAGTGCGCCCTCATTTTTTGGTGGGATTTTGGAGGAGTGTGCTAGGAAGAGTGCCCTGTTGCCGTGGTTCAATGTCGAGATAAATTGGACCATTTGCAATTTGATCTGTTTAATCGATATGCATGTGTATCAACTTTTTACCCCAATATAGCTTAAATCACCCTTAACTCTTTGTAATGTGCTCATACTACCTCGAACACCTCATCTTTTGTTGCAAACCATATCCTCAAATCGCGCCATACTATCTCCACCATCCCTAAGAGTTAACTTCACGAATATTGAGGCGGAACATTAGGGTCCATTTCCTGTCGTTCAGTCCCATAGTTACCTGTTGAGTTGGTTGTGCGGATTGTAGGTTCCATCTCGGACATAAGAACCCTCACGATTGTAGAATATAAGTTCCGCCGACTTTGGTTCCATGACTTGACGCCAATTCCCTGATAGAGCCTTCGGGCACTTGGTCGGAAACCACCATACGTTCAGTCCAATTGTATAGGAATCCTCCTTATACTAACCACCTCATTTTGTGGGCGGTTGGTGTTTCGACAAGTAGATAGTAGTTGACGCATTTTCTTTGTTGCACCCCTGGGACATGTTGGTTAGCTTACCAACCCAAGCTCGGTTCTCATCTGCAGCCATTTCTTCCCGAATCTCATCTTTGGCCTGGTGGTTGTGGTGAGGGACTGCCACTGTGAAGGTGTTTTCTCCTTTTGTATCGACTTCCTAGTACCCCAGCTTGTTATCCGAGAGATTTTTCTTAATTTTTCAGCAATATCTAGCATAAGGCAATCCACATAAAGATTCAACATCTATGTGTCAACACCGCTTTATTATTATATCCTTCCCCGATAGCAATATTCCTTCAGTGAATCATTCATCTATACGGTTTGATGGAACACTTATCAAGAATGAGTGAATCTATCCAATGAGAACTACTAACTGACTATCCTGGTAGTGCCACAAAGTTGTTCACTATGTCTTTTGTGGTTTAGTTTCTTGGATGAGGACCGGATAGTAGCGTGCAGAAGCACATTCCGTAGTTGGTTGCCAAGTGAAGATTGAGTGTATGGGAGCTCGTGAACCACATAGCAACCTTTCCCGTCATGAGAGAGGAAACACTCTGCAGACCTATTACATCTAAATCCAAATCAAGGCCTCCCTACACAACTTTTACACACTGCCCTTACCTTAGCTTATTGGTCATTGGATCTCAGAAGGTAGGCCATGATGAAAAACAAAACTCTGGCAGAGTGAGCATTTGCATCAGGCAATCAGAGTTACCACAAAAGCGTGGCCTGTGGGTAGAGGAGGGCAAAACCAGTGGCCCATCGAGTCTGCATGTTATCATGTAGTTTCACCTCATGTAGTATGCCTGGGGGCCGTGGGAACGGAATTTTGTCCCTCTGTTGGTGTTCACCCCAGAGGCCATCGTGGGTGGTAACATTGACCATGAACACAACAGAGTTGGGATGTTCTGGTTCGAGATCTCATCATTTTTCCCAAGTTTCATTCATTAATGCGCAGTGTACGCTCTATTCTTGATCGTAGGGACATAAGATTATCTTCCTCTCCGTGTTTGTATTTGGCATAGAAGGAGGATGGATAGTTCTAAAAAAATCAAAAATAATAAAACAAAGTAAAATCAAGAAAATATAAAATAAAACTATTAGTAATAAGTTAAGTTACATCTAAAAGCTATATTCCCCGGCCTAGAGCGGCGCCAAATTTGATTGAACGCTAACGTTTTCTCAAAAGAAGTACAAGCGGGTCCGTGTAAACGTAAATAACCTCAAATTAGTGAGGTTGGGATCGTTCCCACGAGGAGTGGGGAAAATAGTCTAGCTTAATTCAACTGTTAGTACTATTATTTGGTCAATGACTTACCTTGCGAAAGCTAAAAACATAAAAAGGGGGGATTTTCTATTTCTAAATGAGTGAAAAATAAATAATCCGAACGGAAAGAGGCACTTAAAAATTTGATATTGGATTTTTAATCCACTTAATCAAAAGTAACTAGGGTTTTTTATCGTGTTTCCCCACAGGTCACTTCAACGTGATAATTCTTACTATAAGCAAAGTTATTTCTAATATCTTGATGCCAAACTGATAAGTTATGTTTATTTCTATAATCTTTGGTCCGGCAGGAGAAAATCTCACTCCGCACCTTGCGTCGGATATCGTGGTTTTGCATCTCTAACCTCTTGATCCCCTTACCGTCACTATTAGCATCGTATTTTGAGGTATTTACGAGTTATTACCTTCTGTCCAGGATGAATATAGCCTATTAGATAATTGTACACTAAATCTATGTTAATAATATCTTTTGTCGTCTATCTAATCTCCTGGTTCGGCAAAGTGCATAGTAAGTAGCATTACAGGCTAGTCTAACGTGGCCAGCCATTTAAAAGACTCTCAACGCGAAAGAATTATAATTTACATGACAAGACACTATTCTAAAATTGTATGTCAGTTAGGTTTTATCCTCATTCGTTTACCTAGGTGTTTTATCCTCCACAATCCTAGTTATGGGTTGAGTTACTCAGGTACATAAACACAACATTCAAATATATTAAAGAGGAGTCATGTACTTACTTCAATGATAAAGAGTTTAAAATCAAACCAGGTTTGCTTTATTAATCACCAAAAATCACTTGCTGCAAGAATCTCAAAGTAATCAATAATCTCACAAAAACAGTCTAATGATATCAAGAATCTCAATACACTGTTTACAATACGGATTTTTTAACAATCAAAAAAAGAGTCTCCCAACAAAAAACGAGGTTTTTGAACTGATTTATAAAAAATAAAAACTAATTAAACAAGGACTCTAGTGCTGGAAATCATACTAAAACGTTGGCGCGGTGGGCGACGGGACCTCGCGGATGGATCGTCACTGGTCATGAACGGACCGTCATGACATCCGTTGTCCATACTTATGGCAATTACTTCTGCTGCTCTTCTTCATTTACCCCTTGACGGCAAGTATGACGGAACCGCATAGGCACAACGGTTGCGAGGGGGTCTTTGTTCATAAAACACTTTAACTCGTGTGAAAATAGGGGTACTGGATTACTTCTCGGACTTCATATACGAACCATCATAGACCCGATCGGACCGTCACAAGCTTCGTAAACGGCCCACAATTGGTCAGACTTCGACATCTTCCATTCAGTCATCCTGAACTAAGTTGCCACCTACGGACGTCCACAAGCAAGACGGACCGTCATAAGCTCTTGTTTAGGCGCGTATTCTCTTTGCATTTCTTGCTCCAAATCTCGGCATTCAGTTGGTCAGATTCCTGCCAAAAATAAAAAGGAAAACTATATAAAAAATTAGCACAAAAAGGCTTTTGGACACACTAAACTTAAGGAAAAAAGTGTTAATAATACCGTGAAACCACGATATATCAGATACATTAGGTAAACTATCCGCGATTCGCTCGGTGGTGAACTACGTCAATAATCTACTTCTGAATATTGATAATATAAGTGTTTTCGAAAGGGTACATCCCTAAGATAACTTGTCATGAATATTTTATCCAAAGAAGAAATAAATGCTTTTTAGTCATAAAATGAAAAAGATTTGATTATAAGTGTTAATGAATTTTGTTACGAATTCTTCATTTTGTTCTATAGTTGTTCATCACTAAAGTCTTTAGAAAATATATGTAATTGTTCATGTCTTTTTGTCTTATATTTTTCATTAAAGTCAACATACCTCTGTATTCATCCGTCTGTAAGGTTTTTTTTCTCCTATTCAAGACCTCATACATACAAAATCTAAATATTATACATATTATAAAATAGCTATTGTACTTTGATAATGTTAATTAAAATATAGAAACATTAACATTTTCTTTGGTTTGTTCAATTCAATGATCTATAAACGTATGTACGCGCAACATAATGTTAATTAAATGATGTATGGAAGTTCCTTATTCACAAATCTACGAGTCGAATTGACCTACTTTGAAGACAAAAGACATTTGAGTTATTTCTGTTTCGACAATATGGTTTTTAATCTTAAAACTTATGTTTTGAATCTCGTTAATCTAAAGTTTATCAAGAGAATTATCTCTTCCTAATATTTTGTCACCTTCATGATATAGATTTCATTCCTAACTTTGAGGGTTTTAATTTTCATTGATTCTAACTCCAACATTTGAATCCTCCAAAATTTGTTTTTGATTAAGGTTGAGTACAAGATTTACTATTCCCACTAAATTTCTTTATTGTGTTGGATGCACGGATTTATTGAATGTCTCGATAAGATAGAAAGTTGAATAAGTCAAAATTCAAGGTAGTGTGGAACCACCATAGTTTTTGAACACTCAAAGTCCCTTCTTGGACAACCACTGAATCTTTTAGCCACTGAAAACTCTATACAGATCAAACTCATTTATTTTATAAGTTTAAGAATTCTAATCTACATGACACAATAGTCTAATGATTACATCAATCTCTTGATTACCATATATTTTCTTTTAACTTACTGATCAAAATCATAAACATAAACTAAAAAATTTAAAACATATACTCAAAAATAAACATTAATAAAATAAGTATAAATTAATGATTGTAAAAAACATATCAGGATGTGTAATAATAAAATAAAAAAAAAGGGAAAAACATGAGCTCACCTATGAATTTTGCATTCATTTATTTGCCCTTTATATGGGATTTTTGTGTAATGTTGTTATTCATTTCTAGTACGCGACGTTTTGTAAGGGAATAGCTCATCTGAGGACAGACCGATTCGTATTAACCAATGTGTGATAGAACAATCAATCGGAGTCAGGCAAGTCACCAACAGGAGCAAAGTACACGACTATTTATTGTGCAGAAGAAGAGAAGTTTTTTTTAAATTTGTGTTTTTTAAAATGACAGAAAATCCACCCTATTGTGTCTTATCAGAATGGTCCCAAAATTCTTTGAAAGTCATATTATTTCATTTTTATATTTATATTGGTTCACCTTATATTGTTTTTTCATTTGGTTTAAAAGTTTTGTTAAAGTTCTTCATATTAAGTCACAACTTTTCCATAAAGTTGAAACTCTTCATAAAAGTTTATTCTATCTTCTTTCGTGTTAAATGGTTGTTTTGCCAACATTCAAAAAAAACTCCTACTACTTGTTTCAATAAGGTCATATATCATGTTCGTTCATTAGATATTGTGTCATATCTTCTTCATAAAAGGGGTGAGGACTAGTATTTTGTGAAATAATATAGGTTTTTTTTTGTTTATAATATGTAGGATCTCTTTTTGGTTTTGTTGTTTTTTTTTTGCTTTTTTTTTTGTTTTTCTTTTTGTGGCGCACCAGAGACGGGCTAGAGTTCTCTTTATATAAAATATGATTTGCAATTCTCGTGCACCATGTTTAAATATTAGTTTTGATACATAACCTTAATTTATTGAAATTCAAATTAAGGATACTTGTGTCATAGTTATTGTTACTTCGGTCACACCTACATCTTTATTTCAGCAGCTCCACCTACTTTATATCTTTTAACTCAGGATACATACACTGAAACTTATTAAACTAGAAGGTTATATATATGTAGACATTATAAAATATCATTGTTGATACATGAAACACTTAACTACCTTTTTATTTCCACCTTACACAAATATTCTTAATCAACACTCACCCTTTAGGAGTATCTAACGAATTTTTTTTATTGAAAATAATTACATGTATAATGTATCTTTTATAAATTAGAGTATTCGCAAACAAAATAAGATAATAATAATGTATCATGCACTAACTTTTTAGGCATGATACATAAATTTTATTTTTTACTAAATGTAGCTTAACATATCTACCATTTTCGACTTTTTTGAATCTGTTATGATTTGAGAGATATTTGAGAGAAGAAAATTTAAAATTTGAGTTGTTTGAAGTTGTTGCGATTTGAGAGAGATTGACATCAAATTAATTTGCGTGATTTGAGGAAATGATATTTAATTTTACGTTTAATTTCATTTTTAATCTAAAGTTATCTAATGTATCAACTGTTGTGTATAAATGAAACAAATTTGAAAAAATAAAAAATTGGTAATTACGAGACAGATATAAACGGTTCTATTGGCAGATTGTAATTTCTATGAGATTCCTAAAAGCATTTATCAAAATTCATAACATAACAAATTAAATACATAACATTGCTTTCTTTATACTATGATATATTCATAACTGCACTATATTACACTAAACACAACTTTTCACAATCATGTTGTTTTAGATACATTATTATCAAAAACATAATCATACATTGTATAAATAGTGTATCTAAAAAACACAAAATTTATATTTTATTAATGTAAATAAACTATTATCAATCCGAGAATGTACACAAAATTGAACAAAATTTCATTTAGAATAGTAACATTTCAATTTATTGTATCAAAAGTTCATAAGTTAAACAAATTTAGGTAGGTGAAGATTACGTGTAGTGTCACTAATGATTACTAATTCCCTTACCGAAATTGGAATTTGTCAAATTGAAACATCAATGCATTCTCAAAAAGTTTGTTTCAACCATCTATTAGAAAGAAAGTATAAGTTCGTCTATTGTGACCTTCCTATCCACAACACTTTCTGTGTGTTGTTAGATTTTCATCTGATTTTTTCCCTTGGTTCCTTAATCGTCCAGGCATCCTTTTGTATCAAAGCGAAAACAGAATTTCATCCAAAATAAATTTTGAAACTAACAGATCTTTCTTATCCAGATTAAATCTATGAAACTTCATATGTCTTTGATAATGCATCTGGTTTGTAGTAAACAGAGTAGTAGAAATATAGATCAATAATATTCTTGCTCTTTAAAATAGTAACTATGTACACACAATGTATTTCATCAAGTTGAAATTCTTTCTCTCAACATTTAAAGAGTTTTCCCACTTGAACAAACCCCTTCTTGTCGCTGTCAACGATGCCGAATGACTTGGAAAATGATTTGTTGTATATTCATCTACCTTCATACACTGAGAAAATAAATTCAGAAGATGTAACAACCTGCAAATATTTAAAAATTGGTGATACATTACATGATAAGTAATTACAAAGCAACTAATTTACATTACATGATAATTTACTATGAAAGCCCTACGCCTATTTCTCATGTCAGCCCCCCCATTTTCAACATATAGTACAATGAGTAGCACCAACAGAACAAGAGCTACTCTCAATCGTTTTTGATTAAGAATTATACAAAAGGTATGTGAAAATAAATAATTCGGTATTTGTCACACCAGACCTACATATCACCTAATTTTAATATAGAATGGTATCATACGTTATTTATGTATCCTTGTACCTTGATACATCTTCTTGAATATACTTTAATACTTGCATCTTTCCCTTTCCACTCGATAAACTCAACCAAACTGATATTTTTTTTTGAAAATCATGCACTTACCCCTATTGCTTCCATTCTTTTGATACTCACCCAGGCCTATTCATAAGTGACATTAGCCACAATGATATACTTTTTCCGGTTTCAAGGCAAACAATGTATATTCATCTACCTTCATAATGAATAAAATATAACTCATAAAGACTCGTAACAACCTGAAAGACACTGGGAAGTTTGATTCAATTTGGGTAATTGTGGACGATTGACTAAGTCTGCTCCATTTCATTCCGGTAAGGGACTCACAATGAGAAAGTTAGCAAAATCTACATCTCAGAAATGTTCGATTACATGGGGTTCCACTATCCATTATATCAGATAGGGTACGCAGTTTACTTCTAATTTTTTGGAAAACATTGCATAAGATTGGGTACTAGGTTGGACCTTAGTACGCTTTCCACCTCAGACCGATGCAGTCTGAGCGAACGATTCAAGTTTGGAGATATGCTTCGGCATGTGATAGAGTTTGGTGGCCATTGGGATACTTCTACCTTTGGCAGATTTTCGAACTAATAGCTATCACTCATATTGATATGCTCCTTTGAAGCATTGTAGGGAGGAGTGTAGTCTCCCATTGGTTGGTTTGATGCATTCGAGGTTAGACCTTGGGGTACCGATCTCTTGAGGGATTCGTTAGAAAAGGTGAACATTCAAGAAAAGCTTTAAGCGTCCAAAGTAGACAAAAGGAGTATGCAGACGAAAGGTTAGGATTGGAGTTCATGGAGGTGACAAGTCTTGTTGAAGGTTCACCCATGAAGGGGTGTGATGCGATTTGGAAAGAGGTAAGCTAAGTCCAAGGTATATTGGCCATTTGAGTGTCTAAGCGATAGGGGAGGTGGCTTATGAATTAGCCTTGCCCCAGGGCTGTCGGAGTGCACGGTATTTCATGTGTCATGTTGAAAAGTACCATGGGATGGAAACTACATTATCCGTTGGGATCAGTTTTGTTGGATGGACTGACTTGAAGAGGAACCGTTGCTATTTAGATAGAGAAGTCGCAACTTGATAGAGAGTCGAGAGAGATTGCGTCCATCAAGTTCAATGGAAGAATCGACCGTTGAAGACTACTTGGAGAAGGAGGCGGATACAAGAAAATACCCACATCTGTTCAGATTCAGGTACTCCTCTTTCGCCTTGTTTTTCTTCTTTTGATCGTTCGAGGACGAACGATGGGTAAATTGGTATCTATTTAACGACCTGTTTAGTCGTTTTGAGAAGCAGATTTTATTTCTGGAAAAACTGGCTGGGACGACGGATTAACGAGGGACCGTCATAGTCACGACGGCCCTTCGAGGAGGTGTCTGTCCCATAACACTTAAATTTTTGAAATTGGGTACTAAAATCGACTCGCTGTAAATTATGACGGACCTGCAGGACGTGCCGTCACATCCACGATGAACGTCGTGAGTTTTCGTTCAAAAACCTTCAACTTTTGAGAAATTGGTACCAAAACGAGTTTCCGACCGTCATGACGGAGGAACAGGACGGACCGTCACAGCTGGTGATGGCTGTCACAGGCTACGTGTTTTCGAGGGAGCTGCGACGACCTGTGTGACGGACCGTCCAGGCACGACGGCCCGTCACAGGTTGCCAGTCCCAGGCAAAATAGGATTTCCTCTAACGTTTTAGGGGTCGTTTTGGACTATTCTTTCCTTAATTATAAAGATTGAGGGTTAATATTAATAGGTCTAATTACTTGGGGGTTAAAAGAGGTACCTTAAGTTAATTAGTGGGTTTTATTGTCCTCCTTTACACTTAATTATACTTTTAATTAGGGTAAAAGAAAGAGGGTTTGAATAAACAAAACAAAAAGAAGAACAGGAAGAGAGGAGAAACGAACAGTAGTAGAGAGAGAAACGAAGAGGATAGCAAGGATTTTGAGAAGATAGCTTGTTGATTCAATTCTTCGGTGGAGGTAGGTTATGGTTTATGTTACGATATTCGTAGTGACACTCTTATAGTGAATATTGTGTTGAAGTATTGTAAACCCTGCTATGTGCTTAAGTTTGTATGCTTGCATGATTATGATTATAAAATTGTGATGAATTAACAAAGCATGGAAGCTATGAATCCCAAATCTTGAAAAAACCCTAATTCACTTGATATATTATATAATGAGAATGATGATGCCTTAGTATGAAAAGGCTTGATAAATTTATAAATGAGAATGATGATGCCTTAGTGTAAAAGAAGGCTTGATGAATTAGGGGATCGGGTGCCACGTTCCGGTACCAGATAGAATGAATATGAGGATCGGAGTGTCACTTTCCGACACCAGGATAAATATGGATCGGTGCTACGTTCCGGTACCAGGATAGAATGAATATAAGGATCGAGTGTCACGTTCCGACACCAGGATGAATATGATCGGGTGCCACGTTGGTACCAGGAAGAATATGAGGATCGGAGTGTCACGTTCCGACACCAGGATAGAATATGGATCGGTGCCACGTTCCGGTACCAGGATAGATAGAGATCGGAGTGCCACGTTCCGGCACCAGGATAGAATAGAGGATCGAGTGTCACGTACCGACACAGAGGAAGAAGATAATGAATCTTGAAAGATAATGAATATACTCAATCTAATGAACTTAATTCCCAAATGAGTATGGTATTAGGTTGATTCCTCACGTGTGAACTCGGTGTATTATTGATGAATTCATTTTGTTATTGCTACATGTTAGTATTGTGTGGATTTACATTATTATTGATATATACTGTTCCCTATTTGAGTTTGGCCGTTGATATCTACCAGTACGTGTGGTTTGTACTGACCCCTACTTTCATGTTTTCCTCTTTGTTATTTGTGTAATGCAGCAAACGTTCCGTCAATTCAACTCAACAGTAGATCTAGCCAGTCTTCACTTCATCAGAAAATTCAGGGTGAGCTAATGCGTCTAGCTTGGACTGGGTCTTCTTCTTCAAGTCTTGATGCCTTGAACTTCCGGCAGGACTAGCTTTTTAGTTATTTTGTTCTTAGACATTCCTAGTTAAGTAATTTGAGATAGATGTTCTTGTGATGATGACTTCCAGATTTTGGGGATAATAATATAGTTTGAATTGTTTTTTATTAATGAGTTTAAGTCTTCGCATTATTTTCTGTTGATATATCTTGAAATGTTAAGGTTTAGATGGGTTGGTTCGCTCACATAGGAGGGTAAATGTGGGTGCCAGTCGCGTCCCTGATTTGGGTCGTGACATAAATTGGCAAGTCTAACTCATATGCCACTTCCACTACTCTTTACAAAATCTCCTAAGGGCCCACATAATGGTGACTAACTTTCTCTTTTTTTCCAAACCTCATTATACCTTTCATAGGTGAAATTTTCAAATAGACCCAATCTCCTACTTTGAATTAAAGGTCCCTCTTTATATTGTCAGCATTGCTGACTATAACTTGTTTTCAATGCCTCTCTTATGAGTCCAACCTTCTCCGATGCCTTATACGCTATCTCAGATCCATGAAGAGAAAACTCACCCACTTCAAACGATCCAACCGGGGACCGGCATCTCCTACCATAAAGCGCTTCAAAAGGTGTCATAGTGATACTAGAATGGTAGTTATTGTTGTAGGAGAATTCCAAGAAAGGTAGTTGATCATCCCAATTCTCCTTGAAATCAATCACACAATCTCTCAACATGTCCTCTAGGGTTTTAATTGTGTGCTCGGCTTGTTCATCCGTTTAGGGGTAAAAACCGGTGCTAAGTTTTACTGTAGTATCAAGCCCATTTTGGAAAGATGTCCAAAAATGTGAAGTGAATTGGGATCCTCTATTTGAAATGATTGACAAGATTCACTATATCCTTAACATACAATCTAGCATACAATCTAGCATAAACCAAATGGAGTCATGTTGTCTACATCTTTGGGATAAACCAACCACAAAGTCCATGGCGACATCTTCCCACTTCCTAATGAGAATATAAATATTTTGGAATAGACCACCCGTCCCTTAAACCTCGGCTTTGACTTGTTGGAAATTTGAGAGCCTAGCAACAAAATTATCTACCTCCCTTTTCGTTCCATTCCTCCAATAAATCTCATGCAAGTCATGATACATCTTGGTGGCTCCTGGAGTGATGGATTATAGGGATCCATAAGCCTTTTCCATGATTCTCTCCCTGAAACCATCCACATCCGGCACACATAACCTTACTTGGTACCTAAGTACCCCATACTCCCCTAGGGAGAAAAAAACTTCGTTATTATACTTAAGGACCGATTCTTTCAAATCCATAGATAGAAGATCAAGATGTTGCTTGGACTTCACATCAAACACTAAATATGACTCGATAGCCTAACAACGTCATTTTCATGGCCTACAGACAACATTTTCATGACCTGAGGATACATTTTGTGTATCATGTCCCTAGACATCATAGCCCTAGACGNCAAACATTTAAAATTTGGAGAAATATTACATGATAATTTACTACAAAACTATTAATATCTTTATGTATCATTCAAAAATATGATACATTGACAAAAAATAAAAAGATAAATTAATCTTAAATTTTAAAATAGAAATATTATAGTAAGTATCTGATCATACATCTTCTTATACACACTTTACTACATGTGTCATACACACCAACAATCTGATACAATAAATATTAAAATATACAGTAAGAAACTCCTTAAGAGCGAAGAATCGAGTAATACATATTGTTGAGATCTGAATACAATAGTCACTAACATGTTATTTACTTATTTCTTAAATATAAAATTGTTGCGCACTCTTCATTGAAAAGATGCATATAACATTGAAAAGTCGCAATGACAATTTTGTGAATGGAGTGTGAAGGAACCACAAAGACACACAACCCTCTTAATGATTAGCACTTATTATCCACTCAATCAAAAAAATAAACTTTTGAATTAACTGATGTATTCATTTGCTCCAAATAAATCTATGTGACAAAGAAGTTTTGAACCACGTTACCTTGAAAACGAAATTTCAATGTCACAAGTAGAAATTCTGGGGTAGAATCAAAAAGACCTTTACTATCACATTTTGCACTCTCACGCAAAGGTTGGTTAGAATTATTGTTATTCTCTCTATCAATTTCTTTGACAGGAGAGTTGCTTCATGTTAGTGAAAAACATACAAGACAACAAAAATACAACATTATAACTGAAAATGAAAATGAAGAAATAAATCTCTTCAAGGTTGAGGCGCAGATATCTCACTCTCTTTAAGAAAATTCAAGTCCACTGCAGCAAATGTTTTCACCGGTCCAATTGTAGTACTCTTTTACTTGTCCCCTCCAGGATACAATAACATTCACAAAGAATAACTCAACAACTCTGGACAAGAGTTGAGTCCAAAGCTCCATTAAAAAAACACCTCCCTTCAACTAATAATAACTCTCTTTTAGACTAATTCTTTCACTCTATGTTTTCTCTTGTGTATTGTATGTTCAAACCAAAGGAAGACCATCACTATTTATACTACAAGAAGTCTTCCTAACAATGAATAGGAAGATAAATGGTGTAGTAAATAGTGAAGATAAATGTCCTAGAGGTTACATATGTTACAAAGAATAATGGACGATTAAAGAGTGAAATGTTATGAATAAATAATGATCCTAGTTGACCATTACATATTCTGCCATTGTCACGACCCAAAACGGGCCGCGAGTGGCACCCACACTTACCCTCCTATGTGAGCGAACCAACCAATCTAAACCCTGACATTTCAATATAATATCAACAGAAAGAAATGCGGAAGACTTAAACTCATTAATAAAAACCAATTCAATAACTTCTAAAATTCAACATCTATATTTCCCCAAAATCTGGAAGTCATCACCACAAGAACATCTAGATCAAATTACTAAACTAAAGTATTCTAAGAAGCTAAAATAACAAAATCTAGTCCATGCCGGAACTTCAAGGCATCAAGACATGAGAAGAAGATCCAGTCCAAGCTAGAAGAAATAGCTCACCCTGAATCTGTCTTGATGAAGACTGGCTAGATTTTGCGGTAGTGGTTGAGACGATGTGCGTTTGTTGCACTCCACAAATAACAAAGAAGAAACATACAATTAGGGGTCAGTACAAAACACATACTGAGTAGGTATCATCGCCCTCAAAATAAGAAAACAATAATATAAATCAACTACAATACTCAGCATGTAGCAACAACAAGTTCTATACTCATTAATAAGCACCGCCAAGTTCACCCATGAGGACTCAAGCCTTAATGCCATATCCATTTGGGAATTAGGTTCATTAGATTGGGTATATTAACATCTTTCAAGATTCATTATGTTTATTCCTCTTGTGTCGGTACGTGACACTCCGATCCCCTAATTCTACGTGTCGTTTCGTGACACCCGATCCCCTAATTCTACGTGTCGTTTCGTGACACCCGATCCCCTAATTCTACGTGTCGGTTCGTGACACCCGATCCCCTAATTCTACGTGTCGGTTCGTGACACCCGATCCCCTAATTCACATGTCGGTTCGTGACCCCCGATCCCCTAATTCTACGTGTTGATTCGTGACACCGACATCCCCTAATTCTACGTGTCGGTACGTGACACTCCGATCCCCTAATCTCATCACTTTAGTTCATCAGCCTTGTTTATACCAAGGCATCATCAATTCTCATTACAAGGTAGATTAGGATTTCTTTCGTAAGATTGTCAATAGCTTCATCATGCTTATTTTATCACAATTGTATCATCACATTCATACAGCATACAATTAAGCAAATAGAAGGGTTTACAATACTACCCAATACTATCATTCGCTATTAAGAGTTTACTACGAATAGCATAAAAACCATAACCTACCTCCACCGAAGAATTCGTGATCAAACAAGCTAATCTTCAAAGTCTTGCTTTCCTCTTCGTTCTTCTCTTTCTCTCGATCGTATCTCTCTTCTCTCTCTGCTTTCTTTCTATTTTTCTTTTCAAACCCTCTTTCTTTTACCCTAATTAGCATATAATTAAGTATAAAATGGCATATAACCCACTAATTAACTTAAGGTTACCTCTTTTAACCCCCAAGTAATAGATTTTATAAACATTAACCCACTACTTTATAATTAAGCAGGAAATATCAAAACGCCCTCTTAAATTATTACAAAGAAATCCGACCACACCGCGTGGGATTACGCAGCCTGTGACGCCCGTCGCGCCTGTGACAGCCCGTCGCGCCTGTGACGCCCGTCGCACCTCGACGTCCGTCCTCGCTCTCTACAGAGTTCAGAGGCTGAATTTACTGAATGGCCTGTGACGGTCCGTCTTGCCCACGACGTTCCGTCCTGCCATTCCGTCGTGACGTTCAAGAGTCGATCTCAATACCACAAATTTTTAGATTCTAAGTGTTTTGGAACGAGACCCCCACGATGGTCCGTCGTGCCCATGACGGTCGTCGGGGGGTCCGTCGACTCAGCCAGTTTTTCCAAATAAAATCTGCTTCTCAAAACGACTAAACAGGTCGTTACAATAGATACCAATTTACCCATCGTTTCGTCCTCGAACGATCACGAGAAGAAAAACAACAAGAGTAAAAGGAGTACTTGAATCTGTAAACAGGTGTGGGTTCTTTCTTGCATATCAGCCTCCTTCTCCGAAGTGATTCTTCAACTGGTCGATTCTTCATGCACCTTAATGGATCAATCTCCCTCGACCTCAACTTGCGGACTTCTCTATCTAAATGCAACGGCTTCTCCTCATAACATAAGTTCTCATCAAGCAGAACTGAATCCCAACGAATGATGTAGTTTCCATCCCATGGTACCTTTTCAACATAGACACATGAAATACCGGTGCACTCCTGACAGCCCTGGAGGCAGCTAATTATCATCCACCTCCCCTTCGCTTCATAGAACTTCAAATGGACCAATATACCTCGGACTAAGCTTACCTCTTTTCCAAATCGCATCACACCCTTCATGGGTGAAACCTTCAGCAAGACTTGCTCACCCTCCATGAACTCCAAATCCTAACCTTTCGATCTGCATACTCCTTTTGCCTACTGTGAGCGCTAAAAGCTTTTCTTGAATAGATTCACCTTTTCTAACGATCCCTCAAAGGTCAGTACCCCAGGTCTAACCTCGAATGCATCAAACCAACCAATGGGAGACCTACATCTCCTCCCATACAATGCTTCAAAGGAGACATATCAATACTTGAGTGATAGCTATTATTGTACGAAAACTCCGCTAAGGGTAGAAGTTATCCCAATGACCAACGAATTCTATCACACATGCTCGAAGCATATCTCCAATACTTGAATCGTTCGCTCAGACTGTCCACGTCTGAGGGTGAAATGCACGTACTAAGGTCCAACCTAGTACCTAATTCTGCATTGCAATTTTCTCCAAAACTTAGAATTAAACTGCGTACCGCTATCTGATATGATGGAAAGTGGAACTCCATGCAACCGAACAATTTCTGAGATGTAGAGTCTGGCTAACTTCTCTACATTGTAAGTCACCTTAACACAATGAAATGAGCAGACTTGTTAATCTGTCCACAATTACCCAAATAATCAAACTTGCCCCATGTCTTTGGAAGACCAACCACAGAAGTCCATTGCAATTCTCTCCCACTTCCATTCAGAATGGGCATTCTTTGAAGTGTCCTCCGGGCCTCTGGTGTTTCATACTTTACTTGTGACATTTGGACATTTGGCAAAAAAACTCACATGTCGCGCTTCATTCTACTCCACCAAAAATGTTTCTTAGGTCACGGTACATCTTGGTTGCACCAGGATGTATAGAACATCCGGAACTATGAGCCTCTGTAGAATAGTTGGATCAAATCATCAACCGCGGGGACACATACCCTTCCTTAATTCTCAAAACCCCTTCTCTCCATTATTGTGCTTCTTTGCCTCTCCTCGCAACACTTATCTCGGATCCATCATTTTCTTATCATAAACTGCTTTCCCTTATTTGTCAAGAAAAGAAGATCTCGCCTCCACACCTGGCCAACAATCCTCCCTTCTCATTTACTTTAACCTCATAAAGTCATTAGCCAGAGTCTGAACCTCTCTAGCCAATGGGCGTCTAGAACTTGTAAGTGGGCTACCTACCCATGCTCCCTCTTTTCTACTTAAGGCTCTGCCACAACATTAGCCTTCCCGGTGATACAAGTTGTAACATCATAATCCTTCAGTAGTTCCATCCACCTCCTCTGTCTCAAATTCAAATCTCTCAAGTAAAGACATACTGTAGGCTACGATGATCCGTATGACTTCACACTTAACCCCATATAGTGTCTCCATGCTTTAATGCAAACAACCACCGCAACCAACTCTAAATCGTGGGTGGATAATTACACTCATGCACCTTTAATTGCCTCGAAGCATAAGCATTACATTTTTCTCTTGCATTTAGCACGGCACCTAAACAAGAATAGGATGCATCACAATAACAATGAAGTTACTTACCCTCTACGGGCAAGGTAAGGATAGGTGCGGTAGTCAACAAGGTCTTGAGTTTCTGAAAGCTTTCCTCACATTCATCCGACCATACAAATGGAACATTCTGCTTAGTCAAGTTCGTCAATTGGGAAGCAATAGAAGAGAATCCTTACAAATCGACAGTAGTAAGCTAAACCAACAAGCTTCTTATTTCTGACACTTAGTAGGTCTTACCCAATTCTTCACTACTTCGATCTTAGAAGGATCCACCTCACTCCATCTTGAAACCACTGCCCCAAGAAGGACACTGAATCTAGCCAAAACCACACTTGGAATTTGGCATAAAGCTTTTTCTCCTCAACATTTCCAACACAATCTCAAATGCTCCTCATGTTCCTTCTATCTTGGAGTATATCAGTATATCATTCAATAATAACGATCACAAAGAGGTCCAGATATGGCTTAAATATCCGTTCATCAGATCATGAAAGCAGCAGGGCATCTAAGTCCAAAGGACATTACCAAGAATTCATAATGCCCATACCTGGTTTGAAAAGCAGACTTTGGCACATCTGCTGCCTACTTTCAATTGATGATAACCAGACCTCAAGTCGATCTTAGAGAAGACACAAGCACCTTGTATGATCGACAAATCATCAATGCGAGGAAGAGGATACATGTTCTTCAGTTACTTTATTTAGTTACCGGTATCTATGCACATCCGAGACTCCCTTCATTTTTTTATGGCGTAAGGAAAAAAATTTATGTCACCATGGGATATTCATCATGTTACCCACCTTTAACCCCAACTAATCACTCTATGTAAGTTGTATTCAAGTTCCAGATATGCAGATTACAGATAAAATCCAACGCCCTTTTGAACAACCACCTTCATGCTACCAAACAAGACTGTCAAACTTTCGGCTACTCAGCTACCGTCTGACTACCATGAGATATGCAAACTCAAATCGTACTGTGACTACTTGTCTAGTTGGGCTCGTCTGCCTCAAAATTACATTAAGGCTCGTTCGCCTTACAATAGGACTTCTAGTATCGTCCGTCTTATAATGCGACATCTTGGCTCTTATGCCTTACAACACGACATTTAGGCTCATCCGCCCTACAGTGCGACATCTAGGCTCGTCCGCCTTACAATGCCACATCTAGGCTTGTCCGCCTTACGACGTGTTAGGCTCTTCCTCCTTATAGGATATTTAGTCCCATCCGCTTTAAGAGGACACTTAGGCTCATCCGCCTTAAAAGGATATTTAGGTCGTCTTCCTTAAAACGACATTTAGACTCGTCCGCCTCATACAATTATGTTCGTCCTCTTTCTAAGACATATAGGTCGTCCGCCTTAAAATGACACTTAGGCTCGTTCCCCTTAGAATGACGTTTACAACCAGACATTCCCTTCTATATTATTATATCGCTATATTATCAAATCATATTTGGAGTTTGAAGGTATTTCTTGGAGATGGGTTTCAATCCTTCAAGAAAGAAGTTAAGCCAAAGACTATCCAGGCTTGCATAGTCTCACAACAGATACGCTTTTAGCACCTCTTGCCAGTATAATTACGAACTCATATTTTATCAGTGTTGGGCATACTTATCCTATTTATAATCTAACCTTTTATCTAGAATTTGCAGATATGATTGATCGCCCTTGATTACAATTATCATGCTCTCTCTATCGACAATGAAGACCCCTATCACATTCTTTGCTAATCTCATACTCCGAACCTTGCTCAAAAGCTGATAAACCTCACTCTATCATGCTTTCTTGCATTCTCTGTCATGTCTTCTAGCCTCTCAATCCTCTCATGTACTCTAATCTTTCCAATTCAAGCGGATACGTTCCCTCTTAAACCTTAGCACTCTTTCAAACATTTAAGAGTTTTTCATTTGATCTTGGAAGCTAGAACTATACACGACACGGATTCTAGTATAACCAGAGCATATGTAGGCAGCTTATACCAAAGTATCAAGCGTACCTTTTTTTCAACTCTACCCGATTGAAATTGATCCAATGAACATCTGCCGTCCGGTCGAACAACATCAGCTCTAAGTCAACGTTGGTGCCTGAATTCAATTCTTGATTCTCAATTAACCAAGGGGGAAGCTGTGAAACCCCAATTTTGACCCGCACTTTAACCATTTTTAGGATATATCGATTAATATAATATTTTTAAATTTTTTTTAACAAGTTAGAATTTAATCAATGTATGCTTTTGAAAAAATTACAATTTTAATAAGTGCACTTAAATAAAATTATTGTAAATATTATAAATATTTTAAATCATTAAGAATTAAAATTTAGGTGATTTTCAATTATTAAAAATATTTTAAAATATATAGTATTTTAATTAAACAATAATTCCTAAATTTTCCTAAAAATCATTGAAATACTAACATTTTATCTAAGATCTTTCAGTTCTAGACAATCCATCAAAGTTTATTTCACTCATAGCCATCGTCATTTCAAATTCTAGCCCAATTTAATTAAAATTAGTCATTCAGATCTTTCAAAATATATTTCAAGACTTCATCTTTTGATCTCATCCGTCCATCTTTATAATAAATCCTAGATTAAATCCTAGTCGTCCATCTAAACTAATCCTATGGTTCAGATGTAACCTACCTATTCTAACTAAGAGATTCTAATCCCTAAAAAAGTTTTCATTCTCTTCTCCCTCCCATCTGTAGCAGCCTCCCCCTCTCTTCTCTCCCTCCATTCTTTCCGGCTAAAATCGCCTTTCCCCTTCTCCCTCTCTCCAGCCGCCTCCGCTTGATCCAACATCTCTTATTCTCCCCTCTCCGTCGCCTCCGACTCTATCTCCCCCGTGTTCTGCCGACCACACAAGATGCTTCTTGCTCTCTACAGCGCCACCCTATCTCTTATCCTAATAACACAAGGTCCCTGTAGTTATCCCTTTTTGTCACCCCTCGTACGTCTCCCTGTCTCGTCTACTCTCCTTCTCCGTCTCCATTATCTCATCTCCTCTCTAAAGCAGCAGCAAACTAGTCGCAACTCGGCCGGTCCATGGACACCACAAGATCCGGCGAAGGCGACAACAACAACTCCAACAAGTGAGATGAAGCAATTACAGACTTGGCTGACAGTTGCTGAGATCATCAACTCCAAATCTATAAAAACGGAGCTAAGCCATTTTTTTTGGTGATTTATGAGACTATTACAATTCTCTATTGTTTGTTCATGTTGCTCGTTATTAGAGTATATTACAGGGAAAAGGTGGGTTCGACTCCTGATTCTTGAGATAATAGTGTTTGTCACCGTCTGATTACTGGTGTTCTCCAGGTTGAACCTAGGCTTTAGAAAAATGGATAATTTAGTTTGCTGACATTATACTATTTATTGCGATTGAAGATTCGTTTGGCCTCATTGATTCTCGATCTGTGTTATCATATGAAAGTGCTTTCATTTGTTTAATTTGGTGGGAATATGCCGTGTTAAAGTTAGTCCATTTGGTTAGGCTTAATGTTGTAATAACTACTCTAAGTCTATGATTTGTGAAGTTAGTTGTAATATGTGACTAGGTAAGGGTGCTACATTATAGTAAGGAATGATGAACTAATGTTGGTCCCTTTAATCGTGTTGCCAGGAAAGCTGATTGTTCCTAGTTAAGATGATTATAAGGTTAACTTTTCCAGTGAACTTCACTATAAATTGTTAAGGATGTTTATAATAGTGGATCCCAATTTATCTCTTCTTGAAGCCTTATTTGTTACTTTGGTTATTAGAACTTTAAACCAATTTCCTACTGCTTTATATTTGGTAAATAAAATAGATATTTTTTAAAAAAAAAAATATGACTCAATGCTATATTTAAGTTAAAATATTATTAATGATCATTTTTCCTACTTGAAACATGATTGATCTCTCATTTTTATTATAAAAAAAATAAATTAAAATAAAATCTAATTTTGAATCTTCTTTATTTAAGAAAAATATTTTTTTGGTTCTAATTTTACTTCTTACTTAATTATTTTGGTAATGGGTATATTTTTTAAAAAAATCTGATTTTGGCTCCCTTTATTTAGGAAATAAAGATTACCTCTTAATTATTTTACTTTGCTTATATTGGCTATAATAACATATTAATTATTTTTTCTGGATTGTGGCACTCCTCGAAAATAAGAAAATAGTTTAATAATTTACTCCTTGATTTATTTATTTTCCTTATGTGCTCCTCCTCTTTGCTATATAAATAAGACCCGCTTCTCTCACTTTCAACACTAACTCTTGCTAAAAGTTCTCTCATTCTCTCATTGCACATGCACACATTCATTCTCTCAACTCATCACTCATTCTTCTAATACAAGTGGTACTTTTTTCTTAACTCACTCTCATACTTGAATACTAATAATATTGCTCTACTCTTAAAAATAAGTAAAGATTCCGGCAAATATTCAAGTGCTTTTGCTACTTTGTTGTATTGGGATTACTCTATCTCTATTGTTGATAATCTTTTCTGCATAATTGGTTAGTATTATTTATTAATTTTAATTTGATTTTTTTTGCATAATTATAAATATTTGTGTGTTGAAAAACGAAACAACAAGGAAGCATCTAAGTTAGTTTCATTATCCTTTTACGTTTGATAATATAACTATGATTATTCTTTATTTCTTTTTATGTGTTATTTACATATATATGAGAGTAAATTGCTACTATGAGTCTACTATATTACATTATTCCTCCAGTATATGTGATAGCTACCTATTCTAGCAGGTTTGAACTTAAAAGTTTAAGATGATGAGAGGCGCCTAGAACCAATTTCAAACGAACAAGCTCATGATTTTAATGTTTGTATTTTCATTCGTATTTCTGTTACAATGAGTATACTCTCCACCCTACCTAGTATATATAAAATAAATGTGGGGTGGCTCGCCTAAGGGAGGGGAAATGATCAGTAATGCCTCTTATTTTGCAAAACCCTTATTTGTGTTAGAAAAGCATGCCTATAGGATCGTAATTTTATTTTGATAAAAATTTTATGTGATAAAGTATTTTTAGATCTAACCATAAAAAAAGCAAATCATCTTCGCTCAATCATTGAGTTTTTGCCCAATTAATGATTAAAGTCATATTTTTATTCAATTTGGCATATTAAGTAATGAGTTTTGGCTAATTGCTAAAAATGTTAGAAAAAATCAATTAGTGCATGTTGTATACATAAGCTATTCAGCGAATAAATTATGGTCTATAGAAGTATGATTCATATTGTCATTTGGAGTTAGAAATCATGCATATAGCGTGTTTTATTTACATGTTGTTGATTATTAAATCACCTAGGAACTTCATTTTATAGGGGGATAGACTAATTTTTTTGGCATATTTCTTTTTACTTGTCATGTTAGTATATTATCTCCATGAAAATCAGCAATGAACTTGCTAATTTGCCTTATATAATTGAAAAAAATCGTTTTGCATATTTTCTGTCATTTCAAACAAATATACTTTATTGATTTATTGCATCTAATAAAATAACTACCTCTTAAACAATTTTCTGCATTAAATAAAAATTTGCTACTGTTCTAATAATTATTTTTGCATATAATAAAATAACAGTCTAAGAAACATTTCTGCAATAAATAATATTGCTTTCTAATTTCTGCATAGTAATTATTTTCTGCATAAATAATATCTTTTTTAAAACATTAATAACCAATGTGTAAATCTGATAAGTGTTATAAACAATAATTTTCTGCATTTAAACAAACTAGTCACTTAGAATAATTTTCTGCAATCTATTGTTCTTAAAATAAATTTTTGACCAAATATATAATAACGTTGTTGTCCTATGTTATATTTTTTTCATTGATAGTGAATATTTCTGCTATTTTAAAATATATGTGCATGTGTGATCATATCCTTTGCTACTTTGTAATAAAATAAAATATATTATGTCACTAATCATTGCTCACTTTAAAATTAGTTCAACATTAGAATGTACACCCATGTCATATTTTGTCTTCATAACTAATCTTTTTTTTTTGTTATTATAACATTGTATGCTCACACAATTAACATGAGACCTCTCACAATTATGTTGTTTGCAAGTATGTCTATTTAAAATTTAGAGGCCAAATTGAAACCTAGTGCTAAAATGACCGTCCTGTATGTCTTGTTTGTTTGACTTGATGTCTAGGAGGGCCTTATATTCTATTTTGTCTAAACCCACCCTTTAAGAGTCCAATGTCTTTTGCACAATCAAGTTGGGACGATTAGGCACCTTTTATGTATGAAATGTATGTGGTGGTGGGGTAGGGGTAGTTGGCCCTATGGAGATTATGACATCGACTCAGGCTTGAAAAACTAACCTTGATTTTTCTATCCCTATACGGCAGCCCATCGGAAAATAAAAAGAAAGTCGAGTGCTGATCAAAAAAGTCTCTTAGAGTCTCCCTCCTTTTTATCCCTTTATTTGTTTGTTTTATATTATATTTATTTGGGGAAATTTAAAATAAAACTAAGAAAATTGTTTGCTTATTTATTTGTCTCTTTTCTATCCTCTCGCTTATCTCTTTATTAATTGTTCTTTCAATGGTGAAAATTAAATTGAAATTGGAAAATGGCAATTGTCCGGTGAATTTCCAATTAGATTTGTGTATGGATTGTTAGTTAATGTGTGCGGTGTATTAAGGGTTATTAATGGTTTCGCCACTTGTTCATAATGGTGGCTTCTTAAAGAATTTTAGTGTCATTTACATGTATAAAGTAAGGTTTGACTATTGCGATAGGTAATTAATATTAAGGTAAGGTAAAGACATTATATTTTACGGTATTGGGGAAGAATGAAACTAACCTAGCCGTGAAATTCGGAAATATGAGGGTTGAGACAGAATAATTGAATCAAAATTTAGAACGTGATTCCCAGTTGGTGTAGAATTTCGGTCTAGGCCATAGCTTATAATAATATGGTGTGGTTATTTCGAAATCTTATTATGACTATGCTACTTGGAGTGAGATTGTATGTTGGGAAGATCAAATAATGAGAAGGCTCAAGTCCCGATTAATAAGTTCGGTTGTTTGAGGCAAAGTGGATTTCTAAAACTTTGTTAAGTGTATGAAAGTGTGTATTTCCTGTGTATACGTTCTGGGAGTCCGGAACATGGTGATGAGTTGACTTGTACACATCATTTAACTCTAACGATGAAAAAAAAAAAACCCCTTGGATCACTCCCATATTTATGTATATTATAATCTCATGCTCTACTCATCCATAAAATTGCCTATGTAAAAATGTATAACAATCTATTTTGTCTCCGTCTCCACCAAATAAATTTTGATTCCCCTATAACATCCAGGCTCTACTCTCCGGGACCGCTAACTCTTCTGTCGACTCTGAGCGTCAATAATTATACTGAATAATACGGACTTGCTCCATCGCATCGCAAGCAAGTCTGTATTCCAAAGAGTCCACTCCGCCAGAATCAAAACCAACAATTGGAGACCTACATGCGTACCATACACGCCTCAAATGGTCCATATGGATACTAGAGTGATATTTTTAGTATGAGGCATAACTCTGCTAAGTCGGTATATGGTGATCCCATCTAGCACAAAGTCGTCCACAACGCTCGAAGCAATACTTTCAATACCTGATGGTACGCTCAGATTGGACCACTGTCTGAGGGTGAAAACGTCGACTCATATATAACTGAGTTACCTAGACCATGTTGTAATGATTCAGAAATGAGAAGTTTAATAGTGAACCTCGATTGATATGATAGAAATAGGAACTCCATGAAGGCGAAAAATCTGACTGATATATAGCTGGGCTAATTTTCTGCCCACTCATTCCGGTTCGGGTGAAGTCTTGTATAGGCAGAGACAGAAAAGTTAGCCGCGGCTATATAGCAGTCCAGATGTGTTTCGCTAACATGGAGTTCCTATTTCTATCTTATCAGGTCGAGGTTCACTAAATTACTCTCAGATGGAAGGCATTACAACATGGTCTAGGGTACTCAGTTAGATATGAGTACGACATTTCACCCTCAGGCAGGATGGTTCAAATCTGCGCGGACATTCAGGTTATGGAAGATATGCTTCGAGCGTGTATGTGATGTGGGTGATCGACGTTGGATGTGCTAGATGGGATCAAAATTTAACATTAGCGGATGTTGCCTATAATAAATTTATCATATAGTTCCAGAGGGCCCAATTTGAGGCGTTGTATGGAAAGCGGTGTTGTACGGTACTCTGATTGGTCGGTTGGATTCCGCGGAGATGGACTCTTTGGATCAAAGATTGCTAGAGATCTATGGACTTGTGAGTTAAGGTTATGAGATTCTACTATACATAAATATGGAGTGATCAAGTTGTTTTTTTTTGAGTTATCACACTAGGTAAATGATGGTACCAGATGGTGGTTGAAATGGTATGTGAAAGTTAGGTGAGTTGACATTACGTTGACTTAATTATTTTCACCCTAAAGGAGACAATATAGATTTGAAATTAGTGTATCGGTGTTGGGGTGTGATTTAATCTATCATGGGACACTTAAATGGAAGATAAGAACCATAGTTCAAGTCTTTGGAGACTAAATGTGGCTGCAAGGAGATTGTGATAAATACTGACGGGTGAAAGTTAAGTAATATGGTTGGTGTGGTTATGATATGTGTTCATATTAATAGTGTTGGATGTGATGGAGTACTGTAAGAAGTATACGGGGTTTGTCAAATCCAGCATGTGTAATAAATTGGAATTGAGATCATTTACCGCCGGACTGGTGATTTTGGGTGGCAAAAAATTAAATTAAAAATATAAATAAATTGAGGAGATGTAGTAAGGAGAATGAATATTGATTATGGAAATTCAGGGAGACAGTCTCTGTGTTATTCGACCTTGATTCCGTATCATTCTTAAGTGATACATACTTCGTTTAGGAATGATTTGGAGTATGATTATTTGCATTGCCCACCCCTTTTTTACATTCTATGGTGAATTCCTAGTGGGATCGGAGGTGTACCGATACGCTTATGTCCTCTTGATAGAGTAGGACCTTTGACAGACTGGTTTCATTATTTATGATAAATTGGCCATTGTGACATCGCTCAAGTATCTAATATGTGCTAAAGGATACAACCTTGCTTATGAGAACTGATATAAGAGAATGAAGAGTTACAATTAATTTAGCAGTGTTATTAAAGGTTGGACAGCCTGAGTGTAACGCTTATGAGTGTTTACTTGATATTAGTTCTTCTATTGGGGTTAGATTAGTTTGATGTCTCCCTTGATGAGTCTCGATGTTCCAAATAATCAGATTTTTATGCTTAAGCTCGTGAAAGATATGTTGTGAAAAGGGAAATCTTGATAATATTGGGTGATGTTATGCCTATTAGTGTGTGTGGTGATTGATTTAAGTTCACTACTTTGTAGTCCGATGTCGATAAAGAAGGTTACCTTGATTGATGTGAGAAAATATCATCATGATATTGTGACTTATGTCTAACGAGTTTCACTTTAGGTGAGTATCATGGGTTATTCTGGGCTTGATTAAAATCATTGAATTATTTAAATTTGTCAAATTGATCTAAAAGTTTCAGTTCTTGGTAGTTGATCTTAATGAGAATGGTCATAGAGAAGAGGTTATCAATCGAAGAGATCGAACCCGACTTGAAAATATTACCTCAGACTTTTGATCGTGTTGTATATTCTTCCTTCTTCTTTCTTATGTATCGAGGACGAACATAGGATTTTAGGTGGATAATGTAATGCCCGTCAAGGGGTCATTTTGGAAATTTGAATAGTAGTGTAACGTTGAGGAAATTAATCGAAGGATAATGGGTTTTAAAGTGAGAAATTTATTTAAACCCTATATTACTTACCCCATTTATATTAAAAAAGAGGAGGTCTTCTCACTTTTAACAATAAATTAATTTTAGGGAAAAAAACAAGATATACTGAGAGAGGGCGAACTAATAGTTCGATGGCAACATATAAGGACCCATGCTGCAGGTACATCCCACGTTATGTTTGTTTATGTATTATTTGTTTTTTATAGGAAAAGGAAATCATATTAATGGTTTTGGGGATGAGTTGTTATTTTATCATTAAGATGTAAAATCTAAAAATTTAAGGATTATAGGGTTCTTGGTGAAGATTTTAGGGCATAATTAATGATATGTTCTTTCAATGGTGATGAAAAATTAATTGAAATTGGAAAATGCTATTGTCCAGGTGAATTTTTACAATTAGATTGGAAGGTTGTAGTTAATGTGTGGGTATTAAGCGGTTAATTAATGGTTGCGCCAATGTCATATGTTGGCTTCATTAAAGAATTTTAGTCATTATATGTTATTAAAGTAAGGTTTGAAATATAAGATAGGTAAGTAAATATTTTTTTTTAGGTATAATATCATTAGATACGGTATTGGAGAATGAAAATCAACCCCTAGATCTTGAACTTCAAAAAATATGAGGGTTGAACATAAATTGAACAATTCAAAATTTAGGAACATGATTTTTGGGTGGTGTAGACTTTCGCTCGGACATATCTATATTAATATGGGTGTGTGGTTATTTCGAAATCATATTGGACTATGTACTTAAATCGATTTGCATTGTTGGGAAGATCAACATAATGAGAAGATCAAGTCCCGGATTACTCATTCGATTGTTTGAGGCAAGGGATTTCAAACTCTTTGAAGTGATGCATGTGATTTCCTTGTGGTATATGTTTGGGAGTATAGTACGGAATTGTGAGAGTTGACTGTCCCATTGAGAACTCATAACGATGAAAAAAGGGCTAACAAAAGGCAATGTGATTAATTGTATATGTGGGATGTGGTGAGAAGGGGTTGAAAGGCTTGTTGATTGAATCATTGTTGATTGGTAAACTTAGGTTGTCGTGGGTTGTGAAAACTATGCGATGTTATCAAAATGGTCATACCTTATTATTTGTGTGAACTTGCTCATTGCCTTATTTTGAGGAATTGGTTGTGACAAGTGTTATGTGCATGAGAAAGAATGGAGTACTTAAGAGGAATGACCATTTCGAGGGACGTATGCGCGCCCGACGATGGATACTATATTTCGAAGGTCGTGTCACGCCGCCGTGATTGATGGTTACTATTACGAGATTCGTTGTCTGCGCCGCGACAAGGCATAGAAAGATTATGTCCCCCATGGGTGCCGGACTTGAGAGACAGCGGGTGTGTATCACTAGTAAGAAATTGCCATCATTTATACTTGACATTGCATTACATTGATTGCACATACTTATCATAGTGAACTTGATAGTGTTTTGCTGATCTTGTGATGCCCTTTTGTGGAACTTGTGATTGATTCAATATTGAGTATTGTTATGCCGGATATGTAATTGTTTGAAGTATTGTTGGTGAGGAGATGTACTTGTTAAAAATTAGGTTGTTGTTGAGGCACTGCTAGTAACCTGTGAGTTGTTAGGTTGCGTTGATTGTAATGACGTTGTAGTGGTGGAGGTTTGGTCGGGGGGGTAGGAGTGCCCGTATTTCATCACTTAGATTGTGTTTAGAGTGTACTCCGGTGAGTACCGTTATGGTTCGGTACTCACCCCTTGCTTTACAAAATTTTTTGTAGGTTATGAGCCTGGATGGATTTTTGTTTGTACTTGTCTTCTCTTTTTTCCGAGGCTCTAGAGATTTTGGAGGTAGTGTTTCCATTCAGAAGACTTTTCTTCTCCATAATTATGATCTTGTTCTATTATAGAAAAAGTTCATTGGAGATTGAGTTTTCTTTGAATCAATTGTATATTTAGAGGCTGGTACAAATGACTTACCAGTTTTGGGGTTTTATTAAGTTACTTATATTTTTTTCCGACTTTAATTGTAATGGTTGAGTTTTAGGCTGACTTGTCTTGGTGGGATAAGACGAGTGCCATCACGCACATTTTTGGGCCGTGACAACATTCTTGTAAAATCATTAATGAGAAGCACGTAATAGATGATGCCTTGTAGTGATTGAGTTCTTTGACGCCGTGCGACATCCAAATGAACTAGTTGTAACTTTTGTGAGGCTAGGCCAGGTTGATTTGGGAAATGGTTTTTTGTGTTTCTTACCAAATTGGCAGGCTTGACATTCACTGGAAGTTGCTTCTAGATCAGGTAAGCTCTCCATCATTTTCAACTTTTGCATTTGGACAAACCCTTGATAATGATAGTGCCCAAGTCTCTTATGTCATAGCTCAACAACATTTTCTTTTTTTGAATACAACATCTGCTTTTCCTCAAATGGATCTAACGAGAAATGTTTTCCCCTCATTTTGACTCTAAACAAGTCCTTCCTTAAGGGATCCTTGATAAAACAGTATTTATCTTCAAAATAAAGTTTGAAACCTTTTGTCTAACAATTGACCAACACTTTACAAGTTTTGGTCTTGGTCAGGTACATAAAAAACATTTCTATTGTTTTTTTATATGCTTGTGTCACAACTACAATAATTATCATTCCTTTTGTTTTAATGTGACAACCATGCCCTATTAGAACATTTTCAACTCGCCTAGGCTTCAATTCTTTGAAGAGTTCTTTTTCATGGGTCAATGATTTGTGTGTCCTCTATCAATCAACCACGACTCGCTAGAAACATTGCTTGCAAAACATGATGCAACAAAGAGTTGATCATCCTCTTGTTCATTTACAACTCGAGCATCTACATCCTGTTGGTGAGTTTTGTTCTTCCCAATTATTGCTTCAATCCCAAACTGATTGCACTGACTACACTTAGCCACAGGCCTTCTCCAATACTTGAAAGGTGTGTGTCTGATCTTGCCGCAATGCTTACAAGGAAAGTAGTTTCCTTTGAAGCTACCTGTTTTGTTTTTGTTATATGTGATGCACCTTATCCATCTGTTGGTTGATACTTCTTGTTCTTCTTTTTCTTATGCCGTCCATCATCATAATACTTGGCAGGTAAGGCTCCTTCAACAACTCCTTTATGTCTCATAACACTTCGATGCTCTTGTTCTTGAAATTCACTTAAGAGCTCTATTAGTGTTATACTGGACTAGTCCTTAGTAATTTCTAAGGTTGTAACGGTCGTCTCAAATCTTTTAGGTACCTTTACAACGATTTTCCCAATGATCCTTGCATTGTTTAAAATGGAACACAACAATCTTACGTGATTGGCTATGTTAAGAAGTCGGTCAATGTATTCCTTTATTGTTTCACTATATAGATCAAACTCACATACCAAATTCAGCACTTTCATCCTTCGAATCCTTTCGTCTCCTTCATACTCAATCTTAAGATAATTTTGTACCTCTTTTGCTGACATCAAATACATGATACAAGTGAAGACAATTGATGAAACTGCAGAAAATAGACATACCTTAGCCTTTGATTTCCTAATTTTCCTTTCCTGGTGATTTTTAATTTGCACCAAAGTGGGATTTTTTGGCAAGGGAGAAATGATGTATTGATCTTCTAGAGCCTTCCAGAGATCCAAAGCTTCCAGATATGTCTGCATTCTAACAACCTAGATTTGATAACTTTCTCCACCAAAATTTGGTGGTGACAATGAAGAAAATTGGTTTCCCGTTCATGGTATTCACGAAATCTTATTGGAGCGTGCACACACAAGTACCTTAAGAAATATAGCTCCTGATACCACTTAAAGGTTTTAAAAAACTATTTAAGCTAAATAACACAAAGGGAAATAAAAAATTGTGCCTGAAAAAAAAATAAGAGAGAGAAAAAAGAATAGAAGCAGAAGAAGAACACTTTTATTAAGGCTTCAGATTAGATATATAATAGCCTAGAATAAAAAGTACAAAATAATAACACAACATACACCAGTTCACCAAACAACTCCTAAATAATAGGAAAGCATGACTAACAACTAATTGACTAAGTCTTACTTAAAATATAGGCCGTAAAATTAAAATTATTGCAGTTCAAAAGCAATAAAATAAAATAGAAGCTAGATGGCATCTAGTATTTCTTTTTTAGATAAACTATTCAATTCTAGTTTGAATTATAAAATACTGAAATTATTGTTTTATTAAGTGTCTTTCGATGCAGCATCCTTGTCAGATTCTCCAAAATTACACTACTTTTAGAGAATTTCGAACAATCTGACCCTCACCAGTTGATATTTTTAATGAGTTCGAGCAACATAGGTGTTTATATCTACTAGTTTTGTGACTTCCTTCTTTTGTTTTTCTTGTCTTTTTGGGGTTAAAAACAGGTTATTTTATAGAGATTACAATGCAAGACTTTTTATCTACTGGACTGTAAGTGAAATGTTTTTTCCCTCTAAATATTGCTAACATACATACTAAATTTTAAACTAAATCAAACATTGTGTGATGTGATGAATTGTGAAGTTTATAATTGATAATTGTAATCTTGTGGAAATTTGCTTTCACAAAGTGATGCTTACCAAGCCACATGCTGCTACAACTTGCTATGGCTCAGGTTTTATTGAAATAAACAATCAAATAGCAAGCAATTGGGGACATCATTTCCCCTCTTTGTAAATATCATGGTTCACAATATGATATAAGCATTTTTGTCTGGAAGGTAATTAAATATATTGGCTCCATAAATCTTGCACATATATTAGTGAAAGTTACGTAAATAATACTATTTATCACAATAATTAACAACTTAAAAATTTAAAATTATATAAGAAATTTGGTTGACTCACCTAATTCACGTGTGACATAAATTATAACAGAAGAAGTAATATATGTTTTTCGAAAATAATATAAAATTTATTATTATAATGAAAATGTAAATTTGCTCAACTTTAATTACTAGTATTTTCTAAATATACTAAATGTTATAAAAACTTTATTCTCTTCTAGTTGACATTTCATGTCACGTAAAATATTATATTCCATTTAAATTTGAAATTCATATTAGAAAAGATAGAAAAAGATAAAATATTACAATTGTAGATTTTTTTTATTTGATAACATATACGTTGACATTCATAAAGCCTATATTATTCTATAATATGGAGCTTAATAATATTCATTTGGAAAAACTCAAAAAGAAAAGAAAAAAAAGTCTTCTAACTTTATAGAATTAAGTGGCAAACAAATCGAAGGAAAATAAGAAGTTCACAAGTCCAAACTTAGTATAAAATAATATTTTTATTTCTTTTAGCATAACTAGAGGTTTTTTACATAAAAATTAATGGCATAAATTCTATCCTCGCAAAGAATTCCATGAATTTCCAAATGTCTCCAACTATTTTTCCCAATATCATAAAAGTAACAAGCTAAATAAAAACTTTCGTCACAATAATATAATCTCGTTATCACGAGAATCATATAATACTTGAGCAGAACAATACAATGGTTTCAGCACATCTTCAACAACTTTCCACTACGGAGGAACATGAATTACATGACTTTTCCATTCTTCTTTTTCCAAATTTTCTAAAATCCACAAATCATTTCTACAGGTGAAACATCCACAACAGTCTAGCAATGCTAGTTTTCCCTTTACTTCTATCAAATCATAATTAAATCTTTTTTCACATATATCATTACCCAATCAAATAATTTTGAAACTCTCAGATCTTAAATCAAATGCAACCATTAAATTCTTCATGAAATTCAACATATAGATAACTCATTCAATAGACCAACTTTTTTTAGTAAAACATGGAAAAGAACACCAGTGATACTTAGTGAAAATAAAATTTCATATATGCTCACATGAATTCTAAAATTTCAAAAATAATTTGTACTTCTTTTCTACCGTTTTGTAACCTAGTGAATACTAATATAGAGATTTAGTTGAGTGAGAATTTTTTTCTCTGATAGGGAAATAGTATCATTTTTCTTTTACTGGTATTGAAAATTTTAATAGGCTCCTTGTAACGACTTGAATCCATCGTTATAGAAAAGCCAACGAGTAAAATTTTGGGCCGGAACACTTTTTCGTAGTAACTTAAGAATTTATAGCTTAGTTCAGATTTAGATGAAATAGGAGTCAATGAGGTGTAGGGAAATCTAATAAAAATGAGGGATCTATTAATTAATTTTATCACATGACTGAATATCTAAGACATTAAGGAACCCATACGACTTCACAAGATCGAATTTAGGCGAGTAAAACTTCTGAAACTGATCTTAGCATGAGAGAATAGTTTCTGAGTGTCTTGGGATGAAGGTGTGGTGTGAAATGGGGACTGAAACTCTTAAATTAGCTCACTATTTCCATGAAATCCACCAAGAAAGAATATTTTTCTTCAGGGCAGGGCCGATGTGGCGGGATGGGGGTCTTCATAGCCGATCATTCACGAATTTAGTCGAAAATAAACCCCAAAATGTCACTATTCTGCAATTTTCATTTTGGAGCTAGGGATTAAGACACAAGACAAAATCTTTTAAGACTTTCAGACTTTTGTGGTTAAAGGTAAGTGATTTCCCTCCCGAATTTATTTCAATCTTGTATCAGATAGAACGTAGAATCTTGATTGAATATCGTTGGTGGAGGATTTTGAACGGTTTGGATGGTGGAAAAGCCCTAGATTCACCTTAGGAACATAATTTGGGTCTTAGGATGTAGTACGTTTGTCATTATACAGGAAAGTAAGACCTTAATTACTAATCCATTTATTGAATTGTTTGTTTGTAGACCTAGATCAAGTGGAATGAACTCGAAAAGGGAAGAAACAAGTTTTTAGGAGGGTTCTAGCTTTATTCAAGGAAGGTGATAGTTGTGATTTTATTTAACTATGATGTATGTTAGGAATCACTTCATTACAAAGCATGTATGTATGTGAATGTTGCACTGTTGATCACACTAATCATAAATGAGAATGAATGAATTATTGTGTGCCATGTAAACAATTGATTGTATGATTATGAGAATGTACATTGAGTTTGCTATTTTATCTTGGTGAATGCATCGTGTGTTACGTTCCAACACACTAACTTGCATAGGGTACCACGTTTCGGTGCATAAATGGGATTGGGTGTCACGTCCAAACACTCCGAAAATTGGATCGAAGGTACCATGTGTTCATACAATAAATAGTAGTAGGTATATGGGTTCCATTAGAGGGACCATGATTTTCATAATGTTGTATTATGAGAATGTGAGAAGTGTACATTGATCCTGAAATGATTGATGATGTTGTAATGTCGATTATATGCATATTATTTTGTTTGGTTACGGGTATAGTTCACTATTGGATTAGCGTGTTGTTGTAATGGCATACAAGATAGGACTATGGTTGTATCGGATAATGCACTTGCTCGTTCTTGTGAGTAACAGGGCATCTCGCAGGCTAACTGAAAATACCTCATTTAGAAGATCGGTGATAAATTAATTCAAGGGTGAGTCAATTCTTCAAGGCTTCCATGAGTTCTTGTTATGTTTAGTCCACTATATTTGGACTTAGACTAGTACTTTAGATATTCTTATCTTTAGTTTAGGGTTTCACCGTTTTCTTAGACTTATCGTTAGTAGATATTTTGGTACATTGACTTTCAAGTTCTAGGCTTTATTTCCGTAATTGTATTGATTAGAGATTCGGAGTTTATGGAACTCCCCAATTTTTACTTTAGACATTTACACCTGCTTTTGTATCTTTAATTTTGTAGTTTTAGTTAATTTTGTTAGTTGTGTTGTAGTAACGATTCTCCCAGCGAAGTGTTAGTGCGGGTATCAATCATGATGGTCAGAGTCATAACAAAGTTGGTATCAAAGTTGTAATCGTTGATATTGATGTACCAAGATAAGTCTAATAGAGTCTTATGAAACGGTACAGAGACATTTGTACTTTTCTTCGAGATGCTATAGGACGTTAAGAAATATCTCTATTTTCTTTCGTCTCCTTTCATGCTATAACTTTGTTCCAATTGGTATCTTGTGGTCCAAATTGGTATCGAATCTCCTTCACTCTTTTGTCATCAGATGGTTAACTTTAGGTTCAATGGCATGAGATTCGTTTCTCCTTTCAATGCGCCAGCTAAGAAATCCAAAGGAAGAGGTTGCAGTGGAGGTAGTGAATGAGGATTATAAAGGGGGAAAGGTTCAAGAAGGGTAGCACCTACTAGGGATGGAGCTCCGGTTGATAATACACCCACAAACGAAAATCTTCATGCACTTTCTGAAGAGGTAGAAGAGAATGTTGAGGTTAAGGATGAGGAAAATTTTGGATAAGAGGAAGAAGTGCAGGCTGAGACTACATGTATTCCTCTCTGAGACTATAGGTATTCCTCCCCTAGACCTAATGTTCCCTCAATAGATTATGGCGTTCCTAAAAGGATTGGTTTGTCTTGGAGTGCTTCCGTCAGTTCAAGCAACACAAGCTCTCGCCAATCCCCCTACTGCTATCATTGTCCCCAAGGTGGGTGTAACTGTAGGTACTGATGCTTTCTTCCATCTTTGTTGGGTACTATAATGATTGGTAATCAACACAATTTGTAGACTACAAGGTCTGGGTAATTGAACCGCTAGTTATGGTTCCGGAGTGACAGACGCATAGAGGTTATTCTATATTTAAGTGAGGATGGTTCATAAGTTTCAGAATTGTGTCCACTAGCCAGTGAGTAGATTTGTATTTTACAAATAGTGAGGCAAGCAGTTGTGAAGAGCTTATGTGGAATGTAGATCTTAAAATTTACCCCCCACTTTCTTGGACCCAGTTCCATACTCTGTTCATGCAGAATATGTACCACAAGCTTTGAGAATTCATAACAAGGATAATTTCATATTTTTTGGATAAGAATAAACGAAACTTTGTGGTTCCTACTCCATTGTTTTAGGTAGGCTTACAATTGCATCCCAGCAAATTCAGTCCGCTATGACCGCTTTTACAAGTAATTACTCGGGCCACCTCAAAATTTCATTTCAGGATAGCTAGGGAGTCACACCTTCGATTGAAAGGATACCATCCTTTGATCTCACTTATTATAATTGTGGAGAACATGTTCATATGAGGAGACATTATCCCCATATGTGCATGTGGGACTCTATGCAGCAGCAGACTATGGTAGTGGTACCCACGGGAAATGATATTAATGGTTGAGGGCATCCACATAGTGGACGACAAGGAAATAAGCAAGATCGTAGAAGTCGAGGTTATGGTAATGCAGATAGAGGTACAATGTATCTAGGTAGGGAAGTTGCTCACTCTTGATGACAAGTCTCAGTGTTTAGCCTTTCCGGGAAAGACCTAGATGGAGACGTCTGATGCAGTGATAATAGGTAGTATTCTTGCATGTACTGGATGGCTAATGTGTTATTTGATTTGGGTTCTACTTATTCTTATGTGTCCATTTTGTTTTCCTTGGGTTTTTATATGATTAGTGATATACTTGATGCCCCCATCCATGTTTTTACCCCCCTTGGAGTGTTTGTCATAGTAGCCCATGTCTATCGTGTTTGTCTTATTTTGTTTATGGGTTTTCAGATTTGGGCTGATTTCGTAATTTTGGACATGATTGACTTTGATATAATCTTAGGCATGACTTGGTTGACCTCCTAATATGTTTTGTTAAATTGTAACACTAAATTTGTGACTCTAGAGATCCCTAGTAGGGAAAACTTTGAGTGGGAAGGGGTGTACAAGCCTAAGCTAGCTAATATCATATCCTTCGTTCGGGCTAAGACACTGGTAGGAAGGGTTGTTAGGCTTAGATGGCTCATATTCAGGAAGTCTCCCTCCATTGAGTCTATTCTTGTGGTCTTAAATTTAGAAAATTATTTCCTACGAATTTGTTTAGCATACCTCCAAATAGAGATATAGATCTCTTCATTGATTTGGAACCTGGTAGCCTCCCTAATTCTACCCCCCTTCCATATCGCATACGGCCCCGGTAGAGTTGAGAGAACATAAGTCTAAAATTCAAGAACTTCTTGACAAAGATTTCATTTATTCTAATGCTCCCTCTTGGTGATCTTGTATTGTTTGTAAAGAAAAGGGATGGTAGTATGAGTATGTGTATAGATTATCGACAATTGAATAGGGTCGCCATTTGAAAAAAGTACCCATTGCCTCGGATAGATTATCTTTTTGACCAATTGAAAGGTGCATCAGTTTTCTCTTAGACTGATCTGAGGTCTAGTTACCATCAGTCAAATATTAGGCCTAAGGATGTGCCCAAGATGGCGTTTAGAACCCGGTATGGGCACTATGAGTTCCTAGTTATGTTATTTGGGTTGACAAATACGCCTGCAACTTTCATGAGTTTGATAAATGGTGTTTCAATCCATTTCTCGATTTATTTGTAAGTAAGATCATGTTGACTATCTTCGTATTATTCTGGGTGTTCTTGGGAGACAAAAGCTGTATGCGAAATTTTTGAACTGTGAATTTTGGTTGATTTTGGTTGCTTTTTTGGGGCTTGTAGTTTCAAGGGAAGGGGTAATGGTAAATCCCCAGAAGATTGAAGCGGTTAAGAGTTGGGTCATCCTAGCACTGTCACAAAGTTAGAAGTTTTAATAAGGTCAGCTATCTACTATTATTTAATTGTGAACATTTTTTTTTCTAATGCCAGAAATTTTACTAAATTGACCAAGAAAGAGGTACCATTTGAATGGACTGAGAAATGTCATGAGATCTTTCAAAAGCTCAAGAATCTTTTGACCACAAAACCTATTCTAGCACTACCAATTTAAGGTAATGATTTCATTGTTTGTTGTGATATTTCAAATTCGAGTTGGGGTGATGTGTTAATGTAGGATAAGAATGACATAGCTTATCCATCCTGAGATTTGAAGGTGCATGAGAGGAATTACCCAACATATGATTTAGAGTTGACAGTGGTAATGTTTTCTTTTAAGAACTGGTGACATTACCTCTATGGTGTTAAGTGTGAGTGAAGGTAGATATAGTTACTCAAGGATTATTATGTGACCATCTAGTATCATCCAAAAAGGCTAATATAGTGGCAGACGCGTTAGGTCGGAAGGCGATGAGTATGGGTAGTCTAGCTTGCTTCAGTGTATCCAAGCGACCTTTGGCTAAGGACATTCAGACCTTGGAGTCTAAGTTCATGTTGTTGGGTGTCTTGGAGAAAGGTTGGGTGTTAGTTATCATTAAAGGAACGGTCACGTTCATTGAGGAGATCAAATACAAACAGTTTGAGGATGAGCATTTGAAAGTGATAAAAAGAATAAAACAGTGTATGGTAAGTCACAAGAGACCACTCTTGATGCAGGAGGTGTGCTCAGTGTTAAAGGAAGAATTTGTGTTCCTGGAATAGATCACTTGGTTTAGAAGTTGTTGATAGAATCCCATGGTTCGCGATATTCCATTCATTTGGGTGTGATCAAGATGTACCGAGATTTGAAGCTACTTTATTGGTGGCCTGGGATAAAGAAAGATATAGCGGAGTTTGTGTCTATGTGTCAAAATTTCCAACAAGTAAAATGTTACTCCTCGAGCCTAAACCCTGAGCTGGACTGGCACTCGAAGACCATTGTTGGTCCCAAGCAAACCCTAGAACTGGTTTACTTAATCATCGGAAGACTCATTGTATATTTATTATGGTCAATAGCAATATACTCATTTTAATAATAACGAGAATGCTTAAAAGTGAAACATTACACTTGGCCAAAATGGTAACTCAAATCTTAACATGTAAAATGGCAATGAAAAGAATAAAGAACTAATACTATTTGTCTATGAAGCCTCTAAAACAAAGAGGGATGTTGGGACAGAACCCCCAATCATCCTAACAACTGAAAACTAGAAAGCAAGTAATAAAAGACTCCCTCTATAAAGTAGGAAGGATCACCAACTGACTTTGAGCTGCTCACTGGATCAACGGTGCACCGGATGTCAAATTTAGTTACCTGCGTCTAAATCATAATACGATGCAGGCCAACTGGCATCAATACTTTGAATATAGGAGTATGCGAGTTGGAATGCTAAAACATAAACATAGGCTTGAGAGGACATCTGAAGAACTTACCTGGCTTAATGCAATACATGGACTAAAACTCGTTTCATATAATAAGCATTTTTAAAACAAGTGCAATATAAAGAAATGTATTGTAAAAAGACAAATAAACATGTTGTATATAAAATATAAGTATTATGATGGGAAGATTAGATTCTCTAACGACAACTCTAGCACGTTAAGAGTTTATTGTGATGATACAACTTTACCTCAACACTTTTTCAGGGTATCATATACCTGGACATTAGTATATAGCATCGAACTAATATTTGGATCCATAGTCTATGATAAAAATCACTACCAAACATCTATAACAAAAGAGCCCTTTTCTACCCATGGTAGCTACATGGTTAATGTGGGTTGTGAGTTTTCTGAACTCTCACCATATCAAGGCTCAATACTACTCCCAAAAATATTATATTATCGCTTAAGTTTTAGAAACATACGTCCTTCTGTGATTTGACATTAGTGCTAAAAAAACATAGCCCAAAGGTCACCTTGGAAATCAAAGTTTCTTCACTTGCTTTATTATGAAATCATATACTCTTTTTTGAAAACTAACTCAAAGACTCTTTGAAAATCTCAGTTTCGGTTCTTATTTAAATGTGAGAACATTTTAGAACCTCTTGGGAATTATTAGTTACCATATACTTCTTTGAAGAAATGATGTTCAAATATGAACTCTTCGCTTAACTCTGAAATGTAAGTATTAAAACAAAGTTAAACCATTTTGTTAAAGACTTTTAAAATATTTATAAAGTTTCTTGCCTTACTTATTTACTTCTAATTTTGTCTCTTAACTCTCCTTGAATTGAATTATGAATTCAAGGATTATGATTTGTGATTGTAAAGGTCTCATGATGTTCATCTAGGGGTGGGCATACGGTATTTCGATTCGGTTTTGATTTTTTTCATTTATTTTTTTGATTTTTGTAAATTGTGTACCGAATACCGAACCAAAATATTTCGGTTCAGTTCGGTTTTTGTCATTTAGGTTAGGTTTTCTTATTTTGGTTTTTTAATGGGCCTGCTTAGTGGGATGGCGGGACGCTAGACGCCGAACGCCGGACGACAGCTGTTGTTGCTGCTGGTGCCTGGCGGCTGCTGCTGGTGCTGGCGCCTGGTGGGCGGCTGCTGCTGGCAAGAGGCTACGGTTGCTGCGGGCGGGCGGCTCTTGGTGCTGCTGCTGTACAGACAGAGGCACGCGGACGAGAGGAAGACAAGAAGAGGAAGATGAAAGAGGATGGGGCAGTATGCGACGTTGGACAAGAGAGGGGGAAAATTTTTAGGGTTTCACAAAAAGTTTTTTCTTGTTTTAAAAGATTATTTAACATTAATAATTATTAATTAATATAATATAAATTATAGTATAATATTTTTGCTTAAACCAAAATACTGTAAACCAAAATAATACGTATTGAAAACCGAACCAAAATACCGAAAAATACAAATTTAATAAACCAAAAACCAAAATACCAAAATCGAAATTCTAAAAAATTTTGGTTCGGTTCAGTGTTTCGGTTTTCTGGTTTTTATGCCCACCCCTATGTTTAGGAATGATTTTGAATAGTTAAACCTGAGAAAAGTTTCGAAATCACCATCATAGAACAGGTCGGCAACGCGGAGATGTTTTAAAGAATTCCTCGCAAATTGTAATTTTGAGATAGAGGAGTCCGCGACCTAACTGCAATACAACGCAACTTTTTACTCACTTGGAGAGAAATTCTGCGAGGCGTACTTGCGCGCCAAATTGCGCTAGACTTTGTCCTTTTTTGTTTTATAGACATCTAGCCTAAAACATCTAATAGGTCCTCAAATTTGCTTTAGATCCTCATTACCAAGACAGATTTTACTAAGAACTATCAAAAAACTCTAAAACTCAATATAAGATTCTCAACAAAAACACTCCCAATCGACCAAATTAAGAAAACATTCAAATTGACAGAATGCATTGCTCAAGCACATCAAAATTTCAAACTCTTATGTGTGGAGTAAGAAGTGTTTGAACTACAATAGTTTGGTTACGCGCGTGCGTAAAATAACCCAACACTATGAAAGGCTCACATATATTGTAGGATCAATTGCTTGGAGAATCCACAGCCAAAATTGATCGTTCTTGGCGAATTCTTGTATTTCCTCTTCTCCTTTCTGTTCTTTTATCTTTTCTCCAAGCCCTGAAATATTCTGGTAAAAGAGAAATTGACATAATTCTTTTTTGACACTTAATTAATTCACTAAATTGAATTAAATTAATGGGGTAAGTCAAAGACCAAACTACCCTTCCAAAATCTAGATTGGACATTTCCTTATTCCAACAACCCAACTTCAAATGGGCATGACATACTCATGCAAGCTCGAAATCACGCAAGCTCAACAGCAGTTAAAATAGTATACTCAAGGTTCTCAACATTTTGGGAGTACCCCTAACTCATCCGAGTAGGAGTTTTTATGGCCACTTTAAGTTGACCAAAATTCAACTTTTCCTAAATTAAGAAAATTTTCAAATATTCATTCTTTTCAAAAATGACTATTTCCAATAGCTTCTTCCTAGTTATTTCAATTTGCGAGATGCTACATAAATTATGAACACATAAGGCCTACATTTTGATTCAGAGAAGGTCAATTTCGGATGGAAGTGGTAAATGATAACTATGGATTTTGTGGTTGGTTTTCCCAAGACTCTGGGAAGTTTGATTCCATTAGCGTAGTGGTGGAAAAATCGACTAAGTCGGCCCATGTTACTTCAGTCATAATAGAATATTCAAGTGTTAAAAGACATATTTAGTGCATGTGTGATTGACTTCGGAGGACATTGGGATAAGTTCGTACCGTTATGCGAGTTATCTTATAATAATAGTTACCACTCTAGCATTGATATGGAACCATTGAAGACACTGTATGGGAGGAGATGTAGATAACACATAGGATGGTTTGAGTCTGGAGATGTGAAACCTTTTGGGGGTTGATTTACTGAAGGATGCTCAAGATAAAGTGGGGAGTATTCAAGGTAAGATTTTAGTAGCCCCCAGAGTTGAAAGAAAAAGTATGTGGGTCATAAGGTAATAGACATGGAAATTCAAACTGGTGAGGAAGTTCTTATTAAAGTATCACCCATGAAAGGGGTGGTGAGATTTGGCAAGAAGGGCAAGCTTATTCCTCAATACATTGGTTCATTTGAGGTTTTTGACTTTGTAGGACCGGTAGCATACAGATTGGATCTACCTCCTAACATATCGAGTTTTCATCCGGTATTTCATGTGTCATGTTGAAGAGATATCATGGTGACGGGGATTACATTGTAAAATGGGACTCGATGTTGCTAAACATAGACCTTCAATATAAGGAGGAACCGATTTCAATTATTTATCATGATATCTGGGAGCTTATTACCAAAGAGATTAAGTCCGTGAAAATTCAAAGGAAGCATCTTCTAGTTTAGGAAGCCACTTTGGAAACTGCGAATGACATGCGAGACAAGTTTCCCAATAGTTCGTCAATTTAGGTACTACTATACCCTTACTTTAACCCATTTTTCCTAGTTTGTTAATCAGGGATGAGTGATGGATAAATTGGTAGCCATTGTAACGACATGTACACGTCGTTACAAAAAAGCCAACGGAGAAATATTTTGGACCAGAAAGCTTTTCTGTAGTAACTTGAGAATTCCTAGCCTCGGTGCATATAGTAAATCTGGTAACAAATGAAGGATCTATTAATAAATTTCATCACATGTGTAGATAGGTAAGACGTTAAGAAACACATACGATTTTACAAAATTATATTGGAGCGAGCAGAACTCCCAAAAATGATCTTAGCTGAGAGGGTAGTTTTTGAGTGTCATGAGATGAAGGTGTGTTGTAAAATGGTGGTTTGAAACTCATAAATTATCTCATTATTTTCGTGCAAGCCACCAAGGCGGGGCTGTTGTGGCAGATGGGGGTCGCCATAGCGGGCCAGTCACGAATAAAGTCAGAAATAAACCCCAAAAATGTCATTATTCTGCAAATTTTATTTTTGCGATCAAGGAGAACCCTTCAAGAGTTCTTGACAGTTTTCCATGACTTTTACTAATAAAGGTAAGGTTTTCACTCCTAGTCTATTTTTTGATCCATAGAACGTAGAATCTTATGTGTTACATGGTAAGGGACTGTCTGCCTGTATGGATGATGAAAAAGTACTATTTGCACTTAATAAGATGGGCTTAAGTTATTGGGTTTATCATAATCTGGGTAAGTTAGACCTTAATTATTGATCCCTATATTGAATTGTTTGTTTGTAGAGCTAGAGAAAGCAGTAAGAATCTGAAAAGGAAAGAATCAAGTTTCTTAGGAGGGTTAAAGCTTTGTTGCCGGTAGGGATTGATGGGTGTGATTCCGTTGGTGTGATATATGTTGCTAAGACATCATTCATAATTGCACATATGTCGGTCAATGTGCTCGATCATCCACTATGTTAATGGGCATGAGTGAATGATTGTATGTCATGAACCCATACTTGATTGTATGATAATGAGAATGTACATTGTGTGTGTGATTGTGGCTTGTTGAATGGATCGGTCATTATATTCCAACACACTAACTTGGATCAAGTGCTACTTTTCGGTGCATAAATTGGATCGGGTGTCACGTCTAGCACACTAACTTGGATTGGGTACCACGTTCTGATACACTAACAGTCCGGGTATAGGTACTATGAGAGCACTATTGACTTATCACATATGTGTATTATATAGAATGTGAAATTGTACATTGATCCTGAAATGATGATTGATATAGTATATGTTCGGTATAAGACTTTTTAATTTGTTATGGTTACTTGCATATGTTTCACTTATGGGGATGGACGTGTGATCCCACCAATACACTATGGTTTTGCACTGAAACTGCACTTGCTCTTTCTTTGTTGACTAAAAGGAATCTTCAGGCAACTACTAACAAACCTCGTTTAGATGATTATTGATTAATCGAATTCAAGGGTGAGTCAATTCTTTCTTGCTGCCATGTGTTTTTGTTATGTTTAATCCATTCTTTTCGAACTTAGACTAGTACTTTAGATAATCTTATGTTTAGTTTGGGGTTGCGTTGTTTTCTTAGACTTGTCGTTAGTAGATGTTTTGGCACATTGACTTTCAAGATCTAGGCTTTATTTCCGAAATTGTTTTGATTAGACTCTCGAAGTTTATGGGAGCTCCCTATTTTTCCTTTAGACATTTAAACCTGCTTCGGTATCTTGAAAAGCTTTAGTTTTTGTTTATTTTGTTAGTGGGTTTTCGAACAAAGATTATTCACACAGGGGGATTAGGTGTGGGTATGTCAATACTACGTCTAGGTCCGTGACACACATTGTAGGCTCCAAATAAGGTTTGAACTATTAAACACGTGTCCACCGACGAGAATGACCATGACATTCCAAAAATCATCTAGAGGACATTTCCATTCCATTAGATAGACATTCATATAGATTTCAGTTTTCCTATGGAATTTTGTTCCACCATCACTAATCATAGAACATCGCTGATGAACATAAGTGAAATATGAATTCAACACAAGGACATTTAAAAATTTAGACACGCATCTGAAATGCATCAATGACATAACAAAAATCCATAAAAATATTTTGATAATTATTTCTTGAGGGAGTGTAGGAGTTCTTCTCATATGTATTATCTTCGTATCCTATGTAAAAAGAGGTTGAAGTTTGAGTTAGTCAAATTAAAGTCTTTGTAAGCTTTTACAAGTAGGGTGAAATTTTCCCTACTAAATGGCTTATTTGACTTTATCGTGTACTTGTCTTATAATTCTTGCATCGGATTAGATTAATATTAAGTTGATCCGATTCAAAATAATTGTTTTCCTTTTATGACTTTAACTTAATAGGAATATTAATAAAGTAAATAAGATTTTTAAATTGTGTAAATAATCATAAATTAGAGATAGGTATAATTTACTAAAATACAATTTTAATTAATATATCATATGAAAAACTTAAAATTAAAGATCACTTGTCAAAAAAGAAAAATACAATTTTATCAAATAGCCTAAAAAGGATTATAAAATAAACAAAGTAAAATTAAAAAATAATTGAATCAATCAATTCAAAAGTATAGAAGTTAATTATTTATCTATAAGAGCAAATGAATAAAGTTTTGTTCTAATTTGGCTTAGAACTTAGAATCTGCGCGTCTACAAATTTTGTAGCTCAGATCTATTCAACCTTATAGCAAGGAATGTAATGATGATCAATTTCTAAGTAGTTATTAAAAAAAGCAAATTGATTTTGTTTAAAGATGAAATCACTCAATGACTTTTTTTTCAAAATTACTAACCAAAAATAGTATTCTATTTTAATTGACGAACGTTCATGTTGCAGTAAACAACATTAAAAGCAATTTAACAAGAGACGTATAAAATATTACCGTTTTGAGAATAGAAAAATTGTACTTATTGATTTTTTTAAAAAAACTATTTAAGAACACGACATTGACATGCATAAAGCCTATATATATTATAAGATATATATATATAAATATATATCTATACTATATATATATACAATATGTATATATATATCTATTATATATGATATTAAAAGTATATTGATGCGACTCAACAAAAAAACAGAAAAAACAGTGTTATTACCTTTGTCCAACTAAAATACAAGAAAATCATTTTATATATTGTTTATAAAAAAAAAAAAAAAGGGTCACGGGTACAAACTTTAATTTGTGACAAGCAATGTAATTTCTTTTTAGCATAAGTAGAGGCTTTTTACATCAAAATTAAAACCAAACTTTGATTTAAATATATCTTTCCACTACAGAAATCATTTAGATCATAGAAATATTCATAACAAATCTAACAATGCTAATTTGGACTTCAGTTAAATCAAACTATAGTTAAATATATTATCATATATATCATTATTGATCAATTTGATAATTCTAAAATTTCAGCTCTAAAATTAAATGCAAAGAATAATTTATGTTAGTAATCCAACATGTAGCTAAATAACTGCTTGTATTGAGAAATCTTTCTTATTGACACTAGTAAAAAATCAAGGATGCTTTTAATTTCTTTTCATGATTTATTATCTATGTTTAAAGTAAAAATTTAACTTATTGCGGGGCCACTTGAAATCTTATCTATCATCAAAACTTTATATAATCTAGTGAACATTAATTTAAAGGGTTGTATAGATTATCTGAATCGGGAATTTTTTTCAGCAAGGAAGTCATATTTTTTTTTTCTTTTACTGAAATTGAAAATTATAACAGACTCTACGTGCCTGAGTAATTTTTTTTCCATTTGGAGACTTTTAAGTCCTGTCATTCATATTTCAAACATTACATTACAATCCAAGAGATTTTTTCTTAATCGAGTTGTAAACAACAAACTCATAAATTATAATCATGTGTGTAATTTTATCTTAATTTCACCTAACTTTCATCTAGAATTCACCCCGTAATTCTTTATAATGAAGAAAAAGATAAATATTTAATTTATATTATCAAAGGCTAACTAATTATGGCCCCTCGGTTTTTTCTTTTGTATTTTGAGGATTAAATTATATTAATTATGATCAATATTTTGAAACACCTATTTTTATTTAAACTAAATTGATTTTCTAAATATAAAATATGAGAATATTTCTAGCGAGTAATTATCATTTTGAAGAAAACCAATTACTTCCCTATCTCTAAGAGTAAATGACTAATGTTTTTTATTCGTAGAGTCTTTGAGTTTATTCCTTGAATGGTTATTTATTTTTATGAATTTTTCTATCAATTCTTTTAAATTTTTTTAGAATTCCAAAGTCACTCAACAGTTATTATTATAACAATAATAACAAATAATAATAATAATAATAACATTTTAATAATATATCAAATATTATCAAATATTTATTCTCTCCTAGTTGACATTCCATGTCACATTAAATATTTATTTAAATCAGATTTGAAATTCTTAATTATCAGGAAGAAAAAGAAATAGATATAATATTACAATTCTAGACAAATTTTTTTCATGAACTTTTTATACTTGATACTTTTACAAAAAAAACATTTGTTTTGACATGAATAAAGCCTAATAATATAATATTATCATATAGAAAGCAATAATATTCATTTGGAAAAGAATAGAAAAAAATAATGTATTTTAAAATTGATATGATTAAATAACAAGCAAATCAAAGCAAAAGAATAAGATCACAAGTTCAAACCTAGTAATAAGCATTGAAATACTTTTCTTTATTTTACTGGCATAAATAGAGGCTTTCTACGTAAATATTAATGCCATTTATTTCATCCTCTATTGGAGCTCCATGAATTTCTAAGCATCTCCAACTAACTTTCTCAACATCATAAAAGTAACAAAATAAAAATTATCTTTCGCTGCAATAAATATAATCTCACCATCACGAGAATCGCAAAATCCTTGAGGGAGGACCATATTTTGGTTTCAATATATCTTCCAAATCTTTCCAATGTGAAGGAATCTGAATTCCATGACACTTCCATTCTTCTTTTTCAGAATTTTCTAAAATCCATAAATCATTTCGACCAGTGAAACTTCCCCAGCAGTCCAGCAATGCTATTTTTCCTTTCACTTCTATCAAATCATAAGTCAAATATATTTTTAGATATATCATCACCCAATCCAATAACTCTGAAATTTTCAGCCCTCAAATCAAATGCAACTATCGAATTCTTTGAGTAATCCACCATATAGATGAATCCTTTAATAAAATAATTTTTCATACTATAACATGGAAAGAAATTAATGATATCTTTAATTTTTCTCCATGTTTTATCTATGCTTAAGGTGAAAATAAAACTTTGTGCATGCCCGCCTGAATTATGAACTTGCATCAAAACTTTGTAACTCTTTTCTATGGGTTCATAACCTAGTGAATAGTAATATAAAGATTTTATCGAGTGAGAGTTTTTTCTCTGATAGGGAAGTACTATCATTTTTCTGATACTGGGATTGAAAATTCTAACGGGCTCTTTATCGTACTCCCAGATACAGTATGAACCATTTACACACGGTCCATTAAAGTATTGATTGGGACGATCAAAATTCCATCTAGATTAGTATTTTGCAATTTGTTTAGATCACAAAATATAGATTTCAGCTTTCCCTAAGGGAATCCTGGTCCACCCCCCCATCGCGAGTCATAGATCGTTGGTATGGATATGAGTGGAAATCTGAAGTCAACCAAGAGCATCAAAAAATTTGGAAAACGCACTTTAAACGCATCAATGTGAAATAACGGAAGTCATAGAAATCTTTCAAACCAATAGATCTCCGCAGGAAGTGAACGGATTTGCTCAAGGTATTCATATTGATCGGTCTGTGGAGGCTTGTAAAAAACTGAGATGAGTCAAACTAAAATATTTGCGGCGTTTTTAGAAGCTAGGCTAAAGTTTTTTCATAAATGTTTTATGTGGACGTTATTATGTACTGGTATTAAAACCTTGCATTGATTAATTTATGTTAAAGTTGATCTGAGCCAAAAATAACTTTTATTTTTTTTTTACTTACTTAGAGAAATTTAATAAATAACAGTAAATAAAAAAATTTAATGATGTATATATATGGCTGCTAAATTAAAGATATCTATAACTTACTAAAATACAATTTAGTATTTAGTTAATATTACCGATTTGGAAATTGTCCTACATTAAAAGATCATTGTCTGGAAAAAAAATAATTCTGTATGAAACAAAAAACCTCTAAAAAAGATTATAAGATAAACTTATTAAAATTAAAAAATAATTGAATTTATATATTTAAATTATACAAATAATATTTATCTAGTAAGAGGAAATGATAATGTTTTTTTTTATTTGGTAGACTCTCTGTTTGAAACCTTCCCACTCGACTGAGATTAGCCAACTCACATATTGTAAAGACCTGTTTTAGTCGTTTTGAAGCAACAGATTTTAATTATGCGAAAAACTGGCAGAAGTGACGGAGCACGACGGCCCGTCGGGAGGTGTCGTTGCAAACACTTAGAAAAATCTGAAATTTGGTACTGAAATCGCTTATCTGCCCGTAACACCGGAAATGCAGGCGGACCGTCACAAGGCGTGAAGGACAGTCATAGAACTTGATGGAAATTGAGTCTTGACGGTTGCGACGGACAGCGGACGGACCGTCGCAGGCAAGAAGGCCCCTCACGGGCTGCGTAGTAGCCCAGGCGGGGTGGTCGGATTTTGATTAAGTAATTTAAGGGGCGTTGTGGAACTATTCCTGCTTTAATTATAAAATAATGGGTTTGTTAATATAAGTCTAAATACTTGGGGGTTAAAAGGAGGGTAACCTTAAGTAATAAGTGGATTATTAGTGCATCTTTCAAACTAAATTATATGTAATTAGGGTAAAAAGAAAGAGGGTTTGATAAAGAAAAAAAGAAAGAAAAAAGAGAGGGAGAACGAGTGAGAGAGAGAAGGAGAGGAACAAGAGACAACAAGAAATTGAGGAATTTACTTGCTTATCACGATTTCTTCGGGATGGAGATAGGTTATGGGTTTACACTATTCGTAGTAAACTGCTTAATAGCGAATTGTATGTGTTTGAGTAGTATTTATTAAGTGCTTCTATTAGGCTTAAGTGCGTGTATGCCATGATGTATCTTATATATTATATATATATATATGTTTTGTTGATAAAATAAGCATGGATGAAGCTATTGAATTATTGAATCTTGAATCGTGAAGAAACCCTAATTCTACTTTGTTAAAATGATGGCTTGGGATAACAGAAGGCTAATGAACGAAAGTAGTGGAGATTAGGGGATCGGGTGCCATTCCCTGGCCAGGATTAGAATATGAGGATCGGGTGTCACGTTTCCGGACACAGGGATAGAATATGGGATCGGAGTGTCACGTTCCGGACACCAGGGATAAGAATATGAGGATCGGAGTGTCCGTTCCACACAAGGATAGTATAGGATCGGGTGCCACGTTACCTGGGTACCAAGATAGAATATGAGGATCGGAGTGTCACGTATGACACCAGGATAGTATATGGATCGGGTGCCAGTTCCGGTACAAGGGATATTTTAGATTAGAATGAGGGCGGGGGTCACGTACCGACACGAGAGTAAATAATTATGAATCTGAAAGATACTAATATACTCAATCTAACAGAACATGTGCCCAAACCAGTCATGATGGAGGAGGCGTGAGTCTCATTGATGGCTTGGTGTTGTAACCAAGGATTATGGTAATTGTAAATGTCGCATGTAATGCTAAGGATAAGTTGATTTTATTGATGGTGATTGATATATAATGTTTTCTATTTGGAGTTGGCCGATGATACCTACTCGTATTGTGGTGGGTACTGACACCCTCCTACTTTATGTTTTCCTTTTGTTTATTTGTTGGAGTTGCCAGAGCAAACGTGCCGTCATCCCTCCGACCCAACAGAATTCTAAGCAGTTTTGTCACAACGGATCTTCAGGGTGAGCAATGCTTCTCTAGCTTGGACTGTATCTCCTCCTCATGTCTTGATGCCTTGAAGTTTTCGGCATACAGACTAGCATTTTATTTGTTTAGATCTTAGAATACTCTTAGTTTAGTAATTTGATCATAGAAGATGTTTGTGGTGATGACTTCCAGATTTTGGGGAGGAAAATTAATAGAAGTTGAATTTTAGAAGTTATTGAATTGTTCTTTTATTATGAGGTTAAGTCTTCCGCATGCTTTTATGTTGATATTAAATGAAATGTTTAAGGTTTAGATTGGTTGGTTCGCCCACATGGAGGGGGTAATGTGGGTGCCAGTCGCGGATCGTTTTGGGTCGTGAGCAAAACTTGGATCAGAGCATTAGGTTCGTTGTCTCATCACACAAGAACAGGGTCTAGTAGAGTCTTAAGGAAAGGTATTAGGGGAAAGCCTTCTTACTTTCTTTGAGAGGCTATAAGACTTAGGACAATTCATTCTTTCTTTCTTTCTTTAGGTATTACTGGATCCCAATTGGTATATAGGGATTTACAAATGGTTTATGACCATCTTCACCTATTTTCGCAGATGGTTAGAACTAGAGCAACGACTACGCCAAACATTCAAACATCAGCAAGACAAGCTGCATCTGAAGCCAGCCACTGTGGCTGTAGCTCGAAGTGCAACAGTGGCAGAGGCCGCGGTAGAGAGGTAGAGGTCGTGGGAGGAAGTCCTCTAGAGGAAGAGGAGAGCACCTAGGCCCAGCTGGTGCTAGGGCGGTAACTCCTCCACCGACTGAGGGAAGTAGTAAGAGAGGGGAGGATGGGGAGGAATGAACAAGTTACAGAATGAGGAAAGGATAAATGCCACCCCAAACCTACCCCAGAGATGATCAATCAGGTTCTCGCTTATCTTAGGGGTTGTCTTGTAAGGAAAGGCACCAACCAATGTTTTCTGACCCAACACACCTTCGGTTTCAGAGGTACAAACATTGCAGCAGCCATATGGCTGCCTCGTAATGGAGCCTACTGGACATTTAGGGCACGTTTCCACGTCTGACTATTGGGCCTATAAGACGAAAATATCAGAAGAACTTTTTAGTAAGTTCTTGAAATGAAAACCTCCAGTCTTCAAGGGTGAGAATCTGAGGATGGATGGCTTACATTTCTGGTTGGACTGTCATGAGCTACTACACAAGAGGGGTATTTAATAGACGGTGGTGTTTGAGTTCGTGAAGTGATCAGTTCAAGGGAACGCCCAAAAATGTGGTGCGCGGGTCACAGTTTGAATGTCAACCAACAAAGGCACCACCTATGATGGGCCTCATTCTCTAGCTTGTTTAGAGGAAAAGTAATATCCCTCGTACTTTGAGGGGATGGGAAGGGAAGGGATTAGGATAGAAAAGGATGGAGTTTTTTGAGCCTAGAGGCAATGTAGTGATGTCGGACAATGCATATGAGGCTAAGTTTCGTGCCCCCCCCACTATCCAGTTATGCCCCCCAACTACTGTTTCAAGCACCCCAAACAAGAGCGGATTCGCCGTTTTGTGAAGGGGTGAGCTCAGAGTTGAGAATTTAGCCTTACAGGTAGGGGAATACGGGCACAATCCTTACAGAAGTGGTAGATTTCGTGGTAGAGGGGAAGGAGTGAAGCCAATGAATTCACACACGGCGTTAGACTCAAAGAGTTTCGAAAGGGGGTGAGTTTAATGGGTCTTACTCAGAGGACAGGGTTCCGGAGCGTTACTCAGTTCGAACCATTCAGTCTTCACACGACTTTGTAGTGGCGGTTCCACCTCAGACCGTAACATTTCTCTGAGGAAGGAGACCATGCGTGAATCTAGAGATGTGATGGGTTTGGGGAGACTGGGCATATCAAGAGGTTATTTGTCCAAAACAGAGTGATAGAACCCCCAACAGCTAGAGGTTAAGAGGTGGTATGGTAGAGGCCGTTATTCGGCGAGGACGAGGTGGTCGAGGTAATGGTGGTCACCCAAATGGCCGGGGTGGTGATGGCAAACTGAGCCACAATCACAACCTGATAGGGCAAACGGACAACAAACAAAAGGGCCCATTGTTATGCTTTCCCTGGAGATCAGAGGCGAAGAAGAAGGACATCCTGATGCTTCATCAACAGGCAATCTGCTGGTTGTGATTGCATGGGCTTCTGTTGTATGTTTGTCCTGGATCCACATTTTCTTATGTATTGCTTCCTCATTTCCTAATGGTCTCTAATTTGCTTAATTCTGTAAAATGGATCTTGTGCACGCTGCGGGTTCTTGTGAGGGTGTGCTGGAAAAAAAAATGGTGCTTTTGTGTTTTTTCTCATCTTTAATTGTTTACATTTACAGTTTTGAATTCTTGATACGCCTATTCGTGTTTCTACTCCGGGGGTGAGTCTGTGGTAGTTTGAAAGGTATATAGGTCTTGTTTGGTGAACTTTGTGGGGAGCAGCAAACACTTATGTAGATTTGGTTTATATTAGAAATGTTTTGATTTGATTGTATTCTGGGTAGACTTGGCTTTCTCCGCAATTTGCGATTCTTTGGGATGTAATTGCTTAAAACTGGTGACGTTAGCCAAGCCTTGGGGGACAGATCCGTTAGTGTGGGGGTGGACTGTGACAATTTCTAATCCGGTGCGTATAATTCCTTTCTTCTGCAAGAAATGGTTAGTAAGGGTGTTTAGCTTTCTTGGCACATTTCTTCAAGGATGTGACACTACCCAAGTACCTTCGATTGAGTTCGGTTTCGAGTGGTCGTGAGTTCTTGATGTATTCCTACAGATCTTCCTGGTTGCAACCAGATAGGGACATTGACTTTTATGATCTTTGAACAGGGTACTCGCCCATTTCTATACACCCCTATTAGAATGGCACCCGGGAGGGGAGTGGAGTTAAGAGAATAAACGCCCACTTCAAGAGTTGTTGAACAAAGGCTTCATTAGAACCAAGTGCATCTCCTTGGGGTGCTCCGGTGTTGGTTTGTAAAGAAGAAAGATGGGAGTGTTCGGATGTGCATAGACTACGGCAGTTGAACAAGGGGACTATCAAGAACAAGTATCCTCTTCCCCGCATTGATGACTGTTCGATTCAGTTACAAGGTGCTTGTGTCTTCTTTAAGAGTGACTGAGATCCGGTTATCATCAAAATTGAAAAATACGGGCAACGGAGATGTGCCAAAGACTGAATTTTAGAACCAGGTATGGGCATTAGGAATTTGTAGTGATGGTCTTTTGGTCACGAATGCCCCTGCTTGCGTTTCAGAGTTTGAGAATGGGATTTTAAGCCCTATTTGGATTCCTCTTTGTGATCGTATATTGATGATATACTGATAACTCTAACAAAGTAAGGAGGAAACATGGAGGAGAATTTGAAATGGTATTGGAATGTTGGAGTGGAGGGAGGGAGAAAAAGCTTTATGCCAAGTTCTCTAAGTGTGAGTTTTTGGCTAGATCAAGTGCCGGCCTTCTTGGGGAACGTGGTTTCTAAGGATGGGGGTGATGGTGGATCCTCTAAGAATCGAAGTAAGTGTGAAAAATTGGGGTAGGACCTACTAATGTTCAGGGGAAATAAGGAGCTTTGTTGGGTTAGCTAGCTACTCCAGCCGCGATTTGTCAAGGGATTGGATTCTCTTCTATTGCTTTAACTGACGAACTTGACTAAGCAAAATGTTCCATTGGTATGGCGGAGATGAGTGTGCGGAGGAAAGCTTTTCAGAAGCTAAGACTCTTTTGACTACGCACCCCTTCTCACCTTGCAAGTGGAAGCGTAAGAATTTCATGTGTATTGTGAGCATCTTATTCGGGTTTGGGTTTGCAATTTTCTTTTTTTGCAATGCCTAATGCAAGAGAAGAAATGTGATTGTGACCACCTTATCGAACTTCAGACCCATTAAAGGTGCATGAAGCAATTATACGACCCATGATTTGGAAGTGGCCGCCGGGGTTTCGTGTTTGCACTAAAGCAATGGAGACACTATTTATATGGGGTTAAGTGTGAGGTCTATACGGATCATCGTAGTCTACAGTATGTCTCACTAAGAGAGATTGAAATTTGAGGCACAGAGGAGATGGATGGTGGATGGAAACTACTGAAGGACTACGACATCACTATTTTGTATCATCCGGGGAAGGAGAAATGTTTTGTAGCGGTGCTTACGTAGAAAGGCGGGAAAGCCTGGGTATAGTTAGCTAACTTGCAAGCTTCTAGGCGCCCATTGGCTAGAGAAGTTCAGGATTCTGGCTATACGACATTATGAGGATTAGAAGATAAATGCAAGAAGGGAGGATTTGTTGAGCTGTGTAGAGGCCAAGATCTTCCTTCCTTGACAAGGATTAAGGGAAAGCGTTTTAATGATGAAAAATTAATCCGGATCCGAGATAAAGTGTTGCAGGAGAGGTTAAAGAAGCGACAATGCGATGAGGAAGGTGGTTGTGAGGATTAAGGAAGGGTATGTTACCCGCGCGATGTTTTGATCAACACTCTTCTGACAGAGGCTAATAGTTCCAAGGTATTGATCATCGGGTGCAAACCAAGATGTACCGTGACCTAAGCAACACTTTTTGGTGGATGAAGAATGAAGCGTGATATTGTGATTTTTATTGCCAAATGTCAAAGGTCAACAAGTAAAGTATGAACACCAAAGACCCGGAGGGAACACTTTGAGAAATGCCCATTTCCGGAAGGGAAATGGGAGAGGAATTGCAATGGACTTCGTGGTTGGTCTTCCAAAGACAATTGGGCAAGTTCGACCTATTGGGTGATTGTGGACAGATTAACTACAGTAGCGCTCATTTCATTCCGTTAAGGTGACTTACAATGCAGAGAAGTAGTTAGCCAAACTTTACCTCTCAGAAGTTGTCGTTGCATGGAGTTCCACATATCATATCAGATAGAGGTAAGCAGTTTACTTCTAAGTTTTGGAAAACATTGGGGCATGCCGAGACATATGGGTACTAGGTATGGACTATTAGTCCCCTTCCATCCTCAGGACGATGCGTCAGTCGACTGCGAACGATTCAAGTGTTGAGGTATTTGCTTCGTGCATGTGTGTGCTTAGAATTCGGTGGCCATTGGGATAGATTCTTCCCCTTAGGGAGTTATCATTACAATAATAGCTATCACTCAAGCATCCGATATGGCCCTTGGAAGCATTTGTTGGTAGGAGATGTAGGTCCCCCATTGGTTGGTTGATGCATTCGAGGTAGACCTTGGGGGTCTGATCTTTTGAGGATCGATAGAAAAGAAAAAGTGAAATCTATTCAAGAGAAGATTCTAGGGCGCAAATAGACAAAAGGAATATGAATACGAAAAGGTTAGAGGACTTAAGAGTTCAATGGAGGGTGAACAAGTCTTGTTGACTGAATGAAAGTTTCCCAATTGAAAGGGGGTGATGGGGTTGGGTGATTACGGTTTGGTAGTAAAAGAGGCAAGCTAAGCACCAAGATACATGGTCCCTTTGAATGAAGGACTTAAGCGAGTAGGGGAGGTGGCTTATGAGTTAGCCTTGCCTACAGGGCTGTCCGGAGTACAGAGCGGTTGCTTCAGGTGATCGATGTTGAAAAAAGATACCATGGGGAATCGGAAAACTTACATATCCGTTGGGATTCAGTTGTTGCTTGATGAGAATTTTGTCTTATGAGGAGGGGAGCATGTTGCTATTTTAGGATAGAGAGTTCGAAAGGGTTGATTGGTCAACGGAACATTGCATACACAAGGTGCAATGGAAGAATGACCGGTTGATGAAAGAAGAGCTACTTGGGAAGAAAGGAGGCAGATTATACAAGAAAGATAGCCACCTCTGTTTACAGACCTCAAAGTATTCGTTTTCACTCTTGGTTTTTCTTCTCATGATCGGTCGAGGACGAACGAGGGTAACTTGTATCTATGTAACGACCTGTTTAGTCGGTTTGAGCAACCTATTTATTCTGGAAAAACTGGCCAGAAGTGAAGGATGCCACGGCAGGGACGTCACGGGCACGAGGACCGACGTGGATGGTTGTCGTGCAAAACACTTGAAAATTCTGAAATTTGGTCTGATTGAAAATCGACTCTCTGCCCGTCACGAAGATCCTGACCAAATGGCAGGAAGGGACTCGTCACAGGCGTGTGACGGACGGCATAGACTCTTTGATGGAAACTTGAGTCTATGCGGTCGAGGACAGCAGGACGACCGTCGCAGGCACGATGGCCCGGCACGGTTACGGCTGCGTAGTCCCAGCGGGGTCGGATTTAGGATAATTAATTAAGGGGCGTTTGGGACTATTCGCTTTAATTATAAAATAATGGGTTAATGTTTTAATAAGTCTAATTACTTGGGGGTTAAAAGGAGGGTAAAAAAAAAAACACCTTAAGTTAATGTGGATGATTAGTGCCATCTTTCAAAAACTTAATTCTATGATAATTAGGGTAAAAGAAAGTGGTTTGAATAAAGAAAAACCGATTGAAAAAGAGAGAGAACGCGTAGAGAGAGAGAGGAACGAAGAGGACCAACAAGAAATTGAGGAATTTGCTTGCTGTGGAAAATCACGAGTCTTCGGTGGAGGTAGGTTAGGGTTTTACACTTTCGTAGTAAACTCTTAATAGCGAATTGAGAGTGTTGAGTAGTATTTATTAAGGCTTCGATATGCTTAATTGCGTGTTATGCATGATGTGATCATATATATAATATGTTTGTGATTGATAAAATAGCATGATGAAGCTATTGAATCTTGAATCTTGAAGAAACCCTTTAATCGACCTTTGATTAAAATGATGCCTTGGTATAAAAGAAGGCATTTAATGAACAAAAGTAGTGAGATAGGGGATCGGGGTTTGCCACGTTACGGTACCAGAGAGAATAGGAGGAAGGATAGGTAGGGTAACGGTCCGCCGGTAAAAGGACTTAGACTATGAGGATAGGCCCCCACCAGAGTGTCACGTTCCGACACCAGATTTGGATAGCATCATGAGGATCCGGAGTGTACGTGTCGACAAACAGGATAGATATGAGGATCGGAGTGTCACGGTCCGACACCAGGATTAGATATGGATAGGGTTGCCACATCTCCTGGTACCAGGATAGGATTTAGAATATGAGGATAGGAGTGTCACGTTCCGGACCACCAGGATAGTATAGGGATCGGGTGCCACGTTCCTGGTACCAGGATTAGATGAGGAGCGGAGGTCACGTACCTGACACGAGAGTAACATAATATAATGAATTTGAAAGATTTACTAATATACTCAATCTAAAAAGGAACATGTTACCAAAACGCGTATGATGAGGAGGCAGTGAGTCCCTCATTGATGTGCTTGGGTGTAACCAAGCTTATGGTAATTGTAAATGCGCATGCTAAGGATTTATTAGTAGTTGATTTTTGATGTTACTGATATATACGGTTTTCTATTTTGAGTGCGATGATGATACCTAATCAGTACTTGTGGTTGTACGACCCCCCCCCCCCCCCTACTTTTATGGTTTTCCTTTTGGTTATTTGTGGAGTGCAGCAAACGGCCGTCATCCTCCGACTCAACAGTAATTCTAGCCGGTTTTCGTCACACAGGTCTTTCAGGGTGAGCTAATGCTTCTGCTGGACGTATCTCCTTTCCTAGGTCTTGATGGCCTTGAAATTTCGGCATTAGATAGTTTTATTGGTCTTTAGCTTCTTTACACACTTTAGTTTAGTAATTTGATCATTAGTGTTCCTTGCTGTGATGACTTCCAGATTTTGGGGATTATTAGAAGTTGAATTTTAGAAGTTATTGACTTGTCTTTATTTATGAGTTTTAAGTCTCCGCATTTGCTTATGTTTGATATTTATTAATCGAAATGTTAAGGTTTAGATTGGTTGGTCGCTCACATAGGAGGGTAAATGTGGGGGTGCCCAGTCGCGGCTCTCGGTTTTGGGTCGTGACACATCTTACAAACATTATAGACAAGTAAGTCTATGATTGAAGCAATGTATGAAATAGTCATAGATATTCAAAAAAGGTATATAATTAAAATGGAGATTGATGTTTGTTAACTATAAAAATCACCTAACTTCTCTCCTACTACCTAATTATTTTTTTTCTCAAAAATGACAAAAAAAGTTGTTCTCTTTTAGTTTACATGTCATGTCTCATTAAACACTTTATTCAATTAAAATTTGCAAAGGGAAAGACTATAAAATATTACCTTTTGAGGAGAATCTTTTATGATATTTTTTAAAAAGAAAACATTTGAGAACATATACATTGATATGCATAAAACTAATATAAAAGAAAGAAAAATAATATCTGGTTCATTTGAAACAACTCGGGAAAAAAAAGACAAAAAAATGTTATTAACTTTATAGAATTAAATACCAAGCTAATCATTTAATTTTATTTTTTAAAACAAGGTCAAAAGTCCAAACTTTAATTTGTGACAACTGACAAGTAATGTAATTTTTTTCTAGCACAAAGGAGAGGTTTTCTACATTAAAATTAAATCCAAACTTTTGTTTCAAATATTATTTTCACTACACAAATCGTTTTATGAATAAATATTCATGACAAATCTAGTAACGTTAATTTGTTCCTCACTTCTATCAAACGCAATCAAATATTTTGTCACCTTTATCATTACTCAATCATACAATTCTAAAATTTAAATACAAATAATAATTTCAATATTTTGTCACCTTTATCATTACTCAATCCCACAACTCTAAAATTTAAATACAAATAATAATTTCTTCAAGTAATCTAATATGTAGCTAAATAACTCCTTATATTGAGAAACTCTTCCTACTAAGACTATAAAAAATCAGCGATGTTTTTAATCTCATTTCATGATTCATTGTCTATGCTTAAAGTGAAAATTCAACTTCTTATGAGCGCACTTGAAATCTTAACTATCATAAAAACTTTATAGTTGTTTCTAACCGTTCATAACCTAGTGAATAACAAGTTAGAGGGTTCTGTAGAGATATTGAGAGGGAGAGGAAATTTGTTTTTTCAGCAAGATCCGTGTATTTTTATGGTTCATGTAATGAAGTTTTAAAATTTTAACAGCTCAAGTAGCGTGTTATTGTAATTATTCTTTATTTGGTGACACTCTCAAGTCTTGGCTTTCATGTTTCAAACATTATATTACGATTGAAGAGATTTTTTCGTATAGTTTTAAATAATTGACTAATAAAGTTATAGTCATATTTGTAATTTTATCACAATTTCGCCTCCCTTTAATCTAGAATTCACCTCGTAATTCTTTACAGTACCGAAAAAGATAACGTAAAAAATAATAATGTACATGATCAAATGCTTACTAAGTATGGCCCCTCGATTCTTTTCTTTTGTGTTTTGAGAATCAAATTATATTAATTTTGATAAATAAGTTAAGATATATATTTTGTTTAAATTAAATTGATATTTCAAATAAAAAAATATGAGAATATTTCTAGAGTAATAGAAGTAATTATTATTTTCAAGATAACTAATGAATTCTCTAAGTAAACGTGTAATGCCTTAACATTTAAGGAGTCTTTGAGTTAATTCCTTGAATAGTTATTTATGTTAATGAAATTATTGATTTTTTTAAAAAATTTGTAAAATCACTCAACATTTTATTTTCACTTTTATTACTTTCAAAATATATTGCATATTACAAAAGATTTCTTCCCTCCTAGTTGACATTCCATGTCACATTAAATATTTTATTCAATGCAAATTTGAAATTCTTTTAATTATTAGACAAAAGGGAAAACTAGAAAAAATATTGCAGTCTAGAAGATCTTTTTTATGAACCTTTTTAGTATAGGATATCCATAAGGTATAAAATTTGTTGTTGCATTTTTTAAAAAAAACATAAAAACATATGCTTGACAGACATAAAGCCTAATATATATAGATAGACAATACTATTAAATTGGCAACCAGCGACTTAAAAGAAAAAAAATATGTCTTTACTTGGATAGAATTAAATAGCAAGCAAACAAAAGGAAAAAATAAATCCACAAGTACAACTTAGTGATAAGTTGAAATATATTTATTACTATTTTAGGCATAAGTAGAGGCTTTCTACGTTATTTTAAGTCAATAAATACTCTCTATTGGAGCTCTGTAAGTCAATTACTTAACATATTTCTCAAATAATAAAGAGAACAAAAAAAAAATTTATTTATCACTGCGTAAAGATACCTACACCCATTAGAAATCGCAAAATCCTTGAGGACGTCTATATTTTAGTTTCAATATATTTTGCTGACACGATCAATCTACCGGTCCATGCGAGCTCCTGCTCTAACACCTAAGTAGGAGAACCCTCAATTCCCAAACGTTTTTAAAATGCGGATAATTTGGAAAACTTAAGAACAATTAGCATCCAAAAGATTTTTACAAAATAAGAGTTTTGACAACAACATGAGTTAAGACTTGTAAAGTAATTAACACCTTCATGAATCTAGTCTAAACAGGTACAAGAGCTACTAAGAGTACAAGGTATAAAAAATCACAAAATGACGCAGCTCCAACCATGCGGAAAGAAGAGTAGAAGTTGTTGCAGATTTCTTCGTCTTCACCTATGAAACGTTATTGATCCAAGTTTGTGCTTTGGTAACACCCGATCCTTTCAACAACAACAATCATAATCATAATGTACATTCTCATAATCATACGATCAAGTGTTTGATTCATGACAGAACAGTACATTCATATTCATTTACATTAGGCAAGATCAATAGTGCAATATTCTCATAATCATGCACTACACGAATTAATTTCTAACATACATAACACAACAAGAACCAACCATCACATACATTGATTCATGAGATTAATCTAAGATTACATGTGTGACAATTTCTTTTTCGGTGCACAAAAGCTATGTATGAATTCTACCATCAACTACTAGTATACTATGTGGTGAATTAAAAATATACTATTACTCAACTAAATAAACCTATACTACCTTGGTGCCAAGCATCTTCACGGAATTATGGATCCCTTTCTTGTTTCAGGACCTCATGACGGTGGATTTGTCCAACTTTTTACAAGTTATCATCGTCTTTGTGCTTGAAATCTCTTTCTCCTTCTTTCCAAAGCTTAGGGAAGATTTTTTAGGGTTTTTGGGGTAATCCTCGCCTATTTTTGGTGTTCTGAAAAAAGGGTGAAAGGAGGACTTCACATTATTTAAGTTTTGACTCATCATTCCCGATCTGGCGCAAAATCTGCCACTTTTGCGTTGCCGTTCTAGCAGCAAGTAGCCCGTTCTGGCGGGATGGTGGCATAGTTTTCCTCGACATTTTCTTTTCCTAACTAACCATGAATCGAGTCGTTATAATAGATACTAATTTACCCCTCATTCGTTCCCAAATGACTAGCGAAGGGACAATTATGAGTACTATTTGAAGTACTTCCTAAACTAGCAGATCGAACTACTATGAAAACATGAAGGATAGAGATTTTTCAACTCTAATTCCGGAAGGGTTCTATACTCACGAAACTGGTTAAAGAAATGACGCAACATCTGGAGTAAAGAAAAGCGCCCAATTACACAGTTTGGCCTCGCTAGAGCAACAGGCTCCCCGCTGAGGTGGTGCCATTGTGGAGAGGAATCTCCCACTATAGAGGGAGATCAGAAATAGTAAAGGGGGAAAAGGGGAATGGTTTTACCATTTCCTCCTCTTCACTTTCAATAACTCTCTTAACTACTTCATTCTGAGCATCGAAATCAAGGTAATATTCTCGTTAATCATGCTATTACTTCAATACTTACTTAACAATGATTGAATGACATTAAACAATTGATTAAAAGGGGTTCTTGGTTTAGTTTTTTGAAAATGAACATGGTTTTCTTGATTTTTTTAGAACAATGTTGTCTTGATAGGCACAAATTACACCTCCCTAAAGAATCATAAGTGATCGTTAACAAGTAAATAACCCAACTAGTAGGTTGGGGTCGATCCCACGAGAAATAAGGTTTAGACGAAACTTTAACCCACGATTCTATCTTTTTTTGTCAAGGTATTTCCGAATAAGTAAAAGGGGGGTTTGTGAAACAAATTCCTAACATTATAATAGTATTAAGTAAGCAAAAATTAACTTTGATTTTTATCAAGCTGAGAAAATAACTAGGGAGTAAGTGTTCCCCTCAAGCTCATAATGCAGTAATCCTAGCGATACAAATCCCTTCCTAGTGTATTACATTTAGAGTGATAAGTTATGTATCTCAAAATCATTGGTACGACATCTTTATAATTTCACCCCGCACCATTGTCCATAACTTAATAACTCTTACTTTACCTCATATTAGACGTCGCATCGATGTATGGCTTAGTTTTTACCCTCTCACCAATTGACAGTAGACTATTAGATAGTATCACACTAAATCTATGTTGATAATTCTTTTCTTATTAACTACCTCCATGGTCCATCAAGTAGCAACAAGGGGATTTCTAACACGTGCACTCGTTAAAAGAACTTCTAAATAAAAGAATTATCAATGCATGCAAAACACTATTCAAAGATTGCTTAATTGCTAGTCATACTTTGTTAATCGATTATGATTCCCTCAACCCTAATTGTGGAGTTTAGTTACCCATAATCACAACAACACAATTCATTGATTTAGATGAAAGAATTATGAACTTACGTAATAAGAATAGTAAACCCACAAATCACACTTGAATTGCAAACCAAAATCTTCAAAACCAAATCAGGAAATCAATTATTTGCAAAAGTTGCAAAAACTAATCTCCAAAGCAAAAACTAGAACAATAGTAGTAGTAGCTAACCCTAAAAATGAGGTTTAATACCCTATTTATAGAAAACACAATCCTAATAAAAAAGGAATCAATATAAGGAAAGTTTGTACAAGCACGCGTCTTCGGTCTATGAGACTGACTGACGGACCGTCAATGGATCAACGATCCGTGAATATCTTTTGTCTGCCAAGACTTAGAAAATATTTCAGCCTTCAAGGTGCATCTTCTTTAAATCAAATGACGGACCAACGACATGGTCTGTCAGCTAGTGTACGGTCCATCAATGCTTCTCCGTGACTCCATAATTAGAATCTTCAAATATCAGGTACTGGAACCCTCATAGTAACATTCAACGATCTACCTATACAGTCCGTCATTCAATCGACGGACCGTCAATGCTTAGGCACATCTTCTGATCTAATTTTTAATCCATGGTAACCAGATCTTAAATCAATCTTAGAGAAAATTGTTGCCCCTTGCAATTGGTCAAAGAGATCCTCTATTAAAGGCAAATGATACTTGTAACACCCCTAAAATAATAGACCAACATAAGCATGTTGATACGCCATTACTTAATTACGAGAATATGTTTTATTCTTATTTTGAGAACATGAAATTTTGTGAAATCTGCAACCTTGCTTAACATAATTGTGGTCGTAATTTAAGGTATTGTATGAGGGTATTTGCATACTTTATAATTAGAATTACATATAAATTGAAACTGTTTGTGTCAGGTATACACATATAGGTGTATATGTGTGAATTTTAGGCAGCACACTTTTATTTGAGCATCACCTTTGAAGGACAATTGTAGAAGTGATAAACATCACTTTTGTGATTATATATTTTCACACCTCATTTAGAAAATTTGTTTCCCTCAAATATTAGAACCTTACAAACATATATAAACATATTGTTCTTAAAAATCACAAGAGTAAAACTTTGTCCTTTTGGCTGGAATTCGAGACACACCCTTCTCTTTGGTCAATGGTAAAATATGTTTCTGAGTTGGGTGGTGTTTAGTATATTAAGCATATTTTGTTTCATAGAACTTATTTTATAGTGAATAAATATGATTTGGAAAGCTAATTTGTATTTCTACAACTCTTATGTTTATGTAAAAACTCTAATTTATCTGTTATGGATTCAATATATGGGACGCAACATAGGACAAGTTATTTAAAGATTTCAAAATTAGAAATCTTATATGATCAATTGTTAGTGTTTTGAATATATCTTTTTTTACAAAATATATTTTGCGATGGTTCTTTTGGTTTTGAAACCTTAGGGATGTATCTACATTATGAAGGTTACAAAGTCTAGTTTTGTTGTTTTCTTTTTCAAATCTAAGTTGCGACATGAGGTACTAGATTGGCTTGAAATATTATTTGAGCACATACTCATATTTATACAAGCTAAGCTTACTTGTGATGATAATTCTGTTTTACATCAACATTATTGAGAGAATACGAATTAAAGAATTTATTTAATTGTATGTTTATTGTATATACTCGTGAACAAGTTGAGGACCTTTGATATATTGGTTGGTTACGGTTTGAACTCGCAAAGTTGTGTTGGACTATTACTATACTAAAGCATTTAGGTTTGTGTATAAACTTGTTCTTGTACTCTTTTTACCTGCTGGTTTATCTGAAAGTTTATCTTGGTAGCTTGGTTATCACTTGTCAGTTTCCATTTTCATGTTGTTATCCTTTAAGACATTAAATACACTTAAATAACTCGCCCACTTGTACAGATTGTTTGATCACTTAACACTCTTGTTGGGACCTTGTCTATCTTGTGGTTCTGGCTGTGACTTTTTCACTATTGGCATGCCTCTTGATTCGGGTCATTTCCCATCATAACTAGATATTTTTGGTATGTCTTAAGAATGGAACTTGTCCATCTTTAGTACGAACTAGAAATCCACTTTTTAATATGGTTCTTGGTTCTCTTGATTATTGGTCTTTGACCCTTCTTGAGTCCTGATTGTGCTTTGTGTGACGACATGATGTATGTATTGGCGATCCTTGTTATTGATCTCTTGGAAAATGGTGCTATAAGAGTTCTTTACATTTGTATACTTAAATATCGAACTTGATACTCTTATAATATTGTTTACTTGATTTATTTATTATGTTCCAATTATGTTGCCCATGACTTGAGAAAGGCAACTTGGTGAATCTGAGGGCTTTGAACACATAGTTTTTGCACCACTAAGCTATATGATTAGCGATAGATGTTCCATCATAGGTAATGGCTGAGAGGATGCATGAAGATGGCCATCCGAGATGGAGATTTTGACAGCCTAAAGGAAGATCACATTTGCATATAGGCATTTATATTTTGTATAAACATTGGGACTTGTACATGATCTATGTGTTGTATATTTACATGAAATTTTGAAAGTTGATTTGATCATGTCAACATGGGTTCTAATATAAGTATGTCGATATGTTTTGTTCGTTTTGGGGGTGTAAATCCCAGTCTTGTAATATAATAAATTTACTATTTGTTTTGAATGTTTGTGTGAAACATGAACCGGCTGATTTCAGTAATCAAAAGTTGGTAATATTATTGTTATTTCATCCTTAAGTGTAAGGATTATATATGAATGAATAGCTCGTCAATTATTTTCTTTAAATTATTATAGGATGGTCTTTCCATCATAATTTAAAATTTCGTGCCTTATTACATTTGACATCAAATAAATGTTTAAATGGGAAAGATGTACATCCTTAACAAAATTCTTCATTATGAACCTAACCCCTCTACTATATTATAATAAATATGCCCTCGTTAATCGCTTTGAGTGTCGCAAGTATTAAATTAGGTCTCTTCATTAAAGGGTAGTATCCTTCCAAAAGGGTCGATACATTTTGAATAGTGACCCACATCAGTTGCCAGTAATCTTTACACATTCTCAAACTACCATCCTTCATTTTTACACACACACACAAAAAAAAAACTAGAGCACCCCATGGAGAAGCACTAGGACGAATAAATCTCTTATCAAGAAATTCTTGGATTTGAGCCTTAAGCTCTCTCAATTTTGATGGAGCTATGTGATATGGAGGGATGGAAATGGGGTGTGTACCAGGCTCTAAGTTAACGCAAAAATCTATATCTCTATACGGAGGCGTAGCAGGCAAGTCACTGGCAAACACTTCATTAAATTCAAAAACCACAAGAATAGACTCAATAGATGGATCCTCAATCTCAAAATCCCTAATATGAGCCAAATAAGCGAAACAACCTTGCTCTACTAATTTACTAGCCCAAATGGAGGAAATAATATTAGTTACTTTGGCTTGTACACCCCTTGCCACTCTAATTTTTCCCTTCCCAGAATTTCTAGAGTTACAGACTTAGTATTACAATTAAGCACATCATAATAGGTTGACAACCAAGTAATGCCTACGATCAAGTTTGTAAATCTTGCAACTCATAATAGAAAAGAATAAGCTAAGAAACTAAAAATTTTCACTTTTGGAAAGAAAAGGGAAAATCTGGAAAATTTATAAAAGTTAAGAAAGTGAGTTTTTGGTCATTTTCAAACGACCATAACTACTAGCTCAGGATGAGTTAGAGTCAGTTCTTTATATGGTTGGACCCTTGCAAAGAACTTTCCAACGGCGCCGAGTTTGCACTATTTCGATATCATATGAGGAAGATATGCCTTCAGGAAGTTGGGTTGTTGTAGTAAAGAATGTCCAATCCGGATTTAAGTACGGGCAAAGTAGTTTTTTCACCGTTCTTTTCCAAATTCCTTTTAAAGGTTATTAGGATTAAAAATAAGTCGTAAGTAAGTTTTAAAAAATCAATTTATGCAGGGCTTGGGAGAAAAGAGAAGAGAAGAAGAAGGAATCAAGAACGCTAAGGTTTTGCAATGGGAATTCGTCGGGGGTAATCCCTATCAACGCATGTGAGATATTTCCATGTTGGATTAGTTCACCGAAACACCAACTTGTTTAATTCAGCGAATTTGAATAGATTGGATGATGAAAATTGAAGTTCTTGAAGAATGTTTTTTAATTATTAATGGTTGAGTTTTTACATGCATTTTGTTGATTTTATTCGTGTTTCCAAGTTGTTTTTCGAGCCTAATCTATTTGGTATTGAGGGTATTAGTGATTCTAACTGTTTGGGGAAAGATCTATAGAACTTTAAAGGGTTTAGAGATGAAAAACAAAGAATGAAAGTCGAAACGCCTATCCATCAGGCCTGGCGTGTCGCGCCAGCCAGAGCCCCTCAGGATAGACTCTAAGCCCTAGCGCCCCACGCCTCTCAAGGACGCCTGGAGACCTCATTCATTCCCCATATTTTCGTACTAGTTTTAAGTGACGTACCCACATTTTTTAGTTTATTCCAACACTCTAAGGTACATCTAAACATCATGAAATAATCCATAAACATGAGATCATGAACCTTGAATTCATAATCTAATTCAAGGAAAGATAAGAAAAAAGTCAAAGAAGTTAAGAGTTAAGTCTAAAATTTAAGAAGCAAGTAAAAGTAAGTTCTTAAAGTTTTCAAGAGTCTTACACAAATATTTTAACTTCGTTTTAAGGCTCAATCTACAAGTGAGCAGACAGTAATGAATTGAGTTTAAATCTCAAAAGTTATAAGGGAACTAAGTATTCCCTAAGAGTTAAGTTACAAGTTAATCAAAGAGTACAGAGTTGAGTTCATTTCTCAAAAGTTATAAAGGAACTAAGTATTTCCTAAGATTTACAAATGTTTTCACATTTCAGCAACAAAGGAAGCTAGACTTCCAATAGATGCTTTGGCTAGCTTTAGTAAAGAGGGAACTATGATTTCCAAGAGAGCTTTTAAAGAGATGTTTGTCCAATTACCTCAAACCAGAGAAGAAGTTGTTTTTAAAACATATAAGCTAAGTATTTTGGGAGTAGTATTGAGCATCGATAAGGGGATGCGAGTTCATAATAACTCAAGCCCCCATAATCCATGTAGCCAACATGGACAGAACAAAGGTCATACTCTTTAGATGATTCCTTAGTGCTTTTAAGCATAGACTAGTGGATCCACTTAGTAGTTCAGGTTCTATACTGACGACAATGTATAGGACAGTCTTCTTGCAACATGAAGTAAGATGTTGTACCATCTCTTAAGCTCATAGTGATAGTTGTCGTCTAGAGAATCTCCCACGGAAACTATATTACTTTCATATATAAGTAAAGTTGAGTTTTCTATTGCATCTTCTTTTATGAACTAAGTTATTTTGTTGTTTTACAAAGATTTATATATATACATTGCATGTGTCTTTATTGCTTTAGTATAAGTTCGGTATTTTATGACTCAAGCAGAGCTAAGGTGAGTTTTCTTCTTATTCTTATCAAGCTTAAGTTAATGTTTAGCATTTCTACCCGCATACTCGTACAATCAATGTACTTATGTCAGTTGGCCTGCATCATTTTATGATGCAGACACAGGTAACCATGATCAGTATCCAGCGCCCATTGATCCTGTTTGAACTCTAAGAGTCAGTGGTGAGACTCCTTGCATTCTGGAGGACTCTTTTATTGCTTTTCATGTTTTTACTTATAGAATATTGTGGGGTTTGTCCTAACATTCATCCTAGTATCATAGAGGCTTCATAGACAGATAGTCAGTCAGATTGTTCAATTTGAGTCTCTCCTCTTTATCTTGCATTTCAGATGTTCTAATTTTGAGACTTAAGTGTCATTTCGGCCAAGACATCTATTTAAGTTTTTTTTTTATGAGAATGTGTATCGCCATATGATTAATTTAAGTCTTCCACTAAGTTAAGTAAGCCAGGCCAAAGGTTCGCTCAAGAACATCAATGGTCATTGAGTGTCGTTCACGTCCATGGTTTAGGCTCAGGGCGTGACAAAATCAAATTCAATCATATCCAAAACCACCAAATCAGTCCAAGTCTAAAATCCCATAAATAAAATAGGACAAGCACGATAGACATGAGTAACTATGATTGACTCTCCAACTGGGGTAGAAACATGAATAGGGTCATCAAGATTATCACAAATCATATAAAATTCTAAGACAATGTTCATAGACACATAAGAATAAGTAGAGCCCGGATCAAATAAAACATTATCCATCCGGTCACAGACAAGAATAGAACCTTTTATCACTGCGTCAGTCGTTTCATAGTTTTTATCTTTTAATATTTTTTCAAGTTTAAAACTTAGAATTTGGAATGGTCTAATAAATATTATAGTTCATAGATATTGATAATTATGATAAAACGTAAACCAAAATCAAGTTAAGACTAATGCAAAAATAAAATCAATTCAACACTAAGAATGATAATGATATTGACTATTTGTTCATTAGTTTTACGTTGGTTTAGACAATTAAAATACATAATCTAATTTTCATTTTCCTTAATTATTTAGTAATGTAACTAATACTCATTAAACTCATTTTATCATGATTTAGTACTTTTAAATTATGAGTATTTTCATTATGACTTTACAATATTTATTTATATGATGATTTCATTATTATTTTTTATTGAATATTTTTGTGTCATCAATACTCATCTCATATTTTGTTATATTTTTTTAAAAAAATACCTTAGACAATTGTATTTTGGTTGGACTAATGAAATATTTGGAGCACAAGTTAATTATATGTTTGTATGCAAACTTTACCGAAAAATCAAAAAATCTGAAAAAATCCAAAATTGATTAGTTTGGTTTGATTTATAAATTTAAAAATTTGACAAAATGGTTTGATTTGGCATTTTAAAAACCCGAACCAACCTAAGATTGAAAAATCCAAAAAAATCCAAATTTTATTAGTTTGGTTTGATTTATAGATTTAAAAATTTTGCACGAATGATTTGGTCATTTGAAAAATCCGAACCAACCTTGTCAAGTACAACCCTATGCACACATATACATATACTAGATAGGTAATAGCCCGTGCTAAGCACCGGCCCAACAAGTAGGTTTTTTTTTTTTTTTGAGCAATTTTTCTCTTTGAGACATCTTTTTTAATTGGATGAAGCATTTTGAGGTCTATACCTCTTTAACTGAATTCAACTAATCTACTTGGATTTTTTCATTTTTTACCAATAACAAACAATTCTCTCAATTCAAAATCAAAATAAGAAGCATTAGGCAAAAATATTTTGTACAATAGGTTTGTTGTACAAATTAACTGATGTATTGTATCAGGTTGTTTCGCACCTAAGATCCAAAAAAGAAATCACACGTCTCAATACGATGAATATGCACTCTAATCATATTTCATTAGTTTCAAATTATATGCATGATTGTCGTAGATTAGATGGTTAACCTCCACAATGTCATCACAAAATATGAGAAGCTTGATATCACCTTTAAAATGCAGATAAACACCAATCAACTTCAAGTTATATAACAACATCAATGATAAATCTAGTATAATTCAACAAGTAGGGTTTGGAGAAGATTACGTGTACGTATATCCATGCGGAGATATAGAGATTGTTTCAACTCAAGGATCATGGTAGTGCTATAATGTCAAAAGAAATTGAGAATGTACATTTTTTTATAAAGAAATTTTATAAACTCATGGAAGGATCTACTTGGGAGAAACGGCTATAGATATTTTTCTAGAACGCAAGATAATACAAAATTCTCTTGTAATCAAATAAAATACTTAGGCATTTGATCTGAAAGTAAGACTAAGTTGTTTCCAGAAAGCTGCAAGTCATCAAAATTTTTATCATATATTGGACTCAACTAAGTAAATTACTGAATGAAAACTATTTGTCATAGCATCAAAAACTTCCTGCCAACGTAGCTATTTAATAATTTAGCAAAAGAATTGAATTACCATGTTCAAAACGCAGCTGATAGAGAGGAAATCAGAAATCTTGTTGGAGTATCAATCTGGGCATATAAAGATTTACGAATCTTAAAGCAATTATAAAGGTGTCATACGTAGAACAGAGTATTGGTTGATAAACTTGGTTCTGGTACCTTAGAGTTTTGCAGCCACAAATTTATCCAAACAGTGTATCTCTATTCTATTAGTCACCAACCAAGAGTTTCAGATCGTTGTCAACGATTCATTCATAAAGCATAAAGGAACCAAAAGAATTCAAAATTTAAATTTCCCCACCCTTTTCATTGAAATACCTTTCAAATTATGAAGTGTTGGTTTAGGACAACATTTTTATATTTTTTTATTACTAAATTTATATTGAAATGTTATCCAATTCCTAGTTGCATGCATACTTGTCAGAAAGTGAAACATAATGTCATAAGTTCAAGCAAATTGTATAACTTCTTTTTGGCAGTAAATTTGCCTTAATTGTCATTCAGTTGTCCGTTGTTAGTGTTGCCTGGCATAATTGTAATTTTTGGACCCATTATTTTCCATAACATTTCCTCTTATAATCATCCATTATTCTTTGTAACAATGTAACTCTCGAGGCTATGTTATCTTACTATTACTACAACCAATTTATCTTCTATTCCATTGCTAGGAAGACTTCTTGTGTATACTAGTGATGGTCTTCTTTGGTTTTTTTTTTGAACATACCATATACAAGAGAAAACCTAGAGTGAAAGAGTTGGTCTAAAAGAGACTTTTTATTAGTTGAAGGGAGGGTTTTTTTTTTGGAGTTTTGGACTCAACTCTTGTCCACAGTTATTGAGTTATTCTTTGTGAAGGTTGTTGTATCTTGCAGGGGACAAGCCAAAGAGGACTACTGTTGGACTAGTGAAAACATTTGTTGCAGTGAGCTTAAATCTCGTTAAAGAGAGCGAGATATCCGCGCCTCAATCTTGAAGAGATTTATTTCTTCATTTTCATTTTTAGTTGTAATCTTTTATTTTTATTGTCTTATAAGTTTTTTCACTAACAATTTTAAGGAGATTCAAAATGACTACAACTGATAAAACCGCAGATGTCAATATGGTAGATCTTAACAAGTCATTTTGATTCAATGGTAATCATTTTAAGAGATGGAAGGGTAAAGTATTTTTCTACTTGAGTCTTCTCAATGTTTCTTATGTGTTAACTGAGAAGAATCCTAATAAAGAAGACATCACCTCTATTAATGATGATGAAACTATTTCTCATCTAGAGAAAGTAGAAAAGTATGATGGTGATTCCTATTATTGTCGATATTATCTTCTTAATTGTCTATCTGATAAATTTTAGAGTTATATGATAGAACTTACTCTAGTCAAAGAAAATTTTGATGAAATTGCAAAGAATATGATACCGAAAGGTTGGAGCTAAAAAATAGCGTCTATAGATTATTTTTTGTTTTCAATGGTGGACAACAAATAGTTGTAGATCCAGCTCAATACGCATCTGATTGTTGGAGAGGTCTTAGATTCCGCCGAGGGTTAATGGAGATAACTTTTTATTGTTTGTGATATAGTAGATAAACTTCCACTTTCTTGGAAGGAATTCAAAAAACTATGCACCACAAACAAAAGGAACCTCTCTAAAACTTTGGTAATAAAATTCGCATGGAGAAGACAGGGCCAAGATGCACTTTTACAAACAGAGGTAACAACATCACATCGAAGGTAAATTTAATTACTTCGAATAATGCTATCCTTTAACCTCCCAAAGTACTTTATTTTAAAGCCTAATAAAAAATTCAAGAAAAATAATTGTAAGATCACGCAACCCAACATCAACAATTCAAGAAAAGGGACCGGGGGGGGGGAGGGGGGGGGGGGGAAGGGGGGGGGGGGGGGGGGGGGGGGGGGGGGAGGGGTGGTGGGAGAATTGGGGGCAGGGGGGGTGGTGGGGGGGGGGGGGGTGTGTGGCGGGGGGGTAGGGGTTGGGAGAGGGTGGAGGGGGAGAAGGGGGGGCGGGTTGGGTGTGGTGTGAGTGTGTGGGTGGGGTGTTTTTTTGATGGTGGGGGTGGAGCTGCTTGGGGGGGAAAAGACTTTTAAGAGAGGCAAGATGTGGGGGAAGTTGGGGGGGAGGGGGGGGGAAGACCGGGGTAGGGGATGGGGGTGGGGGTGGAAGAGAAGTCTTGGGGGGTGTGTGTGTGTGGGTCACTAGTCGGTCAGAAAGTGGGGGGGGGGTCGGTTTGCGTGTGGGGATAGGGGAGAGGGGAGCTGGGGCTGTGAGGTAGGTGGGGGGGGGGGTGTTGTGGGGGAGAACGGGTGGGGGGGAAATGGTGAGTAGGAAGTAGAGGGGAAGGTGCTTGTAGTGTGTTGTTTTGTGAGAGGTTGTGTGGGGAATGTGGGGAAGGGGGGGGGGGGGGGGAGGGGTTGTGGAGTGTGTGGGGGGGTGGGTGGGGGGGGAAGATGGTGTCGGGGGAGGGAGGAGGGAGCTGGGGGAGGTGGAGAGGGCGGACGGATATGGAGGTGGGGTTGGGTGTTAGAAGGGGTAGGGGTGGGAGGTAGGTTGAGGGTGTTGTGTAGGTGTGGGGGGTGGCGTGAAAGGAGCGGGAGAGTGGAGATTAGGGGGGGTGAAGTAATGGGGCGGTTGGGGGAACGAAGGGGAGATGCGAAGAGGAGATGGGTAAGTGGTGAGGGTGTGTGGAGGGTGTTGGAAGGGGGGGTAAGGGGAGGCGAGTAGGGAGATGGGGCGGGGTAGGGAGGGGGGGGGAGGGATGGAAAGCAGAAAAGAGTGATGTGGGGGGGGTTTGGTGTGGGGACTATCGGGTAGTATGTTGGGGTGGTAGAGAGAGGGAGGGGAGAGGGGGTGTAGGGGGGGGGGGGGTGGTGTATTGGAGAGGGGATAAGGGGGGGTGAGAGGTTGGAGGTGGTAACGTTGGTGGGGGAAGGGTAGATTGGAGAGGTGGGGCGAAAGAGTGTTTCTTGGGGGGGACTTTGTAAGTGGTTAGGAGTGAGGGAGAGGTGGGGGGGGGGTTGTAGCGAGTAGGTGCATGGAAGGGTGTGAGGGGGGGGGGAGGTGTGGGGGTCTGGAGAGGGGTGTGTGTGAGAGGGAGGTGGGGGGGGGGCGTGTTTGGAGTTGGAGGGGGGAGAGGGCTGTAGGGGGAGGTCATGGGGGGGGGGAAGTGGTAGGGGGATGTGGGGGGTGGGGGGGGGGGGGGGGGGGGGGGAATGGGTGGGCGAGTGTGGGGGAGGTGGTAGGGATGTTTGTATATAGGGGTGGGGGGGTATGAGGGGTATCAGTTGATGAAAAGCGATGGAGGTGGGGAGGGTTGTGGGGTGGTGGGGTAAAGAGGGTTGTGGGGGGGGGGTAGGGGGAGGGGGGGAGTAGATAGGAGAGAGGTGGGGGGGGAGTGGGGGAGGGAAGCGGGGGTTAGAGAAGGGGGTGGCTGGAGAGATGGGGAAGCATGGAGGGGAAGAAGAATGGGGGGGGGGGTTGGTAGGAGGGGGGGTTGTGAGGGGAGAGTGGGGGAGGGGTGGGAAGGTGTGTAAGAGCGGGGTGTTGGGAATTAGGATAAGGAACGTCCTGGGGGGCGGGTATGGAAAGAGGTTGATGGTGGTTGTGCGGAGGGGGGGTGGGGAGTGTGTTGTGGGGCATTTGGTTGAAAATGGTGGGGAAGGTAAGGGTGGGGTAAGGAAGTGGGAGTGTTGTGATGGGGGGTGTACAATTTAGGTTTTGTCCACGTGTGGGCATATGCTTCATTTTACAACATTCCGAACGTGGTCCTAACCCTCAGGCCCACGCACCTAAATAACCTTTTTTGGCGGTCTTACCACATAAACATGATTGATAATGTTGATGGATGTGGCTGACTTTGTGGCAAACCTCATGTCTGTTATGACAAAGACTGGTTTTAAAAATATACTCCTTTGGGATCCCAAAACCATCATGCTTGTGATGCTCAGACTACTTCAGTGCTTGGAAAGGAGATATTGATTGTTTACTTCTAGAAGGGGTATTACCAATTGACAGATGTACCTTTATACTCCTTTATGGAAACATTTTTTTGTCTAGTTTTTATTTTTAATAAAGCAGGCTTTAAACTATTATTGAATCTTATCAATATGTAATATCAATAAGGGTACTTTTGTGAGTAATGGGGCATGCATGTGATGGATGTTTTTTTAGTTGAATGTCAGGAATACAAACTTCTACTTCTGTTTATTATGCTTTCTTCTACCAGTCACTAACGAGTCTCTTTTCAAGTTGAAAAAAAACTGATTTGGTAGAATTAGTCATCTGAGATTTGTGAATTGGTGAACTTTAACTCGTGGATGTAATATATTTTATCACTTTCATTGATCATTTATTTAAGTTTTAAGCACAGAAGTGGACGGAGGGAGGGTAAGGAGTAACAGAAACAGGCAAGCGTGTAGGGAGCAGGGGTTTTAGTATAGGGGTAGGCATTAATCAGGGGGGAGGGCGGTATGATTCGGTAAAAAAAGATTGGAAAAAGGGGGGGCGGGTGGGGGGGGGTGAAGAGGGAGTTGTGAGCTGTGGAGTGCATTTAAGTAGGATAGGTACATTGGGGAAAAGGTGTGGCGGGGCGTAAAGGGTGGGGAGGGGAGTGAGATGGGAAGTAGGTGGTATGGAAAGAGAGAGCAGGATGGGTTTTTGGGGGGAGTTTAGTGGGGATGGTTTGGGAGGGCAGTCAGTGTGGTGGGGAGAGTGATAGGGGGGGGGAGGTTGGGAGTCGGGGGGTGGAGAGGGGAGTGGGGGTGGTGATGGGAGGGAAGGGGGCCTGGGTGAGAGGGGGGAGGGCGTCCAGAGTGATGGGGTAAAGGATGGGGAGGGAAGGGTTTAGAGGTTTGGTTAGCGAAAAGGGACGTGTAGATAGTGAAGTTTCGCCTGCTTTTCTCGCTATTGCTGAAAAAAAATGATGCTTTAGAAATTTTAAAACTTATCTCCATGAAGTTGAGAATCAGTTTGGAAGAAATAAAAAGAATAGAGTGATCTCGGCAATGAATATGAATCAATTAGTTTATTCTTTTGTTGATCATTGGGACTAAATCATGAAACTACTACTCCTTACTCTCCTTCAAATTGAGTACCAGAAAGGAAAAATAGAACTTTGGTTGAATTGACCATGTCCATCTATTGAATCACATGCCCTTTAAATTTTTGGGGTGAAGCTAACTTACTGCTTGTTATGTGTGATCGTGTGGCCTCATAAAAAGTCCTAAATGCCACTTTTTGAATTGTGGAAAGGTTACCAGCCAATTTGGGCTATCTAAGAGAACTTTGGGTTGTCTAACTTTGTGGGCTAATGGATCCCAGATTACAACGTTGGGTAATAAGTTACTAATTGTGCTTTTCTTGGTTATGCTTCCATAGCATAGCTGTAGCAGATTTTTTAATCTTGAAGATAATATTGTGATATAATAGGTGGATTTATTTTTCATAAAATAAATTTTCTTTTGATACTAAAAAGTGGGGTCAAGGGATTGAACAAAATATTTTGTCCTACGTAGTTCTTGTACTTCTACTTTGAAAAATAAAGAAGTTTGATGGTTTTGAGATAAGAAGAACAACGAACGACAGTAGAAAAAGTTGTTGGCCTAAATTTTTAGTTTTAATGTTGACATGCCCTCTAACTTTGAAGAAGCATTATCTTCACATGATTCTATTTTTTGGAAAGAGGCTGTACATAATGACATACAATCTCAAATTTCTAAAAAAACTTGAAAGTTAGTTGACTTACCCCCGGATTGTAAACAATTGTTTCAATGGGTCTTAAGGAAAGTTAGAACCAGGATGGTTCTATTAGATACATACTAGCAGGTAGTTGTATAGGTTTGTAAACCACTAGAATACTAGAATTTTTGTTACGTTTTCTCCGGTAACACGATTACTCCATTAGACTTTTAGTTTACTATTGGCATTGCAAATCATCAAATGAATATAAAAACTGCTTTTCTAAATAAAGCCCTAAATAATTAATTATATGGATCAAACCGAGTGTTTTTGTTGAATGACGGACAAGAAGCAAAGTATTTAACTTAATAAATCCACGAGATGACTTTCAACAGCACCAAAGCAATGCATGAAAGCTTGATTCAATGCATGATGAAAATAGTTTTAAAACAACTTAATTGTAATAAGTGCATCTACCTAAGTCTTGGAATAATTCAAATTTGATTTTGCCTATATGTTCGAGATTATTGGTTAAAATTCTTCTATTTGAAAATTGAATCCTCCTATTTAGTCTTGTGGATAGCACAACTGTAAGTTGTAGAGTTCAACCGTTATTCAACGTTAATCCAGACCTTAAGGAGGAAACCCAATACTGTAAGATTGTATTTTATACAAATGGTACCATTAATGTTGATTACTGTCAAATCTTGTGATAATCTTGCGATTTTCTTACGAAGGACTTAACAAGAGGAAAAGATTTGGAGCACATCGAGGGGGTGGGAATTGAAGCCTAAAATCCTTGCGTCAATATATAGAAAACCTCAATTGGGACTAAATCATATAACCCGGTTAAAGGAAAAATTAATCATCCGCTGACTTGTTTGTGAAAAATGCTCACTATTTTTTTTAAGTCCCTTTGCGTATGGTGTGCGTGCATTTTCTGTAGTTTGTGAAGGCTGATTTGATAAAAATCATAATGATAGTTGTAGTCTGTATAGATGGAGTTGTTAAATCTTACAGGAGCACTCTCGCTAGATTTCACCTATTTAATGTGTGAAAGTAGATCGCTTCCTCTGAATAAATGTGGCCTTATTCTCAAATCCCACTCATGAAACTGTATACATAGCTATAACTGTTGGCTTTAAAGACTCATTCAACACCTTCACTATTATGCGTGAGCGTAATATTTTATTTTCCTTAAGTCAGTTCATAGTTCAAGTCTGAGATCACTATGAGCTCTGGAGTAAAGTTAATGTTTTACTAAGTAGGTCCTTGCGAGCACCCCTTCCTATGCTGGTAGTCTTCCTTCAGCTGATATACTATCTTATCTAATATTAAAATAAGTGGGAGATTGTTAGTTTAGGAGAACATTTTAATATTTTATTATTATAAAATTTATATTGAAATGTTATCTAATTCCTAGTTGCATGCATACTTGTCAGAAAGTGAAACATAATGGCATAAGTTCTAGCAAATTGTTTAACTTCTTTTTGGCAGTAATTTTTTCTTAATTGTCATTCAGTTTTCCGTTGTTAGTGTTGCATGGCTGTAACGACCTGTTTAGTCGTTTTGAGCAGCAGATTTTATTTCTGGAAAAGGTGGTTGAGTCGACGGACCCCACGACGAATCGTCATGGGCACGACGGACCGTCGTGTGGGGTCTCGTTCCAAACACTTAGACTGAAATTTGGGTATTGAGATCGACTCTCTTGACCGTCACGACGGAAATGGCATTGACGGAACGTCGTGGCACGACGGCCGTCCCACAATCCATTCAGTAACTGCAGCCTCTGAACTCTGTGAGGCGGAGCATGGCAGAATGGACGTCGCAGGTGCGACGTGCCGGCACGCTGCGTAATCCCAGGCCCTGGGTCGGATTTCTGTTACGTAATTTAAGGGGCGTTTTGGACTATTTCTTCTTTAATTATAAAGTAGTGGGTTAATTGGATAAATCTATTCCTTGGGGGTTAAAAGAGTAACCTTAGTTAATTAAGTGGGTCATTATTGCCATCTTTTATACTTAATTATTTGCAATTAGGGTAAAAGAACGGGGTTTGGAATAAGACAAACAATAGAATGAACGAGAGAGAAGGAGATAACGATCGATAGAACTAGAAGAACCGAATTGCAGCAAAGACTGTGAAGATTAGCTGTTTGTGACTCACGAATTCTTCGGTGGAGGTAGGTATATGGTTTTTTATGTATTCGTAGTAAACTTTTCATAGCGAATGATATGTTTGGGTATTATTGTAACCCTTCTATATTGCTTATTGTATGCTTGTATAATGTGATATACAATTTGAATAAATAAGCAGTGATGAAGCTATTGAATCTTAATCTTGAAAGAAATCCTAATCTACCTTGTTAATGTAGAAGTGATGATGCCTTTGGTATAAAGAAGGCTTGATGAACGAAGATGATGAATTAGGGGATCGGAGTGTCACGTAACGATACGTCGAATTAGGGGATCGGGTGTCACGATCGACACTTGAAGTTTAGGGTATCGGGTGGCACGAACGACATGTGAATTAGGGGATCGGTTTCACGAACCGACCGTAAATATGGGTCAGGTGTCACGAACCGGACACTAGAATTAGGGGATCCCGGATGTCACGAACGACACGTATAATTAGGGGATCGGTGTCACGACCACCGTAGAATTGGATCGGAGGTCACTACCGACACAATAGGAATCAACTATGAATCTTGAAAGATGTTATTACCCACTTAATGACCTAATTCCTCACTGGGATGGCAGTGAGGCTTGAGTCCTCATGGTGAACTTGGCGTGCTTATATGAGTTATAGAACTCGTTGTTGCTACTGCTGAGTACTTTTTTTTTGTAGTTGATTTAGGAACTATTTGATATATACTGTTTTCTATTTTAGAGTTGGCCGATGATACCTACTCAGTTCTCGTGTTTTGTACTGACCCCTACTTGTATGTTTCTTTCTTTTTATTTGTGAGTGCAGCACACGTACCATCCGTCTCAACTCAACGCAACTCTAGCGTCTTCATCAGATCAGATTTTCAGGGTTGAGCTATTGCTTCTAGCTTGGACTGGATCTTCTTCTCATGGGGTCTTTATGCCTTGAAGTTCCGGCATGGACTAGCCTTTGGTTATTTTAAGCTTTTAGAATACTCTTGTTAGTAATTGATCATAGAGTTCTTGTGGTGATGACTCCAGATTTTGAACATAATAGATGTTGACTTTTAGAAGTTATTGATGGTTTTTATTAATGAGTGTTTTTTGTTTAAGTCTTCCGCATTTCTTTCTGGTGATTTATATTGAAATGTCAGGGTTTAGATTGGTTGGTTCGCTCCCTATAGGAGGGTAAGGTGGGTTCCAGTCGTGGGGGCCCGTTATTGGTCGTGACAAACTTGGTTAGCAGAGCATTAGGTTCGTTGGTCTCATCCACAAGACCAGTTCAGTAGATTCTTAGAAAGGGAGGGGGACGCCTTTACTTTTCTTTGAGAGGCTATAATACTAGGAAAATTCCATTCTTTCTTTCTTTCGTGATATTACTTGATCCAATTGGTCTCTAGGTGATACCGAAAAAAAAAGGTATCTGACCATCTCACTCTATTCGCAGATGGTTAAAAATAGAGCCAACAACTACGGCCAACGCAGCACCGGCAGACAGGGTGTCGTTCGAGCCAACCCGCTGGGGCTGTAGCCTAAGATGAGTAGTGACAGAGGTCGTGAAGAGGTCGTGGGGAAGGACTTCCTCTAGAGGAAGAGGACGAGCACCTAGCCCACTGGTACTAGGCGGTGAATCCTCCCCAACTGAGGAATGTGGTAAGCGAGGGTGAGGATGGGGAGACTAACAAGTGCAGAATGAGGATTTCCACCCCAACCTACCCCAGAAATGATCAATCTTTTCTTGCTAATCTTTTGGTTATCTGATCGCCATACGCCCCTTGTTTTCCTGAACCAACATCTCCGGTTCCGGAGGTACAACATGCAGTCTACTATGGCTCCCATAAACATAGATGCCTCATTTGAAATAGACACTTCCGCGTCTGACCACAGGGGCCCTCTAATGACAATGATCGGCATGAACTTTCAGTCATTCTTGAATTGAACCCAGTCTCAGGGGCTGATCTGAGGATGAACTGAATTTTTCTGGTTGACTGTCATGAGCTACTACACAAGATGGGTTATAGTAGAATGGTTTGGGTTGAGTTTGTGCTTATCAATTTCAAGAAACGCCAAAATGTGGTGCGGTCACATGTTGAGTGTCAACCAACAGATGCACCACCTAGGACTTGGGGCATCCTTCTAGCTTTAGTTATGGAGAAGTATATCCCCCGTAACGACCTGTTTAGTCGTTTTGAGCAACAGATTTAATTCTGGAAAAACTGGCAGAGGGGACGGAGGCCACGACGACCGTCACGGGCAACGCGGACCCGTCGTGGAGTGTCCATTTCAAACACTTAGAAAATCTGAAATTGGTACTGAAAATCGCCTCTCTGAACGTCGTGACGGAGTGCAGGATGGAACGTCGCAGTCCGACGGCCCGTCACAGTCATCCACTTAAACAAGCTCTCGGTTTGCTGCGACGGACAGCCAGGACGGACCGTCGCAGGCGCGACGGCCCGTCACGGGCTCCGAAATCCCAGTTCGGTGTCGGATTTCTTTACACGTTTTAAGGGCGCTTTTGACTAGTCCTGCTTTAATTATGTAAGAGTTTTTGTTTTTTTAGAGGGTTAATGTTAATAATCTAATACTTGGGGGTTAAAAGGTACCTTAGAGTTATTAGTGGGTTATTAGGCCATCTTTTAAAACTTAATTATATAATAATTAGGTGGTAAAAGAACGAGGTTTACATAATAAATAGACAAGAACACAAGAGAGAGGAGAACGATCAAGAGAGGACAAGAGAGACAACAAGAAATTGAGGAATTTGCTTCTTGATCACTATTCTTCGTGGAGTAGGTTATGGTTTCTTTACCTACTATTCGTAGTAAACGCTAATAGCGAATGATATGTGTTGGGTAGTAGTTATAGAGTCTTCTTAATGCTTTAATTGTGTGTATGCTGATGGATTATATATATATGAATGTGATTACAAGCATGAGAAGCTATTGAATCCCAAATCTTGATATACACCTAATCTCTTTAATGATGATGCCCGGTATAAACGAGGCTTTCTGAACTAAGTGATGACATGATGACACTTGGTATAAAAGGTCTTGGTGAATTTAATAGAATAGAGATTAGGGGAGCGGAGTGTCCCGTACCGACACATAGAATTAGTGGGACGGGGTGTCCCACGAACCGACACGTAGATGCAGGGATCGGAGTGACACCATCCGACACATAGAATTAGTGGGGACGGTGTCACAGACCGCACGTAGATGTAATGTGATCGTAGTGGTCCACGTCCCGACACATTGAATTAGGGGATCTGAGTGTCACGTTCCGACACATAGTAGTAGGGGATCGAGTGTCACTACCGACACAAGAGGATTAAAGATACTGATCTTGGAATATACTAATATACTCAATCTAATACATGTTTCCAAATGAGTATGATGAGGAGGCGTGAGTCCTCATTGATGGTGCGTGTGGTGTTGTCACCAAGGAATATGGGAATGTGTCATGGCTGCATGCTAGGTATTATTTTGATTTTATGATTGTTACATGATATATACTTTCCTATTTGAGTTGGCCGATGATCCTACATCGTACTTGTGGTTGTACTGACCCCTACTTTTTATGTTTTCTTTTTGTAATTCTGGTATGCAGCAAACGGGCCTATCTTCGACTCAACATTAGTTCAAGCCAGTCTTCGTCACACCGAGATCTTCAGGTGAGCTAATGCGTCTAGGCTTTGACTGGATCTCTTCCTCATTGTCTTGAGGCCCCCTTGAAGTTTCGGCATAGACTAGCTTTTATTTGTTTTAAGCTTCTTAGAATACTCTTAGTTTAGTAAATTGATCATAGATGTTCTTGTGGTGATACTTCCAGATTTTGGGGAAATTAATATGAGTTGAATTTTAGAAGTTATTGATTGTCCTTTTATTTATGAGTTTAAGTCCTTCCGCATGCTTTATGTTGATATAAATTGAAATGATAGGTTTAGATTGGTGGTTCGCTCCATGAGGGTAAATGTGGTGCCAGTCTCGGCTCGTTTTGGGGCGTGACGAAAACTTTGGTATCAGAGCATTAGGTTCGTTGGCGGTCATCACCCAAAGAACAGGTCTAGTAGGGTCTAAAGAACTGCAGGGTGACTCCTTTTACTTTTCTTTGAGAGGCTATAGACTTTAGGAAAAATTCCGTCTTTCTTTCTTTTCTTTCGTGCTATTACTTGGATCCAAAGGTATCTAGGTGATACAAATTGTGTATCTGACCATCTTACTCGATTTCCCGCATAGGTTAGAACAGAGCACGACTACGCCAACATCAACATCGCAAGACAAGATGCATCTGAGCCAAGCCACTAGGTTAGCTCGAAGTGCAAGCGTCAAGAGGCCGCAGTAAGGTCGTGGGAGGACTTCCTCTAGAGGCAGAGGACGAGCCCCTACCCTCTGTTCTATGCGTTGACTCCTCCACGCGACTGAGGAAGTAATATAAGGGGGAGGATGGTAGGAGAACAAGTACGGGAAGAGGAAATGCCTACCCCCAACCTCCCCCAGATATGCCAATCAGGTTCTCGTCTTAGCTTAGTGGGTGTCTGCTCAGGGACAGGCACCACCAATTTTTCTGCACCAACACCTCCGTTTCATAGGTACCATGGAGCGCACTATGGCTCCTCGTATTGATGCCCCTGGACATCAGGCACGTTTCCACGTCTGACTACTGGGCCTATAAATGCCGACTGTCCAGCATGAACTTTTTAGTAAGTTCTTTGAAATTGAAACCTCCAGGCTTCAAGGTGCAGATCGGAGGATGCTTACGATTTTCTGGTTGACTGTCAATGACTACACACAAATGGGTTATAGTAGAACGGTTTGGGTGGTTGATTCGTGAGTTATCAGTTTTCAGGGAACTCCAAATGTGGGGCGGTCACATGTTTGAATGTCACCAACAAGGCACCACCTTGACTTGGGCCCATTCTCTAGTTTGTTTATGAAAAGTATATCCCCCTACTTTTGAGGGATGGAAAGATATGATTCTTGAGCCTAGAGCAAGGTAGGTGCCGGTCAATCATAGTGATGCTAAGTTTTCGTGCCTATCAGATATGCCACCCCACTTGTTTCGCCACAAGGAGCTGATTCGCCGTTTTGTGAAGGGGTTAGATCAGAGTTTGCGAAATTTCAGCCTTACAGGTAGCGCTACGGCAAAATCCTTCCAAGAAGTGGTAGATTTTTTCGTAGTAGAGGTGTGAATGATGAAGCCAATGAATTCACGCACGTCGTCGACATCAAAAGAGGTTTCTAAAGGTAGTGAGTTTAATGGTTCGTACCTAGAGACAGGTTCCGGAGGTTACTCAGTTCGACCCATTCGTCTCACACAGACTGTAGTTTGGGGTCCACCTCAGACGGTCAACATTTCTCTGAGAGACCTATGCGTGAATATTAGAGAGTGTTTGGTGTGGGGAGACTGTGCATATCACAGGTTGTCCAAAACAGAGTGATAGACCTCCACAGTTAGAGTATAGGTTGTCATGGCCGAGGCGTTATCCGGAGGACGCTGTGGTCGAGGTAATGGTGGTCACCAAATGGCGGGGTGAGGAGCAAACTGGAGCGCACTTACATCACAAATGGTAGGGGCCACAGACAACCAACGAAAGGGCCTTTGTTATGCTTTCCCTTGGAGATCAGAGGCGGAGAACATCTGATGCTGTCATCACATTAATCTGTCTGGTTTGTGATTGCATGGCTTCCGTATTGTTTGTCCTGGAATCCACATTTTCTTATATATCTTACCTCATTTGCTAATGGTTAAATTTACTTTGTGAATTACGTGATACGCCCTTCGTTTTCTCTACTCGGTGGGTGAGTCTTGGTACGTTGAACAGGTATATATGTCGTGTTTGGTGAACTTCTGTGGGAGCCACCCGTATGTAATTGGTTATCTTAGAAATGGTTATTTGATGCGATTCTGGTATGACTTTGCTTTATCTCCGCCATTTCGATCTTGGATTGTAATGCTAAACGGTGACGTTAGCCAATTCCTGGGACAGTCCGTTAGTGGTGGGAGGGGGACAACACTCCAATCCAGTGCGTATATCTCTTTCTTCGTGCTAAGAAACATGGTAGTAAGGGTGTTTAGCTTTCTTGGCACATCTCTAAGGATGACACACCCAAGTACTTCGCTTGGTCGGTTTCGGTGGTCCGTGAGTTTCCTGGATTTGTTCCCTGCAGATCTTGCGTATTTCCACCATCGGGATATTGACTTCTGTATTGATCTTGAACCGGGTACTCTCCCCATTTCTATACCCTAATAGAAATGGCTCCGCGGTTAAGAGCGTTACAGCCCAACTTCAAGAGTTTTAGCAAGGCGTCATTAGACCAAGTGCCATTCCTTGGGTGCGTCCGGTTTTGTTTGTAAGAAGAAGATGGGAGTTTTCTGGATGTGCAAAGATTACCGGCAGTTGAACAGAGGTGACTATAAGAACAATTATCCCTTCCTCGCATTGATGACTTGTTCGTATCAGTTTCCGCAATTGCTTGTGTCTTCTCTCACGATTGACTTGAGAATTCTGTGTCTCTCAATTGAAAATACGGGCAACCGATGTGCCCAGACTGCTTTCAAGACCCAGGTATGGGCATTACGAATTTGAATAGATTCTTTTTGTCTTACAGAATGCCCCTGCTGCGGTTTCTCGAGTTTTGATGAACGGGATTTTTAAGCCATATTCAACCTCTTTGTGATTGTGTATTTATTATGATATACTGATATACCCAAAGTAATAGGAACTTGAGGAGCTGAGAATGGTATTGGAAATGTTTGAAGGGAGAAATCTTTATAGCCCCCCAATTTCCGAATTGTGAGTTTTTGGCTAGATGCAGTGGGTCCTTCCTTGGTGCACGTGGTTTTCTAGGATGGGGTGATGGTGGATCCGTCTAAGATCGAAGTAGTGAGAATTGGGTAAGACCTCTAATGATTCAGAAATAGGAGCTTTGTTGGGTTAGCTAGCTACTACCCGATCCGATTTGTCAAGGGATTCTCTTTCTATTGCTTCCCACTGACGAACTTGACTAGCAAAATGTTCCATTTGTATGGTCGGCTAGTGTGAGGAAAGCTTCAGCACTCAAGACTCGGTTGACTACTGCACCAATCCTCACTTTGCCAGTGGCAGGCAAGAACTCATTGGTGTATTTTGATGCATCTTAGTCGGTTTGGGTGCAGTTTCTATGCAAGAGAAGAATGTGATGCTTTATGCTCAAGACAATTAAAAGTGCAGAACCTAACTGTACACTCAGATTTGAATTGGCGCGGGTATTGGGTTTGCACTAAACATGGAGACACTATTTATATGGGGTTAGGGGAGTGTGAGGTCTATACGGATCATCGTAGTCTACAGTATGTCTGTCACTCAGAGAGTTTGAATTTGATACAGAGGAGAGGGATGGAACTCTGAAGGACTACGACATCCTAGTTTGTATCATCCGGGAAGTCGAATGTTTGTGCGGATGCTTTAAGTAGAAAGCGGGCAGCAATGGGGTAGCTATCTCTATTGCAGCTTCTAGGCGCCCATTGGCTAGAGAAGTTCAGATACTGGCTATACCTTATGATGATTAGAAGTAAACGAGAAGGGAGGATTTCTCTCTTGTATGGAGGAAGATCTCCTTCCTTGACAAGATTACGGGGAAGCAGTTTAATGGATGAAAAATGGATCCGGATCCGAGATAAAAGTGTTGCAATGAGAGGCTAAGAAGCCACAATCGATGAGGAAGGTGTCCTGAGGATTAAGGGAAGGGTATTTGTACCTCGCGTCGATGTTTGATCAACACTATTCTGACAGAGGCTCCTAGTTCACAGGTATTCGTACATCAGGGTGCACCCAAGATGTACGTGACCTAAGCAACACTTTTGTGGAGAAGAATGAAGCGTGATATTGTGGATTTTATTGCCAAATGTCCAATTGTCCCAAGTAAAGTATGAACACCAGAGGCCCGGAGGAACACTTCAGAGAATGCCATTCCGGAATGGAAATGGGAGAGAATCGCAATGGACTTCTTGGTTGGTCTTCCAAAGACTTTGGCAAGTATGACTCTATTTGGGTGATTGTTGATAGGTTAACTAAGTCTGCTCTTTCCATTCCGGTTAAGGTGACTTACAATGCAGAGAAGTTAGCCAAACTTTACCATCTCAGAAGTTGGTTCGATTGCATGGGTTTCACTATCCATCATATCAGATAAGGTACGCAGTTTACTTCTAGGTTTGGAAAACATTGCCTGCAGAATTGGGTACTAGGTTGGACCTTAGTACCGCGTTCCATCCTCAGACCGATGGTCAGTCTGAGCGAACGATTCAAGTGTTGGAGGATATGCTTCGTGCATGTTTGATAGAATTCGGTGGCCATTGGGATAGCTTCTTACCCTTAGCGGAGTTTTCATACATAATAGCTATCACTCAACATTGATTATGGCTCCCTTTGAAGCATTGTATGGTAGGAGATGTAGGTCTCCATTGGTTGGTTTGATGCATTCGAGGTTAACCTGGGGACTGATCTTTTGAGGGATTCGATAGAAAACTGAAATCTATTCAAGAAAAGCTTCTAGCGGCGCAAAGTTAGACAAAGGAATATGCAGATCGAAAGGTTAGAGACTTGAGTTTCATGGAGGGTGAACAATCTTGTTGAAAGTTTCACCATGAAAGGGGTGATGCGTTTGGTAAAAGAGTCAGCTAAGCCCAAGGTACATTGGTCCCTTTGAAGTCCTGAGAGAGTAGGGAGGTGTGCTTATGAGTTAGCCTGCCTCTAGGGCTGTCAGGATACATCCGGTATTCCCTGTGTCGATGTTGAAAAGATACCATGGGGATGGAAATTACATTATCCGTTGGGATTCAGTTTTGGCTTGATTGAATTTGTCTTATGAGGAGGAGCCTGTTGGCTATTTTAGATAGAGAAGTTCGCAAGTTGAAGGTCAAGAGAGATTGCATCCATCAAGGTGCAATGGAAGAATCGACCCGTTGAAGAAGCCACTTGGAGAAGAGGCAGATATGCGAGAAAGATACCCACATCTGTTTCCAGATTCAGGTATTCCTTTCGCCCTTGTTTTTCCTTCTTGTTGATCGTTAGGTGACGAACGATGGGTAAATTGTATCTATTGTCAACACTGTTAGTCGTTTTGAGCAACAGATTTTATTCTGGAAAAACTGGCAGAGGTGACGGAGGCCACGCGACCATCACGGGCACGACGACGGTGGAGGTGTCGTTTCAAAACACTTAGAAAATCTGAAATTGGTACTGAAAATCGACTCTTGAACGTCTACGGGTGGCAGGACGGACCGTCGCAGGCTCGACGGCCCGTCACAGGCCATCCACTTAAAAACAAGTCTCTGTTGTATGCGACGGACGCGACCCGTCGCAGGCGCGACGGCCCGTCACGGCTACGCAATCCCAGTTCGGGTCGGATTTCTTTACACGTTTTAAGGGACTTTTTGACTATTCCTGCTTTATTATAAGTTAGAGGTATGTTAATAGTCTAATTACTTGGGGGTTAAAAGAGGTAACCTTAAGTTAATTAATGGGTTATTAGTGCCATCTTTAAAACTTAATTATATAAAATTAGGGTAAAAGAAAGAGGGTTTGAATAAAGAAAAATAGAAAGAACAGCAAGAGAGAGAGAAATCGATCAGAGAGGAAACAAGAGGACAACAAGAAATTGAGGAATTTGCTTGCTTGATCACGATTCTTCGGTGGAGGTAGGTTATTGTTTCTTTTACAATTCGTAAGTAAACTCTTATAGCGATGATATGTGTTGGGTGTATTATAGAGTCTTCTTTATGCTTATTGTGGTATGCATGATGTGATTTTATTTATATGAATTGTGATGAAACAGCATGAATGAAGCTTTTGAATCCCAAATCTTGATATAACCTAACCTCTTGTTAATGATGATGCCCTGGTATAAAAGAAAGTCTTGATGAACTAAAGTGAGAATGATGACCGCCTTGGTATAAAAAGAAGGCTTGGTGAATTAATAGAATGAGATTAGGGATCAGAGTTCACGTACCGACACATAGAATTAGTGGACGGGTGTCACGAACCGACACGTAGATGTAGGGGATCGGAGTGTCACGTACCGACACATGAGATTAGTGGGACGGGTGTCACGAACCGACCCGTAGATGTAGGGGATCGGAGTGTCACGTACCGACACATTGAATAGGGGATGGAGTGTCCACGTTCCGACACATAGTAGTAGTGGATTGGAGTTCACGTTCCGACCATAGTAGGTGGGGATCGGAGTGTCACGTACCGACAACAAGAATGATATTAAGATAAGGAATCTTGGAAAGATACTAATATACTCAATCTAAAGAACATGTTTCCCAATGAGTATGATGAGGAGGCGTGAGTCCTCATTGATGTGCTTGGTGTTGTAACCAAGGATTATGGTAATTGTAATGTTGCATGCTAGGATATTAGTTGTATTTTATGATGTTACTGATATATACTGTTTTCTATTTTGAGTTGGCCGATGATCCCTACTCATACTTGTGGTTGTACTGACCCCCTACTTTTATGTTTTTCTTTTGTTATCGTGGTATGCACAAACGTGCGTCATCTTCGACTCAACAGTAGTTCAAGCCAGTCTTCGTCACACCGGATCTTCAGGGTGAGCTAATGCTTCTAGGCTTGGACTGAATCTCCTTCCTCATGTCTTGATGCCTTGAAGTTTCGGCATAGACTAGCTTTTATTTGTTTTTACTTCTTAGAATACTCTTCAGTTTAGTAAATTGATCAGAGATGTTCTTGTGGTGTGCCTTCCAGATTTGGGGAAATTATGAAGTTGAATTTTAGAAGTTATTGAAATGTCTTTTATTATGAGTTTAAGTCTTCCGCATTGCTTTTAGGTTGATATTAATTGAAATGATAAGGTTTTTATTGGTTGGTTCGCTCATATAGGAGGGTAAATGTGGTGCCAGCAGTCGCGGCTCGGTTTTTGGGTCGNTGGGTTTGAGGGGATTTTCGAGGGCTCTGCTAGCAATTATCCATGAGTGAGATTTTAAGTCTTCGACCACTTACCCCTTTCCCTGTATTATATTTGAGTTGTGAAGGGCTACTGGAGTTCCCATTTGGCACATTGATTTTGTATGTACTCCTACTGTGACAGTGGACATCGGTCTCATCAGGGATGAGGCCAATGAGGAAGCACAAAATAGGGGGCCACGAGTAGAGGTACAACCGTTAAGTGAGAACCTTGATGATACGGTAGAGCAATCCCAAGGGGCTGATCATGCTGATTCAGAGCCAATAGACACCACCACGATTGAGTCTACCCCGGGCACTAGTCGAGCACTAAGTTCCTCCCGATATAAACTATCAGTAGCGCTAGTCTCGATTGCTAGGTTACATAAGCTAGACAGTCAGATGTCCACATTGTTGCATCATATATAGCCTTGGATGCAAAATTACATTGTCGAGGATGAGGATCGGATTAAAAAGAAGATTACCCAGCAGACTGAGAAGCAGATTCTGGCAGTCTACCAGCGCCTCGATGCATTTGAGTTGAGAGTCCTCGCCCGACCAACCCTCACTATTGATTTGAACACTCTCCAAGGTGATGTAGTGACTCTGAGGGCTGATGTGGATGCCATTTTGGATGTGCGGGTGCTTGAGTCTAAGGCCACACTTGCGGAGCCGGCTGAGGATACGGTTCTTGCTGCATTGTTCACTACATCTACTGCACCACAACACCCACCACATGAGCGTGCCAAGAGGCACTGGTCCAGAGAGAGTGAGAAGGATCGGGCTAAGAAGAAGGAAGGCACTGAGTTTGAGGCCGCGAAGAGAGCTTCATGCGTAGGTGAGGTGTCCTGACAGATGAGGGCATGCGTGAATTATCTGTTGGGGCGTCTAGCTGCAGGCTTGATGATGTTGAGAGGAGCACCATTGAGGGTGCTGACATTGTTGCGGACAATAATGTTGGTGTCCCTACTACTAATGGAGCGAGTTTCGGGAAATTGGACCCGACAACTTGTTGATTGTCGTGCTATGCACATTAGGTTTGGTTCATCTACCACCTTGTCTTATATTTCTTATGCATTGGGGACAATTGCAAGCTTTCTTTTTGGAGGTGGGGTAAATTGAAATTGAGTTCTAGGGTGAAGTCTGAGCAACCAAAATCACGATCCACTCTTGGGGTTTTCTTTCATGTGTTCTTTTGGCCCAAGAGACTGGTTATTTTACTATTGAACCGACATGTTTAGTATATTGTACAAAGTATGAATGTGAAATCTGAAGCATGATGTCTAAATACAACGATATCCCATTCTAAGGAGAATGCTTGCATGATTAGGCATAGTGAATGTTGAATGTATTGTCTCTAAGAATAACATAGAGATACACCATTGCATGAACCTCAATCTAACACTCCAAGTAGGTGTCTGATAATATAGTAGGGTAATAAGGTGTTAAGAGAGTGTGAAGATAGTTGAATAGTCCACTGTTGGTACCTAGCTACAACTTGCCCGGTTAGTCCTGCAAAAAGTAATTTGTGTTAGACAATTAGTAAAGGATCATAGGCCCTTGTTCAAATTACACAATCTTTGGCATAAATAAAAGAAAAGCAATGAAATTAATCCCTTTTAGATCCAAATGATTTGAGCTTACAATGGACTTTTCTTTTCTACCTCAACTCGTCTTTTCTTGGTATAATGTGTAGGCTCTGGTCCCTTCTTCGATATGTGCACTTCAACTAAGGCCAAAATCATAAGTTAAGGGTGGTTAATGCAGAGACCAATCTCGTCCTGGACCAGACAAAACCTTGGGCATTGTATACCTTGACTCATGGCAAATCTATGAGTTGAGGGTGGCTATTATGAGTAATGTTCCAAAAAGTGGGGTTGAGAAGACTAATGTGAAAAAAAAGAAGAGAAAAGAAATAGTGAAGAAGAGAAGTGACTCAATAAAATTTATTATCAAGTGAAGATTTGAAAGAAAATAAAAAAAATTATAAAAACAAAAGAAGAGTCATTTGTACAAAAGTAGGAAGAAAAGATAAAATAAGGCAAAGAATACAAGAAATGGAAGAATAGGGAATAATAGAAAATCACAGAGGTAGGACACTTAGTTGTAATGTCAAAGTGGGCAACAAGTCCCTCAAATGCATCCATATGTAACATACCTGACCTGGAGCCTATGTTACAAGCCAAGAAAGTCCTATCATGATCCTAAGACTCTAATATGGTGAAAACAAGGGCAAGCCTATGGGAACAAGTATCAATTAGGTGTGAAGCTATATGAGAGTGAGTATTTAATAATGATCCTCATATTCAAATTTGAAACAACCATGTGAAAAAGAGGATACATTTTGAAGTGAAAACACTAGTTGCAATATTGGAGAATCGGTTCCTTCGTGAGAGATAAAAGAGTAGAGGTGTCGGCGTGGTGAGTCTGTGTGATGGTCTGATCCACATGAGTGAGTCTAAGAGTTATATAATGCATGAAAGCAATGAAAATAATTGGGATTTATAGCTATATGATTTCAAATTCTTAAATGAGGATACTAGTGTACAAAGGTGTTGTGGTGAGTGATAGTGTGTTTCCTGAGCAAAAACAACGAATTTAAGTTGAGGGTGTTGATGTACCATGGTTTCACGGTAATTTTAATGTTTTTTCCTTAAGTTTAGTGTGTGTGTTAGGGCCTTTTTGTAGTAATTTTATTGGTTTTTATCTGTGTTTTGCAGGAAATTCATCCAAGACAAAAATGTAGAAGATTGTGCAGAAGAGGTTACCCACGAAGCAATCGACGGTTAGTAGGTGGTCGTCATCGATTGGAGGTCCAATGATCAAGAATCAACTCAGGGAATTCTTAACCAGTGTGGGGTTACGGAAGGATCGATGTACTAAAGGACTGTCCTGGCAAATCGTCATTAATATTAGAGATTAGTCCCAGTACCCGAAGTTGAAAAAAAACAAAGTGTTGAATGACGGAGGCATCGATGGACCGCAAGTGTATCTACATACCGTGTCGTTTGTCCATCAGTTGGATTATAGAAGATGCAAGGATGAAGGCTGAAGAAGATACTAAGTATGGACAGACGGAGGTAGTCAACGGTCTGTCATTCCATCAACGGACTGTCAGTGGTGTCGACGATTGAAGAAGCGTTTCTCGACGAACTTTCTTTATTTAGAAATCCTTTTTATTTAGGACTTTATTATTTTAAATAGGGTTAAAAACCTCGTTTTTGGGTTTAGACTTTTTGATATTTTTCATACTTTTGTTATTGGATATTGAACTTGGATTTTCGGGAATTACTTCATTTTTTCGGAATTAATTCTCAAGATACTTCAATTAATTCAAAAGTTATATCTGCATTTTCATTAAAATTTTCAAAGTAAGTACATGAACTCTTGTTTAAAGACCATGAATTGTGTATTTGTAGGCATGGGTAATTAAATCCACAACTAGGGTTGTGGTAACCAAGGGTGATTAACATGGAAAACTAGCTAAATAACAAATCTGAACTAATTCTGCATGTAGGTATAATCATTCATTTAGAAGAGTCTTTTTAAAACTAGTGCCGTGTTAGAACTTGACCTATTTCTACTACCTGCTGGACAAAGGCGGTCGCTTATAGAAAGAATTATCAACATAGATGTGTATACAACTATCAATAGGCTAGTTTCGAGTGGTGCGATTGTAACTAAGGCCCAAATCGAATATGATCTTAATGTTGAGGTAAAAGGTACGGGTAGTTAAAGTTAAGCACGGTAGGGGGCTAACGGGTACGGATTTAATTTCACATAGTGCCCGACAAAGGAATTAGAGATTCATAACTTACCACTTTGCATGCGAGACTCTAGGAAAGAATTGTTATAGCTAGGATTTCTGCGTTATGAACCTATGAGGAACACTTATAACCTTGTTACTCTCATCACTCGATAAACACCAATGTTTTAATCTGGCTACTTGTTTTAATTAGAAGTAATTGAACACTTTATTTTTACCAAAAAAAATCCCCTTTACTAAACTTTTTTCGGAATGGATTTGACTAAATAGACATAATTGTAGACTAAAGTTAAGTCTATACCATTTTTCTCGTGGAATCGACCCCAACCTAATAATTGGGTTCTTTAATTGATACGACCGCTTATAATTCCTTAAATAAGTATAATTTGAGTTTATCAAGGACCTCATAAGCTCATAACATACACGTATAAGCACATATGAACACGTGAGGCCTATAGGTGACTAGTCGTCGAACGTTTTGGTCGTCCCTTGACGTTTGACATCCAATTCACCTAATGCTTTAGAGACACTGGGCTCCTACCCACAGTAGAACCACTTTGGACCTAACCATCATTAAAAACATTTCGGTTCTGTTCCACAAAAGTTCCATTTAGAGGTAGTAATCTCCCAACGTAAACAATGTTTTCGTCCCTCAGTGAACACTTGCCCTCTGGCGCACACTTAAACAATAAAGATTCAAATAGAAGATCATAATAATACCACATAACACCTTATACAATTCAAACATATATAAGCAACATCGATTTCACATAATTAAAGAATTCACAACACAACAAGAAGCTAGCAATAAATCTACGACTCATCATTCCATAAGACTAACTTTCCCCACTCAAAATAGAAAAAAATAATTTCATAATCACTAATATATTCATATACATAAGTTAAAAACGCATTAAAATAATTTTCAACCAAAGAACAAATTAGCCTTTTTTACAAAAATGTTACAATGAGCTAAATTCCCTGACAATGAATATGTTTCAAAATACATAAAATGCAACATTTGGGCAATTGATGATAGAAACATGCTAATATGCAATATAAAACCATATAAACATATCTTACAACATAATAATAATATCATGACATGCACAATGAAAATAATCAATGAAATTAAATTCCAACAAGACTCCTAAACACAATGCACATGCATCATGCTTCTATGACCATCTAGCCAATCTACTAACCATACTCCCCCACTTAGAAGGAACTCATAGCACAAAAGAGAGAAATACAAGAACATACCATCATTATGATCATCCTCATCCGACTTTTATCCTCTAGTCCAGAGTGCATAGAACCAATTCTTCTTGGGAGCATCGAATCCCAGAACACTTGGAGGAAGTTTATTAACCTCTCTAGTAGGACAATCCCTTACTTTGTGTCCATCTTTACCACATCCAAAACAACTCCGGTAAAAAATAGGCATTCCCCGCAGTGTCTCTTTCCACAAGTAATACATGTAGTCTTACCAACTTGAGAATCACTACCTTTCTCTAGTTTCACCTTATCACCCTTAGGTTGTTCTTTACTTGAAACCTTTTTCTTGAACCTAGGTTTACTTTGATAACTGACCCACTCCTCTTCAACTTTCAAGCAATCATACCAAGTTTAGACTACTCAATTAATTGATCATAAACCATGAGTCTAATATAGGGTCATATCATCATGGATCATGATCGTACGACATTCTTCTTCCACTAGGTCGGTGACCCCGATCACAAACCAATTCATATCATACCTAGGTTTAGACACTAAGGATGGAACATATCTAGACAACATAGAGAACTTCAAATATTATTCCTCAACACTCATATTGCCTTGTTTAAGATTGATAAACTCCTCTACATTCACCTTCCTCCTCTCAATAGGAAAGTACTTTCCTAGAAAAGTTTCTTTAAATTCTTCCCACTCAATAGGACATGACTCAATCGGCCTATTATCTTTCCATTGAGTGTACCACACTATATCAACCTCCCTTAATTGATATGAACCTAACTACGCCTTCTCCCTTGAATTAACCCCTATGGCACTAAACACCTTGTACAAGCAATCTAGGAACTCTTAGGGATCCTATCCCACCCTAGAGAAAATAAATATAGGAGGATTCATCCTCACAAAATCTCTCAATATAGATGTCATAGCGCATACAAAAACATTCACTCTAGGATCAATACCTTATTCACATGAGTTGTCAAGGCTAAGGCTAAAATAAGCAAAACCTCTCTAATCTCCCCATTAGTAATTTTTGGAGGAACCACCAAAACATCATTTCCGCCACCAACAATAGGAACTTCATCTCCTTGAGAACCTTAAGCACCTTGAAGAACGTGCATAATCTCCTCATTCACATCATTCTCTTCAACTCTCCTTGACGGTATCCTCCTCATATTCATCTACTATTACACAAAGAAAACCATAAGAAAAGAATACTCATAACTTCTAAATCTCTACAACACAAGATAGGAGCAAGAAAGAAGGTAAACTCTATCATCATGTAGCCTCTCACCCATAGATGTATCGCGACTCACCCTTATTTTCAAGACTTTACTAAATGTGACATAATGAGGCTTTTGGATTACTAAGAACACTTTCATAGCCTATGCTCTTATACCACGTCTGTCACGACCCGAGAGTACACCCTAGAATCTAGGGCACTCCTGGAGTGCAACACGACATACTTGACCTCTCGGAGGTCTTCTACATGCCCTTTTATACCGTTCATCACATATATATATATGAATATTAGTGCGGACTTAAAAAATTTGAATATTCCTTCAAAAACTATCTCATATAAAAACCATATGAAATACTAAGTCTCATGTCATCAAATCATAGACTCAAAATACACTTGGGACATGGCCCTTCTATTCGACAATATAGTACTACTAAGTCCATTACAATGCTTCAAATTATGAAATCAAAAGACATCAACGCCCTAGAGTCAAATGAGGACATATATCAAACTTTCTTGAAAGATACTATAATCCATGTTTCTCTCCCAAAAGCACCTGCACCTGTGAATCACTTTAGAGATAGATTAAAGCACATAATTAGTACAACCACATGTACAAAGAATGACATAATGCATAAAAATTATGATAACGGATATTTAATGGAAATATGCTCTTTTTTGTCAAAACATCAAAGTATAAGCATAAGAACAACATTTAACACCTTAGAAAACATAATATAACACTTAATGATTTTATCACATTTTAAGGAAAGGTTACAGTGAACGATGTCACTTTTATAGTGAATTAATCCCAATGTTACAGTATAGTTCTTCAACATCACAATGAACTATTTCTAGATTGTAATCCTCTCACTAAAGGTTATCCTAAGACTCACTTAAGTAAGAAAATGAGAAACTTCCCATACACCCTCTTTAAGCACAACCAAATGATCCTTAGGACTACCAATAATGAGATAAATACACCTAGAATACACGAAACACATGAACATGAGATCCTCCTCCCATACACCCTCTCTAAGCACACCCAAATGATCCTTAAGACTACCTAAAATGATATAAATACACTTAGAATACACGAAACACATGAACATGAGATCCTCCTACAAAAGGTGATTCTAAATTTCACTTGAGTGAGTTGTGAAGCGACCGCCCATAAAATCCCTTCACACATACTTAAGAGATCCTTTAGAGTACCTAGGATAAGACCATTTTCACTTAATAGAATAAAACACATGTAATATGATATTCTCTATACAAAGGTTATCAAAAGACTTATTGAAGTAATTCAAGAAAAGAATGTCATACTTGGACTCTCCAAGATTACCTAAATTTTTTTTAAGCATAACTAAGTTTATATTATGTCTTCTTAATCAACAAATTTCTTAACTAGATTCATTCTTAAGACTTACCTTTGTAAGATACGAAGTGACCAATCCTATTCCCCCTTCACACCATGACTAGACAACCCTTAACTACTCTAGATAAGTACTTATTCGTTAACATGTTTTCCAACATAAGTTTTAATCTTCATTAGTTCATTTAAGAGACATTGATAATATATAAGCACATTAAAGTAATGGTCTTGGATAATACCTAGCTACTCATTCACTAACATCTTAAAAGCCTATTGTGCAATGTCTAGATAACGTCTCATACCAGCACATAAGCTTCATAGAACTTCTCCAATACTAGTAGGCATCCAATATAATGAGAATATGAAATAACTGACATATACCATGGTAGCTAACAATGGAATCCAGATTTGTAACCTACTCCGACGGAGGGTGTTCTACTTGCCAATGGTAGAACTTGGACACATCCCATGTAGGCACATGGTAAAGGAATATGACGGGTTTCTTTATAGTCTAGCCTCATTCTTAACTAAAACTACTTCACTTACCATACTCTCTTTGTGCTAGGCTTTGTTCTCATACATTAATTCGCATAAAAGATCATATGAATAGGTTCCATAACTAGTTCATAACACAATCAAATTCACCCTACCAAAGAACTAAAGATGTCCCTTAGGGCTGCCTTTCAATGGTGAAGAGGACAGCTTAATGAATTTCCTAAGTATTATTTTATTTTTTTAGAGACAACCAACCTTAGGTCTACTATTCATATAAGAAGGATACCATTATGACTTTTGACTTCAAGGACAACATACACTAAAATTAGATTAAGGCTCCACATAAAGGACCTTCATACCAACATTCAAGGTCACATGTAATTCACACATACAAGACAAAGATTATTTAGCATTATAATTCAAGACATCTCATATTCACATTCATGCATGTATCAAGTAAGGGACACAAGTCTACAACAGAAGACACACCAAGACTTAAGTTTATCTCAGATAACAAATCATTCTAGAAGCACATAGGAATAACCATTATAATTTATAAGTCACACTAAACGATACTATAAAATCATCAATATAACCATCATAAACTCATATACTTAAGTAGGAAGAATCATGCATCAATTCTAAGACTGCACACATAAGGACGTAGTCATAGTCTAACATGATCACATAACAACATCAATATAAGAACACATACTTTAATCTTAATAACATGTAGAAAGATATGATCATATTTCACATAAATAAACTAGAAAAATATCATCATAATACATCATTTAGTGCCGACAAAGCAATGATCATCATAATACATAAAGTAACGCCGACGAGGCCACATCATTCACAAGTAAAGCACATAGGACCGCCACTATATGTTGACCATACCAATAACAAAATAATTCAAGACCTTCATTGCAGAATATAAAAAGAATTAGGAAAGGGTACTACTAATCCATTCTCACCACTTCAATCCATAGCTAAATCATCCAATACAATCCTAAAAGGCCCTTACCCGTGGTCATGATCATCAGTTTTACCAAAACATAAAAATACTCATTGAATCTAAATCAAATACATATAGATTTATCAATATAATACATCAAATATATCATTATAATAAAATTCTTACATCATTCACTAGGCCAATAAAAACTACCCTAGAATCCATAAGCATTAAGACAAAATCATCACATCCATAATTATGGCCAATTTGAAGAGATTATGTTTTGGATGTGTTTATAAATATTTTAGGTTAAAATAATCAAATTAACGTCAATTCAATCCATAAATAATGATTTAAAACGTTTTATGCAATAACCATGGCTAGATCATAAAATTAGACAAATTCATCTCTGAAAAACATAGAAATATCTTTGTATTTTGTCTCCTTGATGAATAGTGTTTCAAGGAATAAAAACTATAAATAAATGAAGCTAAACCACTAAATTTATGAAGAATCACCAATCAAATATTTAATTCAAGCTCTTCCTTTAGTTTTGGTTTCAATGGGGTTTTAAAGAATTTCTTAGAGAATTTGGGGTTTTGATTTTAGAATAATGAATTCATCTAGGTAATTAGGAATTATAAACCCAATTTAAATACATAGAATAACCTTAGTAAACCTCCCAAACACTTATTTGGACCTGGGGTTAATTTAATAATTGAACCTTGCATTTAACAGTAAACTGCACAGTGGACAGACAAATGATGCCTGGCTATCGACAGGCTGTCTCCCAGCCAATGGACCTTTCTGCTTCTCCGTGCTATGTGTCAGAGACTTTTCCTTGCAAAATTTTCCTCCCACTCTTAATTACTAACCAACGACCTCCACCTTTGGGGTATTGACAAGGGTACTGGCCGTCGATTGCCATACATAGGTGGGAATGCCTTAGGATGTTTTGGCAACCTTGATGTTGGTTGGTCCTTGGGGATATTTTCCCAGACGTTTCCAACTCAGATATGATTTTATATGAGTTGAGGACCTCTCATATCTTTTTCATCCAAAACGAACACATACAACTGGCCGAAATATGCTAAGATACACAAGGTCGTTCCAAGGCAAACCTTTCGAATGTCATGGTCATTCTTGGACTTTTGACCTCCAAACTTAATCAAACATGACACACTGCCAATAAAAACTATAATAAATCATATAAGGACCTGATAATCACATAAAAGACACATATAAGAACAGAAGAACACATGAGGCCTATTAGTGACTAGTCATCGAACGTCTTGGTCGTCCCTTGATGTTTGACTTCCAATTAACTTAATGCTTTAGACACTGCCTCCATATAACCTTATAAAAAATTTTAGGATCATAGACCCTCATGAAAAGTATGTTAGGATCTAGTTTCATCTAAGTCATTTTAGATGTAATACATTAATTATATGTTTATGTGTTGAAAGGAGTTGAGAATTCATCCTATGAGCTCTGACTCATTATGGTATTGCTTTTGGTTTGGCTGGTAGTCTTTAGTCTACTCCTTTTTTCCAATAGATGGTTTAAGGTGTCATTCAGGGATGAATGTTGCTTAGCTGGGGGAATATTGTAACACCCCGTGATTTCCATGACCTATACTAGAGCCTCATATTTTGACTAATGAAGTTTTAGACATAAAATAACATTATAAAACCCAATTAGGAAGTGTTAGATTCTCAACATCAACCAAGGACTGTGACGTTTGGAAACTAGTTGAATTGAACTATTAGACATCCCTATGTTTGGTGAAGGTTTGTGAGTGTCATATGAAGTCTAAAAATTGTAAAAATACTTAAATGTAAATAGGGTCAAAAAATCCAATAACGAATCCCCAAGGACCACCCCAACGGTCCTTCAGGAGGACTCAAACATTGGCGAGCAAGCTGCAAAAGCAGCCTGCTTGCAGCCAAGATGTGATAATCTCCACACCTCGTGCAGCCAGCAATTGTTAGGCAAAAAGTTCCTCACATTACCTGGACTTCATGAGGCTCACTAACTCGGCCTGAATTTCAAAAAAAAAAAAGAAGTGGAATTGCCCACGCGATGCGCAACCACTCCCATATTTGTTTGCTTTGTTTAAATTCAATTTGACTTCACAAAAAGACCTTATTAAGTTAAAGGTATTCTTGGTAATTTAGGGGATTACTATATAAATATTTTGGGTCATTTTAAGTCATTTTACAAACCCAAATCAAATCCTCAATGTTGAATTTTAAAATCACGCTCATCTATCTCAAATTTCCTGTTTCTTCAAACCTCCGTTGAAGACCATTGGAGCTCCAAGAAGAAAGTCAAGTATTAAAGTTTCCTACCAAATTTTGTGTCTTTATCATCTATAAGGTATGGTTTTTTTCACTCTAATGATTCTTTTCTCCAAGAGGTCCTTACAAAAGATGATTTCTAAATCCCCCTAAACTAGTGTTTTTCTATACACATGGGTCTACATTCAAAAATAATTAGGGATCAATTGTGATGAATTGGAGTTAATTAATTTATTTTATTTATATATTAGTGTTTAATTCTGGTTATTCACTCAATATTCCCATGCACCCATGTCTTATCCCAATTCCATGAAAACCTTTAATTGATAGGGTGAATGGTGAGGAGGATGAATATGTTAATTAATGATATTGATGTTAATTATGTAATTGCTTCTTGAATTCACCTTAATTATGCATTATCTATGAGTACTTTTGTAATCGAAGTATGGAGGAAATTAAGGGGAAAGAAGGTATGAAGGTTGCTTCTTGAATTCAATTTTGAAGTATGAGTTACTTAGATTATAATTCTTCTATGACTGATGTATGGTTGTGATGTTGGTAGCAAGTATTCCTCATCCTTAACCCTAGACTATTGATTGGTATGAAAGTACGTTATGGCATGATTATTATATGATTGAAAGTAGTTTCTCATGATTATAATAAAGTATTGAGTGAACGGTTCAATCACTTGTATGTGGTTTTCTAAAGTTAAAGGTTAGTTCTAACTTATGAATACCTATGAGCTATTATGATGAAATGGTCACATAGGGGTCAAAAGATACTAAATTTATCCTGTATGAAGAGTATGATAACTACTAAAAAGATTAATTGCTTAACACCTAAAGGGAATATAAATGAGATGGAGGTCTCACGTTTAGTAAGTTCACATTCATAGGATATGTGTGGTCTCATGAAATTGAAACCTCCACGGTAGTAAGTAGAGGTTTCTAGTTATAATATCCTTGACCCTTAACTATATTTCCTCATAGGATAATAACTTAATGGATTCACCTAGATAGCTATGTAATATTTGTTACACCTTAGGCAAGTGTTAATCCTCTCTTTTCTATGTGGGAGGAGAACACCGGATTCCAGGTAGCTCACATGGTCTCATGTTAGTTATTGCACGATTTTCCCTAAATATAATATGGTAAATGAATAATTAAAGTACGTGAAATAGTAGTAGGGCTTGTCTTAAAGGTTACTACATAGGGTGAGGAAGGGTATGCGACTTCTCTTATTCATTGCACTTGTGGGATCCTAAGGGATGGTTTTAGTTGTCTCTTTGTATGAATAAGTTCATTTCATGTTATGTATGTCAAGTTACATATGAACTTATGAATCAAGCATGTTTTGATAAAGTATGAGATTATGTTGTATGCATGTAATAAGTGATTTAAGTTGATGCTTAACATTTGATAGGGTTATGGAGTTCTATTCTTTGCATTGCACAAGTATTGTTTTAGGTTGCTTACGTGTTGGGTTAAACATAATGATTTAGTTCACCTGTAATGTTCCATAGATGTTCTTGTTGGGTTAATTGTTATAATGCATGGTTTTTACTAAATAGTGCCTTTTATCATGTATTGATGATTTTATGCATAGGAAACATACTTCGTACATGTGGTTTTTACTAACCTATATTTTATCCCTTTTTCCCCAATGTTGTATGTTCCGGTAATTGAAGAGATTCTTGAAAACTTTGGAAGGATACATGGATTTATTCTTCCATGTAGTGGTGAGTCCTTCAAGATCGAGGATGGTGCCTTTGATCTACCTTAATGGTAGTTTTGTTATTGCCTAAAGACATTAATTTCCTTTATATTGTTGAAGACATTGTTGTAATCCCTATTTGGAAATTATAGATTTGTATGAGGGCTATGATAGAATGTTCTGCTTCATTTTAGATGGTCCAATGTCAGACAACGTATTTGACTAAATTCCTATTTGTTGGTTATATTGTCTAAATGAAAAGCCTAAGTAATCTTCATATGCGAGGAGTCAAAGTAAACTCCACATGTAGAATGTGAGATGTCTTTGTAAACCTTAATATATAAAATGTTTTAATTTTCTGCACATTTTGACTGATGAAATGTAATGCTGAATTCAAAGACGCAAGTCTTAGTCCTCTTCAAGGACGACTACGCCAGTAACGCCTAGGGGGTACTTTGGGTCGTTACATCTCAACAGTTAGAAATGTGAGCTTAACCACAAAGAAGGAGTTGCAGTCGCAAACCATTGAGTATCAGGACTCCTCTTCGATCAAACGACGCTCTTTTAACTTACTCCAGTTTCTGCAACCTGCAATTACATTGCAATTCACACTGGTCATTAAGGGTTGAATGGGAAATTCACCCCACGTTCCTAATATAGTATAGACGGTTATTATATGATATTTTAGGAATTTTATGTTATTTAAAGCGTTCAAAAACCATATTCCAATTCATTCTTCATATCTTACCCTTCGCTCTAAAAGAAACCTTCTCTAAAACCTCCACTGGAGAACAAGCTCAAGAACAACCTTGTTGATGGATTCTCAAGCGTTCTATGTTTTCGTGGATTTTTCCTCTAAGGAGGTATGGTGATACTTCATCCTTAGTTATCCATTAATCTAAGGAGTTTCTTCAAAGGTTTTGCAATGAGATTTCATGATTAAACTTTCTATCTTACAATCTAGCCATGGATTCCTTCTCAAAATAATTTCAAAAGCATGCTTATGATAAATTGATGATTAGATACTTTTTTTAATGTGAATTTCAATTGAATTTCATGATGAAACAATTATCCTCCCGAATTCTCAATTAAGCCTATAATATGGGCATTTTGATCTTTATGTAAGGTTCATTGTAGTATGATTGATTAAGTTAAATTGGAATTATAATCTCTTGTTTTCATATGGGTGATGTGCTTGCACTGAATATATTTTGTCTTACACTGATGATTAAATCATGGAGAACTGGTAAGATTTACCTATTCCTTCAACTTTGTATTGATTTGGTAGTTTAATTAGCCTTGAAGGGCATTGTGTGGTATCGTCCACTTATGTGTAGTGTGTTAATCTAGTATTATGTTCTTGGTACATTTATGATGTCTTCTCCATGTAAATGAGAATGTTAGGGTTAGGATGATTATAAATGATTAAGTGTTAATGATATGTAACCTGATATGAATGTGTGATCTTAACCAATGTTAGGAGTCTTATATTCAATGATAAAGATGTCTTGTCTCTTATGCTATAGTCTGGTGTGTGGTATATGCATGAATGTGCATTGTGATCTTAAGAGGTTGGCTGCCTCAAGGATATGTTGATATCCATTATGTGATCATATTGACCAATATGCTAACACACTAACACCTCATGCATAACTATGGCTAGGGTAGATTCATGGTATCTAATTAAAACATGGTTCTCATATGCACTTTTGTCTATTATTATGCATGTAAAGTCTATTATAATGAAAGTGTAGTAATGTACGTTAACTAGGATGACTTGATAGGTGAACTATTACAGGTAAATGGTATGGGACTTTTCCTATACATTTCACATGTATACCTTGATAGAATAGTTAATAGGGTGATTACTCGTATATGAATATGAGTGCATGGTTAAGCTACTAACATAATAGTATATGATAAGATAAAGTATGCATATGCGTAGTGTCTAAATGTGGTATGTGAAATGTTTTATCATGTATGAACATAGAAAGACATATAAATGAATGCATAATGAAGTACGTACGCTAACCTAGTAAATAGAATTCCTTTGAAAGGTTTGCTCAATTGTTCTATAAACTAGACTATGCTTGAATATGTTTGTCTATGTCAAAGGTTTTCTCACATGATTTAGGTTAATGAAAGGACACTTCCCATCTATAACCTATGAGATAAGAATATGAGGGGTTAATTCCACTAAAGCCTATTTTATGAAATAGTCTTCAAAAAGTATTTCTAAAAGGATACTTAGCTTAGCACCGAGAGAACTTGAAAATAAGAGGTGTTGAATCCCATTTAAGGGACATTCACCAATGGCTTCTCATACAGTGTTGACTTCCCTTGGAGGGAGATTTACCTATTGGTCCACATGAGGTGTTGACTTCCCTTTGAGGGATATTCACCCATGGTTTCTCAGGAGATCAGGACTCCAATTCTAATGGGTATGTAGAGGGTCCTATATATAACTCTTAGTTCCATAAATATGTTTCCCCATAGTACCTAGCATGTGGATCTACCTAAAATTCTAGAATGATGTTAATATTAAACGTTGGAAAATAGGATACCATCTTTTCGGTGTGAGGCATTGACACTGAATTCCATGTTTAGCTCACATGGTCTTATTGTCGGTTAAGTCTAGTATTTCCCTAAATTAAAATGCACAATGTAAGTAATGTAATGATCCCTAACTAGGATAACCTAATAGAAGTTTATTAGTGTAGGTGAGGGTATGGGACTTTACCTACACATTGAACAAGTAGCTCATGAAGGGATTTCTAGGAAGGTGTTCTATATGTATATGCATATATATACATATGTTTCTTTTGCAGAACTCTATGGCATTGAAAGGTTTGTACGATAATATGCCTAGTATGAGGGTCCATAGAAGATGACCCCACTTCTTTGCAAGAAGCTGCTGAAACAGTGACCAAACGACGACCCAAGTTATGGTCCGTTGATCAACCAACGACCCATCGACTATGGGCGTCGATTGGAACTGTAAGTATATCCATGCCTTCACATAAATGAGTTGCAGTCCCAATCGACAGACCCCATCAATGGGGGGTTGATTAGGAGACTATCCGCTGGTGATGGGGTGTAGGTGGTCGCTGTAAAAACTTTAATTTTTTGCTAGCTTGGGGTGCTTGGTAAATTCACCACATGTATTTTATGACCCTAGGAAGTTATTTTTAGGGTTTATAAGGTATATTAAAGTATTTTAAACTCTAAGACCTAATTTTAGACTTGATTTTCCTAAAACAAAAAACCCCTCCTCCTTAGAGTTCTCTCTCAAGTCTCTATGGAAGCTAGAACACAAGAAGAGCTAGGAGGGATGTTTGTGGAAAATTTCTTAATCAAAATATTTGATATTTCTCTCATCTAAGGTATTCTATCAATCCTTTAACTCTCTTCAATTCAAGGAGTCCCTTCTAATGGATTTTCAAAAAGGGTTTTCAACTCTAATTTCTTCTATCTTCAACTCTATATATGAGTTTTGCATGAAAATGTTTTAAATGAATCTTATTTAATGATTTGAATGTTAAGACTTCAATTAAATTATGTTAAAGCTTTTCATCAAATGTTGGTTTAAGAAATGAGTTAAATGAGCTTAGTTTTGTAGTCTTTCAACTTTGGTTTTCTTGTGTTGTTAATATGATTTAGATACTGCCATAAGGGGATTATTATGATGAAATATTGAGAAAATTATTATGCATGGTGATAGCTTTAATGAATGGTGAGTTAATTATATTGTGTAATTCTTATTATAAATTGCTCTTGAAGGGTATGATCCACCTTTTTGGTGGCGGTATTTACTTGATGAAATTGATATTAATTATTACGTATTGTTAGTGTGGTTTGAAGGTTTAATATGTGAAATGAAGGGATATTGAAGATAGGTCTTTTATTGTGTTTTGTGAAGGTCGAATTGCATGTTTGGCTTAAATTATGACTTAATGAATGACATGATTATGTGAAGCATATAAAGTATGTGAACTGAGGAATGTAGGCCTAAAGCATGTATAGAAGTCAATGTAAATTAAATGATTCTTATATGAAAGATGTTCTCACAAGTATACACACACACACTTAAACAAATGTATGAAGCTAAGTCGAGTAACTAGAGGAGTTTTGAGGTGGACACTCTTCGTGAGTTGAGACGATGTTTCTAAAAGTAACCTCACTACATCCTATGAGCTTTCTAAGATAGGTCGGAGGATGAATGCCCTTCGTTAGTTTTGATGTGGTGTTCACTATTTATCCTTAATCTATAGTAGATAATGTTTAGAATTTGTGGGGGTGATTTCTAACACCAAAAGGATATGAATAAGGGGTGGTTACACTTTGTAAGCTGAGATGTTGTATCCCACTGTCCCCATTGAGATGAGTACTCCTGGTTAGTGGAGAATGAGTTACTTAGTAGCAATCTATTTATCCATTAACTATACGCCTGCATAGGTGTAGGTATTGGGTAAGCCATGTAAAGGCTAATGGAACGACCTTAGCCTAGGAAAATGACGATCCTTCATAGGATAGGGCTTAATATCGGAATTTCATGTCTAACTCTTATGGTCTATGTCGGTTAAGATATCCCCCACAAAATTATTTAATGATATAAGTTTTCTAAATGAAGGTGCTACTTAGTGTAGGTTGTGGTATGGGACGCTATCTATCCATTACACTAAGTAGGACCTTCCAAAAGGGAAGAATTGGTGGCAAACCTTCTGAAATAGTGTACTACTTAGGGTAGGTGGTTGTATGGGATGATATCTATCCATTTTACTAAGTAGGCATTCCGAAAGGGAAGTCTTTGTTGGTTTGTTGAGTGTTCTTCTATTGTCTTGAGATTTGAGTGGTGACTTATTCTCCCGGGTGGAGTAAGCTTTTGGTGGGTAGTCTTAAGGATTCCCTTGGTGTATATTGAAGAAGGTGTTAGACGTTTCCTTTATGTCATACCTTGGAGAGTAATAGGATAACATCGGTGGGGGAACTTTTATGGAAATGAGCTCACTTCCTCATTTGCAATACCTTGGAAGTTCACTATCTTTGGACTGTTGAGTTCACTGTAATGTTTTGTATAGTTTACTGTAATTTTGGTTAAGTTCTTGTAAAGTGCTCAATCCAAGGGAATCCATTAAGAGAACTATGTCGGAGTGGTAGTATGGGATGCTACTCTCACATTGCACTAAGTATGACCTATAAGTACTATTGGAGAAGGGTAATTACATGAAGTTCATATGGATGTATATTTAGTACTTATTTAGCAAGGAGTGTGGATTTTATTCCAGTATGAGGTAAGCCTATAGTTGGTGGTCTTAAGGATCCTTTTGGTGTGACTTGGGCGTGTATGGGCGGTCCCTTCATGCCTTAAATTAAGGAATCATAGCATAACTTGGGTTAGGGGAACTTTAAGGGAAAAAGGTTCACATGACTTGCATTATGCCCTTCACTGTAATGTGTTCTCTGTAAAGTCCTTAATATACCTATAATGTGTTCTATAAATTCTAAAATTATGAGATTCTTGTATTAGGTGTTAAATGATGTTTCTCATGTTGTTTTACTTCATACATCATTATGTGTTTACTTAATTGGCATTTTATGTTAGTTTATTAAAATGTCTTGTTTTTGCATGTTTTTGCATATGACATACTTAGTACATTGTTTTGTACTAACCCCATACTTTTCTGTACTATCTAAGTATAGGTTGGAAGCAAGATTGAAGTCTAGAAGGTGAAGCTTGGGAATGTTTTTCTTGTCAAAAACGCAAATTAATGGTCCTCGATATAATTCGAGGTATATCCTTTTCCGCTTTCTTATGTTTCTTATAATAAAAGACATATTATGTATTTTTTTTACTGTAAAGGACCCTGTCCCTAAGATATTATGTCGTGTCTTTAAGTTGTCTTGTAACGATGAGATTCTCTAAATATATATGAAATATTTCCTTTTTATTAATTTATTTGTAAAAAGTTTTAATTCCACACTATTTTTCATATCTTATGTAATGAACGATAGTGAAAGGGCCTATAGAAGACCCCTAATGGTCAAGTACGCCTTGCCAGGAACCGAGGGTTCTTACTAACTTCTAGGGGGTACTTTCGGGTCGTGACATGCATACTATTGGTCTTACTTGTCATATGATGAAGGTCCTGCTTATGTATGTAGTTTTCTATGGTTGGAATGTTTATGTATAAAATAAATGATGATGTTTGTGGTCTCTTTGCGTGTTTACTTAGTATCTGCGAGGTTATGGGGCTTTACATGTACATTGCACTAGTAGGCTTAGATTGAGATTATGATTATTTCCTTATGTTTTTTAATGATAGGAAGTTACAATATGTATACGTTGACTAGTACTTTGCTACAGTGATGTTTGAAGTCCTTACTTGCATGTTTTCTTAGAATTATTCTTTATGAGTTTCATGTATTATTTTGATCCAGATGTGAATTATTTGTATCTTTGTATTTTATGTTTGTATGAATATATATGTTCACGTTATAAAGGTTTGGTGACCTTAAATTTATACCTGAGTGTGGGTAGTGGAATGGGATTCATGCATCGCACGGAATGTTACTATAGGTTTACTTGGGGGTAAAGGACTTAAGGTAAAAGAAGGGTAATGTTATGAAATGATAAATGAGGTTTAAATGAATCATACGGTTATATGTGATGTTATGAATAATGTCTATGCTTATGTGAAGAATATGAGCTATTTTGTACTTATTGTATTATGGTTTTATGATGTATTACTAAAAGGCATGATGCATTGTTTTTGGACCGATAGAAGGGTAATGATGAAATGCTAAATGAGGTTTAAATGAATCATACAGTTATATGTGATGTTCTGAATAATGTCTATGCTTATCTGAAGTATATGAACTATTTTGTAATTATTGTATTACGTTGATTATGTTTTACTAAAAGGCATGATGCATGAGGTTATAAGAGTGGTTTTACAGTTCAAAAGTCTCATATTTCCACGTCTAGTAAAGTCTTCTTTATCGGTGGTGAGTCACGACACATCTATCAGCAAGAGGCTATAGGACGATAGACACTACTTTCTTCACTACTGTTGTGTCGTGCCGTAGAACTTAAGTATTTCCTCTCTTATGTTTTATTGTTCAGTGGTCTTTATCCGTGTTGCTTGGATTGGAGCTTTGTTCTAACTTTCTTGCGGGAGAAAAAGTTAGTTTGAAATGCTTACTTTTTGTTATTGCTTGATGAATGGTGAATGAAGGTTAAATTTAAAAATATGTTTATATGATGCCATTTATGTCTATAGATGTGATTTATGAGAAATGATACGTTATGTGAGAATTTATATCATAATATGGTTATAGCTTGTCAATAAGTTTCTTCCCTTCTTTATCTTGTTTGTTCTTTTTTGTCTTGTTGTGTCCTTTCCTTAATCTTTAGCATATATTGCTTCAAATCAACACTTTAACATCAGTTTAGAGCATAAAATAACCATTTGACAACAATTATACTATCAAAACAAAGCCCAAAATGAGCAGAAGTCTCAGAGTCATCATATACATACGTGGTTTGACTTCAGTTACAGCCAATGCCATTCATCCATAAATTCAGCCACAATATCCCTTTGATTTGAATCAATCGTATCAGTTTCTAACCGAGGTAAGTGATTTGCCACTTGGTTGTCACACCTTTTCGATATTCTACTTCTAAATTAAACTTTTAGAACGAGAATTCCAACCAAATAAACCTTGGTTTTGAAGCTTTCTCAGCCATAAAGAATCTAATGAGAACATGGTCAGTTTGTACCACCAATTTGCTTCCAAAAAGTTATTCTCTAAATTTTTCAAACATATAAACCATATCGAACGATTCTTGATCTATGATGGTATAATTATTTTGCACCACATTTAGTGATTTACTTTAATAATAAATTGGGTGATATAATTTCCCTTTTCATTGACCAAAAATAGATCCCAAAACAACACCTAGCATAACACATGAGTTCGAACGAGATAATCCAATGGGGGGCAATAATCATTGGACATGACACTAGTTTTTCCTCAAAGAAAAAAATGGTTTTAAGAAAACGTCATCAAAACATAAGGTCGATTTTTTATAGAGTCCTTCAAAGGGTGTGTTTTCTACATTGGAAAAGTATGATAAACCACCTACAAAAACCTGCATTGCCTAGAAAACTATGTACATCGTTTACCGAGAAAGGCGGGGCAGCTTTGCAATAACTTCGACATTAACTTGATCCACTTGCATTAATGAAATTTTATGTCCCAAAAGAATTCCCTCCTTACTATGAAGTTACACTTCTCTTAATTTAAAACTAGGTTGGTTTCCACGCACGTTTGTAGGAATTGCCAAAGATGTTGTACGTAAGTTTCAAATGAATCACTAACAACTAAGAAATTATCATTGCATACTTCCATTGAGTATTCCACCATATCTACTAAAAATAAGAGCATATATAGTTGAAATGTCGCTGGAGAATTACAAATTACAAAAGAAATACTCTTGAAAGCAAGGTAACATGGGGACATGTGAAAGTAGTCTTCTATTGATCTTTTGGTGCAACGTTAATGTTGTTGTATCCTGAATAATCATCAAAAAAAACAATACCATCCATGCTCTATGGGTTTATCAAGATTTTTTTCTATAAATGTCATTGGGAAATGATCTTTCTTAGTCCATGAATTTAATTTCCAGTAGTGCATGCATTTACGCCAACTAGTGACCGTCCTTATAGGAACAAGTTAACCTTTTTATTTGGATCAAGTGCGGTGCCTCCTTTCTTTTGTAGGCATTGCACATGATTATCCATTTTCTATATATAATAGGGTACACCACACATGCCGCAGACAAGTTGATAATTTTATTTTTCACCACTTCATGCATAGTCTAATTTAGCCTTCTTGGATACTAAACACTTGGTATGCATTTACAATCTAGTTAGATTTTATAAGTGCAAAGCTGATTCTTATCGTGACCAACAACATTAACTACGATTCAACTGTCTACGATCATCGATAATATAGTAACCCAACCAAAGGTTTGAGTCATGTACCAAGGGAGAAATATTGAGAATGTATTGACCGGGGAGCACCCCATAGAAGTTACACGGTGTTATTGACCTCTCAGAGGTCTTTTACAAGACTGTTAGCTGTCATTCATTACATAGGTATGAAAAGTAGTGAATATTTAGAAATTTTCAGAACATAATTAATAAGAAAATATTTTATAATAACTATGGAAAAAATGCCATCATCACAAGCCATGTTAGACACTTCTTAACATCATAGGGTCATGGCCCTTTAGGATGAAAGAAAACATAGTAAGTCTTTGAAAAAAAGTAACAACAAGAAATATAGTCTATGTCCTCGAACATATGAGCACATACCGATCTTGAGAGAATGAACTTTAAAAGATTCACCTTCTAAGAACCTTCACTTTCCTTCCATTTATACTTATAAAAATATAGAAGAATATCACGATCAGAAAGTACCCCATAGAACATAGGGAGAACCCTCATTTTGTGACGGTGTGTACTTGACCCTTTGGGGTCTTGTACAAGACATTTAACTATCGTTCATTACATAAGACATCAAAAGTATTGCAGAATAAAATCTTTTCAAGAATAAATTATATAAAAGAAACCTTTCGTAAATACTTAAGAAAATATCATCGTCACAACACAAAATTCAAGACACGACATAATTAACATAGGGACAGGACCCTTTATATTAGAAAGAGATACATAATAAGTTTTAACATAAAGAATATAAGAAGATAGGAGTTATGCCCTCAAATATATGAGGACACACTTTGTATTGAGAGGAATTTCCATAGCTTTGCCTTCTAGACTTTCACCTTGCTTTTAACCTATACCTAAATAGTATAAAAAAGTATGCGGTTAGTACAAAATAATAAACTAGGCATGAAATATGCAAAAACATGCGAAAAGGGACATTTTAGTAAAATAATATTTCATGCAAATTTAGCGAAACATTCAAGAAAATAAAAGCAAAACACCATAAGAATCATCATTTAACACTAAGAGAAGAATTTCCATATTTTAAACTCAAAAGAATACCTTACGGTAAACTTCCTAAACTTTACTATAAACTCAAACTGAACATCACAGTTAAACATTTATAAGATTACAATGAATTCATCCTATTTGAAGGAGTGAAATTCTAAAGCCAAGTAAAGAGGAGGTGAACTCATTTCCGAAAGATTTTCACTAACTAAGGATTATCCTAAAACTGATGAAGGTGGAAATGAAGGAAGTATGCATGTGGATCCTTCAATACACATCAAAGCGATCCTGAAGACTACCCTTTTTGGCTTAACCACCTCGTGATAACAAGCACCAACTCAATTGCAAGACACTAGAGGAACACCCAACAAACCACCAAAGTCTTCCCTTTAGGAATGCCTAATTAGTGAAATAAGTAGGTTGCGTCCCTTACCACCACCTATCCTAAGTAGCACATTCTTTTAAAAGGTTTATCACCAAGTCTTCCCATTCGAAAGGTTCTACTTAGTGCAATGGATAGATAGTGTCCCATACCACCACCTACCATAAGTATTATGTTTTTTTTAAAAGACATAGTTCATTAAATTCAACACTTCCACCAAGAACCCGTTCGGATTGCTATCTAATTCAATTGATATAAATAGCAATGAATGCCATTCGAACTTACCTACCCTAAGTCGAACACTCCTTAGAAACTTAGCGGATGTCATTGATTTTGTTGGAGAAATCTTAACACCTTAACCGACATAGACCATGAATCTCGACAATGAAATCCCGATATTAATCGCTATCGGAATCGGGCTCCCCACTTTCTATAATGAGGTCATTCTCTTAACTTTGACTGACGCTTTAACCCAATAGCCACTCTACGGTGCGCATGTTAAGGGATAGGATATTTCTAACATAATTACAGAGAAAAAAACGAAATAATAAAAGAAGAAGTGAGGAACTCCTTCTTCTACCTCCCCTTCTTCCCTCTGCTCAATCGGTACATTTGAGTACAACATCTCAACTCGCAAAGTGTAACCACCTCTTCATCATATCCTCTTGGTGCTAGGCATAACTTCCCACAGATTCTAAGCATTATAAACTATAGGTTAAGGATAACTAGTGAACACCACATCTATACTCATGAAGGGCATTTATCCTCCAACCAATCTTAGAAAGCGCATGGGATTAAGTGTGGTTGCTACTAAACACTTCATCTGAAATCACGAAGAGTGTTCACCCCAAAACTGCCCTTTAGGAATTAAGTTAGCTTTATTCATTCATTCAAGTGTGAGTGTGTGTGTACATGTAATAACACCTTTCACATAAGTGTCATTTCACATAATCATATAAGTCTTTTAGACATAATCCTTAACATAGTTCATCACAAGCTTCATAAACAATTAAGACGAATAACTTCATTTAAGCATACACTCTAACATAACATCACATAATCTTTTCATAAGGCACATTTATAAAAAAAATGACATATTTATCATCTTATTTCGCATAACAAGACTTCATAGCCTCATTCAAAACAACCAAGAAGGTGGACCGTACCACTCAAGAGCATTTCGAAATTGAAACTAAAAACAATAACCAACTTGCCCTTTAATCCGAGATGTTATCACCTATAACATTTTGCTCAATATTTCATCTTAATAAGTACCTTTAGGAAGTATCAAAACATCAATAAGCACATAAGGAAACAAAAGTTCAAAGATTACAAAACTAAGCTCATTTAACCCATTTCTTAAGCCAACATTAGATGAAGAACTTTACCATGATTTCATTGAAGTTTTAACCTTGAAATCATTAACTAACATTAGAAATGCTCTAATATATATAATAATCCCTAAAACTAAAGTCCTAGGGTCATAAAAAACTTGGGGTGAATTTACAAAACACCCCAAGACTTAACAGATATTGTGCAGTTTTTGGGACAGCAACCATCGACGGACCAACCAATGGTCCGTTTGTCAAGGGATGGGACGTTGGTGAGGTCTCTTTTTTTGGGGATGCAACTGCAAAACATGCAGGTTTTAATACCCAACCGACAAACAATGTTGAAGGTCCATGTCCTTGCCGACTTGATATCGATTGGCTAGTCGACTGGTCACTGCTTTTGGCAGTTTGGTTTATGTCTTGGGCCCTTCATCTAGGGCCCCTTGTGGGTCCTACGTGGGGCGTGCCCGGACGTTAAACCCCTAAACTAATTCTTCAAGGTATAAGGAACATCCCACATCAGATTAGATTAAAATGAACACATAAAACTCACTCAAACACATCAGGACACACAAGCTCTATCTAAGGCAAACCTTACGAACATCATGGACGTTCTCGGATGTTTAACCTCCAAACTTATCCAAACTTCACACACTACCTAAGAACACTAAATTAAGTCATTTTAACTTCAAATTATTTCAATAAACAGTCATGAGGCTCTATTTCACCCTAATTCATTTTGGGGCGTTACAAAGAGTATGAAATAGGTACAAACATATGACATTATGCGAAAAACATGATAAAAATGACATTTTAGTTGAAGCATACTTTTCATGATATTTTAGTAAACCTTTAAAGTTTGTATAGCATCTTAGAATTCATCGTTTAACATACAAAGTAAAACTTCCATAATTTTTAACATTTAGTGACTTTTATCAAGTTATCCCTTTATCATTTAGAACTTCCTATCAAAAGTTTTCCTAGGAGTCACAAGGGTAAGACGTGAACAGACTTCCCATACAACCTCTTCAATATGCACCTAAGGGATCCTTACGACTACCAAAGATAACCATGCTTCATTTCAATTTGATAAGTCAACAATCACTACTAAAGAAACTATAGAAATCATACATGCATTTAAGAAGTTCACCTAAAGACTATCCTCCAAGACAACCCCCAAGTTATATATAGTGAACTCTTAAAGTATCATTAAATACTACTACTTCCATCTTAGTAATCCTTGATAATTCCCTTAGAGTAGTCACATCACCTTCATCAATCATATAACTATCATTACATTAGACATAGGATCAACATGCTTCATTAACGTTATACATAAAGTAAACTTACTTCATAAACATCATATAACAACCGATTCATACATTTTTATACAAGGACACACCAAGACTCCCTCTAAATGTGTACTTGTGCAATGGATAGATAGTGTTCCATTCAACCATCTACCCTAAGTAGTACACTGTTTAGAAGCCTTAGTTTATTTACATTCATATGTAGGGGCTAGTTTTAACCGACATAGACCATGAGATCTAGGCATGGAATCCCGATGTTAACCCCTACCGGAAGAGGGATCCCTACTTTTCTAAGGTAGGCTAATTCTCTTTAAGCCTTTACATGGATGTCCAATAGCTTTATCCATGTGGGCTAATAGTTAAGGGATAAGAGTATTGATTCTATGTAACTCATCTCAATTAAAGAAGAACACTAATCTAATGAGGTGCATGGTATACAATATTTATAATCACGAATAGTATCCACCCATTCTAAAAATACTCTCGGTGCTAAGCATAAATCCCCTACAGAGTCGTCAACATTCTTTACATTTATTAAATATAGGTTAAGGGATAGCTATTTAGTACTACATCTCAACTTACGAAGAATACTTATCCCTAGAGATTACTTTTGAATAAAACATATCAACTTATGAAGAGTATCCAACTTCCAACCTATCTTTGGAAATTTCTTGGGAACTGTGACTTTTATACTAAAGATTTCATCTCAACTCACGATGAGTGTTCACCCCAAATTCCCCATTTCATTTTCTACTAGTGGTTGGGATAATAATGGATGTATAAGAGCTTCATCTCAACTCCAGTAGTCCCTCCAAAGAAAAGGGAAAAAATCAAAAAAAAAAAAATAAAATGCCCACAAACCAACCAAAATTACCCTAAAAAACAAAAAATATCCACCCCCAACACCACGAAAACACACGACCCCTCTCCACTCTCCCCCTACCCCCCCTCCTCATCCCCCTCCGTCCCCCCTTATCCTACCCTGCCGCGGCCCGTGCTCGGATCCGCTTTCCTCCCCCAATGCCAGCAGCCACGCCACTGCTCGCACTCGTGCCTGACGCTCCCACTAAAACGAGCTCCCCCCGCCTCCTTCACGGGTCGCCCCCGCATCCACCATGAGGCTCACCTCTGCTCGCCCATCCCCCCTCACCCCGCCCACCGCATTCCTCCACCACCCCTCTTCACCCCTCCCTACCCCCCCCTTCCCCCCTCACGACCCCAATCCCGCCCTCCTTCCCCCCCTCCCCTTCCCCGTCCCCCCCCCCCCCTCCCCGGCCCCTTCCCCCCCTACCCACTACCATACACCGCCCCCCCTCTGCACCCCCACCCCCTTCCCCCCCGTCCCACCGCCCCAGATATCCTCCCCCCTACATCTCGTGCTACCGCTTCCTCCCCTCACACACTTTGCCCACCCACACCTTCCCCCACCCCCACACGTGCCTTCCCCCCTCGCACGTTCCTACCCACCTCCCCCCTCCTCTCCTCCTGCCCCGTCCTCTCCCACTACCCCCCCCCTCCACCTGCTCTTGGTCCGCCCCACTATCCCCCGCTCCCCCTTCCATCCTCTTCCACCCCCCAATGAAAACAAAAAAATCACCCATTTTCAATCATTAGCTTCATTCTTTCATTCATAGTGTGTTTGTGAGTACATGTGAAAAAACCTTTAACATAATCACGATTATTCATAATATTGACTTCTAAACCTGATCATACTTAGGTAATCATACTTCACACACCATCACACTTCAGATTCACATTATACTTCATTTAGACATAGTATATTCAAGACACACATTCTCAACTTCATTAGACAATTCATGAATATACATTATATATATATATATATATAATCACATACATAAAATAACATACCGACCACCAATCGTTTGACATTCACTCAAGAGCGCTAAATCATGACCAACAAAATATAGCACTTAATCACTTTACCCTTCATCCAAGACTTTACCAGCTTTTCTCAATTCTTTATAAAATCATCATGATAAAGAAAAATAATGCAGTAGTTAATTCACAATACAACATAAGAAACACAACTCTAACATTATTTAATCATATCATCAAACCTAATTCATAAGTCAAAATTTGAGAATTTGTATGATCAAGGGTCCATTGAGTTTTTTATTTTGAAACATTATATATTTATATTACGAACGTCATAATGCATCTATTAAAAACTTTTCATGCAAGACCCATGCTTAGAATTAAAAATAGAAGAGTTTAGGAATTTGAAACCTTTTTCAAAAGCCTTTGGATTAGATATTTAAATGAAAGAAGAATCAAGGAGGAACAATCATACCTTATAAGAAGAAAACCCACGAGATTTGGTGAAGAAATCACGCAAAACCCTCAATACAAGCTATACCTTGTCTTAAAGCTTCAATGGGATTTTGAAAGAGTTTTTCTTGTGTGATAGGTTTTTATTTTTAAAAGTGAAGTCAAACTTTGGTTTTAGGTGTATAAAATAACTTAAAATACCTAAAAACAACTAAAATAATATCCTAACAATTTAAATGACTTGGGGTGATTTATTAAAACATCCCAATCTTGGCGGAAAAGTTGTACGTTAAACAGGCCCAAACGACGCCCACCAAACAACTATCCATTGTTTGATCGATGCCCCGTTGATAGGGTCTGTAATTAGGGTCAGAGACCCAATATCGTGAAAGATTTGCAGACCTTGCAAACGAAATTGAAACCCAAAGTCATCCCTTGTGGTTGTCGTTTGAAACTGTCTTGCAGTATCTTGCCTTTGAGATGGAGTCGTCTACTAATGTGTTCTACGTGGAGTGTTAATCATACCTTTAACCCATAAACATGCTCATCGAGGTAATAGGGTCCCCACAAACAATTTTAGACACCAAACAACTCACAAAACATTAAAGGGGACACTAAAACACACATAAGCACATAGACAACTAGTTGTCAAACGACTTTGTCGTTCCTTGACGTTTGACTTCAAAATCAACCGTACTGATTTAAAAACTCATTAAGACATTAATTCAAGTATTTATAATCCCTTTAAACTCTTAAACAATAGTTAAACCTAGTTCATTATGAGGGTCGTTACATTCTCGCCCACTTAGGAACAACATTTGTCCTAGAATGACACTAGACACTTTCAAGGACATCAAGGACTCAACTAGAAGTTCACAACACATATAATCATGGACATATCATTCATAGTAAATGCATCAAGCTGATAAGGAACACCAACTTTACATCATTATTCACTCTAAGCAATACAAGCAATTAGGAACTATTTCCATAACTCAAACTAGATACATACTTTATCATTTTCTTTGTATTTATTGAGGAACTACCTTAACAAACATAAGACATTCTAAGGATTTCATTATAAATGTCAACATATATTAACTTTCAAATAATATATTGGTACTTCAACATGATAAATCATAAAGCAATTAAGCATTTTCACTAGCTACACATTGACATGTGAAATATAGACTTACTACAAATCTTCCCATGTTAGTTAAATATTTTCGAGAGAACGCTAAATATCATATCATCAATGAAATTCATAACATAAGGGGACATGAAAGTCACACTCATATGTAAGACTCGAAAAAAATGACAAAACTAGTAATGATTTTTGTCTCAACATTGAGTAAGAATAGTATGAAAAGATAGGTATATTAACCACCTTGCTACTAAACTTATTCTCTCCCATTTTGGGTAAACCCATATAGGAACAAATAAAAAATAACCATAGGGAACTATGACTTACCGGGGCCTTTATTTCGGATTTGATCCTTCGCACATTCTCATAAAAATTTTACTGGGACAATTGCCAAGCATCTTCAAGGTTTCATACATCAAAACCCACTATACCTCTCAGAAGGTGGGAATTCATACAAACCTAACTCATGAACATCAAGACTACCAACCAACCTTTGTAGCTAAGAATGACATCATTTTCTTAGTATTTAAGAATGACATCATTTTCTTAGTATTTAAGCGTAGATAAACTCTTCTAAACATTAAAGTATTCAACTCTAAGCCTCCACATAAGTAAAACTCATTGAAAAAAAATTCCTATATATCTTTCCACCCTTAAGGTAGATTCATTTGACAACCAACAATATAGCTATATGGGTTCTACTATTTATTAGCATAACCTCATCATTACCTTGCTAAGTAATCTCACTATTGCCCCTTCTTATGATTAAGCCTATACAAGAACTTCAATCAATTACAACCATATCTATGAAGTATTAGGCATATGAAAGGGAAACTTTCAACTCTTACTATTTACAACATTAATCAAAAACTCCTAAACTCTAACCATTACATCCTACTATAATTGCACCTCACAATAAGGTAAGTCATTATCCTAGAAGGATTTCGTTCAACCATTATAACTCTTATCATGCTAGAACTACTGTACCATACAACTTCCCATCATAATACATCCAATGTCATACCTCTCACTTAGCCATAAAAGGCATCACATCAGAAACTCTTTCAAATCAACCTTCACATGTACTAGTCTAGTCACAAAACTGCAATAAGCATCAACATTCACCTTTTATCCTTCAAGTTATGAAACATCTGTCACGAACAAATGTACACGATAGATGGTAGCACATCCTTAAAGTATGAACACGGCGTACTTGACCTCTCGGAATTCTGGCACAAGCCTTTAGACATCATTCATTGCATATACACGAAACGTAATGCAGAATCAAAACTTTTCATTCAAAACATAATGCGTATTTAATTTCATAAATCTTCTAACATATGTTTCGAAAACCATCTATGATATAATGAGAACAAAGGTCTTAGCTCACAGCCCACAAAACATAATGCAGAATAATTTCATAAAACTTCTAACATATGTTTCGGAAACCATCTATGATAACATGAGTACAATGGTCTTTGCTCATAGCCCATAAAAGACTAAATATATAAAAGACAATAAAAACAACATAGGGGCGGTGTCATCGGATGTTATGAGGACCTACAACTCTTCTTGTCACATCCGGGGAGCACCCCTAGGCATAACGTGCGTCGTGTTTCTCGTTGTGGACTAACACTTGATTCTTATCTTACATCATTACATTCATAGGTCAAAAGTTCAAAAATTTTAAAAACTTTTCTATATCTATGTTGAGGTTTACATAGACCTTTTTAATACACATAATATAGTCATATCGAGTATACCTAGACCCTTCATATAGGAATATTACATAGCCTTCTATTTTTATTTGCACAAATATATATAAGATATAACATAGTCTTAAAATCGGGTGTCTCATCTCATAAGCATCTAAAATAAGAGTATATCAATTAGGCATATCCCATACACCAACATAATAAAAACACATATAGGTTATACAATGTTTAATATTCAAATGAAAATGAAAGAACTAAAATTCTTTTGACTAGAATAACATCATAAGCTTGATAGTGGCATTGCCCTTGAAAAGTGAGGACATACTTAACTTGGATGAGAGAGAGTTTCAAGTCTTCCTTCAAAGTTGTCTCAAAAGCTCTTCAACGACCGTCACTTAAAATGTCTGGGAGAAGGGAGAAAATGCGGTTAGTACACTACTTATACTAAGTATGAAACCATATGCACGCATATCATGAAATCATGCTTAAAAGGAACATTCATTATAGTATGAAATTTACTTTCAAAAGACTTATGCATATTAAAGAAGACCACACCAATCAATACGACATATTCATTAAGTCAAGAGCATGTACATTGCATGACTAACAATGCTAAGTCTAGTCAAGCCAACATGTGTAACGTAATTTAACACTTAGTCAAGACAACTCTATCATCAAGTTATAAGAGTAAAAAACATGGATAAGAGTTCATTACCACATAATCAAAGCAATTAAATTACCCATCAACCCTCATTAAGGTAACAAGTTCAATGAGCACTCAAAGATCCATAACCTTACTAAATCAAGTAAACCCAACATGAATCATAACCAATATAAAAACTTTAGATAACATATTATCACACTTTAGAAATGGAGACCAAATACATATTCTTAAGTGAAACCAATCATCATATAGTATCATCAATGTGCAACGTCATCATATACATATCATGTACCATTACAAGCATATACCTATATAAGAACATCTTCTAAGACTTCCCTTAAGGCTAACTAGTGAAATATTTAGGAAGAGTCCCATACCACTACCTAGACTAAGCTAAACCTCTTAGGTCATCCTAGTTAGAGTTTATTCCTTTAGCTCGTTCTACCTTTTGGGAACATATTGTCTCAACTGACATAGAACACATTAGCTAATGTGAAATCTATTGTCATAGAACCCTATACTAAAGGAAGGCGAACTACTTGCCAAGGTAGTACCTAAAAATGAACATAGCAACTACGTGGATCCACTAGCTAGTATTCCCATGGGGGTAACATACTTCTATAACTAGGAGATATTGTTGGGACCTTATTTATGCTACATGCATTGTAGTCTCCAATCGCATGAGTGCATTAGTAATCCTACCTTCCCTATGTGGGACGGGACACTCCTCACACTAGTTCACTTGGTGCTAAGCTAGAGTACCTTTTGAAATGTCTTTAATGTCTTTATTAATCATCATAGCTTAATGTAGGTCATAGGGTCTATCCCATGTATGATCATCATTGTCATAGCTCAATAAGATTTGCATGAGTAGTATCCTTTCTTTGTAATTCATGAGTTTAGAACATTTACAAAGTCACATCATAATAAGGCATATTGGTAAGTTATGACCATCCTTGTAACATTTACATCGTAGAAAACAACTCACAATCCATAGTTCAAGACATTCAATTCAACATCAAACTGATATGTAGCAAATACACATATTATCATTAATTACTCGTCCCACTTTATTAATAGTTTGTCCATTTTTGATCAAACTTTATGATGTTCTAATTGTGTATTTTTTTGTATGGGGATTAATTTGATGAAAATGAATAAGTTTGAAGCTAAAACAAATTAAAGATGAAAGGTTGAAGAATGAAATGAAGAAGGCAACTTAATGGATTAAAGTGAATGAAATAATATCTTTATATGTAAGACGCATATTTTTGCAATCATGAATTGCAAAACTAAAGATGCCACGTGGCACTCTCAATGCCCTGGCCAATTGCTTCACGCCGCACTACCGTAAACGAGAAAAAAAGGAAAAAAACCACTCCAATTCTTTTTGGTTTTGTATTCCTAATTTGTTTAAAGTCAATTATTTTATTTAGGGTTTTCTAGGTATATTATAGGGCATGGAAAATTATTATTTTAGGGAGGTCAAGCACAAAGATATAAGACATAATATGAATTTTATTCTAGCATTGGAGCTTTGTGACAGCCACCATGGAGGCCGGAAAATTGTGGTTTATTCTTTCTTCTACTTTATTATTTTTTTGTGTTCGTGATTAATAAAAAGATACTTTAGCTACTGTTCTTAATAAAAAGATACTTTAGCTACTGTTCTTAACTTTTTATGATTAACATAAACATATATATTTTAATAAATTTTTATTGTGTTATTGAGATAATGAGTAGCTAAGCTCCACAACTACGTCTGTGGGACCATGAGCAATTAAAAATGATGAATAGTAATTAGAAATTACAAATAGGTAATTTTCATGTCTTGATAATTCGTCGCTTAGATGTCTTTTTATTAACGAGTGCACACGATAAACTTGCCCTTATTGGTAATTTCGACCAAGGAGTAGTTTCTTACTGGTAAAAATTAATTGGAATACAAATTTAGTGGGATAACTCTCTATTAGGCTAATGTCGATTGTGGTGAAGTAATACTACCATACAACGATTATGGGGAATGCTTAATATAAGTAAAATAATGGTTAATAATTTGTAAACACGTAGCCGGACCAAGGTATGGGGTGAAATTCTCTCCTCTAGATGTCCGGACCAATGAATTTAGAGAATAACTAACTTATCAACTTTCGCATGCATAATCACTACGGAAGAATTTGCTATTACGAAGGATTACCGCATTATGAGCCTTTTTGGGCAACACACTCCTAGTTTTTTTTATTAATTTGGATATAAATAAATACTGATTTCAAATCTATTTTTATTTATTTGATTTTTATTTAAATTTAAAATTCCCCATTTTTATATAACGACTATCAAGTTAAATTTTCTATTGATAATATTCCTCCATATTCACTGTGGGATCGACCCCGACTCATAGTTGGGTAAATATATTGCATAAAATAGTTTATATTTCTTTTCAAGAAGTGTATTTGAACGTTATCAAGAATTGCGCCGCTGCCCGCCGACGGACTGGACCCAGCGAAATATGGCTTATTAGAAATTGCCTTTATTATTTTTTTTTAACTGTATTAATATTTTTTGTTTTCTTTGTTATTAAGTTTTAACAATTTTTTTTATCATTACTTATCATTGAGTCATCTAGTCCTATAGAATAGTATTGGAGGAGGAAAAGTGGTGCCTATATTCTTTTTAATTATTGTTCCATACAAGCGAAAATTATATTCCTCAACTTAGGATCCAATAATCATAAGGCATTCTGTTGGTGAACATTCTTTTGTACCACCATCCCTTGAGCGTAGTAGAAAAATTGATTCAAAATTGGGGGTGCAATTCATATCTTCAAAGTAGAAGTATAAATCATAAAATTCATAGTGTAGTGCCGCGACGTTAAATTAAGTGCTTATTGGGAGGCAACCAACTTAGTTGCGTAACTTTTTTTTTTTTATTAGTATAACTTTTTTTTCTTCTAGTTTTCCATATTAGGGGAATTCTGAGTAGCCAAAAAAAAGGGAAAGGAGCATATTTGAGCTTAAGTGTGGGGTGACGGCCATTTATATAAATATAGAGAACGTGCTACTAGCTGAGCTAAAAGTCCCCTATGGTTTTTCCTACCCTTGTTTTATATTTTATTTAATGCTTTAGGGACATAACGACTTTTAAAATATGGGTTGCAGGAATGAATTTCTAGTTCTTACAGTTTTATTGAGTTTAGCACATTTACAAAGTCACATCATAATAAGGCATATTGGTAAGTTATGACCATCCTTATAACATTTACATCGTAGAAAACAACTCACAATCCATAGTTCAATACATTCAATTCAACATCATACTGATATGAGGCCAAAATACACATTTTATCATTATATATCTCACATTTATTATATATGTTTGTCCATTTTGATTATAAATTTTATGGATTGTGCTAAATTGCGTATTTTATTTGTAGGATTAATTTGATGGAAATGATACGTTTGAAGGCTAAGCACAAATTAGATGAAAAAAAGGTTGAAGAATGAAATGACGAACGGCAACTTAAATGATTAAAGTGAATGAAATAATATCTTTATATGTAAGACGCATATTTTTGCAATCATGAATTGCAAAACTAAAGATGCCACGTGGCACTCTCAATGCCCTGGCCAATTGCTTCACGCCGCACTACCGTAAACGAGAAAAAAAGGAAAAAAACCACTCCAATTCTTTTTGGTTTTGTATTCCTAATTTGTTTAAAGTCAATTATTTTATTTAGGGTTTTCTAGGTATATTATAGGGCATGGAAAATTATTATTTTAGGGAGGTCAAGCACAAAGATATAAGACATAATATAAATTTTATTCTAGCATTGGAGCTTTGTGACAGCCACCGTGGACGCCGGAGAATTGTGGTTTATTCTTTCTTCTACTTTATTATTTCTTTGTGTTCGTGATTAATAAAAAGATACTTTAGCTATTGTTCTTAACTTTTTATGATTAACATAAACATCTATATTTTTAATTAATTTTTGTTGTGTTATTGAGATAATGAGTAGCTGAGCTCCACAACTACGTCTGTAGGAACCATGAGCAGTTAAAAAATTATGAATAGTAATTAAGAAATTATCAAATAGGTAATTGCATGTATTGATAATTCTTTCGCTTAGATGTCTTTTTAACGAGTGCACACGATAGAACTTGCCTTATTGTAATTGTTCGACCAAGGAGGTAGTTCATATGTAAAGAATTATTGACACAAATTTAGTGGGATACTATCTATTAGGCTAATGTCGATTGATGTGAAGTAATAACTTAGCCATACATCGATTATGATGCTTAATATGAAGTAAAGTAAGGGTTAATAAATTATACACACCTAGCCGGACCAAGGTACGGGGTGAAATTCTCTAGATGTCGGACGAATGATTTAGAGATACATAACTTATCACTTCGCATGCATAACACTATGGAATAATTGCTATTACTAGGATTACCGCATCATGAGCTTTCGGGAGACACATTCCTAGTTATTTTTATTAATTTTGATATAAATAAATAATGAGTTCAAATATATTTTTATTTTTTGATTTTTATTTTCATTTAAAATCCCCTTTTTATATAACGACTATCAGTTATATTTTCTATTGATAATATTCCTCTCAATTCACTGTGGATCGACCCCGACTCATATGCGGTAATATAGTCATAAATAGTTTATATTATTTTCAAGAGTGTATGTGAACGTTCATCAAGAATTGGCGCCGTCGCCACGCGAATATGCTTAAGCAATTCCTTTATTATTTATTTTAACTTGTAGTTTATTTTTGTTTGTTTTGATTAGTTTAACAATTTTTTATCATTATTATCATTGAGTCATCTGGTCCTATAGAATAGTATATGGAGGAGGAAAAGTGTGTCGATATTCTTTAATTTATTGTTCCAACATCGAAAAATTATATTCCTCACTTAGGATCCAAGAAGTGCATAATGCAATATCTATTGTTGACCTTTGTTTTGTACCACCATCCGTTGAGCGTAGTAGAAACATTTATTCAAAATTGGGGGTACAATTCATATCTTCAAAGTAGAAGGATAAAAAAATTGATAGTGTCGTTGCCGCGACGTTAAATTAAGTGCTTATTGGGAGGCAACAAAATTAGTAGTATAACTTTTTTTTTATTAGTATAACATTTTTTCCTTCTAGTTTTTGCATATTAGGGGAAGTCTGAGTATCCAAAAAAAAAGGGAAAGGAGCATATTTGAGCTTAAGTGTGGGGTGACGACCATCTATATAAATATAAAGAACGTGCTACTAGCTAGGCCTAAAGTCCTTATGGAGTTTTTCTAACCCTTGTTTTATATTTTATTTAATGCTTTGGGGACATAACATCTTTTAAAATATGGGTTGGAGGAATGAATTCCTAGTACTTACTGTTTTATTGAGTTTTTATATATGATGGGTTATTTTGCTTTTGTTTTCCGTTCTTTTCCAAAGGATAGTCACTTTTGAACTGAGTGTCTTTTATTTATTTATTTTGGGAACTTTTTTTATTATTATATTTGTAGAGAAAAGAAAATACCATTTTGAGTATACGTCACTTACTATTTGGGCGTAATTTTAAGTAATACTGTCTTGTGAATTCTTGTTACTAGTAAATTGCAAAAATCTTTGACATCTCTGTTCATGGTGTGACTTTGTATATTGCTTATTTATTTGAGCGGTCCTCACCCACCTCTCTCTTATAAGAGAGTGATCCATCGTGATTGATACTTGCCTGCAATGTGATGTGGTTTAGTGGTGAGATTTATATATCCATGTTTTGATCTGAGTGCTAGAACTTGCCTTGCATGTGATTAAGTAAATAAAAAGTGTTTGCCTTGTTTAGAAGATGATAATAGTCTTTCATTGATTTGTCTTATAAATTTTAGCCTTTTAAAATATTTTATCACTAGTTAGCTCTTTTGAGCTTGTAGCCTTTTGTTGGTAGCCATATTTTGTCCTTGACTATTTTGTTGAATCCCTAGTTGTTGCACCTTTATTTCTTGAACATCATAGCATAGACTTATTTTAGACTCTGAGAAAAGGAATGGAAGAGTGAAAATGTAATCAATGATAGCTACAAAGTGATTAAAAGCTCTTTTTGAAAGAATACGACATGAAAAAAAATATTGGAATGTGAAAAAAAAAGTTATCTTGATGATGACCCAGGTCCTTCCAAGGACATCGTTCGCCTTAACACAAGTTGAGGGTTGTTATCATGAAAAAAACAACATTCTTGAGATGATGAGAATTACTTTTGAAACAATTGTGAAGAGAGGGCTAAAAATAAAGAGAAAAAAATACGAGTAATGAAGTCAAAATTGGCAAATGGTACGTGTGGAAGTCCCCATTGTTATATAATTTCCTAACCTATCCCTAGGTCACGACCAAATGGCGCGACTGGCACCCCCATACCTCCTATGTGAGCGAAACCAACCAATCTAAACCCCAACTTTACACCATAAATATCAAAAAAATGCGGAAGACTTAAAACTCATTATGAAATCAATTAAATACTATAAAACTACAAAATTCTATTATTCCCAAAATCTGGAAGTCCCATCACCCAAGAACATCACTGATTCAAAATTCACTAAGAGATTTAAGAAGCCTAAAAGAACAAAGATCTGTCCACTGCAGGAACTTCAAGGCATCAAGGACCTGAGGAAGAAGATCCAGTCCAGCTAGAAGCATGAGATCACCCTGAAAATCCGTTGTCTGTTTGTAATGAAGATGGCTAGAGTTGCGGTTTGAGTTGAAGATGACGGTACCGTTTTTTGTGCCAATCCACAAATAACAAGTAAACAAAATACAAGTAGGGGTCAGTAACAAACACGGGTACTGATTACGGTATCATTCGGCCAACTAAAAATAGAAAAAAGTATATATCAGATAACATTTCATAAATCAACTATAATACTCACTGTAGAAACAATGGTTCTAATCATTTATAAGTTACAGCCAATTTCACACATGCGACTCAAGCCTCTATACCATATCAGTTGGGATTAGGTTCCACTTGATTGAGTATATTAAACATATTCCAGATTCATTTCCTTTTCTATCCTGGTGTCGGCACGTGACACTCGATCCTCATCATAACTACCATGGTGTCGGAACGTGAAAACGGATCATATTCTACCTGGGCCGGAACCATCGCGCACATAGCACTCCGCTTCCTCATTCTACTGGTGTCGAACGGGACACCCGATCCATATTCTATCCTGGTGCGGAAAGTGGTGGCACTAAGATACTATTCTCTCTGGTGTCGGACGGGACCACCCGAGCCTCTAACCTCATTCTTTTAGGTCATCAAGCCTTCTTTTATACTTAAGGAATATTCAATCTCATTACTTTAGTTCTCAAGCCTTCTTCATACTAAGGCATATCATTATTAACAAAGAGATTTTCAAGATTTAGGATTTAATAGCTTCATCATGGCTTATTTTCTCAAACATTATATAACAACATTATACAAGCTACAATATAAGAATTTGAAGGGTTACAATACTACCCAATACATACATCGCTAATTAAGAGTTCCGCTACGAAATAGCGTAAAAAACCAGAACCTACCTCCATCGAGAATGCGATCCAAGCTCTCTTCTCAAACTCTTGCTATCTCTTCGTTTCGATCTCTCTCTACTCGTTCTCCCTCTCGCTGTTCTTTGTCTTTTCGTATTCAAAAACCCTCTTCCTTTACCCTTAATAATCAATAATTAAGTATAAAAGATTGGCATAATAAACCCACAATTAAGTAAGGTTACCTATTTTAACCCCCAAGAAATTTAGACGTATGAACCATAACCAACTTTACTTTAAAATTAAAGAAGGAAGGACATAGGTCCAAAACGCCTTAATTATTACAGGAAATCCGACCCAGCTGGGATTCACACGAAGCCTTTGTGACGGGCAGTCGTGCTGCGACGGGCCGATCCTGCCCTGCTCCTCAACGATTACAGAGACTGATTCTAGTGCAAGGGTTTCTGTGACGGTCCGTCGTGGACAAGACGACAGTCCTGCAATCGTCGTGACGTTCAGAGAGTGCTCTCAGAGCTACCCAAATTTTCAGTTTCTAGTGTTTTGGAACGCGGGGGGGGGACCCCCCATGGTCCGTCCGTGCCCATGACGGTTCGTCGTGGGGTCAGTCGACTCCGCCACGTTTTCCAGAAATAAAAATCGGCTGCTAAACGACCCATAAACAGGTCGTTAAACATCGCCTACATTACAACCCCTTAAAAAAGTTCCTATGTGATTCTATTCAAGCATGTTTTATTAGTAGAGATGTGCATAATGGGAAAGCATATGGTTATTTGTGCATACATGTGAATTTTATTTGTTAGTGTGAGAGTTCTTCTTGATATGAATTCCTTAATTTATATTCAAACTTTTGAAATGACTTTGTGGACTATTTATTTTTGTAAGGGCACTTGTTTCATGATAAGGTGATGTTATTAACTTTCTTTGATGAGAGTAAGTGAACAAACATAATTTTGATGAGTTCAAAATCCATCCTTGAAGTTAGGACGTTAGAGGCTTGTTATTTATTTGAATGTCTTGAATAATGATTGATAAGTTTACTTAATATTTTAAAATTGACATATGGCCTAATATTTTGTATTAATAAAAGTGATTACATTGGTAGCGTGATTTTTTTTATGAGCTTTAATGGTTGATCGAGGAAAAGAATTTTTATTGAAGTGTTGGGTGTTGATGTGAGGCCAAAAATACATTTTTATATTTATTTACCTCACATTTATTATTTATATTTTTCAATTTTGAGCTTAAATTATATGAATTCTACTAACTTGTGTATTTTATTTGTACGATTAATTTGATGGAAAAATAAAAAAGTTTGAAGGTAAATCAAATTAAAGATGAATAGGTTGAAGAAATAAATTAAGTTGTACAGATGAAAGGTTGAAGAAATAAATCAAGCATACAGCTTAATGGATTAAAGTGAGTAGCAAGCAATGAATATTTACAGAGAAGATGCATATTCTGCACTTGTGTAAATTGTACAAAATTAAGCGAGCGGGGGGTAGCACATGCAAAGTAGTAGCAGGCCACGTCATGGAAAATCTAGCTGTACCACGGCGGCTGAGCACACAACAACGAGAAAAAAAGCACTCCATTTTTTGATGGAGTCAAATTGTTGATGGCTCAATTGTAGTTTTATTTAGGTTTTTCGATACAGATCTAATAAAGGGCTTGTAAAATTATTATTTGATGGAGTCCAAGAACCAAGATACAAGACATAATATAAATTTTCTTCTATCTTTTTAGCATAATAAAAGTTGTCGTGGAGGCCGGAGAATTGTGGTTTATTCTTTCTTCTCCTTTATTATTTATTTGTATTCGTGATTCATAAAAAGATAGTTTAGATATTGTTCTTAAGTTTGTATGATTAACACAAACATAATTATTTTTAAAAAAATTTATTGTGTTTTTGAAATAATGAGTAGCTAAGCTCCACAACAATGTTTGTGGGAAGCATGAGCGATTAAAAAAGTATGAATAGTAATTAAGCAATTTCCAAATAGGTTATTGAAGGTATATTGATAATTTCTTTCGCCTTGAAGTCTGTTTAATGAGTTCAGCGTTAGAATTAGTAGAAGCTCGCCTTGTTGCAACATTGCCGACTAGGGGTAGTAATAAGAAAAGAATTATCGACATAGATTTAGTGGGATACTATCTAATAGGGCTAGTGTCGCTCTGTACAACGCAATAAGTAAGTATAATCGATTATGCTCTTAAAATGAAGTAAAGTTATACTACATAAAGTAATGGCACACGTACCCGACCAAGGTACGGGTGTGAATTCTCTAAATTGGCTGGACAAAGGATTCATATAGAGATAATAACTTTAAATTGCATACATAAACACTAGGGAAGAATTCTTTTACTAGGGATCACCGCGTATGAGCTTATGGGGAAACACATTTCGAGTTCTTTTCTTAAGTTGAAGATAAATAAATACTATTCAAAGCTATTTTTAGATCTTTTAGTTTTTTATTCAATTTAAATCCCCCATTTCCCATTTTTATATTTAAAATGACTACGTCCAAAGTAAATAGTTGCTTGGATATATTCTTCCCATAGGCATTTGTGGGATCGATCCCAACTCATAGTTTGATCATTATATTTCATACGATCCTTTATATTTCTTTTCAAGAAGTATATTTGAACTTTATCACATACCATCCCTATCAATATTAATATAAGTTATACTTCAATACAACATCAATACTTAATCACAAGTAACCATAATTGAATTAAAAAATAGGTATCACAAGACTTAGTCAATTTCATTCACACTGACATCATCAATGTCTTACCATAAACAGTTAACTCAACAAAATAAGGGTGTAATATGATCACACAATAGTAACAAACATGATAAAAAAGCCAATTGAATCATAATACGATAACTTATCACTAGTTCATAGCCTAGAAATAGAGAATTAAATTAGGTTCATAGTGTCCTTCACAATCTAGGTCAATTACTCAAGAACTAGAATGACATGACTATAATTCATCATAATGTATTCATAAATTGGCACAATAACATCATAGGATAGTAATTCACACATTAACCCAAACAATCACAACAATACTAGATATTTCAATCCAAGATCACAATCTAGGGTTAAGGGAAATAGGTCATCTGTACAAACTATACCAATCCATCAAGAAATAAGATAATGAAGTTTTAATTCATGTTAATATATTTACAATATCCAAAATAAATCACAAACAAAGAAATTCAATAGATCAATTTCGAGATCGGAAAAGACCCACATGAAAACTCATCTTATAAAATCAATTTGAAGGAACCCTTTGGGGAAATAACTCCAAAAGGTGAAAGGAGTCCCATACCTTAGTATTTAGTGAAGATTTATGGAGAAACATTGGTTATTGCAGCCCTAGAACCTACCTTGACCTTGTCTTCTACGGTGTTCTTCCACTTGCGAGTGAGAGAGAAGAGAGTAGGAGTATTTGGGTTTTTGGAATTATGAGTGGTAGGTTAGTCTAATTAGATAAGGGTTTTTATATAGGTCATTAACTTACTTAATATGTCACATCCAGGGAGCACTCCCTAGATATAACCGGCGTCGGCGTCCTCTTTGAGGACTAAGACTAGCTTCTAAGCTTACATCATTACATTCATAGGTTAAAAATGCGAAATTTTTTAAATTGTTCGTAACTTCTACATTGAGTTTTTCATAGACCTAACATAAACTTAATATTTATATCAGGAGAAGTGATATAGAACAGCCCCTCTCGCGTTTTTTTTTTTTTCTACCCCTCCCCCGCGCCGGAGATAAATTGCTTAAAGACTGAGCCCTGTGTTTGAGGCTGGACACACAACATATATGTAATGTAATTCATAGAAAGTCTAGAATAAGTCTCATATAAACTCTTGAAGTCGAATAACAACCATCTTGGGTTAAAATGTACTTAATAACAATAAGCCTCATAATACATATACACAAAGTCGATCTAACATAAAGGGAAGAACTAAATTATCTTTAAAAAAGAAAATCAATATCAAATTAGCAAGATAGGTCATCGTCTCGAAAGGTGAGACCGACTATAACACTTGGGAAATGTCCAAGTAGTCTTCAATGGCCTTCAACTAAGTAAACGGGGTTTTTGTACCCTAAAATATTTAGTAAACATTAACAGGTGCCCCCCCGCCTCCCCCCAACACCACAGGCAGGAACGAGAGAGAATGGTGGGAAGTGTACTAAGAATGAGTATATGCCACATAAAATAAGTGAAAATCATGCTAAAAGGCATTTGTCCAAAAACCATACAATTAACTTTGAAAGCCTTATGCACATCCAAGAACCCATATAATAAACCAATAACACATCATCTCAAACTAAAGGCCCTATACAAACAAAACCAATATCAAATCAAGTAATAAAAGTAAACATATAAGAATTCAAAATATCATAAACATAATTAAGACGCTCACAAAAACTATAATTAGCCTACAAGTGAATGACCAAAGAAAAAAACCCATTAAGCTACTTTAATCAAGGGTAAACCAAATAAAGGATTATAAGTAAAGCCTAACTTCATATAACATAACACCAAGAGTAATAATCATCACATTTAGCAATAAAGACTAATAGCATGTTCATAAATAAAACTAAGAACATATAGGATCATCAACATGTAGTGTTATCATATTCATAGCATATACATTATAAGAACACAAGAATAACCTTCTAAGGATTTCCTCAAGGGAAAGTAGTGTAATTCATAGTTAGAGTCCCCTACCCCTACCTAGGCTAAGTCAAACCTCTCAAGTCACCCTAGTTAGCGTATAGTTCATTACTTAATTTTACTTCTGGGAACACTTGCCTTAACCTACATAAACAACAAAAGATAAGTATGACATCCGGTGTTGTAAAACCTTACACCAAAGGAAGGTTGTCTACCGGCCAAAGTAGTTTAAAACATGAACATAGAATCTAGGTGGATCCACTAGCTATTATTCCTATAGTGGAAACATAATTTATGGATATTGGGGTCTCTCATGGAAACATCAATCTATACTATTTTTTGGACTATAAGGATATATACCCCGTGAGTACTATCGTGAACCCTACCTTCCCTTCTCGGGAAGGTGTCACCATCATCTACAAGATCACTCGGTGCTAAGCTAGACTCCCTTTTGAAATGTCTTTCTTTATTAGTCATAATCTTAGTTTAGGTCATAGTGTCTAATTACTTGTTTATTCATTATTATTATCTCATTAGGAATTGCATGAGAATATCCTTTAATGGCTACCCTCATTTGTGAGATTAGAATAACGTCGTTATCATGTCATAATAAGGCACATAGGTACTTCATAACCAACCTTATATCATTTAATCTTAAACATAATCTAAAAATCACATAGTCAAGATATTTCAATTCAACATCATACCAACAACTACCTAGGCTAATCATAAGCCATTCTTCAATTGAACTATATCATCAATCACAAAACACCATAATTGAAGTAAAGGTAAGGATCATAAATGCTTACTCAATATACATCAAATCAATATCCATGGTGTTATGATAAACCAAAAAATTACATCCAACAATTTATGTAGTAGCATCAATCAATAGAAATAAACACAAAAGCTAGGTCAATTGCATCATCACTATCCAATTAAAATCAATTCATAACCTAGGGTTAAGGGAAACAGGGTTGCTCATGAATTCATCAAGAATTAGATCCAATCCTAATAATACATTACCCTATCCAATCAATACATGAATTAGGACATCTAGAAAAGTCTAATGTCACATCCGGGTTTACCCCCTATACGTAACCGGCATCATCGTACTTTTCAAGGAATAAGACTAGCCCCTTAGTCTCATTTCATTACATTTATAGGTTGAAAATGCGGAAAAAATTAAAATTGTCATTACATCTGCTTGAATTTACATAGATCTCTGCATACACATAATATATACGTATCGAGTATACATAGACCCTTCGTATAGAAAGGTTACATATCCTTCTAATTTTATTGCACATACATATAGAAGTAAAATAGAACATAATCTTAAGTATTGTTTAATATTATACCATATAAACGATCATAACAATTTGGGCATATCCCTACATCAAGGGTAAAGAAGCCATATATAGGCTTATACAACTCGTACACAATGAATGTGGAATGAATATAAAAGTCTTAAAAAAACAAAGGGACTTCATAGGCAAGATATTGGCATCGCCCTAGAAAAGTGAGGACCTACCCACTTGGATAATAGAGAATATCCAATATTTCTTCAAGTCATCTGAAATGAGCCTTCAACTATTGAAACCTAAACTGTTTGCAAAAAAAGGGAAGAAAATGGGGTTAGTACTCCACATTTACTAAGTATGATACCATACACACATATACTTATAAAACATGCTAATAAAAGGACATTACCATAAGTACGCATTTTTGTTTAAAACTTATATGCATATTCAACAAAACCATACCAAACAATAATTCACATTTATTAAGTCATAGACATGATCATCATAATACCACCACATCAAGTCTTGTACAACCAAACATTTACACTATACAAGTGGAAGCAAATTCAAGTAAGTCGACATCTAATTAATATTAAAAAAATAAGCATGAATAACAGTACATTTCATTATAGCAAAGAAAGACAATTACTCATAAACCTTATTAAGTTAACGAGTGCAATGACCAAGCAAATCCCCATAACCTCACTCAACCAAGTAACCCAACAAGAATCATGAATAACACCCTACTTCATATAACATGACATTTAGTTATACATTTCATATTACTGGAACAATATAAACCATAACTTTCTTATAATAGAACTAGTCAACGTTAAGTTTCAATAATGTGCAAGTCCTTCGTATACATATCATGTATTATCATAGACATAAAATACATTATAACATCCTCCTAAGACTCCCCTCAATGCTAACTAGTGCATTGCTTAGGTAGAGTCTCATACCCCTACCTAGACTAAGCTAGACCCCTTAGGTTATCCTAGTTAGAGTTTAATTCATTAATTCATTTTACCTTTTGGAAACATCATGCCCTAACAGTCATAGTCCACATGAGCTACTGTGGAATTCAGTGTCATAAAACCCTACATCAATAGAAGTCGGACTACTTGCCAAGGTAGTACCAAAATATAAAACATAGCAACTATGTGGATCCATTAACTAGTATTCCTAGGGGCAACTTAGTTCAAGAACTTGGAGCTATAGTTGGGACCCTCTTTACCTTCTATGCATTATAGTGTCCAATCACAAGAGTAATTTATATACATTTAATTCCATTTAGATATACAATTAACCTTACTTTGACAAAATAAACCAACACATACTCATAAGTTACCTAATCAAGATATAGTATCAATAATGTGTAAGTTTATCATATGCAGAGCATACATCATTCTAAGAATAAATATACATAAGAACATGTTTTTAAGACTCCCTTCAAGGATAAGTAGTGAAATGCTTATGTAGAGTCCCATACCCTTACCTAGACTAAGCTATACCCCTTAGGTTATCCTAGTTAAAGTCCAATCTTTAATTCATTTTACCTTTATGCTAACATCTTCCCTTAACCGATGTAGACCACTAGATTTAATGTGGAATCTAGTTATAAAAACCTACACCGAAAGAAGGCGGACTACCTACCAAGGTAGTACCAAAACATAAAACATAGCAACAATGTGGATCCACTAGCTAGTATTCCTATGGGGGCAACATAGTTCAAAAACTAGGAGATATAGTTTGGAACCTCTTTATGCTACATTCATTTTAGTCTCAAATCTCAAGAGTACTTTAGTTCTCATACTTTCCCTATGTTGGAAGGGACACTCCTCAATCTAGTTCAGTCGGTGCTAAGCTAGAGTCCCTTTTTGAAATGTCTTTAAGCCTTTAATTATCAATCATAGCTTAGTTTAGGTCAAAGGTTCTACTACTTGTATAATAATCAACATATTTTCTCAATAATAATGTTATGAGTATAAATCATTTGATCTCAATTCAAATAGGTTAGGTTAACACATAACATATCACTTCATAATAAGGCATGTTGCTATGCATCACTATCATGATGTCATTTACATCTTAACAAACCTCACAACCATAATCAATACATTTCAATTAAACATCATACCACACTATTAATCCTAAATAAGGCATACTATAACACAATAATCATTACATAATAACAATTAACCACAAGTTGAAGTAAGGAATAGAAATTACAAGACTTACCGAGTTTCCTTCATAGTTTATCATAAAGGTCTTACCATCAACCAATAACTCAACCCAACTAGGTAATCATATAAACATAAATAAGTATCCAACATGATTAGAAGGTTAGAACAACCACTACATAATAATACAATACTAACTCAAAGCTTAAGACAAGATAATTAGGTCAAATCTCATAGCCTAGATCACTTCTCAAGAACTAGTACGCAGGACTAAAATTCATCTTTATTTTTTCATGATTGGTGTAAAAACATCATCTAATACTGATTTAAGTAATAATCAAGTCAATTTAATCAATAACGATTCAATTCATATTAAGATCAAACCAAAGGTTATGTGTTAAGGATCATATTCTTCAAATTGAACCAAACTATCACAGTTTTTCATAATAAAGTTAAAATACATGTTAATATAACCATTATATCCTAAAGAAACCTAAGAAGCTCTTTGAGGAAAGAAGTCTATAAGGTGAATAAGATACCGTACCTCAATGTTTATGAAGATTTGATAGTGAAATCGTCCCATTCCATTACCAAAACCTCACCCTAGCTTGTCTTCAATGGTATCTTCAAATAGACAGAGAAAGAAGAGAGAACGAAGAGTGTTAATTGTGTGTGTTGTGTTTAGATTAATGAGGGTTGGGTTCTTTATATGGGGGGTTAAATTTGTAAATTTATCTTCCTTTAATCCCTAAATAACCCTTAAACCCCTTAATTTATTAAATAAACCACCATTAAAAAGATGCAGGAAAACTTAATCCTCACAGACAGAACCCCACTACGGGCGGTCTGTGAGTCGACGACTGCCCCCCCTCCGTCTTGCACACTCGTCGATGTGGACGAAGACTTGTAAAGGAGGGATCCATCATTATGTATAAGAGTGTAATGATTGTGGGCATCGACGTCTCGTCGTTCCGCACACGAGCCATTGGTGGTCTCTTGTGGCAGCACACTACCTAGACTGTGTTGACATCGACCTGCAAGGGTCCTCCTCAAGGGCCCTTGGTTTGTACTTGAGGAGATGTACCAGGAACTTTCGACCATAAATCACCTTAAACATGTGTTATACACACTTCCACCTAATTTCATGAATTTCCAACTTCTAAAAGCTAGTCAGATTGTCTAAGGCACACTAGTACCCCTTAGAACTAGTTTTCGAATGTCATGGACAATCTTTGACATTTCAGTTCCTAAACATCCTAAAAGAACTATATTAATTAAAATAGGTCTTAAAAAAAGTTTTTAGACCCCTTGTAACCTATGTTAGTCTCTAAGACTCGTCTTGGATTTTCAAAGTGTTACATGTAATAATCAATATATACTTCAATTCCTATCAATTCATAACCAAGATCCATGATTTTGGGAAATTGGAGAAGTGAACATGATCTACATGAAATTTCATCAATAACCAACAATATATACCTAATTAGTCATAATTAATCACCAATAAATCAATGTCAATCATCAATTTGAAGTTTAGAAGAAGACCCATTAGAATTGGAAAATCCTTTGAATTGGGTAATGTATAAATAAATTCTTAGATGAACTCATGGGGAAAGGAATCCCAAGAGTGAATAACCCATACCTTAATTAATATTGAACAACAAAATTGAAGTGAAATCCTAGAGAAATTGGTCTTCTTCTTCAAGGTTTCTTCTCCTTCAACGTAGGATGAATAGAGAGAGAGTATAGAAATGTGAAATCTTTTGGATTTTTATTTGAATATTTCGTTTGAATGTTTAAATTTGATGTAAAACTGATTGAAAAACAATATATATACCCCCCCATAAAATACCCAAAAGACCCCCCTTTTATGAAATCAAACTTCAAATTAAAATTTCAGATTTTCGTCGGGGAAAAAGTCCGCGACGCAGAGCTTTTTCCGCATGAGTTTCTAAATTATTTTTTAAGACAGTGAAGTCCTCTACCTCCATGCAGCACAAACATGAATTTTTAAAAAAATCCACCCAATTCAGCGATGCGGAGACGTTTCACCTATGTACATTTTTGCTGCTACCTAGGGAGCTTGCCAAGCAAAGTTTGGGGTCCTTTCGTGGACCCCTAAGGCGACAATCAAGGGATAGGATCTGTACGTCTTCACTCTATATACTAGTTTTAACATATTATAAGTCATTTTACAATATTTGTGACTAGTTTCCGAACGTCTTCCTAAATAGTTATTAACATTATTTATGACTTATGACAGTGTTAATAACCTTAGTTCAACATGTGAGTCTCTAGTTAAGGTCATATATTTTCGGAGTGTTAAATTCCTCCTCCCTTAGGAACATTAATCCCCGAATGACACTATAATCTTTGAAAGGAAAGAATAGATTCAAGACTAGAAGCACAACCAAAAACATCTATATAATGAGTCACAACTCATAGGAGTACTTCACAACTCCAATTCAACACATATTAACAACATTAGTCATATCAACTAAAGTCACCACACATAAAAGGTCAACATTTAATAATATATTATGAGGAACTACCTTCTCAACATTAACATGAGCTTAAAAATAACATTAAAGAGCTACCATGATATTCTTCTCAAGACAACATCAATAGACCAAAACTCTTAAGAAGACAAAACATATATTTCACATAAGTGCAATTTAAGGAGAAGTATAGTTTTCCATGATGGTTCATTTTAGCACAAACCTTTTACCATAAACATGCATAACTTTGAAAAAAAGTCAAATTCAAATAAACTCATTATTATTCATAATTAATCGGAATAACTAACTGTCACGACCCAAATCGGGAAGCGGACTGGCACCCACAAACTTCCTTCTATGTGAGCGAATCCAACCAATTCTAAACCGTAACATTTCAATGTCTAATCTCCACAGAAAAGTAATGCGGAAGGACTTAAACTCATTAATTAAAAACCCAATTTATTAACTTATAAAATGAAACATCTATGATTATCCCCAAAAATCGGAAGCATCACCACAAGAAACATATATGATCAAATTACTAAACAAGAGTATTCTAAAGCGAAAATAAACACAAGCTAGTCCAGCCGGAACTTCAAGTCATCAAGGGAATAGGAAGAAGATCAAGTCAAGCTAGAAGCATTAGCTCACCCTGATATCCGAGTAATGAAGACTGGATAGAGTTAATGTTGAGTCCAAGATGACGGGCACCACGTTTGCGCCACTCCACAAAGTAAACAAGAAGAAAACATAAAATTAGGGGGTCAGGACAACCACAGTACTAGGAGGTATCATCGGCCAAGCTAAAATAGAAAGCAATATATTCTCAGATAACATCAGAAAATCAACAATATTCTTAACAGGTGATAGCAACAAGTATAAAACATCATTTATGAATAGCACAGATCATATCTATGAGGGATCAAGCCTCCACACCTACTTTTTTGAGGAAACCATGTTCTTTAGATTGAGTGTATTAGCATCTTCAAGATTCATTATCTATATTTCTCTGCGGTCCGGTAAGTGACACTCCGATCCCCTCGTTAGTCTGTATTCCTCTTGTGTCGGTAAGTGGGACACTACGATCCATAATACTATGTGTCGGAACGTGAAACTCCGATACCCTAATCTACGTGTCCAGTCGTGCCACCACGATCCCCATAAATCTACCGGGTCGGTTCGTGACACCCGTCCTCTAAAGCTACGTGTCGGTCGTGACACACGATCCCCTAAATATACGTGTCGTTCGTGAAAACCGTCCCAAAATTCTACGTGTCCGGTTCGTGACACCGCCCCACTAATCTCAATTCTATAGTAAATCAAACCTCTTTTAACCAAGGCATCATCATTTAACAAGAAGATTAGTTTTTCTCAAGATTGGGGTTCAATAGCTTCATCATGCTTGTTTCACAACAATCATATATATAAATCACATCATGCATACACACAATTCAGCATATAGAAGACTTTATACTACTGACCCAACACCATCACTTCGCTATTAAGAGTTTAATCGAGCAGCATAAAAACCAAACCTACCTACACGAAGATTTTGATCAACAAAGCATCTTCCAAAGTTGCGTTCTTCATTCTCTCTTGATCGATTCTCTATCTCCTATTCTCGTTTCACTCTCTTTGCTTTGCTTTAATATTTTTCTTATCCAAACCCTCTTTATTTACTCCTAATAATCATATAAGTTAGTTATAAAAAGATTGCAAATAACCCACTTATTAACTTAAGGTTACCTGTTTTAACCCCCAAGTAATTAGACATTATAACATTAACCAAACCACTTTATAATTAAAGCGGAAATATGTACAAAAACGCCCTGATAAAATTAACAGAAATCCAACCCTGCCTTGGGATTGTGCAGCCTGTAACGGGCCTTCGTGCCTGCGACGGTCCGTCCTGCTGTCCGTGACAAAGTTCAGAAACTTGATTTTTGAGTGAATGGCCTGTGACGGTCCGTCGTGTCCACGACGGTCCGTCCCGCCATTCTGTCGTGACGTTCAGAGAGTCTCTCTCAATGCCCAATTTTCAAATTTCTAAGTGTTTTGGAACAAGACCCCCTCGACGATCCGTCGTGACCGTGATGGTCCGTCGTAGGGTCCGTCGTTTCAGCCAGTTTTCCAGAAATAAAATCTGCTGCATCAAAATGACTAAACAGATCGTTACAATAGATACCAATTTACCCATAGTTCGTCCTCGAACGATCACGAGAAGATAAACAACAAGAGTGAGAAGGAGTACCTGAATCTGTAAACAGGTGTGGGTATCTTCTTGGCATATCAGGCATCCTTCTCCCCCAAGTGGCCTCTTCAAAAAACTGGTCGATCTTCCCTTGACACCGAATGGATGCAATCTTCATCGATATAACTTGCGAACTTCTCTATCTAAAATGAGCAACCGGATCTCCTCATAAGGAAAAGTTCTATCACGTACAACTGAATCCATGGAATGATGTAGTTTCCATCCCCATGGTACCTTTTCAAAAAATAGAACACTGAAATAACGGGTGCACTCCAGAAGGGACTGGGAGGGCAAGGCTATCATAGGCCACCTCCCCTACTCCTTAAGTACTTCAAATGGACCAAATACTCGGACCTTAGCTTACCTCTTTACGAAATCGTATCACACCTTCATGGGCGAAAACTTTCAGCAAGACTTGCTCACCATCCATGACTCCAAGTCTCTAACCTTCCGATCTGCATATTCCCTTTTTGCCTACTTGAGCCGCTAGAAGCTTGTTCTTGAATGATTTCACCTTCTCTAATGAATCCCTCAAAAGTCAGTGCCCCAAGGTCTACCTCGACATGCATCAAACCAACCAATGGGAGACCTACATATCCTCACCATACAATGTCGAAAGGAAGCCATTCAATGTACTTGAGTGATAGCTATTATGTATGAAAACTCCGCTAAGGGTAAGAAGTTATCCACAATGACCACCGAATTCTATCACAAGCACGAAGCAAGATCCTCCAACCACTTGAATCGGTCGATCAGAAGACCGTCGGTCTGGGGATGTGAACGCAGTACTAAGATCCAACACTCAGTACCTATGCGCATGCATATGTTCTCCTAAACTAGAAGTAAACTGCGACCTCTATAGATATGATGGACAGTGGAACTCTGCAATCGAACACTTCTGAGGATGTAATAAGGTTGGTAATTCTCTGCATTATAAAGTCACTTGACCAGAATGAAATGAGCCAGACTTAGGTTAATCTGTCCACAAGTTACCCAATAGAGTCAAACTTTCCCAATGTCTTTGAAGACAAACCAACGAATCTCCATTGCAATTCTCTCCCCACTCCATTCAGAATGGGCATCGTGAAGTGTTCCTAGGCCTCGTTAGTATCCACACTTTCTAGTTGTACCCTGATGACCTATTTGCGTGGTACACTGTCTCCCCACAAATCCCTGTATGGTGTCAGACTTACTTGTTGACAATTTGGACATTTGGCAACATAACTCAACAATGTCGCGCTTCGTTCTACTACACCAAAAGTTGTTGCCTTAGGTCACGGTACATCTTTGTTGCCACCAGGGTGATAGAAATCCGGAACTATGAGCCTCGTAAGAATATTGATCAAATCATCAACACGGGGTACAACATACCCTTCCCTTGATTCTCAAAACACCTTCCTCATCCATCATGGCTTCTTGTCTGCTCCCGCAAACCTTTATCACGGATTCGGCTGTTTCTAGTCATCAAACTGTTTCCCCTTGATCTTGTCAAAAAAAGAAAGATCTCGCCTCCACACTGGCAAACAATCCTCCTTCATATTAATTCAACCTCATAAAGTCATTAGCCATGGTAGTCTGAAACCTCCCTAGCCAATGGGCGTCTAGAAGCTGGCAGGAGCTAGAATTCCCATGCTTCCCGCCTTCTACTTAAGCATCCGCACTAAACATTGCGCCTCTCCCTGGATGGATACAAAAAGTGATGCCGTAGTCCTTCATAGTTCCATTCCATCTCCTATGTCTCAAGTTCAAATCTTTAGGAGGACCCACGAAACAAAGCAAACAACTCAACAACCAAACCAGAAAACCCATTATAGAAATCACCGCACCAAACGCCAGCCCTTTCACCCAAACCTAACCCTAAGAAAGCTCAGACTGTAAAACACCCCCACATACACCCTCACTCCACCCTCATACACCTCCTCTGCCACAATCCACCACAAACCAACACCCCCACCCAAAGCCACCTAACCCCACCTTCAAACAACCACACACACACCACACACAACCACTACCATATAAAAAGCACATTAAGATCCCATGACAGCGGAATACCCCAATGGAACCGACGTCACTACCCAAAACAACAAAAATTCCTAAACAATAATACAAACCCAACTTACGTCTGAACAAACCCACAATATGCAAAAAGCCATCTCTCTCCCCACATCCACTTCACCAAACAAACATCAAACACAAGTCAACACTCCCCTTACCTATACCCCATCCACTCAAGACTCCCCCCTTCAACCAAACTACCGCCCGTTATCACAGCTCAAACAACCACACCTACACGGCGAAAAACCACCGGTACAGCACAACAACCAACAATGCAAACGAACCCTCACCCCACGCCCTCAACAGATACCAATCAGAATTCATCGCCCACAACGACAAATCCCCCCGGCGCGCACCACCCTACTTACCAAAACTCCCCACTCAACAACACACCCACAACCTCATCTCAGCAAATGCACTACTCAAATCCCGGTACCCGCGTAATCACTCCCACCTACCACCCGCCCACAACACTCCAATCAACAGAACGCCGACCCTAAACATCTTCGAGGCCAACACACCAGATCCACAACCAACATTACACAAATAAAAAAACAAAAACCCACTCTAGCTGCAAAAACACTCTACTCAGTCCCCCAAAAAACCAACCAATTTATCATCCCAAACAATTCAAACCCAAATATACTGGCTCTAAAGCTCGCACAGCACAAACCAAGCACCCTGTAGCGCGAAAAAACAAGTTTAGCACGAGCAACTCACACATAACCGCATTACTAACACTTCCATGTATGCAAAAAAGCTCCGAGCAACTAGACGGGTTCAATAGTAAAAAAAACCAGTAAGCTACTACCCGAGTCCACCCCCCAAAACTCAAACACAGCCCCGAAGGGCAACGCCCCCAAATAAGAGCTAGCTAAGAGAGTATCCGGTGGATAAGCGTGCGCGGCAGTAAGACAAAATCCCAACAAGCGAGGCAGCATGACGTAAGCTGAGAAGGACGAGCATCAAGAGGTGGGTGAGGGAAAGAACACTTGGGGAGTAGAGGGAAGGAGCAAAGCTAGAGGGCAATGAGTATGGGGGGAGGGTGGGAGGAGGGCGAAGGCGTTGATAAAAGAGCCTTCACGAGAACGAATGAACTAGGGGAGAAAGGGCGTAGAGCCAATACTACAAGCAAAATAAGAGATGCTAAGAATGGGACGAGGCACGAGGGGCAAGAAGGGGGGAATAGTAAGGAGGAGTGAGTTGATAGAGGGTCGCCCGTCGCCCAGTCCTCGATGCAGGCAATAACACCTCGCGCACGCATGACCAAGCGGAGTATAACGACAATCCACGAAGCATGTCCAAAAGTAGGGGCAGTGGGAAATGATTGAATGGTAAGGAATGGCATGTCGACTCAAGGGAGCGTTTGGAACGTTTAATGAAGAGGTAAGGATGTGGGGACGGATCAATAATTATCCCGCAATAAACGGTCATAGTACAGTAAACCCCAACCGCGCTCGACATCACCTCCATGGGTCGCATAGGAATCAACACAAGAAAGTTAATCCGTCACAAGCTGCCACAAAGACTACAAACACCTAGAAAAAGGGGCGACCAAAACGTAGAGTTCTGAAAATCAATTCCCACGTACCAGACACAGCGAAGTATATCTGAAATGACAAGAAATGTAAATGCACCAGGTCAGAGGGAGGGGGGAAGTTGGGTAAGGAGGGACCGGGAAGGGGGGTGGGGGGAGGAGAGATAGAAAAGCACTGCAAGAAGAATTGGGGGATCACCATCTATCAAAAGCCCAACCAACACCCACACCCCCCCCGAACACTGCACATACAAACAAAATCTAATTCTATACCCCCCCGTCCTTAGAACACCCACCAACTACACCCCCAACAACCCCACCCCACCTTACATCAACGAAACTCAACACCGGCCAACCTCACAGGCCCTATCCATCACACCCAAACGACTCAACACCTCCCGTTATCCACATCCAAATCGACTACCTAAGGTCACCCCAGAAGTAACGACCTCAACACTCTCCATAACCTGAGACACAACCAAAATACGCAACCGTATAACCTGATTTTGGAGCACCTATATACGGACATTTATCAAATCAAACCTGACAGATAGTTCCATGCAAATCGGCAAAACGAATCCGCTCATCGCCCGCCTATCTTTCACCTATGTGGTCGCGCCCTTTAACGATCCCGTTGTAGGCGAATTCGCGGCAATTTGGAGTGGCGTGGAGAGCGTAGAGATCATTGGAATCGAGTGCAATCTGTTAAATTGTTCGATCGGCCGCGTGGTAAACATACCCAACGTAAGACATAATGTAGGATACGATGATCCGGATAGGAACGAAAAATGAACACAATATAAATAGTGTATCCAGTGCTTTAATGAAAAAACAACTACCGCGGTAAATGGAAAAGTAATGAGCTGGGAAGGGAAGGATGCAACAGTGTAATGGGCGGGTTTGGGTGTGCGTGGGGTGGGGGGGGTGGGGGGGGGGGGGGAGGAGGGGGGGGTGGGGGGGGGGGTGCGGGGAGTGGGGGGGTGGGGGGGGTGGGGGGGAGGGTGGGGGGAAAAAAAAACAAAACAAAAAACAACAAAAAAAATCAGGTGAGGCAGGTGGAGGGGTGGGAGGGGGGGGCGCGGAGGAGGGGGGCCTGGGGGCGGGGGGGCCTGGGGTTGCGGCGCGGCCGGGAGGGACGGATCAGGGGCGGGAGGGGCGGAGGAGGTGAAAGATGGGGCGGGGAGAGCGTGCAAAGCTGGGGGGGGGAAGGGGAGCGGCGCTGGGGGGGACGGGGGGTGCGCAGGCGGGGGGGCGGGGGCGTGGGGAGGGGGGGGGGGCGAGAGTCGTCCGACGGGCCGGACAGGGAGGGGAGGGGGGGACGGGGGACGAACGAGTGGGGCACGGGGGCGCCGGGAGGGGCGGCGGGAGCGGGGAGCGGGGGCGAGTGGGCGGGGCCGGGGGAGGTGAGGGGCAGGGGCGGGGGGGGGGGGGGAGACGTGGTGGGCGGAGGGGGGGGTAGGGGGGGGGGCGGGGGTGGGGGAAGGAAAGGGGTGGGGGCGGGAGGAGAAGGGGGGGACGTGGGGCGGTAAGGGGGGGGTGAGGGGTGTGGGGGGGGCGGGGGAGGGGGGGTCCGGGTGGGGGGGGGGGGGGCGGGGCGGTGTAAAAAAAACAAATATAATCACAAAAAAAAAAAAAAACAAAAAAAAAAAAACAAACAACAAACACCCAAAAAAAAACAAAAAAAAAACAAAAAAAAAAAGTATAAGCAATCTACATTTCTCTTGCATTAGCATGCACCCAAACTAGAATAGGATGCATCAACAATGACAAGGGAAGGCGGCACAGGCAAAGGCGCAAGGGGAGAAGGGGAGGAAGGAGGGGAAAGATGAGGAGGGGCGAGGAAAGCGGGGTGAATGAAAAACGACAGAATTCCAACAAGTCCTTCGCAAACCAACTTAAAGGAAACAACAAACATCACCGTCACCAAGCCCAACTTTGCACATGCGATAGGCACGCCGGTAGAGGCTAGGGTCAAGATAACAATAAAAAGACCCGCAGGAAGCCGCGAAACGATAAGATCGAAGAAAGAGCAAAGACGCGCCCAAGCCGGAACACCAGAACCATAAAAGTCGAATGCGAGCGGGTCGATGACTTAGAGTGGGGTAGACAAGATGGGGGGATAAGAAACGGAGAGAGAGACGGGTTAAAAGAGAAAGGAAACTTAGTCAGTTATAAATTCCAGAGCCAGGAGACCCACAATTAAATAGTGCGTAAAGAGGCGCCGATAGTACAGGAATATATGCGACGAATACTTAAAAAGTCATCACCATAAACGAACGTAGCACGGACTCGACAGCAGCGCTCAAAGGCTTGAAACGGTAAAAGAGAAAGGGACCAAGGGTGGGTGAGCGGATGGGAGGAAAGATGAAGGAGGCAAACGGAGGGACGGAAAGCGGAACTGGTAAGGGGAAAGGGAAATAGGGAGACTCAGCACAAAACGACGAGAGGCATGTGAGAATGCGATATAGGGCAGATTGATAGGAAGAGTTGAAAGCTTAAGCGGGAGGGGTAAACAAGAGTGGAATTAAACAGAAAGATAGAAGCGAGAGTACAGATGGTGTGGGGTATGTTGGTAAGGAGGGGAGCAGGCCCTCGGCGAAAAAGCAATTGCGGAGCGGGGGAATATACACGATAAGAGGGAGGTAAAAAGCAGGGGAAGTGAGGGTGACACATTCCTGCCATACAAATGGAACATTTGCCTTAGTTCAAGTTCGTAAGTTGGGAAGCAATAGAAGGCTCAATCCTTGACAAATCGGCGGAGTAGCTAGCTAACCCACAAAGACTTGATTCTGACACCTTAGTCGGTCTTACCCAATTCGTTATTGTCTATTATTAGAAGGATCACCATCACTCCATCCTTAGAAACCACGTGCCCCAAGAAGGACACTGCACTCTAGCCAAAACTCACACGTAGAGAAACTTGCATAAAGCTTTTTCTCCCTCAAATTTCCAATGACCATTCTCAAATGCTCCTATTTCCTCCTTACTTTTAGAGTATATCAGTTTATCAGCAATAAATCCGATCACAAAGAGATCAACAATATGATTAAAAATCCCGTTCATCAACTCATGAAGCGAGCAGGGGCATTCGTAAGACCAAAAAGCATCATCTAAAATTCGTAATGCCCATACCCTGATTCTAAAGCAGTCTTTGGCCACTCCGTTGCCCGTATTTAAATTGATTGATAATCGGATATCAAGTCATCTAGAGAGACCCAGCACCTTGTAATGATAGAACAAGTCATCAATGCCGAGGAAGAGGATACTGTTCTTTATGGTTACCTTGTTCAACTGCCGGTAGTCTATGCACAGCCGAAACTCCCATCCTTCTTTTCACACACAGAAACTGGAGCACCCCAATGCGAGGAAATGCACTTGGTCTAAATGAAGAATTTGATCAACAACTCGTGAAGTTGGGATTTTAACTATCTTATAGCGGGAGCCATCTATAAGGGGTATAGAAAGGGGGCGAGTTACCCGAGTTCAAGATCCAATACAGAAGTCAATATCCCTATCTGGTGGCATACAAGGAAGACTGCAAGGGAACACACACGAAAATCACGGGACCAATGAAACCGACTCAATCGAAGGTTACTTGGGTTAGTTTTCACTCCTTGAGATGTGCCAAGAAAGCTAAACACCCTTTATACCAATTTTCTTTGTAGCATGAAGAAAGGAGATTATATGCACCGGATTGGAAGTGTAGTCACCCGACCACCACTAACGGATCTTGTCCAGGCTTGGCTAACGTCACCGTTTTAGCATTACAATCCAAGATCGCAACAGTGCGGATGCAAGCCGAGTCATACCCAGAATTACATCAAATCAACCATTTCTAAGATAAACAAATTACATAAGGTTGCTCCCACAAAGTTAACCAAACAAGACCTATATACCTTTTCAACTACCAAGACTCACCCACGGGTAGAAGCAAGAATAGGCATATCAAGTAATTCACAATGTAATTAGGACCATTAGCAATAGGAAGATACATAGAGAAAATGTGGATCAAGGATCAAACCCAATACAGAAGCTGCAATCACAAAACCAGAAAGATACCTGTGATTGAAAGCATCAGATGTCCCTCCGCCTCCGATCTCAAGGGAAAGCCATAAACAAGGGCCCTTTAGTTTGTTTGTTCGTTGCCCATAACATGGTGTGATGTAGTGGCTCCAGTTTGCCCAGTCACCCCGACGTCTTGGCTGACCACCATTACCTCGACCACCACTCCTCCAGAATAACGACTCTACATGACCCACCTCTGCCTCTAGCTATTGGGGGTCTATTACTTGTTTTGGACAATTCCTTCTAATATGTCTAGTCTTCCCCACATCCATAAACGCTATCTGGAGCGGCATAGGTACTCTCAGAGAAGGTTACCGGTCTGAGGGGGACCCCCAACTACAGAATGTAGTGCAGACTGAATTGGTCGGACTAAGTAACTCCTGACCCTGTCATTGAGTAAGAACATTAACTCACCTCCCTTACGAAAACCTTTAGATGTCAGCCATGGTGAAGTCATCTGGAGTCAACCCCTCTACCTCTATCACGAAGGTCTATAACTTCTTGAAAGATTTCGCTGTGGCCGCTACCTGTAAGGCTGAAATTCGCAATCATATCAACCCTTCACAAAAACGGGAATCCGCCATTGTGGACTGAAACATAGGGGTGGCATACCAGGATAACTGAAGAAATTTAGATCATATGACCAGTAACAGACATCTGACCCTGCTCTAGGCTCAAAAACTCATCCCTTTTCAATACCAGCAAAGTAGGGGATTAACTTCTCATAACAAGCTGAAAATGCCGGCCCAAGTCATAGGTGGCGCCTCTGTTGGTTGGACACTCACCATGTTGATCGCCACCACCTTTGGCGTTCCCTTGAAACTGGTAACTAATGAACTCAACATCAGAAACCGTTCTCCTGTACATAACCCATCTTTGTGTAGTAAGCTCAGGACAGTCAACAGAAAAATCGTAAGCAGACTCAGATTCTGCACCATTGAAGACTGAGGGTTCAATTTCAAGAACTTACTGAAAAGGTTGTCATGACTGATAATTGTCATTATAGGCCAGTAGTCAGGCTTTGAAACGTGCATATGTCCTAATGAGGCATCCATACGAGGAGCCATAGTGGCTTAATGTTGTACCTCCGGAACCCACTGAGGTGATGGTCGGAAACAAACACTGGTAGGTGTTGACCTTGATCAGATAACCCGCTAAGATAGCAAGAACCTGATTGATCATTTCTGGGGTAGGTGGTGGTGCACATTCCTCTTTTTGCAATGGTCATGTCTCCCCTCCCCCCCTTCGCTTATACTCCTCATCGGGGTGGAGTCAGCCCTAGCACCAGATGGGCTAGGTGCCATCCTTTACTTAGAGGCGTCCTAACGGCCTTTCCACGGCCTCTTGTCGCTAATTCTCTCGGAGCTAAAGCCCCAGTGGATGGCTGCGACGCTCTTGTAGTGCCGATGTTGGTGGGCGTAGTCATTGTTGCTCTAGTTCTAAACCATCTGCGAAACAGAGTGAAGATGGTCCGCTACCAATTTGATCAGCTAGATACCAATTGGATCCAATAATAGCACGAAGAGAAAAAAGAATGAACTTTTCCTAAAGTCTTATAGCATCTCAAAGAAAAGTAAAGGCGTCCCCTACCGTTCCGTAAGGACTCTACTAGACCTGATTCTTGATGGGAATGAGTACCACCCACGAACCTAATGCTCTGATACCAAGTTTGTCCGACCCAAAATCGGTCGCGACTGGCCCACCCACACTTATCCTTCTATGTGAGCAGAACCAACCAATCTAAACCTTAACATAGTTAGACAGTAATATCACAGAAAAGTACGCCGTGCAGACTAAAACTCATTAATAAAAACCAATTAGTAACTTCTACAAATGAACATCTATTATTATCACCCCAAATCTGGAAGTCATCACCACAAGAAACATACTATGATCAAATTACTAAACTAAGCGTATTCTAAAAAGCTAAAATAAACAAAAGCTAGTCAATGCCGGAATTCAAGGCATCAAGACATTGAGGAAGTAAGATCCAGTTCAAAGCTCAGAAGCCATTAGTTCACCCTGATATCGGAGTAATGAAGACTGCTAGAGTTATTGTTGAGTCAAAGATGACGGAACGTTGCCTGCCACTCCCAATAAACAAGAAGTAAAAAATAAAAGTAGGGGGTCAGTACAACAAAGTGACGGAGTAGGTATCACGGACCAACTAAAAATAGAAAGGCAATATAATCAGATAAAATTAAAAATCAACTAATCGTCTCTAACAGGTGATAGCAACAAGTAAAACATCATTATATATCACGATCATATCTATGAGGACTCAAGCTCTAACACCATACTCTTTTGGGAAACATTTTTCTTTAGATGAGTATATTAGCATCTTTCAAGATTCATTATCTATATTTCTTGGTGTGGTACGTGACAATCCGATCCATCGTAGTCTTTATTCCTCTGTCGCGGTACGTGACACTCACGATCCACCTAATACTAGTGTCGAGAACTGGACACTCCGATCCCCTAAATCTACGTGTCGGTTCGGGGGAACACGAACCAAATCCTTACGTGTGGTTAGGACACCGACTCCTAAATCTACGTGTCGGTTCGTGACACCCGTCCCACTAATCACGTGTCGGTTCGTGACACCCCGCCCACTAATCTCATTTATTAGTAATCAAGCCTTCTTTTATACCAAGGCATCTCATTTAACAAGAAGATTAGTTTTTATCAAATTTGCGGGTTCAATAGCTTCATCATGCTGGTTCATACAATCATAGATAATAAAATACATCATGCATACACACAATTAAGCAATCAGAAGACTTTATATACTACCAACACATATCATTTGCGATATGATAGTGTACATACGAGTAGCATAAAAAACCATAACCTACCTCCACCGAAGATTTTAGAGTCAACAAGCTATATTACAAAGCTGCGGTTTCCTTCTCTCTTGATCGATTCTATCTTCTATTCTCCGTTTCCCTTCTTTGTTTTTCTATTTTCTTATTCAAACCATTCTTTCTTTTACCATAATAATCATATAATTAAGTATAAAAAGATGGCACTAACAACCCACTAATTAACTTAAGGTTACCTGTTGGAACCCCAAGTAATTAGGACTTATTCAACATAAACCACACTTATAAACTAAAGGCAGGAATTAGTCCAAAAACGCCCCTTAAATAAATTAACAAAATCCGACCCTGCCGGGGATTGCGCAGCGTAACGGGCCGTCGTGCCTGCGACGGTCCGTCCGTGGTCCGTCACCAAAGTTCAGAAAACTTGATTTTTGAGTTGATGTGCCTGTGACGATCGTCGTGGACACGCGGTCCGTCCTGCACATTCGTAGTGACGTTCGAGAGTCGCTCTCAGGGCCCAATTTCAAATTCTAAGTTTTGGAAAGAGGACCCCCTCGACGATCCGTAGTGACCATGACGGTCCGTCGTGGGTCGTCGTCTCAGCCAGTTTTCTAGAAATAAAATCTGCTGCATCAAAACGACTAAACAGGTCGTTACACTAACACTAATTAACAAAGAGATGAGGATAACAGGACTTCATGTCAGACTCGTCCTTTCATTTTGCTCCCTCAACTAGGTAGTTTTTCCATAATACTTTTGCGGAGGCCACCTACTTTTTCCTCAGCCTCTTCGCTTAAGATCAAGGATTTGAACCAGAACTTCTTCATAGAGAGGTTCTCTTCACCCAAGACACACACGCAAAGGAAGAAACCTCGAGCGTCACTCAAATGCCCACTTCAGTAACTCAGAGATATAATTGGAAAACCAGATGAACCTAAGATTGTTCGCTAGGTAATATCAAGTCGTATGCAACCTTGCTAATCATTTGAAAAATTTCATAATGACCCAAATAATGAGGACTTAGATTCCCCTTCTTTCCAAATCAAACCACTCCTTTTATGGCAAAATTTTTAAAATACACCTTATCTGTCACATCAGGGAATATCCCCTACACGTACCAGGCGTCGTCGTCCTCTTTGAAGACTAAGACTAGCCTATTAGATTAAATCAATACATTCATAGGTAAAATTTAGCAGAAATTTTAAGAAATTCATTACTTCTACTCGGAGGTATACATGGACCTCTACATATAAATAATATATAAATATCGAGTTTACATAGACCCTTCATATACGAAGTTTACTTACTCTTCAACTTTTACTAAACATAAGTATATAAAAGATAACATAGTCACAAAATAGTGGTCTCATCTCATAACCATCTAATAAGAGCATATAAAATCGACCCTTACCCATATATCAATACAATAAGACCACATATATGTCCAGCAATGTTAAGTTTCCAATGAAAGTAAAGAAACATAAGAATAGTCTTAATACTTAACAAACTTCATAGCTTGATATTTTCATTGCCCTCGGATAGTGAGGACCTACAGAACTTAGATGATCAAGAATTCTACGTTTTCTTCAAAATCGTCTCCAAAAGCCCTTCAATGACCTGAACATAAAATGTAGGGGAAAAAGAAGAAACGGGGTTAGTACACCACTTGTACTATGTATGAGACCATTTGCACATATATCATGAAAACATGCTAAAAAAGATATTTAATTAAGTATTTGATTTTCTTGAAAACATTTATGCACATTTAATAAGACTATACCAAATCCCTTAAGCATATTAATTAAATCATAGGCATGTATAACAAGACCAACAATATCAAACTAATCAAGTAAGAATTTATATCATGTAATTAAATACATAGTCAAGTAACTCTATCATGAAATCGTAAATAACAACAAGAATGAATAAGAGTACATTTCATCATAGCCAAAGTAAGAATATTATCCATGAACCCTTATCAAGTGAACAAGTGCAATGATATAGCAAAGCCCAATAACCTTAGTCAATTAAGTAACTCAACATGAATCATGACCAACAACACAGTTTACACAATCTCCTAAAACTTCCCTCAAGGTTAAATAGTGCAATGTTTATGTAGGGAACAACATGCCCTAACCGACATAGACCACATGAGCTAATGTGGAATCCTGTGTTATGGAACCTTACACCGAAAGAAGGCGGAATACATACCAAGGTAGTACAAAAACATGAACATAAAAACTATGTGGATCCACTAGCTAGTATTCCTATAGGGAAAACATAGTTCAAGAACTAGGTTATATTGTTGGGACCCTTTTTATGCTACATATATTATAGTCTCCAATCCCAAGAGTACGTTAATGATCCTTCCTTCCCTATGTGGGAAAGGACACTCCTCACTCTAGTTCACTCGGTGCTAAGCTAGATTCCCTTTTGAATGTCTTTAATGACTTTATTAATCATCATAGCTAATGCTAGGTCATAAGGTCTACCACTTTTATAATCATCATCATTATCATCAACAACAACATAGGTCAATAACAATTGTATTAGTATAATCCTTTCAGTACAATTCATATTAGTGAGCTTAGCACATTAACAACTTTCATATAATGATATGGCACATTAGTAAATCATTCACTACCCTTATAACATTTACATCTTAAACAATACCTCACTAACCATAGTCAATACATTTCAATTCAACATCATACCACCTTATAAATCTTAAAACAAGGAATACTCCAATACAACATCATGACGTAATCACAATTAAGCACAATTTGAAGTACATGATAGGGATATCTATACTTACCAAGTCTCCTTCATAATCCATAATAAAGGTCTTACCATTAATCCTTAATTCAACACAATTAAGGTATAACCTGATAATAATTCAATTACCAATATGATAACAAGGCTAAAAGAATCACGACAACACAATTCAATAGTAGTACTTTTCATAAGACAAGATAGTTTGGTTAATTCACACCATACTTCATAAAAACATACATCACTTCTGAAGAACTATCATAAATAGACTATAAATAAAGCTAATTCACTTATTATTAGTATAACAACATCATCAAGTAGTAATTCAAACAATACCCACTGTCAATTAAACAAATTTAACATAATTCATATCAAGATTATCATCTAACATTAAGGGCAAAGGTCATCTTCTACAAACTAGACCAAACCATCAAGATATATCATAATTAAGTTATAATGAATGTTAATATATTGATAATATTTAAAATATATCACAAACCAATCAATTCACTACATCAAATTCATATTGGATAAAAACCCAATTTGATGAACCCTTTGAGCAAAGAGGTCTCAAAGGTGAAAGAGATCACATACCTTGTTCATTGATGAAGATTGATGGTGAAAAATGACTCTTTGCATCCCTTAAACCCTTCCCTATCTTTTTCAGCATGGTGTTCTTCACTAGAGAGAGAAAGAAGAGAGAAGGAAGAGAGTTTTATTTTGTGAGTTATGAGAGCTTATATTAGTTTAGTGGAGTCGGCGTCTTTATATGGGGTGTTAATTAACATAATTAGGCTTCCCTTAATCCCTAAACAACGACCTAAAACCTTAATTAATTAATTGTAAAAAACATAAAACATGCAGAAATCTCAGCCCTCATCGACGAGACCTAGACCAACGATCCATCTATGAGTCGACGACCTTGCCCCCCTTCCATGCTGCACATCCGTAGGTAAGTTCATATAATGGTATGAATGAACCATTACACAAATTTTCTAAGTGTTCATCGATGGATGGAATCGACGCTCTATCGATCCACACACGCCTCGTCAATTTACTTCGTGGGTGCACTTCTCAAGCAGTCGTTCACCCCAAAATGCAAGGGTCCTCTTCAAGGGCCTTTGGTTGGTCCTTCAGTAGTCGTACACGGACGTTTCAACCACGAATTGAATTAAACATATGTTACATATCCTTCAACCAATATTCATCAATTTTTGACTTCTAAAAACTAGTCAACTTGGCTAAGGAACGTTAGTAGATCTTTGAACTAGTTTCGGAACGTCATGGACGTTTTGGTTTCTAGACTTCCTAAATGACTTATATTCATCAAAATGGAACTTTAAATAGTGTTTAAACCTTATGACACATATTTTAGGATCTAGAACACGTCTTGTAGTTTTAAAGTGTTACATTATTCCCACCCCCTTAGGAATATTTGTCCCCGAGTGACACTAAAAATATTTTGAAAAGAAGGAGTAGACTCAAGACTATCAGCCCAACCAATAACAATAGATAACTACATCCACTATACCATTTACACAAGGCAATTCCAAAAAGTTCAATTACTACACATAAGGCTCCACATTACATTATTAGGAATATCCTTCTCACAAAAACAAGATCTCAACATAGAATTTATGAGTCAATTTTTCAAAAGTTCAACTTACTAACATGCGACATATCATTTCATAACGAATAACCATGTCAAAATGCACAACATGACTCAAACAAGAGAAAGGGAAAATTTACAATTTTCAAGGTAATTAGCCATGTTTCGCTGTAGCTTCACTGTATTAACATCAAAAATACCTATTCTGCAAAAGTTCAACAAAAATCAAGAAACTTCCATTTTTAGTCATTATTTTCATTATTAGTAAGAACAACTAACCTTAGTTATCAAATAGGTGCGGTTAACGGGACTTCATGTCTGCCTCAACTTCCCATGTTGCACCCTCAACTAGGTGATTGTTCCATAAAACCTTTACAGAAGCCACCTCGTTGTTTCATAATTTTTTTACTTTTCTATCAACATTTGAACCAGAACTTCTTCATAATAGAGAATATCCTTCACACCAAGACCTTCAATAAGAAGAATAGACTTGGCATTACCGATACACTTCTTATGCATGGAAACATGGAAAACTAGATGAATTGAAGCCAATTCACTAGGGAACCTTATCTCATATGCAACCTTACTAATCACTTGCAAGATTTCGTATGGATCCACATAATGTGGACTGAACTTCCCTTTGTTGCCAAATCTAACCATCCCTTTCATAGGCGAAATTTTCAAATACACTTTATCACGTTCTTCAAACTTTAAATCTTTTCTCATATGATCTTCATAAGAATTTTTACCACTATAAGTCATTTGCAACCGATTGCTTATGACATGAAATTTCTCCAAAGTCTTATAAATTACATCATGACCAAGAAGGAAGGCTCACAATCTTCAAACTATGCTATAGTAAACCTACACCTCCTACCATACAACGTTTCCTAAGGAGACATCGATATGGATTAATGGAACCTATTATTGTAAGCGAACTCTACCAAAGGATAATGTTTTCCCAGCACCCATTGAAATTAATGACGCAATCTCTAAGCATATCTTCAAGGGTTTGAATAATGAGTTTCACTTGATCATCTGTATGGGGATTAAAAGCGGTGCTTAACTTCATCTTAGTACCCAACCCTTCTTAAAATGACCTCCAAAACATAGATATGAATTGTGCACCCCGATTTTATATGATGGATAATTGAATACCATGGCTACACACAATCTCATCTATGAAGATCATTGCTTAAACTTCCGCCGAATAAGTAGACTTAACGGAAATCAAAAGAGAGGACTTGGTCAACCTATCCACAATCACCCATATCGAGTCATATTTCTTTTGAGTCCAAGCAAAAACTACTACAAAATCCATATTGATGTCTTCCCAATATCAAGTAGGAACTTGGATTTCTCGTAGTAAGCCACCAGGTTTATGGTGTTCGCCTTTCACTTGTTGGCGATTCGAACACTTAGCAAAAAATTTGGCTATGTCTTTTTTCAAACCTCCCCACTAAAACAGTTCCTTAAGGTCATGGTACATATTTGTCGAACCCGCATGAAATAAGTAACGGGACCCATTGGCTTCCTCAAGGATCCGTTTCCTCAGCCCATCTACATTGGTGTCACTGGAGTCTAGACCCCAGATGAGACCAGTGTTGTTGACCTCTCAGAGGTCGCAGACAAGCCTACATACGTCATTCTTAATTAATCTAGATTTATTTTAGTAGAAAATTTGAAACTTTTTTTTTCCAAACATGCTTACTAAACATTCTATTTTATGTATAGTTGTTCACCATCAACCATCTAACATTAAGATCATCAAATTAAAGAAATAGTTTGTAGCTGCATTAAAAGTATACTTGCCGAATCGGCACCATTACAAAGTATGAAATGAAACACTAGTGGATCATGCTCCACTAGCTATAGACTACATCAAAGCTAGATAATAACAGTACACATCCATGAAAGCATGAGGGACTATCGAGGTTGGATGAAATTTCCACTTCCGGGTAGCTGCAATGTCTTACATTAAGATCTACCATCCACCTGTGCCTGCACCTAAATGTAGACATTTGTATGGAATTATTACACAATTTTACTAGGTATGGGTATATGCAAGCACCCACCAAGGACATGCATGAGAAAGAATATCTATTTCCTAACAACATGATTTATGTAAAGTCAAGTAAGTGGACTTGCCAAATTTTGATCAAGAAATTCAATAGACCTCCAAAATTTTTATTTGGAATGTAATGCCATGACTGTAACATGCATCATCAAATTTATCAATTTGTAAATAACACATAAGATATTTCACATAGCACATATAGTAATTCATATAACACATAACATTTTGCATATCATTCGTTCATATGACATGAGACGTTAGAATCATGGACTTGACATCAAGACTTTTAATAAATGAGGGCTCAACATATGGGATCTCAAATAGGGAGCCTTCTTTAGCAAACACAGAGTCTGCTTCATTCATTCATACTTACTTCATTTCTTTTCATTCATAGGCTAGTGTAAACACCAACTATACCTAGGATGTAGTTTAAGACTTTCATCGGGTTCGATGTGCAATGATCAAGAATTACCTAGTATCATTACTTAAGTCTAGCTCACCTCTTGATTATCATATCCCAAAAACTTTGGTATCATTCATTTCATTATGTGAAGCATTTTAGGCTGGCATTATTCATTCATGGGGAACTTTAACTTTAACAGACATAGATCACGTGAGCATCATGAAATCCAGTGTCATGAAACCCCACTCCGAAAAGAGGTGGAATCACCGGACAAAGTGATAAAAACCATGCTAGCGTACATGGGAATTTAACCCCACCAGATCCCTATATTAGCAGTATAGACTCGAAGACTAGGATATATAAGGAGACCCATACCCGACATTCCGGATAGTCTCATCTCATGAGAGTTACGTGAACCTCCGCCCTTCCTGAAAGAAGGCATCACCGCTCATAGCTAGTCTATCAGGGCTCAGTATATTGTTCAATTACATTAAACTTATACGTCATGGAAGCTGACTTCTAGTATTAGTCCATCGTAGCTCAATAGATGATTTATCATCTCATCATTAGTATTAAGTGTGTTAATCTCAATTCTTTCTTTAGAGTGTTCACAAAGACTAGTATCTTCATTAACTTTACACTCTCATAGGTGAGTACGTTTTGGTAACATTTACTTAGGCTCATTTGAGATTTCTCTCATCTTTTACATTAGCCTCATATCATGTTTTCACCACATTCATTAACATTAGTAAATTTGCTCTTCGTATTTGCTCACCCTATTTTACGTGAATGTTCATTTCATCATATGCCAATGCACTTGGCCATTTAGTGTGTTTCACACTCTTACTTAACACTTTTATGGTTTCATAATTTTATTATTTATTTCATTATTTCTTTGTTCATTTCATCATGTCATTGTTTGTTTCATCATACGCCAATGCACTTGGCCATTTAGTGTGTTTCACACTCTTACTTAACCCTTTTAGGGTTACATCATTTCATCACACACATCTTAGGTTCACTTAACTTTTAAACTTATGATAGACCTACGAGTCTATACATACAATCTATGGGGATTCATTCATAGTTTGTCTATGTGATTCATATTTACCCAAGATTATGTGGTACAAGACTTATGCATCTTGTAGATTTTACAAGATATTGATTTCTATCTTTAGAGAAAGAATTCATTAAATATTAGTATGTACGACTTATGTGTCAATACGGAATTGGGCAAGGGAACCCGATTTTGAATCCCTTGGACAACTCTTAATCTTATTTTTAACTTGATAATCGGATTTTTCAAATTTGGGGGACCCTAGTTCGATCCCCACCAACCCCATAATATTTTCTCTTTTTCTCCTCTCATTTTTTGTTTAAGTCAAGGAGGTTGTGGGTTGAATATCACACAAGCTCATTTTTTTTCTTTTAATTTATCTCTTATCTTTCTCACATATCAAAGAGGTTGTGGGTTCAATCCCCACTATCAACATTTATTTTCTCCTGTATTTTTCTCCTAACTCTCTCATCAATTCAAGAGGTTGTGGGTTCAATCCCGACTCACCACATATATTTTTCCTTTAATTTTTCTCACAAAATTTTATGAAATTTTCATTTTGTGATCTCATGGGTTCAATTCCCAATGATGTCACATTTAAACATTTTTTAAATGAAGCTCATTATTTTAAAAAGTTGGCCGAGACTACAATTTCCAGCAAGCTAGAAATTTAGTCTCTTCCAATCCATTTTTGTCTTAATCTTTTGTTGAATTTTTTGTAGCTTTCATGTAATGATGTCTTGGATTCAATCCTTAGATATCTTACTTATTTTACATTCATTTTTCATTGCATTTTGTACTATTTTGGTTGGCATAACCCGACCTACCAAATTCTAGAAATTTACTAACTATTTTGAGCTTCTTTTTATCATCAATCGTAGGTTAACTCATAAGTCATTTCGTGGATCATTTAGTGCATATTTAAGTGTAATCTTTTTATGATTATATTCTGCCATTAATTACCATTTCATCCAGCAACATTACACAACTTTTACATCTCATGATTAACACAAACATTCACACATAAAATTAAACAATAAAAAACATCTGATTTTTCAAATAATTTTGGTTGACATAACTTAACATGCTTACGATTCCGAACACATAATCAAGAACACATTATCACGAAAATCAAACATCATACTAAAACTACAACCAAACATACAAATAATATGATCTCTAACCTATTTCACATTGAGATCAAAGGGATACTATGGACATGTAGTTCGACAAGAATGGGAACAACCCTAGTTTTTGAGTAGATTCATCTTATCCTTAAGGGTCTCTTGGGAAAGGGACCACGATTAAGAAAACCCATACCTTTTATGACGTTCAAACCTCGACTTTCTTCCCAAAATATTATCCAAAAATCACTTCCAAATCCTCTCAAAGTCAACACCAACTCGACGAACAAACTTTTATTTGCCTACGTGATTGATTTCGTTTTGTTTTCTTCTATTTTCGTTGTGAGTTCTTGAAGTGTGAAGAACTTTGGTTTACCTACTATTTTTTGATGTTATTTTGCTGAGATAATCGTGAGTGAGAGTGATAGAGACGTGAGAGAGAGATGAGTGTGGGAGAGAAGAGTTTTGTTAGGATTAGGAGTCTAGTTTAGGATTTAGTTAAATAAGATTATTATTTAATTATTAAAACTCTGGTTTTCTTATATTTTAAATCATATAATAAATAATAAATATAAATTAGTTACATCAATTTACTGACTTAAATTCAAAACAATATAAGTAATTGCTTCCACCTAGGTTCGAACCCACGTGTAGCAAAACTTCACTTCAAGAGCCCAATTTTGGCCATCTCTCGCAAAAATTCCCCCTCCATTTTATTAATTAAATAATTAATTATATATTTAAGGTAATTACGATACTATCCTTATCCTGGAAAAAGACCATTCTAACCCTAGACCATCCCAACCTAAGATTTTCCCTTTTTAAGTATGGTAAAGACTCCTTCCAATATATTTTCGTATTTGAGATCCCTACATGGTTGGGATTAAGATTTCCTTGCTCAACTAACTCCCCAAGTTAGTTGACTTGGATTTAGGAAGGGTTCAGAGGTCTGTTTCAACGCACATCAAACCATGTGAAACCGGTCTAATCGTTGGCATTTTAGACACATTAAGCATTACTTAGTATATCAATTTTTAGGTTGGTTACAATTGAGAACACACAACCTTCCTTGATGCATCAAGATAAAATTTCCCTAAGGAGAATGACTAATTAAGATTACGAAGAACCGATTCATTAAACTCCATCAATGATTGATGAATGTTTTGTTTTGATTTCAACTCAACTACCAAAGATGACTTAAAGTTATGATGGACCATAAACCACCATTTGGAGAATCTTCAAACCTCACACCCAATATAGCCAACCAATGAAAATATTTCCCTAGGTCTTTTTTGGATTCGTATACCTGAGACACACTACACATGGATAAATGACAGAGAGAATCCACAACAACATTGGCCTTTTCGGGGTGATAGAGAATACTCATGTCATAATTCTTCAACAATTCCAACAACCTTCTTTGTCGGAGATTCAACTCCTTTTGAGTAAATACATATGGAAGACTCTTGTGGTCGGTATACACATCAACATTAACACCATACAAGTAATGCCTTCATATCTTCAAGGAAAATACCACAGCCACTAAGTCATTATAATGAGTTGGATAGTTTCTCTCATGTACTTTAACTTTTCTAGAAGCATAGGCTACAACCTTCCCATGTTGCATAAAAACACACTCTAAGTCCCCTCAGGAAGCATTAGAATACATAACAAAACCTTTCGTACCCTTCGGTGAAGTCAACAACGAAGCGTAAATAATCCTATCTTTAAACATTTTGAAGCTTCTCTCGCATTCCTCCGACCACTCAAATTTCTTACTCTTTTAGGTCAAAGTAGTCAAGGAGATGCAATGGTCGCAAAACCATCCAAAACCTCCGATAGTAACCCGCTAGACCAAAAAAACTCCTATTGTTAGTTAGTGTCAATGGTCTAGGACAATTTTTCACCGCCTTGGTTTTCCTTGGATCAACCTCAACTCCTTCACTAAAGATGATATGACAAATAAATTCCACCTACCTCAACCAAAAGTCTCATTTTCTATACTTTGGAAATAATTGGTTCTCCTTAAGCACTTCTAACACCAACTTCAAATGGTTCATGTGATCACCCTCACCCTAAGTGTGTGATACTCCAATCTCAAGTCAATCTTAGAGAAGTAGCTTGTCCCTTGTAGTTGATTAAACTAGTCATCAATCTGAGGGAGAGATAGTTGTTCTTAATAGTGACTTTATTGAGTTAGAAATAATCAAAGCACATTCTAAGTCACCCATCATTCTTCTTCACAAACCGAATGGAACACCACATGGAGAAATACTAGGTATAATGAAGCATTTGTCTAGTAAATCTTTGATTTAAGACTTCGACTCTTTAGATTCGGCCAGAGTCATCCTATAAGGAGGAATTGAAATAGGATTTTTATCAAGTAACAAGTAAATACAAAAATCAATTTCCCATTCAGGAGGAATATCAGGAAGGTCATGAGGAAGTATCTCCAGAAATTCCCTCACTACGGGGACCGACTTAATGGGAGGAATTATAGAGTCTAAATCTTGGAATTTTACTATATGGTAGAAGCACTACTTAGACATCATTTTGCATGTTTTCAAACAAGATATGATATGAACTCTAGGAATAGAATTTCCCCCCTTCAACTCTAAAACAGGCTCATTTGGAAAGTTAAGCTCTATCATTCTCGTTCTATAATCTATAGAGGCAAAGAAGGCATGCAACCAATCCATACAAAAAAGGAAATCAAAATCAAGAATATCAAATTATACTACCTCAACATAAGAAACTCTATTAGGCAACATTATAGGAAAATTTCTATACCCCCATTTTTCAGGAATCAATTCACTCACAAGGGTAGACACTATAAAAGGTTCATGCAATGGGAGAAATTGCAAACTTTTTAGCTACTAAAGGAGTAACAAATGATAAGGTAATATTGAGATCAAGTAAGGCATATACATCAATAGAGAAGACTTTCGATATATATCAATCACCACATCAGGAGAAGTTTGTTGCTCAAGCCTAGAGCGGAGAGCATAAAAGCGATTCGTCTTTGGAGTCTCATTTGAACCACTTGCTTGATCTTGACAACTACACTTGTATTTACCCCTCACATTAGCTAAATAATTAACCTTTTTCCCACTTTTACCACAACAAAAACAATTATTTGTTCCCTTATGAAAATTACCATAGTGCTTATTGCCACACTTTCCACAAGTGGGCTTGTTAGTTTGTGAACTAGTACCCCTTCTATTTTAGGCTTGGGGTTAAACACCCTATCAGCCCTAGCCATAAGTAAACTAGAAGAAACTTGAATTGAAACCCTCTTCTTAAACCTAGGATTATCTTGAGTCTCAAGAATTTCTTTGGATGAACCACCATCAAAAGATCTTATCCGCTTGGCATCTCTAATCTTACTCTTAGCCCTTGAATCTTTCACTTGATGATCATGAACCATGATTTTATAAATGTTCATATCTTCATGTAGCATGGCCAAATGATACTCCTCTTGCAAATCATCTGACACCTAGTCACAAAGCATTTCATTTCATCTCTAGGGTTTGAAACCAAAGAAGGAACATATATTGACAATTGAGTGAATTTCAAAGAGTATTCAAGAACATTCATACCTCCTTGATCAAAGTTGATGAACTCCAAAACATTGGCTTCCCTCTTTTTCCTAGAAAAGAACCTATAAAGAATAGCCTTCTTGAGAACTTCCCAAATCACCGGTCCACCCCTTAACAACATATTATCCTCCATTGGACATACCAAGTTTTTTCCAAATCCTTGAGTTTATAAGTGGATAAATCGGCCTTCTTACTAGTAGATAACCCCACAACATAGAGTATCTTATAGATTTCATCAATGAACTTTTGGGGTTATTCTTCAAACTTGGATCCGTAAAAAGTACAAGGATTCATCCTAGTGAAGTTCCTTAGACAGGAGGCCATGGTAGGTACTTGTTGATAAACTTGGGGTACAACCTACAGATACACTTGGGCCGTCATGGATTGGGCTTGAGTAGTGAAGGGTCGTGCTTGGGTAGTAATGGATTGGGCCATTTGGAAAAGATCAACCGTTACATCCTCGTCCGTCAATGAAGGAGGATTTATCAAGGCTTGTCCATCATTTAAATCTTTCTCAAGAGGAGGAACTTGATTACTAGGGAGAGGAACTCCCGCATTGGTAATCTATTCTTCAAGTCTTTGTGCCTCATTCGTTTGAGTATTCATTGCCTATAATCCCAATAAGAGGATTAGATGCTAAAAGCACATAGAGATAACACTCTAAAGGAACGATATTGGACTTCCAAAAAAGTGAGGGGTTCCTACGCATCTCATAGATTCCTATTCATAAGTGTGAAACTCTTCACAATTATGAATACAAACCTACATAGACGTGTTGAGAGAGACATCGACTCAATGACATTTAACCTCATAGTTGTTAGGATAAAATTCACGCACACACACTAGATGAATGAAGAACACAAGAACTTTCAAGAGAAAGAGATGAGAGATCTAGAGAGAGAAAGAAAAAATCCAATATTTCGTGGTAAGACCCCGCGAGTAAACTTCCACGGCGGTGATGTATATCTATATTAAAAACAGAGTATTTTGGTTAAGAGAATAAAAGGAAATAAATAGAGCGAAATAGGAAAAGCCTAAAATAGAGAATAAACAGGAAAGCCTAAATAGATAATAATAGGAAAACTAAAATTAATCAGGGCTACACTACCCTAAAATTCTACCACTTTGAGAATGGACTCAGTCATCCAAAAAACATTATCAAAAAAAATCTCGTCATCATCAAGATCTTGACACACCGCAACCATCTGTAGCAACAACTACAGAAAGACCAACGAGGTTTAATAACCTAAGTTCACAACATCAACACATTCATCAACATGTCTGCCGGGTTCTTTGCACCCTCTATCTTCTCCAAGAAAACATATTACTATCCTCCACTGCCTGCGAGTGAACTGATATAGACTTTGATGTTCTTTGTCTCGAAATGATAGACTGGCTTTTTCACCAACTGTATGACACTCTGGCTGTCTGAGTAAAGAATCTTCCGCTCGTGCTTCTTGCCCAATTCCTCAAGATAAATCTTCCAGCCAACATTCTCTTCCCAGCTTTCATCTATTGCCACATAGTCAGCTTCAGTAGATGAAAGAGAGAAAACACCACGTCTGAGCTGGAGCATCCAACTCACTGATGTTCCCTTTGGTGTAATGTACCGATGTACTCTTGCTCGATTCAACATCACCACAAGATCAGGCATCCACAAAACACTGGAGAGTAACCTTGACTTTGCAAAACAAAGTGAAGTACTGGATGTACCTCTCAGATATCTCAGAAGCCCACTTCACAGCTTACCCAATGCTCTTTTCCCAGGGATTCTCCAGGACCTGCTAATCCTCCCACTGCATGTGCTATATCAGGCTAGTGCCAGACCATAGCATACATCAAACTGTCAACTGCTGACGCATACTGGAACACAGTGACAGTGATCACGGTCCGCGGCAGTCTTGGGGACTGCTCCTTTGACAATTTTGAAGGATTAGCCAATAGAGTAGTCTGGTTTAGATCATAAACCTGAATTCTGACTAGCACTTCTCAATGTACAACTCCTGAGATAGATTTAAAGTCACAGCAGATCTATCCCGAGAAATCTTCAACCCAAAATCTGCTTTGATGGACCCAAAATCTTCATCTCAAACGCTGCAGACAACCTGCTTCAGATTGTTAATCTCCTCATACAGATCCGGCAATCAACATTCATCCACATACAAGGTAGAAAGACATATGTATCAGTATATTTCTTGAAGTAACCAAACAAGGATCCTTTTTAAGCTTTGGCAGAATCCGCTCTGCTCATGAAGGAGTCCAAACTTCTTGTACCACTGCCTTGGTGCTTGCTTAGTACATACAAGCTCCTGGTGATTCTTGCACACCATGTGTTACTTGCCTGGACCACAAATCTTCTGGTGCTTCCTATAGATCTCTTTGTCCAGCTGTCATGTAAAAACATGTTTTTAAATACATCTTGCTCTAGATGCCAAATTTTCCGATGAACAATACTCACAGAATTCGCATAGAGGTTAAACTGCACAAACATGAGAAGATGTCAGCATATCATACCTTTCCCTTTGTAATATCCTTTAACCACTAAAGCAGCCTTGACCTATTTTTCCATTTGGTTCAGTCTTGATTCTGAACACCCACTGGGTCAGACAAGCTCTCTCCCTGCAGATACTCAGTCCAACACCACTGTGTCATTCTTCTCAAGTGAAACTATCTCATCACCATGGCTTGCTACAACTTGATCGAATCCTCCACCCATGTAGGGCCTCATAAAAGACCTTGTTCCCCTTATCAATCATACTAGAAGTGTAATGAAGGTGAATACCTTATGTGTGCCCTGATGGATCTGGATGATCTAATTAACACCTGCTCAGGCTGTAACTTTGCTCCACTTCAGATTCACCGACCACGCTCTATGCCCTTAATCCTGCCGTGTTAGTAGGAGTTGGTTGAGAGCTGCTTCGATATATAGGGGTTACTCTAGCCAACTCAATATCAACTCCCACTTCTTGTAAATCTCTAGAACTTCTGCTCTTTGTCCTTGTACAGGACAAAACTCATCAAATGTACGTCAAATATATCAGGATCTTTCGGTTTCTTATTATCCCAAAACCTGTAACAAACAAATCAGAACCATGTCTAGAAGTAAAATTACAGCTTGGCATCAAGCTTGTCTCTTTTTCTGGATCAACAGGAACATAAGTAGTGCAACCAAAAGTCCCAAGGGTGAGGCTGAGTTCTTTCATGTCCAACACCTCCTCTTGAATCTGAACCCTAAAGGAACTGATGCGTCCATGTTGATCAAAGTATGCAGTTTGGCTCACAGCATCAACCAAAGTGTTTGGGAAGCAAGGTGTAACCTCATACTCTTGCACGTCATTCAATGTTTGTTCATCCTCTCGCAATCATTCTGCCTGCTGACCAGGAATTGTTCTACAATCTTGATTCCCCAGCTGCACGAATGCTTAAACTTTACTTTGTTATACGCTCTCCATTGTCAGAACCTTAGGCATTGACTTTCAAACGGTCTGATTCTTCAAACTTCAGCGTTCCACTAGTGAAAGTTTCAAACACCATTTGAACTTATGCTTCAAGAAGTAAACCCATACCTTCCTGCTGACATCATCAATGAAGGTAACATAGAATCTGGATCCTCCACGGGATGATCCTGGAGATGGTCCCAAAACATTTGTATGGATCATTTCGAACCGCACTTTTTTGGCTCTTAGGGAGTGTTTATGAATCTTACTCTTTCTGTTGCCATAACACAGCTCTCGAAAGAAACATATCACAGACTTAAGACCCCTCTAATTCTCCTTTTGCAACCATCTCTTAATTCTTTATATCAGTGTCCAAGTATGTTGTGCCACAGACATGAACAGGACAGGCACCTTCAGCAACAGAGCATGTTTATCACCGTAGTGGTGTACAAGGTTCCAGATTTGGTGCCACGAGCTAATACAGTAGAACCTTCACGATCGTCCAAAAACCTTTCCCAAACTCTTCTGAAATCCGTGCATCCAACTGGACCAACAAGGATTAGATTTTTCTTGATCCCAGGAATAGATCTAAAATCCTCCAATGTCAATTGGTTCCCGAAGTGGCTTTATGCAAACATCCCCCTTTCCTTCAATTTCTAGCTTTATTGTCAAACAAGATATAATTCCAAACATTTCCAGATTTGAAATTTTGGAAACAACTCCTTGCTTGGACGAATGGAAAGATTTTTTTGCCCACCAACCCCCCCCCAAAATCAAAATCCTTATGCAACGGCTGTTCACATAAGAATTAAAAGAGCATGCCCCAATGTCTTTGCTGAATTTACAGAATATGTAATCTCCAAATCTGATTCTGTTTCTTCCTTGCTTTGATACAGTTCTTCTGAAGTTGCCCTTTTTCCTACACAGTTCAAACAAGTCAGTTTATATGTTCAGGGACTTTTCCTTCGATTCTTTGATTTGATTGACATGTTGATTTTGGGCATTTCGCTTACTTCTCCCCTTGATCAACGCTGAGAGCACTGCCATGAATCTCTACTTCTCGTTTGCGAATCTCGCTAAGAACAACATCAGATCATCAAACTTTAGTTTCTCAAGATCCCCGTGAACTGCTATGCAGAAACAACAGATCCTAAGTTCGGGCAGAGACTAATCCAAAATCAACGCCTAATTTCATCTTCAAAATTAAGATCCACAAAATTGAATTGACTCACATCAAATTGAACTCGTTTATATGATCAGAAATTGGATCTTCTACGACATCTTCAAATTGAAACAATATGGCATCAAATAATAACTTGTTATAGACGATGGTTTTCATAAATGTTTTGACAGTGCCTTTACCAGACCGGATGTAGTTTTTCCTTCACGATGTTGAACACCACGTTTATTGGACAAAGTCACGGATCAACATAGATCCCTGGCGATCCTTGAGTTTCCACTTCTCCTCCATTCCGGTCAACGGTTCGTGAAGATCTTTCTGGTACAGATAATCTTCGATCTTCATCTTCAAGAAATTTAAATCGGATCCATCAAACTTCTCGATTCCAAGCTTCGAACAATCCATCTTCTGTGATCGTGTTGAATCTCCTTAGTTGTGATACCAGTTGTTAGGATCGAATTCACGCACACACACTAGATGAATTAAGAATACAAGAACTTTCAAGAGAAAGAGATGAGAGATCTAGAGAGAGAAAGAGAAAAACCCAATATTTCGTGGTAACACCCCGTGAGTAAACTTCTACGGCGGTGAGGTATATTTATATTAATAAATCAGAGTATTTTTGGTTACAGATAATAAATAGGAAAACCTAAAATAGAGAATAAATAGGAAAGCTTAAAATAGAGAATAAATAGGAAAGCCTAAAATAGAGAATAAATAGGAAAACCTAAAATTAAATAGGCTCCACTACCTAACAATAATCTGATACAAAGTTTTTCACATCCGGGAATACCTCCTAGACATAACTGGCGTCATCTTCCTAATTGAGGACTAAGACTAGCCTGTTAGCTTACATCATTACATTTAAAGGTCAAATTTAGCAGAAATATAAAAATTTTAATTGTTTCTACAAGGAGGTTTATATAGACCTCTACATACACATAGTATCTATATATCGAGTATATGTAGACCCTTTGTCTACGAAGATTACTTAGTCTTCTACTATGATTGCACATAAGTATATTAAAGATAACATAGTTTCAAAATAGTCGTCTCATCTCATAATAATGTAATAAGAATATATCGAATTATGACTAGCCCATACATCAATATAATAAGACCACATATGGGCAATACATGTTGAGTATCCAAATGAAAGGAAAGAAACATAGAATAGTCTTATTTCTAGAACAACTTCATAGCTTGATATTGACATTGCCCTTGGAAAGTCAGGACCTACCTAACTTGGATGATTAAGTATTCCAAGTCTTCTTCAAAGTCGTCTCTAAAATCCCTTAAACAACTGGAATCTGAAATGTTTGGCAAAAGGAAGAAATAGGGTAGTACACCACTTGTACTAAGTATGAGACCATATCAACACATATCATGAACACATGTTAAAAAGGACATTCCATTAAGTATGCAATTTTCTTGAAAACCGTTATGCACATTTAAATGGAATATACCAAATCACTTAGGCATATTCATTAAATCATAGGCATGTACATTACAAGACCAAAAACTTCAAACTAGTCAAGTCAACATGCATATCATGTAATTGAATACATATTCAAGTAACTCTATCATAAGATCATCAATAACAACAAACATGAATAAGAGTACATTTCATCATAACCAATCAAGTAACTCAAAAAGAATCATGACCAACATCCCACTTTACATATAAGAACATTTAGAGTACATAACATCGTACTTTAACAATATAGACCAACACATATTCATAAGTTACGTAAATCAACATATAATATAAACAATGTGAAAGTTCACCATATCCATGTCATGTAGAATTATAAGCATATTCATTTATAAGAACAACCTCCTAAGACTTCCCTCAATGCATACTAGTGCAATGTTTAGGTAGAGTTCATTCCTTTAATTCATTTTACATTTTGGGAACATCATGCCCTAACTGACATAGACGACATGACGTAATGTATAATTCGGTGTCATGGAACCCTACACCAAAAGAATGCGTACTACTTGCCAAGGTAGTACAAAAAAATGAACATAACATCTACGTGGATCCACTAGATAGTATTCCTATGGGGCCAAAATATTTCAAAGTTGGTCATATACTTAGGACCCTGTTTATGCCACATGAATTATAGTCTCCAATATCAACAGTGCATTAGTAATCCTACCTTCCCTATGTGGGAAGGGACACTCCTCACTGTAGTTCACTCGGTGCTATGCTAGAGTCCCTTTTGAAATGTCATTAATGTCTTTATTAATCATCATAGCTTATGTAGGTAATAGGGTTTAACCTTTGTATAATAATCATCATCATAGATAAATAAAAATTGTATGAGTATAATCCTTTAATTACAATTCATATAAGTGAGTTTAGCACATTAACATTTTCATATCATGATAAGGCTTATTGATAAATCATTCACCATCCTTATAACATGTACATCTTAGCCAAAAACTCAAAAACCATAGTCCAGATATTTTAATTCAACATCATATTATCCTATCAATCCTAATACAAGCCATACTCCAATACAACATCACGATTTAATCAAAATTAACCACAATATGAAGTAAAGGATAGGGCTCACAAAACTTACCAAGTCTCCTCATATTCATCATCAAGGTATTACCATCAACCAATAATTCAAACCAATTAGGTATAACATCATCATAATGTAATTACCAACGCGATAACAAGGCTAAAAGAATCACTATATCACAATTCAATACTAGTACTTAGCTTAAGAAAAGATACTCAGGTCAATTCACAACATACTTCATTACCTAGATCAGTTCTCAAGAACTAGCATGAAAGGACTCTAAATCACCCTAATTCATTCATGATTAGAATAGAAACATCATCTAGTAGTAATTAAACCAATAATAAATCTCAGTTAGACCAATTTACCACAATTCATATCATGATCATCATAGAGGGTTAAGTGGTAAAGGTCTTCTTCTACAATCTAGACAAACCATCAAGATATATCATAATTAAGTTACAATAAATGTTAGTGTATTCATAATATACAAAATATATCATAAACAATTCAATTCACAACATCAAATTCGTAATGGATGAAAACCCACATGAAAATCCAACTTTTGAAATCAATTTAATGGAACCCTTTAGAAAATAGGTCTCAAAGGTGAAAAAGATCTCATTGCTTGCAAATTATTTTGATGGTGAAACTTGAACCTTTTCATACCTTAATGCCTTCCCTAGCTTGGTATTGAATGGTGTTCTTAATTAGAGAGAGAAAGAAGAAAGAAGGAAGAGAGTTTTGTTTGGTAAGTTACGAGATCTTAGAGTAGTTTAGTGGGGTTTGGTTCTTTATATGGGTTGTTAATTAACTAATAAGTATTCCCTCCAACCCTAAATAACTATGTAAACCCTTAATTAATTAATTGTAACTTACTTAAAATGTATAAAAAATCTCAGCCCTCACATATGAGACCTCGATAACGACCATTCTGAGTAGACGACTTGCCCCCCCCCCCCTTCATGTTGCACATCCGTAGGTAAGTTCAAAGACTGGTCCAAATGCACCATTAGCGAAAATGTCTAAGTATTGGTCAATGGATGGCATTGACTCCCCGTTGATCAACACACGCCTCGTCGATTCACTTCTCGGGTGCACATTGCCTAGGCAGTCCTTGACCCCGATTTGTCGTTAGGGGGTTGTACCCCGACTTTTCAACCATGAATAAACATCCTTAATACAATTTTCATCATTTTCCGACTTCTAAAAGATAGAAAAATAGGCTAAGGCAAGGTAGTACCTCCTTGAACTAGTTTCTGAACATCAAGGATGTTTTTGTTTCTAGACTTCCTAAATGACTTATATTCATCAAAATGGACCTTATAAAAGGTCTAAACCTTATGACACTTATGTTATTCTCTAGAACATTTCTTGGATTTTTGAAGTGTTACAATATAAGCTTTTTCATATTCTAAATCCCTTTTCATATGATCGGCATAAGAATTTCGCCGACTATAGGTTTTTTGCAAATGGTTCCTTAATATGTGAACTTTCTCTAAAGTTAGATTAATTAAATTAGGACCAGGAAGTGAAAACTTGCAAACCTCAAACCATACAATAGAAGATTTACACCTTCTACCATAAAAAACTTCAATAAGAACAATAGATATTGAGGAATGACAACTATTGTTATAAAAGTACTCAACCAAATTCAAGTGTTCATGCAACTACCGTTGATGTCAATGATGCAAGCCCTAACATTATCTTCAAGAGTTTGAATAGTACGCTCTTCTTGACCATCCGTTTGAGGATGAAAAGCGGTGCTCAACTTCACTTGAGTACCTAAATTTTTGTAAAATGAAATCTAAAACCTTGATATGAACTTTGTGCCCCTATTTGACATGATGGATAATGGAATACCATGAATACGCACGATGACATCTATATATATCCTTGCATAATATTCGACCGAGTAAGTTGTCTTAAAGGGAATAAGATAGGGAGACTTGGTCAATAATCCACCACCACCCATATAGAGTCATTTTGCCTCTGAGTCCAAGGCAAACCCACTATAAAGTCCATATTAATGTCTTCCCACTTAAAAGAGGGAATTTGAATATCTTGTAGTAAGCGACCCGACTTTTGGTGGTCAGTTTTCACTTGTTGGTAATTCGGATACTTTGCTAAAAATTCCGCTATGTTCTTTCTTAATCCATCCCATTAAAAAACTTTTATAAGATCATGGAATATCGTCATAGAACCCATATTAATAGAGTAATGGGCTCCATGAGCTTCCTCAAGGATCCAATTTCTCAAATCCTCCCCATTGGGCACACACTATCATTTTTGGTACCTAAGAACATTATCCCCCCTAGTTTAATTACTTATTAATCTTACCAAGGACCGATTCCTTCAAATCCATCAATAATGGATGAAGGTGTTTCTTTGACTTCACCTCAACCACCAAAGATGATTTAGAGTTGTGATGCTCCACAATACCACCATTTGGAAAATCTTCCAATCTAATACTCAAACGAGCCAACCTATGCACATCTTTCACTAAGTTTCATCTAGGCTTCTTCGAAGTGATACCAACTTCCCATGGAAAAATTACTTAGTGCGTCAGCAACCACATTAGCTTTACCGGGGTGATAGAGCACACTCATGTCTTAATCTTTCAACTACTGTAACCACCTGCGTTGTTGGAGATTTAAATCCTTTTGGGTAAACACATATTCGAGACTCTTATTGTTGGTATACACATCAACATGAACCCCATACATGTAATGCCTCCATATTTTCAATGAAAAAAAAAACTGCTGCTAACTCAAGATCATAAGTCAAGCAATTCGTCTCACTGATCTTGAGTTGCGTAGAAACATAGGATATACTATTCCATGTTTAATAAGAACACACCTAGAGTCCACTAGAGATGCATCAAAATATAACAAGAAGACCTTAGTAAGATCTGGTAATGTCAACACCAGAGTACAAGTAATCCTATCGTTTAACATTTCGAAGCTTCTCATATTCTTTCGACCACTCAAATTTCACACTCTTTTGAGTCAAGATTGTCAAAGGGGAAGAAATGTATCCAAACCCATGACAAACCTTCTAAAATAACCCGGTAGGCCTAAGAAACTCATAATATCCATAGGATCCAATGGTATAGGCCTATTTTTAACTTCTTCAATCTTCGTTGGATCAATTTCTACACCCTCACTAGATATGATATGACAATGAAACACTACTGATCTAAACCAAAACATACATTTTCTATACTTGACAAATAGTTGATGCTCCTTAAGCACATTCTAAACAACTCTCAAATTCCCCATATAATATTCCTCACTCTTTTAATACAACAATATGGGATTTGTCCCCACGAGGCGCAACTACTTTGTAGATATCGTAAAAGTCATATTTTGGGTGTTTTAACTTCAGAAATAAACCCATTTAAGTGAGGGTTTTTTTTGGTTAATTTAATGAGTGACTATATAATATATTATTCTCAGTGTTAGGTCCATTATAACAGAAAAATCAAGTCCCACATGTTGAAATCAAAATTCTTTATCTCTCTCCCAAATTCTCTCTTCCTCATATACTCCATTGATGACCAATAGAGATCCAAGAAGAAGATTAAGCCTTCAAGTTTTTCAACCCAATTTAGTGGATATATCATCAATAAGGTATGGTTTCTTTCACTTTTAGGATTTCTTTCCCCAAGAGGTCTTTCAGAAGATGATTTATATATCCCCCCAAAAAAGGTTTTTCTACTCACATGGGTCTTCTTCCTAAAACGAAATTCTGAGTTAATTGTGATGAATGATGATGAATTAATGTTGCCTGACTATGAATAAATTATGAATTGATGAATTCCTATGGCTTTTCCCATGACCCATATCTTTCGCCAAAATCCCTAATTTCTTGGATTGATTGAGGTGAATTGTTGAGAATGATGGACATGTTCCTTGTTTATTTTTATTCTAATTATGTTAATACTCCCTATTTCATATGTTGGTTGTAAGTCTTGGATATTGAATTATGAAGTCACATGAAGGGCAATGAGGTGTGATTTTCATTCTCCTTTGATCTCAATTATGCAAGGTGAAATCTACTTATGTGATAATGATGCTATAGCTAATTGTGTTGTTGTGATGTTTGTGACAACAATCCCATATCCCTAACCCTATATCTTTTAATTGGCTATTAAGTATGTAATTATGTTATTATGTCATCATTATATTATTGAATGTACTTTCTCATGATAATGATGTTGTGTCTAAAGTAAAAGGTTATTTTTCACTTGTGATCACCTATAAGCTATTATAATAAGATGTTTATTTAAAGGTATAAAAGAGACAAATGTGAACTTGTATGATGTTATATTATGATTAATAAAGGGAATAGTTGCTTAGCACCGAAAGGGCATGTAAATGAGATGGAGGTCTTAGGTTAATAAGTCTGATGTCTAACATAAATTTCCTCATGTTAGTATGTCCGGATTCCCTAGATATGTGTGGTATCATGATGTGGAAACCCTGACATTAGTAAGTTAAGGTTTCTAGCAAGAATCTCCTTGACCTTTAACTATGTGCGCACGTAGGACTTTAGCTTTGTGGATCCACCTAGATAGCTATGTACGAATGGTTACACCTTAGACAAGTGTTAACCCTCTCTTTTCGGATTGGGAGTAGAACACAGGATTACATGGAGCTAACATGGTCTAATTTCGGTTATTGCACTACCTTTTTAATGTAAAAGTAAATTTATAAGTTAAGTATGTGAACTCTTAGTAGGGTTGTCTAGAAGGCTTCTACATAGGGTAAGGGATTGTATGAGACTTCTCTTACTCATTGCACATTTGGGATCCTAAGGGATGATTCGGGATCCTAAGGGATGATTCTAAATAGTGTTCTTTTATGATTATGATTATGATTATGGTTATGATTATTATGCTATGATGAATCATTTATATATAGTCATGTTATGAGAATATGTTGTATGTATGAAGTGGGTTGCTTAATGTGATACTTAGCCTTTGATGGGATTATGAGGTTCTATCTTTTAGCATTGCACAAGTATTTTGCTTGGGTGATCTATGTGTTGGGTTACTATTATGTTGCATTGACTATTATGCTTTTGATATATGCATGTTGAGTTAGATTGATAAAAAGCATGATTTTTACTAAATTGTCCTTATTTCATGCATTGATGATTTTGTGCATAGGATTCATACTTAGTACATGTGGTTTGTACTAACCCATATTTTAGTTTTTGTCCCTAACATTTTACCTTCGGGACATTGAGAAGATTCGTGGTCATTGAAGATGAAGACTTAGCTCTTTCCTTAGTCGATTGGTGAGTCTTGTGAGAAGAGTCATCAAGCCTTATTGGTTTTGTCTATGTTTTGAGATAATTATTCCATATCATGTTGAGACTTTCATTGTAGCCTAAATGGCATATTGTAATAAACTAAGGGCTATGTAAAAACCATTGTGATTGTTTCTTTATATAGTTTAATGTGAGATAAAGTATTTTACTAAAATCCTATATGTTGTATGTTACTTATGCTAGAAGTCTATGTATGCTTACTATTTTTATGTCTACGTAAACCTCCTTTCTATATAAATAAAAGTTTTTAATTTTCCCATATTTTCTTTACTATGATGTTCTATGACTAATGTTTAGGGCTTGTCTTAGTCCTCATAGAGGACGCCGACACCGGTAACGACTAGGGTGTTCTTTGGGTCGTTACATAATTTGTATCAAAGCATTAGGTTAAAATAAATTATATGATTAATGTCTTACTAAGCCACATCTATGTAGGGTCTTCTTAATAATTGTGAAGCACGCCACAATTATGAATGAGAGACTATGTAATACTGAAGAACTCTTACTCTCTTGTTATCTATATCTATTTAGTACTTTCTTCTAACCCTTTTATTGTGCTTATAGGCAATGCATACAAGAAGGAACAATGCTCGAAGGTCGGAGAGGAGAATTTGAGTATGGAGGTTCCCCCTCAAGCTCCTCAAAACCCTCAAGTTCCTTATTGAAAAAGAGGTACCCATTCATATCTTGACTCAAGTGTTGGATAGTCAAGTTTCTACAGATTCAAGGGTGCATGTGAATCCAATTCAAACACCACCACTTCAAGGATTAGGGATTTCACAAGGATGAATTGCCCTACTTTTTTTGGTTCTAAGGTGGAGGAGGAACCACTAGGGTTCATTGATGAAGCTTTCAAAGTTATTGATTCTATGGGTGTTTCTTCTTCAGAAAAGGCAGAAGTAGCCACCTACCAACTCAAAGACGTAGCTCAAGTTTGGTTTGAGGAGTGGAAGGATGTGAAGCCGGATATAAAAGGTTGTATTACTTGGGGAGCTTTTAAAACGTCTTTCCATGATAGGTTCTTTCCTTTGGAACTAAGGGAGAGGAAAATGCAACAATTCATCACCCTTCGTTAAGAGGGTATGAGTGAGAAGGAGTATAGCCTTAAGTTCACTCAACTATCTAAGTATGCTCCTACTATGGTTGCAGATTCTAGAGCTAAGATGAACAAATTTGGTATGGGTATATCCGATCTTTTAGTTAATGAGTGTAAGTCGGCTATGTTGATTCCTATCATGGAAATATCTCATCTCATGGTTCATGCTTGGAACAATGCTTAAGAAAGTTCGTAAGGAGTTGAAGAAGGTAAGAATGGAAGATTGGAATTTTTCCAAGGCTAAGTTTGAGATACAAGACAAACCAAGTTTCAAAAGGAGGTTTTACAACCAAGGAAATTCTAATGCTCCAAGGGTAAAAAAGATTAAGGTGCCTACTCCCAATCCCCAAGAGGGGAAAGGTGGAAGATCACATGTTTAGAAGCCGCTTTTGTGGAAAATGTGATCAAAGACATAATGTATGTGCGTAGTTGGCACGGGTAATTGCTATGGTTATGGCAAGAGTGGTCACATTAATAAAGATTTCCCTATGATGATGTCTCAAGGAAGGGAAATTCTCTATCTTAATCAAGTGCCCCAAATCTGGATACTCATAAAAAGAACTGGTTCTATGTTCTCCAATCCTGAAGTGATCAAGAGAGCTCACCACATATGGTCACCGCTGTGTTAAAATTATTTTACTTTTATTAATATGCTTTGTTGGATCCGGGAGAGACATTGTCATTTGCGACCCCTATTGTAGCCATGAAGTTTGATATACTACCCGACATATTAAACAAACCCTTTTTGGTTTCTACCCTAGTGGATGCTTCTGTGGTGGTTGATAAATAGTCCTATTTTCTTGACCAATAGAGTTACATTAGTTACTTGATAGAACATGACATGCTAGATTTTGAGGTTATTTTGGGTATGGATTGGTTGCATGATTGCTTTACCTCTATTGATTGTAGAACAAGGAATGTGAAATTTAAATTCACAAATGAGCCCATTTTTGAGTGGAAGGGAGGAAACTCAAATCCTAATGATAAGATCATATCATGTGTAAAACTTTGCAAATTGATTGTAAAGGGTTGTCTTTGCCACATTGTAAGAGTTAGGGATCTTGTATCTGAGGTCCCCTAAATAGAATCAGTACCCACAGTGAGGGAATTTTTAAAGGTTTTTCCCGAGGATTGTTCCCACAAAAATCCTCCCAAATGGGAGATTGACTTAGGCATAGACTTGTTGCCGGATACAAAATCTATTGCAATACCTCCTTATCAGATGGCCCCGACCTAATTAAAGGAGCAAAAAGTTCAACTCAAAGGTTTGTTAGATAAGTGATTTATTGAACCGAGCATATCTCCTGGGGGTACTGCAATATTATTTGTAAAGAAGAAGTATGGGTCGCTTAGAATGTGTATCGACTATCGTCAATTAAAAAAAGTCACTATACAGAATAAGTACACGTTCCCTTAGATTGATGACTTGTTTGATCAACTCTAAGGAGTGAGCTATTTTCAAAGATTGACTTAAGGTCTGGTTATTACCATCTTAGAGTAAGAATGGTTGATATTTAGAAAATGGCATTCTGAACAAGATTCTGTCATTTTGATATCATAGTGATATCATTTGGTCTAACTAATGCCTTGGTGACTTTCATGGACCTCATGAATTGAGTTTTTAAAATGTATCTTTATTTGTTTGTAATTTTATTTATAGATGATATTTTTATATACTTAAGGAGTGAGTATGATCATATGGACTATTTGAGAATAGTTTTGCAAGTTCTCAAAGATAACCAACTTTTTGATAAATTTAGTAAATGTGACTTTTGGTTGAGATCGGTAGCTTTCCTTGGTAACATTGTCTCTAGTGAAGGGGCCGAAGTAGATCCTAGAAAAATGGAAGTTTTCAAAAGTTGTCCTATACATTTGAGTCATACCGACATAAAGAGTTTTCTAGGGTTGGCCGGTTACTAAGGAGGTTTGTTGAGGGATATTCCTCTATTGCATCTAAAGTAACGTCCTTCACCCAAATTAAGTCCAAGATTGAATGGTCGACATCTTGTCAGGACAGATTCCAATTATTGAATGATATACTCACCTTCGCTCCGGTATTGATTTTACCGGAGGGTACCGAAGGGTTTGTTGATTATTATGATGCCTCCAGAGTGGGTCTAGGATGTGCGATTATGCAACATGGAAAAGTCATAGCGTAATTCTATAGACAACTCAACTCACATTAGAAAAATTATCCAACACATGACCTTGATCTTGCAGCCGTGGTATTTGATCTAATTATTTGGAGATACTATCTATATGGGGTGCATATTGACGTGTTCAAGGATCATAAGAGTCTAGAATATGTATTCATCCAAATAGACTTCATTTACTCCAAATAAAATGGTTAATGATTCTAAAAGACTATGATATGAGTGTCCTTTACCATCCCGAGAAAGTTAATGTAGTGACGGATGTTCAAAGTCGAGTGTGTATGGGTAGTTTGGCTCACGTGGTTGATGAGAAGAATTAATTAGTGAAGGATGTTCTTCTTTTGGCATGGTTGGGTGTCCAATAAGGGAAATATTTAAAGGGTGGTTTTATAGTTTGTCACAACTCCAATTTATCTTTAGTGGTTGATGTGAAATCAAAGCATTATCTTCATCCCTTAATGATGGAATTGAAGGAGTCTGTCCTTAGAAAGAATAAAGAATCATTCTGCCAAGGGGAGGATGGTTACATAGTTACCAATGAAGGTTATTTGTTCCAGATGTTAATGATTTAAGGGAGAATTTCATGCAACAGGATCATGGCGCCCGATATTCCATCAACCCGGGGGCTACCAAGATGTTTCATGATATGCGCAACATTTAAGTAACATCCCGAAAACGAAATAGGTGAACTTGAGCCTACCATGTTGTTCTTGATTTTCTAAGTTCCTAATTAGGTCTATTATATGGTATTGAGGCAGTGTCTAAAATTTTAGGTGTATTGGTAGTCAATCGTCAAGTGATGACTAAAAAGTTTTACTATTGGGTCACCTATATTCCTCATATGTAGTTCTATGTGTTTATGTGTAATTAATGAAGTTTAAAGGTATTTAAATGCGTTATTATAGCATATATAAGAAGTGAGTTGAGTTTTGTGGATTTTTGAGATCAAACGTTCAAGAACGTCCATGACGTTCGAAAGATGTGCCTTGTATGACCTTGTATGTTTAGGCATATTTTTTCTAGTTTTACGTGTTCATTATGGATGAAATTCATTTGACAGGTGATAAGCTCTTATACTATCATTTTTTTGGAAACGTAGGGGAAAACATCCCCAAGGACCATCCAGAGGTCCTTGAGGAAGGACCCAAAAAGTGGTGCCAAGACAGTTCAAGGCAGCACCAAACGGCGGAGGCAATGGACGGATGGTGGGACAATCGATGCCCCGTCGATGGGTGTCGTTTGTGAATACTTTGTATTGGGAGAAAATAGACCCATGGTGAGTCACTGAACTCAACAACGGAAGGACAGGACAGTCCATTTGTGTACAAACGGTCTGTCGACTGCCCAACAGTCGATGGATCGGTGCTGCACGTAGCTTCATTTTATGTTGAGGGGTGAAGTTGTAATTTCACCACAAATCCACATATAATGTGTGGAGGTTCCTAATGGGTCTTTTGGGTATTTTGAGAGAGTATATAAGTGTTTATCACTTAGAATATTTCATTCTTCCAAATCAAAACCCCCAATCCCTTAGAATTCTCTCTAGAACTCCAAACTCAAGGAAGGGATTGGAGTGATTTAAGTGGAGATTATTCATCCATTTAAAGAATTATATTCATGAAGTTACAGATTTTTATCCTTGAAAATATCTTCATCAAGGTGCCCCATTTCTCAAGATGTTTTCTACAGTTTTCAAATTTAATTTATCCAATTTCATGATTCTACCATGGGTTCTTGCATTAATGATTTGTAAATATTGTATAATGCATTAATTGACATTTTATTGATTATTTTAACCTATTTACCCATGAACCCATGAATTCAATGAACCCTAGTTTATCACTAAGTTATGGGTTATATTGACCTATTGTATATGAATTAATGCGTAGATTTCTATGAATGTAATAATGGTATTCAATTGATATGTAGGTAATTCTAGATTGTTGAATTTAAACTAAATTTACCTAGTCTCATTGATAATTATAATTTTTATGTTGAATGTAATGTTCATGGCCATTGGTAATGGCCTTATGATATTGAATTGGATGATTTAGCATCGAACTAAGGTGTTGAGGATGAAGTGGTGGTACTATACCCTATTCACCTTATTTTGATGTTGTTTATACTTCAATTCTATTGTGATTTGTATGATCCACTTATGGTTGCGGTGTTATCTGTTTACTTGAAATTTTGTGTGGCCTTGTAGGAGTTAGTTTATGCAAAATGATGATCATGCCCTTGTCCGAACTACTTGAATTAATGTGGCTAATTGTGTATCTTATTATGTGAAGTATGATGATATCTATCTACATGTTAAGAAATTTGAAAGTATATGTGTTTTATTGATGTTTTGTAGGTGATTATGTTAGACTATGACTTTGACCTTGTGTGTATAACCTTAGGCTTGACTCTTGGTTATTCGTACTTGACTACATAAGTGTATCTTGGACATATTCATCATGTTATTATAGTGTATAGTATGACTTGCTGATTATATGGTTATAGTTATGTGTTTCTATAATTACATGTATTATGACATAAATATAAGTATGTGGTGTCTTGTTTTTATTGACTTGTGTCCCTTACTTGATGTGATTATTATTATGGATATATGATTTGTTGACTTAGGATGTTAAATATCTTAGACATTAATGTATGAATGACATATGACCTTAAACGAAGTTAAGAGGATCTTTTATGTGGAACTTGAACCTAGTGGTAAGGTTATGAATGTTGAAGTCGTAAGCCATAATGGTATGCTTCAATAAAATGGAATGATGGAATTAAGGTTAATTGGTTGAACAACATCATATCAATCCATATAAAATTCATCATGACCTTCTTGTCGCCATTGGAAGGTAGCCTTAAGACGATCTCTTTTGTAGGATAAATGTGATTATGGTATGAAATTTTTATGGAACCTTTTTATATGAACCTTCTGTCTAAATTACTCTATGAGAAAGTAGGCTAGAACCTAGTGAGTATGGTAAGGGAAGTAATTCTAGTTAAGAATGAGACTAGATTAAGAATCATTCCCTTCATATTTATTAAACATGTGCCTACATGGGATGTGTCCAAGTTCTACCATGGACAAGTAGAACATCCTTATCGGATTAGGTTAGAACTACGGATTCCATGTCTAGCTATCATGGTTTATGTCGGTTATTGCCTATTCTAATCAAATGGGATACTTACTAGCATTAGAAAAGTTATATGAAGTTTAGGTGGTTGTATAGGACGCTATCTAGACATTGCACAATATGATTTTAAGGTGTTAGTTAGAGTCCCTTTTGCTTGCCCAAGGCTATTACTTGAATATCCTTTATGTTGAATTTCTCCTAAATGAACTAATGAATGTTATGACTTAAGTTAAGTAAGAACGTATGCTAATGGAATAAGTATTTATCTAGAGTAGTTAATGGTATTCTAGTTAAGGTGTGAAGGGGGCATAGGAATGGTAACTTCGTATCTTACCTAAATCAGTCTTAAGATTGACTCTAGTTTGAGAAGATGTTCATTGTCTGGACATGATACAAACGTAGGAAGTGTTAAGGATTATTTAGGTAGTCTTGAAGAGGTCAATTATAGACGTTATCTTCATGATTTACTTAAGTAAGTCTTTTGATAGACTTTTATGAGGAAATGACATATTATCTATGTGTTAGTACTTTAATGTCTTGAAATTTTGTATGTGACTTATGATAAGTGTTCTTGAGGTTCATTTAACTATGCTGAAAGAAGTTGTATGGTCGGTCTCTCTTTGTGTTTCTTAAGTGGGTCTTAGGATAGCTTTTAGTGAGAATACTACACGTTATGAAGCGTCAAGAAGGAAGGAGAAGCATTTCACAGTGATAATCAATTACTTCACTGTACAGTGAAAGTGCTTAATGTAATGTGAGCTAAAAATGTGATAATTGGCTATATGTTATATTATGTGTTTTTAAGTTGTTAAATGTTGTTCTTATGACTATATTATGATTTTAAATGAAAAGATGCTAATTTCGAATAAATGTCCATTTTCATGATTTTCATGCATTATGCTCTACTTAGTATATTTGATTTGTACTAATCCATGCTTTTATCTATATCTATAGTTGTTGGTAGGTGAGGAACATATGGGAATGAAGACTTGTACCGTAGCATCGTTCAAGAGAAGTTTAAGCATGTTATCATACGATTTGAGGGCATAGATGTCTTTTATATTTCCATTAGAAGTATTCTAATAAACTAAGTATTTCTATATTTATTCTTGTGTCTTAAGATGATGAGATTGAGACTTAGTATTTTCAATGACTTTATACGAAAGAGATCATTAAAGACTATGACTTTTTTTGTGAAAACTTTTAATTCATCCTATTTTTCACTATGTTTATACGATGAATGATATGTGAGGGCTTGTACAAGATATCTGAAAGGTCAAGTATGCCGCTTGGAATTCAAGATTTCCCCTAACTTTTAGGGTATGGTTTAGGGATGTGACAAAATTGGTATCGGAGCATTGGTTGTAAAATTAGTATTAGGAATCGAAAAGTATCATCAACTCACGTCTAGTAGAGTCTTGAACAACGGTGTGAGTCGCGACACATCCATGGGCGAGAGGCTATAGGACGATAGAGTTTTCCCTCTTTTCTAGTCCTACATTGTGTTGTAGAGTAAAACTTATGAGTACTATTTTCTTATGGATTTCCTGGAGTTTCTAGGAGGATTACGAGAAGGATACCGGCTAGAAGAGTTGAGGAGAATGAGACGAAGAGGAGATTCCTCCTCAAGTTGAGGAATTTGACCAAGTTCCTCAAGGTAATGAAGTCCCTATTATTGGTGGAGGTGATAATGTCCTGGAGTTGAGTTAAAGTGATAAAAGAGAGGCTTTGGTTTCTTTAGCCTGAGTCGTGACTGCTCAAGTGAATTTGAGTATGGTGCATAAGGCGAATGTTGTGGACAACCCTGTGACCTCTAGTTAAGGAGATTTAGTGAGGATGAATCCTCTTATATTTCTTTGTTGTAAGGTGGTAGAGGATCCCTAAGCGTTCCTTGATGGTGTGTACAAGGTGTTGAGTGACATGGGGGTGACATCTAGGGAGAAGTCGTAGTTGGCTTCATACCAATTGAGGGATGTTTTTCATTTGTGGTACACTCAATGGAAAGACAATAGGACGATTCTGCAAGGAGTTCAAAAAGGGCTTTCTTAACGATGTTTTTTGTCCATGTGAGGAGGAAGGTGAAAATTGGGAGGTTCATCTAGCTAAGTGAAGATAAGGGTAAGGTTAAAGAGCTTAAACTTAGGAGAGGTGCAAGGATTTTGAAGAGAAGCGTGAGGGTTGTGAAAAAGGGTAAAGTCAATGATCAAGGTCAACCTATATTTTAGAAGAGAGCCCCAACTCAAGATGGAGCTAGTGTTTCAAAAAAGTAGCTTGGTATAGGTAGTAGTTCTAAAATTACTAAGCCTACTTGTTCTACTTGTTGGAAGATTCACTATGGGAAGTGTCTAGTTGGTACCGGAAATCACTTTAGTTGTGGTAAGTATTGACATAAGCTGAGAGATTGTCCTACCATTGCGGCTAGAGGCAAAGAGGCTAAGCAAGTTCCTCCAAAGGCTGTATAAAGAGGAGGAATGATGGTTAGTCCTTGTATTTCCTTAGTATTATGAGTTCCTCTTAACGGGGGAAGTATGGTTAGTTAATGGGATAGAAATTCATAGAAGTATGTTGTGTGTGCATGGTGTTTAGGAGTTTTGGAATGAATCATGTGAGTTTTGTATCATAATAAGTTATAGAATTGTCTTTTAGTTTCTAGTTGTTTTGTGAATCTCTTGACTATGTGAAACTGATGTTTTATTCTTTGTTATGTGTTGTATGCTATGGTCATTATCTCATAGTTAAATCTCAATTCTTGGAAGTGTTTAGAGAGTGACAAAGGGTCATTTGAGGACGAATGCGGTCCAACTGGGGAAGAATGTAAGATCCCGAAAATGACATAGGTGAACTGGAGCCTAACATATTGGTATTTATGTTCTAAGTTAATAAATAGGTCTATTATATGCTATTGAGGAAGTGTCTAAGAGTTTAGCTGCATTGGAAGTCAAACGTCAAAAGACAGCTAAGACGTTCGATGACTAGGTCACATTTATGTCTCATATGTGGTTCGATGTGTTTATGTGTGAATAATGATGTTCTAAGATATTTAAATGAGTGATTATAGAATATATAGGAAGTGTGTTGAGTTTCGTGGAGTTTGGAGGTCAAGCGTCCAGAACGTCCATGACGTTTGAGAGATGTGTGTTGAAATGACCTTGTTTGTCTAGGCATGTTTCGTCAAGTTTTACGTGTTTTTTTTGGATTAAATTTATGTGAGAGGTGCTAATATCGTATATGATCATGTTTTGGTTTTAAACGTCCGAGAAAACATCCCCAAGGACCATCCAAGGGTCCTTGAGGAAGGACCCAAAATGTGTGCCAAGACTGTCCAAGGCAGCCCCAAATGACGGAGGCAATTGACGCCTTGTGGGACAATTGAGACCTCTTCGATGGGTGTCGTTGGTGGAGAATTTGTCTTGGGAGGTAATAGACGCATGGTGAGTCTCTAAACTCAACGACCGAAGGAAAGGACGGTCTGTTTGTAGACAAACGGTCTGTCGACTACCCAACCGTCGATGGGTCTGTCCTGCACGCAGCTCTACTATTAGTTGAGGGGTGAAGTTTTAATTTCACCCCACTTCCAAATTGAAGGTTTTTCGGTCCCTAAGGTATATTTTGGATATTTTTAATGTGTATATAGGTCTTTAACACTTACAATATTTCATTCTTCCGAATTAAATCCCCAAATCCCTTAGAATTCTCTCTAGAACTCCATTGGAGTAAAAAGTAAAGGAAGGCCTCGGAGTGACTAATTAAGTGGATTTTGTCATCAATGACAATTAATTTCATAAAGCGTATGGATTATTTGGATCTGTGTAGAAAACTCTCGTTCTTCATCAAGGAGCCCCAATTCTCAAGATGTTTTCTAAAGTTTTCAAAGTTCAATTGTCCAATTTAATTATTCTACCATGGGTTCTCGCATATGATTTCTGAACATTGTATAATGAGTTAATTGATATTGTTTTGAGTATTTTAACATAAATTACCAATGAAACCATTAATTGGATGAACCCTAGTTTTTTACTATGTTATGGGTTACTTGATATTGACCTATTGTATATGATTTATGTTGTACAATTCTATGGGATTTCTAATGATGTTATAATGTTATTCAATTGATATATAAGTTATATTATATTAATCAATTTACATTAAATTGATCTAGATTCATTCATAATTATACTTTTTGTATTGAATTAATGTTCATGGCCATTTGTAAAGGCCTTATGATATTGTATTGGATGATTTAGCATCGAATTGAGGTGTTGGGAATGGAGTGGTGGTACGCTTTCCTATTTCACTTATCTTTATGTTTTTTATACTTCAATTCTATTGTTATTGGTATGGTTTACTTATGTCGGTGATGTTATATGTTTTACTGTAAAATTGGTCTAGTCTTGTAAACTTTACTTTATATAATATGATGATCATGTCCTTGTGGGCACTACTTGAAGTAATGTGGATACTTGTTTAGTTTATTGTGTGAAGTATTATGATTTATATATGCATGTTAAGTAATGAAAAAGTATATGTTTTCAATTTATGTTATGTAGGTGATCATGTTAGACTATAACTTTAACCTTGTGTGTATAGCCTTAGGGTTGAATCCTTGTTATTCCCACTGAGCTATGTACGTCATGTTTGACACATTGATGCATGTATCGAAGAGTATATATTAGGATTGAGATATGCATCCCGTTTCTTTATTTTATGTTTTATAAGAATGGCCTGTCTTATGAGTAAATTCAAGTCATGCGTGGTTATCGTTGTCTTGTTGACTTGTGTTCCTTACTCGATGTATATATATTATTGATATGTGTTATCTTTACTTTGGATGTTAAGATGATAGTCCTTGACATGTCTGAAATTACATACAGGTCACCCGTTTATGAAGTTAGAGGGTCTTTTATTTGAAACTTTTTCTCCTAATTGTCGGTTATGAATGTGCAGTCGGCAAACTCGTAATTGTATCGTTAAAAGTAAAGGCATGATCGACTTATGTTAAGTGGATGAAAGTGACTCATTTAAGTTCCTTAGGAAAGTGCATCAGAGATCGTGTCTCCAATCTGAAGGTAACCTTTAGAGTATCTCTTTGTAGGTAAAATGTATTGAGTTATGAACTTTTTATGGAACCACTTTTAGAACCATAATGTCTGAATTACTCTATAGAAGAAGGCAGCACCGAATGAAGCTATGGTAAGAGACAGTAGTTTGCTATTTAAGAAGAGACTAATTACAAAGCACCCCCTTCATATTCCTTAACCATTGCCTATATGGGACTTTGGGTCCAGTTCTACCATTGGAAAGGAGAAAACCCTTATCGAGTAGGATAAAACTCTGATTCGCAGTGTCTAGCTATCATTGGTCTATGTTGGTTATTTCCTATTCTCATATGGGGGATACTTTTCTATAGCATTAGAGCTTTCTATAGAAGTTTGAGGTGTTGTATGGGATGTCTATCTAGACCATTCTACAATAGGCCTTGAAGGTTTTTTTAAATCCTTTGGTCTTTATTCAGGACATTTACTTGAATATCCTTAATCGTGTTGAATGTCTCCTAAATGAACTGGATAACGACGCTGTTTAGTCGTTGTGAGCGCAAAAGACCGACATTAAAAGAAGAGCGAAAAAAAAGTGAAACACAAGGGGGCCGTCATTAGGGTCTAAGGGGGGAGCACAAGGGGAACAGCTTAAGGGAAACAAGTGACGCATGTCGGGGCAAAATTTTTGAGACCGGTCTGTGTGTAAAAAAGAAGACAGGGTAGAAGCGATGGAGTGTGGTGGGGGGGAAAAGGTCTGGGGGGGGGTGGCCACGTGGGGAGGGGAGGGTGGGGGGGAAGAAGGAGAGGAAGGAAATAACGGGGGGGGGGAACGACGAAACTGAAAGGAGAAAAAAAAGGGGGGGGGGAGAAGAGCGAGCAAGGGCGAAGGGGATCGGGAGGGAGGGGGGTGAGCAGATGAGGAAAAGAGGAGGAATGGGGAGGGGGGGTGGGTGGGCTGGGGGAAGAGGGTGGGGTGGGGGAAGGAGGAGGTCGGATAAAGAGGGCTGGAGGAAGGGGAGAGGAGGGAAGGGGGGTGGGGGGGGGGGGGAAGTGGGAAGGGGAATTGGGGGGATCGGGTCTTGAGCGGGGGAGTGGGGATGCGAGGGGTGGTAGTGGGGTGCGGGGGGGGTGTGCGTGGGTGGGCTGTTGGTAGTGTGACAGGTAGCATCCACTCCCCCACAATGCGACTGGGATGTCGCCCTTATTCGCCTTTTTACGTCATAAGATTCTCTATGGTGGTAGGCAACGTGCGTCTGTTGATAGAGCGTGTGGGTCCCCCGTAAGAAGTCTACCACGTGCGACTAGGTCTTGGCCTTACAGTCGGCTGCTGTATCAACCGAAAGAATGTCATTTGTTTGCTTAGGAAGTTGCGCTCGGTGATGGTTTAAACCTGGCGATGCACAAGATGTCTGAAGTAGTGAACCAAAATTGGGTGGAACTTTATTACAATCTGGTATTGCAATGATTCGGATGGTAATATAGGATTTGTTTACTGTGGCGTAATAGTGGCGTCATGAGGATTTTTATGACTTCGAGGACCAAAATGGGAAAAGGGGGCCCGCTCCACTGGGGGAGAGTGAGATTCGGGGTTTGGGGACGCATTAGGGTGGTTCGGCAGTGTGGCTGTGGGATAGGGGCGTGGGATCTAGATGGCCATTGGAGCGTGGGCACTAGGCGGGCATGGGAGGTATCATGCGGGGGGGGGGGTGGGGGTAGCGTGGGGGGTGGGCGAACCTGCGGAGGTGGGGCGTTGGGGGGGGGTGCGGTAGAGAAGAAGGGTGTCATTGGGTTGAGGGGCGGATATGAGTTCGGCGGAACGGGAGGGGCCCCGGTTTTGTTTTGTCTACTGGAGGTGTGTAGTTGGGGGGTGGAAGCAGGGAATAACTGACACATAATTTATTCTGGGGGAAAAACTGGCAGATTTGAAAATGATGCCGACAACGGAACGTCGATGGCACTACCTTACCGTCGTTTTAGGTGTCCCGTTGCAAAACACTTGGCAAAATCTGAATTGGGGTTACTGAAATCAACTCTCGTTACCGTCACATCAGGGGAGGAGGATGAAAAGGTACAAGGAACGAAAATTTTGCATGGACTGACCGTCACAGTACACGCGTGACGGACCGTCACAGGACTCTTGAATGGAAATTGAGTCTCTTACGGTTGCGACTGACAGCAGGACGGACCGTCGCATGGCACGACTGCCCTCACGGGCTGCGTAGTCCCATGCTGTGGGGTCGGATTTCTTCTTAATTAAATTAATGGGCATTTGGACTATTTCCTGTCTTGTAATTAACAATTGGTTAATGTTAATAATCTAATTACTTGGGGTTAAAAGAGGTAACCTTTAAAGTTGACTTAGTTTTATTTATTAGTGCATCTTTTAAAACTTCATTATATGACTTAATTTAGTGTGGTGGAGGTTTTGATGTAAAAGAAAGACGGTTTGAAATACACAAAACTAGGAGAAAGGAGAGCGAGTAACGAGTAGAGAGTAAGAGGAACGACGAGGACAACCTGAAATTGTAGGATTTGCTTGCTTTGATCACGATTCTTCGGTGAGGGATGTTATGGTTTTTTTACACTTATTCGTAAGGAGTAGTAAACTCTTTAATAGCGGATGAGTATTTGTTGGGTAGTATTATTAAGTTACAAGTCTTCTATATGCTTAATTGTTTTAATTCATGATGTGATTTTATATATAACTATGATTGTGATAAATAATCATGATGAAGCTATTGGAATCTTGAAATCTTGAGGACCCTAATCTACTTTGTTTATGCATGATGCCTTGGTATAAAAGAAGTGCTTACTACGAAAGGATAGTGAGATTAGGTGTATCGGGTGCCACTAATCCGGTACAGGATTCGAATATGAGGATTGGATTGTCACGTTCCGACACAGAACGATAAATATGAAGGTCATAGTGTCACACGTTCCGACAAGCAGGGATAGAGATATGAGGATCGAGTGTAACGTTCCGACACCATGATAGAATAGAGGAATCAGTGTCCACTGTTCCGACAAGGGACTCAAGGATAGATATGAGGATCGGAGTGTCACGTTCCGAACAACCAGGATAGTATATGGATCGGGTGCCACGTTCCGTAACCAGATAGGAAGAACGGATCTAAGTGTCACTTTCCACACCAAGGATAGTATATGGATCGTGTTGCCACGTTCCGGTACCAGGATGACTGGAGGAGCGGAGTGTCACGTACCGACACATAGTAAATAAGATAGTATGAATCTTGAAGATACTAATACTCCTCTTCTAAGAACCATGTTTCCCAACCGAGTATAGAGGAGGCTTTAGTCCTGCATTGATGTGTCTTTGGGTTGTTGTAACCAAGGATATAGGTTAATTGTAAATGCTGCTGCAAGGATATGAGATTGATTTTATGATGTTACTTGAATATATATGTTTTTCTATTTGGAGTTGGCCTTTTATGATCGCTTACTCAGGTAACTTGTTGGGTTGTACTGACCCACTACTTTTATGTTTCCTTTGTTTATTTTGTGATGGCCCACAACGTGCCTTCATCTCGACTCAACCAGTAGTATCAATCAAGCCAGTCTTCCGTCACGGTAGGTACAGTGATCTTCAGGGTGAGCTAAGGCTTAGCTTGGTCTGGTCTCCGTCCTCATGTCTGTGATGCCTGAAGGTTCGGCATTAGACTAGCTTTTATTTGTTTTAAGCTTCTAGAATACTCTATTTTATGTAATTTTTTGATCATAGATGTTCATTGTGGTGATTACTTCAGATTTGGGGAATTAATAGAAGTTGAATTTAGAAGTTATTGACTTGTCTTTTATTTATTGAGTTTAGTCTTCTCGCATTAACGTTATTGTCAGATATTCTCATTGAAATGTAAGGTTTTTAGATTGGGTTGTTCTCTCACGAGGGAGGGTAACTGTGGGTGCTCCAGTCTCGTCTGCGGTTTTTATTGGGTTGTGTGACCGAACTTGGGTATATAGCATTAGTTCGTTGGTCTCCATCACAAGACAAGACAGGTCTAGTAGAGTCTAAAGGACGGTAGGGGGACCTTACTTTTCCTTACTTTTCGTTGAGACATCTATAAGACTTTAGGAAAATTTCCCATCTTCTTTCTTTCTCTTGCTTTCGTGCTATTCTTGGGATCCAATGGTTCTAGGTGATACAACTTGGTAATCTGACCATCTTCACTCTATTTTCATCGCAGAGTTAGGAGAACTAGAGCAACGACCTACGTGCCAACATCAACATCGCAAGACAAGATGCATACTGAGCCATCCACTTGGTGCTGTGATCTCGAGAGGTGGAACAGTGGCAAGAGGCCGGCATGTAGAGGGTCGGTGGGAGGACGTCCTCTATGAGGGGGACGAACACCTAGCCCATCGGGGTGCTAGGGCGGTGACTCCTCCATCCACTGAGTAAGGTCGTAAGAGCAGTGGGAGAGTTGGTAGAATAACCAGTACAGAATGATGAGCCACCTACCAACCTACCCAGATATGAATCAATCCGGTTCTCCTTATACTTAGTGGGTGGTTGTCTGATCATGGACAAAGGCAACACCAATGTTTTCTGCAAAACGCAACACCTCGGTTCAGAGGTACATAACATTGGCACCACTATGGCCCTCGTATGGATGCCTCATTGGACATAGGGGCACGTTTCCACTCCTACTACGTGGGCCTATACTGACGATTAGGGATGCATCATGACCTTTTTAGTAAGTTTCTTGAATTGAAACTCAGTCTTCAAGGGTGCAGAATCTGAGGATGCTGTTACGATTTTCTGGTTTGAGCGGTCCTGAGCTACTACTACAAGTAAACTACCCAAGTGGGTATAGTAACGGTTTGGGTTGAGTTCGTGGTAGTTATATCAGTTTCAAAGGGAACGCCAAAATGTGGTGGCGGTCCGTGTTGTGTCACCAACAGAGCACCACCATGACTTGTGGCTCATTCTCTATTATTTTTTATGAAAAAGTATATCCCAGCTTACTTTGAGGGATAGGAAAGGGATGAGTTTTGATCCTATAGCAATGTAGGAATGTCGGTGCAATGTCCATATGCGGCGAAAGTTCATGAGCACTTCCAATATTCCACCCAACTTATGTTTTCAGTGCCACCAAGCGGATTCGCCGTTTGGAAGGGGTTGAGATCAGAGTTGCGAATTTCAGCCTTACAGGTGCGCTACGGCAAATCCTTCCGAAGAAGGTTTGTAGTTTTTGTAGTAATGTGGAAGGAGTGAAGCCAGATGAGATTCCCCGGCGGTCGGACAGTCAAAGAGGTTTTCGAAAGGGAGGTGAGTTTAATGTGTTCTTGGACTGCTCATGGACTCTACCGGACAGGGTTCCGGAGGTGACGGTCAGGTTCGACCCTATTCGCAGTCTGTCACTACAGACGGTACTTGGTGGTTCCACCTCAGACCGTTTCACATTTCTCTGAGAGCCTATGCGTGAATCTAGAGAGTGTTATGGGTGTGGGGAGAGCTGTGGGCCATATCAAGAGGTATTGATCCAAAACAGAGTGATAGACCCCCAGACAGTTAGAGGTAGAGGGGGTCATGGCCGGAGGCCGTTATTGGCGTAGGACGAGGTGGTCGTAGGGTGTATGGCTGGGTTCCCAAAATGGCCAGGGTTATGTGGGGCAAACTAGAGCCACTACATCCACAAACATTGGTTATGGGGCAAACGACCACAAACGAAAGTATTGGGGGCCATTGTTATCTTTCCCCTGGCTGAGATCAGTAGGCGGATAGCATCTGTGCTTTCATCACCATGTAATGCTTCTGGTTTTGTGATTGAATGACTTCCGTGGATTGGGTTTTGATCCTGGATCCACATTTTTAATGTATGCTTTTCCCTCATTTGTCTAATGGGTCGCTACACTTTTACATGTGAATGTACTTGATACCGCCTATTCGTGTTTCTACTCCGGTGGGTGAGTCTGTGGTAGTTGAAAAAGTATATAGGTCTTGTTTTGTGAACTTTGTGTGGGAAACACTTAATGTAGATTTGGGTTATCTTAGAAATGGTGATTTTGATGAATCTGTATGACTTGCTTCCCTTCCCGCATGTGTGCGCACTGGATGTAAATGCGTGAAACGGTGCCGTAGCCAAAGCTGGGGACAGATCGTGTAGTGATGGGGAGGGTGACTACACTTCCAATCCGGTAGCGTATAGCGGGTCCTTTCCTTCGGTGCTAGGAAAAGGTGGCTCGTAAAGGTGTTTAGCTTTCTTGGCACATCTCAAACAGGATGACTACATCCCAAGTACCTTCGATTGAATTCAGTTTTCGGTGGTCCGTTATTTGTCTGGATGTGTTCCCGGTGGCAGATCTTCTGGGTATGACCACGGGCAGATAGGGATGTGACTTCATGTATTGATTCTTGAACCGGGTTCTCGCGCCATTTCTATACCACCGCTTATAGAATGGCTCCTGCGGAGATTAAGAGAAGTTAAAAAAGCCCACTTCAGAGAGTTTGAGCAAAGGCTTCATTAGACCCGCAGGGAGAGGGGGAAAGTGCAATCTCTCGCTTGGTGCTTCCTGTTTTGTTGTACGGAAGAAAGAAGGAGTTTTACTCCAATGTGCATATACTACCGGCATTTGAAACCGGTTGACCATAAAGAACAATGTATCCTCTTCCCGCATATTGATGACGTTTTCGATCAGTTACAAAGTGGTCTTGTCCTTCTCTAAGATTACTTGAGATCCGGTTTATCATCAATTGAAAATACGGTCAATGGATTGTGCAGACTGCTTTTATAACCAGGTATGGGCATACGAATTTTTAGTGTTCTTTTGGTCTATCGAAATGCCCCTGCTGTTGCTGGCTGTTCAGAGTTTTATGAACGGGATTTTTTTAAGAAGCCATATTTAGATCTCTTTGTGAGCGTATTTATTGATGATATACTGAATATACTACTCCAAGAGTGAGAGGAACATGAGGATGCATTTGAAGAATGGTTTTGGAATGTTTATGGAGGAAAAGCTTATGCCAGTTCTCTAAGTGTGAGTTTTGGCTTAGTGCAGTGTCCTTCTTGGAGGCAACGTGGGTTCTAGATGGAGTTGTGGATGGATCCTTCTAAGATCGAAGTAGTGAAGAGATTGGGTAGACCCCCTAATGTGTCAGAAATAAGAAGCATTGTATTTTGGTTTAGCCAGTTATTAGTAACCGTGGCGATTTGTCAGGATTCTCTTCTATTGCTTCCCACTGACTGACGAACTTGACTACGCAAAATGTTCCATTTGGTATGGGTCGGACATGAGTTGAGGAAAGCTTTCGAAAGCTCAAGACTCTGTTGACATACTGCAACCAATGGTCCTCACCTTGCCAGTGGAAGGCAAGAATTTCATTGTGTATTGTGATGCGTCTTATTTCGGGTGTTTGGGTGCATTGCTAATGCAAGAGAATAATGTGATTGCGTTATTGGCTTCAAGACAATTAAAATTGCATAAAGCTTAACATATCCACGTCTCATGATTTGAATTGGCCACGTAGTGGTTTGCACTAAAGCTGGAACACGTATTTTAATATATGGGGTTAAGTGTTGAGGGTCTATCGGATCAATCGTAGTCTACAGTATGTCTTCACTCAGATAGAATTTGAATTTGAGACAGAGGAGATGATGGAACTAAAGAAGGACTAAAATGACTCACTGGATTTTGTATCATCCGGGGAAGGCGAATGTTGTAGCGTATGCTTTAAGTAGAAGGCGGGTGAAGCATGGGTAGTCTAGCATCAACTTGCAAGCTTCTAGGGCCTCCAGTTGGCATAAGAGTTCAAATATTCTGGCTAACGACCTTATGAGGATTAAAGTAATGAAAGGGGGAATTTTTAGCCTGTGGTGTAGCGCAAGAAATCTTCCTTCCTTGACAGGGGGAGATAAGGGAAGCAGTTAAATGATGAAAAACTGATCCGGATCTGATATAAAGTATTGCAAGGAGAGGCTAAAGAAGCGCAAATCGCTGAGGAAGGAGTAATTTGAGGATTAGGGAAGGGTATTGATACCTGCGGCGTCGATTTGATCAACACATCTGACAGATCTCTAAGTTAAGGTATTCGATCCATCGCGGTGCAACCAAGTATTTGCCGTAACCTAAAGCAACACTTCTGGTGGCGAAGAAGAAGCGTGACATATTGTGGATTTTATTGCAAATGTCCAAACTGTCACAGTAAGTATGAACACCAGGTCGCCGGAGGAACACTTCATAGAATGCCCATGGTCCGGAATGAAATGGGAGAGAATTGCATGGACTTCTGTGGTTTGGTCTTCCAAATACCATTGGCCAGTTCGACTGCCCATTTGGGATGTGGACAGATTAACGTAAGGTCTTCTCATTTCCTCCGGTAAGGTGACTACAATTCAGATAAGTTACGCCAAATTTTTTACATCTCAGAAGTGTTCGAATTCATGGAGTTTCCAACTATCCATCTATCAGATTAGAGGTACGCATTTACTTCTACTTTTTGGAAACATTGCATGCCGAATTCAGGTACTAGGTTGGACCTTCGTATCTACTGGCATTTCACCCGCAGACCGATGGTCAGTCCTGAGCGAACAACTCCACTTATTAACATTAACCCATGTTTTTCTAATTAAAGCAGGACAATCGTGTCCAAATCCCGCTTAATTTAATTAAATCAGCAATCCGAGCCCCGCCTGGGACTATGCACTCAGCCCGTGAAGGAACTGGTCTCGTGCCTAGCGACGTCCTGTCCTGCTGTCCGTCGCAACGTCAGAACTCAATTTTCCCATCAGATTCTGTGACGGTCCATCCGCTTGTGACGTCCGTCATGCCATTTCTTGTGACGGTCAGGAGAGGGGGAGTCGATTTCAGTACCCAATTTCAGATTTTCCAAGATGTTTTGCAATGACGCCCTCCAGGCGCGGTCCCTCGTGGCCCGTGAACGGTCCGTCATGGCAAGTCCCGTCACCTTTCTGCCAGTTTCCAAGATCAAGTTCTGTTGCTGCTCACAACGACTAAACAGGTCGTTACAATAGATAACCAATTTACCGCATGTTCATCCTCCATAACGATCACAAGAAGGAAACAAGGGCGAAAAGGAATACCGGGGCAATTCGTAAAAGAGTTGTGTGGGGTGATGCTTTGCTCGCATCTGTCGTGGGGCCGGGGCTGTCCTCTCCCAAGTGGCTTTCTTCAACGGGTCGATTCTTCCATTGTCGGACTTTGTATAGATGCAATTTCCCTTGACCGCTCAACTTGCGAACTTTCTCTATCTAAATTAGCAACAGGCTCCTCCTCATAAGACAGAATTCTCAGCAAGCAAACTGAATCCAAAACGGCTATGTATTTCCATCCCATGGTATCTTTTCAACATCGACACATGAATGACCGGTAGTACTCCGGACATGCCCTGGAGCCAAGGCCTAACTCATAAGCCACCTCTCCCCTACTCGCTTAAGTCTATCAATGGACCGATATACCTTGGACTAAGCTTTCCTCTTTTACCAAACCGGATCACCCTTTCATTGCGCAAAAATTTCAACAAGAACTTTTTCACCCTCCATTAACCTAAGTCTCTAACCTTTCGATCTCATATTCTTTTGTAGGCCTACTTTGCGCCACTCCCGCTAAAGCTTGTTCTTGAATGAACTTCACTTTCTCTCCACGAATATCTCAAAAGATCAGTAACCCAAGGGCCTAACCTCGAATGCAAATCAAACCAACCATGGGACCTACCTCTCCTAACGACATACATGCTTCGAATGGAGCCATAATCATGCTGAGTGATAGCTATTATGTAATGAAAACTCCGTAGGTCAAAAGTTATCCGAATGAACCACCAAATCTATCACACACTCACGAAGCATCTCTCCAACACTTAATGTTCGCATCCGACTGACGCAATCGTTCTAAAGGGTGAATGGCAGGATTAATGTCCACCCTAGTCCCGTAATTCGGCAGCAATGTTTTCCCAAACTTAGAATAAACTGCGTACCTCTATCGATATGATTGATAGTGGAACTCCATGCAATGAACAACTTCTGAGTGTAAAATTTGGCGAACTCTCTGCTTGTAAGTCCCCTTAACAGGAATGAATGAGCAGACTTAGTTAATCGTCCACAATCACCAACATGGAGAAAGTGAAGTCCATTCAGAAAAGCTTCTAGTGGCGCAAAGTAGGAAAAAAGAATATGCAGATTAAAGTTAGAGACTTAGAGTTCAAGGAGGGTGAACAAGTCCCTTGTTTAATGTTTCCGGTCCAATGAAAGGGGTGATGCGGTTTTGGTAAAAGAGGCAACTTATTCCAAGTATATCGGTCCATTTGAAGTACTTAAGCGAGTAGGGAGGTGGCTTATGAGTGCCTTGCTCCAGGCTGTCCGGATTACATCCAGATATTCCATGTGTTCGATGTTGAAAGATACCATGGGGATGGAACTACATTATCCGTTGGCTTCAGTTTTGCTTGATGAGAATTTGTGCTTATGAGGAGAGCCTGTTACTATTTTAGATGAGAAGTTCGCATTAGGGTCAAGGGAAATTGCATCTATTCAAGTTTCAATGGAAGAATCGACCCTTGAAAAGCCACTATGGAGAAGGAGGCAGATATGCGATAAGATACCCACTCTGTTTACATATTCAGGTATTCCTTTTCGCCCTTGTTTCCCTTCTTGTGATCGTTCGGGGACGAACGATGGGTTAAAGTTGGGTATCTATTGTACCGACCTGTTTAGGTCCGTTTGAGGCAACAGAATTTATTCTGAAAAACTGGTCCGAGGTGACGGGATGCCACGATTGACCGTCACGGTCATGTACGGACCGTCATGGGAGGTTGTCCTTTGCACAAACACTTGGAAAACTCTGAAATTGGGTACTGAACTCGAAACTCTCTGGACCGTCACAACGAAATGGCAGGACTGACCGTCACAAGCGTGACAGACCGTTTAGAGACTCTTTTATGGAATTGAGTTCTGAACGGTTGCACTGACAGCAAGACGGACCGACGCAGGCCGACGGCCCGTCACGGGCTGCGTAGCCCAGGCTGGGTCGGGATTTCTGATTATTAATTAAGGGGTGTTTTGGACTATTTCCTGCTTAATTATTAAAATAATGGGTTAATGTTAATAATCTAATTACTTGGGGGTAAAAGAGGTAACCTTAAGTTACTTAGTGGATTGTTAGTGCCATCTTTTAAACTCATTATATGATAATTAGGGTACAGAAAGAGTTGAATAAATAAACAGAAAGAAAAAGAGAGGGAGAACGAGTAGAGAGAGAGCGGAACGAAGAGGAACAACACGAAATTGAGGACATTTGCGTTGCTGATCCACGATTCTTCGTGGAGGTAGGTTATGTTTTTACACTATTCGTAGTTAAACTCTTAAAGGCGAATGATATGTGTTTGGGTGTATATTAAGTTCTTCTTGATATCGCTTCATTGTGTGTATGCATGATGTGATTTTATATATATATGATTGTGATAAAATAAGCATGATCAGCTTATTTGAATCTTAAATCTTGAAGAAACCACCCTAATCTACTTTGATTAATGATGTGGCTTGGGTATAAACGAAGCTTACTAGCGAAAGTAGTGAGATTAGGGATCGTGTGCCACGTTCCGTCCCGGATAGAATCTGAGATCGAGTGTCCACGTTGCCGACCAGGATAGAATATTAGGATCGGAGTTCACGTTCCGAGCACAGGCTAGAATATGAGGATCTGGTGACGTTTCCGACACCAGATAGAATATGAGGATCGGAGTGTCACGTTCCGACACCAGGATAGAATTATGAAGGATCGAGTGTCAGTTCCGACACAGGAGTAGTATATGATCGGGTGCCACGTGTCCGTCCAAGGATAGAATACAGGATCGGAGTCCGTTCTTCTGACACCCGGATAGTATATTGATCGGGTGCTCCACGTTCCGTTTACCAGGATATGGTGGTGGGTAATGAGGAGCAGAGTGTCACGTACCGACGCGAGAGTAAATAATATAATGACTCTTGAAGATACTTACATATACCAATCTAAAAGAAAATGGTTTCCCAAACGGTATGAAATGAGGAGGCGTGAGTCCGCATTGAGTGCTTGGTGTTGTAAACCAAGGATTATGGTAATTGTAAAGCTACATGCTAAGTATTTAGTTTTGATTTTGATATGTTACTTGAAATATATACTGTTTTTCTTATTTTGAGTTGGCCGATGATACACCTACTCGTACTTGTGGTTGTACTGACGCCCCTACTTTTATGTTTTCCCTTTTGTTTTATTTGTTGAGTGCACAAACGTGCCGTCATCTTCGACTCAACATATTCAAGCCAGTCTTCGTCACCGAAACAACCGGAATTCTTCGGGTGAGCTAATGCTTCTAGCTGATGGATCCTCCTTCCTCATGTCTGTTTGATGCCTTGAAGTTTCGTCATAGACCTAGCTGTTATTTGTTTTAGCTTTCTTAAAATCTCTTAGTTTAGGAATTTGATCATAGACCATGTTCTTGGTGATGACTTCCGATTTGGGGAATAATAGCAGTTGAATTTTAGAAGTTCTTGACTTGTCTTTTATTTATGAGTTTAAGTCTTCGCATACTTTCTGTCGATATTAAAATTGAAATGAATAAGGTTTAGATTGGTTGGTTCGCTCACTAGGAGGGTAAATGTGGGTGCCGTCGCGGCTCGTTTTGGGTCGTGCATGAACTAAATGAGTACTGAACTTAATTTAAGTATGAAATTATGTTAATGAATAATTTATATCAAATTTCGTTAACAGTTGTTCTAGTTAGGTGTAATGGGGGGCCTCGTAGGAATGTGTCCACTTCGTATCTTACCAAGATGAATATTAAGAATGACTCTAGTTAGGGAAGATGTTGATTATGTGGACATGATCAATACTTAGGAAGTCTTAAGAATTATTTAGGCACTCTTGCAGAGGTCAATCATGGAAATTATCTTCTTTATCCACTTAAGTAAGTATTTCGATATCCTTTGATGAGGAAAGGCCATATTATATATGTTGGTACTTTGATGTCTTGAAAATGTTTATGTAACTTATTATAAGTATTCTTGAGGTTCATTAAGGTATGCACAGGGACGTTATATGGGCTGTCTCTCTTTATGTTTCTTAAGTGGGTCTTAGGATATCTTTTAGTGAGAAAAGTACATGTTAAGATGTGTTAAGAAGGAAGGAGAAGCACTTCACTGTGATAGTGAATTACTTCGCTGTATAATAAAAGTAGCTTGATGTAAAATGATCTCAAAATTGAGAATAATTGGATAAATTTTATCTTATGTGTTTCTAAGTTGTTAAATGTTGTTCTTATGATTATAATATTATTTTTAAATTAAAAGATGCATATTTCGAATAAATATCCATTTTCATTATTTTCATGCATTATGTCATACTTAGTAAATGTGGTTGTACTAATCAATGCTTTTATCTAACTCTATAGTCGTTGGTAGGTAAGGATAATTTGGGAAGGAATACTTGGACCGTATCATTATTAAAGATAAGTTGAAGTATGTGCTTATTTTATTCGAGGGCATAGATATCTTATATGTCTCCATTTGAAGTATTATAATTGACTAAGTATTTCTATATTAGTATTGTATATGGGCCGTGTCCCAAGTATTCTTGTGAATTAAGATGACGAGATTGAGATTTAGTATTTCCTATGACTTTATATGAAAGAGATTTTTAAAGACAATAATATGTTTTGTGAAATTTTTTAATTCTACACTACTTTTCAATATGTTTATGCGATGAATGTTACGTAAGGGCTTGTAAAAGACCTCCGAGAGGTCAAGCATGCTGGTTGCAATCAAATATTGCCCCTAACTTCTAGGGTTTTGTTTTGGGATGTGACAATTTATTGGTTGAATGGAACGAAAAGAGATATCACAAATTTTGTGGCTAGATGATTAAATTGATAACAAGTCAAAGGCAAGCATCAAGGGCTGGGAGGTCTTACCAAAAATATTGACATTCCCACTAGGAACTGCAAAGATATCAACATGGACTTCATGGTAGGTTTACCTCGTACCCGTCCACAACATGACTCAATATGGGTCATAGTGGATAGATTGACCAAGTCAGCCTACTTCCTTCCCATAAAGTTTATTACTCGGAGGAGGAAACTTCTAACTTGTATGTTAAGGAAATCGTGAAGTTGCACGGGGTCCCCTTGCCCATCATTTCAGAGAGGGGAACTCAATTCACTACACATTTTTTGAAATGTCTCCTAGGTAGACTTGGTACACATTAAAGATTAGCACCGCTTTCCACCCTCAAACGGATGAAAAAGCGGAGCACACTATTGAAAATCTTGAAGATATGTTGAGGGATTGCATGATTGATTAAAGGAAAATTGGGATGATCACCTACCACTAATCGAGTTTTACTACAACAGTAGCTACCATGCAAGAATCAATATGGAACCTTTTGAAGCACTTCATGGTAGAAAGTGTAGGTCCCCGATTTTGTGGTTTGAAATGGGTGAGTTTGCTCTTCTTGGTTTCGAGTTAGTGTCTGAAGCCACAGAGAAAGTTTGACTCATAAGGGAGAGGTTGAAAATGACTTTTAGTCGGCAAAAGTATTATTCCGACAATAGAAAGAGAGACTTTGAATTCGAAGTAGGAGATTGGGTTTATTTTGAAATATCACCCATGAAAAGGGTGATGAGGTTTGGAAAAAAGCGGAAAGTTAGTCCCTGTTATGTGGGTCTATATGAAATATTGAAGAGAGTAAGAAATTTTGCCTATGAGTTGATGTCGCCAAATGAGTTGTCCATGATTCATCCGATCTTCCATGTTTCTATGCATAAGAAGTGTGTAGGTGATCCAGTTTCCATTCTTCCTCTAGAAGGTTTAGGGTTAAAAGAGGACCTTTCTAATGAGGAGGTCCCGGTTGAGATCTTGGATCACCAAGTTATGTAATTGAGGAATAAGGAGGTTGCCTCCATAAAAGTTCTATGGAGGAACCATCTTGTTGAGGGAGTTACATGGGAGGCTTAGCCCAACATGAAATCCCGTTATCCTCATATTTTTCTTCTTACTCGTATTCAAGATTAAGGTGAGTAATTCCTTATATGGTTATTATGAATCCTATTAATCTTATCATGTTTTTCTAATCATATGTGCATATTATAGTGGAAATTCATGCTTAAGTTGAGTTATTTTCTGTCCATGAAAAATATTTATTCTGTTGGATTTCAGTTAAGTGTATTATGTGCTATAAGTGTTCATAGAATATTATAATGATCATGTTTGATTTTATTTTAATAAGAAATCAGCATTTCAACTTGTAATGTTTTTTCACGATCGGAATCAAGACCCCTGATTAGACCAACGTAGTTGACTTCTCAGAGGTCGCAAACAAGCCTACATACGTCATCCTTACTTCATCTTGGTTAATTTTAGGGGAAAATTTGATCTTTTCGTTGCCTAACATTCTGACTAATCATCTCTAATATATCAGAATTATTTCCATTTAAATCACTATCTTAAGATCATCAATGAAGAAATAGTTTAATATACCAATACCTGAATTACTTGCGCAAAATAACACCATTACAATTTCTGAATAATACGGGAAAGAAGCGCTATGAACATCTCCACTAATTCAAATCCTAAGACTTAAGTTAAAAATATCAATGTTCCAATCATCCTCGAAAGCATATGGCCCTACATTTCCGATGAATGCTTTTAATAACCCGATAGCTTAGCTTCTACCTGTACCTAGCGCCACTTCCTTCCTGCACCTAAAAATTTAGAGTTTTATAGGGTTAGTACACACTTGTACTAAGTATGGGTTTATGAAAGGACACACCAAGGACATGCATGAGTATGAATATCTCTTTCCTAGCAACATTATTATAGTACGTCAAGTCCTTGGACTTGCCAAATTGAGGTTGGGAAAGTTTGAGTTGTACCAAAACGTTAAACTTCTAAGCATGTCATCAAGGTCTTACGGTCCCACCAATAATTTTAGACACAAAACATGCAAAGGCATACTTGAATGCAGAAAAGCACATAGAAAACTAGTTGTCGAACGTATTGGTGGTTCCATGACATTTGACTTCAAAACTCAACCTGACTGAATTAAAAATTCATTATCACATTAATTTAAATAGTTAGAATCCCTTAAAACACAAGTTAAGCTCTAGTTCAACTTAGTTCATTATGAGGGTCGTCACACATAATATGTAGGTAACTAAAATTTCATTTTAATTAGTTATACCTAAGGAGTTTTATAGATAAAAAAAAGTTAATTAAGGGGTACATTAATCTAGTTTATTGGGTACATTCTCTCAATAGGAAATCTATAAAGTAATAGTGTCTAGGGTAAGGTTTAATTAGAAAAAGGTTCTCACTCGAGCAACTTATCTGGTTCAAAATGGGTTCTTCTTAGACACCCATTTCCTACATGAAGACCAGTCGTCGCCTTACCCAACTCACACTCTCGAGATGAGTGTTAGGAATGGTAATTAGGCTTACCCTCTCAGGCTGAACATGATGTCGACCCTGTCCTTCGGCAAAATATATAGAGGTATTGGTTTCTTAACTTCTCTCTCGAGCAAGCCGAACACAAATTGGTGAACTTATATATAGAGCTACAAATTCATTATCTAAAACTACAAACACTTGACGAAATCACCATTAAACTACATCTAAGCTATCAACAACAAAAGACCCAACAACAAAATTAACTTGTATTTGTTATATCACATCTCAATAATGGGGGATTTTTTTAGCCACAAATCACAAAATATAATATTATACCTGTCACGACCCGCAAGTACACCCTAAAAGATACAGCATCCTTGTGTCATGACACGACAAATGAAACTTCAAGAAGTGTGATCTAATCCTCTTGTATCATTCATTTCATAATGAACATACTTAAATATGTAAGAATTTAAAACATTCTTCACACACGAAGAACTCTTATATAAACATTACACAAGCGAAAGACTTTGATTTAAAACATTAAATCTTTACAACTTCTACTTGAACCATATACACTTTAGAGTATACAACACTTGGGTTTAATCACGCACAAGGCAGTAAAATAATGACTAAGACATAAGATAATGCGGGTATTGTCCTCGAATCGATGAGGACTCACCAATACGTCATCTTCAATCCTTAGAAACCTATCCATACTCCATATCACATCAAGACATCCAATTTCCTACACTTTTGTCAAAAGGGGAAAAGATTGGGTTAGCAAATTAGATGTACTAAGTATGGAAGCCATGCAAAAACCATGTAAAAGGGACATTTAGTAAATCACATTTTTTTTATTAATTTCGATTAAAACATCATAATATAAGCATAATATTAACAATTAACAACTTCGAAATACATAAGAAATTACTTTAGCCAATAATCACATTTGTTGAAACTTTACAGTAAATTCACTTCGCTGTACAGTTAAATCAATTCATTGTTATAGTGAAGTTCCTTCCCTTCAATTTAGACACTTAAGTAATCTTGTCAATCAAAGCAATCAAAAGATTCACTTAAGTCACGAAAAAAGAGACCTCCCATACACCCTCTCTAGATGTTCCTAAACGACCCTCAAGATTACTTATAATGAGTCACGTACACACTTATAAAGCATCATAAACATCAAGGTAAGATTCTCCTACCTAAGGTGATTCTAAAACGCACTCGAGGGAGTTGTGAAGCGACCACCCATACAACCCTTACATTTTCACTTAATAGATCTTATAGACTCCCTAAAATAGAATCAATCTCCCTTAACACATTAACACATCAATTATATGATATTTTCTTTCCAAAGGCTATCGAAAGACTTACTTAAGTAAATCAAGAATATAACGTACATAGTGACCTCTTCATGATTTCCTAACTAATACTTAAGACTACCTAAGGATTAGATCATGTATACATAATCAACCAACTTCCCCTAACTAGAGTCATTCTTATGACCTATCTAGGTAAGATAAGAAGTGACCATTAATATGCCCCCTTCACACCTTAACTAGAAAACCCTTATTCTCTATATAGTCTACTTTCATTTAACAACGTTGTTTACTTAAGTCATGTATAATCCATTAGTTCATAAGAGACATTCAGCCTATAAAGGGACCTGCAAGTAATGTCTTAGACAAGACTAAGTGGACTCTCACTAACACCTTCAAAGCCTATTGTGCAAGGTCTAGATATCGTCCCATACAACAACCTAAACTTCATAGAACTTGTCTAATGCTAGTAGGTATCCGGTATGATTAAAATAGGCAATACCTACATAGACCATGGTGGCAACTCATAGAATCTGGAGTTCTAACCTACTCTGATGAGGGTGTTTTACTTGCCAAGGCTAGAACAAGGATACATCCCATGTATGCACATGGTATGTTAAGGGAATGATTTGTAATTGAGTCTCATACATAACTAGAACTACTCCCCTTACCATAATCACTCTGTAAAAGTCTTGGTTCTCATAGAGTAATTCACATTAAAGGTTCACATAAGAGGGTTTCATAACAAGTTCATAACCCAATCACATTTATCCTACCAAAGAAAGGTCCACTAGAGCTACCGCACAACGATGATAATAAGGTCGTTATGACTTACCTAAGGTTTGTTATAATGTCTTTCCAGCCAATCAACCTTAAGTCCATAATTCCTTTACTTGAACGATACCATTACAACTTTCTACTTCAACATACATAACCTTACCACTAGGTTCAAGGTTTCACATAAAACACCCTCTTGAAAACATTCAGCGTCACATATCTTTCATACATTCAAGGCTAAGATACTATATCATTCTAAGTCAAGACATCACCTATGTATATTCATACAAGCGTCAAGTAAGGGACACAAGTCATCCAAGACAAAATAACACATACTCCACCTTAACACATAGTAGTAATCATTCTACAAGTACATAGGAATAACCATTATCATCTTTAAGTCATACTAAACACTACCATATGATCTTCAATATAACTATTATAGATTCAAATAGTCATGTAGGAACAACCATGCATTAAAACCTAAGACTATACATGAAAGCCACATATCAAAGTTTCCATGATTTCCTATCATACATAGAAAGAACTTATTGCTTCAAATAATATATCTATATATATATAATATATATATATATATAGTATATATATATAGATACTCACATAAAACAAACTCTACAAAATATCATAGTACTTCAATGTAGTGTCCGTCAAGCCAAGGTCTCAAATTGCTAAAGAACGACGGCCGATAAGTCCCATACAATTTTACATAGCACCGCCAACAATAAGGTGCAAACCATATAACCAATACAAATAATATTTATGTCTCCTTAAAAAAAAGGAATCAGACACATACCCCTACCCCACTTCATCTTATTACTTTTTGCTTTAAGGCTTCAAATCTCAAACTCGATATCATAAAAAGCCTTACCCAAGGCAATAACAGAAACAATTCATAAAATTATAACATATGATGACACTAGGTCAATTCATTATCAATTGATATATAATTGCATCATTTACATAGCCCGTAGAAAATTACATTAGAAATCATAAGCCTTAAGTCAATTTCAATTCAATAAGTCTAACATTGAATAGATCAAAGAATATTAAATACTAAATTTATCAACTTGAAACATCATATAAACCAATTAACCATAATCATTACATTAATAAGAATCCCATAACAATCTACACATGAATTCATCAATCTCAAAGCATGATCAATTAACCCATGTTTTAGTGAAATTGAGAGATTTGTGAATGTCAAGGGTTCATGGATAATTTTATTGGAAAACATCAATTATAAATCAATTTCACCATATATAAACGTTTGAAAACCATTTATGCAAGAACCCAATAATTAGAGTAGAAATCGTACTTTTTAAATTTTATGAAATCTTTGAAAATCATCTTTGAATTTGGTTGTAGGGTGATAAAAAGACTTAGATAAAGAAATCCCATTCCTTATTTCAATAATCCAAAGCTAATTGAAGTATAAACTCCATTTAAGACCTATATTCAACTTCCATCTTCACTTTGAATTCACATGGAGGTTTTTGGAGAACTTTAGGAGGGAAGGGGTTTTGATTTACATGATAAGGTTTAAATGAAAGTTTAATTACTTATATAATCTTAAAATACCCATAAAAACCTAAAACAACCGTACCTACGTTTGATAAGACTTGTGGTTAATTCCCCAAAACCACCAAGTCTTAATAGAACACTGCCAGATTTTTCAGCACCATCGATGCCCATACCAAAGCACTGTGGTCTCACCCATGCCCGTTCTTAGGGTCTCGTTGGTTGATTCAAAGGCTCCTAAACCTGAATGTAACTTTTATCCATCGATGAGACCCATCGATGAGTAATTGCCAGGTTGAGGCAGGGACGGGGGCTGGTGGGGTAGGAAGTTGATGGGAGTAGGGATGACGGGGGCAAGTTGAGGAGTAGAAGCTGGGAGGTCATGTAGATAAGATGTCGTGTGGATTCTCGCTCGAATACTGCTCCTCTCATCCCCTCTCACTCTTTTCTTGCTCTCTCTTCCCTCGCGACTGACTAGATCCCCACCTCCACCTTTTTTCTAGACCCTTCGGATCCTTTCCCTTCTGCTCTGTGCAGCACTGTTGACATGCGTACCCCTGTTCGTCGTTCGTGCCTCAATAGCTCGGAGGTCCCCGACAGAGCGTATTCCTCGATGTTCTAGTATATGTCCTTGGTCGGATGGAGGTATGGCATGTAAAGGGTGTGCGGGTTGGTTTCTCTTTTTCAAGTCGGAGCAAGGCTCTTTTTTTGAAAGAGATTGAGACATTATTTAGTGGGAAGGGGCGGGGCGGGGTGGCTGAATTAAGATGGGTGGTACGTATTGGGTGGGGGGCGTGTGTACTGGGTAGAGAGCGGAGGAAGTGGCGGGTATGTGGCGTCCGGGTTACTGGGGGATGGGTTTTGTGGATAGCTGATAGTGGGGGTTATGACTATTGACTTAGATGATTTTTAGTACGAGATGTGTGAGGATGCGTTAGCGTACTGGTCGTGGGGTTGGGGGTATTTGTGTGGTTGCTTAATTTTGTTTCTTCGGGTACGGGGGGAGTTCGTGTATGTTTGCCAAGCCCTTACCCCCTCCCCTCTTGCTCTTGCTCTTCCTTTCCTATCCTCTCTGCCGTTCTGTGCTTTTTCGCTCGCCTATTCCTCCCGCGTCCTCGGTTTACGCTGTGTTGCCTTGGCCCTTTTTCAACTCATAACGGTAGTTCCTTCGTGGGGAGGTTTCTTCCTCAGTGCTAGTGTTCTACGGTATTTCTGGTAGTCAGTAGTCAGGATCCGGGGCGGGCAGGAGGGGTTTGGTTGGTGATCTTTTTGAGGTTTTCTTTTTTAATTTGTCTCGGGTGGGGCCTCTGCGGTGGGCGGTGTTGTGAACACTACGGTCCTTAATGTTTCAAAGCTTTTGTTTGGTAGGTGTCTCGGTCTGGATATTTGTCGGGTGGGAGGAGGATGCTTTCTCCACTAGGGGTTTTGAGGTTCAAATATACTGGTGTGGTTTTGTTGTGAGATTTGGGTGTCTGAGGTGTTCTAGAGGTGGGGGCTGGGTTTGGGCGGGGAAGGTGTTATGATTTTCGTGTAGTGGGCGGTTGTGGAGTATTTGGAGCGTTCTTCTGTTTGCTTATTTTTTTTCTCGTTTGGCCAGTTGCTGGCACGTGTTTTTGCGATAAGCTGGGGGGTCCTCTTTTAGGCCCCCTTGTAGATCCTACATATAATCGTACCTAGAAGTTTCCAACCCAAATATGTTCGTATACATGTTATGGAACTACCACAAAAGTTTCATCGAAAACGAACATGTAAAACTGACGAAACATACATAGACTCAGAACCTCAATGCAAGGAAAGCCTTTTCGAACGTCATGGACGTTCTTCGACGTTTGATGTCTAAACTTACCAAAATTGAATAAGATGAATATATTTACTATTATAACTCAATTAAGGACCTTATAACCTCATGAATCACATATAAACATATAAACCCACATATGAGGCACATAGGTGACTTAGTCGTCGAACCTTTCGTTCGTCCCTTGACGTTTGACTTCCAATGCACCTAAACTATTAGACACTGCCTCAAACCGATATTATAAACCATTTTAGGACTTTGGACAATCACTACAAATTTTTTACTCTAGCTTCACTACGCACGGTCGTTTTCGGGTCCGTACCACTCCGCACTGAACCACATTCGTCTCAATGGCACTTGCCCATCTCTCGACAACTTCCAAATGTAGAGACCCAATTTAGAAACTCGTTACAATAAAATATAACACATAACAAAACAAAAAACATTTATTTCACAAAATTATGAAATTCACAACACAACAAGAAACTAGAAGGCATTCTATAACTCATCACTCTACAAAACTCACATGCTTCATTCCAAATAGCAAAAACTCATTTCATATTCAATATGATGCTTATATACATCAGTTCTAACCACTCTACAACAATTTTAGACCAGAGAATAAACTAGTAAAATTTTGAAAATCTTCATAGTGACTAGACAGTGCATTAAAGTGAATTGAGCATTTTTTTGAAAAACACAAATTTTAGGAAATTAATGATAGAAACAAGCTAACATGAAATGTAACATCATATAAACACATCTTAAAACATAATCAATCTCATGAAATAACTTAGACTTGTCCAACATTCACTATATGCAATAATTAGCAACCTACACTAGATGCACATGAATCATGAGGAAGATACTATAAATGAATACTCATTTTCTCATTCAATAAAACTTCATTTAAATATGAATAAATATCATAAGGAGATTAATTGGAATTCATTTACCACAAAAGACTCCTACAAAAACTCAAGGTACTAAGAACTCTTTGTTTTAGGATTAAATAACATATAAAGAAAAGTTAAAGGTACTTCACTCCCACTAACCATACTCTTTTACCATACTCCTTCACTTAGGAGAAACCTATTCTTTATCAACATAATATCCACTATAAGTAACTCCCTCAAGGAACCCTAAACTTTACTAATACTTTCTTACCAATGTCTATCTCATAATAACTTTGGACTCTCAAAGGTCTCATCATCTAACCATTATATCCCCCTTACTAGGATAACTCACCCTTTTACTCTTTTAAATATCATTACATCCCTTTGTATAGTTGGGGTCTTAAAAAACTTCAAACTATCTTAACAACCACTTCTTCATATTTTTATAATATACCTTACCATTATTCCCAAAATAACTACCCTTCACAAGGTAACCAAACAAGTCTAAGGTCTAAACCACCTCTAAAATATCTTATCACACCATCATATATACAAATCAACATCTCATCTTTTCTCTCCCGTCAACTGAAACTTCATAAGTGTCACCCTTAATGGACCAACAACCTTAGGGAATTAAGGGAAGAACCCATATACACAACGCTCTTAGGCACTATGAGATAATGAAAAAAGGTTAAAGTTTCCTAGCTATTCTATCCTCTTAAATTTATAAGGTGGGAGTAAACTTTCACATTAATAAACAAGAGTACTTAATTGTTTCATAATACAACTAAGAATCTCCCAAAATCTTATATCTTATACCATTTCTGTCATGACCCTATAGTACACCCTAAAAGATAGAGAATCCTTGTGTCATCACACGGCAAATGATACTTTAAGAAGTGTCATCTAAGCTTCTTATATCATTCATTACATAATAACATACTAAAATAGGTAATAATTTAAAACTTTCTTCACACACGAAGAAATCTTTCATAAATAACACAAAAGCGGAAGATTTTCATTTAAAAACATTAAATCTTTACAACAACTACTTGAACAATCACTTTAGAGTATACAACACTTTGCATCGATCTCAAACAATACAATAAAATAATGACTAAGACATAAGGACATGTGGGTATAGTCCTCGAATCAATGAGGACTTACCAATACGTCGTGTTCAAGCCTTACAAACCCATACATCCTCAATAGCACATCAAGACTTCAACTTCCTTAGACTTTAGTCAAAAAGGGAAAACAAGGAGTTAGCACATTAGATGTACTAAGTATCGAAGCCATGCAAAAACCAAGAAAAATAGACATTTAGTAAATCACATGCTTTTCATGAATTTCGATTAAGACATCATAATATAAGAATTAGAATAACATTTAACAACTTAGAAATACATAATAAATCACTTAAGACAATAGTTACATTTGTTGAAACTTCACAGTGAATTCATTTCACTGTACTGTGAACTCAATTAACTGTTACAGTGAAGTTCCTTCACTTCACTTTAGACACCCTTTAGCATGTGGTCTTCTCACTTAAAGAAATCATAAGATTAACTTAAGTCACACAAAGAGAGACCGCCCATACACCTTCTCTTAATGTTCCTAAACGACCATCAAGATTACTTATAATGAGTCACATACACACTTATAAAGCATTATAAACATCAACGTAAGATTCTCCTACAAAAGTTGATTCTAAGTGTCACTTGAGTTAGTTGTGAAATGACCGCGCGTACAATCCCTTACACACACACTTAAGAGATTCTATACTCTCCCTAAGATAAAATCATTCTCACTTAACACATTAATTTATAGATGATATGACATTCTCCTTCCATGCATTAAAGACTTACTTAAGTAATCAGAAATAACGTCCATGTGGACCCTCTTAAGATTTCCTATATAATCCTTAATACTACGTAAGGCTTAGATCATGTCTACATAATCAACCAACTTCCTTAGATAGAGTAATTTTAAAGACATATCTATGTAAGATAAGAAGTAACCATTCCTATGTCCCCTTCATACCTTAACTAGACAACCCCTAATTACACTATATAAGTACTACTTCATTAAACATACTTTCTTAACATAAGTCATTATATTCATTAGTTCATTAAGAGACATTCAACACATTAAGGATATTAAAGTAATGGTCTTGGACAAGACCTAGAGACTTTCACTAACACCTTCAAAGCCTATTGTGCAAGATCTAGAAAGCAGCCATACAACCACCTAAACATAACAGAACTTCTCTAATGCTAGTACGTATATCGTATGAAAAGAATATAAAATAATCGACGTAGACCATGGTAGCAACTCATGGAATATGGAGTTCTAACCTACTCCGATTTGGGAGTTCTACTTGCCAAGTGTAGAACTAGTATACATCCCATGTAGGCACATGATTAAGGAATATGAAGGTCATTCTTTGTAATCTAGTCTCATACTTCAGCAGAACTAATCCCTTTACCATACTCACTCGGTGCAATACTTCGTTCTCATTGAGTAATGCACATTAAAGGTTCACATAAGAGGGTTCCATAAAAAGTTAATAACCTAATAACATTTACCTTACAAAAAAAAGGTCCAATAGGGTTAACTAACATTGGCGACAAGAAGCTCATTATGACTTCCCTAAGGTTTTATATGATGCCATTCGAGCCAATCAACCTTATGTCCGTCATACCTTTACTTGAACGATACCATTTCGACTTTCTACTTCAACATACAAAACCTTACCACTAGGTTCAAGGTTTCACATAAAAGACCCTCTTAACATCATTCAATGTCACATATCTTCCATACATTCAAGACTAAGATACTATAGAATCCTAAATCAAGACATCATATATTCATATTCATACAAAGATCAAGTAAGGAAGACAAGTCAACAAAGACAAGACACCACATACTCAACGTTAACACATATTACTAATCATTCTACAAACACATAGGGATAGCCATTATAATCTTTATGTCATCCTGCACACTACCATATCATAATCAATATAATGATTATAGACTCATATAGTCAAGTAGGAACACCATGCATAAACCCTAAGACTACACATAGAAGCATATAGTCATAGTTTACATGATTTCCTATCATTCATAGAAAGAACATATACTTTCACATTGCTTCACAAATAGATAGATATACTTATAATTCAAATAAAACAACTATACAAAATATCATAGTACTTCAAATAGTGCTGACAAGGCCATGATCATTAAATTGCATGAAGTAACAAAGACAAGGTAACATCAATTCACATAGCACCGCAACCACAAATGGACCATACCAATCACAATATCATTTAAGTCTAAAACATTAAAAAAAGGAACTAGCGCAACATACCCCACTCAATCTTACCACTTCGCTTTCAAGGCTAAATCATCCAACTCGATATGATAAGGACTTTACCCAAGGAAATAACAAACAATTCAATACAATTATATGAATAATCAATGAAACTAGGTCAATTCATTTTATAAATATCAATCTAATACAACCTAGACATCAATTGAATATAATTATTGCATCATTAGATAGCCCATAGAAAATTACATTAGAAATCATAAATCTTAAGACAATATGAAATCAATAAGTCTAATATTCAATAGATCTAAGAATTTTAAATACTCAATTGATCAAACTGAAATATCCTATAAACCAATTAACCATAATCTATACATGAATAATAAATTCATAACAATGTACACATGAATTCATCAATCTCAAAGCATGGTAACTTAACCCATGTTTTAGTTGAATTGAGAGATTTGTGAAGGTCAAGGGTTCATGGAGAATTTCATTGGAAAACATTAATTATACATCAATTTCATCATATATAAACGTTTGAAAACCATTTATGTAAGAACCCAATAATTAGAGTAGAAATCGTATTTTTTTAAATCTTTAAAAATTGTTGTAAGGTGATAAAAAGACTTAGATGAATAAATTAGATGCCTTTTTTGAAGAATAAAAGTCAAATTTAATAATAAACTCCATTGAAGACCCATCTTTAAGCTACATCTTCACTTTGAACACACATAGAGGTTGTTGGAGACACTTTAGGATGGAAGGGTTTTTGATTTAGATGCTAGGGTTTAAATGAGATTTTAATCACTTATATACTACTAAAATACCCATAAAAACCTAAAACAACTTTCCCCACGTTTTATAAGACTTGGGGTGAATTTCCTAGAACCCCCAAGTCTTAACAGAAAACTGCCAAATCTTTCAGCACCTTCGATGCCCATACCAACGAACCTTGTTCTAACCCTTGCCCCGTCGTTGGGGTTTCGTGGGTTGCTTCAGAGGATCCTCAACCTAAAGGAAATTCGTCTCCATAACCGAGACCATCTACAGGCCGTTGCCTGGTCGACAGGCCATCGTTTGACCACTTCCTGTTAGTGTTGAGCTCTAATGTTGGGTTTCTCCTTTAGGGGCCCCTTGTAGGTCCTACATGGAGTTGTACCCGGACTTTTAAAACCAAAATATGTTTGTATATGATTTAACGACCCACCACTTGAGTTTCATCCAAATCGAACACGTAAAACCCGATAAATCATACATAGACTCACAAGGTTGTTTCAAGGCAAGCCTTTCGAATGTCATGTACGTTCTTCGACGTTATACCTCCAAACTTAATGAAACTTCACACGCTGACTATATACACTATAATAACTCATTTAATTACCTTATAACCTCATGAATAACATATAAACACATAAAACCACATAGGTGACTTAGTCGTTGAACCTCTTCGTCATCCCTTGACGTTTGACTTCTAATTAACCTAAACTCTTAGATACTGACTCAAACCGACATTATAAACCATTTAGGACTTTAGAGAATCACTTAAACCATTTTAGGATACAGCTTCACCTAAGTAATTTTTAGGGTCTTAAAGTACCTTCAATGATGATTAAATAAAATGGCTATAGAAAAATAAGTCTTCGTTGTAGCAAAGAAAGCACACTTGCAATTTAGGGAAGATGAAACACTTCCATCTTCAAGTCATCAAAAATCCTTAAAAACATGAAATAAAATATTAAAACTAAAAATAAGTAATAATGTTTAACTATAAAATGTTCAACTCTAAAATAACAACTTAAACTAGTATTTATAGTTTTCATAATCTGTGATGTAGCGGATCGTTTAGCGAGGCTAGTTGGAATCACTGATCGACTTAGCGATTTTCCCATCTTCTGGTTCATCGCTTTTTGTGGTCTCCTACAACATTTTCACATCTTGTACCATAGGGAAGTATCGTATTGCTTGGAGAAACTATTTTGTGATGTGCCGACTTTTCTTATTTGCCGCCGAATTTATCCTCTTCCTTCAAGGCTCAACGTCCAGATAAAAAGGAGAAGTAAGGACTTTTGGTGACTCTACACGAAGACTCAGTGCTGCACAGTCCTCCATTTCGTCACTCTTTTCATCCCTTGGGATATAAAAGGCATTTAATGAAACTAATTCAATTAAACTATGGACGTGAATGTGTCAAATATTTTGACTCATCAACATCCCCAACTTAAACTTTTGCTTGTCCTCGAGTGAAGTTCATCATGACATAAAGGATGTCTACAAAAAATTACACAAGACTAGATCATAAACATACACAACGAGACTTAGTTTAGTTATGCAAAGATAAATTGTTCACTCAAAGATTTATGTTGTGACAAACCTTTACCAAAGATTTGAATACTTGCAATACTGACTACTAATACAATTACAAGTTTAAAGAAAGTACTTGCATGCCCTCTCACAAAGAGTGATTAAATAGTCATACACAAAGGAAAATCATTTGAGGATGAGGAATAAGATGGAATGCTCACACTATAAAAGAGAAACGCAATACACTTTTTCACCCATAGGTTTGGCTGTATTTTCCAATCAACCTTTGTTTTGGATCACTCAAGCTCAAAAAAATCTTTTAATTCCTACAAGAGGGATGAGTGCAAAGGTATTGTCAGTGAGTCTTAGTTTATATTATTCTCATGAAATTTAGTGTTCTCAAAACATCATCTTCCACTCCTTAACCAATTTTTCTTCTAATTCTTCTTTGTCATCTTCTTATTCACTCTCCATGGATTGCTTGTAAAACCAAATTTCTTTTGTACTTTTATTCTACAACATTACTTTTTATTGTTTTATTTTCTTTTTAAGGGAGAATTTTCTTTCACTTCTTGACTTTTCCTTTCCTTTTCACCACACCCAAAATATAGGCTTTTGGTGTAGGTTGGATATTCAGTAAACCACAAATAATGAGGATGAAAGGTTTTCGATAAATAAACTTCTAGGTTTTATGATGTTTAATCCAAATAGAGACAAGGTTCAAGGGGTGTTCAAGAGCGGTTCACACACTCTCAGTGTCAGGCCCAAAGAGGTCATACAGAATATGAATTATGTATATGAACACCACACGATAAATAATATATGTAAAAATTGGTTCACACACTCTCAAGTTGCCTAAGATCATCTCAAGAGTAATCCTTACTTAATCAACTAAACTAAAAAAGCAAAGACTAGGTTTATTCATGCATGATTCAAAGAAATGTTATCACACAAGGTATCTATACAAAAGTCAAATAAGAATTCACACTTTCACTAATGTGAAATGATCATCACAACAGAATCAATTTGATAAATACCTAATCACAACGATATAAAAATAATTCACATACTGTCCATGAAACTTGTTATTCTCTCGTCGTAACCACACATTCATGTTTATTCTATTAAAAACACTAATCAAGTTTTCAATATTGATTAAAATAGATACTGAAACTTACAAAGGAACATCACCCTTTGAACAGAAGAGGTAGCAAAATTTTTTTTTGAAGGGTAAAAATCATTTGCAATAATAAAAACAAAAAAACAGCCATATGCTTAAACATCACCGAAAAGCAGTATAAAACACAATTTTTAAGACGGACAACCTAAATATATACACAAAAAAAAGAATCATCCACAACATACAAAGAAGGCTGAGACACATCCCACCATATATAAATGTGTTTGTAGTCTAATATAATTAATAAAAGTATCAAAAAGTGTAATTAAAGTAAGTCACAGGGAGAGGTAAACAGGTTCATGTCTATGCAACTTATCTTCTTGACATAATATTAGTACTCAGGTTAGTTATTTGTGCGTGTCCATCAAATCCCTGGGAGACCTAGGAAGAACGAAAATTCCTGGTACACTATAAGCTATTGTGGGTATTGCATCCATCGGTGTTTGGGTCTCCTTGTTGGTGAATATTCCCCACTAGGCTTCACAAATTTCTAAGATTGTTTTCCTTATTTTTTTATTCATGTTCCTCTACCACGTCCTCCTCAGTATTTGCATCTAGAGTGTTATATGCTGCATCTCCCATCTTCTCATCTCCTGTAGCTTAAGTAATCTCTCAAATCCCTCAGGTATCACTATCGTTAGAAATCCTTATTAAATTGTTGAAGTCAAAATACTTTAAATAATCAACATTCTTCCACACGTTTGCGATGCCAGCTTTCATAACTAATATCTTAGATGGTCTCCCCTGTCTGCTCTTAGTAGTTGTAACCCATAAAATCAAAGCATTGACCGATGTCCGGAATCGGGTAAGTGCAGAAGATATGGTGTTTCCTATCATCCCTAGAATTGATCTCTTTAGGCATGTTATCCTCATATTAGCTGATTGGGCTAGACGCCTCATATTTAGGGCCATGTCTTGAGTAATTCTTATTGTATGGCTAAAGGAAGAAGCACACTGATCCTTTAAAGATGAAGGAGGGGTTGATGTACATGATAGTCCAAGGACTTGAGTGTGTGAGGTTGAATCTATGGGGAGGTATTTGGTGTATCTAGTGTCCTTTTATCAATCTCCTTGCATGTGTTTTGATCCTAAAAAAGCCTGATGTTAGTGGAGGAAGTTGGGATAACCTCAATATATCTCACACTATCAAGAGGCACTCCAACATATTGTAGAACTCCATGATCAGGATGTGTATTTGTAGATAGGTCAACATCAATTTGGCCGTTATGCCCATCTCTTGTGATGTTAGAAGCCCAAGATCAATACTCTTCCTAAACATGATACATCCTAGGAAATATTCCTTATGAATATGTAGAACAGACTCTTTCCTGGATATTATGATAATGTTGTTGATGAAGCTTAACCAAAATCTAGCAGCCATGTTAGAATCCTTGTTTTAAAAAGGAGCGGCAACCCCGATACATCTATTAATGTTGTATTAAATTATAAATGTTAGACCCCCAAAATGAGTTAGGGTGTATAGAGACTCACTTGTGCTTTAAAACTTGTTAACATGTTAATACACTGCTTGTAAGTATTCATGGGTGATTTGAAGTCATTTGGAAGTCAAACGTCAAAGGACGACCAAGACATTCGACGACTAGTCACCTAAGGGGCCTTATGTGTTTTGATGTGATTTTGTGTGTGTAATGAACTTATGAGGTCCTTATATGGTTAAAAATGATTATGATAGGAAGTTTATTGAGTTTCATTTGGTTTGGAGGTCAAACATCCAAGACGTTTCAAAGTTAGACTTTGAGACGGTCATGTGTGTCTTGAGTGTGACTTGCACGTTTTGATGTGTTATATGTGTTCATTTTTGGTGAAACTGGTGTGGACGTTATATAAAATATTAAGGTATATAATCAGGTTGGAAATGCCCGGGTATGACTCCCAAGGGCCCCTCAAAAGGCCCTCAAAGAAGAACCGAAAGGCCCATTTTTTAACAAACAACCCTTTGATGATGAAGTATTTATGTTAACTTAGGCATGATAAGTCTTAGCCAATGAACAACCAAAGACCCAATCGACTAAATATAGAGATGGCCCATCAATGGACCTACTAGGCGTTGGCGTTGGCCGGCGATGATGGCCTGCAACTGCTGCATAACAACTGTTTTATTTATGAGGTGAATGGGAAATTCACACCACGTTCTAACCTGAACCTTCAAGGCTTATATGATTATTTAGGGTGAATTTAAGTGATAAAAAACGTGATCAACCCAATCTCATTCCCTTTTACACAAATTAGACATTCCCTTCAAAAATATTCTTTCTAGAAACCTCCGTTAAAGGTGAAGCTCAAGAATAAATTTGAGCTTGGATTCCCATGGATTCTTCATCATATTTTAGATTTTTTCTTAAACATTAAGGATTCATGATACTTCATCTATAGTTATGCTTCCATCTAAAGAGTTAATCTCAAAGTTCTATATTGATATCTCATGATCAAACTTTCAATCTTTCAATCTAGCCATGGGTTCTTTCTCAGAATGTTTTAAAAGGTTTATTCATGTTGAATTTATGATAATGTATTGGTTTTAATGTGAAACACAATACAATTGCATGGTGAACTCACATCCCTTCAGAAACTTGATTTAGCCCTTGCATGGGAATTGTGATAGTGTCTTGTTATTTGTGGTTTTTTTATTCTATTATGTTGAATTGCTTATGTCTAATGTTATTTATGTATATTTGTGATGATTTGTTGATGAATGATCCAATTGGATCAAAGTATGAAGATTTGAACATGACTAGCCTATGACTCTAAGTGGTCACTGTAACCTTTCATTTATGAGGTATATATGTGGAGTTTGATTATGTTATGATAATTGTAGCTACTGCCTTAGGTTAATATAATGGTTAAATTGTTAGTATAGATCTCGTATTATTAAAGTAAAGAAGGATTGGTATGAATCGATCCAGGTTCTTCTAGTCTAATTATAACGTTCAAATATACTACTAGAAAAGAAATAAAAATGATTGTATGACATATATTTACCCAACTATGAGTCGGGGTCGATCCCACAGAGAATATAAAAGAATATTATTAATAGCAAATACTTAACTCGATAGTCGTTATATAAAAGTGGGGGGTTTAAAATAAAAAAAATAAAAGAAATAAAATAGCTTTGACCTAAGTATTTGTTTATATCCCAATTACTAAAAAATAACTAGGGATGTGTTCCCATAATCTCATAATGCGGTAATCGTAGTTATATCAATTTATTCCTAGTGTAATACATGCAAAGTGATAAGTTAAGTATCTGTAATTCCTTAGTCTGGCAACTAGAGAATTTCACTCTGCATTTTGGTCTGGCTACGTGTGTATAATTGACTAACCCTTACAATTACCTCATATTGGACATCATAATCGATGTATTACTTAGTTATTATTTCACACCAATCGACACTAGCCTATTATATAGTATCCCACTAAATCTATGTTGATAATTCTTTTCTTATTAACTACCTCCTTTGTCCGACAAGTAGCAACAAGGTGAGTTCTAACGTTGGCCACCATCAAAAAGACTTATTAACAAAAGAATTATCAATACATTCATAAACCTATTACATAATTGCTTAATTACTAGTCATGCGTTTTTAATTGCTCACGGTTCCCACAAACCTAGTTATGGAGTTTAGCTACTCATTATATGAAAACACAATCAAAATTTATTAAAATAAATATGCTTGTGTTAAACACAAAAATTTAAGAACAATAGCTAAACTATTGTTTATTAATTACAAATACAAATGGCTAATAAAGGAGATGAAACGATAGACCACAATTCTCCGGCCTCCACGGCGGCTCTTACAAAGCTCCAAAATCTATAAGAAAATTTATATTATCTCTTGTATCTTGTTTCTTGGAATCTTTCCTAAATAATTATTTCTATGGACTATTTATAATAAACCAAACCCTACATAAAATAATCGAGTCCAAAATAAATTAGGAATTCAAAACCCAGAAAGAATTGATTCTGTAAATTATTTGTTGGAAATTTTTGTTGCCGCCGCTTCAATTGAGTTGATCAGTTAGTTGCTGCTACGTGGAAGCAATTTGATCATGATAATTGTGGAACTTTCAATATATAGAGATATATATATATATTTTATTTAATACATTAACTGTCTTATTGTTTGTTTTTTCAACATTCCATCTTTAATGTGTTTTAGCTTCAAACTTCTTCATTTTTTCACCAAATTAATCCTGCTAATAAAGTACATAATTAGCATAATCCATAAAATTTATACTTAAAACGGACAAATGTAAATTATAAATGTGAGGTAAATAATGTTCAAAATGTATATTTCTGCCTCACATAAACTCTATCCATTGATAATACTATTTTTGTGATGTGATCTCGATTTTAGGTTAGATGAAACATGATTCCTTTTGAGTAATGCTCTATTTAGCTACTTCTTAACATATACATTATTTTTAAAATATGATTGATTATCATTACTTTAGAGAATTAGTAGCATTGCCTATTCTCTACTCTCTATTGAATTGATAGTTTCATACCTATGTTGGTATCTTGATCTTGTAGGGATTTAAGCATGATTTTTCTATGTTAAAGTATATATTTAGATAATTATCTATATTTATACTATTTATGAAATATTATTTATATACATTCAAGTGAAATTGGTTGATGGTTTACGTCCTTCTACCTTCTAGTATGTTAGTGATGTGTTGTACTAGTTGTAGCATTACCTTGTAGTAACTTATGCATGAATTCATATATGATTATGGTACATGATAAGCTGAATAATAATAAATTTTTTTATTAAATAGTAGTAATGCTTAAATATGACAAAAGTCTAAAGGATTGGTAAGAATTACTCTACTCTTTTACCTCTCTACTTCTGTATAGTATTGTTGATGAAGCCTTGTATGACATTATGTTTTATGGTCCACTTATTGTGGTGGAATTTCCTTTATTGTCATTACATATGAGTTTACCACGGCCTTGAAGGAAAATTTATGAATATATGAATGTGTGGTTATGATGATCACCTTAGGTGTAACTTGTGCCTAATCCTCTACTCTAGTTGTTAATCTAGGTTATGTTATTGTTGATATGAGCATTACAATGATTATAATAGAATTATGTATAGGTTCTGACATTAATAAAATATTAATGAATGATGATCCCTACCTATTTACCCCATGTGAATGGATGAATAGAAAAATTTAGGAATCTTAAGTGTAATATGAAGTTGGCTTGTCTCCTATGCTATTATGTGTTGTATGGTCTACGCTTGGTTGTGGATTGTGGTCTTAAGAGGGTGGATTCCAAAAATGTGTTATTGATAGCCATTATGTGATCATATTGACAAATTTACACACACCCTCACTCTAGATGATTGCTTACTAGTAGTATAGGATCATTTTGTCTATTGAAAGATTATTCTTATATTCAGTAGTATCAATTACTATGCATATTAAGCTTATGTCTATGAAATTATGATATGTGTTTCCTTAACTAGGATGACTTGATAGGAGTACTGTTATGGGCAAAAGTATGGGACCTTGTCAATGCATTGCACATGTCTTTCTTGATAGGATAGTTCCAAGGTTTTGTCTCTTATGTACATGGATATGAATGCATGAATATGTTATGAACATGTATTATATGCTATAATGTGAAGTATATGTTATGGTAAAGTATGATTATACCTAGTGTCTAGATCTGTTTATATGAAAGCATGGTTCATATAGTTACACTTGTACACTTATGCATGTATGAAGTAAAGTGTGAACATGTGTTGTCAAAGGTGTTAATGGAAGTTTTCTCTCACCTGTTTCACACAAAATACATGTATGATGATCTATTAAATAGAGGGGATATTAAAAGATGTGCTCAATAGTATCCTAAACTTCATAGATGCTAACATATAATATGTCCATGTGAAAGGTTTTCTCGCAGGATATAGGTTGATAAAATGACTTCTCATCTATAACCTATGAGCGAAGCATATGGGGAGTGAATATACTAAAGCCTATGTTTCATAAGTAATATAATAAAGGTTGTTAATAAAGGGAACATATCTTAGCACTGAGTGAACTTGAAGTGATAGGTGTCCCTCCCCATATGAGAAAGGTAGGTCACCATAATCATCATGAGGTTGATACCCTCACATCCCAAGGGCATTGAGTAGTTGTTTTCATGATGCCTCCAAGTTCCATAACTATGTTTCCCTATATGATATATCAAGTAATATGACTTAAGACTTTACCTTGATGCTCATGTCTTACCTTGGCAAGTTAGTTACCGTCTATTGGTGTGAGGGGATAACACCAAATTCTATGTTTGGCTCACATGGTCTTATTGTCAGTTGAGGCTATAGTTAACCTAAAGTAAAATAGAATATGTAAGTAAATGACTAACGCCCTAACTAGGATGACCTAAGGGAGGTTACTTATTATAGGTGGAAGTAATAAACCCACGTAGACATTGCACAAGTGGCTCCTTAGGGATTTCTAGGATGGTTATCTTTAGAGTATGATTACGGTTGTCTTTATGCATGTCATAGTAGAATTTGTCTACCTATTATGAAGATGTGAATGGTATGATTTTATATGATGTGCTCTTATTCTTATATGCACTATGTTGGTCTTAATGACTAGATGATGAAGGTTGTTGACATGGATGAAGTTATCTTCACTTACTTGTTTATGTATGAATTGGATGGTAAGGCTTGTGGCGTTACGATAGGTCTACTATGTATGTGGGAGGTTATGGGGCTTCAAATGTACATTGCACTACTAGATTTAGATTGCGATTATGGTTAAGGTCTCATAATGTTCTATATTGAATAAGATAAGTATATGTCCATAATGACTAAGAGGTTAATACAAGATTCTTATGGTTTTGACTTAAATGTGCTTATGTTGTACTATACTTCTTTGATGGTCGGTCATGTATTATGTATGATTGATCCCTTTTGTCCATAAGATGATGTAGTGTACCAAGTATCACTAGAGGAATTACTTGGAAGGTTAAGGAGTTAAAAGAAGTTCAATGTAAAGAAGAAAAAGCTCACTGTAAAGTAGAACTAGCTCACTCTAAAGTTACACAAAAAGGTGCTTAAACACTATATGTCATTTTTATGATATTTGGCCTTTGAATATGTCCATATAAAGTATATGAATGATAGAAATACTATTGGATAAAGGTTTTATGAATATTTAATCAAAAAGTCATGAAGTATGATTTTCAAGAAAATGTCCCTTTTAAATATATGTTATTGCATGGTTTCCATACTTAGTGCATTCTTGTTCAAACTCCATTATTCTCTAGTTTTTTACACAATGTGCAGTTTATGTATGCTTAAATGATGTCTTAAGTGGTGAAGATATTGTTAGATTATTCCCAAGCTCAAGGGAAGGAAATCGTTATTTCCAAGGATTCCTAAGTTATGTCTAGTTACTGTAAGGGTCGTGTCGCTGAAGTACTCTTATGTTGTTGAGCCTAGGATGGAAAAAATAGACTATAGTCTATAAATATGTATGATTATATCTTGTATATAATGAAAGTAATGTTATAGCATATGCAGTGCTAACAAAGTTTTAAATTTTTCGCTAAAATTACCCATGACAATGCGATGAATGAAAAATATGGGCTTGTATATGACCTCTGAGAGGTCAAGATCATAATTTTTCTTCTAGGATGTGCTCCCCGGATGTGACAAATGTGGTATCAGAGCATGAGGCTTATGAAAGTGGTTTTAGGTTCTAAGAGTCTCAAATTGCCATGTCTAGTAGAGTCTTGATCATCAGTGTGAATCGCGAGGCATTTATGAGCGAGAGGCTACAGGACGATATACTTTCCCTTCTTCGTCAATCTTATGTCGTGCCATAGAACTTAACTATATAAGATCTATCTCTTATGTTTTCTTGTTCGGTGGTATTTTAGATGTGATAGCTTGGATGAGATTGTATCTCTATGCATTAGGAAGAAAAGGTGAGTTTTGATTCTTATCTTTATTTTATGGTTTCATGAGTATGTGGGAAGGTGTGTATTTAACTGATGTGTGCATATGATTGTCACGCCCCGAGCTATTCCTGAGACGCGGACACAAAACCTAGGACCACAAGTGATCCCAAGCTAACCTTGTTGGCATAATCATGAGCATGCTAAAGATAATAAATTGTTTCGGAAGCTAAATCATACTTAAAATCAAAAGAGGGGGAAATAATCATATTCTATAACTGAGATATTTTAAAACAATGAGTTTAATACAAAAGAAATATTAACTCAATACTAAGTTGAATCTGACTATGTCTGAAAGTAGCCTCAAAACTAGAATAGAAATACTGGGACAAGCCCTAGCTAAATCTAGAAAAAACATAAACTAAATTACTAAAGACTTAAATTAAACTTATTACTATTGTTCTTGTAGAATGATGAATCACCACTGAATCTGCTGAACTAGAGATTGGGAAATCGATCTATGCGTCATCTGGATGCTGAGAACCTGAACATACATCACGAGAAGATGTAGCGCACGTATGCGTCAGTACTTGAAAGGTACTGTGCATGTAATATAGAGTAAAGTTGAAATAAAAGATAACTGAACAAGCACAAAAACAAGTATAATAATCTGAACGTGTTTTGGCAAGATTTCTGGTTCCTAACTTGATGCACATGATAATTTATAACAATGCTGAAACTGAATACTGAATATACTGAAAATGGTCAATTCATGAGAGTCTGGCTGAACTTGGAGCTAATAATCCCCTATATAACACACATAAGCTAACGTGAGTTCCCGATATAAAACTCCCCCCATCGAGAGGACCGAATATAACACTGGCCGAACGGTGAAAGGCATGCTGGCGCGATACTAAACTTATTGCCCACAGGGGACTTAACAACCTACTTGGCTAGTAGTTTTCTAGGACTATTGGGTACGCTAAACCCTAGTCTAACTGTGTATTATGCTACTCCCAATAAATTAAAATGTATATTAAATATAATATCTGCATTCAGTAAATACTGGATAGCTTCGGAAAAACAGGCAAACTGAGAATGAAACAATTATCTGTAATTAAAATGAATGATAAGTGAGGCAATGGATATCCTGAGGTATTAAATATATGAACCCTAGCATGTATAATTCACGAACTAACGAATACAAAGCTAGGGTTCTGAAATTAATGCAATAAAGTGAATAATTATATGATAATCTCCTTTGGAACATAAAACTAATAAATTCATAAAGTTCTATCAAAGTTCTAGAAACCCTAGGTTAAATAATGACAGAAGAATCAAGCATCTAACTAAAAACTAGGGACCTAATCGGTGAAAGGAACCCAGTAGTGAAATCCCACATACTTGGTAATAAAATCTACGGAAAAATACTTAAGTTTCGAGGCTGGAACTGCTGGAGCTTGTGGTGTTCTTGATCTAGGGTTCTTGAGCTTTTTTTCTCCTCTCTTGCTTCTAATTTTCTAAGTTTTGATTTAATGATTTGACTTGGATATTTTTTAATTATTTTTATAGGCTTCAACTAACTAAAATCTGATTATTTAGGGTCAAAACAACGCAATTTAGGGTTTAAACTGAGTGGGAAAGGTCAAAAAGATCACTGGGAAGGTTGCTGTCGGGCATTACGACGGCCAGGACTGGCGATCCATCGTGCGCTCGACGCCCCGTCGTTGGGTCCGTCGTAAGGGCCTGTTCGACAGTCCTTTACTAAAATTGTCAAAAAATTTTACTAGAAGGACTGGTGTTTGCAAAGTCTTGTCTATGGAAAGATAATTCAACAAACTATCTGTGGGTAGGTCATTGAAGACATAATTCTTTTTATGCTAAAAGGTATGATCATTTTAAGTTGACAAAACTGCATTTTCCCTTAACTGGATGCAAATTTTCCACCTACGGACCATAGGTCAAACTACAAATGATGTTGGTCATCCATAACTCTTGTCAGAGAGTGGTTGAAGGGAGTCTTAATCGACCGTCACAGAATACAGACTGTCGTTTGACCTACGGACTTTATTTCCGTCCGTCGTCCAAGACTAAACCAATTTTTCTAGGATGAAGTTTTTGAGAGTTTCTGATCCCATCGACGGTTGTGCAGGACGGACTGTGGTTCAGGCGATGGTCCGTCGATGCCACCGTTTGTAGCTCCTGCAAATTTTTCTTAAAACTAATTTTTGGTCTGTTTTGGCTATGGGTTGTTACATTATCTTCCCTTTGGGAACATTCTTCTTTGAATGAAGAGTAAACTAGCTAAAATAGAGGGAGAGAGATGCATAGCCCATAACTAAACACTGAGAACTCAGTTCTGACTGAATTGAGTTCTGAGTTATGCCTTCAACTCTTTCAATTCGGCCGGAGCCATTCGATAAGAAGGGTTGAAATGGGATTTGTATCCCATAGAAAATAAATACCAAAATAAATTTCCAATTTGTGAGGAATATCGGGAAGTCATTAGGAAATAGCTAAGGAAATTCACTCATTATGGGGACAGACTTAATGAGAGGAATTTCGGTGTCTAAATCATTGATTCTTATAATATTGTATATACAACCTTTAGAGATCATTTTGCATGCTTTTAGACATGAGATTATATGACCTTTAGTAATAGAGTTCCCCCTTTCCACTCTACAATGGGTTCATTTGGAAATTTAAACTTCACCACCCTTGTCCAACAATATATAAAATCAAAGCAAGAATGCGACCAATCCGTACCCAATATAACCTCAAAATCAACATACCAGTCACCACATCGGGAGAAGTCTGTTGCTCACCCGTATAAAGGAGATCATAGAAGCGGTTCTTTTTTGGAGCCTCATTTGAACCACTTGCTTGAGCTTGAACACTACCCTTGTCTTGACCTCTCACATTTAGGCATTCCCTAACCTTGTGCCCGCTTCTACCACAACCAAAACAATTCCCCGTCCCACTAAGGCAATCACCATAGTGATTCTTGCAACACTTTTCACAAGTTGGCATATCGGTTGGTAAATTGGTACCTTTTCTTATCTTAAACATTGATTTAAACACCCTATCACTACTAGACTTAGGGAAATTTTGAAGGAACATGACTTGATACCCGTTTCTTAAACCTAGGCTTGTCTTGTATCTCTATCCTATTCTTTGAAGAATCTCCATCAAAAGATCTTGGTCTGTTAGAATCTCTACTCTTTCTCTTAGCTCTTACCTTGTCCACACACTTTTCATGCACCATAGGATGAGAAATGTTCTTGTTATCATGTACAATAGCCGAATGAAGTCCTTCGAGTGAATTCCCTTAGACGGGAAGCCATAGTAGTAACTTGTTGATAAGGATGGGGTACAACCTCCCGGTTGTCTTGGGCCGTCATAGATTAGGCTTGAACAGTGATGTCTTAATACAATTGAATGAGGGAAACCCTTATATCTCCAACCATCAAGGGTAGAGGATTGACCTAATTTTGTTCCATATTAACATCTTTTTAAAGTGGAGGAATATGATCACCACGAAGAGGAGCTTCCGCATTGGTAATTTCATCTTGAAGTCCTCATGCCTTATTCCTTAGAGCGTTCATTCTTCCTATAAATACAACAATATTATTAGATTCAAAAGAAAACCATAAGTGTACTCTAATGGAACGATACAAGATTTCCATGAAAATAAGAGTTTCCTAGGTATCATGTAGGTTTCTTTTCATAACTATGGCGTGCTTCACAATCATGAATACGAACTTACATAGACGTGGTTGAGAGAGACATTGAATCTAAGATAATTCAACCTCATGCTCTGATTCAAAGTTTTTCACATCTGGGTTTACCCTCTAGACGTAATCGGCATAGTCGTCCTCTTTGAGGACTAAGATTAGCCTCTTAGCTTTCATCATCTATTTCATAAGTTGAATTTAGAGGAAAATTTATAACTTTTTATTTCTTCTACTTAGAGGTTTATATAGACCACTACATGGGCATAATATATATATCGAGTATACATAGAACTTTCGTATATGAAGGTTACATAGCCTTCTACTTTTATAGCACACACATATATATAAGATAGAACATAGTATTAAATATTGTGTCATCTCATACCATTTAAATGATCATAGAAATTTGGGTATATCCCTACAACAATATAAAAAAGCCACATATAGACTCATACAAATCATACTCAAATGAAAATATAACGAACATAAGAGTATTAGAAAAACCAATAAACTCCATAGGCGATGTATTAATATCGCCATCGGAAAGTGAGGACCTACCAACTTCGATGTTAGATAATATCCAAGTCTTTTTCAAGTCTTGTCGAATTAGCCTTCAATGATCGGAACCTAAAATGTTGGGGGAAAAGTAAGAAATGGGGTTAGTACGCCACTCATACTAAGTGTGAGATCATATGCACCAATAATTGTAAAACATTCTAAGAAAAGGACATTTCTTTAATTATGAATTTTTCATTTAAAACCTTCATGCATATACAACAAAACCATACAAATCAATATTTTCGATTTATCAAATCATAGGAATATCTATCACAATGATACAACATCAAGTCTAGAAAATTCAATCCTTCATAACATGTAAGTATATACATACTCAAGTAACTCCATCATCAAGTCATAGTTAACAATAAGGATGAATAACAGTATATTTCATTATAACTGTAACGACCTGTTTAGTCGTTTTGAGCAACAGATTTTATTCTTGAAAAACTGGCAGAGGTGACGGAGGCCACGACGGACCGTCACGGGCACGACGGACCGTCGTGGAGGTGTGGTTGCAAACACTTGGAAAAAAATCTGAAAAATTTTTTTTGGGTACTGAACTCGAATCTCTGACCGCCACTATGAAATGGCAGGACGGACCGTCCCACAAGCGTGACGGACCGTCACACAGACTTTTGATGGAAATTGAGTCTCTGACGGTTTGCGACGGACAGCATAGGACGGACCGTCGCAGGCACGACGGCCCGTCATGGGCTGCGTAGTTCCCAGGCGGGTCGGATTTTCTGATTAATTAATTTTAAGGGGCGTTTTTGGACTATTTCTCCTGCTTTAATTATAAATAATTGGTAATGTTAATTAGTCTAATTACTTGGGGTTTAAAGAGGTAACCTTAAGTTAATTAGGGATTATTAGTGCATCTTTAAAACTTATATATGATAAATTATGGGTTAAAGAAAGAGGGTTTGAAATAAAGAAAAACAAAAGAACAGAGGAGAATGGGGGAACGAGTAGAGAGAGAGAGGAACGAACGAGGACAACAAGAAATTGAGGAATTTGCTTGCTTGATTGCAATTTCCTTCGGTGAAGGTAGGTTATGGTTTTTTTATAGCACTATTTCGTAGTAACTCTTAATAGCGAATGATTGTGTTGAGTAGTATTATTAAGTCTTCTATATGCTTAAATTGTGTGTATGCATGCTTGCTCCTTAATATATATATATATGATTGTATAAAATAACCATGAGAGCTATTGAATCTTAATCTTGAAGAAACCCTAATCTACTTTGTTAATGATGATGCCTTGGTATAAAAGAGGCTTAAGAACGAAAGCAGTGAGATTAGGGTATAGGGGTGCCACGTTCCGGTCCCAGGATAGAATATGAGGATCGAAGGTGGTCACCGGTCCACACCAAGGATAGAATATTGAGGATCGGAGTGTCACCGTTCCGACACCAGGATAGTTATGGTCGGGTGCACGTTCCGGTACCAGATAGAATATGAGGATCGGAGTGTCACGTTTCCGACACCAGGATAGAATATGAGGATCGGATGTCACGTTCCGACACTAGGATAGTATGGATCGTGTGCCACGTTCGGTAAGCAACACAATACAGAATGAGGACGGAGTGTCACGTAACCGACAGGAGAGTAAATATATATGAATCTATCTTTAAAGATACAATAGACTCAATCTAAAGAACATGTTTCCCAACGAGTATGATGAGGAGGCGGAGTCCCATTGGAATGCGTGGTGTGTGTAACCAGATTCATGGTAATTGTAAATGCTGAATCTAGGATATTAGTTGATTTTATGATGTTTACTTGATAATATTAACTGTTTTCTATTAGAGTTTGGCCGATGAACCGACTCAGTACTTGTGGTTGTACTGACCCCCCTACTTTTATGTTTTTCCTTTGTTTATTTGTGGAGTGAAAGCAAACGTGCCGTCATCTTCGACTAAATAGTAGTTTCAGCCATCCTTCGTCACAACACCCGGATCTTCAGGGTGAGCTAATCTTCTAGCTTGGACTAAGATCTCCTTCCCTCATGTCTTGATGGGCCCCCGCCTTGAAGTTTTGCATAGACTAGCTTTTATTTGTTTTAGCTTCTTAAATACTCTTAGTTTAGTAATTTGATCATAGATGGTTCTTATGGTGATGACTTTCCAGATGTTGGGGAATTAATAGAGAAGTGAATTTTAGAAGTTATTGATTTGTCTTTTATTTAATGAGCTTAAGAAGTTTCCGCATTGCTTATTTTGATATAAATTGAAATGATAAGGTTTGAGTGGTTTGGTTCGCTCACATAGGAGGGGTAAATGTGGGTGCCAGTCGCGGCTCGTTTTTGGGTCGTACAAAACTTGGTATCAGAAAGCATTAGGTTTCGTTAGTCTCATCACACAAACGGTCTATTAAGGGTCCTTAAAGAACGGTAGGGGGACGCCTTTACTTTCCTTTGAGAGGCTTATAAACCGTTAGGGACATCCATTTGTTTCTTTCTTTTTTTCGTGCTATGACTTGGATCCATTGGTAATCTGAGGTGATACAAATGGTATCTGACCTCCTTCACGCGATTTCGCAGATGTTAGAACTGAGCAACTACCTACGCCAACCTCCACATCAGCAAGACAAGATGCATCTGAGCCAGCCACTGGGGCTGTAGCTCGAAGTGAAACAGTGGCAAAGAGGCCGCGGTAGAGGTCGTGGGTAGGCACGTCCTTAGAGGGAGAGGACGAGCACCTATCCATCTGTGTGCTAGGGGGGCGGTGACTCCTCCACCGAATTGAAGAGGTAGTAAGAGAAGGGAGGATGGGGAGATGAAACAAGTACAAGATGAGGAAATGCACACCCAACCTACCTAGCGATGATCAATATGTTCTCGCTTATCTTAGTAGGAATTGTCTGTCAGGTCATGCACCCAGTTGTTTTTCTGGTCACCAACACCGCCGATTTAGAGGTCCACATGCAGCCACGAATGGCTCCCCCTCGTATGGATGCCTCACTGGACTAGGCCGTTTCCCACGTCTGACTACTACCTTACTGGGCCTATAATAAACGAATGATCACATGAACTTTTTTAGTAAGTTCTGAATTGAAACCTCCAGCTTCAGGGTGCAGAATCGGAGATGCTTACGATTTTCTGGTTGACCTGTCATGAGCTACTACAACAAGTGGGTATAGTAGAAACGGTTTGGTGGTTAGTTCGTGCGTTATCAGTTTCAAGGAAACGCCAAAATGTGGTGGAGGTCACATGTTGAATGTCACCAATAGAGGCACCACCTAATGACTTGGGGCCTCATTCTCTAGTTTGTTTATTGGAAAAGTATATCCCCTTACTTGAGGGATAGAAAAGGGATGAGTTTCTTGAGCCTGAGCAAGGTAGGATGTCGGTAATGCCCTATGAGGCTAAGTTTTCGTGCAACTTCCAGATATGCATCCCAACTATGTTCGTCCACAAGAGCGGATTCGCCGTTTTGTGACGGGGTTGTGAGATCAGAGTTGCGAATTTCAGCCTTTACAGGTAGCGGCTACGACGCAAATCCTTCCAAGAAGTGGTAGATTTTGAAGTAGAGTTGGAAGGAGTGAAGCAGATGAATTCACCCGGCGTCGACAGTCAAAGAGGTTCGAAAGGAGGTATTTAATGTTCTTACTCTAGAGGAGACAGGGTCCGGAGGTTACCAGTTCGACCCAATCAGTCCTTTCCACTACAGACTTGTAGGTTGGGTGTCCACCTCAGACCGGGCAACATTTCTCTGAGAACCTATGGCGTAATCTAGAGAGGTTTGGGTGTGTGAGACTAGCATATCAAGAGGTAATGTGTCCAAACAGATTGTGGCCCCCCAGTGTAGAGTAGAGGTGGTCATGGCAGAGGCCGTTATGCCGGAGACGAGGTGTCGAGGTAATGTGGTCACCAAAATGGCCGGGGTGGATGGGTCAACTGGAGCCACTACATCACCACATGGTAGGGTTCAAAACGACAAACAACCGAAAGGGCCCATTGTTATGCTTTCCCTGGGAGTCACGGCGGAGACATCTGATGCTGTCATCACAGGTAACTTCTGGTTTGTGATTGCATGTACGTTTCCGTATTTTTTTGAATCCTGGATCCACATTTTCTTATGTATCTTCCCTCATTTGCTAATGGTCTAAATTTACAATTGTGATTAACGTGATACGCCTATTCGTGTTTATAACTTCCTGTGGGTGAGTTCTGTGGTATTTTGAAAGGTATATAGTCGTGTTTGGTGAACTTTGTGGGGAGCAACACTTATGTAGATTTGGTTATCTTAGAATGGTTGATTTTGATGTAATTTCTGGGCATGACTTGGCTTTCTTCTCCCGCAATTTGCGATCTTGGATGGGTATGCTAAAAATGGTACGTTAGCCAAGCTGGGAACAGATCCGTTAGTGTGGGGGGTGACTGCACTTCCCAATCCGGTGCGTATCATCCCTTTCTCTCCTTTCTTTCGTGGCTCAGAAATGTTGTAAAGGTGTTTAAGATTTCCTGGCACAATCTCAAGGATGACACTACCAAGTAACCTTCGATTAGTTCGGTTTTCTGTTTGTCCGTCGTTTCTTGATGTGTTCCCTGCAGATCTCCTGGTAATGCCACCAGATAGGATATTGACTTCTATATTGATCTTGAAACCGGTACTCCGCCCCATTTCTAATACCCCCTATAGAATGGCTCCCGCGGAGTTACAGAGAGTTTAAAAGCCCACCTTCAAGGTTTTTACGCAAAGGCTTCATTAGACCAAGTGCATCTCCTTGGGGTGCTCCTGTTTTGTTTGTGAAAGAAGAAGGATGGGAGTTTTTCCGGATGTGGCATAGACAACCGGCAGTTGAAAAAGGGGTGACTATAAGAATAATTATCCTCTTCCTCGCCCCACATTTTGATGACTTGTTCGATCAGTTACAGCTGCTTGTGTCGTCTCTAAGATTGACCTTGAGATCCCGGTTATCATCACTTGAATACGGGCAACGGTGTGCCAAGAACTGCTTTTAGAACCGGTAATGGGGCATTACGAATTTGTGTGATTTCTTTTTGGTCTTACAATGCCCCTGCTGCGTTCATGATTTTGAGAACGAGAATTTTTAAGCCATCTTTAGATCTCTTTTGTGGATCTTATTTTATATAATCCTGATATACTCAAGAAGTAATAAGGAACATTGAGGAGCAATTGAGAATGTATTGAAATGTTGAGGGAGAAAAAGCTTTATATGCCAAGTTTCTCTAAGTGTGAGTTTTGGCTAGATGCAGTGTCTTTGTTTGGGGCACGTGGTTTCTAGGATGGAGTGATGTGGATCCTTCTAGATCGAGTAGTGGAAGAATTGGGTAAGACCTACTATGTGTCATAACTAAGGAGCTTTTTGGTTAGCTAGTACTCCCCTACCAACCCTTAACCGCCCAACTGAACTAACCCCGCCCGATTTCAAAGGGAACTCTTCTATTGCTTGCTTTCCCAACTGACGAATTTGAACTAAAAAAAGCAAACTGTTTCCATTTGTATGGTCGGATGGTGTGAGGAAAGCTTTCATTCAAAGCTTCAGACTTCTGTTGACTACTCCCAATTCTCCACCTTTACCAGTGGAAGGCTAAGAATTTCAGTGTGTAATTGTGATGCATCTTATTTCGGGTTTTGTTGCAGTGCTAATTGCAAGAGAAGAATGTGATTGCTTATTGCTTCAAGACATAAAAAATGCCTGAAACGTAACTATCCAACTCATTATTTGGAATTGGCCGCGGAGTGTTTGCACTAAAGCAATGGAGACCATTAGATTGGTTAAGTGTGAGGTCCTAAACGGATCAATCGTATCTACATATGTCCTTCACTCAGAGAGATTTGAATTTTGAGCAGAGGAGATGGATGGGAACTACTGAAGGACTACGAACACACTATTTTGTATCACATCCTCATCCGGGGAGGAGAATGTTGTAGCGGATGCTTTAGTATAAAGGCGGGAAGCATGGGTAGTCTAGCTCACTTGCAAGCTTCTCGGAGCCCATTGACTGAGAAGTTCAGAATTCTGGCAACCGACCCTTATTAGATTAGAGTAAATGAGAAGGGAGGATTCTTAGCTTGTGTGGAGGCAAGATCCTTTCCTTCCTTGACAAGATTACGGGAACGCATTTTAATGATGAAAAATTGATCCGGATCCGAGTGAGTGTTTTGCAAGGAGGGCTAAAGAAGCGAAAATCGATGAGAAGTGGTTTTGAGGATTCAAGGACAGGGTATGTGTACCTCGCGTTGATGATTTTGGATCGCACTTATTCTGACAGGGCCATAGTTCAAGGTATTCGATACATCCGGGTGCAACAAATGTACCGTGACCTAAAGCAACACCTTTGGTGGAGAAGATGAAGGTGATATTGTGGATTTTATCGCAATGGTCCAATTGGGTCAACAAGTAAGTATGAACACCAAGGCCCGGAGGAACACTTCCAGAGAATGCGGCCCCCCCATTCCGGAATGGAAATGGGAAGAGATTTCAATGGACTTCGTGGTTGGTCCTTTTCCAAAGACATTGGGCAGTTCCGACTCCATTTGGGTGTTGTGGCCAAATTACTAAGTCTTCCATTTCCATTCCGGTTTAAGGGTGCTTACAATCAGAGAAGTTAGCCAAACTTTACACTCAGAAGTTGTTCGATGCAATGGAGTTCCACTATCCATCATAATCAGATAGAGGTACGCCAGTTTACTTCTAAGTTTTGGAAAACCATTGCATCGCGGAATTGGTCCAGTTGGATCTTAGTACTGCGTTCCATTCCTTCAGACCGACTGTCGTAGTCTGAGCGAATGATTCAAAGTGGTTGGAGGATATGCTTCGTGCATGTGTGATAGAATTCGGGTGGCCATTGGGAATATACTTTCTATACCCTAGCGGAGTTCTCATACAATAATAGCTATCACTCGAGCATCGATAATGGCTCCCTTTGAAGCATTGTATGGTAGGATATGTAGGTCCCCCCATTGGTTGGTTTGATTGCATTCAAGTTTTAGACCTTGGGGTCTGATCTTTTGAGGGAAGTTCGATAGAAAAGTGGAAATCTATCTATTCACGAGAAGCTTCTAGCTGCGCAAAGTATACAAAAGGAATATGCAGATCGAAGGTAAAGACTTAGAGTTCATGGAGGGTGAACAAGTCCTTGTTTGAAAGTTTTCGCCAATGAAAGGGTGATTCGGTATTTGGTAAAAGAGGCAAGCTAAGCCCAAGTAATTGGTCCCCCTTTGAAGTACTGAAGCGAGTAGGGGAAGGTGGCTTATGAGTTAGCCTTGCCTCCAGGGCGGTCCGGAACATCCGGTGTGTTTCGTGGTCGAGTTGAAAGATTACATGGGGAATGGAAAAAAAACCTAACATTATCCTTGGGATTCAGTTTTGCTTGATTTGAGAATTTGTCCTATGAGGAGGAGCCCGTTGCCATTTTTATATAGAGAAATTTCGCAAGTTGAGGTCAAGGGAGATTGCTCTATCAAATTTCAATGGAAGAATCGACCCGTTGAAGAGCCCTTGGGAGAAGGAGGCAGATAATGCGAGAAGATACCCACATCTGTTTACAGATCAGGTATTCTTTTCGGCCCTTGTTTTCCTTCGTGTTATCGTTTCGGCGGACGGAACGATGGGTAATTTGTATCTATTTACGAACCTGTTTAGTCGTTTTGAGAAACAGATTTTATTCTGGAAAAACTGGCAGAGGTGACGGGGCCACGACGGACCATCACGGGCAACGACGGACCGTCGTGGAGGTGTCGTTTAAAACACTTTGAAAATATGAAATTTTGTACTGAAATCGACTCTCTGACCGTCAACGACGAAATGGGCATGACGGACCGTCACCAGCATGACGGACCGTCCATTGACTCTTTGTAATGGAAATTGAGTCTCTGACGGTTTTGGCGATGGCCAGCCAAGACGGACCGTCGCATAGGCCACGATGGCCCTTCACGGCTGCGTATTCCCCAGGCGGGGTGGGGGTCGGATTTCTGATATTAATTTAAGGGGCGTTTTGGACTATTCTCCTGCTTTAATTATAAAATAATGGGTTAATGTTTAATAATTCTAATTACTTGGGGTAAAAGAGGTAACCTTAAAGTTAATTAGTGATTATTAGTGCCCTCTTTTAAACTTATTATATGATAATAGGGTAAAAGAAAGAGGTTTTGAATAAATAAAAAACAAAGAAAAAGAGAGGAGAACAGTGAGAGAGAGAGGAACGAAAAGGAACAACAAAAAATTGAGGAATTTTGGCTTGCTTGATCGCAATTCTTCCGGTGAATGTAGGTTATGGTTTTTTTTTTACACATTCGTAGTAACTCTTTAATAACGAATGATATATGTTGAGTAGTATTAATTAAGTCCCTTCTATATGCTTTAATTGTGTGTATGCATGATTGCTCTTATATATAATATATGATTGTGCTAAAATAAGCAGATGAAGCTATTGAACTTAACTCTTGAAGAAACCTAATCTACTTTGTTACTGTTATGCCTTGGTATAAAAGAATGCTTAATGAACGAAAGTAGTGAGATTAGGGGATCGGGTGCCACGTTCCGGTACCAGGATAGACTATGAGGATCGGAGTGTCCCACGTTCCGACACCAGAATAGAAATATGAGGATCGTAGTGTACGTTCCGACCCCAGGATATATATGGATCGGGTGCCACGTTCCGGTAACCAGGATAAATATGAGGATCGAGTGTCACGTTCCGACACCATGATAGATATGAAGGATCGGAGTTTCACGTCGTACACCTGGAGTATATGGCTCCGGGTGCCACGTTCCGGAACAGGATGAATGAGGATCGGAGTGTCACGTACGACAGCGAGAGTAAATAATAATAATGAATCTGAAGTTACTAATATAACTCAATCTAAAGAACATGTTTTCCCAAACGATATGATGAGGAGGCGTGAGTCCTCCTTGAATGGCTTGGTTTAGTAACCAGGGATTATGGTAATTGTAAATGCTGCATGCTAGGATATTAGTTTATTTTAATGATGTTAGTTTACTACTTGATATATACTTTTTTCTATTTTGGGGGGAAAAAAAGTTGGCCGATTATACCTACTCAGTACTTGTGGTTGTACTGCCCCCCTACTTTTATGTTTTTTTCCTTTTGTTATTTGTGGAGTGCAGCAAACGTGCCGTCATCCTTTGACTCAACAAAGTTCAAGCCAGTCTTCGTCACACCGGATCTTCAGGGTGAGCTAATGCTTCTAGCTTGGACTGGATCTCTTCTCATGTCTGATGCCTTGAAGTTCGAGCATGACTAGCTTTTAATTTGTTTTAGCTTCTTAGATCGCTTAGTTTTAGTATTTTGATCAATAGATGTTCTTGTGGTGATGACTTCCAGTTTGGGGAATTCATAGAAGTTGATTTAGAAGTTAGTGAATTGTCTTTATTTATGAGCTTCAGTCTTCCTCCGCATTGCTTTATGTTGATATAAATTGAATGAAATAAGGTTTAGATTGGTTTGTTTCGCTCAACATCGAGGGTATGTGGGGCCATTCGCGGCTGACGGTTTTGGGTCTGACCATCACAAAGTAAGTTAATTACAAATTACACAATGACCCTATCAAGTCAACAAGTGCAATGACCAAGTAAAGTCCTATAACCATACTTAAGAGAATAACCCAAGAAGAAACATTACTAACACCTTACTTCACAAAACATTCCATTTAGCAAGACATTTCACCTTACTTTGACGATATAAACAAACACATAATCCTAAGTTACCTAATAAACATGTAGTATCAACAATATGTAAGTTCATCATATACATATCATACATCATTATATGCAAAATCATACATAATAACATCCTCCTAAGACTCCCCTCAAGTATAACTAGTGCAATGCTTAGGTAGAGTTTCATACCCGTAGCTAGACTAAGCTAGACCCCTTAGGTTATCCTTGTTAGAGTCTAATACTTTAATTCATTTTACCTTTTGGTAAACATCCTGTCTTAACCGACATAGACCACATGAGATAATATGGAATCCAGTGTAATTAAATCCTACACCGAAAGAAGGCGAACTACTTTCCAAGGTAGTACCAAAACATAAAACATAACAACTATGTGGATGCACTGGCTAGTATTCCTACTGGAGCAACATAGTTCAAGAACAAGAAGATATAGTTTGTACTCTCATTATGTGACATGCATTATAGTCTACAATCTCAAGAGTACTTTAGTGCTTCTACCTTCCGTATGCGGGAAGGGACAATCTTCACTCTAGTTCACTCGGTGCTAAGCTAGAGTCCCTTTTTCAAATTTTGTTAAGCCTTTAATAATCAATCATAGCTTTGCTTAGTGCATAGAGTCTAACCCTTGTATAATCATCATCATCAATAGCTTAATAATAATTGCAATAGTATAAGTCCTTTCATTACAATTCATATACGTGAGGTTAGCACATTAGCATTTCATATAATAATAAGGTACATTTATAGCCATCACAATCTTTATAACATATACACCTTAATTAACCTCACAACATATTCAAGTCATAATAATTGAACATCATACCATCATATAAATCCTAATATAAGCCTTACTCCAATATAACATTATAAGTTAATCACAATTAACAACAATTGGAAGTAAAGGATAGAGATCATAAGACTAAACAAGTCTCGTTCATATTTCATCATCAATATCTTACCATAAAACCTCAATTAAATCCAGTTTAGATGTACAACATTATAATTAAATAATCAACACGATAAAGAAGCTAGAAGAATCACTACATCACAATTCAATAATAGATCATAGCTTCAGATAACACACTTAGGTTAATTCACTTTGTAACCTAAATTATAATCTCAAGATCTAGCATGAAAGACTAAAATTATCTCTAATTTGTTCATGATTAATATAAAAACGTAATTTAATAGCAATTCAACCAATAACCAAGTCAATTGAATCAATTCCAACTTAATTCATATCAATGTAAAACCCAGGTTTAAGGGTTAAGGATCATTATCTACAAACTATACCAAATTATCAATGTATATTATAATTAAGTTAGAATACATGTTAATCTATTCATATTATACAAATAAAACATAAAAAATCAGTTCATATCCGAATTTTCAATATTGAGAAGAACCCACTGTTTGAAAATATTTTTAAGGAATTCTTTGAGGAAAGATCTCTCAAAGGTGAATTATATCTCATACCTCAAATTTTGATAAATATTTAATGGTGAAATTGTCCCTTTTCAGCCCCCAAATCTCTCCCCTAGCTAGTCTTCAATGGTTTCTTCCAAATAGAGAGAGATAGAAGAGAGAATGAAAAGGATTTGTTTTGTGAGTTGAGTTTAATCTTATGAGGGTTGGGGATTTTATATTGTATTTTAATTTACTTGATTAGACTCCCTTAAACACTTAATTAACCACCTAACCCCTTAAATAATTAAATTAACTAACTTAAAAAGTGCAGGAAAATTGCAGGCACATCGATGAGACCACGACCGATGGGCCGTTGGTCCATCGACGGCCAGACCTCCCTCCGTGCTGCACAACCTCTTTTTCGGTCTGACACCTGTGCAGGATAGGGGTCCCGCATTTTGGATAAAGGTTGGACGATGATTGGAATTTATTCCCCGTCGATCCACACATGACCTTTCCTTTGCCCCTCGTGGTTGCACGCTGCCCAGGCAATATTGCCACCTACATGCTATGGTCCTCCTCAAGGGCCCTTGATTTGTCCTTGGGGAGTCTTACCCAAATATTTCTATCACGAATCATCTTAAAAATATATTGAATACCCTTCGACAAATTTTTATGGATTTTCAACTACTAAAAATTCGTAAAATTGGCTTAGGAATGATAGTACCTCTTAGTACTAGTTTTCGAATGTCATGGACGTTCTTCAATGTTTTGGTTCCTAAACGTTCTAAATGAAATATATGCCTACGATAGTATCTTGATCTTGAAGTTTTTCAAGCATTATTTTGATATGACTATGTGTATGATTAGTTACTTTTTTTGATTGATATTATTGACGAAATATGTTCTATAATCCATGAAAGTGAAGTTGGTTGATGATATATGTCCTTCTACATTCTATCATGTTAATGATATGTTGTACTAGTTGTAGCATGTCCATGTAGTAGCTTCTGTTTAACTTTATGTATGATTAAAGTACCTTAAGCTACTGCCCTATACTTGATTTGATGATAAAAAATTAGTAATGGTGAATGATGACCAAAGGCTAAAGGATTTGTAAGAATTCCTCAACTCTTATGATTCTCTATTTCTTTATAGTAATGTTGATAAAACCTTGTATGGTATTGTTTGGTATGGTCCACTTATGGTTGAGGTGTTTACTTTATTGTCAATCTATATATGTGTTGACCATGGCTATGAAGGCAAATTGATGAATATATGAACATGTGCCTATGATGATCCTTGTGGAGCTATGTGTACTTCCTATTCTAGATGTGATTTCGTTTGTTGGCTATTTGTAAGCCAATGTGTATATCCAGGTTTGGTAAAAGTATAGGTGCTGCCATTGTGCGTTTTTAAATGGTTAATAATACCTTACCTATGTACCCATATGTGAATGATTTAATAGCACAAGTTAGGAGTCTTAAGTGTAATATGAAGTTTGCTTGTCTCGTATGCTATTATGTGTTGTGTGGTTTATACTTGAAAGAGTATTATTGTCTAATAGGTTGTATGCCTCAATATGTTGTTGATAGCCATTATATGATCATGTTGACCAATGTAAACACACACTAACTTTACATGCATCTTAAAAGTAGTAGAGGTCATGGTGTCTAAATGAGATGTAGTTCTCCTATTCACTAGCGTCTACTACTATGCTTGTTAAGATGATGTTTATGAAAGCATGATATATGTTTCCTTAGCTAGGATGACTTAATAGGTGTACTAGTATAGGAATAGGTATGGGACTTTTCCTATGCATTGCACATGTGAACCTTGATAGGATAGTTCTAGTTTTTTTTTCTATATGAATGAATATGTATGTATGAACATGTGTGTATTAATCTGTTATGTAAAGGTTTTTCTCACAAATATGTATACACTCACACATGTATGAAAACCTAGTCAAGAGAGGGGCCTGGAATGGTGTATACACGTGTACCCTAAACCTGATGATGCTTTATGTATTCTATGTTCATGTGAAGGGATTCGTTACTTGATTTAGATTGATTAACTTCAATCTATGACCTATAATTTAAGCATATAAGGGGATGAATATCCTAAAACCTATGATTTATAATGAAAAAACATAATAAAGGTTTTCAATGAAGGGAACTTAGGTAAGCACAGAGTGAACTAGAATATGAGTGTGTGTCCCTTCATATGGTAGGAAGGTAGGTCAACATAAATTTCATGAGGTGGATAACCACAATGCCTCAATAGGCATAAATAGGGTTTCCCTAGTTAATTACTACAATGCTTAATATTTGCATAAAGACGGTTTTCACATGTACCTCCAGTTCCATAATTATGTTGCACTCGTAGGATACTAGCTAGTTGATACACATAGAAAGCCATGTCACATTTGATTCTACTTTTTTCGGTAGACCACCTTCTTTCGGTGTGGGGTTTTATTTATGACACCCAAAACCATTTTTTAGATCACATGTCTATGTTTCCCTAAAGTAAATGGAAAAGAAGCAAATGAAATTGACCCTAACTAGAATGACGTTTAAGGGAGGTTTACTTAGGATCGGTGGAGTAATGAACCCTCTAGACATTACACAAGTATCTCCCTTAGGATGTCTAGGAAGGTATCTATCATTTCACTATGTTAGGTGTTCTTTTCTATGCATACATTGTATATTTTTGTGTACTTGTTTATGAAGACCTGCATGATATGATCTTTATGCATGATGTTGATCTTTTTGACTATATGATGAAGGTCTTGACTTAAATATTTCTATGATGTACTATACTTCTATCATTGTATGTGTTGCCTTGTATAGATTGTATATTCGTTTTCTTGTGTCCTTAAAGTGATGCATTGCACCAAGTATCACTAGGTGGTTACTTTGGAAGTTAATGAATAAAAAGGAAAATAGTTCACTGTTAAGAGAACAAGAGCTCACTATAACATGACTCAAAAATGTTATAAATCCTATATGTGAACCTAAGAAATGTTTGGCTTTTGAATATATTTATATGAATGCTACTTTTTCATGGTTTTATAAAGGTTTACTCAAAAACGCATGAAGTATGATTTCAAGAAAACGTCCCTTTGAAATTCATTTTTTTCATGGTTGCCATACTTAGTGCATTCTTGTACTAATTTCATTATTTTCTAATTTTTACACTAAGCGTAGGTTATGGATTCTTAGAGGATGTTTATGATTGAGGGCCTTTATATGTGGTTCCCAAGCTCAATAAAAGGGGTCCTTATGTTCCCGGGATTACGTACTCATGTTAATGTAAAATGTTTAAATATTGTATAGTTATGTCTTATTTTTAAGGTTCTTGTCCCTAATGTATTCTAATGTTGTTGAGTCTAAGATGGTAAAGAGACTTAGAGTCTATAAATGTATTATGACTTATAATTTATATGTATATGAGGTAAAGTTTCTATCATATGAGGAGCTATAAAAGTTATAAATTTTCCGCTAAAATTTACTATATTGATGCGATGATTGATAACTATGGGCTTGTATAACACCTCCGAGAGGTCAAGTACGCCATGTTACTTCTAGGGGGCGCTCCCCGAATTTGACAAATGTGGTGTAAGAGCACAATGTTTTGAAAGTGGTTTAGCGTCCAAGATGTTTCATATTGCCACATCTAGTATAGTCTTGTATCATTGGTGGTTAGTCGCAGCACATCAAATGATACGAGAGGCTATTGGACGATAGAGTTCCCCTTTTTCATCATTCTCATATTGTTCCATAGAACTTTACTATATAAGATCTCTCTCTTATGTTTTCTTGTCCGATGGTCTTGTTGATATGATTTCTTGGATGTGATTGTTCTCTATGCTTTAGGGAGAAAAAGTGATTGTAAATGCTCATCTTGGTTTTATGGTTTGAATGAGCATGTGTAAAGGTGAATTTTTGTATGTTCTTATGATGTGATCCCAATTAGGTCAAGATATGATGTTTATGTGAAATAGCATGTTATGTTGAAAAATGTATGCCTGTATAGGTTAAAGTAATGTTAGAATTACTAATGGTATAAAATGAGTTTCTTTTGGAATGATGGTGTTCGTAAATGCTTTTTTTGTCTCGTAGCCTATGCTACAAATTGACTTCAAAACTTATTTTACTACATATGGCAGCAGTGCTACTACCCTTTAAAACAAGATTATGTACTTAATGGTATTCAGTGTATCTTTTTGTATACATGCGTCCTTGCTAAGTTGCCTAGAATAGATTGGAGTCCTTTGTATAGACTTGATCCAAGGTGTCATGATAGAATGCTTTTCATGGTAATGTTTTGTGCATAATATTGTCAAGCTTTTCCTATCAATTGTCTAAAAGTTGCATTTTTTGAATTTGGAAGCATGTTTACTGTAAAGATAGGCAGTTTACTGTGTGACTTTTGGGAAATCAACTAAATTGTTCTTTGATTATATTTTGTTAAAATGTGTATAGAATTTATATATATGAACATGATAATAAATTTAAAGAGGAGAATATCTATTTGGAATAAAGAATGAGAGTCTTATGGCAAGGATGAGTTGTAGAATTGTTTCAAACTTCTTATTGTGTTGTGAGTCTCTTCATTATTGTGCAATTGGTGTTTCCCTAGAATTGAGTGTAGTATTATTTTCTTGGTAGGGTGATTATGTGGTTTTGATTGACCTAAAAATTACCTTACGTTAAAGTTGAAAGTAAAGAAAAAGTCCTTAATAGTAAGTCTCCGATATTTTTCCCCTAATGATGTATGACCTTGGTGTCTATTGTATTATATGACAACCTTATTTGGTTGAATGAGATTGAACTAACATGATAATTTGGGATAAATGGCCTATAAAAAATAAAGTTTAAAATTTCTTGGTGTTCCTAGGTTAACTTAGTATAAATCCTTCTAAAAGTTGTAATCACTTTTAAGTGATGAAAATGAAGGTTGTTTAATAAAGATACTCCTAGTATTGAGTTAAGTTGCTCTTAAATTAGGTCTACCTCAATGGGGGATGGTGATGGAATAATAAGGTTGTAGATATTTTTTAACTTTTCCTTCTATCCTTACTTGAGCTTGAAGCTAATGAATTTCTAGTAAGCTTGGTCATGATAGATGTCTTGTCTCAAGTATGAATTGCATGACCTTATATGTTTGGTATGTATTGATTGGCATTACCTTAAGAATATTCTACAGATTCCAAAGTGCATGAAAGAAATTTTTTGATAAAATCCATGTTTTCTCATGTTAAATTGCATCTTGATATGCTAGTTAAGCATTTCACTTAAAAACGTAATGTAAAAAAAAGGTTGAAGTCACCTGTGAGGTCTAATGTTTAGACTTAAAATGGAAAATTGAGTCTCTTTCAAATGAAATGTATTGAGTCTATTAAAGACTATGTGACTTTTATGATTTGGAATGCACAATTGTAGGCTCATTATTGATAAAATGAAAGGATGTTAAGATAAGTTCTCATGTGTGTGCCTATGATTTGTGTGATTCTTCCTAAAATATACTTACTGTGAAGGTGAATAATATGTTATAAATTGACATTTTGTGAAATTTCATTATTTGATGTGATGTGATTGGTGTGACTTACCACTTAGACTTCCCTAGGAAGGAAACATGACCATTCCTTGGTCTACAAGTTAACAATTTCTCATTTAAAGAATAAATTTTCCTTGTACCTTGCTTAGGCGTGAACTCATGATACATGTAAGTGTATTGAGGAGAAGGACATTCCTTGGACACCACTAAATATTGTATGGTTGAGTATGACCTTCATGGCACTAGCTCTAAGTAATAAAGATCTTTGATAAATAAATTAACCCAAGTCTATGTGCATGGAAGTATGAGTGCCTACTTTGTTTAAGTATTGTTGAAATCTACGTATGTGTAGACTTGCAAGATGTTATCTTGATGAATTGCGGTGAAATCACCATGTTATGATTTGGAGAAGGAAGTTCCTCCTATGAACATGATACGAGCCTATGTGGTTGATGTATAAAAGAGTGAGTAATGGTTTTGTTTTCTTGTGTGCATTGAGTTCTAAAAATGATTTGATGTTGTTATAAATGTTATGAACTTCTCCATGATGCATTAGAGTCCTTATTGTGATTGAAGAGCCCTATGTGTCATTCGAGGACGAATGTTTCCAAGTGGGGGATATTGTAACAACCCAAAATGAGATAGGGTTCTAGAGACTAACGTGTCTGTATAATAGTTCCTTAAATGACTTATAATATGGTTTAGAGGCAATGTGTAAAGTTTGAAGTGATTAGGAAGTCGAACATCAAGGGACGACCAAAATGGTCGACGACTAGTTACATATTTTCCTCTTGTGTCTATGCATGTTTATAGACTGTATGTCATTAGTTTGTAAAGTATTAAAATTAGTCATAATGATTTTTAATGATGGTACATGAAGTTTGGAATTCAAACGGCCAAGAACGTCTAAGGAGTTTGGAAGATAGACCTTAAGACGCTCAACGTGTTCCTCGATGGGGCCTAGCCTGTTTGTACAAGTTGCAAGTGTTTGTTTTGGGTGAAACATATTTTGAAAGTATAAAAAATTTTAAGGGTTGTATTTACATTGGAAATCTCCGGGTATGACTTATCAAGAGAGTTAATCTCAAAGTTTTCAAAGACAAAAATATGATAAAGTTCTTCTTCCTTATTCTAGCCATTTGTTCTTTCATAAATTAATTTCAAAAGCATAATATGAATGTATTGATAATTATTTATTGATTTGGACGTGATTTTCAATCCTATTGAATGATGAACCCATGCATCTTTCACGAACTCGATTTTAGTCTATTTATGGTTTTATAATCTGGATTTTATGCATCTTTATTTGTGATTCAATTATGATAATATGCCTATGTATACTGTCTATTATGTATATTTATGGTGAATCATTTATGATTTACCCATGTGTATCAATGCATGAAGGTTTGAACATGCCTAGCCTACTCTTCATTATTATCATTTAATGTGGGTCCTCAATTGTTTTAAAAGTTAATTTCAATTATTTTGTGGCTCTTATAGTAGAAGTTTTAGTTTAATGCCCTGGTTTAATTTTGGAGTTAATTCTTGTATGATAAAAGTAAAGAAGGTTTGAATTGATCTATGTTCTTCTAGTCTATGAAGTTGTAACATGCGATATTGACCTTAGATTAGTTGGTATATGAACTGATCATGGTTATGTCTATAGATGCTGCCTATAATGTAGTATAAGGATAAATTTTATGTAATGAATACAATATGGGTCAATTCATGATAGTTTAAATAGGATTAACCTATGTAAACTTACCTTCAATGAATTTCTAATGTGAAGAATGCTTGTGTCGACCTTAATGGTAATTGTAGTAGTGCCTCATCTAGACTATGATCTCATTAACTATTGCCTATCAAGTACTTTATTGGTAAAATATGATTGATGTTTAATACTTCGACAAAATTAATACGATGGCCTATTGTCTCTACTCTACATTAAATTGATAGTTGCTTGGTCTTGAACTGTTTTAAGCATGATTTCGATATGAGTAAGTGATGGTCTTTATGTGAAGTTTATGTCTTTGATGTGCTTACAACTTATGGAAATATGTGCTTGTATTATGAATACTAATATCTAAGACTATTGAAAGGTGACCTCAAGGTGATACATTGCACTAGGTACACTTGAGGGTTATTTAAGAAAAGAAGTAAAATAAAAGAGGCGTAAGGTATTATATTTATTGAGTATGTTTCAAAGTATGATAAATGGCTTTATGTGCTATTATGTATAGTATTCATACCTTTATTATGTTTGTTAACTATATCGAGCTTTTATGTACTTATGTTCATGAAGTTTACTAAAAAGACATGTTGTATGATTTCAAATGAAATGTCCTCGTTAAAAGCATTTTTTCGCATGGTTGCCATAATTAGTGCATTCTTGTACTAATACCATTATGGTATTATATATATATATATATGAAGTAATGTTCTAGCAGATGAAATGTTGTAAAAACTTTTCAATTTTCTGTTATTTTTATTACGATTATGCAATAGAAGATGTCTATGGGATTGTCTTAGACCTCCGAGAGGTCGACGACGTCGTCTGGCGATCTAGGAGTGCTCTATCTTCTAGGAGGTACTTTGGATCATTAAAAAACATTGTATCATAGCATATGGTTTTCTCTTTTGTCCATACGTTTCAATGTCTCATATTTCCACGTCTACTAGAGTCTCATATCATTGGTGGTGAGTCGAGACACATCAAATGGCACGGGACGCTATAGGACGATAGAGTTTCCCTTAATCACTATTCTCATGTCGTGCCAAAGAACTTAACGTCATAAGATATCTCTCTTATGTTTACTTTTTTGTTATCTTTTAGATGTGATTGCTTGGAAGGGATGATTAATCAATGCTTGAGGGAGAAAAACTGAGTTTTGATATTTACCTTTGTTTAATGGTTTGATGAGTATATGTGACGGTGAATTTAGTATATGTGTATGTGGTGCCATTTATGGCTATAGATGGTTTATGAGAATTGAGGTATTATGTTGAGCAGTTACGATATGACATGGTTATAGCTTGTTGGTAGTTGTTATGGTTGAAATGAAGTTCCCCTTGGAATAATATATTGTCTTATGATTATGTGCCTTAATAGAATCATGCTATCTTGAAAAGTGTTGGAGATGGTGGTGAATAGTAAGAAAGATGAATATTGTCTTTTAATATGTTAAATGATTCATAGTTTTCCTTGCGTGGATTTGAAACTTTTTGTATAGGTTCTCCTAAGAAGGGGAGAAAATGTGTTGAGTCTTGTAAGGTGATTGTAAAGTCTGCTAGCAAATGGTAGAAACCTTATGACTAGTAATGGATTCATCTATGAACCTATTGTAAAAGTGGTAAAAAGGGTTTTATTCCATAAGTGGGAAGTATGATTACCTTAAGGTGAATTAGGGAGATTCATTGTATGTACCCCTTAGCTTTTCAAGAGAAGGAGATAATTGAGGTTGACCTACTTTGAAGTTGATAGTTATCTTTTAAGATTAAATTTGAGTATGGTCAATTGAGTATGTGCTTGATTATAGTCATGGGTTGTTGGAAAGGTCAATCCAAAAGTGATGCCCCTTGTATCTTAGTCTTGATTTGCCTTGACCTAGGTGTTTAAGGGCATGATGTTCTTAGGCTTACCCCAAGTGGGGGATAATGTGCATATATGGGAAAAATTTTAGACACATTGTTGTCCCTTTGTTATTTTTGCTTGAACTTCACTAGGTTGAAAAGCACCTTCAACGGTTTGTAAGAAGGATGTTCATATCTTAGATCCCAAGAGAGGATGATGTGCTTAGTTAATTGGGTTGGTAAGCTATGATTCCCCTAGAGTTGAGATGATTTGCTCTTACATGAGTGTATCCTAAGCAGGGGAGGATGATTCGAATAGTAAGGTTGTAGATATCCCTATCCTTGCTTCAATAACTAGTCAAGCTTGAAACCAAAGAGTTCTTAAGTAGGTTTTTCATTATAGGATTCTTGCATAAAAATTATAAGTTGCATGTTCTCTATATGTTAAGCATTTCTTACATGAAAGTATGTTATGCATATTGTGAAAGGTCATTATATCATTAAAAGGGAATTTTAGATAATTTTATGTGTCTCTCATGTTGTTGTGCATCCTTATATGATAAATGTGCAACATGATTTCATAAGATAGCTTAATGAAAATGCTTGATGTCACTTATGATGTCTGGGTTTGGGCCCCATAATGAGAAGTTGAGTCTCCTTTAAATGATATAAGACGAGTCCTTTTATAAAAATGTGTGACTTATGAGAATTGGGGAGTGTTATTAAAGGCTCATTATTAAGGAGTAATGGTTTATCTAGCCAAGGTTCATCAGTCTGCCTATAAATTGCGATAAATTTATCTAGATGATGCATTCTTATAAAATATAGTGATAAGCTAGAAATAGAAGCTATAAATTTACTCCAGAATGTGTGATGTGCTTTGTGTGACCTACAATGTATATTTCATAAGGATGGAAGTATAATCATAATGTGGTTGGGAGTAAAGAAATTATCCTTAGGTATGAATTAACCCTATGCGTTGTTTTTATGTGAACTCTATAAAGCCATGGGTGTATGTTGGAGAAAGTAGTCCCTACTTGAACAAAGCTAAGAATGGTAATGTCATAAATGACCTTGATGGTATTATGTGTAGACTGTAAGATTGTAGTTAATCTACTTTATTCATGAATCCTGTTTAACTATATGAAAGTATTTAAATGTTTATGTTATTCGAGGACCAATGTTTACCAAATGGTTGATATTGTAACAACCGTTATAATATACTAGGGTATCTAGAGCCTCACATGTGCCTAAAAAGGTTAATAACATTTTAATTAAGTGTTTTATAGCTTGCATAATTTATTTGATGTCATTTAGAGGTCAAACATCCAAGAACGTCCAAGACGATCAAAAGTTGGTCTTTAGACGAACTAGAGAATCCTTGTATGTTTGTCGTGTTTTGTTGTGTTGTTTGGAGTTTAGAAGCAGTGTAGTTGACCCTACTACCTTAATAAAAATGTTAAGGGTCAAACGTGCGGGTACGACTCCATGAGGACCTCCCTCCCAAAGGGCCCCCAAAAAGGACCCAAACCTTGGACAAGAGGCTGGCCAAGGATGCATACAGGAGCAAGATTTGGACCTTTTCCTCACAACTTACGCCTAGCACACACCTCAATGCCCCAAATTTTATTTGGCTCAGAATGGGGAGGCCACTGCACGATGCGCAGCCCACTCCCAGATTTTGTTGCATCATTTTTGAGTCAATTTTTACATATCTAAGAGCCCCAATTCGTGTGGGGTTGTTTTTTGTATATTAGGGGACGTTTTATTAACTGTTTTACGACCTTTTTAAGCCCTTTCCCAAGACAAAAACCCAATACCCATTAAGAAATAAAATTTCCAGAGTTCTCTTCTCTCCAAAAAAAACCCCAAAACCTCCATTGAAAACCAACCTCAAGAACAAGCTATGGAGTTGGATTCTTGGAGCTTTATTCTCATATTTTTATGGGATTTTTAATGTATAATGTATGGTGATCCTTCATCCATAGATAACCATTAATCTATGGAGTCCTTTCAAAGGTTTTCAAATTATGAATTTTAAGTCAAAATCCTATATTTCAGTCTATCGATGGGTTCATTCTCAAATTAATTTCTTAAGCATTATAATAATGAATATATGTTTATCTACTGATATTATGATGAATTTATACCAAATTTTATGAAGAACCCATGATCCTCCTAGTCTCTCAAATTGACCTATAATATGGGTCTTGTGATCTTTATTTCATGTTTATAGAATTGTGATTAGATTGTATTGAATTCCTTATTTATATTACTTTCTTTATCAATTGAATATGAATTTTTGAGGAATGAGCATATATGATCATTAGCTTGGATATTTTGTATGTTGACCTATTTCTTGTAATTAGCCTAGAATGTACATTGAATTGTGTTGATTGGTATGGTCCTCTTTTGGTGATGGTGTTTACATTATTGTACATGTTTATGAGTTATGGTTACGTACTTGAAGGCATTAGATTCAATACGAATTGATATGGTGATTTCTATGTTAGGAATTTGAAGGATATAACCTTGATTGTAAGATTATGTCTAAGTGAATTGATGTTATGCGTATAGTCTTCTTCAGTAATTATTTAATTTACGCGTGGAGATGATGTTATATGTAAATTTTTGATGTTCATGTTAGGGTTAGATTGGTCTATATGGCTTATGATGAAGAATACCCTTTATCATGACCCCTATCTATATGAACCCTATATGAATTTGTGATCAAAGTATGCCAGGAGTCTTATATCCTATTGTTAATGATTTTTTACCTTTCCTCCTATGTGTAATGGAGTATGTTGTATCTATATCCTTAATACCTAATCTGTTTGTAAATGTCGTGAACTGATGAATGTTGTACATGTGTTGTGGTCTTTAGAGGGTGCCTTCCTCAATAATATGTGATAGCCATTATGTGATCATGTTGACCGACGTACACACACAAACTTCATGCATATCTATGAATACGATAGATTCATTATGATTAAGGAAAGGATAGTTCTCCTATGCATCATTACCTATTTATATGCATGTAAAGTATATTATTTATGGTGTTCTCAACATGTGTTCCTAAATTTGTTTATGTGAAGGTAGATCTCATATATATGTACACATACACATGCATGTATGAATATGATATGATTATGTGAAAGGACATTCTCACATAATGTAGGTTCTTTGGTGAATGTAGAATTTTCATCCTAGATATATTTGAGCTACATGACATATAGGGGAGTAAGTCCCTAAGACCTATTCTTCATAAACTAATGTTATCTAAGGGATTATTGATGTTTAAAAACGGAATTATTGCTTAACACCAAGTGAACATGACAAATGAGAGTTTGAGCTTGACGTCTAGTAGTCCGACTTTCCACAAAGAGAACGTTCACGTTAGTAAGTCCGAGTTCCCAACATAGATGTTGTCTCATGAGATGGAAACATTCACGCATAGTTAGTCAAGGTTTCTAGAAGAAATTTTCTTGTTTCATAACTATGTGCCCACATAGGACTCTATCTTAATGGATACACCTATATAAGTTATGTATGAATGGTTACACCTTAGGCAAGCGTTAACCTACTCTTTTTAGTGTTGGGGTAGAACACAAGATTCCATGTAGATAATATGGTCTATATCGGTTATGGCTATGTCTCCTGAGGTGAATAATTTACTAAGAAAAGAATAGGAACTCTAATCTGAATTCCTTGAGAAGTATATTTCGTATGGGATGACTATGAACCCTACCTATACGTTGCACTAGATGACTTCTAGAAAGGATAGGATTGGAGACCCTTATGAAGTAAACACTTATGTTATGTATGACTTGTATGAATGCATATTAAGTGACCTTGTTGTGTTATGATATGAGTTATGACAATGCAAGTGAAATACACTTATATCTTCTAAATGAGTTTACTTGGTATATGTGGGGGTATGGAACTCCATGTGTACATTGCATAAGTATGATGGAGAAGGGATTGTGAGGGTAGTCTACCAACTATATGAACTAAGTAAGTCTACGACTAAAGTGTATGAAATATGATGAGTTTTCCTATGATGTTATATGGAGTATGATGATTTATGACTATAGTTGTAGTAAAGGAAAGATTCCTTATATGATGATATGAAGTATGTGGAATTAATGTTAGTCCTAAACGAATAGGTTATGACTTGATGAATATGTTATGAATTGTTGAATATGTTATGACTTGTCGAGTATATTATGCCTTGTATATGGTGACTTCTTAGGTACACATGGTGGAAGTAGCATTAAGAGATGCTACCTACACATTTCCCTAGTATGACTTAGGAGTTGTCCTAAGTGATGATCCTTATGAGAAGTTTATGTCGTGGATGTATTTATGACTTATGGATATATTTGCTTATCTTATGAATCATATTATTAAAGTCTATTGTATGGTGATCTCAAGGTGATACATTACACGAGGTACACTTAGTGTTACTTCAGAAAAGAAGTAAAATAAAAGAAGGGTATTGTATTATATGTATTGAGTATGTTTCAAAGTATGATAAATGGCTTTTTGTGCTATTATGAATAGTTTTCATATCTGTATTATGTATATGAACTATATTCAGCTTATATGTGACAATGTTCATGAAGTTTACTAAAAAGACATGTCGCATGATTTCAAATGAAATGTCCTCTTTAAATGCATGTTTTCGCATGGTTTCCATACTTAGTGCATTCTTGTAGTAATACCATTCTTGTTCATCTTTTACACAAAGTGTAGGTAATGATGTCTAGAGGATGTCTCCTAAGTGAAAATCTTTGATAGATCCCCTATGTTTATGTAAAGGGACCCTTATGATTCAACGGTTGCCTAAGTCAAGTTCTCATTAAAATTATATAATAGCTTAGATATTATTTTATGTGTTTATGGGTCGTCCCCCAATTATATTCTATTGAGTTGTGACTTAAGACGGCAAAGAGGAATTGCAGTCTAACTATGTATTACACTATAATATATATATATATATATATATATATGAAGTAATGTTCTAGCATATGAAATGCTGTGAAAAGTTTTAAATTTTCCGCTATTTTTATCACAATTATGCAATGAAAGAAGTCTAAGGGATTGTCTTAGACCTCCATGAGATTGACGACGTCGTGTGGTGATCAAGGAGTTATATAACTTCTAGGGGGGTACTTTGGGTCATTACAGAACGGCTTCACCTAAGACTCACAAGGAGCCCTAGAAGATGGACCCCATCTTGGATCTCATCATTGGCGGGGAGTAGCAATTAACTACCCTAAATAACGACAATCAACTAGACGACAGACCGTCGATGGGTGACGTCTAAAGAGCCGTGTAATCTGTAGGTTAAGAGCTTTCAAAAACACCAACCAAAAACTTTTTACAATCTGGAATAATCCCGCTATACTTTTTTTTTTTTTTTTTATTCCGGCGTTGTTGTCCTGTTTGAGGACTAAGACTAGCCTTATAGCTTACATCATTACATTAATAGGTAAAATTTAGCGGAAAATTTAAAACTTTTCATTATATCTTCTCAGAGGTTTACATAAACCTCTACTTACACATAGTATATATTTGTCTACTATACATAAACCCTTCATACATGAAGATTACTTACTCTTCTACTTTTTTGGCACATAAGTATATAAAATGTAAGATAGTCATGATAGTCATCTCATCTCATAAGCATTTAATAAGAGTGTAAGAACTTGGGCATAACCCATACATCTTATAAGAATGCCTCAAATGGGATAGATAATGTTTCATACTAAATGGAAAATAAAGGAACATAGATGTTTTAAACTCAAACAACTCCATTAGGTAGAGTGTGGCAGCACCCTCGGAAAGTGACGACTTACCCTACTTGGATGATAAAGAGATCAAGCCTTCTTAAATTCATCTTCAAAACAACATTACAATGACCAAAACATAAAATATTGGGGAAAAAGAAGAAATGGTTATTGTACACCATTCGTACTAAGTATTAGACCATATAAACACATACTTTGAAATCATGCTAAGAAAAAGGGACATTTCATAAAGTATGGTATTTTCATTACAAAAACTTTATGTATATTCAATAAAACCATACCAACCAATAAAACATGTACATTATATCAGAAGCATGTACATCAAAAGACCAACAACTTCAAAATTAGTCAAGTCAACATACATATACTATAATTGAACACATAGTCAAGTATCTCTATCATCAAGTGATCATAGTAACAAGCATGAATAAGAATACCTTTGAACATGACTAAAGTAAGCCAATTACCTATGAACCCCCATCAAGTCAACAAGTTCAATGACAAATAAAAGCCCCATAACCTTACTCAATCAAGTAAACAACATGCCTCATGACTAACTTCTTACTTCATATATCATAACATTTAAGAGTACCTAACATCTTACTTTAACAATATAGACCACCACATATTCATAAGTGACACCAATCAACATATAGTATAAAAAATGTATAAGTTCATCATATAGATGTCATATGGAATTATAGGCATTTTCATACATAGAAACATCCTCCAAAGACTCCTTTCAAGGTTAATTAGTGCAACGTGTAGGTAGAGTGCCATACCCCTACCTAGACTAACCTAAACCCCATAGGTACTCTTAGTTAGAATTCAATCCTTTAGTTCATTTTACCTTTTGGGAATATCTTGCCCTTATTGACATAGACCACATGAGCTAAATGTGGAATCCTGTCTAAAGGAACCCTACACGGGAAAAAGGTGGATTAGTTTCCAAGGTAGTACTTAAACATAAACATAGAAACTACATGATTCCACTAGCTAGTTTTCCTATGTGGTCATCATAGTTCAAGAACAAGGAGAAATAGTTGGGACCCTCATCATGATATATACATTATAGTCTCCAATCTCAAGAGTACATTAGTGATCCTACTTTCCCTATGTGAGAAAGGACACTCCTCACTCTTGTTTACTTGGTACTAAGCTAGACTCTCTTTTAAATGTCTTTAATGTATTTATTGATCATCATAGCTTATTATTGGTCAGAACGTCTAACCCTTGTTTAACATCATCATCATCATATCTCAATAATAATTTGATGATTATTTTCCTTTCATTACAATTCATATAGGTTAGGTTAGCAAATTAACATTATCATATCATGATAAGGCACATTAGTAAATAATTAACAATGCTTATAACATTTCCATTTGAAGCCAACACCTCAAAAAATCATTGCCAAGACATTTCAATTCACCATCAAACAATCCTATCTATCCTATTACAAGGCATACTCCAATACAACATCATAACTTACTCATAATTAACCAAACTTTCAAGTAAAGAATAGAAACCACAAGACTTACAAAGTCTCCTTCATAATCTAGTAGTACTTCAACAAATAACAAAGTCAATTTGACCAATATAACCTAAGTCAAATCAAGATCTTTACTTAGGGTTAAGGGTTAAAGGTCATCTTCTACAAACTAGAACAAACCATAAAGATATATAATAATTACGTTAGAATACATGTTAATATATTCATCATATAAAAAATAAATCATAAAAAATTCAATTCATGACAATAATTTCGAGAATGGAAAAGATCCACTTGAAAACCCAATTTTTGAAATCAATTTGATTGAACCCTTTGAAGAAAGAGGTCTCAAAGGTGAATTAGATACCATACCTTACTAGTTGATGAATATTGATGGAGAAAATTGACCCTCTGCAGCCCTTAAACCCTCCCCTAGATTATTCTTAAAAGGTGTTTTTTATTAGAGAGAGAAAGAAGATAGAAGGAAGAGAGTTTTGTTTATGAGTTATGATTAGTCCAATGGGGCTGGGGACTTTATATTGGGTGTTAATTAACTTAATTAGGATTGAATATTCCTATAAATAACAACCTAACCCCTTAATTAATCATTAGTACTTATTCAAAAAGTGCAGAAATTGGGACCCCTCATAGACGAGACCTCCACCAACGGTCCTTTTGTGAGTCTACGGGTCCTACCCCCTACCGTGTTGCACATCTGCGCTTTGATTCAGATATGCAAAAGATTTACTTCAAGTAATTGTATAAGTGTTGGTTGACGTATGTCATCGACGCCCCATTTATCCACACATATTTCGTCGATGGCCTTTCGTGGGTGCACACTGCCTAGGCAGTGTTTCACTCCAACATGCAAGGGTCTTCCTCAAGGGCCCTTGGACGGTCTTTGGGGAGTCTTACCCAGACGTTTAGACCGTGAATCAACTTAAACACATGTTAGACACACTTCCAACCATTTTAATAATTTTCGGACTTCTAAAATCTAATCTAATAGGCTAAGTCTTGTTAGTATCTCATTGAACTAGTTTCCGGATGTAATGGACATTCTTGGATGTTTTGGTTTCTTGACTCCCTAAATGATTTATATTAATTAAAATTTACCTTAAAATTGTGTCTATAACTTAGGAAACTTATGTTAGGCTCTATAACACGTCTTAGATTTTCGAAATATTACATCATCCTCCTTCCTTAGGAATATTCGTCCCTGAATAACACTAAAATTCTTTAACATGAAGGAATAGACTCAAGACTAGCAGCTCAACCAACAACAATACCTAACAATATCAACCATATCACTTACAAAAGGCAATTCTAAAAGCTTCACTTACCACACATAAGGATCAACATTACATTATGAGGAATATCCTTCTCATAACAACAATAGCTTAACATAGCATTTATGAGTCAATTAACCCTAATTTAAGCTTACTAACACGCTACATATAATTTTATAAAGACTCGCCATATAAAAATGCACAACATGACCAAAAAAAATGCAAAATTATAAAGTCTTCAAGTAAAAATGCACATTCACTGTAATTCAATGTAATTACATAAAAAATGCACCTTTTGCAAAACTTCACTAAAAATCAAGAAACTTCAATTTTAATCATTATATTCATTATTAGTAAGGACTAATAACCTTAGTTATCAAATTGATGAGGGTGATGGGACTTCATGTCGTCCTCGACCTCCCATGTTTCACCCTCAGCCAGGTGATTCTTCCATAACACCTTTAGGGAAGACACTTCTTTATTCCTCAATTTCTTTACTTGGCTATCAAGGATTTGAACCAGAATTTGCTCGTAAGAGAGGCTATCCTTCACACCAAGACCCTCAATAGAAATAATAGACTCGTGATCACCGTTACACTTCTTAAGCATGGAAGCATGGAAAACCGAATAAACCGAAGCCATACGAGGCAACTTTAACTCATAGCAACCTTACAAACCCTTTGCAAAATTTCATAGGGACCCATATAACGAGGAATCAAATTCCCCTTCTTTCCAAATATGACCACCCTTTTCATAGGTGAAATTTTCAAATACACCTTCTTTAATTTCTAAATCCCTTCTCCTATGATTCACATAGGAAATTTGCCGACTATAGGCCGTTTGCAACTGGTTTCTTATAATATGAACTTTCTTCCAAGTGTTATAAATAAAATAGGGACCAAGAAGCAAAGGATTACCCACATCAAACCATCCAATATGAAACCAACACCTTCTATCATACAAGGCTTCATATGGATGAATGAAAACTATTATTATAAGCAAACTCCAACAAAGGCAAATGCTTATCCTAATTTCCCTTTGAAATCAATAATACATGCTCTAAGCATATACTCAAGGGTTTTAGTAGTGCGCTCCTCTTGACCTTATATTTGAGGATGAAAAGCGGTGCTTAACTTCACCTTAGTTCCACACCTTTCTTTGACTGACCTCCAAACCGTAGAGGTAGATTCTGCAATGCCATACGATATGATGGATAGTGAAATACCATGACGCCACACAACCTCATCTATGAATATCCTTGCATAATAATCCACCGAATAAGTAGACTTGATGGGAATAAAATGAGTGGACTTGGCCAACCTATCCACAATCACCCATGTAGATTCATATTGCCTTTGAGTCTAAGGCAAACCTACTATAAAATCCATATTGATATCTTCCCACTTCAAAGTAGGAACTTTAATTTCTTTTAGCAATCCACATGACTTCTGATGCACGGATTTCACATTTTGGCAAATCGGACACTTAACAACAAACTATGTTATGTCCTTCTTAAAACCTTCCAACAAAAACATGTGCCTGTAGTCGTTAAACATTTGTGTCGAACTTAGATGAATGGAGTAACAAGACCCATGTGCTTCCTCAAGGATCCGGTTCCTGAACCCATCTACATTAGGAACACACAACCTACCTTGATACCTCAATACACCATCCCCCCAAAAGTATAATGACTCATTAAGCTCTCTAAGAACTGATTCCTTCAACTCCATCAATGATTAATCAAGGTGTTGTTTAGACATCACCTCGACTACCAATGATGACTCACGTTTATGATGGACCATAAAACCATCATTCGGCAAATCTTCCAACCTCACATCAAATCTATCCATCCTATGATCATCTCTCGCTAGGTCTTTTTTGGCTTCATATATGTGAGACACACTACCCATGGTCATATGACTTAGAGCATCCGCAACCACATTGGCCGTGCTGGGGTGATAGAGAACCCTCATGTCATAATCTTTCAACAAATCTAACTACCTTCATTGTCGAAGATTCAACTACTTTTTGGTAAACAAATATTACAGACTCTTATGGTTGGTATACATATAAACATGTACTCCATACAATTAATGACTCCATATTTTCAAGTTAAATACCACGACCACTAAATCATGATCATGAGTTGGATAGTTTCTCTCATGCACCATAAGTTCTCTAGAAACATAGGCTATTACTTTCCAATTTTGCATAACCACACACCATAAACCCTCTTAAGATGCATCATAATAAAAAATTAAACCCTTTGAACCCTCCGATAATGTCAACACCGGAATAGAAGTAAGCCTATCATTCAATATTTCGAAACTCATTTCACATGCCACAGAGCACTCAAATTTCTTACTCATTTGGGTTAAAGTAGACAAACGAGATGCAATAGATGCAAATCCATCAGCAAACCTCCGATAATAACCCTCTAGACAGAAGAACTTCCTAGTATCGGTTGGAGTCAATGGTCTAGGAAAAATTTTCACCGCCTTGATTTTCCTTGGATAAACCTCAACTCCCTCACTATATATGATATGACCAAGAAACGCCACCCTTAAATTGTTTATGTGATCACCCTCATTTTTCAAATATACAATGATTTCGTCAATGAAGAAAATGACAAATGAATCTAGCTAATTTTGAAACACCCTATTCATGAGATCCACTGTCGTCTGGGAAAACGTGAGTCCAAAGGACATTACTAAGAACTCATGGTGCCCATATCTTGTTCGAAATTTCATCTTTGCTATATCCTCACCTCTCACCTTAAGTTGGTGATACCTGAACTCAAGTCAATCTTGGAAAAGTAGATTCCTGTTGGAGTTGATCAAAAAAGTTGTCAATTCGAAGGAGAGGATAATTATTCTTAATAGTGACCTTATTCAGTTGGAATAATCAATGCACATCCTAAGGGACCCATCATTCTTTTTCAAAAACAAAACTGGAACACCCCATGGAGAAATAATAGGTCTAATGAATCCCTTGTCTAGTAAATCTTTGATTGACGCCTTCATCTCTTTCAATTTGGTTGGAGCTATCAGATAACGAGGAATCAAAACGAGATTTGTATTCGGTAAAAAGTGGATCCCAAAATCAAATATTCGTGCGGAAGGAAAAACAGGAAAATAATTAGGAAAGAGCTAAAGAAATTCACTAACTATTGGGAAAGACTCAATGGGAGGAATTTCGGAGTCTAGATCTTGGACTCTTACTATATGATATAAACACATTTTATAGATCAATTTTCATTCATTCGAACGAGAGATGATACGACCTCCAGGGATAGAATTTCCCCTTTGCACTCTAAAATGGGTTCATTTGGAAAGTTAAAATTAACCACCCTCGTTCTTGAAACGATAGAGGAAAAACAAGCATGAAACTAATCCATACCCAAAATGACATCAAAATCAAGCATATCAAGTTCTACAAGTTCAACATACGAAACTCTATTTGGCAACATCATAGGACAATTTTTATACACCATTTCAGCAACAACCGGCTAACCCACCGGGGTAGAAAAATATAGGAGGTTCAAGAAAAATATCGGGTAAGATGTCAAAATCTTTAGCTACTAGAGGAGTATCAAATTATAAGGTAGCACCGGGATCAAGTAAGGGATATAAATCAATAGATAAGACATTGAACATACAACTCACCACGTCGGAGAAGTCTCTTGCTCACCCCTACAGCAGAGATATTAGATGTGGTTCATCTTTGGGTTCTCATTTGAACCATTTATTGAGCTTGACCACTACCCTTGTATTGACCCCTCTCATTAGGGCACTTCCTAACCTTGCGAATACATTTACCACAACAAAAAAAAATTATTCATCCCCTTAAGACAATCAATATAGTGTTTGTTGCCACACTTTCCACAAGTTTAATTTTTGGTGGGTGAACTAGTACCCTTTCCCTTCTTCGTCCTAGGGTTAAACACCCTATCATCCATAGACTTAGGTTTCTTAGAAGGAACTTTATTAGAAACCCTCTTCTTAAACATAGGCTTGTCTTGTATCTCAATCCTTACTTTTTAAGAAACTTCATCAAAAGATCTTGCCCGCTTAGCATCTCTACTATTTATGTTAGACCTTGCCTCTTCACATGCTAGGCATGAACCATAAGACGAGAAATGTTCATGTAGTCATGTAGCGTAGCGAAATGACACTCCTTTTGCAAATAATTCGACACCCCTATCACAAAATGGCTCATTTCATCTCTAGGATCAAAAACCAAAGAAGGAGCATATTTTGATAATTTAGTGAATTTCAAGGAGTATTCAAGAAAACTCATACTTGGTGAATTTTAATGAACTCCACCAATTTAACTTTCCTCTTCTCGATAGGAAAGAAACGATCAATAAAAGCCTTCTTGAACACTTCCCAAGTCAACCTCTTAGAGGCCTATTGTCCATCCATTGATCCATTGGATGTACCATGTTCGAGCCACATCCTTGAGTTTATAGATTGCTAACTGGACATTTTAAAAAGTACACAACCCCATAGAATGTACGAAGGTTCATCCTAGTGAAATCCCTTATATGGGAGGCCATGGTAGCAACTTGTTGATGAGATCGGGGTACAATCTCTCGATTAGCATGGGCCATCATGTCTTGGGCTTGAGTAGTGGCGGCTTCTGCTTGGGTAGTAATGGTTTAGGCCATTTGAAAGAGATAGGCTTTTATGTTTTCATCCATCAAATGAAGAGGACTCACTAGGGATTGATCAGCCTTCACATCTTCCTCAAGAAGAGGAAATTGATCACCACGTGGAGGAACTCCTTCATTAGATTATTCTTCTTCAAGACTTCGTTCAGTATTCTTTCGAGTATTCATTGCCTATAATCACAATAGGAGTATTAGATGCAAAAGCACATAGAATTACACTCCAAAGGCATGATATTGGAGTTCCTAGAAAGTGAGAGTTTCCTAAGCATCTCATAGATTCTTATTCGTAAGTGTGGCTCACTTCACTATTATGAATACTAAACTATATAGTCGTGGTTGAAAGAGACATCGACTCAAACATATTTAACCTCATTCTATGATACCAAGTTTTCCACATTCAGTATTACTTTGGACAAGTGATTTCCTAACCCCACATTTTATATTCCAGGGATTAGAAATTAACTGCCCTAAATGAAGACAATCAACCAGACTACGACCCGTCGATGGGTGGCGTCGAAGGATCCATGTACCTATAGGTTAATGAACTGCAAAATCAACCAACAAACTTTTACATCCGGAATAGCCCATAGACGTTATTGGAGTCATTGTCATGTTTGAGGACTAAGACTAGCCTCATAGCTTATATCATTACATCATAGGTCAAATTTGGCGGGAAATTTAAAAAATTTCATTATATCTACTCAGAGGTTTACATAGACCTCTAAATACACATAGTATATATATGTCGATTATACATAGAATCTTCATACATGAAGATTACTTAGTCTTCTACTTTTTTGGCACATAAGTATATAAAATGTAACATAGTTATAATAGTCGTCTAATCACAAAAGCATTTAATAAGAGTGTAAGAACTTGGGAATAACCCATACATCTTATAAGAATTCCTCCCATGGGCTATATAATGTTTCATAATAAATAAAAAATAAAGGAACATAGATGTTTTAAACTGAAACAACTCCATTAGCTAGATTGTGGCATCATCCTCGGAATGTGGCGACCTATTCTTCTTCGATGATAAAGAGATAAAGATTTCTTAAAGTCATCTTCAAAATAACACTTCAATGACCGGAACTTAAAATGTTGGGGAAAAAGAAGAAATGGTTATAGTACCCCGTTCGTGCTAAGTATGAGATCATATAAACACATACTTTAAAATCATGATAAGAAAAAGGGACATTTCATAAAGCATGCACTTTTAATAAAAAACCTTTATGTATATTCAAGAAGAGCATACCAACATATAGAACATGTTCATTATGTCGTAAGCATGTACATAACAAGACCAACAACACCAAAACTAGTAAAATCAGCATGCATATACTATAATTGGCCACATAGTCAAGTAACTCTATCATCAAGTCACAATAGTAACAAGCCTGAATAAGAATACATTTGAACATGACTAAAGAAAGACAATTACCCATGAACCCCTATCAAGTCAACATGTATAAATACCATGAAAAGCCTTATAACTTTACTCAATGAAGTAACCCAACAGGCATCATGCCTAACATGTTACTTGATATATCATAACATTTAAAATAACATAACAGAATACTTTAACAATATAGACCTTCAGATATTCATAAGTCACACAAATAAACATGTAGTATCAACAATGTACAAGTTCATGATATACATCCTCATATAGAATTAGAAGCATTTTCATACAAAAGAACATCCTCCTCAGACATTCTTCAAGGATAACTAGTTCAATATTTTGGTAAAGTCTCTTACCCCTACCTAGACTAAGATAAACCCCTTGGGTCATCTTAGTTAGATTTCAATCCTTTAGTTCATTTTACCTTTTGGGAACATCTTTCCCTAACCGACATAGACAACATGAGATAAATGTGGAATTTGGTGTCGTTGAACCCTACACCGAAAGAAGGACTACTTGACAAGGTAGTACAAAAACATGAACATAAGAACTTCGTGGATCTATTAGCTTGTTTTCCTATGGGTGCAACATAGCTCAAGAACAAGGGGATATAGTTGGGACCCTCTTTAAAGTACTTAATTGTAGTCTCCAATCTCAAGAATAAATTAGTGATGCTACCTTCCCTATGTGAAAAGACACACTCCTCACTCTAGTTCACTCCGTGATAATCTAGAGTCCATTTTTGAAATTTCTTTAATGTATTTATTAATCATCATAGATTATTATAGATCATAGGATCTAACCCTTGTATAATGTCATCGGCAACATAACTCAATAAGAATTTCCTAAGTATTGTCCTTTTATTACATATCATATAGGTTAGTTTAGCACATTAACATTCTCATATCATGATAAAGAACATTGGTAAATTGTTCACATTCCTTATAACATTTACATCGTAAGACAACACGTCATTAAATCATAGTCAAAACATTTCAATTAAAAAATATACAATTATATCAACGGACAAGGGCCTAAAATACCCTTTAAGTATTAAAAATGGTACAAAATTACCCTTCATCCACCTATTGGCTTAAAATGCCCTTTTCATTTACCTATTGGCTCCAAAATACCCTTGTCATCCACCTTTGGGTTAAAAATTAACCCTTTTTTTAATTGTTTCAAAATTAAACTCTTTAAATATTTTTTAAAATACTTGACGTTCAACTATTGATTATAATTATAATTTATAAACCAACCCACTAACTACTCATTAATGACATTCAAAATTATTCGAGTCGGAATCGACGCCCCAATTAAATTTAGGTTGAGCCGCTTATTTAGGAGGACACTTTCTTTAAAAATTTAATTAGAAATTATGATTAAAGGTAAAGAAGAAATACATACCGAATTAATTCATGCACTTTTTTAAAATATAATTTTATAAATATTTATGATTTATTTTAAAAACATTAATATATTACTTTGAAAAAAGTTACCTATGAAGTAACATCACATCATTGAGACGTAATAATAATTAAGATGAACATAGTTAGACTTTTAATTTTATCGGTGATTTTTATTTAGCCACTTGAATGTATGATAATTTACTTCTGTAATTTTTTAAAACACATAATTAGCAGTAGCTTGCATTAATAATGTGATGGGTTCAATAATTTAGAGTGATTTAATTAGGAATGGGGTGGGTAGTTGATTGATTTATAAATTATACTAATAAGTTAAATTATAACAAATTGTTGAGCGCCACATATTTTTAAAAATATTTAAATAGTTTAAATATAAAACCGTTAAATAAGTGGTCAATTTTAAACCAAAAGGTGAATGACAAGGGTATTTTGGACCCAATAGGTGGGTGGGAAGGGTATATTGGAACTAATAGGTGGATGTAGGGTAATTTTGTACCATTTTCAATACATTAAAGGTATTTTAGGACCTTTTCCGTTATATCAATGTTAATACAGGGCATACTCCAATACAACATCATGACTTAATCACAATTAACCACAATTTGAAGTAAAGGATTGGGATCAGAAGATTTACAAAGTATCCTTCATAATCCATCATCAAGGTCTTACCATAAATCCTCAATTCAACCTAATTTAGGTATACATCATCTTAAGTCATTAACAAACATTATAACAAGGCTAGAATAATCAGTACATCACAATTCAATACTAGATCATAGATTAAGACAAAATACTAAGGTCAATTCACAATATACTTCATAAACTAGATCATCTTATAAAGGACTATCATGAAAGACTACAAATAACGGTAAAAAATTCTTGATTAGTGCAACAAAATATTCTAGTAGTAATTCAACTAATAACTCCTCAATTGAACAAATATAACCTAATTCATATCAAGATCATAACCTTGGGTTTAGGGTATATTTTATCTTCTAAAATCTAGACTAAACCATTAATATATATCATAGTTAAGTTAGAATACATTTTAATCTATTCATAATATAAAAAATAAATCATAAACAAATAAGTTCATGTTATCAATTCATAACATGAATTTTGAGATTGGAAAAGACCTAGTTGAGAACTCCCCTTTTGAAATCAATTTGATGGAACCCTTTGAGAAAAGAGGTATCAAAGATAAATTAGATCTCATACTCTTCTAATCGATGAATTTTTATTTTGAAAATTGAACCTTTTCAGCCCTTAAACCGTCCCCTATTTTAGTCTTCAATGATGTTCTTCAATAGAGAGAAAATGAAGAGAGAAGGAAGAGAGTCTTATTTTTTGAGTTGTGATTAGTCTAATCGGGTTGGTGTCTTTATATGGGGTTTTAATTAACTTAATTAGGCTTCCATATTCCCGTATCTCACAGATGAGACCTCGACCAACGGTCCACCTTTTAGTTGCCTTTCCTACCCCCTTCAATGCTGCACATCCATGGTTTGATTCAGATACTGTGCAAAGAAGGTCCCTCAAGGAATTCACTATCTAATGGTCGACGAATGTAATTAACGCCCCATCAATCCACACATGTGTCGTCGATGGACTTTCGTGCTTGCACACAACCCAGGTAATGTTTGACTCTAACGTGCTTCAAGGGCCCTATCGGTCCTTAGGGAGTCGTACCCAAATGAATCTACCATGAATCAACTTAAACACATGTAAGACACCATTCCAAAAATTTTAATCATTTTACGACTTCTTAATAGTCTAAGTCACGCTAGTACCTTATTGAACTTGTTTTTGGACGTCATGGATGTTCTTGGACGTTTTGGTTTCTAGACTTCCTGAATTACTTATATTCATCAAATGTACCTTAAAATAGTGTGTAGAACTTAGGACACTTATATTATTCTCAATAACACGTGTTATATTATGTAAATGTTACACGAACCCCATCGACGGGGTGTGTTTTCACCCACGGACCATCGGTGCTAGAGCATCGATGGTGCTGCAATCTGATAAATTTTTTGCTAAGACTTGGGGGGTTTTGGAAAATTCACCCCAAGTTTGAAAAAATAGAAGACTTTTTATTTTTTGTGTTTTTGAGTATTTTAAGAGTATATAAGTCATAAAACTCTCGTTTAAACCCCAACACCTAAATCAAAACTCATTTTCTCCAAAAGATTATTCAAAAACCTCCATGAGAGCCCAAGGTGAATATAGAGCTTGAAGATAGATCTTCAATGGAGTTTAATCTTAAATTTTCATTGGATTCTTCTAATAAGGTATGATTGTTCTTCATTTAAGGCTTGCTATAACCTTAGGGTCAATTTCAAAGATGATTTTCAAGTATTTCAAAAACATGAAAACGTTAATTTCTACTCTAAGTCTTGTGTTCTTGCATGAACATTTTCAAACCTTAAGATATGATATTATTGATGTATAATTGATTATTTCCAACGAAATTCTCCATGAACCCTTGACCTTCTAAAATTTATCAATTTGACTAAAATATGGGTTATGTGATCATGATTTGATATTAATGAATGAATGTGTAGATTGTTATAGGATCTTTATATATCGAATAGATTATGATTGTACGGTTTAGAGGATGTTTAAATTTGATCAATTGAGTATAGTATATTCTTGTATACATTAAATATTAAGATTATTTAATTGATATTGACTTAATGCTTTTGAATTCTAGTGTACTATTCTATGGGCTATTGAATGATGTTAGAGTTGTATTCATTTGATAAATAATTTGTCTTAGATTGATAAATATGTATTGAAATGACCTAGTTTCATTGAATATTATAGTTTATGTATTGAATTGATGTTCCCGTCCATGGGTAAGGGTGTTATGGTATTGAATTGGATGATTTAGCTTTGTATTGAAGTAGTGAGATTGAATGGGTTGTATTCTACACTAACACTCTTATTATTATGAATAACCTTTGTATTAAAATGATGATTGGTGTGTTCTACTTATGGTGGCGGTTCTATGTGCCTTATATTCAATTGATATTGCCTTTTCGGCATTACTTTATGTATTTTGATGATCATGGCCTTGTCGGCACTACTTAAAGTATTGTGATGATTTGTCTAGTTCATTTTTGTGAAGTATGAGCATATCTATCTACATTTGATCAATGTGAAAGTATGTTTTCTTCTATTGATATTAGGTCATCATGTGAGACTATGAATATGCCATTGTATGTTTAGTCTTAGAGTTTACATCATTGTTCCTACTTGACTATATGAGTCTGTGATGGTTATATTGATGATGATAGAGTAATGTATTGGATGTTATAAATAATATAATGGTCAATCCTAAGTTTTTAAAAGAATGCCATACTATCTGAAAGAATGTAAAGAATGTTATGTCTTGTTTTGATAGACTTTTGTCCCTTTCTTGATACATGTAGGAATAATATGTAAATATGAGATGTCTTTTCTAGGTAATATTAGTTCACCCATGTAATGTATGAATGAATGATATATGAGACTTTATATAATGATAAGAAGATCATGTACGTGAAATGTTAAACCTAGTGGTAAGCTTATGTTATGAACTTTGATGTCGACAGTAGTAATGGTGTACTTCATGTAAGAATGATAGACTAAAGGTTGCTTGTCTTGACCAACATCATATAATCCTTAGGAAAGTCATGATGAGCTATCTTTGTCGCTACTATAAGGTAGCCCTAATGGACCACTTTGGTATGGTCAATGTGATTGAGTTATGAACTAGATATGGAACCTCTTCATGTGATCCTTTAATGTCAATGACTCTATGAAAACAAAGGTTAGAACCGAGTGATAATGTTATGAGAAGTAGAAGAACTTGAGAAGGAGACTAGAGTACAATGTAGCTCTACTTGAGAATGAGACTAGTGTGTATAAAAGCCCTTCATATTCTTTAACCATGTGCCTATATGGGTTGTGTTGTATTCCTACCCTTCGAAAAGTAGGCACACCCTCATCGGAGTAGGTTAGAACTCTAGATTATAAAGTAAAGCTATCATGGTCTATGTCGGTTATTGCCTATTATCATCATGTGGGATACTTACTAGCATGACAGAAGTTCTATAAAGTTTAGGAAGTGGTATGAGATGCTATCTTGACATTACACAATAGTCTTTGAAAGTGTTAGTTAGATTCCCTAGGTCTTGTCCATGACCATTACATGAATGTCCTTATGTGATGAATGAGTCTTAAATGAACTAATAAATTTAATGGTTTAAGTTAAGAAACCATGTTAAATGAATAAGTACTTACGTAGAGCTGTTAAGGGTTTTTTAGTTAAGGTATGAAGGTTGCATGTTAATGGTCACTTCGTATCTTACCTAGATAAGTCTTAAGAATGACTCTAGTTAGGGAAGATGGTATACATGATGTGAGCCTTAATTATTATTGAGGAAATCTTGAATAGGTCAATTATAGACGTTATCTTCTTAATTTACTTAAGTAAGTCTATTGATCGACTTTTGAATATAATGTAATATCATCTATATGTTTTTATATTAAGTGAGAATGATTCTATCTTAGGTAGTCTATAGGATATCTTAAGTGTGTGGGTAAGAGATTGTATTGGCGGTCGCTTCACAACTCACTAAAGTGAGACTTAGAATCACCTTTGGTAGAAGAATCTCATGTTTATGTGATTGTTGTGTATCTCATTCTAGGTGGTCTTAAGGACCATTTAGGTGAGCCTAGAGAGGGTGTATGGGTGGTCTCTCTTTGTCTTACTTAAGTGAGTCTTAGAATAGCTTTTAGTGAGGGAAGTACATGCTAGGAAGTGTCCAAGATGAAGTTAAAGGACTTCACTGTAATACTGATAGAGCTCACTGTAATGTTATCCTAAAAATTTGAATAATCGCTTAAATGATTTCTTATGTGTTTTTAATATGTTAAATGTTGTTCAAATGCTTATGTATGATGTTTTAATTAAAATTCATGAAATGCATGTTATTTACTAAATGTGTCATTTTCATGGTTTTTGCATGATTTCATACTTAGTGCGTCTAATTTGCTTACCCCTTCTTTTAACTTTTTGACTAAAGTATAGGGAATTGAAAATCTTTATATTCCATGGTGGATGGATAGGTTTCTAAGGGTTGAAGATGAAGCATTAGTAAGTCCTCATTGATTCAAGGACAATATCTACATTTTCCTTTATGTCTTGTAAGGGATTAGTCCTAAGTGTTGTATACTAACAAGTTTAGATGGTTCAGCGAGATTTTGTAAAGGTTTAATCATCTAAATGGAAGTCTTCTACTTGCTTATTGATTATGGAAAATGTTTTTCGTGTGTGAAGAATGTTTTAAATTCATATTGATTTTATAATGTTTATTATGGAATAAATGATACGAGGGGATTTGATGAGACTTTGTAAAGTCTTATTTTCCATGTGGCCACACAAGAATGCTCTAACTTCTAGGGTTTATTTTCGGGTAGTTACTGTGTCTAAACTTGCATGGTCTAAAATTGTCAAAAAATGGGGATTGCAAATAGTCAAGAAGTCTGTCACAGGCCAATAGTACGAACCCTATTGATGGACTTTTGGTGAATCAACAGGACATCGAAAGGGTCCGTCGATTGGAACACCCTAAAAGTGTTGAAGTGTTAAATAACGGAGATGGACTACTCGGAGGACAATTCTGCACGTCCGTCGTTTCATTTAGAGAACCTATTTTCAACAATTTCAAAAATATTTCCAAGTGTTACACGACAAAAGTGGACTACGGTCTGTCGATTGATCGACGAGCCATTTTACATATCCGTCGTTTCCATTTGAGAGGTTTGAAAATTTTTAGTAAGTTGAATAAATGTAAGTGTCGGAAGATGGAACTTATCGCTGGACCGTCGATTGTACCCATCAACCTGAAATTGCAGAATTGACATGTGTTGTAAAATTTAGTTCTTTTGTAACTTGGACTGTTTTGAGTGTGTAGTATTGTTTAAGTGAGACGAAAAACTGCTCTACAGGTACAAATGGATCCGAAAAAGGATATCCTCTAATCAAGGGGAAAAGTCTAATTAGGTGGCCCCGTCTTATCAGATGATTGTTAACTCCAATAATCAGTAAGATGCAGAATATGTTCAACCGGGTGCCACATCCCCCACACAAGCACGGATCACTAGAGGTACCCCTTATAATGTTGTTCCTGTTGTAGTCATTGCATCCTAGTCTGATAAGGAGCTCACACCAACCGACTCACCTTCTAGGACTACCTCTATCTTTGAAGGAACATTAGGCTTCGTATCTACTTCTGCTTCCGGGTCGGTCCATTCTTCAAAGTAAAATATTGACACATTCTCTTCTTTTGCCTCTTCGGAAGCCAAGGGGTCAAATAACCCTGACTCATCTGATGAGGACAATATCTCGTAGCCTGCACCCACACCGGAGAAGCTGAACTTGCACCCTTTGCTGAGGAACCCGATCGGTGGTGCATCGATGGTAAGCACTAGATATAAAAAGACACTATAATTCTTAAAGATGAGGGTGATAACCCGATTTGTGACAGTTGAGTGTGTCGTGTTCTTATGGGGAAATGGCATACTTTACCCGAGTGCACAAATTGTATAGGTGGAACAAGTTAGAGTGGATGGCTAGGGTTTTGTGTACCTATAGTGAATAAATAGTCAGGAATTTCAACAGTTCCTATGTATCTACTCTACGAGATTCTTCCGATTAATGTGTAAGACCATCCAAACAATAACCTCTCACTTTTGTGTTAGTTGGGAGTTCCAATTAGACACCTACACGGCCACTCTCTATCGATTGTTATATGGACCACCAATTAGACACAGTACGACACAATGACTACAAAATTTTACCACGCATGGGATAATGTTAAAAGTGCCACGATTCAAAGGACAGTTTAGTAGTGGGACAATATGAATAAATTGTTGGCTCAGCATTTGGCGATTGAAGGTAAGAGTGCAGACTGGGTGTTAGACCCCCGATAGTTAATTAAAAAGGCCAACCTAACATTCGTTGCCAATTTCTTGTGGTTGTTAATTCAACACCGACTATCGCTGACAAATTTTGAAAATATTCTTAATTTCGAAAGGGCGATGCTAGTAGCAGCCTTTGTGGCAGAATTGGATATTGACTTTGCAATGATGCTAATCACGGTGATCCATAACAAGATTTTCAAGACCTCGACTAGTTACCCGTGCTCTTGTTTTATTTTCCACTTGTGCAAGGATTCCAGAGTGCCATAATGTCACTATGATACACTTCGTAGTCGCGGGAGAGCTTGATATCAAGTTGTTTAATCAAGGGATGAAGGCATTGCAAAAAAAAAGCCTCACCACGTAGGGGGAGGCGCCTCATTCATTGCAGACGTTGAGTAAGAACTTAGAGGACACGGTGGATTTAACCCAAAGGGTCTGACCCTGCTACTTTACAGCCCATGGACAACACCCTGGCTGAGTCCCCCCATGATGCTAGTCGAGACCCCAGCTCAACCCAGTACACTCCCCCATCTGTAGCACTTCTTCCTGTGGTGCAAGTCAAGCCTAAATCAGAAAATCTTACTACAATAAGTTGTAAAGATATTGTGAGGAATTTGGAGTGTTCAACTATTGGTACCTAGATAGAATTTTTCCGGCTAGTCCTTCAAAAGGAATATGTGTTAGAATACTATGAAAGGATCATAGGACCTTGTCCGAATTAGCAAACATCTACCCTAAAATGAAGTTAACCAAACTGAAGCTTTATCACTTTTTTATACTAATTTTTTGAGACGATAATAGACTTGTTTTTTTTGACAACTCACCTTACCTGGGTTTAATGTTTTGTCCCTAGTCTCTCCTTGGATATGTGCACCTCGATTTAAGCCAAAAGCCTTAGTTGAGGGTGCCTAATGCAGAAAATGTCCTCGTCGTGGCCCTTGCATGACCTCGAGTATTGTGTAATTCGACTCATGGAAAAACCATTATTTGAGGGTGGCTATTATTAGTCAGAAACCGAAAGTTGTTATAAAAAGAGTTGGATGATGAAAACAAAAGAGAAAGTGAGTGAAAGATGGGACCTAGTGAATCATCAATGTGAATGAAACAGAAAAAAAATATTGTAGAAAAGAAAGGAAAAATTTTGAAAAACTTTTTTAAAACAATATGTGTCATATCTAAATAGAAGGGATACAAAGAAAATTAGGTCATTAACAGGCAATGAAAAGATGTAGGAAGATTGGCGGAGATGTCAAGGAGGGTAAAAAGTCACTAAAACTATACCCAAATTAATGGTGGCAAATGGGCGGGTTAGGGAAAATGTGCGCGTGTCAAAAATTGTTAAATATAAAATGGGTAATCATTCAACTCTCCCATATTTGATAATGGGGGTAAAATGCAGCTGTTAATATACTAGTTTCCCATTTTTACACATCTGCGTGGAAGAAAATAGTTCTTTACTTGAGAATTCCATATGGAGAAAACTATTTTGTCTTTTTTAGATGAAACCTGTTGAAAATTCTATCATTATTTTAGTTTAATTAGAAAAGTAAAAAAAACTTTAAATTTTTTTTTTGGGGTTGTTGGTGGGAGTTAGGAGCTGATGTGGCTTTTGGGGTTCTCCTAAGGGTAGGTACAATACTAAATATTTAATGTGCAATAGTTTTAAAAACTAAATTATATTATTTGCAATGGTGGGTTTATTTAAAAAAATAATTTGGGGGTATGTGGGGGGATGGGGGTGGGTGTCAAGTTAGAGGCCTAAATGTCCACCTTGTTGCAGCACCTATAACCTTTGATGCAAAAGTCCATCACCCCAAGTTTTTTATGACCCTAGGACGTTAGTTTTAGTTTTTATTATGTATATTAAGGTTTTATAAACCCTAAAACCTCATTTTAGACCCTTTTTCCTAAAACCCAAAACCCCTTTCTATTAGGTTTCTCTTTGAAGTCTACATGGAACCTAGATGTCAAGAAATGTTAAGAGGGCTGTGGATGGTTGTTTCTTCTTCAAAAATCATTGGTATTTCTTTAATGTGAGGTATGTTATCCATCCTTTATCTCTCTTCCATTCAAGGAGTCCCTTGTAATGAATTTTCCAAATGGGTTCTCAACCCTAGTTTCATCTATCTTCAACTGTAAATATATTTCTTGCATGAAAATGTTTCTAATTACTTAGTTATGGTATATTTAATGCTAGTTGATTACTTTAAGGTTAATACTTCAAAAATATCATGTTAAATATTTTCAACAAATATTGACGTAAGAAATGGGTTAAATGAGAATTAGTTGACTTTGAGCTTGTATTTCTTATGGTTGCTATTGTTGTTTAGCTACTTCCCAAAGGCCTTATTTATGGTTAAATATTGAGAAAATTTTTATAGGGGATTAAATCTTTGATTTTAGGGTAAGTTGGTTATGTCTTTTAATTTCAATTTTGAAATTCTCTTGAGTGGTATGGTCCACCTTCTTGGTGGCGGTGTTTACTCGAATTGTATAAATGTGGAGTTACTTGTTTATTGTGAATGAGGACATGAAGGATTGTTAGTTTAAGTAGGATTATTATAAGGTTACTCTTGTTAAATGTGTCTTATGAAGATATTTATGGTGAGATGTTAGAGTGGATGCTTAAATGATTATTTTTGTTAATTGTTTATGATCTTGTTCTAAAGTATGTTTTAAAAAAGGGTTATGTTCTAAGAACTTTAGAGATTATATGAAGTATGTAGGTGTAGTGGATGGTGATGAAATTTAATTCTAAGCAATGTAATCGGAGTTACTGAAAGTGGAATGAATCTTATGTGCAAGGTGTGCTCATATGTACACACACTCACACTTGAATGAATGAATGAAGCTACGTTAAGTCCTTAATAGGAGTTTTGGGGTGAACACTCTTCGTGAATTGAAATGAAGTGTTTAGTAGCAACCCCACTACATCCCATCATCTTTCTAAGATAGATTGAAGGATGAATGCCCTTAATGAGTCGAGATGTGGTGTTCACTAGTTATCCTTAACCTATAGTCTATTACGTTGTGAATCCGTGAGAAGTTATGGCTAGAACCGAGAGGATATGAAAGGGAGGTGGATTACACTTTTTGTTGAAATTTTGTATTCCAATGTACCTCTTGATATGAGGACTTCTCGTTAGTATAGAATAAGTTACTTAGTATCAAACTCCCTATTCCTTAACTATGTGCCCGCATATGTGTAGCTATTGCACAAGCCATGTAAAAGCTAAGATTATGACCTTATTCTAGGAAATTGAGGATACCTCATCCGATAGGGGTTAATATAGGAATTCCATGTCTATATCTCATGTTATATGTCGGTTAAGATAATCCCAAAAAAGTAATGAAATTCCCAACTCTCGTAAAAGAAAGTGCTACTTAGGGTAGGTAGTAGTATGGGACGCTATTTATCCATTGCACTAAGTAGGTGTAAGACCCAAAAATGAGATAGGGTTCTAGAGCCTAACATGTTTTTCTTAAGGTTCTAATGTCCTAAAATTACTTATAATATTTTTTAGAGGCAGTGTGTAATTTTTTAAGTGATTTGGAAGTCGAATGTCAAGGGAAGACCAAAACGTTGTTCGACTAGTCACTTATGAGCCTCATGTGTCCATCCGTGTTTATAGACTGTATTTCATCAGCTTGTTAAGTATTAAAATGAGTTAAAATGATGTTTAATTGAGGGGTTAATCAGAAATTCACCCCATGTCCTAACCTTATTCTAGTCGGATTATTTAGCTACTTTTATGTATATATAATGAAGTAAAAACGTGATCAACCCCAATCCAAATACAATTCACCAAATTACACTTTTCCCTCCAAAAATATTCTCTCTAGAACCTCTATTGTTTGGTGAAGCTCAAGAATGCTTCGGATTTGATTTTCCATGGCTGAAATCATCAATTTTTTAGAGAGCTTTACTGTAAATAAGGTGATGATATCCTTCTTCTAGTTAATCTTTACTCTGAGATCTAATCAATGTTTTATGAAGAAACTACCCCCCTAGAACAAGAAACCGTTCTTGCAGTTAGTTTTTTAAGTCAGAACACAACCACTTGTTAAATTAAAAATCTTTCCCCTCAATCAGGACATTAAAACTCGTTTTATTAATCACTAGATGATTTTAGATTCCAGCCTCATCTTCAAAACACCTCATTACTCCCAACAACCTCTCTATTAACTAAATCGAACTACCTTCTCTCTTCAAAAGGCCAAACCCGACCTTTTGTTATCAACCACACTAATGCTCACCTCTACAAGAAGCAACGGCTTCTTTTGGGTACAAAGAATAGTAACTACACTTAATAATGAACACAAAATAGTTTTTAACAACGTCAAGCCATCATTCTAACTCAAGGATTTCTTGACGCCAGCACTTATCCTTCTTAAGTGTAACCGACTGTCCAGTCGTTTTGAGGCAACATATTTTATTCTGAAAATGCAGAGCGTGAATGAGGACCACGACGGCACCGTCACGGCAACGACGGACCGGCGTGGATGTGTCCCTTTTCAAAACACTTAGAAATCTGGAATTGGGTACTGAAAATTCGACTCCTCTGACGTCGTGACGGAGTGGCAGGACGGACCGCCAGCGCGACGGCCCGTGCAACAGGCCATCCACTTAAACAAGTCCTGTGGCGCACGACGGACAGCGGACGGACCGTCGCAACAAGGCGGACGGCCCTCACGGGATACGCCATCCCCTTCGGGTCGGATTCTTTACACGTTCTGGGACGTATTTTGACTAGTCCTGTTAATTATAAAGTTAGAGGGTTAATGATATAAGTCTAATTACGTGGGGTTAAAGAGGTAAACCTTAGTTCATGAGGGGGTATATTCCTCTTTATTCTGATTAATATTAATTAGGGTAAAAGAAATAGGGTTGAAATACATATCCTCGCCTACCTAGTCTTTCTTTTTTTTTCCCCCCTATTGTGCATCCTTTTCCGCTTCCTCATCACGCTTCCACTTTCGAAAGAATAGAACGAACAGAATAGAGAGGGATAATCGAATCAAGATGAGCGATAGAGTATAGCAAGGATTTTGAGAAGATAGCGTGTTGATTCATATTCTTTGGTGAAGGTAGGTTATGGGTTTGTATGTTACCGATATTCGTAGTGCTCTTATATTTAATTATTTGTGTTGCTATATTGTAACACCTTGCTATGTGCTTAAGTTGTATGCTTGCATATTATGATTGTGTAACATTGTGATGAAGTACACAGCATTATGAATCTATTGAATCCCAATCTCGACAAGAACCCTCATTCACTTCGATATATTATATAATGAGAATGATGATGCCTTTAATATGAAATAAAGGCTTGAATAATTATATCCTGAGAAGAGTGCCTTAGTGTAAAGAAGGCTTGAATTACATTAGGGGATCGGTGCAACTTTCCGTACAGGATAGAATATGAGGATCGTAGTTCACGTTCCGACCCCAGGAAAGTATAATGGATCCGGGTGCCCACTTCAGGTACCAGGATAGAATCTGAGGCATTCGGAGTGTCGACGTTCCGACAACCAGGCATAGTATATGGATCGGCGATAAAAAACGGTATACAGACAAAAGGGAACATCCTTGTCTTCCCCTTTTTTTCCTTCTCTTTCGGCGCCTTTCCCGCACTCTCTTCCTGTCACTCAAGTCCCCCTCCTTCTCTTTTTTTTGGAACTCTTTTTCTTACTGTGAACGAAAGGAAAGTGAAAATCAGGTGTGCCCCAGTCTCCGGGAGACATAATCGTGAACGAAGATGAAGACAAAGCGGAAAAATGCAAGGCAAAGGGTTGGGTGGTCGGTGCTTAGCAGCTGGGCATGCAGAGAAAACGAAGACAGGGTACAAGAGATGACGAATGCGAGGCGATATGAGCGGAAAAAAGCAGGGGTGGGGGGAAGGAAGGAAAACCTGTAGGGGAGGGGGTAAGGTAGATAGGAGAAGGGGGGAAAGAGTAAAGAGACAGAGCGAAAAAAGAAGGGGAAGGGGGAAAAACAAATTCAGATAGGGAAGAACGTTAACGGAAGATTTAGGAACGGAGGAGTGAAGAAAGACGGGAGAGAAAAACGCAATTAAGGCGCGGGAAAGATGCAAAGGGAGGAGAGGCCAGAGTTAAGAGCAGACGATAAAGAGAATTGGGGGAGGGAAAAAAAAGGGGTCAAGGATAGGACGTAATCGGTGCCACTTCCGGTACCAGGATAGAATATGAGGATCGGAGTGTCCACGTTCCGGCACCAGGATATCTCTGGATCATATTGATCGGGTGCCACGTCCGGGTACCAGGATAGATATGAGGATCGTAGTGGCCACGTTCCTGCACCAGGATAGAATAGAGGATCGGAGTGTCCCACGTACCGACACAAAAAGGAGAAGATAATGATCTATCTTGAAAGATACTGAATATACGCATCTATGACTGAATTCGTTAATGATATGGGTATTGAGGCTTGAGTGCTCATGTGTGGACTCTTTGTATTATTGATTATTCATGTTGTTTATTGCTACTTTGATATTGAGTGATTTACATTATTATGATATATACTGTTCCCTATTTTGAGTTGGCCTATGATATCTACTCACTTACGTGTGGTTGGAACTGACCCCCTACTTTTATGTTTTTCCTCTTTGTTATTTAGTGTAATGCCGCAAACGGTCAGTCAACTCAACTCAACGCAGATCTAGCCAGTCTTCACTTTATCGGAATTCACAGGGTGAAGCTAATGCGTCTAGCGTGGACTGGGTTTTTCTCTTCAAGTCCTTGAGGCCTTGAACTTCCGGCATGGGACCTAGCTTTTAGTTATTTTGTTCTTAGACATTCCTAGTAAGTAATTTGAGATCAGATGTTTCGTGTGATGATGACTTTCCAGATTTGGGGATAATAATAATAAATAATAGTATTAGCATTGGTTTTTTTTCTTAATGAGTTTAGTCTCCGCATTATTTTCTGTTGACTATATCTTTGAAATGTTAGGTTTTTAGATGGGTTGGTATCGCTCACCATAGGCGGGTAAATGTGGGTGCCAGTCAGCGTCCCTGATTTGGGTCGTTGACAAACTAGGGAAGTTAGTATTAAGGGTAGGGGAGAGGAAAAAGTAATGTAGTAGAAGGAGAGTTGAGAGGGAGGATTAGGGAGGTAAAGTAGAAGGAGTTAACTAGAGAGGTAAAATCATAGCATAGGTTTGCTTGGGTCTCATCACCAAGAACAAGTCTAGTAAGATTCTTAAGGAACGTAAAGGGGAACCCGCCTTTACTTTCCTTGAGAGGCTTATAGACTTTAGGAAAATATCCCGCTCTTTTCATTCTTCTTTCGTGCTACTAACTTTAGTCCAATTGGTATCTGGCGATACGAATGGTATCTGACCATCGTCACTCTATTTCGCAATGTTTAGAACTAAGCAACGAACCTGACCAGCAGCAACGCACGGAAAGACCGAAACGACTGAGCCAGCCACTGGGGCTGTTGGCTCGAGAGGAGCAACGGCAAGAGGCCGTGGGAGAGGTCGTGGGAGAACGTCCTCTAGAGGTAAGGGCAACACCTAGCCCATCTGATACTAGGCGGTGCCTCCTCCACCGACCCGAGGGAGGTATAAGAGAGGGAGGAGGAAAAGGGGAGAATGACAAGGGCAGAATGAGAAATGCCACCCCTTCCCAACTAACCCCAGAGATGAGCAACCAGTACTGCTTATCTTAGTGGGTTTATCCGATCAGGTCAGTCCACCTCCAGTGGTTTCTACCCACCACTCCGCGCCTTCCAGAGGTAAACGACAGCGGCTACAGGGCTCCCCGCATGGCTGCATCATTGGGAATGGACTTTTCCCACGTTTGACTCTGGCCTATTATGCAAAGATCAGCATGAACTTTTCAGTAAGTTTCTGAAATTTGAAACCTCCCATTCTTTAGGGCGCAGAATCAGAGGATGCCTACGAAATTTTCCTGGTGATTGTCATGACTCACACAATGGTTTTATAGTAGAAACGGTGGGCGTGATTCGTGACTAAATCAGTTTCTCCAAGGAACCCAAAATGTGGTTGCGGTCACATGTTGAGTGTCCCACCAAGAGGCACGCACCTATACTTGGAATCATTCGCTACTCTGTTAACGGAGAAGTATACCCCAAGGACTTTGAAGGATGACCAAGGACGAGTTCTTGAGTCCCTAGAGCAAGAGGATGACAGTTAACGCTATGAGGGCTAAATTTCGCCACTGATCCAGATCCGCCAACCCACGTTGTTTCAGTCCACAGAACGGATTTCGCCGTTTTGTGAAGGGGTGAGGTCAAGAGTTGTCGGATTTTTCACCTTACAGCTAGTGTAACATCTAGCGCTACGGCAAACATCCTTCCAAGAGGTGGCCTAGACTTTGTGAAGGTGGAAGTAGTGAAGCCAGACCTTCACCACGACATCGACATCGAAAGGTGTCCGAAGGGAGGGGCTAGTTTATGGTTCTCCCTCCTAAGGACAGAGCTCCGGAGGTTACTCAAGTGACCAATTCAGTCTTCACCACTCCGACTGTAGTGGGGGTCCACCTCAGAACGGTCAACACTACACGCACTCCGAGGCCTAATGCATAACCCCGAAGTTGTTATGGATGTGGGTAGGTTGGAGGACACATCAAGAGTATTGTCCCCCAAACCGAGTTACAGCCACCCACTTAGCTAGAGGTAGAGGTGGTCATCCGTGTAGAGGCCGCTTTTCTGGAGGACGTGGTGGTGGTCGAGTAATGGTGGTCATCACAACGGCACCATAGGTATTGGCAAATGGAGCCCTACTAACGCACATGGTAGGGGCAATGGACAGACAAACGATAGGGCCCCATGTTACCTGTCCCTGGAGGTCTGAAGCGAGAGGCGTCGATGCTGTTATCACAGGTAAATCTTTTGGGTTTGTTGATTTGCATATGCATCTGTATTATTTGAACCCTTTGCATTGCCACGTTTCTTTATGTATCTTCCGCATTTGCTAATGGTCTAAATTTACATTGTGAAAGTACTTGACATGCCTATATTCGTGTATCTGTATACACCGGTTGGTGAGTCTGTGGTAGTTGAAAAGGTACATAGGTCTTGTTTTGGTGAACTTTGTGGGGAGCAACCTCAATGTAAGTTGGGTCTTTTAGAAATGGTGACTTTGAATGTAACTCTGGGATGACTTGGCTTTCTCCAATTTTTGCGATTTTGGAATTGTAAAATGCGAACCCGGTACCGTTAGCCAAGCCTGGACAAGAGCCTTAGTGTAGGAGGGGTGACTACCTTCCAATCCGTTGGCCTATCATCTCATTTCTTTCTTGTGCTAAGAAAATGGTTAGTAACGGGTGTTATAAGCTTTCCTGGCCCATCTCAAGGTGACACTACCCAGTACCATTCGATTGATTCTGTTTCGTAGTCCGCGAGTTTTTGGAGTGTTCCCTCTCCCTGCAGATCTTCCTGGTATGCAACCAGATAAGGGAATGACTTCTGATGATCTTGAACCGGCACATACACGCCCATTGCTTACCCCCCGTATAGAATGGGCTCCCTCGGAGTAAGAGAGTTCAGGCTCAAACTTCAGAGTTGTTTTTGAGCAGGGCTTCAATTAGACCAAGTGCATCTCCTTGGGGTGCTCCGTTTTGTTTGTGAAGAAGAATGATGGAGTTTTTGAATGTGCATATAACTATACCGACGTTGGAACACGGTACCTATAGAACAAGTATCCCTCTTTCCCTCGCATTGATGAAACTTATCGATCAATTACAAGTGCTTGGTCTTCTCCCTAAAGATTGACTTGAGATCCGTTATCCATCAATTGAAAAATACAGGCAACGGATGTGCCAAAGAACTGCTTTTCGAACGAGGTATGGACATTACGAATTTGTGGTGATGTCTTTTGGTCTTACGAAGGCCCCTGCTACTTCATGAGTTTATGAACGGGATTTTTAAGCCATATTTAGATCTCTTGTGATCGGTATTATGATGATATACTGATTAGCTCCAAGGATACGAAGACATGAGAGCATTTGAGAATGGTATTGGAAACGTTGAGGAAAAAGCTTTATGCAGTTATCTATTGTGAGTTTTGGCTAGATGCAGTGTCCGTCTTGGGGCACTTGTTTCTAAGGAATGGAGTTAATGGTAGATCCTTCTACGATCGAATTAGTGAATGAATTGTGTAATACCTACTATGTGTCAAATCGCAGGTTTGTGGGTTAGCTAGCTACTACCCCGGCGCTTTGTCAGGATTCTCTTCTATTGCTTCCCAATTGACGAACTGACTAGCAAGAGTGTTCCATTTGTATGGTCAGATGAATGTGAGGAAAGCTTTCCATAAGCTGAGACTTTTGTTTGACTACGCACCTATCCTCACCTTGCCGGTAGAGGGTAAGAACTTCATTGTTTTATTTTGATGATCCTAATTCGGGTTGGGTGCAGTGCTAATGCACAGAAGAACGTGATTGCTTCTGCCTCAAGACAATTAAAGTGCAGAACGTAACTATCCAACCGCTGCCGTGGAATTAGGCCGTCGGTAGTGTTTGCATTGAAGCATGTGAGACACTATTAATATGGGGTTAAGTGTGAGGTCCTATACGGATCATCGTGTCTACATTGTCCTTCAACTCAGAGAGATTTTGAAATCTGAGACAGAGGAACATGGAGGACTACTGAGGATATACGACATCACTATTTTGTACACTCCGGGGAAGCGAATGTTGTGTGATCAGATGCCTTGAGTATAAAGCGGGAAGCATGGAAGTCTACGCTCTCTTTGCAACCTTAGAACAGAACCCTCATTGGCTAGAGCGGTTCAGACTCTGGCTAACACCTTGATGATGTTTGGCAATAAATGGAGAAGGGAGGAGTGTTGGTAGTGTGGAGTCAATACTCTTTCTTTTCGTGACAAATTTAAGGGCAAACATTTGTGATGAGAACTAGGCGATCCGATAAGTTGTTGCAGGAGAGGCTAAAAACGCACAATCGAACGAGGAAGGGTGTTGAGATTAAGAAGGGTAGGTGGTACCCCCGCATTGTTGATGATTTGATCAACACTATTCTCTGGCAGAAGCTCATAGTTCAAGGTATTCTATACCCTCCGGTGCAACCAAGAGGTATCGCGACCTAAAACAACACTTTTGGTGAAGTCTAATTAAGCGCATATGTTGACTTTATTGCCAAGTGTCCAAAACTGTCACAAGTGAACTATGAACACCAAAGGCCCGTAGGAACCTTCAAAGCTGCCCAATTCCGGGGGCACGTGGGAGAGAATTGCAATGGACTTTGTGGTTGGTTCTTCAGCAACATTGGGCAGTATCCGACTCCAGTTGGGTGATTGTGGACAGATTAACTAAGTCTGCGCATATTCATTCCATTACGGTGACATTAAACAATGCAGAGAAGTTAGCGCAAATCTACATCTCAGAGAATTGTTCGATTGCATGGGGTTTCCACTATCCCTTAGTCATATAAGTAACGCAGTTTACTTATAAGTTGTTGGAAACATCGTTGCATGCCAGAATTTGGGTAACTAGAGTTGGACCTAGTACCCACGCGCGTTCCATCCTCAACCGATGGTCAGTCTGGAGCGAACAGATTCAAAGTGTTGGAGGATATGCTTGCCGCATGCGTGATATAGTTTGGTGGCCATGGGATAGCTTCTTACCTTTGGCAGAGTTTTTCGTACAATAATAGCTCCACTCCAGTATTGCTATGGCTCCATTTGAAGCATTGTATTGGAGGAGGTGTAGATCTCCCATGGGTTGGTTTGATGCCATTCGAGGTTAGACTTGGGGTACCGATCTCTTGAGGGAATTCCCGTTAGAAAAGGTGAAGGGCTTCCAAGAAAGCTTCTAAGCGGCAGCCCCAAGTAGACAAACGGAGTAAATGCGATCGGAAGGTAGAGCTTGGATTCATCGGAAGGTGACCAGTCGTTTTAAGGTTTTCATTTTCACCATGAAAGGGTGATGCGGTTTGGCAAAAGAGGTAAGCTAATCCAAGCGTATATGGGACCATTTGAGGTACTAATCGAATAGGGAGGGGGCTTAATGAATTAGCCTTGCCCCAGGGCTGTTCCCGGATGCTCCGGTTTTCAGTGCCATGTTTGAAAAGATACCATGAGATGGAAACTACATTATCCGTTGGGACTCAGTGTTGTTGGATGAGACTTGACTTATGAAGGAACCCATGCTATATTAGATAGAGAAGTTTCGCAAGTTGAGGATCGCGAGAGATTGCATCACCGTCAAGTTCAATGGAAGATCGACCGTTGAAGAAGCTACTCTTGGAGAAAGAGGCGGTATATGCAAGAAAATACCCACAACTGTTTACCGATTTAGGTATCTCCTTTTCCGCCCTGGTTTTTCCTTTTTGATCGTTCGAGGACGAACGATGGGTCCATTGGTATCTCTTGTACGACCTTCTGTCTTTTTGGCAACAGATTTTTATGCTGGAAAACTGGCAAGGTGAAGGAGGCCACGGACGACCGTCACGGGCACGTACTGACCGTCCGTGGATGTTCTTTTCAAAACACTTGACAATCCTGGAATTGGGTACTGCACATCGACCTTCTCTGAACGTCGTGACGGAGTGGGCAGGACGGACCGTCGCAGGCGCGACGGCCCTTCACAAGGCCATCCACTTAAACAAGAGTCACTGTGCGCACCGACGGACCACATGACGGACCGTCGCATGCGCGCGGCCCCTCACGGGATACGCAATCCCAGTTTCGGTGAAACTAGAACAAAGCAAGAGAAAAGTGGTGTCGGATTCCACGTTACACGTTCTAGGGACGTTTTTTGACTATTCCTATTCCTGCTTTAATGAAAAGTTAAGAGGGGTAATGTAATAGTCCTAATTACTTTGGGTTAAAAGAGGTAACCTTAAGTTATTATGGGTTTATTGCCATCTTTTATTCTTCATTTATATTAATTAGGGTAAAAAAAGAGGGTTTGAATAAAGAAAAATAGAAAGAACAGAAAGAGAGAGGGAGAATCATCAAGAGAAGAAGACCAGAGGATAGCAATGATTTTGAGAATAGGCTTTGAGATTCAATTCTTTTGGTGAGTAGGTTAATGGTTTTGTTACGATATTCCGTAGTGAACTCTTATAGTGAAGATTATGTGTTTGATAATATTGTAAACCCTGCTATGTGCTTAAGTTGTCTGCTTGCTGATTAGGAGTTGTAAATTGTGATGAATTAACAAGCATGATGAATCTATTGAATCCCAATCTCGAAACCCTATTCACATCTTGATCATATAGATATGAGAATGATGATGCTTAGTATGAAGAAGGCTGATAAATTATATAATGAGAATGAGGATGCCTTAGTGTAAAAGAATGGGCCTTGATGACATTAGGGGGATCGGTGCCACGTTCCGGTACCCAGGATCAATAATGAGGTCGGAGTTTCACGTTCGACTAACCTAGGATAGTATATGGATCGTGTGCACTGCCGGTACCAGGGATGAATATGAGGCATCGGAGTGTCACTTTCCGACACCAGATAGTATAATGGGATCGGTGTCCACGTCCATACCAGGTAAAATCTGAAGATCGAGTGTCCACGTTCCGGCAACCCATGATAGGATATGGATCGGGTGCACGTTCCTGTACCGATCGAATATGAGGATCGTAGTGCCACTTCCTTCACAGGCATAGAATAGAAGGATCGGAGTGTCACGACCGACACAAGAGGAAGAAAGATAATGAATCTTGAAAGATAATGATATACGCATCTAATGAACTTATTCTTTAATCAGTATGGTATTGGAGGCTTGAGTCCTCATGTGTGAATCGTTGTAGTTATTGTGATTCATGGTGTTATTGCTACATGTTGAGTATTGTAGTTGATTTAACATGAATTTGATATATAACTGTTTCCTATTTTTGAGTTGGGCCGATGAATCTCCAGTACGTGTGTTTGTACTGACCCCTACTTTTAATGTTTCCCTCTTTTTATTTGTGATAAGGCAGCAAACGTTCCGTCACTTCAACTCACCAGCAGATCTACCAGTCTTCACTTCTATTCGGTCAATTCATGGGTGAGCTAATGCGTCTAGCTTGGGACTGTCTCTTCTTCTTCAAGTCTTGATGCCTTGAACTTCCGGCAATGGACTACTTTTTTTTAGTTATTTTGGTTCTTGCTTCCGATTAAGTAATTTTGAGATAGATGTCTTGTGATGACTGACTTCCATACTCCAGATTTTGGGGATCTAATATCGTATTGAATTGTTTTTATTACTGATTTAAGTCTCCCATTATTTTCTGTATCATCTTCAAATGTTAGGTTTAGATGGTTGGTTCGCTCACAGAGGAGGGTAAAATGTGGGGGCCATTCGTCGACCCCCTGATGGGTCGTGACATGAAGACTTTTACTTGATGAATAATTCTCGCTTTTCTGTCTATGTGAAAGTCAAGTTTTCTCTTTTGTGTATGACCTCTCTTTATAGATATTTCTACGCCTTGAGTCCTTATCAAATAAGGTAAGGAAATTGTAATTGTATTTAAACAAGGATTACTGATTTTAACTTTTATTTTACAATCCTTTTTATATACAACTTTCTTCGTTAAAAAAATATATTAAGGTTTACTTATTTGTATCAACTTGTATCTTTACCATTAATTTTGGCTGTGACAATTAATTCAATACGACTGTGACAATTAATTCAATACTTGGCTGCGTTAATTTGCTGCTTTAATTTGCTACGACAATTATTTGCATTTCTTGTCTATCATCAAACCATCAATGTTACATTCTTGTAGAATTACTCAGATTCTATTTTATTCCCCCTTTTTTATGAAGACTAACCTGTGTAATGCAACATATAGTATCTTCCCCCTTTTGACAAAAAAAAAAAAGAGTCCAATAACAGCTCAAAACCCCAGATAACAGCCCACACAACTATATAGCGCATTCCAGTTTGTGCTAAGAGGCAATCAACCACAACCAGATAACATCCAGCAACAATAAAATATTCTGGCTAAAGAGGAATATCGACACAGAGTTTAACTAATCAAAAGAACAAGGTGCAAACAAGATGCTTTTTCCGTGGGAAGATTGACTAAGCTTGGTTTAAGGCAGAAGCAGCTATCCATCTCTGTCCACCCTTGCATTGTTAGCAAGAGGCTGCTGCAACACTATCTTTTCACCAGCCTGTGAATCTCAAGCATTTGAAGTATGAAAAAGCTAGCACGTAAATTCTCGTTTTTTCCAATTCAGAGTGCATAGTTTTCTTTCCTTCTGCCACTTGATTCCCTGGTAAGTGAGCCACAGGACCAGATGCACGTGGAGAATTATTAGCACCTGCTCCGACTCCGGAATGCCACAATCACAAGAATGAGTTTGGGACACATATTTTCATTAGTCAAAACCCGCTCCTTCTCCCAATGATCTCTTCAAAAAACGCATCAAATACTCTATTACATCTTCCAAATGCCTAATGGATGAGAACCAATTATGATCAATAATTTCTAGCAAGCGTTTGAGGATCAGTGTGTGCCATTCAACTACGTTAGTTCATTCAGAGCCAGTCATAGTCCCATGTCGCCTATGGAAGCAATGTGCCTTTTGGTGACCCCTGGGTAGTATTCTCCTTATGGTACGATCTCAAAGGACGCTTATGACTGATCTCATAATAACCCTTTACCAGTCTGGGGCCCTAGAATTGACTCTCACTTGCAAAACTTAGCTGGATGCTAATGTTCATCAAAAGCCCAAATGATACTCATTATCCCCATATGGTATAAAATGTAAAATTTTCCCCAAGCTTGTGTGCAAAAACCTCTCAACGTCCCTTCACACTAGAAGATACTACACCCCTTCCCATCCAAGATTAGTTTGTAGATTTGTGTAAAATTCTACTACTTCATGGTTCATGAATAATTTTAGGTTCATAAAATCTCACTCCTCCCACCTGAATCGTATTAACCTACCACCGCCTCCTTTTACTATGTCTATTGGATAGAAATCTAGGATGAAATGTTCTAATCCCCTAAACACGGTTTTGGTTTGTAAATATTTTTCCTTTTCAAACTTTGAGATTTTTCCACATTTCGTTTTGCAGATTTTGACTTGACTGGGGTTTCAGAATTTTTACCCTCAAATACATAATCAGTTCGAATCAACAAACAAACACACCCAAAAAAAAAAACCCCCCCCACCACCCAAAACCCAACCCAAGACCATTGAGAACAGATTAGTGAAACAGGAGAATTACACAGATGACGACGCTTCCACTGGTGTCACACCATCATTGGTTTGACACCTTCGCCTACGCGTTCTGGCCTGTGCGACCAACTTGTTTGACTGCATGTCTTTTTTGGCCGTCTTGGTTTCTTAGGGTGAGTGGCTTAGACGTCTGTCCATAATTTTTAGAGAATGTTGGGGAATGGGTGGGTAGAGGGGACGTTAGGTAATTTTGAGGATAGTTTGTGAGATGGGGGAAAGAGGGTTTGTTGGGATATTTGTATGGGTGTTTCTTCTGTGTTTGATGGTATGGGTTTCTTTGACTGGTGGTGATGATTTTCTGCCTAGGTGGGGGGTGGTGCACTGCGCTGGTGGGTGGTGGAGACTCTGTGACCTGGTATTGGCAGAGATGGTAATGCTGATCTGATTTGTGGGAGGAATGGAACGAAGTAGACGGTTTGGTTGTGTGTTGATTTTCTTCTTTCCCGAGCAAGTACTTTATCATGACGGGGTTTCTCTTCCCCCTAGAGGATGGAACGTCAGATAATTTTCTCTCTGAGTAAGGAAACAGAGGATTTAACATGGTGATGGAGAGGATTTTTCGGAAAAATGGGAGAGAATAATAGTTTTGTTTGTTTGAGAATGCGTTAATTGGGAACGTTTTTGGTGTTAGAGTCGAGGGTTTTAGTAATGATGAGGATTGACATCGAAGAGACATGTTTTTGATGTTCACCTACCTTTTAAGAGAAGTGCATTGGAGAGAGAATGGAAAATAGTTTTTCCCTTTTTTTTTATTTTTTACTGCTGATGTTCCTTGCTTAGTGTAAAGTATTGGTAGAACCAACTAACTGGACATGATTCTATTCCTAAGAACTTGGTTAGGCGAAATCAATCCTAAAAAGATGATCCTATGCCCAGTAATTTTTCTGAAACGATTCTCTTCCTAGTGCTTGTGGTGAAAATATCAGCACTTATCCTCAATTTTGCAGAAAACGTTTACTATGTTGCTTTCCAACATTATCAAACGAAGGAAGTGATGTCTATATCTATGTGTTTGGTACGTTTGTGTTGGAACTGGGTTTTTGCCATTTTTTAGAACTGGTAGATCACGAATATGGGAATAACATACACCTATTTTTATACGAAAATCTGTAAGATGCGTTGTTTTATCCAACGGAGATCCGTGCACACACCAGCAGCTCTATANTTGACTAAGTGTTGTTTTCCTATTTTCTAGATCAATCTGCGGAGTGGGCTGTTTTAGTAATTAGATTAATTTTGATTTAATTACCTCTTTCAATACTTAGTTGAATGAGTCAAGATCAGTGTCCAAACCTAAAAACTCGCGATTCAAACTCATGAAAAGGCGACGCACAATAAATAAGCAAGTCGTAACTAAAGAAAACAAAAATTCCATTGATCTCTTGGAGATTAAGGTTTTCTTCAAGGGTTCGTACATGTGGTCTTAATATATAAATTCTATATGGTTTTCTCTCCTGGCATTCTTTCCTCCAAAGAAGTCCGTTCTTTCGAATGATTCATAAGATTTTGAAACTAGGTTATTCCCATTGTTCTCGTCGAACTCCCTTCCCTAGTATCCTTGTTTTATGATTCCAATTTTGAATAGGTTAGAGATCATGTTTTGGAATGTGTTTGCTGATCGTAACGTGTAGTGTTCATAAATTATGAAATGACGAAGACCTATGTAAAGTGTGGTCGGTAGAATTACATGTTTGAAACGAAATTAAGAATTGATTAGATGTTGTTTACGCTGTAAATACTTAGTGTTTTATGTGTTTGTTCATGTTGACTTGCTGTTATTGTTACAGTTATGAAGAAGAGAATTCATCAAATTTTAATAATGATGTTTTCCAAGATGTTAACATATGATTCCAAAAGTCTGAACTAAAAAAATGGCTTTAAAGGTCTCCCGAAACGAAAAGGTTGAAAGGCATGAAGTGCCTATCTTATGCCAATGAAATGGCCTAAAAAGTTCTTGAAAAAAGGAAGCTGCAATGAACTATAAATTTATGATAAATGACAAAAATATTGGCTAACCTGGTTCATACAATTAAATTTAAATTTGACAGACGTAAAATTGGCCGATACCACAAAATGTTGTATGTAGTTTTAATATCCAATGTTTTATTCAGAAATCTAATGCATATGGCCAATATTGTGTAGTTAGATTAATCAAAATGACAATATAAGCACTCTAAACTAATTCAAATGAATCCATTCAAGGGCATGCAACTCATTGGGACAAACTCTCAACATGCTCTAAAGAGAAGGGTCATATGAACTCATAACCTCGTTGCATGAAGTCTCATCCCCATGAACGATGATATGAAGCTAACTACAACTAAATTAAAAAGTTACGTGAAGTATTACCTAATTAAAAGGGGTATAAATTAAGAAACGGACATAATGGTTGTAATAGATAGGGTAATTGAGACAGTATCCTCACTTAACGTAAGCGAATATGTTACAGATGCATCACGAATGAAGGTGTTAGAGTGTGAGACTAAGTCACATTAACACCAAAGGTGATATGTAAGGAGATTAACATTTTCATCAATGTAATAGTAAGGTGAACAAATTCATTTCGAATAGAGTTCGTAAATCTCAATCTAGAAGCAAGCTGCCATAATGCTTTGAGTCAACACAAAAGATTAAAAAGATAATGAAAATGAGCAAAGCACTGGTAGACTAGTTTGAGCAGAATGCTGTGCACGTGTAAGTCTCAGGGCAACAAGCACAAGGTGGATAATTGTCCTCCTTAATCCCTAATTTTTGAACTATGTCTAGCCAAAGAACTGTTAGAGCCAGTGGGTTTTCAAGATGTCATAAGATCTTGAAAGACTAGGGTTTGTTCATTGTTTCGTCGAACTTCCCTTCCATAGTAATCCTTGTTACGATTTCAATATTTTTTGAATAGGTTAGAATCATGTTATTGGTATGTGGTGTTGGATGGATCTTAACGTTGTATTGTCTTAATTATGAATGAACGGTATAACCGATAAAAGTGTGGTCGGGGGGGGGGGGGGGGGATGAAGTTAGAAATGTTTAAAAAACGTGAATTAAGAATTGACGATAGTTATGTTACGCCGTAGTGTTTTTTAAGTATGATGTGTTTGATCAACTGTTGCTTTTTGTTATTGTAGCGTTTATGAAGATGCTAATTCATCAACTGTTATATGATGCTGCCAAGGAGGTTTAAACGCGCGGTGATGTTCCTAGAAGTCAGAACTGAAATCATGCTTGAAAGATCTCCATGAAACGAATTTTAATAAATGGCCTACTTATGCCAATGAGATGGCTAAAAGTAACCTTGTCAAAAAGATGCATGCAATGGCTTAAATTTATGGATTAAATGACTAAAAATAATTGGCTACTGGTAATACATATTAAATGTAAATATAACTCATCTAAAATGGCATAGACCAACAAAAATGGTTTATGAAGTTTAATAGCCAAGTGGTTTAGGACAAAACTAAGTATATCCAATCTTGTGTATTAGCAGTAATCAAATGACACGAAAAAAGCACTTCTAAACTAATTCACTGAAACCCTATCAAGGCATGCCTACTATTTGGTACAACTCCCAACATGATCTAAGAAATGACATATTACCCATGAAACGTTCGTTGATTGCAGTGCCATCGTCCATGAAAGATTATATGAATCTCTGACACAAAAGTAAGTAAGTACTAGTAATGACATTATTAAAGGGTTCAAGTTATGAAGTGACAGAATGGTTGTTAAGGGAAGGACAACCTCACTTCAGCTGAGGGCTGCTGATAAGGCTAAGATGCTCAAGAATGAGGTGTTAGGAATGTGTGAGATCAGTCTCATTACACCAAGGATGCATGTTGTGAGGAGACTTCACATTTCTACATGTAATGTAAGGATGCAAAGTCTAAATACAGTTAAGTAAAAATCTCAATCTAGAACCAAAAAAAATAGCTTCCATACTGCCTTAGGTCACTCTATGAAGTAATAAATTGAAGATAATGAAAGTGAGCAAAGCACTACGAGACTAGTTATGACATGGGCTTGCACAGTACATCTCATGGACAGGTGTACCACCGATAGTGGATTAGTACGTGCCTCCTTAAGTCACTAGTCCTTTCTAACGGTTTAGCCAACATCGGAACTAGCCAGTAGGTTCGCACCTAAGAGAGCTAGGTATGTTTCATTTCACCTTGTGACAATGAGATCACCTCTTTATCGGTTGTGGGGGGTAGACACTGGATTTGGCATGAGTCTAGCTCACATGGAATCTTATGTCGGTAATGCTTCAAACATGTCTTGGTTCACAATGTCGTGAGCCACTTCCTTTTCAGTGTGGAGTTAACACCAGAGATGTGATTAGCCTTAGCCGGGATCTACCCACCCCTTTTTCGGTGTGGGTCAGACCCTTGATTTCATGAGTATCTAACATGATCTAGATTCATTTAATCGGTGAAATCACCCTTTTCTTGTTGGGAATACACTAGATTTCATTGTTAGCTCGCATGGATCTTACGTTTACAGATGGCTCTATGAAAAAAGAAGCATGATGCTGGCACGTCTGTTCAAAGAGTGCTCTATAAAAAGACTATAAGAGAAGTCATTTACAATATCAATACTCCTTAAGTTTCAGCAAATAATGGGCAGGCCCAAGTAAGATTCGCTTACAATGACTTCTTATATGTTGTCAATACAGGGAAGTAGAAAGATATGACAACTAAAAATTTTATAACTTCCACATGAAAGTAATTAACAATGGCGTAGCCAATAGAAACTTGTCTTATGAAATGTTAATGACAAGCGTAGCGTACTGGATGATCATTAATAAGGTATCAAATCTTTCTTAATGTCTTAAATTACTTACTTGAATAACATTGTGGATTGGGATACGAATCATTGCACTTGTAGAAAAAAATAGACCAAAGGAAATTATTGAGCTACACAACACCAAGAAGAACGAGACTAAAACATAAACTGAAGTAATACAAAGAGGAGCCGCTCGGTTTTTAAGAGGATCAAAATCTCAAATCTTTGCCCTAGTCGTTCTAAAATTATGTCGATGATACTAATTTCTTCTAATCCTATATAAATTAGTTTTGTCTTTGAATGCATTACAATACATCATATTTATTCCAATTCACACTACCGATTAAGGAAGTCCGTGATTATAACTATGCATAAATGACATGTTTTTAGGAAGAGTTTTCCTTGATAATCGCATAGCCTTATGTATATGTGTGAATAGCACCTATAGCGGTTAGTCCAGTGGTGTACTAACACTATACATCCATATTTTTATGGTTTCAAGTTAGAGAGCCAGATTGAAGACTCATTGCAGCGGTTTGGACATCAGCGTTCTCCAGCCCATTTGGTAGGCCATCTTGATGTTTGAGGATGCTACAGTTTTGTCTTTCTAGTGGTAGCATAGCTGTGGATGGTTCCTATCGTTTTTTCATCGTCTATTTTTGAAGCTTTTGGATTAAGTCTTTTGGCAACTTATTATACTATATTCAATCTTTTTTTTAATTGGTTCTTCCTTTAATAAAACCCGGGGGGGGGGGGGGAAAAAGCCAACGGGAGCCGGGCCACATAAAACAAACTTAAATGTGAAACAGACGTGTTAAGACCGAGTTAGCCAGCAGAAAGAGGGATATTATATGTCTTATGAACATGGTGGAGCGGGGAAGGTGTGGTGGGAGAGTCGCGAAGTAAATATAGACAGGGGGGACGGGTCGTAAAATTGGGGTGGTGTAGGAACAGGCTGGTAAGGGCGGCGAGTGGATTGACTGAGTGATGGAGGGGAAGGGTGAGGGGGGTAAGGTTGTGTTGCGGGTGAGGGGAGGGGGAGTGCACGGTATGCGTTAACTGAAGGCCCGTGGGTGTAAAGAATTTGGTTAGAGTAACCTAATGAGGTTGCTGTAATTGTATAAGGGGCAATGTTGAAAGGTGTGTAGAGTTGGTTAGTAACGAAGCGTAGCAGTGGGAGAGCGATGTGAGGAAGATGGGGCGCAGGGAGGTAAAGGGAGGGTGGGGTAATGAGGGCAGAGTAAGGGCAGAGGATGAGGAGGGGCAAGAGCTGGAGTGTGGGGAAGCAGAGAGTAAAGTAAGGGTATGGGACTCTACCTATAAATTGCACTAGTTGACCTTGATGGAAATCCTAGAAGGATGCTTTTATGTTCTTATAAAGTAAATGATAAGTGTATTTTAACTTTACATGTTGATGATCCTATGTGATGTTGGTTTCACTTAGGAACATGTTGTTGGTGTATCTTGTTATATATGATGATGTCTTCTGATGATGTTACCTTATATGAAGTTATACATTACTTGTGATCCTTTTGTTGGTTTACTTGGTTGAGTGAGGTTAATGGGCTTTACTTGGTCATTGCACTTGTAATCTTTGTAATGTGTTTAGAGTAAGGGTCTCGCATACGTTAAAATGTTATGAACTCTTTTACATGCTTTGTTGTTATAACATGATGTTGGAGTTGCTTTAATTATATTTTCTAATATATTGCTCCACATGTTGACTTGACTCTATTTGATGATGTTGTTCTTGTATCGTATAACATCTAGTTTTAAGGGATATATGATTATTATCTTATAGGTGTTCTTGGTTGTGCATAAGGCTTTTGAAAGTAACTTGGTATGATTTTGAACAAATGTCTCTTTAAGCATATTTTCAAATATTATATGTGCATATGTTTCCATACATAGTACTAGCAGATGTACTAACCCATTTCCTTTTTATTGCTACAATTATGTAGGTTCCGGTTATTGAGTTGTTAGAATGCCGATTGAAGAAGACTTGGATCCATTTCCCAAAGTGTTGGTAGGTCCTCATGTTCAGGGATGTTACCTTTTCCCACATTCTAGCTTTAAAGTTGTACTGTTTTAAAGACATTATTCATTCCTCTTTCATTTGGATATTGATGAAAGACTATATTGGCATGTTGGTTTTGTATTGGCTATGTCCAAGATTTTTAGTGGTTTAGATTGTTCAATATAAGATAAAGTATTAGACTACTTCTTATTTATCAATAATGTTAACTAAAAGAGAAGTCTATGTAAGATTCATATGTGAGAGTCTATGCAAACTCTTATCGTATCATGTGAACGGGTCTATGTAAACCTCTTATATAGATGTATATAAATGTTTTTAATTGTTTGCCCTTTTAATTTAACAGATAAAAATGAATAAAATCATAGGGCTGTCCAGTTTAGTGGCTCGTCAGGACAATCATGCCGGTAACGTCTAGGGAGACATCCCTGGTCATTACATTTGGATCACTAGTGTCACGAACGGGGAGCATCCCCTAGAGGTAATATGACGTACTTGACCTCTCAGAAGTCTTGTACAAGCACATCGATATCATTAATCACATTTTTATAGGAAAGTTAGCTGAAAATTTTAACTTTTCATAGCACATCAAGTGCTAAAAACATCGCTGCAGATAAACATAAAATAGATCGTAATACTGTTTAGACGTCTACTTTCTCTTTTTTTCATCTAACTACACCATCAAAGAGTATAATGATCGGATAACAACCCTAACATACATAACATAATACTAACTATTACACACAAAGTTGAATAAGAACTTTACATAGGAAATCCTTGAATATTTTGGATCCTTTTCTTGATCTTGGGAAACATGTATCAAGCCCTTTACTTTAAGTAACGTCCACTAGTAATCCATAACCTACACTTCGGGTAAAAACATGAGAAGAATGATGTTAGTACAAGAATGCACTAAGTATCACAACCATGCATAAACATGCATTTAAAGAGGATTTTTGACTTATAAATAATCCAACATGTATTTTGAAATACTCTTCATAAACATTGGCACAATTTTACAATATAGTTATGTATTACATATCCAGATAGTAACTATTCATTTTAACACACCAAGCCACATATATTAAATTTAAAGTATATCAATCATGTTCAGAACATATCTTTTTTTAACCTTGTTCAATAACCACTATGTAACCTTGTAGTAACACTTGGTGCAATGCATGAATAATGTCCCATTCCACTATCCACACTCAAGCATCACCTTAAGGACACCAAGGTGAACATTCTACAACCTTCATCAACTTGAACATATATACTCATATAAACATAGCATATCATGTAACATATACTTCACATATGATTCAACATAATATATGAACCACATATAAGACTTATTCCTAGACGACATTCAAGTTAACACTGCCAATAAAATCATAATAAGGCAATCGTAAATAAAAACATATGATAACTCCATTTATCTTAGACATCATAAAATCTTACTCATAATCTCAATCTAATCGTACTAGAGAAATGTACATGTGAAGCCTTGTAATCTCGCACATGATAAACAAAGATAAGTAAACTCACAAAGAGACCCTATTCATACCATTTACTTCATACATCCACATGACCTCTATAGCAAACTAGATGCATGCGTAAGACCTTCATCATATTGTATGTAAGACCAACATCATGCATATACAAAGTAAGGCCTGTATAATATAGTCAATATGACCAACATTATGCATCTGACCTTTATCATATAGTCAATAAGACCAACATTATGCATCTAAAGTGAGACCTTCATCATATACGTAGCATAGGACTCAAATTATGCATACATCATACAAGTAGGTCAATGCCACAAATTTATGCATAAGAGACATTTATATATATATATATATATATATGTATGTATATATATATATATGTATATGTATATATTTATATATATTCCTTTAACTCCCTCCAAGAGCTACTTGTGCAATGCATAGATAAAGTCTCATGTCCTCACCTACACTAAGCAACTTTACTTATGTTAACCTTATTAGAGTTCATTACTTTACTTCAACTGTCCATTTTTCTTTAGCGAAACCATAGACTTAACCGACGATAAGATCATGTGTGCTAAACGTGGAATCTGGTGTCATGGAACCCCACACCGAAATGAGGTTCTCTATTTCCCAAGGTAGAAAATTAACATCACAATAGATTATTAGGTGGATGCACTTTCTAGGTCCTATGAGGGAAACATAGTTAAGGAACTAGGAGATGTATATCGGGCACTTTACATGCCCATATGCATTGGATTTCTTATCTCATGTGTTTAGTATAACCATGGGGTGAAATCTCCCCAATGGGATCCCACCTCATGAGAAACCGATAGTGAAGCTCCCTATCAAGGGGAATCCACCAGCCTTAAATCCATAGTGAGTCTGCCGCTCAGGGGAGTCAAAAAATCTCATTGTCAAGTTCACTCGGTAATGATCAAAGTTCCCTTTTTAAAAATCCATTATTAATATTGCTATCATACAAATAGTCTTTAGGAGTTAACTACTCATATGTTTTTCTCATAGGTTATGGATGAGAATTGTCCTTTCATCAACCTAACTTATGTGACAATATCGTTTCACATAGACATAGCATATTCAAGCATAGCCTAGTTTAGAGTACAATTAAATAAACATTTCAAAGGACTCTAGTCACTAGGTTATCATACATACTTAATTATGCATTCATCCATGTGTTTGTATATGTTTATATATAAGGAATATTTTCACAAACAATAATTAGACACTACACATATGCATACTTCAATATATAATATACTTGACATCATAGAATACACTTTCATATTCATAGTTTAATAAAGAATTTATATTCCTGTACATAGAGTAATCACCATAAGAAATTTTCTATCAAGGTACACATGTTCAATGTATAGGCAAAGTCCATACCCTTACCTATACTAGTTCACCTATCAAGTCATCGTATTTAAGATACATTTTCATACTTTCATAGACATACTCTTTAAATTCATATTATTAGATAATAGTGCATATGAGAACTATATTTTCATTAGACACTATGAATATATCCTACTCATCGATATGCATGAAATCTGAGTGTGTGTACTTTGGTTAATATGATCGCATAATTGATATAAACATAACATTGATACAACCACCCTGTTAAGATGTCAATACATATTGATTCATAGACCACACACCACATTATATCATACAAGACAAGATCATTTACATCTAGGATTCCTAATCATGCTTAAGACCACACATTCATGTAGGGGTACGTATGTACGGGTTCATCAATCAATTGAATTAATCAGTATAGACCAGCTAACCCTAAAATATTCATGCACATATATAAAGCATCACTAATATACATAAAATATGATAATAGTGTTTGAAACTAGGCATAATACTTCACATTGTGTGATTATCATAACTACACATTCCCAATATATCAATTTGACTTCAAGGCCATGATCATAACACATAGAGAGTGACAATAATGTAAATACCTCCAGCATAAGTGGACAATACTACACAATACTGTTCAAGGCCATTTCAACTACCAATTCTATTCAAAGTAGGGGAAATTGAGCAATCATACTAATTCTCCAAGATTTGATCATCATTGATCAATTAAAAATAATTCTACATCAATCCGTATAAAACACATTAGCAAAAGAGAATCCAACATTATAGAATAACAATGCAATTAATCAGAATAAATATCATAGTACAAAAACATAGTCTAATTTGCGCTTTTTGAAGGATCATGGGCTCTTCATGAAATTGGATTGAAATCCATCCTTAAAACAGTTACTAATCATCACTTTATCATAAAAAAAAATTTGTAATCAATTTGAGAATGAACCCATGGCTAGATTGAAATATAACAATTTTTATCATGAAATCTTTTTGAACACCATAGAAAGAACTCCCTAGATTAATGGTTACCTAACGATTAGGATAAGATGACTCATTACATAAGAAGACCAAAAAAAGATTATGAAGAAACCATGATAATCCAACCTCTAAAATATTCTTCAGCTTTATCTCCATTGTAGGTTTTTAGAGAGAGTTTATTTTGAGAGGGAAGGGTCAAATTTTAATAATGAATAGGGAATTGGGTTTTAATGTTGTTAAGAAACTTCTATACCTAAAATAGCTAATAATAACCTTTGATTATCTTTTTAGAACATGGGGTGGTTTTCCCATTCACCCCTAAAGTGAGCATCGTACATGACAGAATTGCAAGCCTCCAATTGATGGTTCAGTCGACGGACCGTGGTTGGAACTACGGTGCCATGCTGCACGACTGTCTTTTGTGACATAGTCTTGCATTTTGACGGCTAATATCACATATTTAAGTATTTAGCAACACCCAAAATCAACACGACATTGATTCATCCCTGAGGCGTCGACCTATGGTTCGTCGAATGCACATTGCCATGAAAGTCTTTAGCTATCCTTGTGTCCTCCTGAAGGATCCCTTTCTGTCGTCATTGGGGAGTCGTGACCATATTTTTCTTACTTTAATACAATAACACACTTGTTAAGGTCCTTCCCTATCTATTTGAGCACCAAAAAACACAGAAAACATGCCAAGGCATACTAGAAAACACTAGCACGTCAAAGAGTAACTTTAAAACGTCTTTGGTGTTCTTGGACTTTTGACCTTCAAATCACATCAAAACAATCATACATATTGTAAAACACTTGATTAAAATATTATTAACCTTTTTAGTCACATGTGAGGCTCCAGAAACCTTAATTTATTTTGTGGGTCCTTACTGTATCCCCGACCTTGGAATATTAGTCCTTGAATGACACTTGAGACATTTTAAACACTTACAAGGAATCAATAAACCATAGAGAAGGTCAAAAAATTCAACATATAATCATATAATAGTCAATTACACAAATTTACAAGGAACGAAAAATTCATACAATTTTGCACTCAATGCAACACAAGGAAGTAAAACATTCATTTACTCACTTCTTAATGCTTCAATTACATAGGCATTTCTTCTATTCAAAGAAGGAACATAGTTCTCCAATTCATGACATGGTATTTATGTTTCATTTTAATAAGAGCTCAACATGTAATAGCCTTTTAATACACATTGTCATGCTCAACATTATAACTCAAAAGGTAAATAAGCAACGTATACTTAATGCATATAGATTTTTAGTATTGTAGATTAACAGAGATCCTTATCATTTAGACATAATACCATTTAGGTCATATATAACATTACCATGTTTTTTTATATTAAAGTAACAATGTCTTTCTCATTAAAATACTCACATGTTATCATACCCTTAATACATAAGCAATGCACAAGGGTCAATTAATTTTAAAGAGAACTTCTCCACTAGTAACCAAGGCATGCTCATATTTTCTTCGTAATGAAGTCAACATGGTAAACTACACCGCACACAACATTTCATGATCTTGCATGATACTAGTCTTCATAAACAAGTACAAATTATGGAAATTCTTTGATATTATAGGCTCACATTAAGAACATCATCTAGACATACCATCACTTCTCAAGAGTGAGCCTACATTAAAACTTCCCAAATCACGAAAATCACACATTCTTAAGGGAATCATCATTTTTCATTTAAATAATATTCAAATTTCTCATTGATAGACTAAACATCACAAATCATAAGTGATATCAAGCATGCTACATACATCATCTCATGAATTCTAATGCATATTTAGCATATTAAGATGCTCAACATGTGAGAATTATGCAATTTGTTTAGAAATCCATTTTCATGCAACAATGACATTTCATAACATGAATAACATAGGGTCAATTAAACCACACTAAACATATGGAGAGCATGCAACTCATACTTATATGCAACACTCCCATCATGAACAAGCTACTACGAAATCTTTGGTTTCAAACTTGTGTAAGAATAGAAGGAAAAAATAGGGATATCTACAACGTTACAAGTCACATCATCCTCCCCAAGAGAGGGTGAAACCATTTCAGTTGAACTCATCTCAACCTTACGAGAACCTTAGCTCACCAACCTTAATAACTAAGGATATCATAACTCTCTAGGTAAAACCTTAGGGATATCAATAGAGGAAACTTGTCCATAATGTCCTCTTTATTTTATTTGAACACTAGGAAAGGTAACTTCTAGTTCATTTCAACCCACATCATCACCTTTGAAGGAACCTTCTAACCAACAGTACCTATATACAACCTAAGAACTTCCTTTAATGATCTCATATAAGATAAATTATAAAAGACTACTAACGACGTCAAGGTACGTCAACATCAATTTCTTTCTTTCACTTTATATGTTAAGGAATATATATGACTCTCTAAGTTAACCTTAGATCAGAACATATTTCCAACCTATGGAAAAAAGCCTTTTCATCCCTTTTTTCCCACTCTTAGAATAGGTTCATAAAGGAAATAATCACCTAGTCATAAGGGTTATTTTATTTAATAGAGTACACAATAATCACCTTACAAGGTAATCACACTAGCTTCACTCCTTAGGATCAAGCCTACACCAAATAGTGCAATCAACACAAAGGAAACTATGAAGAATCACATACATATAAGGTCAACATTTCAACAATTTGAAATATATAAAGGTAAGATGCATCTAATGCTATTTACCACATTTCACCAAATTATTTTAACCGTAAACCATATCATTACACTTTCATCATACAATTATATAGCAACCTCTTATTGAATAAGGAAATACATTCAACTATAACAACTATTATCAAGTTAGAAGCATATCATGACATAAATTCTCACAAAACATGTCATTTCTCAAAATTAAACATATATGGCCATGGATGTTATCACATAAAGGTGTATCAAAATTCACCTTCACATATACTCATCAAGCCACAAAGCTGAAGTAAGCATCAAAACTCACCTTTTCTCCCTCTGGCATTGAGATACCATTTAATCAAAGAAATTACATCTAAAAGACCACCAGACAAGAAAACATAATAGAGAGATCATCAAGAGTTAAGTTCTGTGGCACGACACAAGAGTAGTGAAGATGTGAAGCTCCATCATCATATAATCTCTTGCTCATAAGTTTCAACTAACCATCGATGAACAAGACTCTACTTGACGTGGCAATATAAGACATTGGACCCTTATGTAACTTATATAACCTTGCTCTTATACCACGTTTGTCACGATTGGGGAATACCATCTAGATTTAGCATGGCGTACTTGACCTCTTAGAGGTCTTATACAAGCCCATTGAAAGCATTTATCGCATTGTCATAGGAAATTTAGCAAAAAAAAATAAAAAATTTCGTAGGACATTATATGCTATAAACATTACTTTATTTAAACATAAAATAGGTCATAACACATAGTTAGACTCTAAGACTTTTTTGCCATATTAAACTCAACATGAATAGAGTAAAATAGGGACACAACCCTTAACAACATAACTAAATAAATAAGCTATTACATAAACATTGAATAAAAACTTCACAGAGGAAATCCTAGTATCTTAAGGATCCCTTCCTTGAGCTTGCAAAACATGTATCAAGTCCTTCCCATTAAGAGATATTATCTAGTCATCCATTTTCTACACATTGTGTAAAACGTTGAAAAAGAATGATATTAGAACAATATATGCACTAGGTATCGTGACCATCCAAAAATATGTATTTAAAAAGGACGTTTTACTTAGAAATCCTGCAACATGCGAATCTTCATAAACATTAGCACAATTACACAATATAGTTCATATGGTCATAGTCACTATTAATGTGAACACACAAATCCACATATAATACATTTAAAGCATACCAATCATGTTCATAACATTTCTTCCATTAACTTAATTCATTAACCCCTAAGTAACCTTCTAGTAAGACTTAGTGCAATGCATGAATAGTGTCCCATCTCATTATCCACACTCAAGCATCATCTTAACGTCACCAAGGTGAATATTCATTGTCACGACCTACATGTAAACCCTAGAAGTTAGGGCACTCTTGAGTTGCAACACGGTGTACTTACAGCATCCGCGGAGCACCCTCTACACTTACCTGGTGTCGTCGTCCTCGAATCATGAGGACATACGCACGCTAGGAGAAATTATCCAAGACTTCCTTTAAAGTTGGTCACGAAGCCTCAACAAGCAGAACCTAAAATGTTGGGGAAAAGGGATAAATGGTGTTTAGCACATCACTTCTACTAAGTACGCAAACATGTGCACACACAACACATAAATCATGCTAAAAAGGACATTTGATAAAAGCAGGCCTAGTAACTTTGAAAAGCCTTATGCACAATCCAAGGACACATATAAGGTAACATTCATATACTTCTTATGATACAAGAAAATTCAACACAAGAACAACCTACCCAAGTTAATGCCAAGTCAACATGTTCATTGTGTAGACACATAAATTGTATTGGATAAAATTCATGAAAAATTTTAATCAAATCCATGTTCATTTGGGCATTAAAAATAAATAAGTTCATCTTATTTAATTCAAATCTAGGGTGCATTGCACCTTGAAGCCCAAACCCATGTAACATATCACAATTACTAGGCATCCAAGATCTACAAGGTAACACCACTTGTCAAAAAAAGGTGTTAGTCCATGTCAAATGCAAAAACAAATCACAATGCATCAAGTGTCAAAATGACATCACTTGACCAATCACAAGTAACCTTGTCCACTCCATACAACTATAAATAAAAGATAGGCATAACATTAAAGGGATATCTACAAAACTGTTTAACAATCATTCACCATATTCGAGAAAGCTACAACATCAACATCAATATCTCTTTAAATGAGTGATCAACATAGTTCTTCCCGATGATCGACTTACAACGACGAAGTATTTTCTGACGTCCCAGAGATTGAAAACATCTAAAGGAGATCGACATCATCCAACAATTCAGGAAAAATGCTACTAAAGGCCCTCAAATCATGGAGAAACTTAGTAAAGAGAATAAAGAGAACAATGGAATTGTACTTAGAACGATTCATTAATAAAATTATATTTTTATTTTTTTATTTTGCTTGCAGTCGATTTTAAGAGCATATGAAAATTGGTTGCCAAAAAATTTTGCACGCCTACTGGGTCATACTACGCTCTTCATCTCTTTCTATTGCATATCAGAATCTACAAAATCTAATATTGCAATGACATTCAGAATAAGTTGTGATTATTAAACCGAGGACTCTACTTATGTCGTGTCTGCTGGTCTCAGTCATGTCGGCCCGATTACTTTACATAAGTTCAAAAATAGTACTCTAGATAGATCAGAATACTTCACTTCTTTCGAGGCGATGAAAATAAACAACTTTTATATGATGGTCATAAGTATAACACCTAGGGACAATCTTGCGTCTGTACTCTTTAGAAAATCTTCTCAGATTGGCTCTACCTTTGGTGATTAAGAAGATTCAATTGATTCTCTAACTTCAATGAATGTCAATGGTTTTATGGCAGACTCAACTGACATGTACAAGAATTTTGCAACGATGGAGTAAACCATTGAGTCCTTGAAGAAATACATTTGATGGAAAAAAAAATCATATTGCTCAACTATGAATATGTTTGAGACCTTTACACCTGGAGAGTCAAGTGAAGTTCCCACATGTCCATCAACTATTGATCAATGAAACAAGGACGTTGAGGAATCTCTAGCAGAAGTTTGAATTTCAAAATAAGAAACAATCTGCTTCAGGTGCTGCATTATCTATACAGAAGTTGCAAGACATGATAACAAACACTATCATGGCTAAATATGGTGGAATGTCACAAACTTCCTTGTTTAACTTCAATCCATATACTAGACAATGATGTCTATAACTACGCCAACGGACGGACCTCCTTACCTTCATCGATCCCTCTTCACCACCCCCTCTCCCCCTTTCGCTTTCCTTGTCACCCATTTCATCCTTTCTCCCCTTTTTTCCCCTTTTTCTCATGCTGTGAACACATGATTACTTTTTGTAAAACTACATTTTTTCGTTCTCTTAAATTGAACCTTCAACTTGTTCATCGCTTTTCATGATCTCAAGATATCTCACTTTAAGTTTAGGGTCATGCTTGGTAGTAACTGGCGTACTCGACCTCTCGTAGGTCTTATACAAGCCCTTTCATATTATTCATCGCATAAACATACTTAAATGTAGTGTAGAATTACAACTTTTCATAAAACATAATATAGTTATCGAAATCTCTTTCAAATAAAATAACATATTGCTCAACTATGAACATGTTTTAGACCTTTACACCTGCAGAGTTAAGTGATGTTCCCACATGTCCATCTACTTTTGATCAACGAAACAAGGACATTGAGGAATCTCTAGCAAAAGTCTGAATTTTAAAATAAGAAACAGTCTGCTTTAGCTGCTGCATTATTTATCCAACAGTTGCAAGACATGATAACAAACACTATCAGGGCTAAATATGGTGGAACGTCACAAACATCCTTGTTTTAATTCAAGCCATATACTAGACGAATTGATTATCTATAAGCGCCAAAGTACTATCAACCACCAACTCTACAACAATTTAATGGAATGGGGAACCGAATGGAGCATGTCTCCACCTTTGTTGAAAGTTGAAGCAATGTTGGAACACATGGTTACCTTTTTGGAAAAACAATTTTTTCGTTCGCTGAAAGGGAATACATTCGACTAGTACATCAATGTCATATCTCAAGATCACACCTTAAAAGTTAAGGTACAATTTTGGATTGTAACGGGCGTACTTGAGCTCTCGGAGGTGTTATACAAGCCCTTTTATATCATTTATCGCATAAACATACTGAAAAGTAGAGTAGAATTAAAACTTTTCATAAAACATAATATAGTTATCAAAATCTCTTTCAAATAAAATTAATAGGAAATACTAATTCAAAATCTCATCATCTTAAGACACAAGAATACATGGGAATGGCCCATACGTAAAAATACGAATATAGAAATACTTAGTCTATTATAATACTTTGAATGAAAAATATAAAAGACATTTATGCCCTCGAGTAAAGTGAGGACATACTTCAACATCTCTTGAACTACCTTGTAAGTCCAAGTCTTTACTTCTTAAAGCTCCTCACCTACCAAGAACTATATAGATAGATAAAAGCATGGACTTAGTACAACCACATGTACTAAGTATGACATTATGCATAAAAACCATGAAAACATACATTTATTAGAAATAAGCATGTTTTCATTTAAAAATAATATTTTAATCAGAAGAACAACATTTATCAACATAGAAACACATAAGATAACATACAAAAAAAATAACAATTTAAGGAGACACTTTCCAGTAAGTCCAATTCACTGTACATTCACTGTTACACTGAAATACTTTACCTTTTAATTTTAAGTCACTCTAGCATTTAGTTTCCCCACTAGAAGCGATCCTAAGACTAACTTAAGCAACACAAAGGGAGACCGCCCATATAACCTCCCTATGCATACCTAAATGACCCTCAAGAACAAACCCTAAAAAAAAAAAAAATTAAAGTCTATACACACTAATGAACACAAACATATGAACTGTAGGTAATAGACGTTCTAACTTCAAAATGGTTTTCCAAAGAACCTCACTATGTAAATCAAGAAGATAACGTCCATAGTGACCTCTTCTAGAGTCCTACATAGTCGTTAAGAACTAACTACGGCTTTTATTATAATACCCACAAAACAACCACTTCCCTAACTAGAGTCTCCTCAGAACCCTCCAATTTAAGACATGCAAGAGGATCATCCATATGCCTGTTCACACTTTCGCTAAGGATTGCTTAAGTCACTTTAGATTAGGTACTTATTTATTTATATACTTATTAACATAAATCATTAGTTCATTAAGATTCATAAATCACATAAAGGACATTCAACTAATGGTCCTGAAAAGGCCTAGGAGCTCCACATAACGCCTGCAAATCCTATTGTGCAATGTGTAGAAAGTGTCCTATACCACCAACTAACCCTCATAAGACTTCTTCAATGCTAATATGTATTCAACATGATGAGAATAGGCAATATCCTATATAGACCATGATAGCAAGATATGGAATTCAGAATTATATCCTACTCCAATGAGGTTGTTTTACTTGTCAATGGTAGAACATGGACACATCCCATGTAAGAACATGGTTAAGGAATATAAAGGGCTTCTTTGTATTCTAGTCTCATACTTTAACTAGAACTACTTACTTTACCATACTCACTCGGTGCTAGCCTTCTTTCTCATAGAGTATTTTATAGATTAGGTTCACCTAAAAGGGTTCCATAACATGTTAATAACCAAATCACATTTACCTAACAACAGAAAGGTCCATAGGGCTACCTCACAGTGGTGACAAGAGGCTAATGATGACTTTCCTAAGGATGCATATGATGTCGTTCCAGTCAACTAGCCTTAATTCCATCATTCCTTTACTTTGAAGGATACAATTACGACTTACAACTTCAACAATCTTACCCTTACCCATAAGTCAAGGTTTTCACATAAAAGACTCTCATAAGTTCATTTACGATCACATGTAATTCATTACATTCAAGGTTAAGAGTTAACACCCGAAAGAGCCACACATATTCACAATCATAGTACATCAAGAAAGAATACACGTCAACAAAGATAAACATCACATACTTCGGTTTAACTCATAATTGACAGTCATCAAGAACACTAGAAATAAACCCCTAACATCTTTAAGTCATCTTAGATACTATCATAACATCATCAATGTAATCAGCATAGACTCATTTATACAAAGTAAGATACAAAGACTCCACCCTACACTAATTAATAATTTTAAAAAACCATAGTCTAGCATGATCACCTAAGACAACATTGAATAGAAAAAACGAAATTATGACGCAATGGATATAGATATTATCAGCTTCACATAACAAACTACAATACCCCATATTATATACTGCAGTAGTTTTTCACAACAAGCCACACATCATATTGCATAAAGTAAGGCCGACAAGGCCACATCAATTACAGGTAAAGCACATAACACTTAAACCATAAGTAGACAACACAAATAACAATACAATTCAAGTATAAACAACATCAAAATAAGTGAAATAGGGAAGAATACCCCCACATCATCCTCAACACTTAAATTAAAAGTCAACTTACTCAATTCGTTAACACAAGACCTTTACCTAAGACCATAACCAACAATTCAACATAAAAACTATAATAATCAATAAAATAGGTTAATTCAATATGAATTCTTCAATGTAACACAACCTAGATATGTATTTACTACAACTATTACATCATTAGAAAGACCATACGAAACTACATGTGAATTCATCAACATTAGATCAATATTAAGTAACCCAAAACATAGTCATAATCTAATGTTCATCCAATTCATGGGTTCATAGGTAATTTATATTGAAATCATCAATACAATATAAATTAGATCATAATTCAATGTTTAGAAATCATTTTTGCAAGTACCCATGGTAGAATCATGAAATTGGACATTTCAACTTTAGAAAACATCTTGAGAATTAGGATCCTTTGTGAAATAAGTTTCAAGAAGCAAAATCCATACCTTGATGAATCTATTTTATCATTTTGATGAAGAATTTCCACTCAAAATGTCACCCCCGATCTGTTCTTTTATTTCGACTTCAATGGAGACTATAATATAATTTAAATGGTTTTGAGGGTTTTGATTTTATAGAATGAAATATCCTAACTATTAAAAACTTATATACTTGTTAAAATACCCATATAACCATTGACCTGGTCCAACATCCCTTTATAATGGGTGTAATTTTACATTCCACCCTTGCCATGGCAGTAGACACCTCGCGTAGAGATACTTTCATTCAATTCACTGACGACCCCATTTACGGGGCTACCGTCGGTGGGTCCTCAGACTTTTCATGGATATATTACTTCCCCCAGGATAAGTACCTGCAGACGAAACCCATCGACGAGGCGTCTAGAGGCCCACAAGTCGTCGACTGCTCCGTCGTTTGGGGCCTATTGTGGGACAGCTTTTGCACATAGTTTGGTCCTTCTTCAAGGACCTTTGGATGGTCCTTGGGAAAAATTATCCAAGATGTTTCAAACCCAAATACGATCTTCTATGAGTTAAACACCTCCCACATAAAGTTTATGAAAATTGAACACATAAAACTCGACGAAACGTGCCTAGACAAAGAAGGTCAGTTCAAGGTATATCTTTCAAACGTCACGGATATTCTATGATGTTTGACCTCTAATCTACACGAAACTTTAAACACTGTCGATAAATGATATAATAACTCATTTATAGACCTTAAAACCTCATCAATCACAAAATATCACATAATACCACATATGAGGCATGTAGGTGACATTGTTGTCGAACGTCTTTTTTGTCCCTTGACATATGAATTCCAACAACCCTAATACTTTAGCTACTGCCTCTATACCATATATTATACATATTTAATACCTTATACAATAAAGAACAACATTTTAGGTTCTAGTTAACCTAGGTCATTTTCAGGGTCTAACAATCTACCCCACTTGGACAACATTCATCCTCAAATGAAACTTGCCACTATCAGCTTCACATAGTAAAAAGATACACAACACAACAAGAAACACGAAAATAATTCTATAACTCATTATGCTACAAAACTCAAATTCTTCATTCCAAAAATTAAATAGTCATTTTTTACAAAATATTACAGTGAACTGTTTCAATGCTACAGTGATTTTATGCAATTTTAAAAAATCCATATTTTTAGGAAATTCATGATATAAACAGGATAATATGCAGGATAACATTAGATAAAACATTTTAAAACATAATCATAACTTCAAAAATACTCAATGCAAGAATTTAATAATATACAATTTCAACAAAACTCCTAAACACCATGCACAAGCAACATTTTCTAGGACTTTTATCCCATCTACAAACGATATTCCCCCACTTAGAAGGAACTCATATCAAAACAAAAGAAAGATAACTTACCAACATCATCATCACTCTCATTCTTATCCTGCTTATCCACTCTAGAATGGAGTTCATAGAAATGCCTCTTTGTGAGAGCATAATCTTTTAAACTAGTAGCAACTTGCTTACCCTTTCTACCTCTAGTAGGAATAATAGGACAATATCTCACTTTGTTCCCTGCCTTACAACAACCAAAGCAACTCCCGGTACCCAAAAGACACTCACCATAATGTTTCTTGACACACTTTGCACAAGTAGGCCTTCCATCCTTTGAACCACCGCCTTTCTCAACCTTGAAATTAGCACTCCTACATTCTCCTTGAGATTGAACCATCTCCTTAAACCTTGTTGCTATTTATCATTAGCACCACTCCTTTTCCAACTTATAGCCATCCTCCTATGTTTAGAATCTTCAATTGATTGTGCATACACAATGAGTCTAGATAGGGTTATATCATCATGCAACAAAGTGGTACGACATTTTTCCACCATTAAGTCGGCTACCAATGTCATAAAACGACTCATTTCATCTCTTTGATTGGACACAAGATAAGGGGCATACCTAGAAAATGTTGAGAATTTGAAAGAGTATTCCTCAACACTCGTATTTTCTTGTTTGGGATAAATACAATCCTCCACCTTAACTTCTCTCTTCTCTCCGGGAAAGTAATTACCAAGAAAAGCTTCCTTGAATTCTTCCCATTCATAAGGACTCGATTCTTTCGGCGTATTATCCTTCCATTGAGTGTACCAAATTTAAGAAGCATCCCTCAATTGTTACGAAGACAACTCCGCCTTCTCCCTAGATGTAATCCCCATAGAACTAAAAACCTTGTACACACCATCAAGAAACTCTTGAGGATCGTCATTTACCGTAGAGCCACAAAAGATAAAAGAATTCATCCTTAGAAAATCTCTCAACCGAGATGTCAGAGTGCTCTCCACAACCCTAGGCATCATACTCAAATTAGCTTGTATAGTCACAGCTCATGCTATAGCAATAAAAGACTCTCTAATATCCCTATTAGACATCTACGGAACCTCAATACCTCAATCCACATTAGGAATATGATCACCTTGGGGAGGCACTTGGGCACCATGGACTCGTTGCCCATCTTGAGGAAATTGCTCAACTTGCTTTACTTTAGGAGGAATCTCCTCATTCACACTCTCCTCTTCCAACCTTATAGCGGCTATCTTTATAGTATTCATCTCCTAGAAACACTATGAAACAGATTAAGAAAGATACTCATAACATTTACTCTAGTGCATGACATAGGAGTAGAAAAGAAGGGAAACTCTATCGTCCTATAGCCTCTCACCCATAGATGTGTCGCGAGTCACAGCGATGGTTATACTAGATGTTACTTGCTGAGACTTTTCAATTCCTATGACTACTTTGACCATCCTAAGCTATAATAACAAGATTGTCACATCGTAAGACAACACCCTAGAAGATAGGGTAAAATCTCAGATTGTAACCGGCGTACTCGAGCTCTCAGAGATCTTATATAAGCCCTTTCGTATCATTCATTGCATAAACATAGTGGAAAATAGTGTGGAATTAAAACTTTTCACAAGACATAATATAGTCTTCAAAATCTCTTTCAATTAAAAGAAATAGGAGATACTAAGTCTCAATCTCATTATCTTAGGACACAAGAATACTTGGGACACGACCCTTACTTCAAAATACGAATATAGAAATACTTAGTCTATTACAACAAAAGACATATATGACCTCGAGTCAAGTGAGAACATACATCAACTTATCCTGAACGATCTTCTAAGTCCAAGTCTTCACATCTTAAAGATCCTCACCTACCATGAACTATATAGATAGATAAAAGCATAGAGTTAGTTCAACCACATGTACTAAGTATCGCATTATACATAAAAATCATGAACATGGACATTTATAGAAATATGATTTTTTTTCATTTAAAAATCATATTTTATTAATAAAAATAGCATTTATCAACTTAGAAACACAAAAGATAACATACAACAAAAAATCACAATTTAAGGAGACACTTTTTAGTGAGTGCAATTCACTGTACAGTGAATAAATTTACAGTTGATGTGAAGTACTTTACATTTTATTTTAAGTCTCCTTAGCATGTAGTTTCCTCACTAGAAGTTATCCTAAGACTGACTTAAGAAACACAAAGAGATACCTCCCATGAAACCTCCCTTAGCATACATAACTGACCCTAAAGACCACTCATAATAAGTCACATACACACTTCAAGAAATCAAACATTTCAACATATAGGTAATATGACATTTTCTTTTCAAAGGATATCAAAAGACCTACATAAGTAAATCAAGAAGATAACGTCCATAGTGACCTCTTCGAGATAACCTAAATAGTACCTAAGGCTTACATCATGTCCACCAAAACAAACCAACTTCAGTTACTAGAGTCATCCTCAAGACGTCCAAAGATAAGATATGAAGAGATCTTTCTTTATTCCCTCCTCTTCAAACATTAGCTAAGGAATGCTTAAGTCACTGTATATTAGGTACTCTTTGATTTATATACTTCTTAACATAAGTCATTAGTTCATTAGTTCATTAAGACTCATACATCACATAAAGGGCATTCCACTAATTGTCTTAGACAATACCTAGAAACTCCACATAACACCTTCAAAGCCTATTGTGCAATGTCTAAATAGCATCCCATTCAACCACCTAAATAACATAAACATTTACAATGTTAATAGGAATCCCCACAGGTGAACTAGAAATAACCGATAATATAACCTTGATGGAGGATTGGGGATCTTGCATTGCTATCCTACTCGATGAATGTTTTCTAACTTGCCAATGGTAGAACTTGGACACATCCCATGTAGGCACATGATTAAGCAATATGAAGGGTTTCTTTGTATTCTAGTCTCATAGTTTAAGTAGTTTTACTTCCCTTAATATAGTCACTAGGTTCTAGCCTTCTTTCTCATAGAGTAATTCATACATTAGGTTCACATAAAAAGGTCCCATACCAAGTTAATAACCCAATCACATTTACCCTACCAAAAAAGGTACACTAGGGCTAACTCATAATGGCAACAAGAATCTCATGATGACTTCCCTAAGGATTAATATGATGCCGTTCCAGTAAACTAATATAAGTCCATCATTCCTTTAGTCCGAAGGATACAATTACGGCTTACAATTTCTACAATCTTAACCTTAACCTTAGGTCAAGGTTTTCACATAAAAGACTCTCCTACGTTCATATAAGATCACATGTCATTAATACATTCATGACTAAGAGTTCTAACACCCTAAATCAAGGCATCACATATTCATAATCATATATACATCAAGCAAGAGATACAAATGAACCAAGACAAAACATCACATACTTCACTTTTAACTCATAACGCAAGTCATTCTCTAAGAACCTAGGAATAACACTAACATCTTTATGTCATCTTATATACTATCATAACTTCATCAATGTAATAAACATAGACTCGTCTAGCCAGGTAATGATAACCAAGACTGAACCCTAACACTATACTCATAATGTCAAAGTCATAGTCTAATATGATCACCTAAGAGAACATGAATAGTATAATACATATATGACTTCACATGTCGATAGATATTACCATGCTTCAAATAATAAAACTACAAAAATAGTCATATTATTTCAAGTAGTTTTCAACAAGGCCAAGATCATCATATTGCATAAAGTAACGCCGAGAAGGCCGCATCAATTGCAAGTAAGACACCTACACCGCCACCGTTGTGGAACCATCCAATCACAATGAAATTCAGTATAACACACACATCAAAATAGTGAATAAGCAGCATACCTGCAAAAACTCCTTAACACTTCATTCAATGTCACTTAACCTCAATCGATAAACAAGACACTTACTATGCCATAACAAAAATTCAACAGTAAAACTACCATATCAATGAACTTGTCTCATTCACTGTGAATTAATAAATGAACACAAACCTAATTATCTAGTTACTACCATTAAATGACATAACATCATAGAAAGCTCATAAGAAACTACATAAGATTTTATCAAAATTACATAGATATCAAGTAACCCAAAACTAAGTCAAAATTTATGTTTCATCCAATTCATGGGTTCATAGGTAATTTAGATTGAAATCATCAATAGAATAGCAATTAGACCAGAATTCAATGTTTGGAAATCATTTATACAAGAACCCATGGTAGAATCATGAAATTAGATAATTCAACTTTACAAAACATTTTCAGAATTGGGCTCCTTGATGAAAATATTTTGAAGGATCAAAACACATACCTTGATGAAGATAATTCTTCACTTTGATGAAGAATTTACATTCAAAACGTCACCTCCAAGTTGTTCCTTAAATTGGACTTCAATGTAGACTTTGAGAAAATTAAGGGATTTTGGGGTTTTGATTAATAAGAATGGAATATTCGAAGTGTTAAACACTGATATACATGTTAAAAATACCCAATATACTCTTACAAAACCTCCAATACATCCATTTTGAAGTGGGGTGAATTCTAAAGTAAACCTACGCGGAGAGAAAACCTTCACTGACGATCCAATTGTCAGGGCCTTAGCCGACTCACAGGCTGTGCTCGCTTTCGTTTGTGGGTCCAGAGATTTGTAATGGCTCCCTTGCTTCCCCCAGGATAATTATCTGCTTACAACAACCATCGACGGAGCGTTGATAGGCCCATGATCCATCAACTGCTCCGTCGTTGAGGCCTACCTTAGGTAGAGTTGACACCAAGTTTGGTAATTCCTCAAGGACCCTTGGATGGTCCTTGGGGATAATTTTCCCAAACGTTTCCAACTCAAATATAAACACGTAAAACTCAACGAAACGTTCCTAGACACACAAGATCACTTGAAGTCATATCATTCAAATTTCATGGATGTTCTTGGACGTTTGACCTCCAAACTAAAAGAAACTTGACAAACTGCCTATACATGCTATAATAACTCATTTATAGACCTTAGAAACTGATGAATCACAAAATAACACATCAAAACCACATATGAGGCATTTAGGTGACTTAGTCGTTGAACATTTTGGTCATCCCTTAACGTTTGACTTCCAACATACCCAATAGTTTAGCTTCTTCCTCTATACCATATATTAGACATTTTAAGACCATAGACCATCAATACCAACATGTTAGGATCTAGTTAACTTGGTCGTTTTTTTGGTCTTACAATTGACCTGTAACACGATTGTATTGATAGTTGGGAGCAACTGATAAGCTTAAACTTACTTCTCAAATAAGAATTAAAGTGGTCCTATCAAGTAAAGAACCAAACTAATGAGGTTGGGATTGATACCACGAGGAAAATAGTTCAGACTTAACTTTATTCTATTGTTTCAATTTTTAGTTCACCTATTTCGCCTAGAAAAAAGACAAAAAAGTGGGGTTTTTTTAATTCTAATTAATGACAATAATTTAACTAAATTACAAAAAACTACCAATTCAAAGCTCGGAGCTTAATCAATTAACAAAATTTACTAGGGCCACTGTTTCCCCAACAGGTTTCCTACTTGCTATTTCTGACTATAAAAACATTCTTCATATTAATCTTGCATGTAAATTGACAAGTTATGTATCTCTAAATCTTTGTCCGACATCTAGAAAATTCCTCCACCCCTTGGTCCGGCTGCGTGTGTTGCTATACTAACCCTTACCTTTAGCCTCTATAGCATTGTATTCGATATTTGACTTTTACAACCTCGTCCCAACCTACACTAAGCCGAGTAGATATGGTACACTTATCTATGTTTATAATTCTTTTCCTATTATCGGCCCCATGTATGTGCATGTTGCATTAAGTCGATTTCTACTAACGTGCTCAATCCTTTAAAAGACTTCTCCAAACAAAACAATTTATCAATAGATGCAAAGAGTATTCTAGAATTGCTTTTTTAGTAATTACCTGTCATTATTCACCCATGTTTCCCAAAATACTAGTTATGGAGTTCAGTTATCCATGGTCATATCACACTATTCATATGTTTAATATAAGAATTCATGAACTTAACTTTAATGAGAATGAATAAATCCCAGAATTCACTTGAATTAAATCAATATAAACAACCAACAAATCAATTCCAGAAAAGTTCTCAATTAGTGAAATTAGTCTTCACTACATGAACATCTTAACCCCAAAATGAGGTCCTTTCGACTATTTATAATAAACAAACCTAATGAAAGAAGTATTCTAATAACAATACAACTGTTCAAATGCGTCTGAGTCCATGTACCTCTGCGGAACGCGTAGTGTCACGATGTGCCGTCTGCCTCCGTCGTCCCATCTACACAAATTCTTTTTCGCTCCTTCTTCATACCCTCAACGAAAAGGTGATGGATGGACGCGTTTCCAACAATCAACGGTCCCTGTCGAGGGTTTTTTTCTCCCTTTCCATAGTAATTTAACTTCTTGGAATGTGGGTACTGAGGCTACTTCTCTGATCATTTAATGATACGACCCCAATAGGACGGACTATCGCAGCTATGACGGCCCTTTATGGACTTCCGTAATCCCACACTAGGTCAAATTTCCCCATCTTCCTTCAGAAGCTTCTCTCCTCACTGCGATGCCACATATGGACCGTCAACGACTCCACGGATTGTCATAAGCTCCGTAAGTGGTCTCTTCTTTATTTCTATCTCAAAAAATTCCGCGTTAATCTTTGGACAGATTTCCTTCAAATAAGGAGAAAATTACATAAAAATCAATACAAAAAGGCTTTTGGACACACACTAAACTTAAGTAAAAAGCATTAAAAGTATCATGGAACCACGGTACATCAACACCCTCAACTTAATTTTGTTGTTTGTCCTCAAGCGACGCACTATAACTCACTACAAAATCATTGTAAAAGAGTATCCATATTTTATCATTCGCAATCATTTGGCTATCAATCACGATCATTCTCATCATGTTTATGCATGTCATCACTATAAGGCTTGAATTATGTGGACCCAGACCATGACATAGACTCACCACGCACTGACACCTATCATTTTCAATTTATCACCGAGTAGCTAATAATTCCGGTATTGCAACTAGTGTCCTTACTTCAAAAGAACATCCTCATTTTTTAGACAATGATATCAGTTTGAGTATAAGGATTACTTTTTAACCCTCACTCTCAGAACAAATTCACTACTCATTCGTACATATTGGCATAATCTAGCCCTTATTTTCACTGCTTTAAGTTCGCCATACAACACTTAGGATATCGATAGGACTTTCTTAGCTTGTAACATAGGCTCAGGGTCAAGTAGGGTATATTTAGGTAAAATTTAGTGACTTCTGGCCCTCGACATAACAGCTAAACGTACCAGATTTTTATCAGCTTATTTCACCCAATTTCTCAATTTTCTTTTGATCTTGCTGTTTTCCCTTTATTATCCTTATATGTAAGTGATTTTTTTTCACTTCTGTTTTGTTCTTTCTTTCTCTTCATTATTTCAACCCCACTTTTCCAGAGTATTCCTTATAACAGCCACCCTCAACTTATCACTTTGCCATGAGTCAAGATTCACAATACCCACGGTTGGGTCAGGGCAACGACAAGGTTGTTTTCTGCATTCCGCTAAGGGACCAGGGCCAACACATTGTTACCAGAGAAACATCAGTCTGGTGGAATTAATGTGAATGATCTACTTTTTGGCTAAAATCATTTGATCATACGGGAATTAACTTTCATTTGGGGGGTTGGTCAGTTTTTTTTTAGGGGGGGGGGATCAAATTGGCTATTTCGAACAAATCCTATGACATTTCCTAATGTGTTTCGTTTTGGCTTTACTTTTAGCAAGACTACAAGGTCATTCTAGCTAGTCCTCAATGGGATCCCTTTGACTTTTCTCACACGCACATGAACATTCATACACATCCAAATTATTAGACACCTAGTTTTGAGTCTTACTCAATGGTCATGGCCCCAGGATGTATATCTATGTCATGTTAGAGACACACATCATCAATTACTTATCCTATTCATGCATCATTTCATATCGTGATATTCATTTTTGTTTTTAGTCATCATGTTTAGATTTATACTAATGTACACAAGATATTACACTGCCGGTTTACACATAAAGTCATCATCCTGGGGAAAAAAAGAACACAGGAAAGAAAACCCCAAAAGTGAATCGTGAATTGGACTACTACGACTTCACCCTAGCACACACTTTCCTTGTACCCCACCCCCAACAAAAATATATGCAATCGTCCCCAATACCCAAGAAACTTAGATACGAGATTGGTAGGTGAAGCAAAGCTGTGGCGCAAAGCACCGTCAATCACAAAGCTGGTGGGTTCGGTTCCTAGGAACCTAGTACCTCTGTAGTCTGGACACCCTCAGTAGTGTCCTCATCGTCAACAACACTATTACTCGTGCCTCCCGCTGTCTCCACATAGGCAATTGAGGCTCTCTTCGCTGCCATCTTCGTCACGGTCTCGCTTCTTACTTCCCCTAGCCTCATCATCTCTAACCCCAGCAGCGCTGTTGGTCATACGTTTGAGGGGAGGTGGTGGAATCTCAGAATATTGTCGAATAAAGCGCCAACACTGTGTCCCATTAGGCTTTGCATAAGGGGCCTCAACTAGCACCCTGACTCTAGGATCAATATCAAGATTGCTCAGCAAACTCTCAACTTGTTGGTTCATCCAGGTCTGATGCATGATACCGGCAAAGTGTCACCATTTCTAATAATTCATACCTATATTAGGTGGGAAGAGCTTTTAGTTTTAACACTTTGGGGTGGTCTCCGCTATGCATGGGTTTTAGCTCGTGGAGACTAACGATGTCTTCAGTCTACTCATATTTCTTCTGTTTAAAACCGAACAGCTCACCACGATCAGAGCGCGACTAATTACCAAACTCTTCAATTCAATCGTTATCAAATTCATTATCGCTAACCACCCCCCCCTCCTACCAACCCTGCTAATAATTTCTTCTTCTACCCTAGACGTTGTTCTATTTATGTCTAGGATGACTTACCAACTTTGTAAGATATAACAGATACCTATTGGAGATCACCACTCTGCCTCATGGACCTACAAATGTTGAAGGTCACTTATTCATTGTTCAACCAAACTTTCATGTTCCCCTTTTCCATATCAACCAAGGCTCCACCCGTAGCAAGGAGTGGCCTCCCAAGAATAACAAGCACTTAAAAATCGACTTCACAATCAAAAATAACAAAATTTATCAGAAATACGTTCTACTCTTCTTTTACTATCACATCGTGGAGTATCCTTTTAGGCCTTTTTACTGTTCGAATTGGCATCCGTTAGCCACGATCCTCCATGGGCTTGATCACCGAACAACATATCAATTATTTGATAAGGGGCATAATATTTATGCGTTCCACTAGATCAATATGCTTTCGCAAAATGTAATAACCTATTTGACACTGAATAGTGGAAAGCACCCGATCTTCGGTTCTTTTTGTCTAGAGATCTTGTGCAAAGCACCACAATGTGCATTTTATATCATCATTCTAAAGTGGACGATCTTTTCTTCTGTAACCAGATCTTTATAAAAACTTGCTTAATTAACCGTCGTTGTCTATGAGCTTCTACCAAAGTAACATTGATAGAAGTTTCTTCAACATTGTTATAACACGATCTATTTACCATCCTCGGTCTTGTTTACTAGTCTTTGAGAAAACTGGGTGTGGTTGCTAGGCATCGGGTAACATTTTTTTGGGGACTAGTTCACATCTTTTCCAGTGTTATCTTATACTACTTTCAACCACTAACCTCTACCACTTTCAATTATCTTTTATCAACTTTTTCCTCATTAGACGGCACTATGTGGGTCAATGATTTGCTTAACGTCCCATGAGTAGTTATTGACATACATAAAATCCATCATATTTCGGATTTGGGACAGTGGTTTGTAGACTATGCCCGGCTACCCTTTGTTTACAGTCGCAGATATTGGCATTTAACAAGTCCAATATGCTTAAATCGATATTGCATGTGTATCGACTTTCTCTACCCAAAACTACTAATATCTCTTTAACTTCTTAGTGTTCATCACTACAGCAACGAACCTCCTCATCATTTTGCGAAACATATCTCAAATCGCGTTACTGACCTCCACACCCTAGAGTAACTTCACGATTTTGAGGAGGAAACATATGGCCCATATTCTTGATCATTTTTTTTGTTAACATAATTACCCCTGTTGAAGTTATTTTAGCGGTTTTAATTTCCATATCGGACGTTATTACCCTCACGGTTATAAGAACCTAGTTTTCCCAGCCACCTGGTTTTCTCATGCCCTAGCCCAATTAATTCTGATTTGATCTTGGCTTCGGTCGAAAAACCCACCGATGGCTCCATTTACCGAAGAGGAATCCTCCTCCTAATAATATTCATCATTTGGTGGTGGTGGTTTAGAAAAGTAGTTCACTACATTTATTTTTTCTGCACCCTAGTGACATGTTTTAATACAAAACCAAGCTGAGTTCTCGTCTAAGTCATCTCTTCAGGAATCTCATATGTGGCTGGGTTGTGTGTGGATTACAGTGTGAAGGTATTTTTTCCAGTATCTGACTTCCTTGTACTCCAAGCTCTATTATTCCGGGAGATTTTCTCTATATTTTCGGTAATCTAGGCATAAGGACACTCCCCATAAGAAACACTCTCTATAGTATCCAATACCACTTTATTATTTTCATCGTATCCCCGATAGAAGTATTCCTTCAGTGACTGATCATCTATGCGGTGATTGGGGACACTTGTTAAAAATTAAGTGAATCTATCACAAGAACTGCTAACTGACTCTCCTGGTAGTGTTACAATGTTATTCACTCTATCTTAGTGGTTTAGTTTCTTGGAGACCGGGTAGTAACGTGTTAAGAAAACGTCCATTAGTTGGTTCCAAGTGAAAATTGAGTTATAAGGGATCTTAGTAGACCAAATAGCAGCCTCTGTCGTCAGTGAGAGAGGAAATACTCTTAGCCCTATTAAATTTAAATTCAATTCAAGACTCCCTACATTTCTTTTACACACTGCCCTTACCTTAACTATATGGGCAGGTGGGTCCTCAAAAGGTAACCCCGAAAATAAATCACTACCAGTGAACATCAGACTACTAGTTACCACAAAGGTGTGGCCTTGTGATGGAGGGGTCAAGACAAGTGGCCTATCAGAGTGTGCAATATTATCATAAACACTGTATTATTCTTGAGGACGTGGAGAGGGATTTTATCACCTTTGTTTATTTTCACCTGGATCATCGGGTAATAACTGACCATAAGCATCAACTTGAGCTGGGATGTTCAGGTGTGGATCAATATCAATACCCAAGTTTCAATTTATAGTGTATACTGTATGGTCTAATTCATGGTCGTAGAGAAACAAGGGTTCTCTTCCTCTCCGTTTATTTAGCATACAAGGAAGTTAGTTCTACAAAGATCAAAAACAATAGGAACTTAAAATTAAGAAAATATTTACTAAACTTTAATAATAAGTTAAAGTTAATGTATATGCTACTTTTGGCGGCAGCGGCGCCAAATTTATACGCTCAAAATTTACTTTTCTTCTAATAAAAGTAAGCAGTCGTATCAAGTAAAGAACCCACTAATGAAGGTGGGTCGATCCCACAAGGAAAATAGTTCAGACTTACTTTATTCTATTATTACTGTATATTTAGTCACCTATTCCCTAGAAAAAAAAGTAAAAAAAGAGGTTTTTATTTCTAAATTATGAAAATAATTAAAAACTAAATTAAAAAAACAACTAACAATTCAAATACATCGAATATATCAGCCTCAACGAATAAAAGTGACTAAGGCTTAATGTGTTCCCCATAGGTTCCTAACTTGATAATTCTAACTAAAAACATCCTTTTCCTAATATCTTGCATTAAGCTTGTAAGTTATGTATCTCTAAATCTTTGTTCGACATCTAGAATATTTAAACTCCCCCTGGTCCTGCTCCCTGTGTATATATACTAACCCTTATTACCGTTTAACCTCATATAAGCATTGCATTCGATATTTTAACTAACTTATTACCTCGTATCAAACCGACACTATCCTATTAGATAGTGTACATTACATCTATGTTGATAATTTTTTCCTACTATCTACTCGACCTCCTTGGTCCGGCAAGTAGTCATTAAGGAGATTTCTAACGTTGGACTCTTTAAAACTTCTAAATCTAAATGGAAGATTATCAATGCATGCACGATACTATTCTTGACTGGCTGTTTAAGTTAGATTTTACCTCATTATTGCATCCTGGTTCCCACAATACTATTTGTGGAGTTTAGTCTCCATGGTCTATTCACACAATGCATATATTTAATAAAGAATTACATGCACTTTACTTATTGGAAAGATACAATCAAGAATTCCCTTGAGATTCCTCAAAAACCCCAACATCATTCAGAATAAGTGTATCAGTAGTGAAAATTATTCTTCAATATCATAACCCTAAACTAAAAATATCAAAAATGTAAACCCTACTGAGGTTTTTCGAACTATTTATAATAAAAACTTAAAGCTAATAGAAGAAGGGTTGTAATAACTGAAAATTTGGCCAAATGCGTCTGAGTCGACGGACCTCGTGATAGATCGTAGTGGTCACGATGGGCCGTCATGTCCTCTGTCGTTCCATACTTCACAAATTCTTCCACTGATTTTTTCATTACGCTCAACGAACAGGTATGACTGACTGTTCCTAGAATGACGGTCCGTCAAGGGTCTCCATTCCATAATACTTTAAGTACTTGGAATTTGGGTACTTGTACTTCTCTCTAATCATTATGACGAATAGCAGGATGGACCGTCGTTGCTATGACGGTCTGTCATGGACTTCCGTAATCCCACGCTAGGTCAGACTTCCATCCATCCTTCTGCACGCGTCTCTCCTCATACGTCTGGCACCATACGTACCGTCCCAGACTCGATGGACCGTCATAAGCTATTAGGTGGTCTCTTCTGCTTTCCTTCGCTCAAAAACATTCCGCCGTTCATCATTGGATAGATTTTCCTGCAAATAGGAGAAATACATAAATCAATACAAAAAGGATTTTGGACACACAGTAAACTTAAGGAAAAAACATTAAAAATATTGTGAAACCACTGTACATCAGCAACTCGGGAAAAAATTTCTCAATCATTTGTATGGTACTCGCTCAACTTTAATAATTATATAGTTGACCATCACAAAACAAAGAAAAGATGAGCTAGTGGTGGATTATATCAACCAATGGAAACTATTGTATTTGGACTGCAAAGATCATCTTTATGAAAAATCTAATGTGGAAATGTGCATTCAGAGTATGCATTAAGGACTTTTATGCATACTACAAGGAATAAAACTGTGAACATTTGAGGAACCTGCTACAAGAGCACATGACAAGGATTTGACCTTCGTTAGTCTTGGGAAGGTATCTCCTTTTGATGATTTGACAAATAAAATAGTTTAGAAAAGGTATGACCTCAAAGACCCAAACTAAGGAATCTGTAACGACCTGTTTAGTCGTTTTGAGCAGCAGACCTTATTTCTAGTGAAACGCTGAGACAAACGACACCCACGACGGACCGTCATGGGCACACGACGGACCGTCGATGGGGGGGGTCCTCGTTTCAAAACACATAGAAATTCTGAAAGTGGGTACTGAAAATCGACTCTCTGAACTTCGTGACTGAGAGGCAGGACGGACGCGTCACAAGACTCCTTTGTGGAAATTGAGTCTCTGAACCTGGGCGCGCACCTTCAGACGGACCGTCATCGCTGCGGCCGACGACCCTCTAGGTCCTGCTCAATTCCCAAGGGCTGGGTCGATTTCATGTCAATTATTGAAGTGGCGTTTTCGACTATTACCCTGCTTTAAATATAAAGTTCGAGGGTTAAGGTTAATAAGTCTAATTATTGGGGGTTTAAAAAGAGGTAACCTTAGTTAATTCAGTGGTTATTATTGCCACTTTCATTCTAATTATATCCATTAGTAGGGTAAAAAGAAAGAGGGTTTTAAAAAGAAAATAGAAAGCACACAGTAGAAGAGGGAGAATAGAACGAAAGAGGAAAACACACTCTTTTGGAAATTCTTGCTTGATCACTAGTCTTCGTGAGGTAGTTATGGTTTTAACGCTACTCGTATAAAACTCTTAATAGCGAATGAATATGTCTGGGGTGTTATTATAAGTCTTCTATATGCTTTATTGTGTGTTAATGGCAGGATGTTGGAGTTTATATTATATGATTGTGATGAAACAAGCATGTGAAGCTATTGAATCCCAAATCTTAATAAAACTCTAATCTCTTGTTAAAATGATTGATGCCTTTGTAAAAAAAGGCTTGATAACTAAAGTAATAAGATGATGATGCCATGATATAAAGAAGGCTTGATTTACTAATAGAATGAATTAGTGGGCGGTTGTCACGAACCGCCCTAAATTAGTGGTACGGGTTGCCACGAACCGACACGTATATATTAGGGGATCGGTGTCCGAACTACACGTAGATTAGGGGATCGGGATGTCACGAACTGAAACATAGATTTAGGTGGATCGGAGTGTCCACGTTCCAACACAATAGTAGTCAGGGGAATCGAGTGTCACTCATCGACACACGAGGAATAAAGACTTAAATACCGAGGGATCGGAGTGTCACTACCGACACAAGAGAAATATAGATACTGATTCTTGAAAAATGCTATATACTCAATCTAAAGAACATGTTGCCCAAAGAGTATGGTGTGGAGCTGAGTTCCTCGTATATATGAATCGGTGATATTATAGAATGAATGTTTATACTTGTTGCTATCACCTGTTAAAAATCTTAGTTTGATTTGTTATGATGTTATCTGATATATATTGCTTTCTATTTAGTTGGGCCGATGATACCTACTCATACTTGTTGTTTTTACTGTACCCCCTACGTTTATGTTTTCTTCGTTATTAATTTGTTTTGTGGAGTGCAGTCAAACATACCCCGTCGTCGTCAACTCAACAGTACTCTAGCCAGTCTTCATTACTCCGGATATCATGGGGGGGGGGGTGAGCTAATCCTTCTACTTGGCTGGATCTTCTTCCTTATGTCTTGATCCTTTAAGTGTCCCGGCATGGACAACTTTTGTTAGTTTAGCTTTTTAGAATACTCTTAGTTTAGTAATTTTGTACAAGATGTGCTTGTGGTGATGACGTCCAGATTTTCGGGATAAAAGTAGATTTTTGAATATTAGAGTTATGAAATTGGTTTTTTATTAAATGATTTTAAGTCTTCCACTTAACTTTCTGTTTGGATACATACATTGAAATGTAAGGGTTAGATTGTTGTTCGCTCACTAGAAGGATTTGTGGGTGCCAGTCGCGTCCCGATTTGTTCGTGAACCAACTTGGTATCAGAGCATTAGAGTTCTTTGGTCTCATCCCCAAGACGAGTCAGTAGAGTCTTAAGGAACGTAGGGGGACGCCTTTACTTTTTCTTTGAGAGCTTATCGACGTTAGGAAAACTTCATTCTTTCTTTCTTCCTGTCGTGCTATTACTTGTATCCAATTGGTATCTACGTGAACAAATTGGTATCTGACCATCTTCACTGCTATTTCGCACGATGGTTAGAACTAGAGCAACCACTACTACGCCAACCAAACACCAACACGGCAGGAAAAGAAGTGTCTGAGCCAGCCACTGGGGTGGTAGCTCAGCAGAGAAGTAGGCGACAAGAGGCGTGGAAGAGGGCCTGAAAGGACGTCCTCTAAGGAAGAGACGCGCAACCTAGCCCATCTAGTACTAGGCTGGTAATCTCCACCGACTGAGGTGAAGTAGTAAGAGAAGGGGAGGATGGGGAGAATGAACAAGTGCAATAATTGAGGATTGCCACCGCCAACCTACCCCAGAAATGTCAATCAGTTTCTTGCTTATCGTAGGCCGGGTTAGCTGTCAAGGTCAAGACGCTCCAGTGTTTTTCCGCACCATCACCTCAGGTTCTCGGAGGTACCACATAGGCGGCTCCGTATGCTCCCCTCATCGGATGCCTCAATTGGAAATAGGCATGTTTTCTTGACTACCACAGTGCCATATTTACAAATGTCAACATGAACTTTTCAGTAAGTTTTGAATATTGAAACCTCCATCTTCAAGGGGTGCTGAATTGAGGATGCTTAATGATTTTCGGTTGACTGTCAATGAGCTACTACAAAGTGGGTATAGTAGAACGGTTTGGTGTGTTGAGTTTTAACTTAGCTTATCAGTTTCAAGGGGACCGCCAAAATTTGTGGCGGTCACATGTTGAAGTGTCAACCAACAGAGGCGCCACCATGACTTGGGCATGCTTTCTAGCTTGTTTATGAGAGTATAATCCCCGTACTTTGAGGATAGGAAGAAGGGATGAGTTTTTGAGCGAGAGCAAGGTATGGAATTCGGTTACTGCATAGGAGGCTAAATTTCGTCCATTAATCCCTGAACGCCACCAACTATGTTTCAGGTCCACAGAGTGGATTCGCCGTTTTGTGAAGGGGTTGAGATCAAGAGTTGCAAATTTCAGCCTTAAAGTAGCGGCCACAGCGAATCTTTTCAAGAAAGTGGTAACTTCGTGATATGAGGTAAGGGAGTGAACCAGAGGACTTCACCAGGGATCGAAATCTAAAAGGTTTCGTAAGGTAGGTGAGTTAATTGTTTCTAACTCCAGAGAACAGGGTTCAGGAGGTTTACTCAGTCCGCAAATTCAGTCTTCACTACAGCCTGTAGTTGGGTCCCCCTCAGACCGGTCAACCACTCTCTGAGAGACCTATCCGACTCCCGACCTCCGAGAGTGTTATGGCTGTGGGTTGACGGGACATATTCAAGGAATTGTCCAAACAAGAGTTATCCGACCTCCAAATAGCTAGAGGTAAGGTGTTCATGTAGAGGCCGTTATTCCTGAGGACATGTGGTCGAGGTATGGTGGTCACCAAACGGCCGGGTTGATGGGCAAACTGATCCACTACATCAAAACATGGTAGGGTCAACGGCAAACAAACGAAAGGGCCCTTGTTATGCTTTCCCTGGGAGATCGGAGGCGGAGCATCTGATGCTGTCATCAGACGTAATCTTCTGGTTTGTGAATGCATTGGCTTACGTATGTTTGATTCCCTGGATCCACATTTTCTTATGTATCTTCCTCATTTGCTAATGGTCTAAATTTACATTGTGAATTACTTGATATGCCTATTCGTGTTTCTACTTCCGTGGGTGAGTCTGTGTAGTTGAAATGTAATAGGTCTTGTTTTTTGAACTTTGTGGGAGCAACACTTTGGTAGATTTGGGTATCTTAGAATGTTGATTTTGAAGTAATTCTTGTAGGACTTGGCTTCTCCCTCTCCTCCGCAATTTGCTATCTTGGATTGGTAATGCTAAAACTGTGACGTTAGCCAAGCCTGGGACAAATCCTTATGTGGAGGGTGACACACTTTCCAATCCGGTGCTATCATCTCCTTTCTTTCGGCTAAGAAAATGGGTTAGTACAGGGTTTTTAGCTTTTACTTGGCACATTCTCAAGGATGACACTACCCAAGTACTTCGATTGAGTCGGTTCGGTGTCCATTAGTTTCTTTCTGGATGTGTTCCCGGGCAGATCTTCTGGTATTCCATAGATAGGGATATTTGACTTCTGTATTATCGTGAAAACCGGGGTACTCGCCCCATGTTTCTTAACCCCCCTTATAGAATGGCGCCCGCGTAAGTTAAGATAGGTTAAAAGCCCACGTCAGAGTTTTGAGTCAATGGCTTCATTAGACCAAGTGCACTCTTCTGTTTGGTGCTCCGCCGTTTTGTTGTGAAGAAGAAGGATGGGAGTTTTTCGATGTGCTATAGCTACCGCAAGTTTGAACAGGTAACCATAAGAACAAGTATCAACCTCTTCCCCTCGCATTGATGACTTGTTCGATCAGTTACAAAGGTGCTTGTGTCTTCTCTAATATTGACTTGAGATTCCGATTATCATCCAATTGAAAAAATATACGGGCACGGATTTGCCAAAGACTTGCTTTTTAGAACCAGTTATGGCAAATTACGAATTTGTAGTGATGGCTTGTGGTCTTACGAATGCCCCTGTTGCGTTCAGGAGTTGATGAACGGGATTTTAATCCATATTGTGGGATCTCTTTGTGGATCGTATTTAATTGATGATATACTTGATTCTCTAAAAGTAACGAGACATGAGGAGCATTTGAAATGCTATTGGAAATGTTGAGGGATAAAACTTATCCAAGTCTTCGTAAGTGTGAGTTTTGGCTAGAGGCAGTGTCCTTCTTGGGGCACGTGGTTTCTAAGGAGGGAGTGATTGTGGATCCTTCTAAGATCGAAGTAGTGAAGAATTGGGTAGACCTACTGACTGTGTCATGAAATAAAGAAGCTTTGTTGGTTTACCAGTTATTACCGTCGATTTTCAGGGATCCTCTTCTATTGCTTCCCAACCTGACAAACTTGACTAAGCAAATGTTTCCATTTGTATGGTCGGATGAGTGGTGAGGAAAGCTTCAGAAGCTCAAGACTCTTTGGACTACTTACGCAACCCATTCTCCCTGCCGAGTGGAGGTACGAAATTCATTGCTATTGTGATGCATCATATCGGTTGGTGCAGTTCTAATGCAAGAGAAGAAATTGATTGCTTATGCTTCAAACACATTAAAGTTCTGAACGAACTATCCAACTCAATGATTTGTGAATTGGCCGCGGTAGTGTTTGCATAAAACAATGAGACCTATTTTATATGGGGTTAAGTGTGAGTTAACGGATCATCGTAGCCTACAGCATGTTTTTACTCAAAAAGATTTGAACTTGAGACAGGAGATGGATGGAACTACTAAAGACTACGACACATCACTATTTTGTATCATCCGGGGAGGCGCATGTGTGGCGGATCTTTCAGTAGAAAGGGCGGGTGCCATTGGGAAGTCTATCTCACTTGCAGCTTCTATCTAGACTCCCAGTGGCTAAAGAAGTTAGATTCTGGAACGACCTTATGAGATTAGAAGTAAATGAGAAGGGAGGATTTTGAGGCTTGTGTGGAAGCAAAGATCTTCCCTTCCTTGAAAATATTAAGGGAAGCAGTTATGATGAAAAATTATCCTGATCCGCGATAAGTGTTGCAAGGTAGGCTAAAGAAGCACAATCGATGAGGAAGGATTTTTGAGGATTAAGGGAAGGTTATGTGTACCCCGCGTCTATGATTTGATCAACCCTATTTTGACCATAGGATCAAGTTCAAGTATTCGAGACATCCGGGTGCACCAATGTACCGTGACCATAAAGCCAACACTTTTGGTGGAGTAGAAAAAATGAAGCGGACATTGTTTGAGTTTGTTGCCAAATGTCCAAATTGTCGCAAGTAAAGTATGAACCCAGAGGCCCGGAGGAACACTTCAGAGAATGCCATTCCTGAATGGAAGTGGGAGAGAATCACAATGGACTGCGTTGTTGGTCTTCCAAAGACCATGGTAAGTACGACTCTATTTTGGGTAATTGTTTGATAGGTTACTAATTCTGCTCATTTTTATTCTGGTTAAGGGTGACGTACCATGGCCGAGACGTTGCCAAGATCTATATCTCAAATTGTTTCGATGCAATGGGGTTCCACTATCCATCATATCAGATAGAGGTAACGCCGTTTACTTCTAAGTTTTGGAAACATTGCATTCAGAATTGGGTACTAGATGGACCTTATGTACCCCTCGGAGACCCCGGTCACCAAAGAAGGAGGGGCGTTCCATCCTCAGACCGATGGTCAGTCTTAGCGAAACGTTCAAGTGTTGGAGGATATGCTTCGTGCGTGTGTGATAGAATTTTTTTGCCATTGGATAACTTTCTTACCCTTGAGCGAAGTTTGTTTTCATAGCAAAATAGCTATTAGTCTCAAGGTATTGAGATTGCTCCATTTGAGCCATTGTAATGGTAGGAGATGTAGTCTCCTATTGGTTTGGTTTGATGCATTTGAGTTATACCTGGGGCACTGACCTTTTGAGGTATTCATTAGATAAAGTGAAATCTATTCAAGAAAAGTTTTAGCGGCAAGTAGCAAAAGGAATATGCATATGAAAGTTTAGGGACTTAGATTTTTGATGGAGGGTGAGCAATGTTTGCTGAAATTCGCCAATGAAAAGGGGTGATGCGGTTGGTAAAAGAAGGCAAGCTAAAGCCCAAGGTCATTGTCCCTTTGAAGTACTTTAATTAAGTTAGGTGAGGTTGCTTCATTATTATAGCATTGCTCCAGGGCTGTCCGGAGTACTCCGGTAATTTTCCATGTGTCGATGTTAAAAAATACCATGGGGATGGAAACTGACACTTCTCCGTTTTGGGATTCCAGTTTTGCTTGATGAGAATTTGTCTTCAAATGATGAGGAAGCCTGTCGCTATTTGAATAGAGAAGGTCGCAAGTTGAGGGTCAATGAGATTGCATCATCAAGCTGCAATGGGAAGAATCAACCGTTGAAGAAGCCGACTTGGGAGAAGGCAGGCAGATAATGCAAGAAAGATAACCCACATCTGTTTAAAGATTCAGGTCTTCCTTCTCACCCTTGTTTTTCTTCTTGGATCGTTCGATGACGAACGATGGGGGAAATTGGTATCTATTGTCAAACGACCTGTCAATCGTTTTGAGCAGCAGACCTTATTTCTGGAAAACTAGCTGGACAACGGACCCCACGACGACCGTCATGGGCATGACGACCGTCAGGGGGGTCTCTTTCAAAACCACTTCGAAAATTCTGAAATTGGTACTGAAAATCGACTCTCTGAATTTCGTGACGAACGGCTGGACGGACCGTCACAGGCGTTACGGACCGTCATAGACTCCGGGTGGAATTGAGTCTCTGACCTTGCGATGACCTGCAGGACGGCCCGTCGCAGGCACAACGGCCGTCAAAAGGTTGCCCAATCCCAGGCTGGGTCGAATTTCTGTCAATTTTAATTTAAGGGGCTTTTGGACCTAGTTCCTGCTTTAATTATAAGTTCGAGGGTAAGGTAATAATCCTAATTACTCTTGTTGGTCAACAGAGGTGAACCTTAAAGTTAATTATTGGGTTATTATTGCCATCTTTCATTCAATCTTAATTATATACATTAGGGTAAAAGAAAGAGGGTTTGAATAGAAAATAGAAATAACAAAGAGAACAAGGGAGAATCTCGAACGATAAAGAGGAAAACCCAAGGCTTTGGAAATTCTTGCTTGATCCTGTCTTCGATGGAGTGTAGTTAGGTTTTTTTTTTACGGCTACTCGGAGTAACTCTTTAATAGCGAATGACTATGTTTGGTAGTATTTATAAAGTCTTCTATATGCCTTAATTGTGTGTATTCATGATTGATTTTATATATATATGATTGTGATGAACCAAGCAGATGAAGCTATGATCCCAAATCGTTGATAAAACCTAATCTCTTGTTAAATTATGATGCCTTGGTAATAAAAAGGAGGCTTGATGAACTAAAGTAATGAGTGATGATGCCTTTTATAAAAGAAGCTTTGATTTACTAATAGAAGAGATTACGTGGGAGTTGGGCGTGTGGTCACAAACCGACACTTAGATTTAGGGATCGGGTTCACGAACCGACACGTAAATTTAGGGGATCGAGTGTCACGTTCCTACACAATAGTAGAGGGATCGGAGTGTACACGTACCGACACAAGAGAATAAAGACTAACGAGGGATCGGAGTGTCTCGTACCGACACAAGGCATATAGATAATGAATCTTGAAAGATGGAATATACTCAATCTAAAGAACATGTTTCCCAAAGATATGGTGTGGGGCTTGAGTCCTCATAGAATGATCGGTGATATTATAAATAATTGTTTATACTTGTTCTATCACTGTTTTTTAAGATCTTGTTTTATTTATGAGTTATCTGAGATATATTGCTTTTCTAATGTTTAGTTGGCGATGATCCCTCTCAGTACTTGTGTTTGTACTGCCCCTACTTTTATGTTTTCCTTTTCTTCCGTTGTTATTTTGGAGTGCAGGCAAACATACCTTCTTCCTTTCTTCACCTCACAGTAACTCTAGCCATTCTTGCATTACTCCGGATATCAGGGTGACTAATGCTTCTAGCTTGGACTGGATCTTTCTTCCTCAATCTTGATGCCTTGGAAGTTCCGGCATTGACTAGCTTTTGTTATTTTAAAGCTTTTAGAATATTTAGTTTAGTATGTTGGATCAAAGATGTTCTGTGTATGACTGTCCAGATTTTGGGATAATAATATGATGTTAATTTTAGAAGTTATTAAATTGGTTTTTTATTAATTGAGTTTAAGTCCTTCCTCATTATTACTTTCTGTGGATATTACATGGAAATGTAGGTTAATGTTGGTTCGCTCACATAACGGATTAATGTGGGGTGCCACCGTTTCGATCCGCTTTGGGTGTCGTTAACAATCTATGACATGAAGCAACTTATGTAAAGGTAATTACCAAGAGTAAATTAAAAGAGGAAAAAGCCCCAAGTCGATATCCAATAGAGGAGAGGAGACGTCCAACCTTAAAAGAGCTAGAGGCAAAGGTTTACCCATTTCCAGATGCATATGTTCCTATGATCCTTGAGGAATTTCTATCTAAGAAAGCTATTTATATTCCTGAATCAAAGAGGCCCAAAGAGATCAATAATATTGATGATCCTAGATATTGCAAGTTTCAACGTGTGATTGGCCACCCGACAAGTAAACGATTTACCTTGAAAGAGAGGATCAAGATGTTGGTAAGATAAGGAAAAATCATCATTCACCAAGATGAAAAAGCGGAGGCAAATCATGCTAGTGTAGCAAAAATTCAAAAGAAGCAAGCAATGTCGTCATCTATTCTAAAAACCACCTTTTAGTGATTCCAAAGTTTAGCGCCTATTTAGGTTTATGTTCCAAGGAAAACTCTTAAGGATTCACTATATATAGAAGACCAAAAAGAAAGTGAAGTTGATGGTTGGAGATTGGTTACTCATTAGAAGATAAAACATCAAGCATCTCTTAAGATATGACTTCCTAAGACAACAACAACAATGAGTGATGTGAATCAACTACAACCATTAAAAAGCGCCAAGCCTTGTACTAGCCGAAAGATCAAAGATTTTTCATCGCACAAGGTTAGAAGACCCATTACATTGGATGAATTATTTCCTAAAAAGTTCTTTTGTGTTAGTCAAATTGGTACAACACATGTTATATCCAGCATAGAAAAACACAAAGGGAAACTAACGTAACCATAATCCAATAATAATACAAGAACATCAAACTGATGAAAAAGTTTCCCCTTGTTTGTTGCAGGGTCTATTCAAGAATAATATCTGAATCGCATACTAATCGATGGTTGTTCGGCAGTCAATATCATACCAAAAGTTGGTCTGAAAAAACATGGGATCTCCATTGATGAATTGTCCTAATGTAACCTAACGATACATGGTTTCAATAAGGGAGGAAAATTATCCATCGGGAAGATTCATTAAGGATTGTCCACTGGCGATGTTAAATAAAACACTTTGATTCATGTCATAGATGCCAAAACATCATACAACTTGTTGAGTGGACGTCCTTGGGTTCATAAAATTGGAGTTGTATAACTTTTTTGCGTCAGGGCATGAAGTATATGAAAGATGGTGAAGTTGTAAAAATAAATGTAGACATCAATCCTTTGACTAAGACAGAGTTATATTTTGCAGATCAAAATTTATATTTAGTTTGTGAAAAAATAAATATGGAAGACCATGTAGAAGCTGACCCAATTAATCTCGAAGATGGTCAAGTTCATTGGAGCGCTATCAAGATGTGTAAGAATAGAACGTAAGAGGTTTCCATTAAGCTTTTACCTCCTAATGTATACTTGTCGACTAATTTGGAGACGAGCAACCATTTTTTCACTATATTCCACGTGAACATCTAAAAAAGGGGCAACCTCTACGAGAGGAATGCCCTTAACAAATCCAAACACTGAGGAAGGAACTTAGTCACATAATATTCCAAGATTTAAATGGGAAAATTAGTTTCCCACTTGCACAAGTCCCGTGTATCGCTTTGGAGCCCTCCACAGTAAATATTGAAGTTTATACAATAAAAGGGAACTTTGATCAAAAGGTCTTCACAATGTTTGAAAAATTAGACTATGAATTCTCAAATCCAGAAAATTTAGGAGAACTCAGGGATGAAGTCACTGGTGAAAAGATACACGATCTAAGAAAGACTCAAATACAATTCAGGAAGCAAGGATATCATATCAGCACTCCTAAGGTTGGGTTAAGATTCAGCTTGCCAGATCCTCTTTAGATTTTGACCAAGAAGGGAAAAGAAATAATGTCTTCCTAGTACACCTCAAAAGAAAATACAAAGGAATCTAAAAAGGGTAACACACCACAATGAATTTCGGTGTTTAAATGCATTGGAAGACGGAAAGCTCGCATTTCTTCATTTGAAATAATGTGCTTCAAGGATGAAAGAGGACCTTCTAATCAAGTGTACGAGTATGCCACTACCTCAAACAATTTTGTAATTCATCACTTCGGAACCAAAAGAAAGTCCTTTTCAAAAAAAAGGTTGCTAGAGCATGAAAATAAATATGCTTGTTATGTAATTGATGACAAGGAGATTCACAGTTTTTCCCCATCATGTATGAAGAGAAATTATGTATTTTCAATCACAATTGAGAAGGTGTTAAGCAGAACAATTGTTGTCACCAACCAATTTCATGAACAAAACAATGAGGAAGATAAATCCTTCATAGTCTTCGTGGGAAGTGAGGTGGAAGATTCAAAATTGACACAGTCATCCTATCAGATAATAGTTGAAGTACGTCCTTATGTTGATGATACAAATGATATCCTAGAGGCTCTCCTTGGATTGGAGGATGGCGTACAATCAACCGTAGACGACCTCAAGTAACTAAATGTAGACACTCTTGAAGATCCATGTCCAATCTTCATTAATGCACTTCTTACACAAAAAGATGAGAGGAAATACTTCAAGTTATTGATTTAGTTCAAGTATGTTTTTGCTTGGTCTTAAAAGGAAAAGTTAGGCCATAGTCCAAGGATAGCTATTAAAAATTTGGGTATCAAAATGGGAATACGTCCTATAATACAATCACAACGAGTGTTTCATCCTGAGTTTGTAACACAAATTTAAGCGGAGGACAACAATCTCATCGAAGCTGTATTATTCAAGAAGTTAAGTACCCATTGTGGATTTCAAATATTGTACCTGTGAAGAATCAGAATGGTTAAAAATAAGTGTCTACATTGATTTTTGAGATTTGAACAAGGAATGTCCGAAAGATGAATTCCATTTGCCAATAATTGATCTCATGGTTTATGCTACAACTGGGCATGAAGTTATGTCATTTATGGATGGATCCCGTGGATACTATCAAATAAGAATGTCTAAAAAATATGACGGATAAAATGTGTTTTAAAATCCAAAGTTGAATTTATCATTACAAAATAATGTCTTTTGATAAAAAAAATGTTGGTGCCATCTATCAACGTGCAGTACAAAAAATATTTGATGACATGCTTCATAAGAGAGTGGGATGTCACATCGATTACTTAGAGGTAAATACGAATCAAAGGGAAAACCATCTTGAAGAACTTCAAATTATTTTTTAAAGGTTAAGAAAGTTTAACTTGAAGATGAATCTGCTTAAATTCACATTAAGGGTTACGTCAGGAAAGTTTCTTGGATTCATTATACGTCACCGAGGAATGGAAGTTGATCTTTCAAAGATTGATGATATTCATAAAATTCTTGAGCTAATGAACATAAGAGACCTACACATTCTATAAGGAAATTTGGCATTCATCCGGAGGTTCATTTCTAACCTTGCTGGACGATGTCGACTATTAAACGATTTGATGAAGAAAGATGTTCTTTTCCACAAGGACCAATCATGTAAAAATTCTTTCAGAAGTATCAAAATCTACTTGTTGAATTATCTGTATTAGGGTCACAAACTTTTGGAAATCTATTGAAACTATACATTGCATCGCAAGAGCGATCACTTGGGGCACTTCGTTCCATGAGAATGAAGCTAAGAAGGAACAAGCAATGTACTATCTGAGTAGGAATTTTATAGGGGTTGAGTTGAATTATACGCCTATCAAGAAGATGTGCTTACCGTTGGTTTATGTAATGAAAAAATTGATGAATTACTTTAAAGGTTAAACTGGCAAGCTAATTTCTCGGGCTGATCCCGTGAAGTTCGTAATAACTAGACCAATTCTCTATTGACGTGTAGCAAGATTGTCTATATTTTTTAATTAATATGAGATCATATACACACCTCAAAAAGTTGTGAAAGGGGAAGAACTTGCAATATTCGTTGCTGATTACCCTCTTTAAGGAAAATGGGAAATATTGTTTGAGTTTCCTGATGAAGATGCATTTTTACAGAAGAGCTTCCAGCACGGACAATATTCTTTGATGGATCTGCATGACGAGATGGAGCAGGGGCAGGGTGGTGTTGATATTTCAAGAACTGTCACGACCCGAAAGTACCCCCTAGAAGTTAGGGAAAACCCTCGGTTCTTGGCAAGGTGTACTTGACTCTTTGAGGTCTTGTACAAGCCCTTTAACTATCGTTCATTACATAAGACATAAAAAGTATTGCGGAACTAAAACTTTTCAGGACATTTAATTTAAAAAGGAATTCTTTATAAATACTTAAAAACTCCCATCTTCACAAGCCAACTTAAAGATGCGACATAATAAACTTAGGAACACCACCCAGTACATTTGAAAGAGATACATAATAAGTATTTAAATAAAAAAAACTAAGGAAAGGACTATGCCCTCGAACATATGAGGACATACTTTTCCTTGAGAGAAACTTTTCCAAGATTCACCTTGTAGTCTTCAACCTTACTTCCAAAAACCAATACTTAGATAGTATAGAAAAGTATGGGGTTAGTACAAAACAATGTACTAAGTATGGCGTATGCAAAAACATGCAAAAAGGGACATTTTATTAGAATAAGCTTTCATCCAAAATAAGTAAAAAATTCATGAATATAGAAGTAAAACAATATAAGAATCATCATCAAACCCATAAAGAAGAATTTCCATAATTTTAGCAAAAAGAACAACCTTATAGTAAAAGTGACCATAAATTACAATGAAATCATTTGACCCTTAAAGTGAATTAAAATGACTCAAAAGTAGTGAACTTCCAAATTATTGCCAATGGGTAATAAGCATCATTTCCATTGGAGTTTCCCTATCTAAGGTCATCCTAAGACTCACTAAGGTGAGACATGTAGGAAGTACGCATAATCCTCATCCAATACACACCAAGGCTACCCTCAAGACTACATCCCTTTTGGCATACTCACCTCGGGAGAACAAGCACTCACTCAATGCCAATACATTATAAGAACACCAAAAAATCCACAAAAGTCTTCCCTTTCGGAATACCTACTTAGTGCAATGAGTAGATAGCGTCCCATACCCCAACCTACTCTAAGCAGTACATTCTTGTAAAAGGTTTTCCACCAAGTGTTCCATTTTGAAAGGTCCGAATTAGTGCAAAAGTTAAATAGCGTCCCATACCACAACCTACCCTAAGTAGTACGTTCTTTTAGAAGACAGTTCCTTCAATTCAAATAAGTCTCACCAAGACTCCCCTTTCGAATGTCCTAACTAGTGCAACGGATAAATAGCAACCCATTCAACTACCTACCCTCAGTAGGACACTCCTTTAGAAGACTTAGCATGTTCATTTCATTTGTAAGAGTTATCTTAACCAATATAGACCATGAGATTTAGACATGGAATCCAGATATTAACTTCTATCGGATGAGGGATCCTTACATTCCTAAATGAGTTCATTCTCTTAGTATTTACACGGCTTTCAAAATAGCTACACCTACGCAGGCACATAGTTATGGGATGAGGAGATTTCCATTAAGTAACTCATTTTCTACTAACGAGGAGTACTCATCCTAAAAGATACATTGGAATACAACATCTCAACTCTTGAAGTGTAATCCACATCTCCTTCATATACTCTCGGTACGAGGAATAACTTTCAAGTGATTCTAAACATTATAGACTATAGGTTAAGGATAACTAGTGAACACCACATCTTAACTCAAGAAGGGAATTCATCATCCAACCTATCTTAGAAAGCTCATAGGATGTAATGGGGTTGCTACTAAACAATTCATCTCTACTCCCAAAGAGTTTTAACCCAAAAACACTCCTTTTGGACTAAAATTAGGTTCATTGGTTCATTCAACTGTGACTGTGTGTGTACATGTGAGCACACCTTGCACATAGTCTTCATTTCATTTACGTATCATTTTATACAGGCTTATACCGTCCTTCATCACATCACATACTTCATATAATCATATAAATCCTTTAGACATAATCTTTAACATATTACTCTTAACAATCTTAATAAAAAACATAACAAAAATATGTTCATTTAGGCATACTCTCGAGACTTTTCCACATAATAGCTTCTTAAGGAACATTTAACAAGAATAGCATACTTTTCATCTTAGTTCAAATAACAAGCCACGTAGCCTCATTCACAATAAAGTAGTAACTTTACATTCATAAAATCAAAGTAAACACCGCCACCAAGACGGTGGACTGTCCTAGTCAAGAGCATTTCTAAAATTACTTAACGACATAACCAACTTAACCTTCAAACAAAGATTTCATCACCTATAACGTTTTACTATCTATTTCATTAAAATATAGACCTTAAGGCAGTAGCTTAACGACCAACCATAAGAAATAAAATCTCAAAGACTACCAATTCATGCTCGTATAACCCATTTGTTAAGACAACATTAGATGAAAATCTCTAACATGATTTCATTGAAGTTTTAAACTTAAAATCATAAACAAACTTTAGAAATACCATAATAAATTCATTATAAACATTTTCATGCAAGACCTATATTTAGATTTGAAGATAGTAGATACTAGGGTTGAAAACATATTTTGAAAATTAGATTGAAGGAGATCCTTGAATGAAATAGAGTTTAAGGATGGATACCATACCTCACATTGAATAAATACAAAATATTTTTGATGAAGAAACAACCATCAACAACCCTCATAGCATTTCTTCACTTCTAGCATCCATGAAGACTTGAGAGAGTTTTCTAATAGAGAGGGATTTTGGGTATTAGGAACAGTGGTCTAAAATGAGGTCTCATGTTTTAGAACACTTTAATATACGTTATAAACACTAAAATTATCCGATTAGGGTATTCAAATAGATGGGGTGTATTTATATAAAACACTTCAAGTTGGAAACAACTACACAGACTTGGCAGGCCCTCACAGACGAGACCTTAACCAACGGACCGTCTGTGCATCAACGGGCCGTTGGTAGGTTCCCGTGGTTTGGAAATTAGCTACAAAAGGATCCTTGAAACCATGAACTTCTTGTACAATAGAATCCCTAGGTTGACAGACCGTTGATAAACCAACACACCGTTCTTAGGGTCGTTGATGACCACTGGTGTTTTGGCAGTTTTGCCCAAGTTTTGGGCCCTTCATCTAGGGCCCCATGTGGGTCGTAGGTGGGTAGTTACCGGATGTTAAACTGCTAAATTAATCCGTTTAGAACATAGGAACATCCCACCTTAGTTTAAAGGAAACTAACAAGTAAAACTTATCTAAACACATCATGACGCACAAGCACATTCAACGGCACACATTTTGAACATGATGGTCGTTGTTGATTGATTGATTTCCAAAAATAAACAAAACTCACTCACTGACTAAGAACATTGCATTAAATCACTTCAACCTAAATTAAAATAAGGAAACAATTACGATGGTCTAGTTCACCTTAGTTCGTTTTGGGGTGTTACAATCTCCCATATTTGGAATAACATTCGTGCTCGGATGATACTTAAACTTAAAGAACAACAAAGACTCACTTAGCATCACATAATAAACTTCAATAATGATAAAAAAAAATAAAAAATCAAAGCCTCAAATAACAAAGAGCATCCTTTCACACTTTAAAACACATAACAACACAAACTCTTTTATTGAATCATCAAAAAGTTAAAATTGACTCTTAGTATTTTTTTTATGGAGGAACTACCTTATCAAACATTAAACATGCTCATAAACACATCAGTTTTGCACAAATTGAAACTTCAATCATAGACAAAACAAATTTTCTCAGAAATCACAAATCTAACATTCAACATTCACTATGTCACTACCAACATACTCAAATTCTTCAGAAAGCCGTTCTTTGAGAAATTCATCAAGATGAAATGATCACATGAAGTATAATACCATATAAACTCATCTCATAAAACATTGAAACCCTAATTCATAAAAAATGCAATTTCCTCAAAAATTTGAACTACATCATAGTGAATTCAAAACATTACTATGTCACATGCTTAAAAAGTCAATAATGCAACTTTCAAGGAATTTTATGAAGATGAAATGACAATATAAGGGACAAGACCACACTAACTTACTTCAAAGAGACTTGAAAAATCTTACAAAGTGCAGCGTGAGAGTAGCATCCCATACTTCTACTCCTACATAGTGACCCTTGAGAGTTCCCTTGGACTAAGTACATTACATGATATTCTACTCAACTCACTCTCCCCCAAATAGGGTAAAACCATGTTCAAGGTCTCATACTCCAAAGCACCATTATTACTGTCACAAGGTAAGAACTCTTACTACCCGCAACTCATGCACATCAAGATTAAACATCAACCTTAGAAGTTAATCATAACACTTTCCTCTTAGGATTCGATACTAAACAAAATCTCTTAAGCATTATTTCATTAAACTCTTAGGAATCATTTAACTCAATTTCAAGGAACAAAACATCCTCACTAGATATTCATACTATATTTCCATCTTAGTGTAAGACTACACCACAACATCCACTAAATCACAAGAATGACTATTCAAACATTAGCAATACAAGAGAGTTTCCTTAAAATTCTAATATATCTCCACATACTCTAAATATTTCCTCAAATTCATACCTTAAAGAATATCTACCATCATTGAACATAATCACAAGATATCTCATTTATTCCTTAAAGCACTTTATTAATCCTTGTAACTCTTATAATGATTAGAAGTAAATTACCATAAAGTTTCTCACCATAACACTCCCAATATCATAATTCACACCTAGCCATAGATGCCATCACATCTCAAATTTAAAAATTTACCTTGATATCTACTCTTTTGGACACAAAACCATCATAACATCAAAACTCATTTTTTTCTTTCCATCAAACTTACAACAATCTCCCCTTTCAAGAAATCACACATAGAAGACCACGGAATAAGGGAACATAATAGAGAGAGACCTTATGGAGTTAAATTCTATGGAACGATTCAAGAGTAATGAAGAAAGTGAAACTCTAACGTCCTATAGCCTCTTGACCATGTATGTGTCGCGACTCACACCAATGACAAAGATACTACTGGACGTGGCTTGTGAAAATTTTAGACCTTTAACTATTTCCCAAAACCTTATGATATGATAAAAAGTCTGTCACGAACAGAAAGTACTCCTAAAAGCTAGGAGGAACCCTCGTTTCGTGTCCAGGCGTACTTGACCCTTTGGGGTCTTGTACAAGCCCTTCAACTAGCATTAATTGCATAGTACATGAAAAGGAGTGTGTAACTAAAACTTTTTATGAATAATTTAGTAAAAAAGAAATCTTTCATAAATACTTAAGATATCTTATCGTCACAAGCCCAAATTAATACACGATATATAATATCTTATGGACACGACCCTTTACATTGAAATCAAATAAATAATAAGTCTTTTAATAAAACTTATAGAAATACTATGCCCTCAAATATATGAGGACATACTTTGCCTTGAGAGAACCTTTCCCAAGGTCTTCCGGATAGCCTTCAAACCTTAAAAATGCTTCCAACCTATACTTATAGTATAGAAAATGTATGGGGTTAGTACAAAACAATGTACTAAGTATGAAATATCAAAAAACATGCAAAAAGGGAAATTTTAGTAAAATAACATTTCATGCAAGTTAAGTAAACTATTCATGAATTTATGGAAAAAATTAATATGAAAACCATAATTTAACTTTTAGAGAATAACTCAAAAAATTTTAAACCAAAGAGGCCCTTTACTGTAACTTCTCACAACTTACAGTTAATTAAAAAATGTCATTACAGTGAACTATTATGAACCACGACAATGAATCGTTTAAATCATTTACAATGAATTCAACTTGAGCAATTACAACGAAGTATCCTATTCTAAATGGGTGAACTTCCAAGTCCAAGCGAAAGAAAAAGTGAACTCATTTTCCGTAAGAGTTCCCTTACTCGAGATTATCCTAAGACTCACTAAGGTAAGACATGAAGGAAGTATGCATATGCCTCCTTCAATACACAGCAAAGTAATCCTCAAGACTAACCCTTTAGGCTTACTCAACTCGGGAGAAACAAGCCCCTTAATAAATGGCAAGACATCAAAAGACACCCAACAAGCCACCAAAGTATTCCCTTTCGGAATGCCTACTTAGTGCAATGAATAGATAGTGTCCCATACCACCACCTACCCTAAGTAATTCATTATTTTAGAAGGTTTGTCACCAAGTCTTCCATTTCACTAGGTCCTACTTAGTGCAATGGATAGATAATGTCCCATACCACTACCTACCCTAAGTAGTACGTTCTTTTAGAATACTTAGTTTGTTCAATTCAAGTAAGTCTCACAAAGATTCCCCTTTTGAATTGCCTACCTAGTGCAATGGATAAATATCAAACCATTCACCTACCTACCTTGAGTAAGATACTCCGTTAGAAGACTTAGCACGTTCATTTATTTTGTGGGAGTTATCTTAACCGACATAGACTATGAGAGATAAACATTGAATCCCGATATTATCCCCTATATTATGAGGGATCCTCACTTGCCTTGAATGAGGTCATCCTCTTTGTATTTTACATGGCTTTCCTAATAGCTACAACTATGTGGGCATATAGTTAAGGGATAAATAAATTGATACTAAGTAACTCATTTTCTACTAACGAGGAGTATAGATATCAAGAGGTACATTGGAATACACCTTCTCAACTCACGCAGTATAATTCACCTCTCCTTCATATCTTCTCAGTGAAAGGCATAACTTCCCACGGATTCTCAACATTATAGACTGTAGGTTAAGGATAACTAGGGAACACCACATATCAACTCATAAAAGGCATTCATCATCCTACCTATCTTAGAAAGCTCATAGGATGTAGTGGGGTTGCTACTAAACACTTCATCTAAACTCACGAAGAGTGTTCACCCCAAAAATCCCCTTTTAGACTTAACTTAGCCTCATTCATTCATTCAAGTGTGAGTGTGTGTACATATGGGCACACCTTGCACATAATCTTCATTTCATTTACATTTGATTTTATACAATCTTAGACCTTCCTTCATCACATCACAAATTTTATATACTTCATATAATCATATATTTCCTTTAGACATAATCCTTAACATATTTCTTTGAACAAGCTTTATAAAACACTTAACAAGAATATCTTCATTTAAGCATAGTCTCTAGCCTATTTAACATAATAGATTCATAAGGCACATCTAACAAGAATAGAATACTTTTCATCTTACTTGACATAAAAATCTATCAAAGACTCATTCACATTTAACTAGTAACTTAACATTCATACAGTTCAAGTAAACACTGCCATGAAGGTGGACAATACCACTCAAGAACATTTCAAAAATTAAAGCTAAATAATATAACCAACTTACCCTTAAATATAAGATTTCATAACCTATAACATTTTATTCTATATATCATAAATATGAAGAACTTATGGAAGTAATTAAACAACAATAACAACCATAAGAAATCAAAGTTCAAAGACTACTAATTCATGCTCATAAAACCCATTTCTTAAGCCAACATTTGATGAAAATCTTTAACATTATTTAATTGAAGTTTTAAACTTAAAATCATGAAATAACATTATAAATACCATCATAAATTCATTATAAACATTTTCATGCAAGACCTATATTTAGATTTGAAGTTGGTAGCAACTAGGGTTGAAAACCCATTTTGAAAATTAGTATGAAGGGGCTCCTTGATTGAAAGAGAGTTGAAATATAGATATAATTCCTCACGATGAATAAATAAAAAATATTTTTGATTAATAAACAACCATCAACAGCCCTCCTAGCATTTCTTCACTTCTATCTTCCATTGAGACTTGAGAGAGTCATCTAAAAGAGAGGGGTTTTGGGTTTAGGAAAAGGTGTGTTAAATGAGGTCTTAAGGTTTAGAAAACTTTAATATACCTAATAAACACAAAAATTATCCACCTAGGGTCTTAAAATACTTGGGGTGTATTTACATAAAACACCCCAAGTTGGTACCAACTTCACAAACTTGGTAAGCACTCACAGATGAGACCTTCATCAACAGACCGTCTTTGCATCAACGGGCCGTTGGTAGGGTCTCGTGGTTTCGGAATTAGATACTAATGGAGCCCGGCAACCATGAACTTCTGGTACAATCTACTCCCTAGATTTACAGACCGTTGTTGGACCAACACACCGTGCTTAGGGTCGTCGATGACCAATGGTTTTTTGGCAGTTTTGCAGATGCTTCGGGCCCTTCATCTAGAGCCCCATGTGGGTCGTAGGTGGGTAGTTCCAGGACGTTGAACCCCTAAATTAATCTGTCTAGGTAATAACAATATCCCACAATACTTTAAAGGAAAACTAACAAGTAAAACTCATGTAAACAAATCAAGATGCATAAGTACATTCTACGGCACACTTTCCGAACGTCATGGACGTTTTTGGTCGATTGAATTCCAAACTTAAACAAAACTCACACAATGACTAAGAAAACTACATTAACTCATTTTAAACTAAATTCAACTCATGAAACAATTACGACACTCTAGTTTACCTTAGTTTTTTTTTGGGGCATTACAAAAGGGTAAGTTGGTTATGTTGATTAAGCTTTAATTATAAAATGCTCTTGAGTTGTATGGTCCACCTTCTTCGTAGCCGTGTTTACTTGAATTTTTTGAATATAAAGTTACTAGTTGTTGTGAATGAGGCTATTAAGTCTTTTTATGTGAATTATGATGATAAATATGCCATCCTTATTAAATGTGCCTTATGAAGTGATTATGTGAAGTAGCCTAGAGTGTATTTCTGAATGAAGTTATTCTTGTTAATTATTTTGTGAAGCTTGCTGTGAGATGTATGTTAAATATTAGGCATTAAGGACTTATATGATTACAGGAAGTATGTAAAGTGTGTGATGTGACTAAAGAAGGTCTAAGCATGTATAGAAGTTTAATTTGAATGGAATGGTGCTTATGTGCAAGATGTGCTCACATGTACACACACTCACACTTGAATGAATGCAGGAAACTAAGTTAAGTCCTAAAGGGGAGTTTTGGGTGAACACTCTTCGTCAGTTTATATGAAGTGTTTAGTAGAAACCCCACTACATCCCATGAGGTTTCTAAGATAGGTTGGAGGATGCATGTCCTTTGTGATTTGAGATGTGGTGTTCAGTAGTTATCATTAACCTATATTTTAAAATGTTTAGAGTCTGTGGGAAGTTATTCACCCTTCTCCTTATTCAACCTCTACTCTTCTAACCCTCTAGCGGCCATCCTTCTAGCATTCATATCCTAGAAACAAAAGGAAAAACATTAGGAAGGATACTCATAACATTTACTCTACTACATGACACATAATTAGAAAATAAGGGAACTTTATTGTCCTATAGCCTCTCGCCCATAGATGTGTCCCGACTCACATTGATGGTCAAGATTGTACTTGACGTGACTTGATGACACTTATGGATTCCTAATACTAATTTCACAAACCTATGCTCAGATACCAAGCTTGTAACAACCCGAAACCATACACTAGATGTTAGGGTACAATCTTGGATTTTATCCGGCATACTCGACCTCTCGGAGCTCTTATACAAGACCTTTCATATCATTCATTGCATAAACATAGTGAAAAATAGTGTGAAATTAAAACTTTTCAAAAAACATAATATAGTCTTCAATATCTCTTCCAATTAAAAGTAATAGGAAATACTAAGTCTGAATTTCATCATCTAAAGACACAAGAATACGTGGGACACGACCCATACTTCAAAATACGAATATAGAAATACTTAGTCTATGATAATTCTTTGAATGAAAAACATAAAAGAAATATCAGCCCTCGAGTCAAGTGAAATCATACTTCAACTTATCTTGGACGATCTTCTAAGTGAAAGTCTGCACTTCTTAAAGCTCCTCACCTTCCAAGAACTATATATATGGATAAAATCATGATGTTAGTACAACCACATATACTAATTACTAGTAGAAATTAGGCCTACGAAGACGGATTTTTTAGCAACACTTAAGCGACTGTTACTGTAGAGGGTCTATTGCAACGGTTTGAGCCGTTTCTAAAAGGATTGAATATTATTGCTAGGACTAAGTCATAAATCCGTTACCAATGTGTGAAATTCGTTGCAATAGACACACTATATTGCAACAATTATTGTTATCATTGCCATAATGTAATCTATGACAACATTTACTCTCTATTAGAACAATTCTATATTAAATTCCTCCATAATTTTCCTCTATTATTTTCGCTGACCCCTCCAAAACATTTCTTTTTATGTTATTATTAATTAATTTTTTAAAGAAAAATTATTTTTTATATTTAAGTAAAATTAAGTAAAGAGAAAAATAACATTTCTTAATTTCCACAAGCAGACATAAACCCATTTCTATTTTCTCTTCCTCTTCTCTTTCTCTTTGACCTAAGTTCCGCAAGAAGAACACGGCTACAAGTTGAAGCGGAAGAACGTTCGAAGATTAAAGTTGTGGAATGATCGAAAATTGAAGTAGAAACAGAATGATGGAAGATGGTAGGTTGTTCTTCATGTCTTGTATTTTAGGGAAGACATAAAACCTTTTTTTTTCTTCGAATGTGAACTCATTTCTCTCGTTAAATTATCTCAGATATATAATGAAATTCATGGTTGTATTTTTTCGTGTAAAATCTACAGAAATGCAGGTTTTCTTCTTCAACTATTTGAGGTTCTCTTCTTCAATCCTTGAGTTTAGAGATGCTGAAGAAACTATAATTTGAAGTTTTAAGGTTTTCTTCTTGTATCTCTTCTTTTGTCTTTAATATTTGGGGGTAGTTATTATATGTGAAGTATTTCTTTATTTGTGGGTTCTTTGTTATTAAATTGTAGCTATTGTGGGTTAAATATTTTGTTGCATCAACGGTGAAATTCACCGTTGTAGACCTACTTAACTTTAAATTGATGAGTTATTTAAGTTGAACTTTGGGCTCCTTTGTTTATGGGCAGGTTCAATTACCATTATTGAGCCATTTTTCAATGTATGGTCTGTCATATGTCTGTAGAAAGAAAGATGAACGAAATAAAATAATTCAGAAATGAAATGAACTAAAATTTGGACAGAATACCTGTCCAGAAGCAAGAACAATAGGGTCTTTCATAAGGTGATGAGAAATTTGACAATGGGATTTAGAGGGTGGAGTAACTCTCAATTTCAACTCTGGTAGTTGAGGGTGATTGACATATAACTAGTTTAATCATGTTATTTTAGTTTTCGCACACAAATAGATTTTTTTTTGAAATATAATCATTTGAGCTCTAGCCTCTACTTTCTTCTTTGGACAAATGAAAAGATTAATATTTGCATTTTAAGTTAAAGCACTAGGAAATAAGAGATAAATGAACATGAGGATAGAATTATTTAAAATTTGCTACTGGTGGGTACTAAGAGAACTTTAACCAGTGACTGCAACATGTTGAGAACTCTCTTCCTCAATTACCAAGGGAAGTTTATTGTTTTTTCCCTTAATCTTCACTAATTCAGCAATATGACTGCTACCCCTATTCGAACTCATTTAGTAAGTCATACAACGGCATATTAAGCAAGAACTCTGAAAAATGTATGACGAACAACATTTTGAGCTTAAAAGTCACAACTTGAAACACATTAATGTATTGAACTAGAAATTAATATCGTGGAATCCTTCTAATTGAAGCATCCAGAACAATTAATACAATGTCCACTGACTTTTAAACAACAATAACCATTAATACATGTATTTTTTTTTGGGTACGAGCCATATCAACTTCAATTTCTTTGATCCTCTCTACGATCCCCATGGTTCTACTTGCGTAGTCCTGCATTTTTGATAGGTATAATAAAATTACTTTTTTTGGTTCTAATATTTAAGCTAAGCATAACAATTAGTATTGTATGAACCTTCTTAGTTTTTTAGGGACAAAAATAATATTGTTTCATCTGAAATCATACGGATTCTTCTATGAAAAAACAAGATGTTGCTACTGGATTCATACAAATGTGAAATAATTGAATATTATAGTAAGTTCTTCTTGTCTTTAATTTCAAGTTGAACTTTGAGCCTCTAATATATTTGATTTCACTTTAAAATTTTCTGAGTAGGGCTACTTTTTTTGTTGTTTTTAAATCTTATTAGAGTAATGAATAAGTGATTTGGCAAGAGATATTGGTAACAGTTCTAAAAAATTACTTATTTGTGTTTATCTCTCTTCAATTTGTTTACCTATGTTGTTTTATGGCAATTTGATTCAAATATTATAATTGGATAATTATAGAGACTTACACTGAGTTTGACTACTGTTTTTTCTACAAAATTGTTGTGAAATAAAAGCAAATGGAGGGCCGAAGGTTCGCTTGTGAAATCTGAGAAATCTTGATATTTTTTTCTTAAACAAGTGAAGGTTCCGTTCTTCCATCTTTGAGGTTATAGTTGAAGAAACTTGAAGTTTGAGCTTTTGAGTTTTTTTTCTTTAATATCTTATAGCTGAAGAAACATCAAGTTTGAGTTGTTGAGTTTTTCTTCTGTAATCTCTTGTTTTTCTTTTTCTCATTGAGGTGTAGTTAGTGTATTTGATGTATTTCTCCATTTTTTTCATTAAGTTTTAGCTATTCTGGTTTAAAGTTTTGGTTGTAGTAATGTTGAAATTGATTACTGTAGACATATTTTTCTTGATATTGAAGTTGAATTTGTCATTTGATGAGTCATTTAGTCGGTTTTGATTGCCCTTACATTGATGATGTCTTCTTTAATTTCACCTCTCACTTGAGTAGCTATGTGAGAAATTTGGGTTTCATAATTGTTAAAGAGTTATATAGAGAACCAGGAAACAAGAGATACATTAGCAAGAAAGTGGGAAAAAATGAATTGCACTGTTTGTGTTAGACAATTTGACATGAAAATCTAAAAAAACCTAAAATTCCAGATCAATATTATTTGCGTTAAATTTCCGTTTTATCACTTTAAAGGAATGTTCTGACTTGATTTTAATTAAAAAGTTTATTTGTAGGGATACTTTCTTAAAAATGATTAGGAATACTGTTAAGGAATGTTCTGCCTTGATTTTTATGAAAAAGAATTTTTTTGCGGAACTTCCACATATTAAGAAAAATTATTTAATGATTGTTGTTAATTGAATTCTAATTGCAATACGATTAAACTACATATTCTCCATCTACATTTTGAGATATGTTTGTTCCTGTGTAATACACAATTTTTTTATATTTCATTGTTTATCAAAAAATTGATTTTTTTTATCTGTCTGCATCACTAGATATCAATAAATAATTTATATAGAAGTTTGATGATAAGTAAATGATGCAGTGATAAATATATTAGTGGAGTGAATGATTTTCTTGATAAGGCATTTCAACGAGCCTTAAAAGGAAATTAAATATTATGCCCTTTAAAAATATACATCAATTGTTATTCGCATTATAGAAATGTGGTGGAGGAACACTTAATTGTAAATGGATACAACAAATAGAATTTTCACGGGGAGAGATTTTCCTCACGAAATACACAACTTTCATGCAGCCATGATGATATTGATGGACTGCTTCACAATACATTTTGAAATATGTAGGGTGGAAATAGTCATGGTGAAGGAGAGAGAGAAGGGCTATCTGAAGAATCAAAGAAATTTTTTAAATTACTAGATGAAGGGAAAAAAGAATTATGTCCATGGTGTGAGAACTTCATTAAGTTGAGTTTCATCATTAGGTTATACTTGCTATAGTTCCTACATGGGTTGAATGATGTGGCTTTTACTGATTTGTTAGGCATGTTAAAAGAAGCATTTCCCTTTGCTCAACTACCCGAGTCTCTATATAAAGCTAAAAATGAAAAAAAGATTTGGGTATCGACTATGACAAAACACATGCATGCCCAAACGATTTCACGTTATTTTGGAACAAAAATGCAGAGAAAGATAATTACTCTATGTGTGGCTCTTCTAAATGGTTAAATGAGGGTGATGACACGACAAATCCAACCTCTAAAACACTGGCAAATATTTTAAGCTACTTCCTTTAAAATCTAGGCTTCAAAGAATGTTTATGTGCCCTGAAACAACTGTTGAAATGAGATGGCATGATTTTCAACGACCAAATGATAAGAATTTAAGGCATCCTGCTGATGGAGAAGTTTGAAGGATTTTGATTCTATGTATCCAAACTTCTAAAATGATCCTTGTAATGTTCGATTGGGGCATTCAATTGATGGTTTGAATCCACTTCGAACCATGAGCATTTTCCATAGTTCTGGCCTGTTATGTTGAGGAATTATAATTTATCACCTTGGATTTGCATGAAGCCAGATTATATGATGTTGTCGATGATCATTCCAGGGCCATCATCTCCTGGAAAGGATATTGATGTGTACCTACAACCATTAATTGCGTAATTGAAGGAACTATGGGAATTTGGGATAGAAACATATAATGCTCAAACAAATCAAACATTTCAAATGCGTGAAACTTTAATGTGGACAATTAGTTATTTTTAGTGCTATTAATTCTTTCTGGAATAAGTACTAAGGGAAAACTAGAGTGCCCCACATGTAACTACGACACGTGCTCTCAATTTCTCAAACAAAGTCGTAAAATGTGTTACTTACGTCATCAAGCTTTTTTTCCTCCAGATCATTCATTTAGAATAGATAAAAACTCTTTTAATGGAGAAGAAGATCATAGAACTACACCTACTTCCTTGTAGGGAAAAGAAGTGTTTGAAGAGTTTGCGGATTCCAATAATGTATTTGGAAAGTCCAACAAGAAAAGATGCTGAATTAATGAGGGTCCATGAAAGAAAAGGTCCATTATTTTGGATTACCATATTGTAAACATAAGAAGTTGAGGCAAAATCTTGATGTGAAGCGTATTGAGAAAAATATATGTGATAGTTTGCTTGGGACTTTATAACAATCAGGCAGTCAAAAGATCACATTAATTCTCGTTATGACTGCAAGAAATGGGATACGAAAGGAGCTCATCAAGGACGTAATACAAATGGAAAAGCTTTCATTTAGTAAATCTGTTTTACCATGAACAAAGAAAAATGATTTATTTGCACGTATTAAGAAATGCAAAATTATCAAAAGGATTTGCCTCAAACATATAAGATCGTGTGGATGTGGATGAGATTAAAATATCAGGGTACAAAAGACATGATGCTCATTTTATTATGCATTACTTGATCCAAATTGCGGTGCGAAAAGTATTTCCCAACACTGTTTCATAAACCTTGATTAGGTTGGGGAACTTCTTTAAAGCTAATATATAGTAAGGTTATATGGCAAGCAGATTATGAGCCAATGCAGATTGAAATCATAGTAATTATATGTGAGCTTGATAAGATTTTTCCTTCATCTTTTTTTGATATAATGGAACATTTGCCTATACATTTGGTTGATGAAATTTGATTGGGTGGTCCGATTCATCTTCAATGGATGTATTCTAGTGAGAGAAAAATGTGTAAATTCAAGGGTTTTGTTCGTAATAGACGTTATCCAAGAAGGTTGTATAGCAGAGGGTTTTGATGTTGAATAATTTTTTATCATTAGTTTGAGATACCTACATTATGGATTGAAGACACCTTTCTGTAGGTACCGAACTGAGGATGACGAGGTTTTAGAAAAAGAGGGAGATGATTTGTCCCTTTTGTTTTCTAAGCTTAGGCATCCAGTTGGAAATCGAAAGACTTTTACCATGGATCTAGATTTATCTAGAGACGTACATCTATATGTTCTCGTCAATACTAGTAAGAAGTGGAAAAATTTATCAAGTAAGATAAAAACAATGTACTTATATATAATTTAAACTTCATTTTTTAATAATGACAAGGCTCTTAAAACCTTAATTATAAATTCTAGATAGTCAAACTTGAATTTTTCGTACTTGTAGGGAGCATAAGATAATAATTGATAGTAATATTAGATCAAATGCATGAACAAGAGCAAAGATTCATAGTCAGGAATTTGACAAATGGTTCAAAGAGAAAGTTGAAAATGTTAAAGTGCCTAATAAGTTAAGATCGCTAGCTAAAGTGCCTAATAGAGTGGAAACCAAAATATATACGCATATTTCATTAATGGATATTGATTTCATACATGAAAACATGATTACTCACGCAACTCTCAAAATAGTGGAGTGACTTTATCAGTGACAACTGATAGTTTTGCTAGTGCTCGAGATCAGAATCCCATTGATGGAGAGGTTATATATTATGGGGATATTCAATAAATTATTGAGGTTTATTATTAAAATTTTGTGTTATTAAAATGTGATTGGTTTCAAAAATAAATAGATGAATATTTGTTAACTCGTGTGTACTTCAACAATTCACGAAGTACAAATGACCCTTTTATGTTGGCATCTCAAGTGCATCAAGTATTTTATATGGCGGATCCAATACAGAAGGATGTATGTTATGCAAGGAATATAGTGACTGTTGATTTGTATGACTTGGAGGAAGAAAATTTTCCTAGTATTGGAGATACATTTTTGAGAGAGCTAAGAGAAGACATCGATCCCTCATATATATTATCGGATGTTAACATTAGATTGTCAAGAGACGATGTTCCAGTTGATGTTGTTGATATTTCATCTAATGCTCAATTTTTAGAGGATACAACTATGAGAATGTCGGAGAGAAGGATGACTATGAAGATACTGATTGAGATTTTATGGATGCGGATGATTGATAAATAATTTTTGAATGTCTTGCAAATACATGTTTATTTTATTTTGAGTGAGTGATAAATGTCTTTTCCTTATAAAAACATGTTTATTTTGTACTTTTTTCTTAAAATCATATTCTCATTTGTTTTAGATGATTAACTTTCTATTTGCAAGCTAGCTAGTAAATCATTAAAGGGAGTCTCAACAACACTACTGACGGGCTAGGACTATAAGTAGGTCGGTGTTTCTTAAGTATCTTAGCCTTGTTATTGTATATGATGCACATGTAAAGTACCTTATATTATGCTTTACAAGAACTGGTTCTTGTTTTATATATATGATTTTACCAGATTTTATATTCATGAGAAAGGAAGAGACTTCAAAAAATAAAAAGGAAAGGAAAACAATATGTGCAAGATGTAATACTTACATCAATGGATCACAAAAGGATTTCTTCATTGAGATCAAAAGGGAATTCTCAATCTATTCTGCTGTGAAATTCCTCTACTCTTGTAGGAAAAACATTACAACAAGAATTGCCACAAGTGCCTAAGAATTCTTGTACTTTGAAAGCACAGTCTAAAAAGGATGAAATACCTCATAGTTGTTCGACACTAATAACAAGATCAATGCAGAAACAACAGAACATCTGCCTCCAAATCTCTCCACTTTAAAAGCGTAAGTGGTGCAGAAAGAGGTGCCATAGGCACCTACGAAATCTTCCACTATAGTAGCACAAGTTTTAGAGAAACAATTGAAACATGTTCCAAGAGAATCTCCTACTGTAGAGGCACGTGATATACAGGACCAAGTGGAACAAGAGACAAAGAATTCAGAAGAAAATGAACTATCATGAGAATTAGGTAAAATATATAAATTCGCTTCTAAATATTTCAATGTACTAGAATTGTTAAATCAGTTCACATCGTTTGTATGTTGTTTAAATTTGATTCATATATTGTAGGCCCTGAAACTCAAAAAATAAAAGAGGTAGAATAGTAATGCAAAGTGTATATGGGAGAAAAGAGCGTAAGTTTGTTTTGTTGAATAGGTACTATCAACCCATTGTTCCTACTAATGTTTTTGTGATAGAGTATGGGAGTTTTCTTGGAACCTTGGCAAGGAATGTGATGCTTTGTCCTCTAAACATTAATAATTCGAAGAATATGGACATAAAAGATGATTTGTGGAAGTATACGCTTGTTTGAGTTCCTGCATTTCCAATTTCATTTATAAACTTTTTATACTTTTTAGTAATATAAATTAAAAATTGTCAGAGAAATATGATATTCCTGAAAGTGCAAAACTATGGGCTTTGTATTGAATTAAGAATGCTTGGAGAAAGTATAAGAATGACTTGTCTCAGAAACATTATAAAGCATATGATAATGATGATCTTCGAATGGAAAATAAGCAAAAAGATGTTTCAGAATCTGATTTTAAGGATCTTCTAAAATATTCGGCCTCTGAAAAATTAAAGGTTAGATTTATATTTAAGTTCTTACTGATTCCTTTTTTTTATTCAATTTTATGTTTACGTAGAATTTACATACTCATTTATTTACAGGAAATTATTTAAAGAAATACCAAAAATCAAAATAAATTGATGAATCCACATTTTGCTGTTAAAACAAGGTTTGATGTGATACGCAAGTCTTTCTTGTCTTTTTCTACATGAGACACACTACCCATGGTAAGACGATTTCATGAATCCAAAACTACATTGGCCTTGTCGGGGTGGTATGTCGTAATCATTCAACGATTCTAACCATCTTCTTTGTCGGAGATTCAACTCTTTTTAAGTAAACACATATTGAAGAGTCTTGTTGTAGGTATACACATATCCCTTGGTACCTCCGATATAGTCAACAGTAGAGCGGAGGTAATTCTCTCTTTCAAAAATTTTGAAGGTTTTTTCACATGCCTACGACCACTTAAATTTCACTCTTTTGGGTAAAGGTAGTCAAAGGAGATACAGTGACTTTATTGATGACTTATTTGATAAACTCCAAGGGTGAAGCTACTTTTCTAAGATTTACTTGAGAACGGGATATCACTAAATTAAGGTGAGATGTGAGGATATACAAAAAACAACATTTCGAACTAGATATGGTCACTATGAGTTCTTAGTAATGTCCTTTGGTGTCGATAATGACCTGGCGGAATTTATGGATATTATGAATAGGTTTTTTAATGTTACCTAGATTCATTTTTCATCATCTTTATTGACTACGTCTTGGTTTATTCGAAAAATGAGGGTGAACACATTGACCATTTGAGAGTGGGGTTGCGGGTTCTTAAGGAACACCCATTATTTGCCAAGTATAGAAAATGTGCGCTTTGGTTAATATCGGTGTAATTTCTTTGTCTTATCACCTATAGTGAGGGGTTTGAGGTAGATCCAAGGAAAACCGAGGCGGTCAAAAATTTTCCTAAACCATTGACTCCAACAAGCATTAGAGGCTTTTTTGTTCTAGCAGGATATTATAGTAGGTTTGTGAATGGTTTTACATTCACTCTATCTCCTTTGACTACCTTTACCCAATAGAAGATTCTTAATAGTGACTTTATTGAGGTGCAATAATCAGAGGAACATCGACAAGGGACCATCCTTCTCTTCACAAAACCAACAGTTAGGCACCCGTGGAGAAATACTAGATCTAATAAAGCCTTTATCTAGTAAGTCCTTGAGTTGATACTTTAACTCTTTCAATTCAGTCAGAGCCATCCGATATGGAGGAAATGAAATGGGGTAGGTATCCTATATCAGGTCAATAAAAAAATCAATTTCCCATTAGGGAGTGATTCCGGGGAGATCATTATGAAAACCTCCGGAAAGTCCCTCACTACGGGGACTAACTCAATGGGAGGATTCTTAGAGTCTAAATCTTTGACATTTACAATATGTTATCAACACCCTATTGAGATCATTTTACATAACTTAACACAAGAGATTATAGGATCTCTAAGAATAGAATCCCCCCTTCCATTATAAGACAGGTTTATTTGGGGAATGGACTTAACGATTCTTGTTCTACACTCAAAGGAAGCAAAAAAATCATTCAACCAATGCATCCCCAAAATGACATCAAAATCAACTACATCAAGTTCTAGTAATTTAACATGAGATACTCTATTGGGCAACATTATAGAATAATTTCTATATACCCTCTTTACAACCACTGACTCACCTACCAGGGTAGTTACCATGAAAGGTTCATTTAGAATATAAGAAGAAAAAAAAACTTCCTATCTATAAAAGGAGTAACAAAAGACAACGTCTCACGCGGATCAAGTAAAGCATAGACATCAATAAAGAACACTTGTAACGTATCAGTCACCATATTTGTAGAACACTATTATCCACCCCGAGAACGATTTGCATAAACGCGATTCTTCTTTGGAGCATTCACATTAGAACCACTATCTTGAACTTCCCACTACCTTTGTCATGCCCTATCAAATTAGGACAATCCGTAACCTTGTGTCAACTCTTGCCACACCCAAAGCAATTGTCTGTCCCAACAGGGCAATTACCAAAATTCTTTTTCCCACACTTTATACAAGTTGTCTTCTTGCTTGGTTAGCTAGTACATCTTGCCTATTGAGACTTAAGGGTACACAACCTCTGATAATGAGTAATAGGGAACTATATGCTTATCTTGATGTCAAGATTACCTTTTGAAGAACCACCTTCATAAGACTTGGCCTTCTTGGCCTCCCTACTGTTTCTCTTAAGCCTACTTTCTTCCACTTGTTGAGCGTTAACCATGAGAGGAGATATATTCATATTATCTTGAAGAGTATCCAAATGACATTCTTAAACCAAATCTTTGGACTCCCCCGTGAGGAAACGACTCATCTCATACCTTAGGTTTTACACAAAGGATAGGTCAAACTTGGAAAATTTTGTGAACTTCAAAGAGTAATCAAGTACACTGATACCTCCTTGAGGAAGGTTGATGAATTCTTCGACCTTAGCTTCCCTCAACTCTATAGGAGAGAACATATCAAGGACAGCCCTCTTGAATATCTCCTAAGTCACCGGACCACCCCTTAGTGACATACTATCCCTCCAATGTGAATACCATGTTTGGGCCAAATCATTTAGTTGATTGGCTGCTAACTCGGCCTTAACAATTGAGTTCACACCCATAATATAAAGAATCTTATTGACCTGATCAAGACAATCCTGAGGGTCCTCATCTTGCCTAAACCCATAGAACATAGGAAGACTCATTGTAGTAAAGTATCTCAAAAGAGACACCATAATGCTAGCATATTGAGGCACTCGATGTTTCAATATGAGACTTTGCAACCTAAAACCACTTTTATAAACCTCATTCTCAATTACCACTTTTTTTATAATAGGGGAGCATCCAGTAGAGGTAACATGGCTTACTTGACCTCTTTAAGGTCTTATACAAGCCCATATTTTAAACTTTCATATCACATCATATGGTAGAACATCACTTCCATTATTTGTATAAAATAACATAAGTACATAGTTAGACTCTAAGTATATTTTCCATCTTAGACTCAACATAATTAGAGTACATTAGAGACAAGACCCTTATAACATATAGTCATAAACTAAACTATACTATTACAAGACATTAAATAAAACATGACATACGAAATACTTGAACTTAAGGATCTCTTTCCTTGATCTTGGGAAACACATATCAAGACCTTCAACTTAGAGACATCCTTTTAGAATCCATACCCTACAGTTTGTGTAAAAAGTTGAAGAAAAATAGTTTTAGTACAAGAATACACTAAGTATGGAAACTATGAAAAAACATGCATTTAAAAGGGATATTTTAGTTTGAAACCATGTATCATGCCTTTTGTGAAAACTTCATAAAACTTGTTACAATAAGCATCATACCATTCACATGCTTATTTAATCATATACAAAAGTCATGACATCACATAAGACATATATTGTATTTAAAGCATAATCACAGTAAACTCATTTTAGTTTACAGTAACCTTTTTCAACTTTACACTGACATCATTTTCTAACTCGTTAACTTCCTAAGTAAACCTCTAGTGATACTTTGTTCAATGTATAGATAATGTCTGATTAAACTATCAACATTCAAGCATCACCTTAAAGCCGCTAGGTAGTCATACATATAACAATCATTAATCAACACGTACATTATGGACCACATAGAAGAAATCATTACAAGACCACATAAAAGTAAAGACTTACTAATATCTTCATAAGAGGCATTAGTTAACCAGTAGCATATTTATCTTCACTTCACTTTATAATAAGACCTTACTTATAATCTCATTTTAAGCCTACTAGTGTAATGTACATGTGCAGTCCCATAACCTCACACATAAAAAGTAAACTTATACAGAGACCACAAGCTTTAACATGTATTTCATACATCGACAATACAAGTATACAAAACTTCATACATTCAAAGTACGAACCTCTTCATATATTTTTAATAAGAACAACATTAAACATGTAACGTAAGAACACAACATATAGACTCATCACGACTCATACTATGCATATCATCATAACAAGTAGAGGACTCTACAATGTCATGCATAGGGAACATAAACATAATCATATACATTAAAACACCTTTCGAGAACTCCATTCAAGATATACTTTTGAAATGAATATTCATAGTGAAATACCGTCACCCACACTTAGTAATGTCCGTTAGGTTATCCTAGTAAGGGTACATTACTTTACTTCCATTGTAAATTAAGTTTAGGGAAACTTGTAAGACACCCAAAATTAATTAGGGTTTCTAGACACTCACATGTAAATAATAACCTTTTTAATATGTTTTAGGTTTTTCAAGTGTGCATGATTGATTTGAAGTCATTTGTAAGTCAAACGTCCAAGATGTTGGAAAGTTAGGCTTTGAGATGTGCATGTGTGTCTTAATGTGTCTTGACATGTTTTACGTGTTCGTTTTGGTTGAAACTGATTGGGGATGTCTTTAATCTTATAAGGAGTATGTTTGTGTTGAAAACGACCGAGTACGACTACCCAATGACCATGTAAATGAGGACCCAATGTCTGTTTTGAATAGTGTGTAGGTACGACCCACAATCGACAGACAGTAGGTTCACCTATGCCCAATTGATGTTGAGACGTCGATTGAAACAAACCCTGAACAAGGCTCAGCCAAATAACAGCCTTAGACCCAAACGACAATGGCCCGTCGATGAGCCTAAGAGGTGTGTTTGGTAGCCATTAATGCAAGTTGTGCCAAGTGCTATTCACACTATTTCATTTATTGGGTGAATTATTGATCTGTGTGGATTGATTCTTGAAGATTTGATGAGGATTAGCCTATATTACTCTACTTCCTCGATTGTTAATGTATATTGTATACTGATATCTCGACTCTATAGTACATGAATGTAGGATTTTATTTAAGAAAATAAACTTGTATCTACTGCCCTATATCGTATTTTGATGAAATATGAAGGTTTATCGTTGATGATCAAAGTAAGGGAGAATTTGTAAGTGATGTACTTTTCTTTACATTCTATGGATTGATGATGTAGTGTACTTGATATAATCATGATCTTATTTTCATTAATGCACGATTTTGATTATGTGAGTATAACTTTAGATACTTCCCTATATATTAATTGTTTTTGAAATATGTGTATTGATCAATGATGATCAAGGCCTTGATAAATTGGTACGAATGACTCTTACCCTCTAATTATATGTAGAATGATGTGATATAAGTTGATGGCATTGTGCCTGATCTTTTAATATGGTGGAGTTGTTTACTTGTGTATTGGATATACTGATGTTATCATGTCTTAAGCATTGTGTTATGTATATGAGATTGTGATGATCACCAAGTGAAGTCTCATGTAGTCGCTATTCTAGTGGTATGGGATCAGCGTTGTATGACTATGGTATAAGCATGTATATAATTATGTCAGGAATGGGTTTAGGTGCTGCAATTAATGAGTTGGGATTGTTGATGTCCTCTTACCTACATACGCCTACATGAATGTGTCATAGTTATGATTAGGAGTTTTGAATGTAAATATTGAAGTTAGCTTGTCTCCTATTCTAGTATGTGTTGTGTGGTCTATGGTTGAAGGTGCATTGTGGTCCTAAGAGGGTGGCTATCTAAACGGGTTGTTAATAGCAATTAGGTGATCATGTTGACCAATGTACGCACACACTCAAACATCATGCATGCATGTAAGTAGTATAGGTTCATACTATTCAATGAAAGAGTACTCTCATATGCACTAATGTATACTACTATGCATGTAAATTATATGTATATATGAAGTATGTGATGTATAATGAACTAGAATAACTTGATATTTATACTAGTATGGGCAAGGGTTTGGGACGTTGTTTATACATTGAACACGTGTTCCTTGATAGGATAGTTCGTAGGTTTGGTTTTCTATTTACATGAATATGAATGCATAATTATGTTAATGTATGAACATGTTTTGTCTAAATGTGTTGTGTGAAAGTATTGCTCACATAAATGTATACACACACACATGTATGAATATCTAGTTAATAGAGAGGCCTTGAATGGAGTTCTCAACTTTACCCTAAACTAGATGGTGCTTGAGTATGCTATGTACATGTGAAAGGGCTTGTCATATGATAAACTCTTATCTTTGATCTATAAGAGAAGCATATGAGTGGTTAATTCTACTAATCCTAATTTTATAAACTGATGTTAATAAAGGAATTTTTAAAAAGGGAACTTAGCTTAGAATCGAGTAAACTTAGATGAGGGTTGTCCCTTCCCAATGTGGGAAGTCTTGTAACCATAGTCCTTACGAGGTGGATAACTAAAATGCCTCAATATACATAAAGAGGGTTTCCATTTGTGGATAAGTACAATTTCTCATTTGGCATAAATAGGGTTTTTTCACATATACCTCTAAGTTCCATAAACTATGCTTGTCACATAGGATTTAGCAAGTAAAATCACTTAGTATTATAGCATGTCTTAATGTTATACTTTTGCTAGGTAGAGAACCTTCAATTGTTTTAAGGCTCTACAACACCGAATTCAAAGTATCACTCATGGTCTTACTGTCGGTTAAGGCTATAGTTCCCGAAAGTAAAATGGAAAATGGAAGTAAATCACAAGGACCCTAACTAGGAGAACCTAAGGGTAGTTATTTAGTGTATGTGGGGGCATGGGACTTCACTTATGTATTTCTCTAGTAGTTCTTGAGGGAAGTTCTAGAAAGGTGTTCTAATTCATGTCACTATGTTTATGTTCGTTATGCATGATATTGTAGTTTTGTTTACTTTGTGTGATGAAATGCATGGTATGAGTCTATATGATGTGGTTTTTTCAATGCATAATATTTTTCTTAGTGAGTATATGATTTAGGTCTTGCTTGGCATGAATGAAGTTGTCTATGCTTCTCATGTTACTGTATGAAGTAATTGTTAAGGCTTGTGGTCTCATAATATATTTACCAAGTATGTATGAGGTTATCGGGATGCACATTTGCGATGCACTATTAGACTAATATTGGGATTGTAAGTAAGGTATTATAATGTTCTATGAGAAGTAAAGTTAGTGTATGTTCATAATTACTAGACCTTACTGTAATGATATTCTGAGTCTTGATTAATTGCGTGTATGATGTAATATACTTTTATGTTGGTATGGTTGGCTTATGTAGGATGCAAGTATGATTTCATTGTGGACATAAGGTGATACAATTAACCAAGTATCAGTACATGGTTAATTGGGATGTGAATAAGTTAAAGAAAAGAAGTTCACTGTAAAGAGAAAAATACTTAGTGTAACGTGTAAGGAGGTTACTATAATCTGACCCTAGAAGGCCTTAAATGCAATGTGTGATCTTATATGATGGTTAAACATTAAAAAGGACTATATAAAGTATATAAATTGTATAATTCTCATTGTATCAAAGTTTTATGACGTTTTCTTTAAAAGGCATGATGCATGTTTAAAGTAAAATGTCCCTTTTAAATGCAATTTTTTGCATGGTTGTCATACTTAGTTCATTCTTGTACTAACTTCATTATTCTCTACCTTTTTACACAAAATGTAGGTTATATACGCTTGAAGGATGTAATGAGTTGTGAGGAGCTTGATTTGTGATTACCAAGCTCAAGGAAAGGAATCCTTAAGTCCAAGAATTTCCTAAGTCTTACTTTACTATAAAGTCTTGTAATAATATACTTATGATTTATGTGCTAAGGTTCATGTCCCTAATGTACTATAATGATGTTTAGTCTTGGATGATGAAAATAGTCTAAAGTCTTTAACTATGTACTATGATATATTATAAATATTTTTTGAAAGACGTTCTAGCATTTGATTTTCTATGCAAGTTATAAATTTCTTCAAAATTTATCTATAAAAATGCAATGAATGATAGCTATGGGCTTGTACAAGACCTTCAAGAGGTGAATTACACCATTTTACTTTTAGTGGGTTCTCCCCGATCGTGACAAATGTGATATCAGAGCATGACATTTATGAAAGTGATTTTAGGTTCCAAAAGTATCATATTTCCACGTCTAGTACAGTCTCGATCATCGGTGGTGAGTCGCGAAACATATAAAAGTGAGATGTTATAACATAATAGAGTTTCTCTTCTTCACTATTCTCATGTTGTGCCATAGAACTTAACACTATAAGATCTCACCACTATGGCATGACTTCCATCCCACCTGCTATTACTCCTTCTTTCATCCCATCCACCTCTATTTAACGTACACACTTCTTCGGTTTACCTCTCTATAAGATTTTCTTGTTAGGGTGGTCTTTTTAGACTGTGACTTCTTGGATGAGAGAGGTACTCTATGCTTGATGGCAGAAAGGTGAGTGTGATGCTTATCCCATGGTTTTATAATTTTAATGTTGGGTTACGTGTGAAGTAATTTTTGGAGGACACATTGATGATGTGTGAGATGCCTTTTGTGGCTAGTATGAGCTCTTCGTGAAATGACATGTTATGGAGACAATGGATGTCATGAAATGGTAAAGAATGGTAGAAGGTTATGGGTATTAAAATGATCATTTGTTTAAGGGTTTGTGATGTGCTATATGGTTTTGTATGATGATATTCCTATGATATGGGTTATACTTGAAATGCTTTAGGAAGTGTGGTAGATAGCCAAAAATTCATGCCGCATATATATGTATGTTTAATAGTTTAATGTTGCCATATATGTGTAATGGTTGAAATGTTGCCCTTTGTGTTTGTGTGCACCTTCATGGTTGCCTTGAATTCATTGGAATATTGTGATAGTCTTACTCCTAGAAGTGAAGGTAGTGGTATTACTTTGTAGGGTGAAGATGTGGGTTTGATTGATCTAGAAGTTACCTTACTATATTGTTGAAAGAAAAGATAGTGTGCCTTGATGTTAGGATATTATATGCTTTGGGTGTCCCAATGTTAAGTTAGTGTAATTCCATTTTAGGTTGTTAATCAGTTTTAAGTGATGGTGATGAAGGTTGATAAACTAAGATCCTCTTGAAGTTGGGTTAAGTTGGTCTTAAATGGGTTTATCCTAAGTGGGAGATAGTGATGTTTGTAGTAAGGTTGTTGATGTTTCAATCTTGTCCTTTTGTTCGTACTTGATCTTAAACTAAAGTTCTCTTAATGGATTTTTCATGATGGGAGTCTTGCATGAAAGTATGATTTGCATGTTCCCCGTATGTTATTTTTTTGATTAAATTATGGTTTTCTCATGATGATTGTGCAATTTGATATTTTTGTTGTGCATTTAAATTAATGAGTTAATATAAGAATCATGTTGATGGCACTTATAATATGTGGTGTTGTAATACATCAATGAAAAAGTCGAGTCTCCTTAAAATGAATAAATGACGAGTCTATTGAAAATTATATGCCTTGTATGATTTGGGAGCTTTGAATATAGGCTCACTCTTGCAAAGTTAAGGTATGTTAAACCATTGTCCTTGTATGTGCCTATAAATTTAAAGAGTTTTACTAAATAATGCATGAATATGAAAGCTAGTGTTATGCTTAGAATTGAAACTTTGTGAAATGACATCCTATTGTTGTGATGAGTGGTGTGAATTACCATTTTGACTTCATTAGGAAGAAAGTATGAGCATGACCCTTGGTAAAAAATTAAGAAATCTTTTGTTAAAATAAATGGAACTCTGTGCATTGCTTGGGTATGAAATCATGAGACATGTAAGTGTGTTGAGGAGAAGTACATTCTTCCCTAAACATATCTAAGAATGGTATGGTTGAGTATTTACCTTATTAGATTTGGCTTAACTAATAAGAATCCATTGTAGGTCTACTTGACTCAAGTCTATGTGCATTGAAGTATGAGTGCTTAATTGCTTCTTGAGTATTGTTGAATCTTGTTAGTGTGACTTAAATGTTATTACATGATGATCTCTTAATTAAATGAAGTGACAAGACCATGTTATGATTAGGAGACGGATGTTCTTCCTATGAACATGAGTTATGACAATAATTAATGCATTTTGAAAGTGAGTGAATCAACGTTTGTGCTTGGTTGTGTTGCATTGAGTGCTAAATTGATTAGAGGCTGGTATTCCTTCTAATGTTGTTCACTGATATAGATGATTTTATCTTATGAATGTTCTGAACATCTATATCTAATTAAAGTGCTACAAATGTCATTCAAGGATGAATGTTCCCAAGTGGGGGATATTGTAAGACCCCCAAATTGATTTAGGGTGTCTAGAGATGTCACGACCCAAATCAGGCGCGCTGGCCACCCACATTTACCTCTATTTGAGCAGACCAACCCATCTAAACCTTAACATTTCAAGATAATCAACAGAAATAATGCGGAAGACTTAAACTCATTAATAAAACAATTCAATCTATTAGTATTATCCCCACAAAATCTGGAGTCATAATCACAAGAAATCTATATCAAATTACTTAACTAGGAATGTCTAAGAACAAAATAACTAAAAAGAAAGGTCCATGCCGGAAGTTCAAGGATCAAGACTTGAAGGAGAAGACCCAGTCAAGCTAGGACGCATTAGCATCACCATGAATTTTCCGATGAAGTGAAGACTGGCTTAAGATCTACTGTTGAGTGAAGTTGACGGAACGTGTGCTGCATTACACAAATAACAAAGAGGAAAACATAAAAGTAGGGGGGCAGTACAACCACACGTACTGAGTAGATATCATCGGACAACTCAAAATAGGGAACAGTATAGATCAATAAAAATGTAAATCAAACTACCATACTCAACATGTAGCCAATAACAACCATGAATTCATCAATACTAAAACGAGTTCACACATGGGACTCAAGCCTCAATACCATACTATTTGGGAATTAAGTCCATTAGATTGAGTATATTCATTATCTTTCTTCCTTCTTGTGCGGTAAGTGACAATACGATCCTCTATTTCTATTCCTGGTGCCGGAACGGGCACTCCGATCTTCAATTCATTCTATCTAGTACGGAACGTGGCCCCCGATCCATTTTCTATCTGGGGTCGGAACTGCACTACGATCATAATATTCTATCCTGGTACCGGAAAGTGGCAACCGATCATTATTCTATCCTGGTGTCGGAAACGTTGACACTCGATACTCATATTCATTCTATCCTGGGTACGGAAGTGGCACCCGATCATCATATCATTCTATTCATGGTAAAGGAACGTGGCACCCGATCCCCTAATCATCAAGCCTCTTTTACACTAAGCATCATCATTCTCAATATATATTATCAAGGCCTTTGTTCTACTAAGGCATCATCCTTCTCATTATATATATATCAAGCGAATTAGGGTTTCTTTCAAGATTTGGGATTCAATAGCTTCATCATGCTTTGTATTCATCGCAATTTAATAATCATAAATCATGCAAGCATACAACTTAAGCAAATGAAGGGTTTACAATATATCAACACATAATATTACTATTAGAAAGTCACTACGAATATCGTAAAATTAAACCAATAACCTACCTCCACGAAGAATGAATCACCAAAGAATATCTCTCAACAATCGTGCTATCCTTTCGTTCTCTATCTTATCTACTCGTCGTTTCTCCTCACCTTTCTGTTCTTTCTTTTGTTTTGTTTTATTCAAACCCTCCTTCTTTTTCACTCATAATTAAAAGTATAATTAAGTGTAAGGGACAATATAAAACCCACTAATGTAAAGGAAGGTGACATGCGTTTGTATTCTTTAAACCCTAAGTAATAGACCTATTAATATTAACCCTCAATCTTTTATAATTAGGAAAGAATAGTCCAAACGACCCCTTAAAACGTTGTAGAGGAATAAGATTTGCTGGGAATGTGCAACCTGTGCGGGCACCGTCGTGCCTGCGCGGTCCGGTCACATAGGTCGTCGCAGCTCTCCCTCGGAACTCACGTAGCCTGTGAAAGCCAGTCACAGTGTGACGGTCCGTCATGTTCCTACGTCATTGATGGTCAGAAAAGAAAACTCGTTCTGCTTACCAAATTCCAAAAGTTGAAGTGATTTGCCAACGAAACTCACGACGGTTCGTCGTGATGGGAGTGACGACACGTCCTTGCAGGATACGTCACAATTTACAGCGAGTCGATTTTAGTACCCAATTCAAAATTTTAAGTTGGCAGGGACGCACACCTCCTCGATGGCCGTCGGACATGACGGTCCGTCGTACCAATCCGTTTCGTCCCCAGCCAGTTTTTTTTTCAGAAATAAAATCTGTTGCTCAAACGACTAAAACAGGTCGTTACAATAGATACCCAATTTAACCATCTTCTTCCCCGACGACAAAGAAGGAAAAAAAACAATGGCGAAAAGGAGTACCTGCATCTTGTGGAACAGATGTGGGTATTTTTTCTTGGAGTATCCGCCTCTTTTCTCCCAAGTAGCCTCTTCAAACCGGTCTCGATTCTTCCATTGAACTTTGATGGAGCAATCTCTCTCGATCTCAACTGCAACTTCTTATCTAACGTTAGCAAACTGGTTCCTATAAAGTCAAGTCTCATCCAATGTTTTTATTTAAAGAATGAGTCCAACGGATAATGTAGTTTCCATCTCATGGATCTTTGCAAAATGGACACATGAAATACCGGATGCACTCCGGACAGCCACATGGGCCGGCAAGGACTAATTCATAAGCCCCTCCCCTATTCGCTTTAGTACCTCAAATGGTCCAATACATACCACCCTTCGGGACTTAGCTCTTACCTCTTTGGCAAAACAGCATCACCCCTTTCATGGGTGAAACCTCAACAAGACTCTTGTCGACTGTCCATAACTCCAAGTCTCTAACCCTTCCGGTCTGACATAATCCTTTGTCTACTTTGCGACGCTAGAAGACAGTTTCTTGAATGAACTTCACCTTTTCTAACGGGAATCCCTCAAAGAGATCGGTACCCCAAGGTCTAACCTCGAATGCATCAACCAAACCAATGGGAGAATCTACACCTCCTCCCATACAATGCTTTCAAATGGAGCCATATCAATACTGGAGTGATAGCTATATTGTACGAAACTCGCCAAAGGTAGAAGAATACCAATGGCCACCCAACTCTTCACGCATGCGCGAACCGAAGCATTATCCTCCAACACTTGAATCGTGCGCTCAGGACTGACCAATCGGTCTGAGGATGGAACGTGGGTACTAGTCCAACTAGTACCCATTTGCCATGCAAGTTTCCAAAACCTAGAAGTAAAACTGCGTAACTCTATAGATATAATGGATAGTGGAACCCCAAGCAATCTGAACTATTTCTGAGATGAGATTTTTTGCTAACGTCTCTTGAATTGTGAGTCACCTTGGACCGGAATTGGAAATGAGAAGACCTAGGCCAATATGTCCACCAATTACCAAATGATCTAAACTTCCCTCAGTGTCTGGAAGGCCAACCACAAAGTCCATGCAATTCTCTCCCACTTCCATTCGGGAATGGGCATCTTTGAAGTGAAGTGTTCCCGGGCCTTTGGTGTTTCATTTTCACTGTTGACAGTTTGGACATTGGACAATAAGTCAAACATACTGCGCTTCAGTTTCTACTCCACCAAAAGTGTTTGGTTTTAGGTCGACGATACATCTTGGTTGCACCGGATGTATAGAATACTGAACTCTGAGCTTATGCAAGAATCGTGTTGATCAAATCATCATGAGGGGTACACATACCCTTCCCTTAGTTCACTAAACACACCTTCCTCGTCGATTGTTCTTCTTTAGCCTTCCTCGACACTTTATCTCGATTTCGCCTTTCTTAGTTTATAATCATCAAACTTTTTTCCCTTAATCTTTGTTCAAGAAAAGAAGATATTGATCCACACTAGCCAACAATCCTCCCCCTCCTTTATTTCCACCAACCTCATCAAGTCGTTAGCCAGAGTCTGACCCTCTCTAGCCAATGGGCGTCTCTAGAGGACTGCAAATGAGCTAAACTTCCCAGCTTCCACGCTTCTACTCAAGGCATCTGCCACAACATTAGCCTTCCCCAGATGATTACAAATAGTTGAGGTCGAGTCCTCGATTCAATCATCTCCTTTGCCTCAAGTTCAAATCTTTCTGAGTAAAGAATCTGAAGGCTACGGATCCGTGTAGACCTCACACTCAACCCCATATAAATAGTGTCTCCATTGCGTCAATGCAAACATACCGCGGCCAATCCAAGTCATGAGTTGGATAGTACGTTCAGGCACTTTTAATTGTCTTGAGGCATAAGCATCACATTCTTCTCTTCAATTAGCACTGACACCCCAACAGAATAGGAGGCATCACAATAAACAATGAAGTTCGTACCCTCTACCGGCAAGGTTGAGGATAGGTGCAGGGTAGTCAACAAAGTCTAAGTTCTGAAAGCTTTCCTCAACAGTCATCTGACCAGACAATATGGAAACATTCTGCTTAGTTCAAGTTAGTTCAATGCCGGAAGCAATAGAAGAGAATCCTTGACAAAGCCGGCGGGTAGAGCTAGTAACCCAACAAAAACCGTATTTCTAACACATGAGTGGGTATACCCCAATTTTAACTGTAGCAAATCTTAGAAGGATCTACCATCACCCAATCCCCATTCGAAATCACATTCAACAAGAAGGACACTGCCTCTAGACAAAACTCACCACTTAGAAGAACTTGGCGTAAAGCTTTTTCTCCCTAAACATTCCACAAACCTCAAATGCTCATCCTGTTCCTTCTTACTTTTAGAATCATTACCAGTATATCATCATAAAACGATCACGAAAGAGGGTCCAAATACGGCTTAAATATCCCGTTCAGTCAAGCTCGCATGAATGGCAGCCAGGTGGCGTTCGTAAAAGACAAAAGAACATCACCACAAAATTCGTAATGTCAGACCCTCGTTCGAAAAGCAGTCTTTGGCCATCTGTTGCCCGGATTTTCAATTGATGATACCGGGATTCAAAGTCAATCTTAGAGAAGACACAAGCACCTTGTAATTGATCGAATAAGTCATCAAATGCGAGGAAGAAGGTACTAAAACAATTGTTCCTTAAATAGTTACCTTGTTAACGTCGGGTAGTCTAGGCACTTAATCAGGAAAACTCCCATCTTCTTCTTCTAACCCAAAACCGGAGCAACCCCAAGGAGAGATCAATGGTTATGAAGCCACTTGCTCAACAACTCTTGAAGTTGAGCCATTTAACTCTCTTAACCTCGGGAGCCATCTATACGGGGGTATTATAGAAATGGGGCGTGTGCCTGGTTCAAGAATCGATACAGAAGTCAACTATCCCTATCTGGTGGAATACCAGGAGATCTGCAGCGGAAACCTCAAAATCGCGGACTACCGAAACCGACTCAATCGAAGGTACTTGGGTAGTGTCATCCTTGCGCTGGGCCCACGAAAGCTAACACCTTTACTTAACATTTTCTTAGCACGAGAAATGAGCTGATCGCAACGGATGGAAGTGTAGTCACCCTCCCACACTAATCGGGCTGTCCCAGGCTTGGCCAATGTCACGTTTAGCATACAATCCAAGATCGCAAAAAAAAATTTGGAGAGAAAGCCAAAGTATACCCAGAATTCATCAAAGTCACCCATTTATAAAATAACAAATCTACATAAGTGTGCTCCCCACAATAGTTCAACCAAACAGACCTATGTACCGTTTCAATACCACAGACTCAGCCCACCGGGGTAGAAACACAATAGGCATGTCAAGTAATTCACAATGCAAATTTAGGACCCATTAGAAAAATGATGAAAGATACATATGAAAAAGTGGAGCCAGGAGTCAAATAAATACAGATGCCATGGAATCACAAACCAAAAGCCTTAACGTGATAACAGCATCCACAGCGCCTCCGCATTCTAGATCTCCCAGGGAAAAGCGTTAACAAGAGGCCCTATCGTTTGTCTGTCCATTGCCCCTACCATTGGTTGCGTAGTAGTGGACTCCATTTTGCCATCACCTCTGACGTTGTGATGATGACCACCATTACCTAGACCACCACGTCCTCCAGAAATAGCTGGCCTTCTACCATTGACCACTCTACCTATAGTAGTTGGGGTTTTCTGTAACTCTGGTTTGAGGACAATACCTCTTGATTGTGTCAACCTCCCACACATAACACTCTCGGGCTTCAATGCATAGGGTCTCTCGGGTAGTGTTGACCGTGTTCTGAGGGTGACACCCCAACACAGTCTTGTGTGAAGATATGAAGTGGTCGACTTGGAGTAACACTCCGGAGCTCTGCCTCTAGAGTGAGAAACAATTAAACTTGCCTCCCATTCAAAACTTTTTCGATGGCGATATCGTGGTGAAGTCGTCTGGCTTCACCCTTCCACCTCTATCACAAAGTTACCACCTCTGGAATGATGCTGCCGTAGCCGTACCTGTAAGGCTGAAATCAGCCCCCAACTCTGACCTAACCCCTTAACAAAACGGCGAATCCGTTCTTGTGGATGATTGAAACAAAGTTGGGTGGCGTTATCTGGATAGTGCGCGAAATTAGCCTCATATGCGGTTAACGTCATACTCCCTGCCTCTAGACTCAAGAACTCGTCCTTGTTTCTATCTCCAAAGTCATTGGAATATACTTCTCTATAAACAGGGTAGGAGAATGATTCCAAGTCCTAGTGGTGCCCTCTGTTGGGTTGACATCAACATGTGACCGCCACCACGTTGTTGGACGTTCCCTTTGAAACTGATAGCTTCACGAACTCAACGCCCAAACCGTTCTACTTACCCATTTCCTTGGGTTTGTAGCTAGCTCATGACAATTCAACCAGAAAATCGTAGGCCATCCTCTGATGATTCTGCGCCCTTAAAAGACTGGAGGTTTCAATTTCAAGAACTTACTGAAAAGTTTCATGATTGATCATTTGTCATAAAGGCCCAGTAGGCAGAGCGGAAATGTGCCTATTCCCAATGATTGCATCCATGCGGGGAGCCATAGTAGCCGATGTCGTACCTCTGAAGCGGAGGTGTTGGTGCAGAAAGAAGAAGAAAACCACTGGATGGTCTGACCCTGATCGGAGAACACCACTAAGATAAGCAAGTAATTGGTTTGATCACTCTGGCGGTAGGTTGGGGTGGGAATTTCATCATTCTGCCTGTTATTCTCCCCTTCCTCCCCCTCTCTTGTCACTCCTCGGCGGTGTGTGAGGAGTCAACGCCCTAGTATAGATGGGCTGAGGTGCTTGTCCTGTCATTAGAGGACGTCCTCCCCCGGACCTTATCCCACGGCCTCTTTGACCGTTTGCTTCTTCCCGAGCTACAGCCACCAGTGGTTGGCTCAGTCGTTTTCTTGTCTTCCGTTGTTGCTGATGGTGCGACGGTCATTGCTCTAGTTCTACATATGCGAAAATAGAGTGAAGATGGTCAGTACCAATCGTACGCCCAGATACCCAATTGGAATGCACGTAGTAGCAGAAAGAAGATGAAAGAGTGAAATTTTCCTAACGTCTTATAGCCTTCAGGGAAAAGTATAAAGGCGTCCCCCTAACGTTCCTTACGACTCTACTAGGTACATGTTTTGTGTGATGAGACCAATGAACAGATAATGCTTGATACAGGTTGTCACGACCCAAAATCAGGGACGCGACCTGGCACCCACATTTACCCATCTATGTGAGGCGAACCAAACCCTCTAACTTACACATTTCAAGATAATCAACAGAAAGAATGCGGAAGACTTAAACTCATTAATAAAAACAATTCAATACTTTATTATTATCCCCAAAATCTGGAAGTCATTCATCAACGAACATCTATCCAAATTACTTAACAGGAATGCTAGAACAAAATAACTAAAAAGCTAGTCATGCCCGGTGAAGTCAAGGCTATCAAGAATTTGAAGAAGAAGACCCGTCCCAAGTTAGAACGCATATAGCTCACCCTGAATTTTATGATGAAGTGAAGACTGGCAGATCTACTGTTGAGTGAAGTTGACAGGAAAGGTTGCTGCATTACACAAAGAACAAAGAGGGAAAAAATAAAGTAGGGGGTCAGTACAAACCCACGTACTGAGTTAGATATCATCGGCCACTTCAAAAATAGGGAACAGTATATATCAATAATAATGTAATCAACTACATACTCAACATGTTAGCAAAATAACAACATGAATTCATCAATAAACTAAAAACAGTTCCACATGAGCGACTCAAGCTCCTCAATACTATACTCATTTGGGAATTAAGGTTCATAGATTGAGTATATTCATTATCTTCAAGATACAATATCTTTCTCCTCTGTGTCGGTACGTGACACTCCGATCCGCTATTTCATCATCGGTGCCGGAACGTGGAACTACGATACCTCATATTCATCTATCCTAGTAACGGACCGTGGGCACCCGATCCACGTTCTATCAGTGGGTAGGAACGTTGACACTCCGATCCTCAGATTCTATCATGGTACCGAAAAGTGGCACCCGATCCATATTCGTCCTGGTGGTCGGACGTGTGACACTACGATCCGCAATTCATTATATCCTGGGTACGTAACGTGCACCCGATCCTCATATTCATTCTATCCTGGGGTACGGAACGTGGCAACCGATCCCCTAATGGCATCAAGCCTTTTTTTACACTAAGGCTTCATCATTCCATTATATATTTAGCAAGCATTCTTTCATACTAAGGCATCATCATTCTCATTATATATATATCAAGCGGAAATAGGTGATTTCAAAGATTTGGGATTCATAGCTTCATCATGCGTTGTTAATTCATCGCATTTTTCATACTCAAATCATGCAAGCATACAACTTAAGCAACATAGCAGGGGGTTTACAATCTACAACACATAATATTCATTATTAAGAGTTCACGACGAATATCGTCACATAAACCATAACCTACCTCCACGAAGAATTGAAGGATTGAAATCAACAAAGCTATTTCTCAAAATCACTTGTATCCTCTTAGTTCTCTCTCTTCTACTCGTTGTTTCTCTCCCTTTCTGTTCTTTTATTTTTTTTTGTTTTAGTCAAACCCTCTTCTTTGTACCCTAATTAAAAGATAATTAAGTTAAAGGAGGACAATAAAACCACTAATTAACTTAGGTTAATTCTTTAACCAATAAGTAGTAATTAGAACCTATTAATTCTTAAACCCTCAATTTTTATAATTAAGAAAGATAGTCCAAAATGACCACTAACAGTGTAGAGGAATCCTTATTTGCCTGGGATGCGTAACCGTGACGGGGCGTCGTGCTGCCGACGGTCCGTCACACAGGAGTCGACCAGCTCCCTCGAACTCACGTAGCCTGGACAGCCCGTAACAGTGTTGACGGTCCATACTGTTCCTCCGTCATGACGAGAGAAACTCGTTTCTGTACCAATATCAAAGTGAAGGTTATCTTGCCAACAAAAAATCACGACGGTCGTCGGGAGTGGTGACGGCAGTCCGTCAAAATTAACGCGAGTCGATTTTCAGTACACAATTTCAAAATTCTAAGTGTCATGGGACGACACCTCCTCGACGGGCCGTCGTGACTATGACGGTCCGTCGTTACATCCGTCGTCCCAGCCAGTTTTTTTTTTCCAGAAATAAAATCTGTTGCTCAAAACGACTAAACAGGTCGTTACAAGAGACCTAGATGTGCCTAATAAGCTACTTAATATGTTAAATAAGTATTTTAAAGTATGCATGATTTATCTGAAGTCATTTGGAAGTCAAATGTCCAAGAACGTCCAAGACGTTCAATATTAGCCCTAGATACGTGCATGTGTGTCTTTGTGTGTCTCGACATGTTTTATATGTTTATTTTTGTTGAAACTAATGTGGAAGGCCTTTAAAATTATAAGTAGTACATTTATGTGGAAAATTCCGGGTACCACTCCCCATGGTCCTCGCAAAAGGATCTTAAGGAAGACATAAATTAAGTAGATACATTGCCTTGGCATTGTTTACCTAGGACCCTCAATAAATTACCAGAAGTTTCACCTACGCCCTTTCGATGGTGAGGCATTGATTGAAACTTATTTTGGATAAGGATCATTCCAACTTAAAGCCTTATACCCAAACAACGGTGGCCACCAACGGCCCGTTGATAGGCCTAAGGGGCGTCATTGGGTTGCCATCGATTGAAGGCACTGTCAACTACCATGCACACTTTTTTTTTATAGGTTGAATGTTAAATTCACCCCACATCCCAAACTTACCCTAGGAGGTTAATTCATATATTTTTGCTTATATTATATTGATTTATAACATAAAATACCTATTTCCAATTCATTCAAAAAATTAGACCCTTCCCTCTAAAAAACAAACCTATCTAGAAACCTCCATTGGAGATGAAGCTCAGGAAAATCTTGGACTTTTGATTTGTAGGGGTTATTCATCAAGTTTCAGTGGTTTTCTTTTACAGGTATGGTGATTCTTCATCCTTAGTCAACCTTTCTTCTAAGGAGTTCCTTCCAATGTTTACAATTCGGGTTCATGATTAAATCTCAAATCTTCCAATCTAGCCATGGGTTATTTCTCAAAACTTTTATAAAGTATTCCTCATGATAAACTAATGTTATTATATTGATTGTAACATGAATTTCAATCCATTTGCATGATGAACCCATGCTCCCTTCAACACTCATTTTAGCCTATGCGTGGGGCTTGTGATTTTGATCTTGTGTAAATCGAATTCTGACTTACTTATATTAAATTTATTATATATAATTCGTAGTATGTGTATTGATGGTGAATTGTTGATTATTGATCCATGTGGATCAAGGTAGGAAGGTTTGAATAATATTAGCCTATAATGTGGTATTTTGTAATCTTGATTCTACAATGATTGTTATGTGATTCAATTTTGATGAATTATCTTAGATACTTATTGTGTTGTAATATGATAATGAATTATGGGATGTTTGTCCAATGTGGATTGATTCTTGAAGATTTGATAAGGATTAAGCTATATTACTCTACTTCCTATCGATTGTTAATGTACGTTGCTCACTTTGAACTCAACTCTATAGTACATAAATGTAGGATTTCGTATATTGTATTATCATGAATTATGAAGGTTGATCGTTGATTATCAAAATAAGGGAGCATTGGTAAATGAATTACTTTTTTTTCACATTTTATGGAATCATGTGGTAGTTTACTTTATATGATCTTGATCTTGTTATGATTAGGTTATGATTTCAATTTTGTTATAGTATATTTAGCTATTGCACTAGATATGAATTGTTTATAAAATATGGGTATTGATCTATGATGATCAAGGGCTTGATGAATTGGTAAGAATGGATCTTCCCCTTTAATTTTGTAATAAATTTTTAGTGATGAATCCTTCAACTTCATTGTGTGGTAAGGTCCACTTATGGTGGCAGTGTATACTTTTATTTTTATTATATATGTGATTTGATCCTGAACTTAAAAGGCAATTGTGTCATTAATCTGTGATTGTGATGATCACCCAATGAGTAGTCTCTTGCCTAGTCTCCTATTCTAGTTGTGATCTAAGTTGTATGACTATTGTATAAGAATGTCAATAACTATGTCAGGGATGATTTTAGGTGCTTCAATTTATAAGTTGTGATGCTTTATGTGCCCTTACCTACATACCCCTACATGAATGTGTTATTAGCTATGGATAGGAGTTTTGAATGTAAGTATTGAAGTTATCTTGTCTCCTATGCTAGTATATGTTGTGTGGTCTATGGTAAGGGTGAATTGTGGTCCTAAGAGGGTGGATACCTCTACGGGTTATTGACAACCATAAGGTGATCATGTTGATCAATGTACGCACACTCAAACTTCATGCATTCATGCAAGTAGTATAGGTTCATACTATTAAATGAAAGAGTACTCTCATATGCACTAAAGTCTATTACTATGCATGTAAATTATATGTATATATGAAGTATGTGATGTATAATTAACTATAATAACATGATATTTGTACTAGTATGGGCAAAGGTATGGATCGTTCTTTATACATTGAACATGTGTGCCTCGATAGGATAGTTCTTAGGTTTGGTTTTCTATTTTCATGAATATGAATGCATGATTATGTTAATATATGAACATGTGTGGTCTTAATGTGTTGTGTGAAATGATTGATCACATATATGTTTACGCACACATGTATGATGATCTAGTTAATAGAGGGGTCTTAAAAGGTGTTCTCAAGTTTACCCTAAACTAGATAGTGCTTGAACATACTATGTCAATGTGAAAGGGCTTATCACATGATTTAGGTTGATGAACTCTAATTTTTTATCTATAAGCTAAGCATTTGAGGGGTTAATTTTCCTAAGACTAATTTTATAACGTGATGTTAATAAAGTATTTTCAATAAAGGTAACTTTGCTTAACACCAAGTGAACATAGATGAGAGGTGCCCATTTCCTATGTGGGAAGGCTTGTTAACCATAGTCCTCCTGAGATGGATAACTATAATGCCTAAATAGGAATAAAGAGGGTCTCCACAAGTGGATAACTACAATGTCTGATTTAACATAAAAGGTGTTTCTACATATGACTCCAAGTTCCATAAATAATGCTTGCCACATAAGATTTAGCAAGTTATATGACTTAGTATGCTAGCATGAGTTAATGTTCTACTTTGTATAAGTAGAGCACCTTTCATTGGTGTAAGTCTCTACAACAACGAATTCCATGTAGCACCCGTGTTCTTAGTGTCGGTTAAGGCTATAGTACGTATCGTTAACATGGACAATGAAAGTAATTGATAAGGACACTAATAGGATAACCAAAGGGTAAGTGTTTAGTGTAGGTGAGGGTATGGGACTTCACTTATGTATCGCACAAGTAGCTCTTTAGGGAAGTTCTAGGAAGGTGTTCTAATGTATGTGGCTATGTTTGTGTTCCTTATGCATGAAATTGTAGTGTTGTCTACTTGTTGTGATTAAATGCATGGTATGAGTCTATATGATGTGATCTTTTCCTTACATGCATAATGTTGGTATCATGGACTATATGATGAAGGTCTTGCTTGGCATGAATGAAGTTGTATATGCTTGTCATATTAGTGTATCAAGTTAATGTTAAGCCTTGTGGTCACATGATAGGTTTACTAAGTCTGGGTGAGGTTATAGGGCTTTACATCTGCATTGCACTAGTAGACTAAGATAGGGATTGTGAGTAAGGTCTTATAATGTTCTATATGAAGTAAACTTAGAATATGTGCATAATGACTAGACCTTAATTTAGTGATATTGTGAGTCTTCGTCAAATGTGTCATAGGAGTGTAATAGTTAGATGTGGCTAGTGTTTTCTTAGGAGGATGGAATGTATGAGTTCATTATAAAAAGGGGAGGGACTTGGGAGATTGAATGAGTTAAAGAAAAAAAGGGTTAATCCCCCCCCTCCCAACTGTAAAGAGAAAAATCCTTACGGTAACTTTTGAGGAAGTTACTGCAATGTGATCCTAAAATGCCTTAGATGTAATGTGTGATCTTATATTATGGTTAACCATTAAATATGTATATATGAAGTATGTAAGTTGTATAATTCTCATTGTATCCAAGTTTAATGATTTTTTCACAAAAAGGCATGAGGCATGGTTTCAAGTAAAATGTTCTTTTTAAATGCATGTTTTTGCATGGTTGTCATACTTAGTGCATTGTTGTACTAATCCACTCTTCTCTAATATTTTCATAAAATGTAGGTCATGAATGCTTAAATGATGTCTTGAATGGTAAGGAGCTTCATATGTGATTCCTAAGCTCAAGGAAAGGAATCCTTAAGTCTAAGGATTTCCAAAGTATTACTTTACTGTAGTGTCTTGTAATAATATACATATGATATATGTTGTAAGTGTCGTGTCCCTAATGTACTCTTATGATGTTGAGTCTATGATGGCAAAATGATACTAGACTCTTTAACTATGTATTAGGATATTTTATATATATTGGAAGTGATGTTCTAGAATATAATGTGCTATCAAAGTTTTAAATTTTCCGCTAAATTTACCTACTACAATGCTATGAATGATAGATATTGAATTGTACAAGACCTCTAAGCGGTCAAGTACGCCATGTTAATTTTAGGGGGTGATCCCTGGTCGTGACAAAACTATAGCCTTAACCGACACTAAGACCATGGGTGCTAAACATGGAATTTGGTGTTGTAGAACCATACACCAAGGGAAGATGCTTTACCTTGCCAAAGTAGAACATTAACATCATGCGAGCACAATTGGTGATATCACTTGGTAGACCCTATGAGTCAAGCATAGCTTAAGGAACTTGGAGGCATATATGGAAATATCACTCTATGACCTTTGGGCCATGAGGCTATCCACCTCTTGAGGACTATGGTGAACCTACCTTCCCACATTTTTAAGGCTCACCCATCATATTTAAGTTCACTTGGTGACAAGCCAAGTTCACTTTATGGAGAGCCCTTTTATTAACATTACATTATAAAAGTAGGCTTAGGAGATTAACTACACATATGCTTAGCTCATAGGTCATAGATGAGAGTATGATTTAATCAATCTATATAATGTGAGAAAACATTTCACATATAGTTAGAATATTGAATCACCATCTAGTTTAGGATACCCTTGAGAACACCTTTCAAGAGTCCCTTTATTTGCAAGACTATTTGGATATTCCATAAGTGTTTCGTAGGTACTTAACATTCGACTTTTATTGAATCATCATCTAGTTTAGGATACCCTTGAGAACACCTTTATTTTTGTCTGAGGGTTGTCATTTGTATTGAGACTTCACCAGGATAAGTATGGAACGACAGCTCCCCATCGAGGGGGCTTCACCAAGATTACTGTCCATCAATCCTAGGCGTAGGTAAACACTACCAAGGCAGTCTCTTGGCTTGGTAGTGTCTAAGTTATTTTTGGGTCCTTCTTTAGGGATTTTTTTGGGGACCTTGCAGAGTCGTGACCAGACATTTCCAACATAAATACACTAATATACAAGTTAAATATATTTCATACTAATTTCAACCAAAACAAATAGGTGAAACTTGTCAGGACACTTCAAGACATCCAAGCACATTTCAAGTATAACTTTCAAACGTTATCGGACGTTCTTGGACGTTTGACCTCCAAATGACTTCAAACTAAGCATGCATGTGAGGATCTAAACACCTTAATTTATTTTGAGGGTCCTTACAGTCCTCAATACCATTAGATTTTTGAGTAAATATTCAGCAGCCGAGGTTCTTTTTAATCTCTATTAATATTTTTGGGTTAGAAATAAATTTTACTACTTTTGGGTGTTTATTGAAAACAAAATTCACGAGGTTCCTTAAGACAGAAAATTGCACAAAAGTAAGAGAGAAATGGGAAAGAAGGGGAAGCGGAAAATCACCCCCTATTGTTCTCCGTGAATCCTATGAATATAAAGCAAGCAATATACATTTAACTACTACTCATAGGTATTTCAATTAGTAAGTATATATCATGTACATAGTTTGTTCAACTTCTTTATTGCCCCTTATATTCATTAATTGCTTGTTTTAACATTAATTGAACCTCTTTAAGGTTAATTTTTAGCATCACAACTTGTTCTATGTCTTGCACTTCGTAAATTCAAGCGACTGAGGATATTTCATTGATTGTTAGTTTGTCTAGGAGTAACTATTTTAATGGGGGCTGCATGTGACTCATGAATTTGTCTAAGTCTTGCAGCCAGAGTGTGAAACACTCTATATGGAACTAAATCTGCAATTTGAATCTTATTTAGTGTTTGCATCTAATTTATATAGGTGATACCCTTAGGCTTAATAGGATGTCTTATTTATTTGCTTGTCAGATTAAGGGGGATATGTTTTTCAAAATTATAGAAGAATTTAGGAAAGGAATTAACGTAGATTTTGGGATTAGAATTCCCACTATAATAGCCTTGTTGAGATTTAGTCATTTTTCCCTTCTCATTGGCGTGACTATATTTAGCATGTTGGTGATAATTATTGTCCCTTTCCTCCTATGCATGTTCATTCAAAATAAATTTCTTTTTCCCTTTAGTGTAAAATGTCTCATATCCATCACTACTCAAGGAATTACCATTATAACAAGACCAAGAATTCGTAGACTTGCCTATTGTATTGCCTCTCTCATTTTGGTCCTTGCCTTGTGGTTTAGGGATTATTGTCTGTTGCCCCTGCATTTGGTCAGTACTATTGGCATTACTAGAATTGACATATGTACCTAAATTCTTTGTCCCTTCTTGGTTGTTATTGTATTTAATGGTTTAACTAAAAATTGTAGTTGAGAATTACTCTCCACATCAATGAATTTCATAGTTTTAGGCTTTTTAGCATCATGCTTATTATTTTTCCCTTTCCCTGGTTTTTGATAAAAGTGCTTTGACTGCACTTCAAATTCTTGTTCAAAATTTGTGCGAGGAACTTTTTTTCAAACTATTAGAAGTTGCATGGTTTTGTGCATGCGACCCATGCATATAATTTTCATGCCTGGTATTGAGTTCTTCGAATTTCGATTGCTTATTAATTGTTAAACTTGCTTTAATTGTGTTTTGAATATTAATTTGTTCTTGAATAGTTTATATGTTAGTCCAATGGACGTCCTCGTCTATAGAATAGATCCCTTAAACTGTTCCGCCATAAATTTCCGTAAAAGCATTTGATATGTTCTCCTTGTAATTTTTCTACTAACATGTTGCATCTTTTATCTAATGCATATATTTTTTAATAAATGCTAGAAGAGAAAAAAAATATGCATTAGATTTAATTTATCATTTGTGATTGAAAATGTAGAAGTACTTTAGAAAATTTATAAAAAAAAAAACGGTACAAGTATTTATTTTATGATATTATTTTATACCTATTTCTCGATGAAGAGTTGAAAAACATCTCGCTAACGAACACAATATAGGTTGTATCTAGTTTTACTAGTGCTTGTTTGGAAAAAATACAATATTTTTCTCTCATTTATACATACTAGCATGTTCCTATAGCTATACAGTTGTTCAGATATCTTTAACATCACAAGTTTTATCTATACTTCTAGTGTATAATTCACTTACTGATAATATAAAATATATGTAATTAATTACCTTCTGCTGTACTTATGAACTTTTGGTTTGTAAAAAAAAAAAATTCCTTAGAAATACAATCAATATTCAAAAACATTTGTGGAGGATTCAATATCTGATTTGGCATTGCGAAAGTATTATGACTATGCAAGAAACTTTTTTTCATCTCATAATACATTATTCTTAAAAGTTGCTCTATTACTCGTGACTGTTCATGATTGTTAATCAAATATGAAATATTGATATATTCCTCTAGGAATTCACATATCACATCAAAGGATTGAATATATTTAGCAAGGTATAGGAAAAAGTGTATTGATGGTGTTGAATCATTCTTAGATTTTGCATACTCTTACGGAGATCCTCAAAGAGAAGAAATTCAATGTGGATGTTACAAAATGTGGTAATATTCATTGGACTCGAATGAATGTACAGTATGATGATCTTATATTCTATAGATTCGTTTAAGGCTATACTTGATGGATCAATCACGGGGAATGAGATATCAAGTTAAATGTTAATGATAATATGAATTACTCGCGTGATGATATTTATGGGTTGTTGAATGATCAATTTAGAGATGTTTCATAGGCTGAAGGAGTTTATAATGATCTAAATTATGATTCCATGAAATTCAGTATCTTCGATAAAGATGAAAGCCACAAATTATATCTTGTTTTTATTGGGTTCTCTAAATTATCATTCACATTTAATTTATATTTGTTGAAGTGTCTGGACGGATGGAGCAATGAATCATTCACTTCTCTTTACTATCTATTGAATGAGACGATGCCCTAGTTGAACATTCGTCTGTCTTGCAATAGAACAATGTCTATTTTTATGAATCTTGGTCTTCATTATAAGAAAATATGATGCATGTCCAAATGATAGCTTGTTGTTCAGGAATATTAATATGGATGATAATTTTTTAATACTTATGGAGATTAATGATATATTCAATCTGCTGATGTTGATACTGAGCTTGAGCCATAAAAAATAACATAGAGTTTCAACAAAGACTTTGATACACTTTCCATTAATTTCTAGACTCAAAAAGACTATTTATGTGCTCAAAGACGGAAGATTCTTTAAGGTGGCATGAAGAGGACAGTTCTGAAGATACAAAGTTAAGGCATCCCACTAATGGTATAGAATGGAAAGACTTTTATATGCTACATAAAAATTTCTTACTAGATTATCGTAATGTGAGACTTGGCTTGTCATGAACTGGATTCAATCCATTTTGAACCGTGAGTATATCACATAGCTCATGGCCAGTTATGTTGATGGTGTATAATTTGCAGCCTTGGATGTTCACGAAATCTTAATATTCTATACTTACTTTACTTATACTTGGTCCTCGATCACCTGGAAATGACATTGATATTTACTTACAACCACTTATAGATGAGTTAATATTATTATGGGATTCTATGGTTTAAACATATGATGCTTCAATAAATAAAACTTTTCAAATACGGGAAGCTCGTATGTGGGAAATCAGTTACTTTCCTACATGTGCTATGTTATCTGACTTTAGTACAAAAGGAAAGTTTGTGTACCCTTGTTGTAATTATGAATCTAATTCTTGTTATCTTATACATAGTAGGGAAAATTTGTTATATGGAACATCGGATTTTTTTACCCATGGATAATCCATGGAGATCTAACAAAAAATATTTTAATGGAAATGTGGAATTTAGGCTTCCTCCAACTTCCTTAAAGATAACTGATGTGCTTAATAACTTACATGATTTTAAAAATGTGTTTGGGAAGAAGAGAAAGAGATCAAAATGATATCCCATTGAAAAAATGTCAATTATTTTTGAATTACTTTATTGGAAGCACAACTTGTGAGGCCACAACCTTGAAGTAATGCACATACAGAGGAACATATTTTATAGAATTATTGTAACTATTTTGGATATTTCGGAAAAAAGAAAGGATCATGCAAAAGCCCGATATAGTTTAAAAGATACGAAAATCGGGAAGAACCTTCATTTCAAGAGATACAGAAGATAGTAACACAACAATGTTTGCAAAGGCATGCTTCTCAATGACAAATGGATAGAAATAAATTTTTGTAGAATTTTAAAGACATCCAATCTACCAGATTGTATTGCCTCTGATATATCCATGAGCAAGAGGTTAATAATCGTGTTTTGCAAAAGGATGTGCCTTATTTGATAAAATAATTGTCCAGAGGACCAAATTCTGTTTCAAAAAGATACTCTGGGTATATCATAAAGGATAGAAACTTAATGTTGGGTGAGTAGTGATGAGTGATGCAAGGCGTTTGTCCACAAAAATAGGTGTTTACTAATCTCCTCAACTACAAGCTTTGAAGCTCAAAGAATAAAAATGTGTTTGCTGCAGATTTGACCTACTATCAAAGAACTGTTGATATTATTTAACTAGACTATTACGGTCATTTTAATGTTTTTCTATTTATGTTAGATTTGTATAAGGTTGATAATGATTCTTATGGACTTACTTATGTCTATTTTCACAGGAGATGCTCTCAGGAATAGCCTTTTATGGTTGCATGGCAAATACACCAATGCTTCTATGAGTAGATCCATGTGATCAATAAACATAATGTTATGAAGAATGTTCCGAGTGTCTTGTTTAACATGGGTGATGAAGTTGAATTGTATGTCCCACAAAGTTACGCAAAATGAGCTATCTAAGCATTTGATGGGACCATATATATAACACTCCGATAATCCTTGACGTAGTCTAGAGCCTCACCTACCTAACAATAATAAAAATGATGCTTCCAGACATAGACTAACATAATAAAGTTGATTTAGTAGTATAATATCCTAAGTGTCAAAAAGATACCTTGGCATCCTGAAAATACCGAAATTGAACTATTCGATGTCCCTGTGTTTGATGAAGGTTTTGGAGTGTCATATGAAATCTATTACATGTAAAAAGTCTTTAATAGGTACAATATAGTAAAAAATATTTAATAATCCAGTCACGACTCCCCAAGGACCAACAGAAGGGTCATTGAGGAGGACCCAAACATTGAAAAATAGGTTGCGTTCCATCAAGATTTGAAGGTTGCCATTTGTGGTGCAGCCTACACTGAAAAGGAAGAAACCGCATCAAAACATTGGGCCTTCACAAGTCTTTTTCCCTCAACCCAAAATTTAGAAAAAAGTTTATGAACTGCTCCGGAACGCGCAACCATTTCCCAGATTCGTTTGCATCATTTTGAAATCAATTTGACTTCACAAAATAGAACCAATTAAGTGAGGGGTAGTTTGTGTAATTTATGGGTTAACTATATATTTATTTAGGGGGTGACGATATATTCCCAAATCAAATTCACATCTCTCTAAATTATCTCTCTAAGTCAACCTCCATTTAAGAGAATTTAAAGCATAGAGAAGAATGTCAAGTTCTAAACTTTTCTTCTCAAATTTGTGCTAAGATCTTTATTATAGTAGTGATTATTAACTTTTGGGTTTCCTTTCCTCAAGAGGTCCCTTCAAAGTTTATTTTTAAACCACCTATTTCCAAGAGTTTTCCTCTACTAATGTATTTTCTTCTAAACCTTAAATTGATAATTAATTGTGATCAATTTTGATTACCTATGGCTTGTTAAGTATAGGTTGTTGAGTAATTGATGTTACTTATGGTTATTTTGGGTCAATCATGTCGTTTCTTAAATTTACTAAATCTTGGATCTTGCTTATAAATTGATAGGAATTTATAAATATTTTTATTGTTAGACTTGTTTTAACTATCCTATTTTATTTATGGATTGCCTAGGTCATGTATTATTGTGATTGAATCAACTCATGATGAACCATATTCCCCTAACCCTAGGTTATGGATTGTTGTTGTATTGGTTTGTGATGATATAGTTGACTTAGTTGTTATGTTGATTGTTGTTATATGATGTCGTTAAGTACTTTGATGGATTTATATGGTTGGGTTGTAAGACCTTGAAGAATGATTTGAAGGTGAATTTGTAAGACCTTGTGATCTTGAATCCTTACTTAAATCATGATTGTTTATACTTGATGATGAAGTTAAAGTTTTACATGTGGTTAGATCAAGTAGGTTATGGAATGATGAATGTAATTCAAATGTCTTGACTATACAAATTGTGATATTATGATTAAGATATGATGATATAAGGTTGATTCTGGAACACTTATGTGCCTTATTATAATATGATGATGATGGTGTGTTGATCCACAAATGAAAGTTCGTAATGAAAGGACAAGCTCATGCAATACCTCATGAGCTAAATGATATTATATCTAAGGGGGTTAGTCTCCTATGACCTAAATTAATCTATGATTGACTAATATAGGCTTAAAGACATTTCAAAAAGGGACTTTAGCTAGCATCGAGTGAACTAGTTATGAGAGGTATATTTTCCCAATTTGGGAAGGTAGGTTCACAATGGTTCTCATTAGATTGGGATTACAATACAATTATGCATAAAAAGGGTCTGAAGCATGTCTCCTAGTATTTGAACTATGTTCCCCCCTCCCCATAGGAATAGCAGCTAATGGATCCGCCTAGAATACTACGTTCATGTTTTTGTCCTACCATGGCATGCAAAGCACTTTCTTTCTATGTAGGGTTTCATAAGACCAGATTACATGTTTAGCTCACATGGTTTATATCGATTAAGTCAATTGTTCCCGAAAGTAATGTGAATAATATGCAAATGTGTATTTTACATGTTGGTGATCCTATATGATGTTAGTTTCAGTAATGAACATGTTATTGGTCTATATTTCTATAAAAAATGATGAATACTCATGATGAAAGATGTACTAAGTTAGGCTTTACTTATGATCTCTTTCATTGTTTACTTGGTTGTTGGGGTTATGGGACATCACATGATTATTTCACTTGTATGTTTGGGATGAGATTAATGTTGAGGTTCTTATAGAATATGATGATATGAACTATTGTACATGTATTGTTTTATGACATTATGTAGGAGTTACTTTGGTTTTATGATCTTAATATGCTATTATTAAATGTTGATATGACTTTATGTTGATGGTATCCATGTTTCCTTGACTTTATTGATAATCTTGGTCTTGTGTTTCATCTAGACTTGTCTTAATGAATATGTGATCATTGTCTTGCATTTGCTCTTATTTGTGCATTAAGGTTTCCACAATTGACTTACCATGAGTTTGAACAAAATGTCCTTTTAATCATGGTTTTCAAATTATTTTATGTGCAGATATCCATACTTAGTAAAAGTGGTATACTAAAGAATATTTGTATATTTTCTACAAATATGTAGGTTCGGGACGTTGAATGTAGAAGGACTTTTGCAAGACTATTTGGATATTCCCTAAGTGTTTGGTGGGTCCCTAAGACTCCTCAATCTTTGAATGAAGTTTTTAGGGTTAGGTTTGGTCTATGTGCTGCCAATAATGAAGTTCTAATGGTGAATGAACCTCTACCTATGTATCTTGTATGAATGTGTGATATTGGTCAATATTATGAGTCTTAGATTCAATGTTGATGATTTCTTGTCTCCTATGCTATAAAGTAGTGTGTGGTCATTGCATGAATGTGTATGTTATTCTTGCAGGGTGCTTGCCTCATAAATATGATAAGTGCCATGATGTGATCATGTTGTCCAATGTACACACACTTCATGCATGCTTATGTGTCGGAGAGATTATTAGTGTTTCTGAACTGCTNCCTTGTTTTTTCCCCTTTTTTTTATTGTTTTTTTTTTAGAAGGGCACTTATGTGAAGTCCTTAAATGCAAGCATGTTTCTCTAGTGTCTAGTTATATAATGTGAACTTGTTACACGTACGAAGTAACCCTATATTGGGTAGTCTTGAGGATCACTAAGATGTGTATTGAAGGGATTGTATGGATGGTTCCTTCATGTCATACCTTAGTTGAAACGAAATGAGTTCACTATAAACTATTCTTGAGTTCACTATAAATTGCATCATTATGTTAAATTTATGGAAGTTGTAGTCTATGTGCTAAATGATGATTTATATGTTGTCTCACTACTATATTCACGAAGATTTTACTAAATTAAAATAAAAGATTTCTTTCTACTACAATGTCCTCTTTTTTCTGTTTTTTCATAATGATATACTTAGAATAATGTCTGTAATAACCACATACTTTTCTGTACTCTATAATTAAAGGTTGGAAGCAAGTGGAAGTTCAAAAGGAAAGCTTGGAAAGTTGACTCTAGAAAGACTCGGTATGTCCTCATATATTTGAGTACATAGTCTATTTTACTTTAGTTTATGATTAATACTTGTATACATATTATATATTTTCATTCAATTTAATGATTGGTGATTTGTACACATTTTAGTTGTGTCTTAAAATATGCCTGTGACTACGAGACTTGATCATAGTATTTGTAAAACAGTTTGTTCTTGTTATTCCTGTGATAAGTTTTAAGTTCGCACTACTTTTCGTATCTTAGGTAATGAACTATAGTTAAGAGGCTTGTACATGACCCCCAAGGGACAAAATCACCTTGTGACAACTCAGGAGTTCTCCCTTCTTCTAGGGTCTACTTGCGGGTCGTAATAATATCAATGTAAGAACAAACACTCATGAGATTTCATATTTTACTATTTTTTACTTAGTGAAGCTAAATATATTTTATTTTGCAAAATCCAAATTTCTAATTTCTGTAGAAGGAAAGTAGTAAGTGATGACTAGTCATTGTGATGCTTGGAGGCGACACAAGCAAAAAAATTAAAAGGAGTTTTCTTTGGATAAAAATTTTAACCTTAAGAAAATTCTAGAAAAACGTCCTGATGGTATTCCAGATAATCAATTTCAGTTGATTTAGTATTCGAAACACCCAACTGTTGAAGTAAGGAAAAATTTGTGCATTCTACTCATCAATATATTTTGCATCATATCAATTCATTTTATGTATTGCTATTCAATTATATCTTTTATTTAATAATAGGCCATATTCGAGATGAATTCTAAAAATAGGAAAATCCAAAATTGGAGGCATCCAATGGGACCTATTAATTTTATAGAGTATGTGTGGCATTGGTAATACTTACCTAACATTTCTTATAATATTTTAATTTCATTTATTTGTACTTTATTAGACGAGTATAGTGATGTTTTCATAAATTTGATTTCATATAATCTCTAGCGTGTATCCAAAGAAAATAAGGAACAACCATCACAGCCTAAAATGTTTATTACAACTTGTACCGACAAGAGAAAGGAAATCAAGGCCGAAGACTAAGTTGTAATTGTAAGTTTTTCCAATCGGATAAGTAAACAATTTGATTCATACTTAACATTTATATTGTAAGACCCCAAAAAAGAAATTGGGTGTGTATATTCTCACTTGTGCCTAAGCTTGCTGAAATTTTAATAAAGTTTTTAAAATTATGCATGAGTTATTTAAAGTCAATTGGAAGTCAAACATCAAGGGATGGCCAAGACGTTCAACGACTAGTCACTTTAGGAGCATTATGTATTTCTATGTGCTTTTGTACGTGTAATGAGTTTGTGAGGTCCTAAAATGATTAAATTTGATGTTTTAATGATGTATGATGATCTTCATGAAGTTTAGAGGTCAAACGTTCATGATGTTGGAAAGATAGTCTTTGAGACATTCATGTGTGTGTCATGATGGTGCATAGTATATCTGAATGTGTTGCGTGCAATTTTTTTTGTTTAAACTTATGTGGATGGTCCTTTATTTTTTAATTTTTATATTTACATTGGAAACATCCGGATATGACTTCCCATGTGTTCCGTAATATATCCTCAAATGGACCCAAAGGCTGTCGAGACACTACCTTGTGTCATTTGATGAGCGCAAATGACATCTCGTCAGTCCACCAACGCCCCGTCGATGGGTAGACATCAATTCACCCTTATCTTGGTGAAGGCTCAAGGCAGTTTACTAGCCTCCGACACAAACAACGACAAGTAAAATGTCAAATCAAAGGACCTACTGGGCGTCGATGGATCCGTCGATGTAGGCCTGAAAAATTTCCATGTACGCTACCTAATTATGGGGTGAATGGGAAATTCACCCCACGTGATAAGCTAACCTTAGTTAACTATTTTTTGCTATATTAGGTTGGTTTAAAATTTGAATAGCCTATACCCAATCCCCCATTCAGAATAAAAACCTCTCTATCCCAAAATATCCTTTATAGAAACCTCTATTGATGTGAAGTTCATGATCAGCTTGTATATAGGATTGCCATGGTTTATTCACCAATTTTTGTGGGTTCTTCATGTAATAAAGGTATGGTGATCCTTCATCTCTAGAAAATTTTTGATCTAGAGAGTCCTCTTTGAAGTTCTCAAAGAATTTTCATGACCAAATCTCTTCTTCTTCAATCTATCGATTGGTTCTTATCTTAATTGATTTCAGAAGCATAATTTTACTGTATTGACGATTATATTCTAATTTGTGCGTGATTTTCAATCCGATTGCACGATGAACCAATGCACTCTCACAAACTCGATTTTAGCTTATGTATGGCGATATGATCTTGAACTTATGTATATATACTTATGATTCAATTATGTTAATATTCTTTTACCAACTGCCTAGTATAATATATTGGTTATGAGTGTTAAGGAATTATCCTTGAGGGTCAAATTTGAAGGTTGTCATAAGGCTAGTCTAGAATGTAGAAACTTGTGATCTTGACGTTAGGATTGTTGCTAATGTAACTCGATCATGAAGCATTGTCTTAGAGGCTTCCTATATGGGTAATGTGATTATAATTAGGTATATTAATCTAATATGAATGAATAACAATTGAATTGGCAAAGATCAATTTAGGTTCTTCATGCCTATTGACTTGATAAAGTAGTGTATATGTTGAGATCTATATTTTACAGTGGATGAAGCTTGATTAAGCTACGATGTTCTATCTCTTTAAATACTGACCAAAATATGTTTTATTTATAAAATACTATTGATTAACAAAACTAGGGAGATTGGTTAATGATCAATAACTCTATACTCTCTAGTATATATGTGATGTATTGTATTAGATTGTAGTGTGATCTTGTACCGACTTGTACTTTGTTTCTTTCATAATTAGATGTATATTTATATAATTCCCTATAAGGTATTGATGATGAAAAAGGTGTATTGAACAATGATGATCAAAGGTTGATAAATTGGTACGAATGACTCTTCCTCTCTACTTTTCTATATTATTGTGTTTTATGAAACCTTGTATGGCATTGTGTGGTACGGTACACTTATGGTGGCGTTGTTTACTCTATTGTAATTATATATGTGTTTATTAAGGACTTGAAGGAAAATTAATGAATACATGAGTGTGTGATTTTGATGATCACACTATGTGAAGCTTATGCCTACTTTCTTATTCTAGTTTTGATGTAGGTTTTATGGATATTGTCTAAGCATGTATATATCTATGTTAGGGTAAAGTGTAGGTGCTACCATTGATGAGTTATTATTGTTGATAATCCCTTACCCATGTACCTCTATTTAAATGTGTTAATAGCTAAGGTTAGGAGTCTTGAATGTAATGTAAAGTTAGCTTGCCTCCTATGCTAAAATTATTTTGTGTAGTCCATGCTTGGTGGTGAATTGTGGTCCTTATAGTGTGGATGACTCAATGTGTTTATTGATATCCATTATGTAATCATGTTGAACAACGTACACACTCTCACACATTATGGATGCTTACAATGTAGTATAGGTTTGTGGTGTCTAATGAAAGGTTGTTCTCATATTCACTAAAATTCTACTACGATGCATGTAAGATAAATGTATGTGAAGTATGTTATGTATTCATTAACTAGGATAACATGATAGGTGTACTAGTATGGGCAAGGGTATGAGACCTTGGCTATGCATTGCACATGTGTACCTTGAAAGGATAGTTCCTAGGTCTAATTTTAATGTACATGAAATTAATGTCTGGACATTTTATGAATATGTCTTATATGATATGATTTTAAGTATATAATGTGATGAAGTATGAATGTGCATAGTTTGTTAAAGTTTTTATTTGATAGGATTGCTCATATTGTTACACCTATAGACCTATGCATCGATATATGACCATGTGTAACATTTATGTTTTATGTGAAAGGTTTACTCACATATAAGTACACGCACACATGTATGTAGAAAGTGAATTCACTTAGTATTGTAGAATGGGTTGATCTTCTACCTTGGCTAGGTAAGAACACCTTCCATTGGTGTAATGCTCTACAACACCAAATTCCATTGTTAGCACCCATGGTCTTAGTGTCAGTTAAGGCTACAGTTTTCATAAAGTGAAATTGACAATGGAAGAAAAGTAATGACTCTATCTAGGATAACCTAAGGTTAGTTTCTTAGTGTAACTGGGGGTATGGTACTTCACCTATGCATTGCAGAAGTGGCTCTTGAGCGAAGTCCTAGGAAGCTTTTCTAATGCATGTGTCTATGTATGTTCCTTATGCATGACTTTGTAGGAATTTTATACTTGTTTTGATGAAGTTCATGGCATGAGTTCCAAAGGATCTAGGTGATGTCTTTTTGTTGTTATATGCACTATGTTGGTCTTAATGACTATATAATGAATGTCTTGTTGGCATAAATTAAGTTGTTTATATGGACTTGTTGATGTATGAAATAAAGTGTTAAAGCTTGTGGTCTCATGATAGGTCTACTAAGTATATGTGAGGTTATGGCCTTCACATGTACATTTCACTAGTGGACTTAGACTGGGATTGTGATTAAGGTTTCATATGGTTCCATGTGAAGTAAAATTAGTATATGTGCATAATGACTAGGATTTTATTGTAAGGTTCTCATGTTTTTTATTTAAATGTGTCTTGAATGTATTATACTAGTATGGGTGTATGTGTTGGCTTATTTAAGTTGAATATATGGTTTTCCTTGTGACCTTAAGGTGATGAACGGCATCAAGTATGACTAGAGGGTTAGTTGTGACTTAAATTCTATGTGTGATTTTATAAAATGTTTGGCCTTTGAATATGTCTTTATGAAGTATGTGAATGACATAAATCCTATTGTATAAGTTTATATGAAGATTTACTCAAAAAGGCTGAAATATTTTTGCAAGAAAAATGCCCCTTTTAAATGAATATTTTTGCATGGTTGACATACATAGTACATTCATGTACAAACTCCATTCTTCTCTACTTTTTACACAAAGTGTAGGTTATGGATGCTTAAACGATGTCTTAAATAGTGAGGAGATTGATTTTTTATTCCAATCTCAAACAAAGAAATCCTTACGTCCAAGGATGTTCTAATGTCTAACTTACTTTAAAGTTCTTTAATATTGTATTTATGTATTATGTTATAAGGGTCGTGTCGCTAAATTACTCTTATGACGTTGAGTCTCGGATGACAAAAAGATACTAGAGTCTTTAACTATGTATTATGATATTTTATACATAAATTAAGTAATGTTCTAGAATATGATGTGCTAAGAAAGTTTTAAATTTTCCCCTAAATTTACCTATGACAATGCGATGAACTATGGTCTTGTATAAGACCTCCGAGAGGTCAAGTACGCCATGTTACTTTTAAGGGGTACTCCCTAGATGTGACAAACGTGGAATCTGATCATGAGGTTTATAAAAGTGGTTTTAGGTTCTAAAATTCTAATATTTCCATGTCTAGTAGAGTATAGATCATAGGTGTGAATTTTGACACATCTATGAGCGAGAGACTATAGGATGAGATAGGTTTACCTTCTTATTATTGTATGGGCGTGCCATTATAGAACATTAATCTCGAAAAGATCCCTCGTCTCATTCTTTTCTGTCGGTTGGTCTCTAGATGTGATTTCTTGGATGAGATTGTATCTCTATGCTTGAGGAATAAAAGGTGAGTTTTGATTTTCATCTTGGTTTTATGGTTTCATGAGTATGTGTGAAGGTGAATTTTGCAGTTATATGTTATTATGATGTACTTTATGACTATGTATGAGGATTATGAGAAATTGAATGTTACGTTGAGAAATATATGTAATCATATTGTCAAAACATGTTAGAAGTTAATATGATCAAAATGAGTTTTATTTTTGGAATTATATGCTACTATTTGGTTTTGCATGTAAGATCCCCAAAATGAGTTAGAGTGTCTATTGCCTCACTTCTGCATATAATCTTGTTAACGTGTTTATAAAGTGTTTTGAAGTATGTTTGGGTGATTTCAGTTCAATTGGAAGTCAATCTTTGATAGACGACCAAGAGGTTCGACGACTAGTCATATAAGGGGCCTCATGTGTTTTAAAGTTATTATATGTGTGTAATGATCTTATGAAGTACTAATATGATAAATAATTATGTTTATAAGCATTTTATGGAGTTTCATGAAGTTTGGAGGTCAAACGTTCAAGATCGTCTAAGTCATTTGAAAGATAGACCTTGAGTCATTCGTGTTTGTCTTGAGTGTGCCTTGCATATTTGGATGTGTTTTATGTGTTAGTTTTGGGTTAAACTGATTTGAAATTTCCTTGAAATGTTAATATGTATACTTACGTTGGAAACTTCCGGGTACGACTTCCCAAGGGCCCTGCAAAAGGGCCCACAAGAAAGACCCAAAGGCTGTCGAGACACTACCTTGGTATTGTCAATCAACTGACCAAAACGATGACCCATTTGTTGAAAAACATCCTGTTGGTGGTGAAGTCGTCGATAAATACTTAGTCGGTGGAAGGCTCATACAAATAATAGCCCAAGACCCAATAGAGTGAAGCCGTAGACGGCCTGTTTATGGACATACCAGCATTAGTGGTGGTCATCAACTGTTGCCTAGCGACTATTTTTTTAAGGGGTAATGGGAAATTAAACCCATGTCCTAACCTTACCCTACTAGGCTAATTTATTTATTCTTAGGTATATTGAGTTGATCAAAAAAGTGATCAACCCATTTCCAATAACTTCTACACAAATTACACTTTACCTAAAAAAATAATTTCTCTAGACCCTCGTATGAAGGTGAAGCTCAAGAATATCTTAGAGGTTTGATTTCCATGGATTCTTTATCAAGTTTTAGATGTTTTATTTTATATTAAGTATGGTGATCATTCATATCTAGTTATTCTTCCATCTAGAGAGTTAATCTCAGAGTTTTCAAAGAAATTTATAATCAAACTTTCAATAAACAAATCTAACCATGGGTTCTTTATCGAAACGTTTTCAAAGACTTAATCATAATTAATTGGTGATAATTTATTGGTTTAAAATGAAATTCAATCCAATTGCATTGTGAACCCATGTCCCTTCCCAAACTCGATTTTGTTCTTGCATGGGCATTGTGAACATGGCTTGTTATTAGTTGAATTGTAATTCTATCACATTGAATTGTTTATGTATAATGTTTAGTATGTATATTGATGGTGAATTATGTGATATTGTATTAATGTGAATTTATTCATTAAATACTCAATCTCTATTTCCTATTGATTGTTAAATTATGGACTTCACTATAACATCGAGTCTATAGTACATGTAGAATTTTTTTATGTAAATTTAATTGTAGATACTTCCTTATATTAATGATATTGGTGAATTGTGGGTATGAACACATGGTGAGAAAATCAAAGGAATCTTGGTAAGGATTGATCTACATGTTTTAACCTACAGATTGATGATGATAGAATGCTTAATGTGAGATTCAATTATGTTAAAGTTATGGTTAGATACTTCCTATTATGTAATGTTATAATGAATTATATGTAATGTATCCAATGTGGATTAACGCATGATAGTTTGAATGTCATTAACCTATGTAAATTTATCTTCCATGAATTCCTAATATGAAACATGTTTACACTGATCTCGAGTTTATTGGTAATTGTTGTAGGATCTCATTTACGCTATGATTTCTTTACTTATGCCCTAAATGTAAAATATTGATGAATTTTTATTGATGATCAAGACTAGAGAAATTTGTTGATGTTCGATGTCTATCTGTTGTCTAGAATGATGGTGATGTTTTTCACTAGTTGTATCAGCATCATGTAACGACTTTTACATTGTTTCTTTCATGATTAAAATACATTTGTCTACTTACTTATTCACATATTATTGATAACAGGGTGTAGTGATCAATGTTGATAAAGAGAGTTGATTAATTGGTAAGGTCTACTCTTATCCTTTACTTCTCTATAGTATTGATGTTGAAGCCTTGTATGGCATTATGTGGTATTGTAAAACCCATAAGATACTATACCATGATTTAATTAACCATATATTGCTATAATAGTTTTTATTCTCATCTTGGGAACTTGAAATTTTTTCATAATTTTTAACGTGCCTAACATAGTGTTATCATAATTTATGGTATTGTATTGGAGTATTTATGTAAATTGACTAATTGAAATTTCAATCAAGTCAAATATTTTGGTATAAAGTATATGTATAGGATTATATGTATACAATTTGGGCAGCACACAATGTTTTGGGCAACACCTTTTGGTGACATATATCCATGTGATGAGGACTGTTTATGTAGCTATATATTTCTCACCTCCTTTTGTGAATTTTGTATGAATTAAGGTATAGGAACTTTAGAACATTAGATAAAGAGTTTTTCTTCAAAATAAAAAGAAAAACTAGCTGTCACGACCCAAATCAGGGACGCGACTGGCACCCACATTTACCATCCGATGTGAAGCGACAACCCATCTAAAACCGTAACATTTCACGAATATTCAACAGGACATAATGCGGAAGATTTAAACTCATTAATAAACAATCAATACTATTATTATTATCCCAAAAATGGAAGTCATCATCACAAGAACATCTATCTCAAATTACTTAACTAAGATGTCTACGAACAAAATAACTAAAAAGCTAGTCCATGCCGGAAAAGGTCAAGGCATCAAGGACTGAAGAAGAAGACCCAGTCAAAGCTAGACGCAATTAGACTCACCCTGAATTTCCGATTGAAGTGGAAGATGGCTCTTAGATCTACGTTGAGTTGAAGTTGACGAAACGTTTGCGTGGCATACACAAAATAACAAAGAGGAAAACATTAAAAAAGATAGGGGGTCAGTACAAACAACGTACGCGTAGAATATCATCGTCTAACTCAAAAATAGGGAACATTTATATATCATTAATAATTGTAAATAAACACAATAACTCAAACATGTAGAAATAACAAATGAATTCATAAATAACTACAAAACCGAGTTCACACGTGAGGCTCAAGCCTCAATACCATACTCTTTTGGAATTAAGTTCATTAGATTGAAGTATATTCATTATCTTTTCAAATTCATTATCTTTCTCCTCTTGTGTCGGTACGGACACTCCGATCCTCTATGTTATTCCTGGTGCCGGAACGTGGCAACTCCGATCCTCATTTATTGGTACGGAAACGCTGCACCCGATCCAGTATACTTCCTGGTGTCGGAACGTGACACTCGAATTCCTCCAATTCTATCCTGGGTAACGGAAAAACGTGGCACCCGATCCTCATATTAATACTGGCGGCCGGAATGGCACTCCGATCCTCATTCTATCCTTGGTACCGGAACGTGGAACCGATCCTATACTATCCTGGGTCGGAACGTGAAACTCCGATCCCAATTCTATCCTGGTACCGGAACGTGGCACCCCGATCATAATCATCTGGTGTCGGAACGTGGAAACTCCGATCCTCAGATCTATCTGGTACCGGAACGGGGCACCCGATCATATTTCTTATCCTGGTGTCGGCACGTGACACTCCGATCTCATTATTCTATCTGGGGGTACCGGAACGTTGGCAACCGAATCCATTTTATTTTCTATCCTTGGTGTCGGAACGTGACACTCCGATCCTCATATTCTTCTATCCTGGTACCGGACGGGCACCGATCCCCTAATTCATCAAGCCTTCTTATACACTTAAGGCATCATAATTCTCATTATATATTTATAAGCCTTCTTTCATTCCTAAGGCATAATATATCATTATATAATTTATCAGCCTTCTTTCATACTAAGGCCATCACATCATTCTCATTATTAATATATCAAGTGAATTAGGGCTTTAAAGATTGGGATTCAATAACTTCATCGGCTTTGTTAATTCGTCACAATTATAATCCTAATCATGCAAGCATTACAACCTTAAGCACTAGCAGGGGGGTTTCCAAGATTATTCCACACCACATAATATTCACTAGTAGAGTTTCACTCGAATAGCGTAACAAAACCATTAACCTACCTCCACCGAAGAATTGAATCAAACAAGCTATCTTCTCCAAATCCTTGCTTATCCTCTTCGTCTCTCTATCTTGATCGGATTCTCCCTCTCTCTTTATGTTCTTTCGATTTTCTTTATTCAAACCCTTTTCTGTACCCTAATTAATATTATTAATTAAGAATAAAAGATGGCAATAAAACCCACTAATAACTTAAGGTTTACCTCTTTTAACCCCAGTAATTAGACTATTACATTTAAACCCTCTAACGTTAATTTGAAAGCAGGAATAGTCAAAAACGTCCCTTAAAATGGGTAAAAGAAATCCGACCCGAACGGGGATTGCGTTATCCGTGATCGGGACGTCGCGCCTGCGACGGTCGTCCTGCCACTCCGTCACGACGTCAGAGAGTCGATTTCGTTACCCAATTTCAGATTTCTAAGTGTTTGGAAACGACACCTCCACGACGGCAGTTCGTGCCGGACTGGTCCGCGTGGCCCCCTTAACCTCTGCCAGTTTCCAGAATAAAATCTTGTGCTCAAAACGACTTAAACAGGTCGTTACAATAGATACCAATTACCCTCGTTCGTCCCGAAGACAAAAGAAGAAAAACATGGCGAAAAGGAGGAGGACCTGAATATGTGAACAATGTGGGATTTTTTTGCATATCCGCCTCCTTCTCCCAAGTAGCTTTCTTCAACCAGGTCGATTCTTACCATTGCACCTTGATGGAGGCAATCTATCTTGACTCACTTGCGAACTTCTCTATCAAAATAGCAACAGGTTCCTTCTATAAGAAAATTCTCATCAGAACACTGAGTCCAACGGATAAGTAGTTCATCTCATGGTATCTTTCAACATGGGGGTGACACATATGAAATTACCGGATGCACTTCCGGACAGCCCTGGGGGCAAGGGCTAATTCATAAGCCACCTCCCCTATTCGCTTTAGTACCTCAAATGGTCCAATATACTGGATAGGCTTACCTCTTTTGACCAACCGCATCACCCCTTTCTGGGTGAAAACTTCAACAAGACTTGTTCAACCTTCATGAACTCCAAGTCTCTAACTTCCGGTCTGCATTACTCATTGGTCTACTTGGCGCCGCTAGAAGAAGCTTTTCTTGAATGCCCTCACCTGTTCTAACGAATCCCTCAAGAGATCGGTTACCCCAAGGTCTAACCTCGGAAGCATCTCAAACCAACCAATGGGGAGCATCTACACCTCCTCCCATACAATGCTTCTCAAACGGAGCCATATCAATAATGGAGGTTGTGAGTGAAGGATTATGTACGAAACTCTGGCACAAAGGTAAGAAAGCTATCCAAATGGCCACCAACTCCTATAAGCATGCGCGAAGCATGTCCTCCAAACACTTGCATCGTTCGTCGAACGGCCATCGTCGAGGATGGAAAGCGGTAATAAGTCCAACTAGTACCCAATTCTGCTGCAATGTTTTCCAAAACCTAGAAGTAAACTGACGTACCTCTATCTGATATAATGGATAGTGGAACCCATGCACAATCGAACGGATTTTTTCTGGATGTAGATTTGGCTAACTTCTCGATTGTGAAGTCACCTTAACCGGAATGAAATGAGCAGGACGTAGTAATCTTCCACAATCAACCCACAATGGAGTCGAACTTGCCCAATGTCTTGGAAGAACAACCACAAGTCCATTGCATCTCTCCACTTCCACTCCGGAATGGGCTTCTTTGAAGTGTGTCCTCCGGGGGGCCTCTTGTGTTATACTTGACTTGTTGACAATTTTGGACATTTGGAAGAAAATCACAATATCACGCTTCATTCTCCCCCACCCAGAAAGGTTGCTTTAGGTCCCACGGTACATTTGGTTACACACCGGGTGTTAGATCCTTGAACAATAGGAGATTCTGCCAGAATAGTGCTGATCAAACCATCAATGCGGGGGTACACATACCCTTCCCTCTAATCCTCAAAACACCTTCCGTGATTGTTGCTTCTTTAGCCTTCCTCGCAACCACTTTATCTGATTCGCCTTAGTTTCTCATCATCAAACTGTTTTCCCTTAATCTTGCAAGAACCGAAGATCTTGAACTCCACACTAGCCAACAATCCTCCATTCTAATTTTATTTCCAACCTCATCAAAGTGTTAAGACAGAGTCTGAACCTCTCAGCCAATATGGGCGTCTAGAGGCGTGCAAATGAGTTTAGGACTTTCCCATGCTTTCCCCGCCTTTATACTCAAGGCATCTGCCACAACATTCGCCTTCCCCGGAGATACAAAATAGTGATGTCGTTGTCCTTCGTAGTTTCCAATCCATTCCTCTGTCTCAAATTCATCTCTCGAGTGAAGACCATACTGTAGACCTACGATGATCAGTTATAGACCTCCACCACTTACCCCATATAAATAGGTATCCATGCTCAATGGCAAACAACCACCGCGGGCCAATGCCAAGTCATAGTTGGATAGTTAAGTTCATGCACTTTTAATTGTCTTGAGGCGTAAGCAATCAAGTTTCTCTTTGCAATTAGCAACTGCAAACAAACCGAATAGGACGCATCACAATAAACAATAAAGTTCTTACCCTCTAACGGCAAGGGGAGGATAGGTGCGGTAGTCAACAAAACGCTTAATGATTTGAAAGCTTTCCTCACATTCATCTGACATTACAAAGGGAACATTCTGCGTAGTCAGTTCGTCAATTGGGAAGCAATAGAAGAGAATCCTTTGACAAAGCGGCGGGTAGTAGTAGCTACCCAACGAAGCTCCTTATTTCTGACACATTAGTAGTCTTAACCAAATTTGCACTGTCTCAATCTTTAGAAGATCTACCATCACACATCCTTCGAAACCACATGCCCAAGAAGGACACTGCATCTAGCCAAACTCACACTTAGAGACTTGGCGTAAGTAAGCTTTTTCTCCCTCAACATTCCAATACCAGCTCAAATGCTTTCATGTTCCTTTCCTACTATGGGAGTATATCAGTATATCATCAATAAATACGATCACAAAGAGCTCTAAATTAGGCCTTAAAAATACCGTTATCAAAAAAACTCATGAACGCTAGCCGGGGCATTCGTAAGACCAAAAGACATCATACAAATTCGTAATGCCCATACCTGGTCTAAAAGCAGTATTTGGCACAATAAGTTGCCGGTATTCAATGATGTAACCGGATGCAAGTCAATCTTTAGAGAAAGACACAAGCACCTGTAACGAGCGAAAAAGTCATCAAGCGAGGAAGAGGAACTTGTTCTTTTATGTGTCACATTGTTCAATGTCGGTAGTCTATGAACATCCGACAACTCCCATCTTCTTCTTTTACAAAACAAAACCGGAGCAGCCCCAAGGAGATGCACTTGGCTCTTAATGCAAGCCTTTTGCGACCTCAACAACTCTGCTTGAAGTTGAGCCTTAACTCTCGTAACTTCCGCGGGAGCCATTCTATACGGGGTATAGAAATGGGGCGGTTGTACACGGTTGAGATCAATACAGAAGTCAATTATCCCTATCTGGGGCCTACCCGGAAGATCTGCAGGGAAGACATCCGAAAAACCGCGACTTACGAAACCGAATCACATCGAAGGTACTTGAGTAGTGTCATCCTTGCGATGTGCCAAGAAACCCGTAAAACACCCTTTACTAAACCATTTTCTTAGCACGAAGAAAGGAGATGATACGCAACGGATGGGGAAGTGTTAGTTCACCCTCCCACCACTAACGGATCGGGCCAGGCTGGCTAACGTCACCGTTTTTTAGGCATACAATCCAAGATCGCAAAATTTGGAGAAAGCCAGTCCCATTTTTTACCCAGAATTACATCAAAGTTTCACCCATCTTCTAAAATAACAAAATCTTACATGAGTGTTGCCTCCCCACACAGGTCCCAAACAAGGACCTATTGGTAACCTTTCAAACACCAAGACTCACCCACCGGGTAGAAAACACGAATAGCATGTCAAGTAATTCCCAATGTAAATTGACCATTAGCCAAATGAGGGAAGTACATAAGAAAAACGTGGAGCCAGGGTCAAATAATACAGGATGCCATGCAATCACAAACCAAAAGCTTACCTGTGATAACAGCATCAGACGCATCGCTTCAGACATCCAAGGGCAAGACGTAACAATGGGCCCTATCGTTTGTCTGTCCATTGCCCTAACATGTTGCGTTGTAGCGGCTCCATTTGCCCATCACCTCTGCCGTTGTGCCGTTGTGAGGACCACCATTACTCGACCACCACGGTCCCTCCAGAAGAAAAGCGGCCTCTACCATGACCACCCTCTACTCTACGCGAGTGCGGGTTCTGTAACTCTGGTTTGGACAATACCTCTTGATGTGTCCAACTTCCCCACACCATAACAACTCTCGGGTTCATGCAAGGTCTCTCGGAATAGTGTTGACCGTTATGAGGTGGACCACCAACACAGTCTGTAGTGAAGACTGAATGGTCGACTTGAGAAACCTCCGGAGCTCTTCCTATAGAGTGAGAACCATTAAAACCGCCTCCCCTTCGAAACCTTTCGATGTCGAGTCGTGGTGAAGTCGTCCATGGCTTCCACTCCTTCCACATCTATCACAAAGTCTACCACCTCTTTGAAGGATGTTGCTCGGAGCCGCTACCTGTTAAGCTGAAATCAGCAACTCATGACCTCAACCACCTTCACAAAACGGCGAATCTCGTTCTTGTTGGACTGAAACACAGGTGGGGTGGCGTATCTGGATGTGCGCGAAAATTTAGCCTCATACGAGTTCAAATGTCATCCCTCCCTTGTTCTAGACTCAAGACTCGTCCATTTTTCTATCTCCAAAGTCCTTGGGTTATACTTCTCCATAAACAGAGGAGAGAGAGATTCAAAGTCACTAGGTGGGTTGCCTGGTGGTTGACCACTCAACATGGACCGCCACCACATTTGGCGTTCCCTTGAAACTGATCCAAGCTCACGACTCAACGCCAAATCCGTTTCTACTATAACCACTTGTGTAGTGTAGCTCATGACAATCAAACCAGGAAAAATGTAGGCATCCTCTGATTCTGCCGCCCTTAAAGACTGGAGGTTTTTAATTTCAAGAACTTACTGAAAAGTTCAGATGATCATTGTCATAATAGGCCCAGTAGTAAGACGTGGAAATGTGCCATTCCCAATGATGCATCCATGCGGGGAGCCATAGTAGCCGCAATGTCGCTACCTCTGAAACCGGAGGGTGTTGGTGTAGAAAACCATGGAGTGCACTGACCATGATCGGATAACCACTAGAAAGCAAGTTACCTGGTTGATCATCTCTGGTGTAGGGTGGTGGCATTTCCTCATTCTGCCCTGTTTCATTCTCCCCTCCTCCCCCTATCTTATCACCTCCTCGTCGGTGGAGGAGTCACCGCCCTAGTATAGATGGGCTAGGTGCTTGTCCCTTCCTCTAGAGGATGTCCTCACCAGACCTACACGGCCTCTTGCCGTTGGCTCTTCCTCGAGCTACAAGCCCCATTGGCTTGGCTCAGTCGTTTCTTGTCTTTCGTTGTTGCTGTGGTATTCATGCGGTCGTTGCTCTAGTTCTTAACCACCTGCGAAATAGAGTGAAGATTGGTCAGATACCAATTCGTATCGCCCAAATACCAAATGGCCCAAAGTTCCAGTAGCACGAGAAAGAAGGAAATGAAAGAGTGACAATTTTCCTTAAAGTCTTATAGCCTCTCAAGAAAAGAAAGGGTCCCCCTACCGTTCCTTAAGACTACATCCTCTTTTGTGTTTACTGACTGTTCTTGTGTGATGAGACCAATGAACATAAGCTTGATACCAAGTTTGTCCGACCCAAATCGGGACGCGACTGGCACCCACATTTACCCTCCATGTGAGGGCGAACCAACCCCATCGAAACTTAACCCTGTCAAGATATATCAACAGGAATAATGCGGAAGACGTAAAACTCATTAATAAAAAACAATTTCAAGATATATTATTATACCAAAATCTGGACGTCATAATCAAAGAACATCTATCTCAAATACTTAACTAAGAATGTCTAAGAACAAATAACTAAAAAAAACCTAGTCCATGCCGGAAGTTTCACGGATCAAGACTGGAAAAGAAAACCCAAAGTCCAAGCAAGACGCATTAGCTCACCCTGAATTTCCGATAAGTGAAGCCTGGCTAGATCTACTGTTGAGTTGAAGTTGACGAAAAAACGTTTGCGGCATTACACAAATAACAAAGAGGAAAACATAAAAGTAGGGGGTCAGTACAACCACACGTACTGAGTAGATATATCGGACTAACTCAAAATAGGGAACATTATATATCAATAATAATGAAATCAACTAAATACTCAACATGTAGCAATAACAACAGGAATTCTCAATAACTACAACGAGTTCAACGTGAGGACTCAAGCCTCAATACCATACCTCTTTTGGGAATAAGTTCATTAGAATTGAGTGATATTCATTATCTTCAAGATTCATTATCTTTCTTCCTCTTGGTCGGTACGTGACACTACGATCTTCTAGTTCATCCTGGTGGCAGGAACGTGGCACTCCGATCATCTTCTATCAATGGTTACCGGAACTGCACCGATCCATATAATATCCTCGGTGTCGGCAACGTGACAATTCGATCATCATATTCTATCCTGTTACCGGAAGTGGCACACTCCGAATCCTCATATTCTATCTGGTGCCGGCGGAACGTGGCACTCACGATCATTCATTCTATCCTCGGTACCGGAACGGGGCACCGTCCATATTTTACTATCCTGGTGTCGGAACGTGACACCCCCCGATCCTCATATTTATCCTGGTACCGGAAATGCACCCGATCCATTAATCTATCCTGCTGTCGGAACGTGACACTTCGATCATCATTATTCTATCCTTGGTTACGGAACCGTGGCACCCGATCCATATTCTATCTGTTCGGAACGTGACAATCCGGATCCTCATATTCTATTCCTGGTACAGGAACGTGCAACCGATCCATATTATATCCTGGTGTCGGAACGGACACTCGGCTCCTCATATTCATTCTATCACCTGGTACGAAACGTGCATTGACAGTCGATCTCCCTATTCATCAAGCATTCTCTTACACAAGCATCATCTTCTCATTAATAAGTTATTAAGCCTTCTTTCATACTAAGGCATCCATCATTCATCATTATATAATTTATCAAAGCGCCTTTCATACTAAGGCATCATCATTCTCATTATATAATATATCAAGTGAATTGGTTCTTGTCAGATTTGGATTCAATAAACGCATCATGCTTTGAAATTCGTCCATTTTATAATATAATGCATGCAAGCTACACTTAAGAACATAGCAGGGTTTACAATATTATCAACACTAATATTCATTAGAGTTCACTCCGGATATCGTAACATAAAAACATAACCTACCTCCACCGAGAATTGAATCAACAAGCTAACTTCTCAAAAATCCTGCCGATCCTCTTCGTCTTCTATCTCTGATGATTTTCCTCTCTCTTTCTGGTTCTTTCTATTTTTCTTTATTCAAAACCCTCTTTCTTTTACCCTAATTAATATATAATTTTAAAATAAAGATGGCAATAATAACCCACTAATTACTTAAGGGTAACCGCTTTTTAACCCCCAAGTAATTAGACTTATTAACATTAACCCATAACTGTATAATTTAAAGCAGAAAGGAATAGTCAAAACGTCCCTTAAACGTGTAAAGAAATCCGACCCGAACTGGGTTGGCGTATCCCGGACGGGCCGTCGCCCCTGCGACGGTCAGTCCTGCTGTCCGTCGATGCCAAGAAAATCATTTTGAAGTGGATGGCCTCTGTGAAGGGCCGTCGCGCTCTGCGACGGTCGTCCTATGACCACTCGTCACGACGGTTGCAGAGAGTCGATTTTTCAGTTACCAATTTCAAGATTCTAGGTTTTGGAAACGACACCCCTCCCGACGGTCCGTCGTGCCAGTGACGGTCCGTCGTGGCCCCCTTCACCTCTGCCAGTTTTTCCAGAATAAAATCTGTTGCTCAAAACGACTAAACAGGTCGTTACACTAGCTCCTTTAGAAAAAAATGTATTTTGACATGATTCTGGAGTATTTGAAAGATAATAGGTGTACCTACATTTTTTATGGAGGATATAAAATCAAGTTTTGGTGTTTCCTATTTAAAAACTCTTGAAGTCGTGTTGAACTATTTCCTTGATATACCGTTGGTTTTTTTTGTATAAAATTGTGCTTGTACTATTTTTACATGTTGTTATATATGAAAGTTTATATTTGTATGTTAATTACCTCTTGTCACTTGCATTCTTGTGTTGTTGTCGTTAGGGCATTAAAGATTCTTGTGTAACTCGCCCACTTGTACGGATTGTTGATCTCTTAACATTCTTGTTGGGACTCTTCCTTTTTTTGGTCGTGAGTTTGTCACTATTGGAATGCCTGTTGATTCAGATCATTTGCCATTTAGTTCATCTTGACAATGGGAGTTTTCCATTTTAAGTACGAACAAGAATGCCACTTTTAATATGTTTCTTAATTTTTTGTTTATTGGTCTTTGACCCTTGTTTACACAGGGGGTTGTCCCTACTTGATACTTTCTTGTGCTTGGTGTGAAGACATGATGTATATACTGGGTGAGTCTTGTTATTGAACCTCTTGGAATATTGTGCTATGAACGTTATTGACATTTGGAGAATTAATTACCCAACATGATACTCATTGTATACTTTTTACTTACTTTACTAATTATATTTCAATTATTCTACCCTAAACATGAGAATGATTACTTTGTGAATATAAGGCACCCAATCTATATTTTTTACAACTTAAAGCTTTCTACTTAACGATAGTTGTTTCTATCGTAGTAAAAGATGGAGAGGACTGTTGAAGTTGGTCATTGAAGATGGCGGTTTTGACAGCCTAAAAGAAATATCACACTTGCATAGAGGGATATATATATTTTGTGTAAACCTTGGGACTTGTACATGATCTATGTACTATATATTTACATGAAATTTAGAGGGCTTATTAATCATATCATTACGAGTTGTAATATAAGAACTTTCTTATGTTTTTATAGTTTAGGGTGTGTGAACCCATTCTTCTAAAATAGTAATTTTCTTTATGTTTCCAAGTTTGTGTGAAACCGACTGATTTTGATACTCGAAAGTTGGTAATATTATTTTTGTTTCGTCCTTAAGTATGAAGGTATAGATGCACGAAAAGCTTGTCGATTTTTCTTACCATATTTTGGGAGGCTTTTTCGTCATTAGTAAAAATTTTGTGCCTGATAAATTGTAACCTTATTTAAATATCTTAAATGGGAAAGCTGCACAACCTTAGCTAAATTATGTGTTATGAAACTTATTCCTCCAATAGATTAGATATCGGTATGCCTTCGTTAATCTTTTTTAAATCGCAAGTATTAAAATTAAGTTTCTTGTCAAGTTGTAGTAACTCTCGAAAAGGGGCGCTATAATTGTTGGTTTCAGAGCCTAGTTTTGTGGTTCTAGGATTAGTCGTTGTGAGTTACTTGTAGATACATCATGTATATGTCTTTAATGCAGTGTGATCTTCCCTTCAGAAGGAATTAAGTTGTGGCCACTTCTTCTAACCGACCTATGGAAGTTGATCGTGAAGGTTTGGGTGCCTCTGTTTGTCAGCCTCATGCACTGGAAGGGGTTAGAAAACATATCTCGAATGAGCATCTTCCCCACACTAGAGTATCTGAAGTGGGAAGCCATAAAAGTGTAAGATCTGGTTCGCATCCTCATATTGGTTATGGTACACAAGCTATGAATCCTATTTTTTAACCAAATAGCTAAATTCTTCCACCACATAGCTGAATTGATGCATGATCCCAATAGTATTAACTATGAGAAAAAGGAGGAAAATGGGTGGGGTGTAGTTTGACAAACTGTTGATCCTAGTGATGCTGAAAAATTGTTAGATAGCATGGAGAGGGTGTTTGACCAGTTAGAGTGTGAATTTACAAAAGGAAGCTTATGATTGGTGGGTAACTGATATTAATGCCAAGGTGAAACCTCCTGTTCTTACTTGGTATGATTTTCATACGGAATTTCGCATGAAATATGTACCACCGACTTAATGTGATTCAAAGAATAAATGAGTTTTGGAATCTAAGGCAAAGAGGCATGTCTATTGCTGAATGTGAACAAATGTTTTTAAGTCTCCATCGTTATGCTGGGGGTATTATTAAAGAGGAAAAATATAAGTGCAGGAAATTTGAAGATAGTTTAATTGTTTCCGTTAGTAAGAATGTGGCGATCATGCAACGTGAGAACTTTTGCAAGTTAGTGTCTGTTGCTTTTACTTGGGAACGACTTGATAAACAAGAAGCTAGCACAAATGAAAACAGATTCCAAAAGCCTAAACCAAATTTTGGAGGTCCATCAAAAAGGGGAAGGTTTGATAATTTCAAGGCTAGTAGCGATAATTGGCCATCTTAACAGAAGCAAAACAGATCATTTTTCTTCAGCTAGATGTCCAAAATATGGCCAAGGCAAGCCTCACGTTTCCACTTGTTCGCAATGTGGAAAGAATCATTTCGGTACTTGTAGGAGAGCCTATGTTTCATATTTTATATGTGGAAGCTTTGCTTATAATGTGAAGGACTGTCCTATTCCTAAAAATGATCCTTCCCTGAAAAATGAAGGTTCGGTCCATAAGCCTTCTGGTAATGCTCCCCAAACTATTAAAGGTGCAAGCCCTAGAAACACCCATGCAGCAGGTGCAAGTGGAGCTAATCAAGCTTGTGGACAAAGGGGTACTGCACGCGCTTATGCTATGAGGTAGAGGGAATATCAAGATGGAAAATACGTGGTTGTAGGTAATTTTCACTTATTTGGCTTGTCTTTTTTAACATTGTTTGACTATTGTTCTACACATTCCTATATTTTTCATCACTCGTCCTTCCTAAAAATGTGAAATCCGTGAGACTTAATTATGATGTGCTGGTTGAAAGTCCATTGGGTTATCAGGTTTTGTATAATCAAATTTATCATAAATGTCCCTTCGTGATTCAAAATCTAGTGTTCCCTGCTTATTTGTTTGAAATGCCCTTCAAGGATTTTGATGTAATTATCGGGATGGAATGTATTTATAAAGATCATGCAATTGTAGATTGTAGGTCAAAGCTTGTTACTTTTAAAGATCCTACATGTTCACATATCAACAGAAAAGGTAAAAGATCTTTCACATCTAATATCATTTCTGAATCCTTGGCAAGAAAGTTGATGCTTCAAGGTTGTGGGGCATACCTTTCTAACATAGTTTATACACAGATGGAGAGTCCTTGTATCAAGTACATAGTTGCGGTATATGATTTCCTGTAAGTATTTCAAGAAAGCTCTCCTGGATGGCCCCCAAAAAGAGAGTTTGAATTTCAAGTCGAGATTATTCCTGGATCTAACCCAATTTCCATCACTCCTTATATAACTGATCCAGCAGAATTAACAGAATTTAAATCTCAATTGCAAGAACTTCTTGAGAAAAGTTTTATTAGACTTAGTATTTCTCATTGGGGAGCCCCTATTTTATTTATAAAGAAGAAATATGGCACTCTTAGGCTTTGTATTGACTATAGACTAATGAACATAATAACCATAAAGAATCGATAACAACTTCCAAGGATTTATTATTTCTTTGACAAACTAAAAGGATCTAAAGTATTTTAGAACACGGTATTGTAATTATGAATTTTTTGGTGATGCCATTCGGATTAACAAATGCTCCTTCGGTATTTATGGATCTAATAGGTAGAGTATTAAAGCGTTATCTCAATCAGTTTGTTTTTGTTTTTACAGATGATATCTTAATTTAATCTAGAAGTAGTGAAGACCATGATAAACACCTCCAAATTATTTAATAGATTTTAAAGGAGAAAGAACTTTATTATAAACTTTCTAAGTGTGAGTTTTGTCTTGAAGAGGTGTCTTTTCTAGGACATGTTGTATCAAGTGAAGGTGTGAAGGTAGATCCAGGTAAGATACAGGAAGTTGATGAATGGAGACCTCCCAAAAGTCCGTCTGCTGAAAGAAGTTTCTTGGGCTTAGCAGGATACTATAAAAGATTTGTGAATTCTCCATTATTGCCTACATTTTGACTATACTATTAAGGAATGAGGTAAAGTTTATTATGGATGAAAAGTTTCAAAAGATATTGAAAACACTCAAATCCTGTTTTACTTAAGAGCCTATACTTACTCTACCAGTGGAAGTAAAAGAATATGTAGTTTAAAGTGATGCTTCTCACAATGGTTTGGGATGCGCTTTTATGAAAGAAGGGAAGGTAATATATTATGCTTCTCAGTAATTAAAATCACACGAATCGTATTATCCTACTAATGATCTTGAACTTGTTGCTATAGTGTTTTCTTTAAAAATGTGGCAACATTATTGGTATGGGGAGAAATGTCATATATACACTGATAACAAGAGCTTAAAGTTCTTGGGTAGTAAAAAGGAGTTGAACAAAACACAACGTAGATGGATTTAAATCATCAAGGATTATGATTTCACGATTAATTCTCATCTAGGTAAAGCTAATGTGGTTGCCGATGCCTTAAGTCAAAAATCATTCTCAAGCATTTCTTTTTGTCCTTTGACGTTTCTCCTTGAGTTAAGAACAATGAATTTTGGTTTTATACCTTATTCAAATGGTTCAATTATTGCTAATTTGCATGTAAAGACAATATTACTTGAACAAGTGAAGGAAGTAAAAAAGGTAGATGAGAAACTTGTAAAATTAACTAGAGAGGTCCAAAAAGGGGAGAAGCTTGATTTTACATTAATAACGGAAGGTGTCTTACTTTATCAAAATAGGTTATGTGTCCCAAATGATGACAACTTGAGGAGAGAAATATTGAAAGAAGCACATACGTCACCATATGCAATGCATTCTGGAGGTACAAATATGTAACATAGTATCAAAGAAAATTAATTGTGGAATAGTATGAAGAGAGACATTGCGGAGTTCATTTTAAAATGTCTAGATTGTCAAAAAGTAAATGCAAAACATCAAGTCCTAGTTGGTTTCTACAGCCCTTGCTGATGCTGGAATATAAATGTGAGAGAATAACTATGAACTTTGCTTCTGGACTTCTTCACACTAAAAGAAAACATGAAGAAATATAGGTGATTATAGATAGGATAAAAAAGAGTGTTCACTTCATAGAAATTAGAATGGATTACTCACTTGAGCGTTTAGTTGAGTTGTACATTAATGAGATTGTAAGACTACATTTGATCCCTGTGTGTATTGTAACTGACCGAGACCCAAGTTTTACAGGTAGATTTTGGAGAATCTTCCAGGAAACATTGGGTACAAAGTTGAAATGTAGAACTTCGTTCCATCCTCATGGCTAGTCAAGAAGAGTGATACAAATTTTTGAGGATATGTTTCGATCTTGCATTATGAAGTTTGAGGGTAGTTGGGACAAACACATGGCCTTAATGAATTATCTTACAATAATAGCTACTAGTCAAGTATTGGAATTCCTTCATATGAATCCTTATATGGAAGAAAATGTCGGACCCCTCTTTGTTTGAGTTAAATTTGTGAAAGATAGCTTATTGGTCCTGAAATGGTGAAGCAAACTGAAGACAAGGTGAAAATTATAAAATATCATTTAAATATTTCTTCGGATAGACAAAAGTTTTATGCTTATCTAAAAAGTTGTGACATTTAATATTACTTTGGAGATAAAGTATTCTTAGAAAGTCTCCATGAAAAAAGATTATGAGATTTTGATAAAAAGGAAAACTTAGTTCCCGATTTATTGGGCCTTACGAGATACTAGAAAGGGTTGGACTAGTTGCATATAAATTGGATTTACCACCTGAGTTAGACAAGATCCAAAATGTCTTCCATGTTTATATGCTTAGATGAGACCGTACATAGGTATCTCATGTTCTTCCAATTCAAGAACCTATCTTAATTCATGCCCAGGAGGTGAAGCAGCTTAGGAACAACAGAATCCCCTTAGTAAAGGTAATTTTGATGAACCATTTTGGAAAAGAAGCTACCTGGGAGAGAGAAGAAGACGTGAAGACTCAATATCCACATTTGTTTCGGGACTAGCCTAAGGTAATTTCGAGACAAAATTACTTTAAGGGGGAGTAACTCCCCTAATATACTATACCATGATTTACAATTTCATACATAACTATAATATGTTCTATTCTCATTTTGGGAAGTTGAAATTTTGTGATAATTGTAAACAAGCCTAACCTTAGTGTTATCATAATTTAAGGTATTTTACCTGGGTATTTTTGTAAATTTACTAATTAGAATTTCAATAAAGTTTAATGTTTTGGATTCAATTATATATATATATATATATAGGAGTATATGTATGTAATTTGGACAACACACAATATTTTGGGCAACACCTTTTGTGACATCTGTCCATGTGATAAGGATAATTTTTGTAACTATATATTTCACTCCTCATGTTGTGAATTGCGTATGAATTCAACAATAGGAACCTCTAAACATTATCTAAAGAGTTTTTCTTCGAAATCAAAATAAAAACTATCTCCTTTTGGCAGGAATTCAGAACACACACTTCATCTTGGAAAGTGATAAAGAATTTATTTTAGTGTTGGGTAGTCTTTGGTAGTTTAATCATATCTCATTCAATATAACTCTTTTTACCATGAATAAATATGATTTGGAAAGATAATTAGTGGTTCTGCAACTCTTATCGTTATTGAAAACTCTAATTTTTCTGTTATGGATTTTAAATATGGGTTGCAACATAGGACAAGTTCTATCCAGCTACTTTAATTAGAAATCATGTATGTTCAATTGTAAGTATTTTTATTATATCTTTTAGTAAAAAACGTAATTATAGATGATTCTTGATTTTATGCAAGATAATAGTTGTACCTACATCTTTTATGGAGGATATAAAGTCCATTTTTTGGCGTTTCCTATTTCAAAACTAAGTTGCGACGTGAAGTACTATTTCTGGACATACTTACTGTTTTGGGAGCTTAGTCATAGTTTTACAGGCTAGGATTACATGTGATGATTATCCTGTTTTACTTCGATATTATTGACATTCTAGGAATTAAAATAATGTTATTAGTGGTATTTGTAAAAGATCTGTAAGGGAATACTTGTGAACAAACGTTGAGGACCCCATCATACATTGGTTGGTCTTTTTAGATGGTCCTGAACCGGTTTGAAGTCTAGTGCTGAAAACTTTTCCTTGCCTATAGATTTTAAGGTTTGTGTAATAAACTTCATAGGGTAACGGGTCTCATATAGTCAGAGGGCCGCTACTAACCTGGATCTGTACCTTGTAGTGGTGAGACCGCCAAGTCGGAACCAGCGGACGAGGAGTAGAGCGTAGGTTTATGCATTGAGTCTGTCTATGGATGTGAGAGTTGGCGGGCGCTCCTTCCTCCACTTTTCACTTTCTGCACCTGTTCCCCAATTACACCTCTCACCCCCCTCCCCTTGTTCCTGGAGCAGACCTTTATTTATCTTCGTCGGTTCATTGTGTTTGGCGGATTCTCACCTATTCTCGCAATTCTCTGTCCCGCTCCACTGTTGTTTTCGGGCTCTTGGTGTCTCGTCAATCTCTTATTGTTCTCTAGCCCGGTAGTTCCGTTCGAGACTTTTCCTCTATCTTTTCTAGTTCGTGTTTCCTTTGGAGACAAAGTGCACGACTTAGTGGCGAGACTGCGTGGGTTTCTCCGAGGGTGGCAGGCCCAGACCAACGGAGAGGCGAAAGAGGAGGTCTGTTCGTGGTTGTCCAACCTCGCACACGTAGCAAAACAGGGGCAATATGGCGGTTTCAACTAGGCGCATTTGGGAGGTAATGGTGGCGAACGATCGGGCGCGGGAAAGCACTGGGATCAGTGTGCGGTGGGCTTGTAGGATGTTCAGTTCGTAATGTCCGATGGCGAAACTTATGGGAATGCACTAGAATTATGAGTGCTTTTAGCAATTTTACTGTTAATTTATATATTCAAATTATGGGATAGTTGTCCATTTTTAAGTACGAACTAAAAAAACACTTCAGTACATTCATTTGTTCTCTAGTGTATTGGGCTTTCACCCTGATTGATATTCATGGCGTTTTGTACCTTGATTATATACAATGAGCTAGCGCAGGTGGGGTCCTTTTTCTATACCCCGTTCTTGTGCTGACGACTGATGATGGTATATATTTGGCCGAGTATTATTAATTGAACCTCTTGGAAAAATTGTGCTATGAACGTTTATTGACTTTGGCGTTTTAATATCCAACTTGATTTTACTCTTTGTATACTGTTTATTATTTTACTAATATATTTTTAATTATGCTGCCCTTGACTGAGAATGAGGACTGGTGAATCTAAGGGCACCGAGTCTATAGTTTTGTACACCACGAACTTTTATGCTGTGAGCGAAGTTAGTATTTTACGAGGGAAAAAGATGAGAGGACGATGGAAGTTTGTCATTGAAGATAGATGTTGTTTGCAAGAATGCAAAGGAAGATGCATACACACACCACACACACCACAACCACACACCAAACCACACACACACACAAACATAGATATAGTAGAGAGATAAAGATATTGAGATATATATATATACAGATATATATATATATTGTATAAACCTTAGGACATGTGCATGAACTATATTTTGTGTTTACATGAAATTTTGAGGTCTTAATATTCATGTCATCATGGGTTTAGTATAAGTACATTTTCATGTTTTTATATTTTAGGGTGCGCGAACCCATACTTGTAATATACTTATTTGCTTTATGTTTTCTATCTTTTTGTGAAGCATGAACCGACTGATTTTGGTACTCGGAAGTTGGTAATATTATTGTTGTTTCGTCCATAAGTGTGAAGGTATATATGCACGAAAAGCTTGTTAATTTTTCTTAACATATCTTGGGAGGCTTTTTCGTCATTAGATAAAATTTTGTGCCAGCTAAATTTTGAGCTGAATTAAATATTTAAAATTAGCGAGATGCACATCCTTAGCTAAATTATTTGTTATGAAACTTATCCCTCAACTAGATTAAATATTGTTATGCCTTTGTTAATCTCCTTTAAATAGAAAGTATTAAAATTAGGTTTCTTGTGAAGTTGTAGTATCTCTCGGAAAGGGGCGCTACAGGTATGGTCCACTTATGATGGCAGTGTTTACTTTATTGTCGGTATATATGTGTTAACAATGGCCTTGAAGGAAAATTTATGATTACATGAGTGTGTGGTTATGATGATCACACTATGTGAAGCTTATTTCTACTTTCCTATTTATGTTGTGATCTAGGTTGTATGTCGTTGCATAATCATGTAAATGGTTATCTTAAGATCATGTGTAGGTGCTTCCATTAATTAAGTTTTAAGGATTGATTACCCGTACCCATGTACCCCTATGTGAAGGTGTTAATAGCAAAAATTAGGAGTCTTAAAGTGTAATATGAAGTTAGCTTCTCTCCTATGCTATATTGTGTTTTGTAGTGTATGCTTGGTTGTACATTGTGTTCCTAAGAAGGTGGCTGTCTCAATGTGTTGTTGATAGTCATTATGTGATCATATTGACCAATGTACACACATTCTCACTCAAAATACATGCTTACAAGTAGTATAAGATAAGTAGGTCTGAACGAAATTGATTTTCCCATTATTCACATCATGTCGACTTACATGCATGGTAAACTTATGTCTATGAAAGAAGGTGTTTACTTCACTAGGATGACTTTATAGGTGTATTAGTATGGGCAAGGATATGTAACATTCTCTATACATTGCACATGTGTACCTTTATAGGATATTTCCTAGGTTTGGTTTCTATGTAGATCACTATGAATGCATGAGTAGATTATGAACATGTCTTATGTGCTATAATGTGAAGTATGTGGTATGATGAAGTATTATTATACCTAGTGTCTAAATGTGTTTATATGAAAGCATGGCTCATATAGTTATACTTGACCACATTTTCAAGAATGAAATGAAGTATGAACATGTATATCTTCAAAGTGTAAGGTGAAAGTTTTCTCACATATAAGTATGCACACACATGTATGAAAATCTAGTCAATAGAGGAGCCTTGAAAGGTGTTCTAAAGTGTATCCTAAACTAGATAAGTGCTAAAATATGCTATGTTCATGTGAAAGGCTTTGTCACATGATACAGTTTGATGAAAGGACTTTTCATTTATTACCTATGAGCTAAGCATATTATGGGATAATCTCCTAAGCCTAATTTTATAAGATAAAATTAATAGAGGATTTTTAATAAAAAAAAGGAACTTAGCTTAGCGACGCGTGAACTTGAAGATGAGGGATGTACCTTTCCATTGAAGGAACATAGGTCACCATAATCCTCATAAGGTTGATAACTACAATGCCTGAATAGGCATAAAGAGGGTTTCCATAAGTGAATAAATGTAATGCCCTATTTGGCATATAGAGGGTTTTCACATATACCTCCAAGTTCCATAACTATACTTGCCACATAGGTTCTATCAAGTGACATCACTAGTATGATAGCATGTGTTAATGTTGTACCTTGGCTAGGTAAGAACACCTTCCATTAGTGTAAGTCTCTACAACACCAAATTCCATGGTTAACTCCCATGGTCTTAGTGTCTGTTAAGCCTATAGTTTCCCCAAATTAAAATGGACAGTGAAATTAAATTACTATGACAATAACTAGGATTATCTAAGGGAGGTTAGTTAGGATAGGTGAAAGTAATGAATCAACCTACACATTGCACAAGTGGATTCTTAGGGAGTTTTAGGAAGGTCATCTAAGGCGTATGATTATGCTTATGTCTTTATGCATGGCATTGTAGTATTTTTCTATTTGTTACGAAGATGTGAATGTTGTGAGGCTATATGATGGGGTCTTATTCTTATATGCAGTATGTTGGTCTTACTTACTATATGATGAAGGTTTGTGACTTGAATGAAGTTGTCTTCACTTAATTGTTGATTTATGAATTGTATGGTAAGACTTCTGGTCTTATCATAGGTCAACTAAGTATGTGGGAGGTTATGGGTCTTCACATGTAAATTGAACTAGTAAGATTAGATTGGGATCATGAGTAGGTTCTCTTTGGGTTTTATGTGAAGTAAAATAAGTATATATGCATACAGACCAGAGTTTACTATAATTTTCTTATGGTATTAACTTAAATGTGCCTTTGATGTATTATACTTCTATGATGGTATGTGTTGGCTTATGCAATTTGTATGAATTGTTTTCCTTGTGACCATAAGGTGATGAATTGAAACAAGTATGACTACAGGGTTACTTGGGGGGTTAATGACGTAAAAGAAGAAGTTCACTGTAAAAGGGAAGTAGTTAACTATAATGTGAAATGAGCTCACTGTAAATTGAACTCATATGTGGCCTCAAATTTATATATGATTTTATATGATGTTTGGACTTTGAATATGTCGATATGAAGTATGTAAATGAATTAAATGCTATTGTATAAATGTTAATGAAGATTTTTACAAAAATACATGAAGTGTGATTTCAAGAAAAGGTCCCTTTAAAATGCATGTTTTTGCATGGTTGTCATACTTAGTGCATTCTTGTACTAACTCCATTCTTCTCTACTTTTTGCACACAGTGTACACTATGGATGCCTAAATTATGTCTCTATGATTGAGGAGCTTGATATATAATCCCCAAGTTCAAGGAAAGGAATGGTTAAGTCCAAGGATTCCTAAGTCAAGTCTTTACTATAAAGTCTTCTATTATTGTATTTATGTATTATATTATAAGGGTTGTGTGCCTAAAGTAATGTTATGATGTTGTGTCTAGGATGGAATAAACAAGTAGAATCTTTAAATATGTATGATGAATATTTTATTTACATATGAAGTAATGTTCTTGCAAATGATGTGCTATGAAAGTTCTAAATTTTCCATTAAATTTACCTATTATAATGCGATTAATGATAATTGTTAGATTGAATAAGACCAACGATAGATCATGTAAACCATGTTAATTTTAGGGGGTGCTCTCCGGATGTGACAAACGTTGTATATGAACCAAGTTCATGAAAGTGGCATTAGGCTCTAAAACTCTCATATTGTCACGTCTATTAGTGTCTAAATCATTGGTGTGAATCGCGACACATTATGAGCGAGAGGATATAGGACGATAGAGTTTTCCTTCTTCACTATTCTCTTTTCGTGCCAGAAAACTTAACTCTTTATGATCTCTCTCTTATGTTTTCTTATCCGGTGGTCTTTTATATGTGATTTCTTAGATGAGATTTTATCTCTATGCTTGAGGGAGAAAAGGTATGTTTTGATGCTTATCTTGGTTGTTTTATTTAGTAGTATGTGTGAAGATGAAATTTTTCAGTGATATGTTGATATGATGTCCTTTGTGGTTATATATGATACTTATGTGAAATAGCATGTTAGATGAAGGAATGTGTGTCATTATATAGTTAAAAACATGTTAGATGTTTTTATGGTTAGTGTCTTTTAGCATGGTTTGGTACTATATGACTTTCCTTGATGATAGAGTTATGATTTGTTAAACTTGAAATGTTTACTGATCACATATGAAATCATGCAGCCTTAGAATATGTGTATAATTGTTCAAATATTGCCCTTTTTTATATGTGTTACCCTTCATGATATTTTAATATTTATTGTATTCCTTTGTAAAGACTTGCTCCTCGGTGTAACCGTAGTATGTTTATCCTTGTAGGGTGATGATGTGGGTTGATAAACCTATAGTCAAATTACTATAAGGTTGAATGAAAAGAAAGAGACCATATGGTTAAGTCATTCCAATTGTTTCCGCTAATACTTTTTGACCTTGGTGTCTATTGTATTGTGTTAAAAGCTTATGTGATTGAATAGTGTGACCTATTTTGATCATTAGGGATAATTTGCCTAGATGATAAGGTTTAGAATGCCTTTGTTGACTTACACTAATTTCTTCTAAAGTGGTTATCACTTTTAAGTGATGAAAATGAAGGTTGTTAATGTTAATATTCTATTGAGGTTGGGTTATGTTACTCTTAATTGGGTTTACCCTAAGTGGGGGATTGCAATGTGAGTAGTAAGGTTGTAGATATTTCTATCTTTTCCTTCTATGTTTAATAGATCTTCAAACGAAGAAATTTTTAGTATGCTTGATTATGATAGCAGCATTTCATAAAGTATGAATAGCATGACCTTCACATGTTTGGTATATCTTGATTGACACTGTCTTAATAGTATTTTGAAGATTCTAAAGTACTTGAAGAGAAATTTTTTATTAGCTTCATGGTTTTATCACTTTAATCGTGCATCTTTATATGCTAGTTGTGCAATTAACTTCATGAGAAAAGTTAAGAAGCAAGTTTGAAGTCACACTTAATGTATAATGCTTAGTCTTATAATGATAAATTGAGCCTCTTCAAAATGAAATATGTTGAGCCTCTTCAAAACTATGTGACTTTTATGATTTGGAAATCATGATTTTTTTCTCAGTTTTGAAAAGTTAAGGAGTCATTAGGTAGTGACCTTGTGAGTACCTACGATTTGTTTTATTTTTTCCAAATGATGCTTACTATGAAGGCTATTGCTATGTTAGAGTTTTACAATTTCTGAAATAACTTCCTATTATTGTGATGCATATGGTGTGAATTTACCGTTTTTTACTTCAGTAGAAATAATGTTTGAGCATGGTTTTGGATAATATATAAGAAATTATCATTTCACAGAAAAGTTATCTTTTGTGCATTTTCTAGGGTGTGAACTCATGAGACATATAATTCTGTTGAGGAGAAGGACATTCCTCAATGGAATATCCCATACCCAATCCCCCATTCAAAATCAAAATATTTCTCTCCAAAAATTTCCTCTCTAGAAACCTCCATTGAAGGTGAAGTTCAAGGTCAGCTTATAGATTTGATTCCCATGTTCTCTTCACAAAGTTTTAGTGGGTTGTTCATGTAATAAATTTATGGTGATTCTTCATATATATTTAATATTCCATCTATAGAGTGGTCTTACAAGTTTTAAAAGAACTTTCGTGATCAAATATCTTCTTCTTATATCTAGCCTTGGGTTCTTTCATAAATTGATTTCAGAAGCATAATATTAATGTATTTATGATTATCTACTAATTTGGGCGTGATTTTCAATCCAATTTCATGATGAGCCCATTCTCTCTTATGAAGTCGATTTTAGCCTATGTATGGCTTTATTATCTTTATCTTATGTATATGGACTTATGATTCACTTATGTTAATATGCTTATCCCTAATGCTTGGTATAATTTATTGATGATTAATTGTTTAGTAATAATCCATGAGGGTTAAGTTTGAAAGTTGTGAACAAGACTAGTGTATGATGTAGTAACTTGTGATCTTGACGTTAGGAGGATTGTTATGTAACTTGGTCATGGTGAATCTTGTAGAAACTTACACATTGTTTCTTTCATTATTAAATGTATATTTAGCTACTTACCTATATTGTAGTGATGATGAAAAAGTATTATTCATAAATGATGATAAAAAAATTGATAGATTTGTAATAATGACTCTTTCTCTTTACTTTTCTATATTATTCTAGTTGATGAAAACTTGTATGGTGTGGTCCACATGTGGTGGCGGTGTTTACTTTATTGTCATTATATATGTGTTTACTATGGCCTTGAAGAAAAATTGATAAATTGTAATACCTCGAAAATGACTTAGGAGAAGCTAGAGCCTAACATGGTTGTAACGAGGGTCTAAGTTCCTAAATTAGTCTATAATTTTTTATTGAGGCAGTGTATAAAGTTTTAGGTGATTTAGAAGTGAAACGTCAAGGGACGACTATGACGTTTAACAAATAAGTCTCCTAAGTTCCTCATGTGTGGATATGTGTCTATGTGTGTTTCATGTGTAAATGAGGACATTATATGAGTTAGTATAGTTTTTATAGTCACTATGTTAAGTATCATGATCTTTGGATGTCAAATGTGCAAGAACTTCCATGATGTTTGAAAGGTTTGCCTTGATAAGACCTTGTGTGTCTTGGCATGTTTTGTTGATCTTTACATGTTCTTTTTGGATGAAATTGACGAGGGAGGTCCTAAAATCTTAAAAAAATATATTTGGGTTGGAAATGTCAGGGAAAACATCCCCAAGAACCATCCAAGGGTACTTGAGGAAGGACCCGTGTTTGTGGCCAAAATGCCCAAGGCAGTCCCACATAAATATGGCAATAGACGGCTCGTGGCCTGGTCGATGCCCCGTAGTTAGAGGGAGTCTATCACTACTTATCCTAGGGAGCTAAAATCCCATTTTACAGTATCTGAACCCATCGATGGAGGACATGATGGTCTGTTTTGTGGACTGACGCCACGTCGATGGGCAGTCGTCTGTGAAGTTTTCTTCCTGCGTAGGTTTACCTTATGTCTAGGGGTGAAGTTTTAAATTCACCCCACGTCCATATAAGAGATTCGGCGGTTCCTAACTGTCTGTTAGGTATTTTATATGGGTTTATAAGTCTTAAACACTTAGGTGAATTCATCAATCAATAAGTCTTAAACACTTAGGTGAATTCATTAATCAATATAAAAATCCAAATTATCCTACCAATTCTCTAGAACTCCATTCGAGCCAAACCTCAAGGAAGAACTTGGATTGGAGAATTTAGGGTTGCTTCTTCATCAAATTGGTGGATTAACATTAGTTAGTTATGGTTTTCTATCCGTGAAACTATATTCATAAAGGAGCCCAATATTCAAAGAGTTTTCTAAAGTTTTCAAAAATGAACTCGTCCAATTTAATGATCTATCCATTGGTTCTTGCCTAAAAGGTTTTAAAGAATTGTACATTGATTGAAATGTTCTTAATGATATGATTTTAACTCAATTAACCTATGAACCAGTGTAATTGATGAGCCATAGATTTTGACTACTTTATGGGTTAAGTAATATTGACTTAATGCTTATGATTTTAACTTAATTAACCTATGAACCAGCGTAATTGATGAGCCATAGATTTTGACTACTTTATGGGTTAAGTAATATTGACTTAATGCTTATGATTTTAACTTAATTAACCTATGAACCAGCGTAATTGATGAGCCATAGATTTTGACTTCTTTATGAGTTAAGTGATATAGAGTTAATGCTTATGAATTCTAGTGTAGTTTTCAAGACTTAACCCAAATCTTGAGAGAGTAGATTTCCCAAGCTTGACCTTAAAATCCTTCAACTTATACTTATAGAGTATAGATAAGTATGGGGTAGTAAAAAACAATGTACTAAGTATGGCATATGAAAAATCATGCGAAAAGGGACATTTAAGTAAAACAACATTTCATGCCTTATAAGTAAAATATTTATTATTTAATACCTAATCAACATAAGAAACATCATTTAACACTTAATAGGAGAATCTCAAAATTTTAGAATTTATAGAACATATTAGTCATGTGAACCCTTTTTCCCTTGAAGTTTTCCTAACCCAAGTTATTCTAGGATTCCCTAAAGTAAGACAAGAATGGCCGCCCATACACCCCCTTCAAGTCTCACCAAAAGGATCTGTAAGACCACCAACTATAGTCTTACTTTATATAGGAGTTTCCTAACCGAGGCTATGCTAAGACTCAACAAGGTATGACATGAAGAGAACATCTAAACACCTCCTTCAATACACACCAAGGAATTCGTTAAAACAACCCACAATGAGATTACTTACCTCGGGAGAACAAGTCACCAATCAATCACAAGACCTTAAAAGGACAATCAATAAAACATCAAAAACATCCCTTTCGGAATGACTACATAATGCAATGAGTAGATAACATCCCATACCACCAACTACCGTGAGTAGTACACTATTTAAGAAGGTTCGGTACCAAGTCTTCCCTTTTGGAAGGTCCTACTTACTGCAATAGATAGATAGCGCCCCATACCACCACCTACCCTAAGTAGCACATTCTTTTAGAAGACTTAGTTCATTCAATTCACATAGGTAGCACGTTCTTTAAGAAGACTGAGTACTTCCATTACTTTTGTATGGGTTAACAAAACTGACATAGACCATGAGAGCTAGACATGGAATCCCTATAATAACCCCTATCGGATGAAGGATCCTCACTTTCCTAGAGTAAGGTCATACTTGTTAGCTTTTACATGTCTTTCCCAATATCTACACCTATGTTGGCACATAGTTAAAAAATAAGCATATTTCTACTATGTAACTCATTATCTACAAATGAAGGGTACTCATCTCAAGAGGTAGAATGTAAATACAATATCTCTACTCACAAAGTGTAATTCTCCTCTTATTCATATCCTCTCGGTGCTAGGCATAACTCCCCATGAATTCTAAACATTATAGACTATAGGTCAAGGATAACTAGTGAAAACTACATCTTAACTCACGAAAGGAATTCACCCTCCAACCTTTCTTAGAATGCTCATTAGGAATAGTAGGGTGGCTACTAAAAAATGCATCTCAACTCACGAAGAGTGAGCACCCCAAGACTCCCCTTCTTGAATTAACTAGACCTTCTTTCATTGCATCACACACTTTTCATACTTCACATAATCATATAAGTCTTTTAGACATAATCCTTAAAATACTTCTCATAACATGCTTCATAAAACAATTAACAAGAAAACTTCATTCAAGAATACACTCTAGTCTACTTCACATAATCACTACAAAAGGCACATTTTAACAAAAATGGCATATTAATCATCTTAATTCACATAAAAATCCCGAATAGACTCATTAACAATAAACTAGTAACTTCACATTCATTCAATAGAAGTAAAAACCTCCACCAAGAAGTTGTACTATACCACTCAAAAGCATTTTATAACTAACACTTAATTAAAAAAACGAACACACCCTTTAATCCATGGTCCCATCACCTATATATTTTTATTCAAGAATTTATCATAAACTAGACCTTTGGGCAGTATCTAAACCAAAATATAATCCATAAGAATACCAAAGTCAAACATTACCAAATCATGCTCATATAAATCCATTTATTAAGACAAAAAAAAATCTTTAACATGATTTAATGGAAGTTTTAAACTTAAAATCATCAACTAACATTAGAAACATCATCATTAAGTAATTAAAAGCGTTTTCATGCAAGACCCTTTTTTGTAGATGAAGATAGAAGAAATTACGGTTAAAACCCATTTTAAAAATCCATTAGAAAGGAATCGTTGAAAGAAAGAGATTTAAAGGATGGATTCCATACCTCACATTGAATAAATACCAATGATTTTTATGAAGAAATTACCACCAACAACCCTGTTAGTATTTCCTACTTATAACTTCAATGGTGATTTTAGAGAGTCTTCTAAGAGAGAAGGGTTTTGGGTTTTATGAAGAGGGGTCTAAAATGAGGTCTTAGGGTTTGAAATACTTTAATATACCTAATAAAACCTTAGAAAAACGTCCTAGGGTCATAAAAGACTTAGGTAATATACCAAACACCCCAACCCAAGGCAATCATTTACTAGTTTTGTTTGCCACACAGGCGAGACCTAACAAACGGACTATCTATCGATCAATGGAATGGTTGTGGGGTCTCCTAGATTAATACTTTTCTCCTAATGGAGTCTGCAAAATTTCACTTTCAGGTTCAATTAACGGACAAAGATCACGGGTCGTTGGTTGACTTACTAGCCATCTTTGGTTTTGTTGGTTGAGACTTCCTAGGCAGTGTTGGGTCCAAGTCTTGGGCCCTTCTCTAGTGCTCTTTATGGGTCCTATGTGGGGTCGTTCCCGGACGTTAAAAATCCCTAAACTAAGTTATATATGTCATAGGAACATCCTACATCAATTTCCATTATAACGAACACATAAAACTCACTCAAACACATGAAGACACACAAGCGCTATCTAATCCACACCTTCAGTGTGTGATGGATGTTCTTGGACGTTTGACATCAAAACTTAAACAAAATGAACACAGTCCCTATGAACACTAATTAAATCATTTTAAATTCAAATTAACTCAAGAAACACTAATGAGGCTCTAGTTCACATTAGTTTGTTTTGGGGTGTTACATTTCCTCTACATAGAATAACATTCGTCCTCGAATGACATAAAAACTTCAAGAACAACAAGGATTCACTTAAAATTGCATAGCACATTACGATAAAAGATAAAATACTCAAAATGAAATCATCAACTAGGAAAGAGCATAATTTCAGACTTTCAAACACTAGCAACATAAGCACTTTTAGAAAAACTGCAGAAACTTCAAAACTCACCCTTAATCTTCTTTTATGGTGGAACTACCTTCTCCAACATTAAACATACTCATATAAAAAAAAATTCACACATTGAAACTTCAATTAAGGAAAAGAAATTTGTTTCTCATAACACATTGAAACCATAATTCATGAAAATGCAAATTTTTCAAAAATTTGGACTACTTTATAGTTACCTTAAAACATCACTGTGTATCATGCTTAAATTTTCAATAATGCACCTTTAAAGAAACTTTAGCAAGATTTCATGACACCATGAGGGACAAGACCAGACAAATTTACTTCAAGGATAATTGGTAAGTTTAAGTAAGTGCAATATGATAGTAGCATCCCATAGTACCACTCCGACGTAGTGACCTTTGAGGATTCTCTTGAACTATGTACATTACATGAAATTCTACTCAACTCATTTAATGTGTTTGTAATTGTATTATAAGGTCCTAATTTTGTCTATATTGTGGTGTAGAGGCAGTATCTACAATTTTAGTCGTATTGAAAGTAAAACGTCAAGGGACGACCATTACATACGATAACTAAGTGACCTATGTGCTTAATATGTGGATTTATGTGTTTATGTGTTATTCATGATCATATATGGTTATTAACTGAGTTTATATGGTTGTTAAAGTCATTGTGTCATGTGTCGTGAAGTTTGAAGGACAAACGATCAAGAACGTCCATCACGTTTGAAAGATATATCTTGAGTTAACCTTGTACGTCTAGGCGTGTTTCGTCGAGTTTTATGTGTTCATTTTGGATAAAATTCATGTGATAGGTTTTAAAATTATATACGGTCGTATTTTTTTTGAAAACGTCCGGGAAATTATACCCAAGGACCACCAAATGGTCCTTGAGGAAGGACCCAGAATCAGAGTGCAGGCTGTCCCAGGAAGACCCTGGTGACAGAGCAGTCAACGGCTAGTCGTGGATGTGACGCCCTTTCAAAGGGTTTAGACGTTAGGGAATTATTCATGGGAGAATAGAGGAACTTTGGTCAGCCACTGTAGCTAACGACGGAGGGTTGTGGCTACCCGTCAATGGCAGGCGTCATGCACAACCTGTTCCTGTGCAGGTGCTGCTGCCAATTAAGAGGTTAATTGGTAAATCCACTCAACTAATAAATTAAGTTATTGGCGTTTTATAAAGGGTAATTTAGTTATTTTAATTATGTATATAATGGGTAATCATATGGAAGATTTTATTCTTCAAAATCATAAACCAACAACACTTAGAAAATATCCCAAAACCTCCATGTGAGTTCAAAGTAAAGATGGAGCTTGAAGATCGGTCTTCAATGGAGTTTATTCTACAATTACCTTTGTATTATTCAAATAAGGTATGTGAGTTCTTCATCTAAGGCTTTCTATAAACTTAGAACCAATTTCAAAGATTACTTTCAAAGATTCCAAAAATATGAAAAAGTCTAATTTTAACTCTAAGTCATGGGTTGTTGCATAAATGATTTCCAAATGTTAACATATGATTTTATTGATATTTAATTTATGTTTTGCAATGAAATTCTCCATGAAACCTTCATCTTCTCAAATCTGTAAATTTCACTAAAGTATTAGTGAATTAATTATGTTTTGATATTCAATAATTCATGTGCCATTGTTATAGGCTTTTTGTTCATGTATAGATTATATATGTATTATGCATAGGATGTTTCAATTTTATTAATGGAGTGATCGATATTCTTAGATTTATTTCATACTAAGCTATTCAATTGATATTGACTTAAGGCTTATGATTTCTATTAAAATTTTCTATGGGCTTTCTAATGATGCCATAATTATATTCAAATGATATCTAGGTTGGTTTGATTGATTTGTATGTAACGAATTGACCTACTTTCCTTTATGATCGATATAATTGTATTGAGTTGTTGGTTATGGCCTTGGGTAAGGGCGTTATTATAGAAAATTTGATGATTTAGCCTTGAAATCGATGTGGATAGATTGAGTGGGGCATGCATCCCTAATTCCTTTATTTCGATGTTAGTAAGACTTCAATTATGTGGTGATTGATATTGTCCACTTATGGTGGCGGTGTTGTGTGTTTTACTTGCAATTGACGTGGCTTTGTCGGCATTACTTTATATAATATGATGATCATGGCCTTGACGGCACTACTTGAAAAACAATGATAAAATATGAAAACATCTATCTATATGTGAAGGAATATGAAAGTATGTGTTCTTGTCATGTATGTTAGGAAATCATGTAAGCTATGACTGTGAGCTTTTACGTGTAGTCTGAAGGTTGATACACTGTTGTTCCTACTTGACTATATGAGTTTATATCAGTTATATTTATGACATAAATATGATAATGGTTAATCCTATCTGCTTATAAAATAACTAGTAATATGTGTTAAGGTGAAGTATGTGGTGTCTTGTCTTGATTGACTTGTGTACCTTACTTGATGTTTATATGGTTATGAATATGTGATGTCTTGACTTAGGATGATTAAGTCTCTTAGTCTTTAATGTACAATTAAGAGGGTCTTTTATGTGAAACTTTGAACCTAGTGGTAAGATTTTGTATGTTGAAGTCCAAAGCCGTAATGGTATCCTTCAAAGTAAAGGATGGTGGACTTAAGGTTGATTGGATGGAACGACATCATACCAAACCTTACGAATGTCATAATGAGCATCTTGTTGCCATTGGAAGGTATCCCTAAGAGGACCTCTATGGTAAGCTAAATCTGATTGGGTAATGAAGTTTTTATGGAACCCTTCTATGTGAACATTTAATGTGAATTACTCTATGAGAACGAAGGCTTGCAACAAGTGAGTATGGCAAGGAGAAGTATTTCTATTTATGTATGACTCTAGAATACAAAGAACGCACTTCATACTACTTAGTTATGTGCCTACATGAGATATGTTCTAGTTCTATCCATATAAAATATAACACCCTCATCAGAGTAGGTTAGAACTCTGGATTCCATGAGTTTCAAGCATGGTCTATGTCGGTTATTGACTATTCTAATCATGTGGGTTAGCTACTGGAATTTGAGAAGTTCTATGAAGTTTAGGTGGTGGTATGGGACTCTATCTAGGCATTGCACAATAGGATTTGAAGATGTTATTTGGAGACCCTAGGTCTTGTATAAGACCATTACTTAAATGTTCTTTATGTGATAAATTTCTCTTAATGAACTAATGAATATAATGAATCATGTGAAGGAAGTATGTTAAAATGAGGTAGTACTTATCTAGAGTAATTAAGGGTTGTCTAGTTAAGGTGTGAAGGGGGCATAGGAATGGTCACATCTCATCTTACCTTAGGTAGTGTTAAGGATTACTTAGGTAATCTTAAAGAGGTCACTATGGACGTTATCTTCTTTATTTACTTAAGTAAGTCTTTCGATAGCCTTTTGAAGGGAAATGTCATATCATCTATGTGTTAATGTGTTAAGGGAGAATGATTCTATCTTAGGGAGTCTATAGGATCTATTAGTGAATTTGTAAGGGATTGTATGGGTGGTCGCTTCAAAACTCCTTCAAGTCAGATTTAGAATCACCTTTGGTTGGAGAATATTACCTTGATGTTTATGATGCTTTATAACTTTGTATGTGACTCATTATAAATAATCTTAAAGGTCATTTAGGAACATCTAGAAAGGGTGTATGGGTGATCTCTCTTTGTGAGACTTAAGTAACTCTTAGGATAACTTTGAGTGAGAAGAATACGTGCTTAAGGGGGTATAAAGTGAAGTGAACTGACCTCACTGTAATGTTTGCTAAAAATGTGCCTTTTTGCCTAAATGATTTCTTATGTGTTTCTAAGTTATTAAATCTTGTTATTATGATTATTGTATGATGTTTTAGTTGAAATTCATGAAAAGAATGCTTATTACTAAATGTCCCTTTTCATGGTTTTGCATGGATTCCATACTTAGTACATCTAATGTGCTAACCCCTTCTTTTACTTTTTTACTAAAATATAGGGAATTGGAATCTTGATGTGCCATTAAGTATGGATATGTTTCTAAAGATTGAAGATGAATTATTGGTGAGTCCTCATCTATCGAGGACAATAGCCACATGTTCATTTATGTGTTAACTCTTTATCTTATGTCTTGTATGGGATTAGTCCCAATTGTTGTAAACCATAAAGTCTAGATTGTTCAATGAGATATTGTATAGTTATAATGTATTAAATGAAAGTCTTCCGCTTGAGTATTATTTATTAAAGAGTTCTTCATGTGTGAAGAAAGTTTTAAATTTTTACTCATTTTAGTTATGCTTATTATAACATGAATTATACGAGAGGCTTAGATGAGGCTTCTTGAAGTCTCATTTTCCATGTGACATCGCAAGGATACTCTAACTTCTAGGGTGTACTTGTGGGTCGTGACATATGCAAATGAAACTGATGGGGTTTTATGTTTAATGTTAAGGAATCATGATGATGTTATGACTTGCATGATGAATCTTAGAATATAATGAATGTGATTTGACTATTCGAAAGTTATTCCTTAGGAGCACTACGTGGAAGTGGTAGTATGGGATACTCCTTTCACATTACACTATGTGTAAATTTAAGGTTTCCTTGGAGGATGGTTCTTATGTGAAGTTCCTAAGTATATGTATGTTTCTATTGTGTCTTTGATATTGAATGGTGACTTCTATGAATCAAATGAAGTATTCTAATCCTTAGTAGTCTTAAGGATCTCTTAAGTAGGTATTGAGGAGATTGTTTGGGCAATTTCTTTATGTATTACTTACGGGAGTCTTGGAATAACATCGGATAGGAGTAGTTCATGTGGGATTTTTGTGTTTACTGTAAGTATGCTCCTACGTTAAGAAAAATTGATGTTTTAGCTTATGTGTTACTAATTATACTATATGATTTTTATAACTTAATTTATGAAGGTTTTTTATCAAAATAGCATTACTTGTAGGTTTCAACTAAATTGTCCCTTTTTGCAGGATTTTGCATATGCACTGTATAATGTTTTTAGTAACTCCATACTTTTGTATACTCTATAATTATATCTTGGAGACAAGTTGAAGGTTAGATAGAAAGCTTGGGAATCTACTCTCTCAAGACTAAGTATGTCCTCATATATTCGAGGGCATAGTCTATATTTCGTCAAGTTCTTCTGTTAACACTTATTACATAAAGACTTATTACGTATTTCTTTCAATGTAAAGGGTCGTGTCCCTTAGATATTTAAGACGTGTCATTCATTTGGCTTGTGCCGATAAGACTATCCTTAGTACTTATAAAAGATGTTTTCCTTATTATTATTATTCATGAAATGTTTTAAATTCTACTCTACTTTTCATATCTAATGTAATGAATAATAGATAAGAGTCTTTTGCAAGACCTTTGAGAGGTTAAATAGGCCTTGTTCCGACCTAAAGGTTTCACCAACTTCTAGGGTCTAGTTGCGAGTCGTAATAGTTATCCTAATACTCAATAAGGTAAGACATGGAGGAACCATCCATACAATCCATTTAATACACACCTAAGTGATCCTCAAGACTACAAACAATAGGTTTACTTTACAAGTGTAACAAGACCACACTCAAAATCAAAGACTCTAAGGAAAGTGATTACATTTAAGAACTTCAAATAAGAATTCTTATCCAAGGAAATCTCTAAGTTACACATAGTGCAATATGAAAGTAACATCCCATACTATTATTCCGACCAAGTGCTCCTTGATGATTCCGTTAGATTAGAGACACCACATTCATCATTCATAACTTTCAGTATACAAGGCATAACTTTAACATTGTTTCATAACATTAGAAATTAAGTCACCTAATTTCATTCACATCACGTAATTACCAATTCATACGTTGTATATAAAGACACACAAGTCTCCCCTTACAATTGTCTACTAGTTTAATCGATAGATAGAATATCGTACGACAACCTACACTAAGTATTACACTTTTAAGGAGACTTTTTTCATTATATTCTTTTGATGGGGATAGATGTAAGTGAGATAGACCATAAGAGTTAGACATTGAATCCCGGTGTGAACCCTACCGGATACGGTATCCCAATTTCTTATGGTAGGGTCATTATTGTCCAATAGCTACTCCTATGTGGGTGCATAGCTAAGGGATAAGGAAAGTTCTTCTAAGTAACTCATTATATACTAATGAGTACAATTCAGCTAAATAGATACATTGGACACAAAATTTCTACTCACAATGTGTAACCACACCTTCTTCAAATCCTCTCACTTCGAAGCATAACTTCCCCACGTAGTCTTAAACTTTCATTAATAAAGGTTAACGGATAACGATTGGACACCACATCTCAGCTCACGAAGAGTATCCACCCTACAACCGAGCATAAAAAGAACTTGGCAATGGTGAGGTTTCTACTAAACAGTTCATCTCAACTCACGAAGGTCTAGAGACTTCATCTCTACTTACAAAAAGTGTCCACCCTAAAATCATCCATTCACATTCATTAAGTTCATTCATTTATTTAAATTATGTGTGTCAGTACATGTGAGAACATCCTTCACATTATCACCATTTTCATAACATTGACTCTGAAACATGATCAAAACATCATTTATCTTACATCACACACTAGAATGCTTAACATATGCATATGCATTACAGAGATATAGTCTCTACAAATCATACATTTCAAGCTTCACAAAAACCTATCAACAAGAGAATATTCATTATCATTTTACTTCATATACAAATCTTTCAAATCCGTACTCACAATACACACGTTCATACATATAAAAATAAATTTCACATAATCACCGCCACCAATGGTGGACCATACCAGTCAAGAGCATTTCATCATAAGAACTAAACAACATAGCCAGCTTACCGTTCATCAATGTTTTCACCACCTATTCTCAATTCCTCCAATAATTTATCATAAAATAGACATTAAGGCAGTAGCTAATAACAATATAAACATTAAGAAAGACATAGTTCTAACATTATCAAATCGTGTTCATTAAACCCATTTCATAAGCTAAACGTTTGAAATATTCATAAAAATGGGTTCATTGATAGTTTTGATCTTAAAATCATCAACTAACACAAAAAAATAATATATATCAATCATTAAAACATTTTCATTCTATGAATCATGCTTAGAATAAAAAATAGAAGAAGTTGGAGTTTGAAAACCCTTTTTGAAATCTCTTTGAAGTGACTCCTTCAATGAAAGAAAGATCAAGGATGAACTACCACACCTCATTGAAAAGAAACCCACAAAATTTTGATCAAAAGAACATCCAAAACCTTAAAAACTAGTTCAACCTTGAGTTCTAGTTTTTATGGAGTTTGCAAGTGTTTTTTAAGGACATTAAGGACTCAACTAGCAGTATATAACACACATAAAGGTCAGAACATTTATATTCACTACACCAATTTAACAAGGAACAAAACTACACATCAATGAGCATTTTAGAAACACAGACAACTCCTTGGAACAATTACTATTATTCAAAACACACACTAATTTCTTCATTAATAAATGAACTACCTTATCCAACATTAGGCATGATAATATACATCATTTATACACACATTGAAACCATTATTCATGAAAATGCAATACAGTGAAATTTCAAGTTTCTTTAAAGAAAATACCAACCTTCATAGTAAAGAATGCACAAAAATTCAATAATTAATTTTTCAAGCAATTTATCAATAAGGCATGACAAAAGGCATGACAATATGAGAGACAAGATCATATAAACTCATGTTATAACATAAACATAAAAATTTTAAGTAATTAAAATTTACTGGGACCTTCATTCGGATTATTCTTCTCTTTTAGGTCCAACTGCATAGAAACGATTCCTCTTTGGAGCATTAGGATCTAGGCCACCTTGAGGATCTTGGTTTACCTCTTTACATTTTGCATTGAGCTTAGAAAAATATTTCAAATTGTGACCTTATTAACACATCCAAATAAATCATCCGTACCCGAAATACACTTACCCCAGTATCACAACTAGACCTATCAAAAACATGGCCATCTTCTTGGGAGTTTTGGTTGGATACTCTATCCTTCTTCCCGATGGAAGACTCTTGATAATAGAACCTATTCTTAAGTTTGGGTTTACTTGAATCATCCGTCCTTGGCCTCTTCCTATCCCTATTTCTATACGTAAGATTGGACTCCTCGATTTGTTGAGCATACACCATGAGTGTAGAGATATCCATATTATTAAGGAGAATTTCAATATAACCGTACTTTTCCACCAAGCTAGACACCCCCATAAAGAATTTATTTATCCTAGACGTAGCGTCGGCTACCAACATTGGGCATACTTAGAGAGTTGGGTGAATTTGAGAGATTAATCCTTCACTCTATCATATTCGAGTTTACCCCCTAGACTTTAATGGCGTCGTAATCCTTTTTAAGGACTGAGACTATCCTCTTAGATCATGTCATTACATTCATAGGTTGAAAAATGTGGAAAAATTTAGAACTTTTTTTTTCTGTACTTGGAGGTTTAAATTGACCTCTAAATACACATATTATATATTCATATCTAGTATACATAGACCATTCATATAGAAAGGTTACATAGCCTTCTACATTTATTTAACATATATATAAGAATATAGATATAGTATCAATGATTGTCTTGTCTCATACCATCTAAAAGGATGTCACAATATGGGCATAAACCTTACATCAATTCAAAAAAACCATGTATAGGTCATACAAAAGTAGAATATTCAAATAACAAGGAAAAAAATGTTAGAGTCAATAAGTTCATAACAAAATCAAAAGCTAGAAGATGGTATTGCCCTCTAAAGTTGAGGACTTAACCAACTTAGATGAAAGGAAGAATCCAAACCTTCAACAATATCGCCTTCCAAAATATTCAACGAGCGGAACCTAAAATGTTGGGAACAAGGGAAGAAAATGGAGTTAATACTCCACATGTACTAAGTATGAGATCCTATGCATATACACATGCAAAACATGCTAAAAGGGACTTTTGTCAAAGCATAACCTTGGACTCCTTTTAGGTCTTAATGCAAAATCAAGTAAGTCATATTGAACAACCAAACATGGTTACTAAAGTAATACTTATCCCAACACACTTGGAATAACAATTTACTACAATCCTAACATAAAGGAATAAAATCACAAGAATGAATAGGAGTTAAACATATAATAATAAGAAAGACAACTATTCACAAGTCCTTATAAAGTCAAAAAGTGCAATGACCAAGCAAAGCCCCAAAACATTAATAGTCAATCAATTATCCTCAAAAAGAAAACATGACCAATGTCCAACTTTACATATCATGGCATTTAGGCTTGCATTTCATATTATATTATCGTTATAATCCAAGGTATATTCATAAATGAACAAATCAACATATATTATCAACAATATGATGTGGTCATCATATATATACATCATATATTATCATAATATAAACATAGTAGACATCCTCCTTAGACTCCCCTCAATACTAACTAGTGCAATATCTAGGTTTAGTCCCATACCCCTACCAAGAATAAGCTAGCCCCTTAGGTTATTCAAGTAAGACTCCAACTCCTTTAATTCGTTTTACCTTTTGGGAAAATCATTCCCTAACTGACATAGAACATATGAGCTAGTGTGGAATCTAGCGACATAAAACACTATACCGAATGAAGGAGGACTACTTACCAAGGTATTACAAAAAATAAAACATAGCAAGTACATGGATACACTAGTTAGTATTCTTATGGGGGTTATATAGTTCAAGAACTAGGAGATTTTGTTGGGACCCTTTTTCTTCTCTATGCATTATAGTCTCCAATCTCAAGAGTAAGGTAGTCTACCCCTTGTATAATCATCATCATCACTAGTTCAATAAGAATTGTATGAGTATAAGTCCTTTAATCATAATTCATATAAGCGAGGTTAACACTTTAGCATTTCATAACATATTAAGACTCATAGATAGTTTTCACCACCTTTATAAAATATAAACCTTAATAAACCTCATAACATAGTAAAGACATTTCAATTCAAAATTATACCACCATATAATCCTAGTATAAGACATGCTCCAATGTAATATCATGACTTAACAACAATTAATCACAATTAGAAGTAAAGGTAGAGATTCTAGGACTTACCAAGTATTTCTCATAGTCTATCATCAAGGTCTTACCATCATCCCATAACTCAATCAAACTTGGGGAGTAACATCATAGAACAGTGATAACGCATTTCATCTGTATAACACAATTCATTTTTAGATAACAACTACACACAAGGTACATAGGTAAGTTTCACATTATAATTCATAACCTACATTTCATCTTAAGAACTAGCATGATAAGCCAATAATTCATCTTAATTTAATCATAATAGAACCATATGATAGTAATTTAATCAACAACCAACTAAATTAAATGATCACCATAAAACATAGGTCAAGATCACTACCTATGGTTAGGGATAGAGGATCATATTCTTCACATAGACCAAACAATCAAAAATTATCATAAAAAGTTTAATTACATGTAAATATATTCAATATAACCCTATGAATTCATTAACAACTCAATCCAAGACATCAATTTAGTAATTGAATGAAAAAAAGTCAACTTTGAAATATATGTTTAAGGAACCCTTTGAGGAAAGAATCTTAAAAGTTAATGGAACCCATACCTTAATGTGTTTCAACAATATAATGAAGAATACACCCTTTTTACAGACCCAAAACCATTGTACTTTCAAGCTTTTAATGGCGAGTTCATGTAGATACAGAAATAAGAAAGAAGGAAGAGAGTTTATTTTCATAGGTGTGTTTAGGTTAATAAGGGTTAAGGGTATTTATTAAGGGGATTAATTAACGTAATTAGTCTCCCTTTAATAACTAACTAACCCCTAAACCACTTAATTAATTAAATGAAATCATTTAAATTATATCAGTTAAACTCGACCCTCACCGATGAGACACTGATCGACGGTCCATTAGTGAGTCGACAAACAACACCCCTTCATACTGCACTCCATCGTCTTGGTCAAAGACATTGCAGGTCAAGTGTTCCTCAAATGTTTCTAAGTGTGGGGTGACGGTGGCCTCGGTACCCCATCGAGCCACTAACGCCTCGTCAACCCCTTTTGACGCTTGTAACAGTAGCTAGGTAAATGAGTACCTTCATAAATATTTCTAAGTGTGGTACGATGGTGTCCACAATTCCCTGTCGAGCAATGTACAGACAATCGTATGTCCCGTCGATGCACACTGCCAGGAAGTGATGCATCAAACTTCAAGGGTCCTCCTCAAGAGACCTTGGTTGGTCCTTGGGGAGTCGTACCCAAACGTTTCAATCATGAAACAACTCAAACACCCATTATCTACCTTTCCACCCATTTTTCATACATTTACGACTCCTAAAAGTTAGTAAAAAGGCTAAGTCACACTAACATCCCTATGAACCAAATTCTCGGAAATTTTTGTAAGTTTTGGTTCTTAAAATTTTTTAATGACCTATATTCTTTAAAATGGACTTAGAAACAGTTTTTAGAGTTTATGAAACCTATTTTAGGTTTTACCATGAGTCTTGGATTTTCCAGGTGTTACACATACTCCCTTGACAAAGGTTCAAAAATTCCACAAACTTCATCTCCCTCATCTAAAAAGTGAACAACCTGTCGTGAAAAGCCACCTTGAACACCATCCGATCTACCGGACCTTTATCTAAGGATATATCATCCTTCCATTGCTAAAAATACACTTGTTCCATACGTTTTAGTTGATAAGTGGCTAGCTCTGCTCTCTCTCTAGGGGTCACACCCATAGCATCCACCACCTTGAACAACTCATCTATGAAACCTTGTTTATCTTTATCCACCTTGATGCCATGGAAAGTAGGGGATTCATCCATATTAAATCCCGCATTGTAGAAGTGGTAGCATTTGTATTTGGTTGAGGTCCAACTCCTAGGTAAGCTTGGGCAGCAACATGATTAGTGACGACTTGATCTTGAGTCGTTATGAGTTGGGTGAAAACCCTAGTGGATCCTTTATCTCCACATTAGTCATAACCCCATCGACAAAGCGATATTGAGGACTTATGGTAATTTGAGGCATTTGGGGAACTTGAGGGCCTTGTGGTTATTGTGATTCTTGAGGGGGAACCTCATCATGCACTTTCTCTTGGCAATCATTAGGAACTTGTTCACCATAGAGAGGATCCTCTCATAAGCTACTCCTCCCTGTTCCCTTCTAGAGGTTGTCCTCCTCGTATTCATGTCCTATAAACACACAAGAAGAGGTTGATAAAGAGATTTCATAGACCTCAACTCTACAGCATGACACTAGAGTAACAAAGAATGTGAAAGTTCTATCGCTTTATAGCATCTCACTCATGGATGTGTCGTGACTCTCACCAATAAACAACACCCTGCTTGAAGTGTCCTGTGAGACTTTTGACCCTAAACTATATTCCCCAAACCTTATTCTTTAAAACAAAGTTTGTCACGACCCGCATTAACCCTGTAAAAGTAAGGAGAGCTCTTTGAGTCGTCACAAGGCATACTTGACCTTTTGGGGTCTTGTACTATCCACTTAACTATAGTTCATTACATAAGACATTAAAAGTTGTGCCGAATCAAAACTTTTCACAACATTAATAATGATAAGGAAATATATTTAATAAATACTAAGAATAAGTCTCGTCGTCAAAAGCCAACTTAAAGACACAACTTAAATATCTTACGGGCACTACCCCTTTACGTAGGAAGAAATATCTATAATGTCTTAATGAGAAAATAAAGAAACACAAACTAATTCCTTGAATATATGAGAACATACCGAGTATTGAGAAAGTCGATCCCCAAGATTTGACTACTAGACTTCAATTTGCTTCCAACCTATTCTTATACAGTATAGAAAAGTGTGGGGTTAGTATAAACATTGAAATAATTATGGGATTATGATAAAATGTGCAATACACGACATTTTCGTAGAAATAAAGTTTTCATGCTAACTGAGTAAACCTTCATAAGTATAGAAGTAAAATAACATAAAAATTATCATTTAGTACATATAGTAGAACTTACATAATTTTAACACAAAGATGCACATTATGGTGAACTCAAGAAAACCTTACAGTGAACTCATTTCAACTCAATATAGAGTGAACTGATTTAATGTCAACTCAAAATGAACTCATTTTCCTTGAAGTTTCCCTAACCAAGGTATCCTAAGACTCACGAAGGTAAAATATGAAGGCCCCACACAATCTCTTCAATACACACCTAAGTGATCCTCAAGATTACCTACCATAGGCTTACTTCAAGAGAGTAACGAGCCCATAGTAAAAATCAAAGACACTAAGAAACATGCTTACATTTAAGGACATCACATAAGAATCCTTCATCGAGGAAATCCCTAAATTACACATACTGCAATGTTAGGGTAGCATCCCATACTACTACTTCCACCAATTAATCATTGAAGGTTCCCTTATATTAGGCATACCACATTCATCATTCATAACCTTCATTGTAAAAGGCACAACTTTATGATGATTTTATAACATTAGACATTAAGTCACCTAATTGCATTCACATCATATAAATGACACATTTCATACATTGCATATAAAGACACACCAAGACTTCTCTTTTAATTGCCTACTCGTGCAATAGATAAATAGCGTCCTATCCCACCACCTACTCTAAGTAGTACACTCTTTAGAATACTTTGTTCATTACATTTTATTGTGGGGGATAGAGTTAACCGACATAGACCATCAGAGCTAGAAATGGAATCCCGCTATTAACCTTACCGAATGAGTGGCCCCCACTTTCCAAGGGTAGGGTCAATTCCCCAATAGCTACTCGTATGGGGGAACATATTTAAGGGTTAAGGATATTGATTCTAACTAACTCGTTCTCTTCTAAAGAGGAGTCCTAATATAAAGAGGTACATTTGGTACAACATCTCAATTCACAAAGTTTAACCACCCCTTCATCTATTATTTTTGGTGCTGAGCATAAATCCCCCACGGACTTTTAAAAATTTATTATTTAACATCAAGGGATAACTATTGGACACCACATCTTAACTAACAAAGAGTATCCATCAACCAACCTAACTTAGAAAGACCTCGGGAATGGTGAGGCTGCTACTAAACACTTCACATCAACTCACGAAGAGTGTCCACCCCAAAAATCCCTTCTTCTCACTATAGGAATAATAGGGATGGCCTGGAAACTTAATTTCTACCCATGAAGAGTGGCCACCCTAAAATTCTCTATTCACGTTCATTAATTTCATTCATTCATTCAAAAAGTAAGTGAGTGAGTAAAAATAAGCACATCATTCACATAGTAGCCATTTTCATAAAATTTACTCCTAAACATTCTCATAAATTCATTCATCTTATGTCACACACTAGCATACTTAACACATGCATATACATTACTTAGAAATAGTCTCTACAAAACATTCATTTCAAGCTTCATAAAACATATCAGCAAGATCATTATCATTAACATTTTACTTCACATACCAATACTTTAAATCCATAATAAAAATAACAATATTTATTCATATGACCATATATTTCATATAATAACCACCACCAAGGTGGACGATATCACTCAAGAGCATTTCATCATAAGAAGTAAACAATATAGGCAACTTACTAGTCATTCAATATTTCATAGCCTATTGTCCACTCGTTTAATAATTCATCATAAAATAGACCTTAAGGAAGTAGCTAATCACAATATAACCATAAAGAAGTTCATAGTTCTAACATTATCTAATCATTCTCATTAAACCCATTTCATAAGCTAAAAGTTGGAAACATGCAATAGCATAGGTTCATTGGGGTTTGATTCATTAAAATCATATTATAATACAAAAAAATAACATATATCAATCATTAAAACGTTTTCATGCTAAGAGTCAAAAATGGAAGAAGTTGGAGTTTCAAAATCCTTTTTAAAATCTCTTTGAAGTGACTCCTTCAATGAAAGAATGTTAAAATATGAACTACCATACCTCTATGATAAGAAACAAACGAAATTTTGATGAAGAAAACACCCAAAACCTTCAACCCTAGCTCAAGCTTAAGTTCATTGGGAAAAGGCGCGATGGGACAATGAACTTGGCAGTTCAGCAAAGACGTTGGGGGGCTCTCCTATAGCCCCTTCTGGGTCACAAATGGAGTCGTACCTGGATTCTATAACCTATATACATGGAAATCTAGGTATTTGGAACGTCTGACCTCAATTTCAACGAAAACAAACACGTAAAACGTGCCAAAACACACTAAGGCATACAAGCACGTCTCATGGAAAAACATTCTAACTTCATTGATGTTCATGTACATTCAACCTCGCAACTTCACCAAAATTTAGACCCTGACTATAATAGCATAATTAACCATTTAAGGGCTAAAAAACTTCATCACACGAATGCTTGGAACTAGTTTTACATATTTTGTTTTAGGGACGTTACAAAATGACATGTTGATATGTCTATTGGAGTTGCAACTCGTGTTTTAATATGTTGTTTATTGTTTAGATGCTAATCTTGATTCATCCTACCCCTATCAAAAATATTATAGTGTCATTTGGCGATGAATGTTCTTACGGGGTGGGGGTGGGGATAATGTAACACTCTTGAAGTCCAAGACCTAATCTAGAGCCTCACATGAAGAAAAAAGACTTAGAACACTGTTAAAAGTCTTAAAATAATGTATTTAGAAAATTTAGGAAGTGTTAGAGTCAAAACTTCAAAGAACGTCCATGACATCCGCTGAATTTTTAAATGTGTATTAGTGTGCCTTGGCATGTTTCAATGGGTTTTAAGAGTTGGAATTTATTGTAAATTGGTAAAAAAGTTTTAAACAAGTATTAGGGTGTGTTTATTGTAGAAATTTCTTTGGACGACTCCCTAAGGACAATACTAAGGGCCTTTGGAGAGGACTCCTCAATTTGACCTTAAAAACTGTGTTTAACATTGTCTATCTTCAAAATCAATCGACGATCCATCCTATGACCCACTAGGCGTCAATGGATTCTTGGTCCAAAATAAAGTCTTTGAACTAATCGATGGTTTTGGAGTACGGCAGAGTCAACTGACTTAAGGATTGTAGATCGAGGTCTCGTAGGTTAGGGTCTAGTTTTGACTGTTGAGTTTTAAGTGAGGGAATTAATTAGTTACTTTATTAGGTATTTATTAAGGTTTAGTGGGTGTCTAATTAAGTTAGTTAAGGGACTATAAGACCCAAATTGTCACAACCAGAGAGCACCCCCAAGTCGCGACCGGCGTCGTTATCCTCTTAGAAGGCTCACACAAGCCCTTAGCGTTCGTCATAACATTTCATTAGTTAGATATGCGCAAAAATTAAAAAAAATTTCATACTATGTAAAGTGTACTTACACCTCATGTTTAATACATATTTAGGTATACATATACCTTTCACATAGAAGCTTACTTAGGCTTCTATTTTGATGACATCATAACATACATTCGATATTCTAAATCTTGTCTCACACAAAAAAAATCGAAAGAGTATTACATGACTTAGCCAATAAAATGTCAATATGTCGTATAGGTTTAATGCATAGAATCCAAAGAACATAAAACGGAATAAAGAGTATTCCTAAAACAACTAAATTCATCATAAGATAGAATAACAATAATGTAGCATCCCCGAACATAAGTACCTACCAACACTTGGAGAAAGATTTCAAAGCAACTTTAATCGACCTTCTTAATCTTCAATGGCCGGACCTTACATCTGTATTTATATAAAGTAAAAGATTAGTACCCATATGTATTCAGTATGGGTATGTTTACATAAACATTTATGGAAATGCATGGAAAAGGACCATTTCTTTAGAAATCATTCTAAGTAATTTGAAAACTTTTAATGCGCATAGAATAGAACATATACAAGATGAGGATCACAACAACACAAAAAATTATCATAACCGAAGACATATCATCATAAACTCATATTGACATTTCTTGTTCATAATATCTTTTTAAACATAAAATACAAAACACTTACCCATAATCCCATCCCAAGCCTACAAGTGCAATGATCATGTGAAGCCCCGTAACCACATATAATGACGTGACCAATATAGTAGACCATAGGTAGTGCTCTACTTAATACATAATATAACAAAATTAGTCATTATCACATATACTAATATAGACCATTATATATTAATTAAAATAGACAACATTATGTAAGAAAAATGTCACATATCATAAGCATTATACATTTCATGTTCATGTGTCATGAGAACGATCTCCTAGGACTTCCTTAGAGTAAACTTGTTCAATGTCTAAGTAGAGTCCCTTACCCCTACCTATACTAAGTAGACTCCTCAAGTAATCCTAGTCAATGTTCATTTACTTGTATTTCATTTTACTTGAGGTAACAATCGCGTTAACCGACATTAGACCATGTGAGATAAATATGAAATCCGGTGTCATGAAACCCCACACTTAAAGAAGGTAGTGTACTTGCCAAGGTAGAACAAAAACATGAATATAGAATTCTAGGTGGATCCATTATCTAGTATTCCTATGAAGGCAACATAGTTCAAGAACAAGGAGATATATCATAGAACGATAATTCCACATTACATGGCAGCCTCTATCTCATGTGAGTCATTGTGATCATACCTTCAAACTAGGAAAGTGACACCTCTCATATCTAGTTTATCGGTACTAAGCTAAAGTCCCTTTGTGGTTAAGCTTTAAGTCATCATTTATTCATAAATCTTATGATAGGTAGTACGAGATTAACTCCTTCTATAAACATGATCATAATCTCTTTCGGAATAGGATTAGAATTTCCTTTTATCACAACCCTTCATTTGTTAAATTAACATATCATAATCATAGTGTGTAAGGCATACAAGATAAACATCATCAACTTGCATTATCATAGCCTTACCATGATCGCACATTTAACATATTCACAGCCCAACACATATGCATAGAAACATCATACATACTTCAAATCATAGCTACATCAACTATAGGCCATCATTAACATAATAGAGAAATGATTTCTTTAGAAGACTTACCTATCAATTCCAAGAACCTTCGCCATGAATTTACATTAAATTTAAAACAATCATCCAACAACATAGTCAAATAATGAATAACATAATCAATACCAACCCTTCAAGTCATATACAAGACCAATTTGTAGTTATGGATATGGGAAACGGTAATTAAAGAGTTCATTCAAACTATATTCCAATCCCAATGTTTACACGTCATCAATTGATAGATATAAGATGCTTCAAAAAATAATCAAAAATTCCAAACCAGTTACCCAAAAATACATAATTAATTAACCATTGAATGTTGTTGTTTTTCAGTATTTGTCATAAATTTTGAGTGAAAAGAAATCCCATTTTATAGAGTAAAAACCCTAGAAGTTGAATTCTTGAGAATTATCTTTTAAAGGACATTTTGCGGAAAGGAGTCCCAACAGTGAAAAACTCATATCTTATTCAGTAATATTTAAAGAATTTCAAATGAAAATATTGAAGTCTTCGTGTTCCTCCTTAAACTTTTCTTATTCTTAAATGGAGTTTGAAAAGAGAGAGTTTTTGAGAAAGATTAGAGGTCTTTTTTTAATATTATTTTAAGTGCTTGAAAGTGTCCTAAAACAGAACTAAAATCATTATAAACTATTTCAATTAAAATACCCAAAATAACCCTCACTTAAATGGGTCTTTTTGTGATGTTATATTGAAAATAAAACGACGCTTAAGAATCTGTGAAGTCTCTGCGCATCACGGGGTCAATTTCACATCTATTTTTGAAAATACGAGCTGACAAAGAGATCCCCGTGGAGTTTCTGCGTCGTGAGGAAACTTTAGTTCCTCCATGTGTTGGTTGTGCATCACGCAGTAGCCCTCATTTTCTGACTACGTGCAGGGTGCATTGGCACCTGCTCGCTCAAGTTCGGGTCCTCCTCATGGATCCTTCATGCAGTAGTTGGGATGTAATAAGTATATGTTTAGACCCTTTGTACTATATTTTACCTACTTTAAGACTTTTGAAAAGTTTTGGACTTCATTTTACACTCCCAAACATTCACCAAACGTAGAAACGTCTACTAGTTCAAATTAGCTAGTTCTCGAATGTCAAGGTCTTTCTTGGTCAATTTGTCCCTTATCTTTTATAATTGAGTTCATTAAATTAATATAGGCCTGGAAACATCATTTTGAATTATTTTCCAATAGGATAAGCTCTATTCTATGTTATGGATGTTCCTGAGTTTTACATTATCCCCCCTTAGAAAGATTCATCCCGGAATGACAATAAATATTTTTGATGGTATGGATAGACTCAACACTAGCATCCTAACGAACAACAACATATAACCATAATGAGTGACAAATCATAGGATTACTTCAAAACTGCTTTCAACACATACCACAACATTCTACAAAGCAGCTACCACAACATTATACATAGCAACTCAATTCATGATGTACAAGATATAAGAGCATAACATTTCATAATATATAATGAGGAACTACCTTCTCAACATTAACATGAGTTCATAAAGACATCAATGAGTTATGATGCTATCATTCTTATATAGACAACAACAAAACTACAAATATCAAGAAGGGAACTTGAATATATATTTCACATAGGTGCAAAAATAGAGTATGATTACATTTTGTAAAAACTGAATTTGGTACAACTTTTATTAATAAATGCACTTAGAAAAACAAGTCAATTTACGATCTATTCACTATTTGCCTTATAAAGTGAAATGTCTAATATAAATCAGTAAAAAGATGAGGGTAGCACGACTTCATGTCGGTGTGGGCCTCCCATGTTGCACTCTCAACAAGATGATTCCTCGATAGGACTTCTACGGAAGCAACCTCCTTCTTCCTCAACTCCTTCACTTGGAGATCTAGGATCTCAACCAAAAACTATTCATAGAAGAGGTTATCATGCACCCATGAACCTTCAATAGGAATAATAGAAACTGTGACTCCTGTGCATTTCTTGAGCATAGGAACATTAAACACTGGCTGAAGTGAAGATAGTTCACTAGGTAGTTTCTACTCATAGAAAAGTTCTCCAACCTGTTGTAATACCTCATAAGGAAGAACATATCTGGGACTTACCTTCCCCTTCTTATCGAATCTCATCACCACTTCCATAGTTAAAATCTTCAAAAAGACATGATCACCTATTTAAAACACAAGATACCTTCTCCTATGATCCGAACGTTCTCTATAGCCTCACAGATGATCTCAAGACCAACAAGTGAGGACCAACAAACCACAAACCATCAAACATGAGACCAATATCTTCAACCATAAAGATCTTCAAAAGGTTCCATGGAGATGCTTGAATGGTAGCTATTGTTGTAGGACAACTTAATCAAAGGTAGTTGATCATACAAACTTCCTTTTAAATCAATAACACATGCTCTTAACATATCTTCAAGGGTCTGAATACTGCATTCCACTTGACAATTTTTCAAAGGGTGAAAAGCGGTGTCAAGCTTTACTTGAGTACCTAAAAACGTTTAAAAAGCTAGACTTTAGTACCGAAACCCTTTTGAAAAGCTTCACGATGTTATTAATTTAAATTCTTGCATAATCTTCGGCCATATATGTAGACGTAAAGGGAATAAAGTGGGCAGATTTTCTCAACCTACCCACAATAACCCATATTGAATAATTCTTCCTCTAGGTTCGAGGAAACCTAACAACAAAGTATATAATGATGGCTTCCCACTTACAAGTACAAACATCCATGATTGGATTAAACCACTCAGTTTTAGATGCTCAACTTTGACTTATTGGCAATTTGGCCAATTAGTAATAAACTCCGTTATGTCTCTTTAAACCATCTCACCAATAGACTTCCCTAAGGTCATGATACATTTTGTTGGAACCCGTATGTATAGAATAACAGGAACCATGGGTTTCTTTAAAAATTTTATTTCTCAAATCCTCAACGTCCGGTATATATAATCTCGCTATGTACCTAAGAACACCATATCCTACATTGGAGAATGAGTCATGTAGCTTACCAAGTAAGTATCAATATGTTGAGTATAATTCACCTAAACTACTAATGAAGAGTTAGACATATGATGGACTGTGAAACTACCATTTGGAGAATTTTCTAACCGCACAACTAAAGGAGCCAACTTATGAAAATCTTCCACAAATTCTTTCTTCTCTTCTTCCACATGAGACACACTACCCATATTCATATGACTCAAAGAATCCACAACCACATTGGCCTTGACGGTGTGGTAAAGGACACTCATGTCATAGTCAAAAGTTCTAACCATCTTTGGTATTGGAGATTCAAGTACTTTTGTGTAAACACATATTGAAGATTTTTATTGTGACGAACCTCAAAATAAATTAAGTTAGCTAGAAACTCACATGTATCAAAAAGGTTTAACATGTTAATAATGTATTTTTCATCTTGTATAATTTATTTGAAGAGGTTTTGAGGTCAAACATCCGAGAATGCCCAAGACATCGGAATGTTAGTCTTTAGACGTGTTAGTAAGTCCTTGTAGGTTTTCCTTGTTTTTATGTCTTGTATTGAGTTGAAAAGTATTGTATTTGACCATAGTATCTTAATAGACATGATAAGGGTAAAAAATTCCGGGTATGACTCCCCGAGAACCATCCAAAGGGCCTCTAAGTAGGACCCAAAAGTTTGACAAGGAGGCTACCCAAGGAAGCGTGCAATAGCAAGACTTGGGAAAAATCCTCGTGTCACACACCTGGCAGTGAGCTTCAATATGCAACGCCATCCCAACATGAAACTCTCGTTTTAAAAAAAAATTGTTTAAAATAAGAGGCTTCCCCCGCAACGCGCAACCACATCTGAGATTCGGTTGAGCAGTTTTAAAGTAAATTTTGACATGTCTAAATGTCTCAATAAGTACGGGGGTATTTTGTTAAATTTGGGAAGCGCTTATAAAATGTTTTGAAGACTTTTTTAACCATTTTCCTATGCTAAAACCCCAAAACCTATTAAAAATCAAAATCCCCAAAACTCTGTCTTCTCCTGGAAACCCCAAAACCTCCATTGAAGACAAGATCAAGAACAAGCTATGGAGGTTTATTCTTGGATCACTCTTCTAAGATTTGGTGGGATTTCTAATGTAGAAGGTATGGTGATCCTTAATCCCTAGATAACCATTCATCTATGGAGTCCTTCAAAGCTTTTTCTAAATATGATTTTGAGTCACAAATCCTATGTGTCAATCTAGTCATGGGTTCATTATTAAATTGATTTAAAAATAATTCTAATTATTAATATATGTTTAGATACTGAATTTATAATGAATTTGTATCCAATTTTATGAAGAACCCATGATTACTTATACCTTCTCAAATTATGTTATGTTATGGGTCTTGTGATATTGACTAGATTTTGATTCATTTGTTATTAAATTGTAGCATATTGATTAATCTTAGTCTAATCTATATTAATAGATTATGAATTTTTGGAAATTGATCAGGATGATCACTATCTTTGATATTCGGTAAGTTGACCTATTTCCTCTAATTAGTCTAGAATATATATTGAGTTATCTTCTTTGATATGATCCACTTATGATGACGGTGTTTACATTCATCAACGTGCCTATGTGATATGATCATGGCCTTGATGGCATTAGATGAAAGATGAATTCATATTATGATTTATAGGTTTAGGAAGTGGAAGGATTTACCATTGATTCTAATTATCATGTTCTTGTTGAAGTGATGTAATGTGAAGTATATGAATAGCCCTACAAACTAGTTTCATGACCTAGGTGTGAAGATAATTTTATATGTATATGTGTGATGATCATGTTAGGTTTAGGAGTATATGTCTGATGACGAAAGATATTCTTGTAGCATGACCTTTACCTATATGTACCTATATGAATGTGTGATAAAAGTATGCTAGGAATATTCTATTCTAATGTTTAATATGTTAGTGTCTCCTATCATATAATGTAATTTTGTGTATTTTATAGTACTTAATATTCTATATGGGTGTATGGCTTGAGACTTGAGGAAAGGTTGTGCATTTGTTGTGATATTTATAGAGTGCTTCCTAAATGTTATATCTTAAGCCATTGTGTGATCATAGTGATCAATGTACACACATACTTCTTGCATGACTATGAACAGGATAAATTCATGGTGTCTAAGGAAAAGATATTTATCCTATGCATCATCACTTTTTTTATGCGTGTAAGTATATGATTGCTGAAATTACGAATATGTGTGATTATAGGTGTTATATGAAGGTTGATATCACATTGTATGCACTCACCATGATGTATGATTGTATTGATATTTGAAAGGAAATTCGCATGTAATGTAGGGTCAACGATATAAGGGCATTCTCATCTTAGAATCCTTTGAGCTATATGATGTTTGGAGGAGAAATTTCCTAAAGACTTCGTATGAACTAATGCATTAAAGACGTAAATATATTAAAAAAGGACTTAGACCCTAGAACTGATGGCACATGACAAATGAGAGTGGGATTTCACACTAGTAAGTCCGACTTCCACAAATAAAACCTTCACATTTTACAAGTGCGGATTCCTCAAATATATGTTGTCTCATGAGATGCAAACGTCAACCTTACAAGTCAAGGTTTCTTGATGTAATCTCCATGTTCCATTACTACGTTCCCCCATAGATTATAGCTTGTTAACACGACTTAAATATCTATGTACAATAGGTAACACCGTAGGCAAGTGTTAACCCTCTCTTTTAGGTGTGGGAATAGAACACCAGATTCCCTGTAGCTCACATGGTCTATGTCGATTATGGATAGGTCTCCTAAAATAAGAAATGATTTAAGATACGATTATGGACTCTAACCACAACTCCTTGAGGAGATTACATAATAAAGGTAGGACATGGACCCTCCCCATGAATTGAACTAGAGAACTCCACCAAAGGATAAGATAAGTACTTTTGTGAAAGTAAGACTTATGATATGTATGTATGAATAAGATGAATGAATTATTGAGTTACTATGTTATGTTAAGACATGAATTATGATTATGTACGTGAATTACTCTTATGTTTTCTAAATTTGTTTACATAGTATATATAAGGGTATGGAACTCTATGTCTACATTGCACAAGTAAGTTTGTGAAGGGGTTGTGAGGGTGGATACTGATTATCTGAACTAAATGAGTTATGACTAAGCCTTTAGTAAAGGAAAGTATCCTATATGATTCTATGAAGTATGTGGACTTATTTCTAATTATGAATGAAAAAGTTATGACTTATTGATTATGATATGACTAGTCTAAGGTGACTTTTTAGGAATAGCTGGTATGAGTAGTATTATGGGATACTACTTGTACATTGCACTAGTGTTACATATGGGTTGTCTTAAATGGTGGTTCTTATGTGAATCTTTTATTTTAATGTGCCTATGACCTGTGAATATATATGGTTGTGTTTATTGTAACGACCCGCAAGTACCCCCTAGAAAAAGGGGTTACCTTTAGGTCGGAACAAGGTGTACTTGATTGTTTTGGGGTGTTATACATGTCGTTTAACTATCATTCCTTACATAAGATAGGAAAAGGTGGATTTAGAAATTTTCACGACATTTAATATTAAAATGTATTATTTCGTAAATACTTAGAAAATCTCGTCGTTACAAGTAAACTTAAAGACATGAAATAATATCTTTGGGACACAACCCTTTACATTTAAAAAAATACATAATAAGTCTTAAATAAAGAAACTAAGAGACATAGAATTTGTCGTCGAATATATGAGAACATACCAAATCTTGAGAGAGTGGATTCCAAAGCTTTGCTTTCTAGACTCCTCCTTTCTTTCAAATCTATACTTATATAGTACAGAAAAGTATGGAGTTAGTACAAATATTGTACTAAATATGCTATATGCAAAAACATGCAAAAAGGGACATTTTAGTATAAATACATTTTCATGCCAATTATGTAAAATCTTCATAAATATAGAAGTAAAACAACATAAGAATCATCATTTAACACTTAGAGAAGGATTTCAATAATTTTAATAAAAAGGACCATTTTACAGGAATGTCACGACCCAAAACGGGCCGCGACTGGCACCCACACTTATCCTACTATGTGAGCGAACCAACCCATCCAATTCCCAACGTTTCAACCATAAATAACAAAATATAATGCGGAAGACTTAAAACTCATTAATGAAAATTGATTAAATAACTTATGAAAACTCAATACTATTTATTACCAAAACCGGGAAGTCATCACCACAAGAACATCTATCCTCAAATTACTAATCTAAGAGTATCTAAGAAGCTAAAATAAGTAAAAAGCTAGTCCATGCCAGAACTTCAAGGCATAAAGACATGAAGAAGATGATCCAGTCCAAGCTAGAAGCATTAGCTCACCCTGAGATCCGACGTGATGAAGACTGGCTAGAGTTGCGGTTGAGTTGAAGACGATGGTACGTTTGCTGCACTCCACAAATAACAAAGAAAACAATTACAAGTAGGGGGGTCACTACAAAACACGAGTACTGAGTAGGTATCATCGGCCAACTCAAAATAGAAAACAGTATATATCAAATAATATCATAAATCAACTACAATACTCAACATGTAGCAACAACAAGTTCTATAATCATTAATAAGCATCGCCAGGTTCACCCATGAGGACTCAAGCCTCAATGCCATACCCATTTGGGAATTAGGTTCATTAGATTGAGTATATTAACATCTTTCAAGATTCATTATGTTTATTTCTCTCGTGTCGGTACGTAACACTCCGCTCAATATACTATATGTCTGTTCGTGACACCCGATCCCCTAATTCTACCTGTCGGTTTGTGACACCCGATCCCCTAATTCTACGTGTCGGTTCGTGACACCCGATCCCCTAATTCTACGTGTAAGTTTGTGACACGCGATCCCCTAATTCTACGTGTCGGTTCGTGACACCCGATCCCCTAATACTACGTGTCGATTCGTGACACCTGTTCCACTACTCTCTTCACTTTAGTTCATCAAGCCTTCTTTTATACCAAGGCATCATCAATCTCATTAACAAGGCAGATTAGGGTTTTTCAATATTTAGGATTCAATAGCTTCATCATGCTTATTTTATCACAATTTTGTAATCACATTCATACAAGCATACAATTAAGCATATAGAAGGGTTTACAATACTACCCAATACATATCATTCACTATTAAGAGTTTACTACGAATAGCATAAACCATAACCTACCTCCACCGAAGAATTCGTGATCAAGCAAGCTAATCTTCAAAGTCTTTGCTTTCCTCTTCGTTCTTCTCTTTCTCTCGTTTGTTTCTCATTCTCTCTCCCTGTTCTTTTTATTTTTCTTATTCAAAACCCTTTTTCTTTTACCCTAATAATCATATAATTAAGTATAAAAGATGATAAAATACCCCACTACTTGTTTCAAGGTTCTCCCTTTTAACCCCCAAGTTATTAAATTATAAACATTAAACCACTCACTTTATAATTATAAGCAGGAATAGTCCAAAACGCCCCTTAAAATATTTAACAGAATTCCAACCCAGTCAGGGTCACGCAGCCTGTGACGGGCTGTTGTGCCTGCGACGGTCCGTCCTGCTGCTCGTCACAAAGCTGAGAGACTCGATGTTAGTAAAAGGTCTGTGACAGCCGGTCATGAATTAGACGGTCCGTCCTGCCACCCCGTCGTGACGTTCAGAGAGTCGATTTCAGTACCCAAATTTCTAAATTCTAAGTGTTTTGGAATGAGACCCCCACGACGGTCCTTCGTGCCCATGACGGTTCGTCGTGGGATCCGTCGACTCAGTCAGTTTTTCCAGAAATAAAATTTGCTGCTCAAAACTACTAAACAGGTCGTTACAATAGATACCAATTTACCCATCGTTCGTCCTCGAACGATCATAAGAAGAAAAACAAGGGCAAAAAGGGAGTACCTGAATCTGTAAACAGATTTTGCTATCTTTCTTGCATATCAGCCTCCTTCTCCCAAGTGGACTCTTCAAATGGTCGATTCTTCCATTGGACTTTGATGGATGCAATCTCCCTTGATCTCAACTTGCGAATTTCTCTATCTAGAATGGCAACAGGCTCCTCCTCATAAGTCAAATTTTCATCAAGCAGAACTGAATCCCAACGAATGATGTAGTTTCCATCCCCATGGTATCTTTTCAGCATAGACACATGAAATATCGAATGCACTCCTGACAGCCCTGGAGGCAAGGCTAATTCATAAGCCACCTCCCCTACTCGCTTAAGTACTTCAAATGGCCCAATAGCTTACCTCTTTTACCAAACCGCATCACACCCTTCATGGGTGAAACCTTCAGCAAAACTTGCTCACCCTCCATGAACTCCAAGTCCCTAACCTTTCGATTTGCATACTCCTTTTGCCTACTTTGCGCCGCTAAAAGCTTTTCTTGAATAGATTTCACCTTCTCTAATGAATCCCTCAAAAGGTCAGTACCCCAAGTTCTAACCTCGAATGCATCAAACCAACCAATGGGATACCTACATCTCCTCCCATACAATGCTTCGAAAGGAGCCATATCAATACTTGAGTGATAGCTATTATTGTATGAAAACTCTGCTAAGGGTAAGAAGTTATCCCAATGACCACCAAATTCTATCACACATGCACGAAGCATATCTTCCAACACCTGAATTGTTCGCTCAGACAGACCATCGGTCTGAGGGTGAAATGCAGTACTAAGGTCCAACATAGTACCTAATTCATCATGCAATGTTCTCCAAAACTTAGAAGTAAACTGCGTACCTCTATCTGATATGATGGAAAGTGGAACTGCATGCAACCGAACAATTTCTGAGATGTAGAGTCTGGCTAACTTCTCTGCATTGTAAGTCACCTTAACCGGAATGAAATGAGCAGACTTAGTTAATCTGTCCACGATTACCCAAATAGAATCAAACTTGCCCAATGTCTTTGGAAGACCAACCACGAAGTCCATTGCAATTCTCTCCCACTTCCATTCAGGAATGGGCATTCTCTGAAGTGTTCCTCCAGGCCTCTGATGTTCATACTTTACTTGCTGACAATTTGGACATTTGGCAACAAAATCAACAATGTCGCGCTTCATTCTACTCCACCAAAAGTGTTGATTTAGGTCACGGTACATCTTGGTTGCACCAGGATGTATAGAATATCTGGAACTATGAGCCTCTGTAAGAATAGTGTGGATCAAATTATCAACACGGGGCACACATACCCTTCCCTTAATTCTCAAAACACCTTCCTCATCCATTATCGCTTCTTTAGCCTCTCCTCTCAACACCATATCCCGAATTCGGCTTAGTTTCTCATCATCAAATTGTTTTCCCTTGATCTTGTCCAGAAAAGAAGATCTCGCCTCCACACTGGCCAACAATCCTCCCTTCTCATTTACTTCTAACCTCATAAAGTCATTAGCTAGAGTCTGAACCTCTCTACCCAATGGGCGTCTAGAAACTTGTAAGTGGGCTAAACTACCCATGCTCCCTGCTTTTCTACTTAAGGCGTCTGCCACAACATTAGTCTTTCCTGGGTGATACAAGATGGTAACATCATAATCCTTCAATAGTTCCATCCACCTCTTTTGTCTCAAATTCAAATCTTTCTGAGTAAACACATACTGTAGGCTACGTTGATCCGTATCGACTTCACACTTAACCCCATCTAGATAGTGCCTCAATTGCTTTAATGCAACCACCACCGCAGCCAACTCTAAATCGTGGGTTGGATAATTACCTTCATGCACCTTTAATTGCCTCGAAGCATAAGCAATTACATTTATCTATTGCATTAGCACGACACCCAAACCAGATAGGATGCATCACAATAAACAATGAAGTTCTTACCCTCTACTGGCAAGGTAAGGATAGGTGCAGTAGTCAGCAAGGTCTTGAGTTTCTGAAAGCTTTCCTCACATTCATCCGACCATACAAATGGAAAATTATGCTTAGTCTAGTTTGTCAATTGAGAAGCAATAAAAGAGAATCCCTTGGCAAATCGACGGTAGTAACTGGCTAAACCAACAAAGCTTCTTATTTCTGACACATTAGTAGGTCTTACCCAATTCTTCACTACTTCGATCTTAGAGGGATCCACCATCACCCCATCCTTAGAAACCACGTGCCCCAAGAAAGACACTAAATCTAGCCAAAACTCACACTTGGAGAATTTGTCATAAAGCTCTTTATCCCTCAACATTTCTAACACAATTCTCAAATGCTCCTTATGTTCCTTCTTACTCTTGGAGTATATCAGTATATCATCAATAAATACGATTACAAAGAGATCCAGATATGGCTTAAAAATCCCATTCATCAAGCTCATGAAAGCAGCAGGGGCATTCGTTAGTCCAAAGGACATTACCAAGAATTCATAATGCCCATACCTGGTTCGAAAAGCAGTCTTTGGCACATCTGCTGCCCGTATTTTCAATTGATGATAACCAGACCTCAAGTCAATCTTAGAGAAGACACAAGCACCTTGTAACTGATCGAACAAATCATCAATGCGAGGAAGAGGATACATGTTCTTAACAGTTACTTTATTTAGTTGCCGGTAATCGATGCACATCCGAAGACTCCCATCTTTCTTCTTCACAAACAAAACAGGAGCACCCCAAGGGGATGCACTTGGTCTAATGAAGCCTTTGCTCAACAACTCTTGAAGTTGAGCCTTTAACTCCCTTAACTCAGCGGGAGCCATTCTATAAGGGGGTATAGAAATGGGGAGAGTACCCGGTTCAAGATCGATGCAAAAGTCAATATCTCTAACTGGTGGCATATCAGGAAGGTCTGCATGAAACACATCTAAAAACTCGCGAACTATCGAAACCGACTCAATTGAAGGTACTTGGGTAGTATCATCCCGGAAGTGTGCAAAGAAAGCTAAACAACCCTTACTAACCATTCTCTTAGCACGAAGAAAGGAGACGATACGAACCGGATTGAAAGTGTAGTCACCCTCCCACACTAACGTATCTGTCCTAGGATTGGCTAACGTCACAATTTTAGCATTACAATCAAAGAATGCAAAATTTGGAGAAAGCCAAGTCATCCCATGAATTACATCGAAATCAACCATTTCAAAGATAACCAAGTCTACATGAGTATTTATCCCCACAAAAGTCACCAGACAAGACCTATATACCTTTTCAACTATCACAGACTCACCCACCGGAGTAGAAACACGAATAGGCATGTCAAGCAATTCACAATGTAAATTAAGACCAGTAGCAAATGAGGAATATACATATGAAAATGTGGAGCCAGGATCAAATAATACAGAATCCATGAAATCACAAACCAAGAGATTACCAGTGATAACAACATCTGATGCCTCCGCTTCAGACCGCCCAGGGAAAGCCTAACAATGGGCACTATCACCCTTCTGCCCGTTGCCCCTACCATGTTGTGCTGTAGTGGCTCCAGTTTGCCCGTTACCCCTGCCGTTTTGGTGACCACCATTACCTCGGCCACCGCGTTCTCCAGAATAACGGCCTCTACCATGACCACCTCTACCTCTAGCTATTGGGGGTCTATATTTATGTTTTGGACAATTCCTCCTAATATGTCCAGTCTCCCCACATCCATAACACTCCCTGAAGTCAAGCATAGGTCTCTCAGAGAAGTGTTGACCGGTCTGAGGTGGACCCCCAACTACAGTCTGTAGTGAAGACTGAATTGGTCGGACTGAGTGACCTCCTGAACCCTGTCACCTAGAGTAAGAACCATTAAACTCACCTCCCTTTCGAAACCCTTTTGATGTCGATGCCATGGTGAAGTCATCTGGCTTCACTCCTTCCACCTCTATCACGAAGTCTACCACTTCTTGAAAGGATTTTGCCGTAGCCGCTACCTGTAAGGCTGAAATCTGCAACTCTAACCTCAACACCTTCACAAAACGGCGAATCCTCTCTTGTGTACTAAAACATAGTTGGGTGGCATACCTTGATAATGCACGAAACTTAGCCTCATATGCAGTAACCGACATCCTACCTTGCTCTAGGCTCAAGAACTCATCTCTTTTCCTATCTCTCAAAGTCCGAGGAATATACTTCTCCATAAACAAGCTAAAGAATGATGCCCAAGTCATAGGTGGTGCATCTGTTGGTTGACACTCAACATGTGACCGCCACCACATTTTGGTGTTTCCTTGAAACTGATAACTCACAAACTCAACACCAAACCGTTCTACTATACCCATCTTGTGTAGTAGCTCATGACTGTAAACCAGAAAATCGTAGGCATCCTCAGATTCAGCACCCTTTAAGACTGGAGGTTTCAATTTCAAGAACTTACTGAAAAGTTCATGCTGATCATTTATCATTATAGGCCATGTGGTCAAACGAGGAAACGTGCCTATTTCCAATGAGGCATCCATGTGGGCAGCCATAGTAGCTGCATGTTGTACCTCCGGAACCTGAGGTGCTGGTGCAAAAAACACTGGAGGTGTCTGGCCCGGATCAGATAACCCGCTAAGATAAGCAAGAACCTGATTGATCATCTCTGGGGTAGGTTGAGGTGGCAATTCCTCATTCTGCACTTTCTCACTTTCCCCTTCCTCACCCTCTCTTACTACTTCCTCAGTCGGTGGAGGAGTCACCGCCCTAGTACCAGATGGTCTAGGTGCTCGTCCTCTTCTTCTAGAGGACGTCCTCCCACGACCTCTACCACGGCCTCTTGTCGCTGCTCCTCCTCGAGCTACAGCCCCAGTGGCTGGCTCAGACGCACCCTGTCCCGCCGGTGCTGGTGTTGACGTAGTCGTTGCTCTAGTTCTAACCATCTTCTAAATAGAGTGAAGATGGTCAGATACCAATTTGTATCACCTAGATACCAATTGGATCAAAGTAATAGCACGAAAGAAAAAAGGAATACAATTTTCCTAAAGTCTTATAGCCTCTCAAAGAAAAGTAAAGGCGTCCCCCTACCGTTCCTTAAGACTCTACTAGACCTGTTCTTGTGTGATGAGACCAACGAACCTAATGCTCTGATACCAAGTTTGTCACGACCCAAAATGGGTCGCGACTGGCACCCACACTTATCCTACTATGTGAGCAAACCAACCCATCCAATTCCCAACGTTTCAACCATAAATAACAAAATATAATGAGGAAGACTTAAAACTCATTAATGAAAATCGATTAAATAACTTATGAAAACTCAATACTATTTATTCCTAAAACCTGGAAGTCATCACCATAAGAACATCTATCCTCAAATTACTAATCTAAGAGTATCTAAGAAGCTAAAATAAGTAAAAATCTAGTCCAGAACTTCAAGGCATCAAGACATGAAGAAGATGATCCAGTCCAAGCTAGAAGCATTAGCTCACCTTGAGATCCGACGTGATGAAGACTGGCTAGAGTTGCGGTTGAGTTGAAGACGATGGTACCTTTGCTGCACTCCACAAATAACAAAGAAAACAATTACAAGTAGGGGTCAGTACAAAACACGAGTACTTAGTAGGTATCATCGGCCAACTCAAAATAGAAAACAGTATATATCAAATAATATCATAAATCAACTACAATACTCAACATGTAACAACAACAAGTTCTATAATCATTAATAAGCATCGCCAGGTTCACCCATGAGGACTCAAGCCTCAATGCCATACCCATTTGGGAATTAGGTTCATTAGATAGAGTATATCAACATCTTTCAAGATTCATTATGTTTATTTATCTCGTGTCGGTACGTGACACTCCGCTCCATATACTACGTGTCGGTTCGTGACACCCGATCCCCTAATTCTACATGTCGGTTCGTGACACCCGATCCCCTAATTGTACGTGTCAGTTCGTGACACCTGATATACCGTGGTTTCACGGTATAATTAATGCTTTTTCCTTAAGTTTAGTGCGTCCAAAAGCCCTTTTTGTGCTAATTTTTATACAAGTTTTCTTTGTTTTGCAGGAAATCTGTCCAAAGCCAAATGCGGAGTTTTTGAGAGAGAAATACAGAAGAGACCACCTACGGAGCTTATGACAGTCCGTCATGCCTGTGACGGCCCGTAAGTTGCAGCGTAGAGAAGTTGCTGAAGGAAGATGGGGAAGTCTTACAAGTGTGGGATTACGAAGCTTGTGACGGTCTGTCATGGCTATGACAATCCGTCCTGCAGGTTCGTCGTGAAGATCAGAGAAATGATCCCAGTATCCAGATTCCAAGAGTTGATGTCTTTTGAAACGAGACCCTCGACGGACCGTTGTGCCTATGACGGTCCGTCACACTTGCTGTTGAGGGGAATGAAGAAAGTAGCAGAAGAAATTGCACCAAGTATGGGACGACGGAGTCCACGATGGTCTGTCGTGACCACGACGGTCCGTCGCGTGATCCGTCGACCCAGCTGCGTTTTGGTAGATTTCCAGGAATTAGAACCCTTGTTTAATTAGGTTTTTATTTTTTATATAAATAGTTCGAAAAACCACATTTTGGAGGTTAGACTCTGCTAGATTAGAAATCATATTATTAGACTTTGTTTATGAGTGTTTGATTCTTTGGAGATTGCTACAAGTAAGTTTTGGTGATTAATCAAGCAATTTTTCGGACTTTACTCTTTCTCATTTAAGTAAGTACATGAATTCTTATTTATTATATTTGAATATTGTGTTTATGGCTATGAGTAACTAAACTCCATAACTAGGGTTGTGGGAACCATAGGCAAATAATGAGATAAACCCTAGCTAAAATAACAATTCTAGAAAAGTGTCTTGCATGTATTAATAATTCTTTCGCTTAGAACTCTTTTAAACGGATGATCAACGTTAGAACTCACCTTAATGATACTTGACGGACCAAGGAGGTAGATAATAGGAAAAGAATTATTAACATATATTTAGTGTATACTATTTAATAGGCTAGTATCGATTGGTACGAGGTTGTAACTTAGTCAAATATCGAATACGATGCTTAATATGAGGTAACAATAAGGTTTAGGAAAGCAACACACTTAGCCGGACCAAGGTGCGGAGTGAGATTTTCTAGATGCCGGACCAAGGATTTAGAAATACATAACTTATCACTTTGCATGCAAGATACTAGGAAAGAATTGTTATAGTTAGAATTATCAAGTTATGAACCTGTGGGGAACACGAAAACCCTACTTACTTTGATTAATTTATTAAAACCCATCTTTCAAAACTGTTAAGTGTATCTTTCAATTTCGTTAGTTTTTTTTACTTATTAGGAAATACAAACCCCCCTTTTTAAATTTTTATGTTTTTACTTTCTAAGGAAGTTATCAACCGAACAATATTAATAACAAGTTAAAGTTAAGTCTAGACTATTTTCCTCGTGGGAACGATCCCAACCTCACTAGTTGGGTTATTTACTTGACGCGACCGCTTTACTTCTTATTTGAGAAGTAAATTTGAGCGTATCAAATTTTGGCGCCGCTGCCGGGGATTTTAGCTTTTAGATTAACTTGAACTTATTACTATAGTTTAGTTGATATTTTCTTGATTTTACTTTGTTTTATTGTTTTTGATTTCTTTTCAGAACTATCCTCCTTGTATGTCAAATACACGGAGAGGAAGAGAACCGTTGTTTCCCTACGATCACGAGTGAGAGCGTACACTGCGAAACATGAATCGTAATTTGGGAATCAATGATGAGGATCCAAACCAGAACATCCCAGCTACGGTTGATGTTCATGGTCAGATGTTACCCAATGCTCCGGGTGAACATCAATAGAGGGGACAGAATCCCGCTCCACGGCCCCAAGCATACTACAGAGGCTATGATAACATAGCAGATTCGGATGGGCCACTGGTTTTGCCTCCTGTACCCACAGGCCACACTTTTGTGGTAACTAGTAGTCTGATGCAAATGCTCACTGCCAGAGGTTTGTTTTCAGGGCTACCTTCTAAGGATCCACATGCCCATATAGCTAAGGTAAGGGCAGTGTGTAAAAGTTGTGTGGGGAGGCCTGATTTGGATCTAGATGTGATGGGGCTCAGAGTGTTTCCTCTCTCACTGATGGGAGAGGCTTCTATTTGGTTCACTGAGCTCTCATACAACTCCATCTTTATTTGGAATCAACTGAGGGATGTCTTCTTAGCACGCTACTATCCGGTCTCCAAGAAACTAAACCACAAAGACATAGTGAATAACTTTGTGGCACTACCAGCAGAGTCAGTTAGTAGTTCTTGGGATAGATTCACCTCATTCTTGAGAAGTGTTCCAAATCACCGTATAGATGATGAGTCACTGAAAGAATACTTCTATAGGGGACAAGATGATAACAACAAAGCGGTATTGGACACTATAGCAGGTGGATCGTATGGAGAATGTCCTTATGCGGAGATCGCTGAAAAATTAGAAAAAATCTCACGGAATAACAAAGCTTGGAGTATTAGAAAATCTGATACAGAGAGAAACACCTTTGCAGTGCAGTCCACTCACAACCCAGCCACAGATGATATTCGTGAAGAAATGTCTCAAATGAGAACTGAGCTTGGGTTGGTACTAAAACATGTCACTGGGGGTGCAGAAAAGATTAATGCAGTCAACTACTTGGCTAAACCACCACCTCCAAACGATGAGTGTTATTATGAGGAGGATTCCTATGCAGTAAATGAACAGATAGGGGGTTTCCGACCAAGCGCCCAAGGCTAAAATAAGGATAATTAGCGCCAAGGTCAAGGGAACCAAGGTCGGAACTATGGTAACTACAATCGTGAGGGTCATTATGTCAGAGATGGAAACTATAATTGCGATAACAACTTCTACAGGGGTAACTATGGTAATAGAAACGACAGGAATGGACCCTATGTTCCTCCTCAAAATCGGGAAGTTACTCTTAGGGATGGTGGAGGTAGTATGTCGCGAGTTGAGGATATGTTGCATAAAATGATGAGGAGGTTCGATGCTAGTGATGAGCACAATAAAGAGTTGAGAAATGATTTAGAGGGTATTGGGCAAAAAGTTGATACCCATGAAATATCAATTAAGCAACTTGAGTTACAATTGGCCCAATTATCTGCAACTGTGAACACACTGCAACTGGGCACTCTTCCTAGCAACACTGTCCAGAATCCAAAAAATGATGGACATTGTATGGCAATTACTACTCGCGGTGGTAAGCAAACCATTGACCCACCTATGCCATCTGATGAGAATAAGGTGACAACAGAATCTGATAAAGTGGTAGAAGTTGATGCTGAATTAGAGGATAACACTACAAAAGATGCTGAAGTGCCTAAAAAGGTAACTTCTATGCCTAGGCCACCACCCCCATTTCCTCAGAGATTAGTGAAAAAGACCTAGGATGGTAAATACCAGCGTTTTATAACAATGTTGAAGCAACTTTCTATCAATGTCCCTTTGGTAGAAGATTTAGAACAAATGCCCGGTTACGCCAAATTTATGAAAGATCTGGTCACAAAGAAAAGATCGGTCACTTTTGAGGATGATGATAGAATGCAGCATTGTAGTGCTATTGCTACAAGATCTCTGGTCCAAAAGAAAGAAGATCCGGGTGCGTTTACTATTCCTTGTACAATCGGGCTATTACATTTTGCGAAAGCATTATGTGATCTGGGGGCAAGCATAAATCTCATGCCCCTCTCGATTTACAAGAAGTTGGGTTTGGGTGACCCAAAGCCCACTGCGATGCGGCTATTGATGGTTGATCGAACAGTAAAACGACCTATAGGGATACTCCACGAGTGCTAGAAAAAGTGGAGTCATTCATATTTCCAGCAGATTTTGTTATTCTTGATTGCGAGGTCGATTTTGAAGTGCCCATCATTCTTGGGAGGCCATTCCTTTCTACGGGAAGAGACTTAGTAGACATGGAAAATGGGCAAATGAAATTTCGATTGAACAATGAGGAAGTGACCTTTAATGTTTGTAGGTCCATGAGGCAGAGTGGTGAGCTCCAATCGGCATCTGCTATATCCTACAACATGGGTGAGACATCTAAGACTCAAATAGAAGAACGTCTAGGTGTAGAAGCATTAGCGGCAGTAATAATGAACTTTGATAGTGATTGTATTGAAGAGTATGAGTCATTAGTTGCGGCTCTTGACCGAGGTGATGTTCGGTTTAAACCGAAGAAATTTGAGCTTGATATGAAAAATCGCGAGTCCCCACCTGCAAAACCATCGATAGAGGAGGCTCCAAAAGTTGAAGTAAAAGCTCTCCCACCTCATCTTAGGTATGAATTCTTAGGAAATGGCGACACTTTACCGGTAATCATTGCATCAGACCTGGATGAACAACAGGTTCAAAGTTTGGTGAAGGTACTAAAAAGGTTTAAAAGAGCCACTGGGTGGACCATTGCGGACATTATTGGGATCCCTCCTGGTATTTGCTCTCATAAAATCAAACTCATGCCTGATCATAAGCCGAGTATTGAGCACAAGAGACGCTTGAATCCTCCTATGCAAGAGGTTGTGAAGAAGGAAATTATCAAGTGGTTGGATACTGGAGTAATCTATCCAATCGCCGATATTAGTTGGGTATGCCCGGTTTAGTGTGTACCTAAGAAAGGGGGAATGACTGTGGTCCCCAACGAAAAGAATGAACTTGTTCCAATGAGACCGGTTACTGGATGGAGGGTGTGTATGGATTACCATAAACTGAACTCATGGACTGAAAAAGACCATTTTCCTATGCCCTTCATGGATCGAATGTTGGATAGACTTGCCGGAAAAGGGTGGTATTGTTTTCTTGATGGGTATTCGGGGTATAATAAGATTTCTATTGCACCAGAAGATCAACAGAAAACCACTTTCACTTGTCCATACGGGACTTTTGCGTTCAGAAGAATGCCGTTTGGTTTGTGCAATGCATCCGCAACCTTTCAGAGATGTATGATGTCAATATTTTCTGACATGGTGGAGGATACTATAGAGGATTTTATGGATGATTTTTCTGTGGTTGGTGATTCATTCGAGCGGTGCTTATCCAATTTATCTGAGGTTCTTAAGAGATGTGAAGACTGCAATTTGGTACTAAACTGGGAAAAGTGTCATTTCATGGTGAAAGAGGGTATTGTGTTGGGTCATCGCATTTCAGAAAAGGGCATAGAGGTTGATCGAGCTAAAGTTGAGGTAATAGAGAGACTGCCCCCACCAATCTCTGTGAAAGGTGTGAGAAGCTTTCTTGGGCATGCAGGTTTTTACCGAAGATTCATCAAAGACTTTTCAAAGATTGCACACCTATTGTGCAAACTGATAGAGAAAGATTGTAAATTTTGTTTCGATGTATCTTGTCTTAAGGCATTCGGTGAACTAAAAGAAAAATTGGTATCTGCGCCTATCATTATTTCCCCGGATTGGAGCAGTCCATTTGAGGTAATGTGCGATGCTAGTGGGGTAGCTCTTGGTGTAGTATTGGGACAGAGGAAAAACAAAATCCTTCACCCTATCTACTATGCTAGTAAAGCCCTAAATGAAGCTCAGAAGAACTACACAGTGACTGAGCAAGAACTCCTAGCAGTAGTGTTTGCTTTTGAGAAATTTCGCTCCTATTTGCTAGGTGCTAGAGTTATAGTGCATACTGACCATTCAACATTGAGATATTTGATGGCGAAAAAGGACGCGAAACCAAGGGTGATTCGTTGGGTATTACTGGTGACAGAATTTGACTTTGAAGTGCTGGATAAAAAAGGGACTGAAAATCAAGTTGCTGATCATTTGTCTCGTCTAGAGGATGAAGCTATGAGAGAGTTAGGGGATAAGACTGACATTGATGACACTTTCCCGGATGAACATGTATTGGCTGCTTCACAAGACTTGATTCCATGGTTCGCAGATTTTGCGAACTATCTGGCTAGTGATATTGTTCCATCAGACTTGTCCTTTCATCAAAGGAAAAAGTTTTACGATGTGAAGAAGCTCTTTTGGGATGAACAATACTTGTATAGGAGTTGTGCCGACGGGCTTATTCGGCGTTGTGTGCTAGAATGTGAAATGTTGAGTGTGTTGGAGGCATGCCATTCTTCACCTGTTGGCGGACATCACAGTGGTATCTGAACCGCTCACAAGATATTGAAATGTGGTTACTATTGGCCAACTCTTCATCAAGATGCTCATGGGTTTGCTACAACATGTGACAAATGTCAACGTGATGGTGGTATTTCAAGAAAGCAAGAGCTCCCTCTAAACCCCATTCTTTTGATTGAGTTATTTGATGTGTGGGGTATTGACTTTATGGGCCCTTTCGTGAGTTCTCATGGGATGAAGTACATTGTAGTAGCAGTTGATTATGTATCTAAATGGGTCGAAGCCATAGCACTCGCAAACAATGAAGGGAAGAGTGTCACTGCATTTTTGAAAAAGAATATATTCTCTCGTTTTGGCACCCCAAGGGCTATTATTATTGATGGGGGCTCCCACTTCTGCAACAGATTATTCAAAGGTTTATTGGAGAAATATGGGGTTCGACATAATGTGGCCACTCCTTTCCACCCTCAAACTAGTGGGCAAGTTGAAGTGTCGAATCGAGAGATCAAACAGATATTGTGCAAAACAGTGAACGCTAGTAGAACGGATTGGTCAAGGAGGCTTGATGATGCTATTTGGGCCTACCGGACAGCCTATAAGACTGCCATTGGTATGTCTCCATACCAACTTGTATATGGGAAAGCTTGTCATCTACCGGTTGAGTTAGAGCATAAAGCCATGTGGTCTATGAAGAAGTTAAAAATTTATTGGAGCGAAGCTGCAGAGCAACGGTTAAATGGGTTGAATGAACTTGATGAATTTCGCCTGAAAGCCTATGAAAGCTCAGCCCTATACAAAGAAAAGATGAAGAAGTACCATGACAACAAAATTGAAAAACGAGAGTTTATGGTTGGGGATTTGGTGGTTTTATTCAATTCCAGATTGCGCTTGTTTCCAGGTAAACTCAAGTCCAAATGGACTGGTCCTTACACGGTTACCCAACTATTCCCTCATGGAGCAGTTGAGTTGGAAACCAATGAGGGTGTGCGGTTCAAGGTGAATGGACAGCGCATAAAAATCTATCTCGGGCATGCTGAATCGGCGAATGAAGTGATCGAAGCGTACCATCTTGATGAAGTCTGAGTAATCAAGTGTCCCCAGTCGTGCCGCGACATTAAATCAGGCGCTTGTTGGGAGGCAACCCAATACTTATCGTCTTTTTAATAATGGTAGAATTTTCTCTTTTAATGGGTTTTAAATGTGCAGGCACATCACCAGGAAATTCTGCAGAACACTACTTCGCAGTAGCCTTTGACGGATACAACCACAGACCGTTGCACATGCAACGGACCGTCGCATGCTTCCGTCACACAAGGTACATATTTCTGTCATTTTGAATACTAGGGCACACACGACGGAACCTACGACGGGCCGTCACAATTGTGACGGACCGTCGTCGGGGAACCGTCGCGTGATTAATGAAATCTACCCGACCCGACCCGGCTGGACCCTTTTCAAAATCTGACCGTTTATACTCCCCACCCCTCCATATTTCACCCCATTATTTCCACATTCCTCTCATCTCCCCTCTCTTTTAAACTTCCACACTACCCCCACTGATCATCACTCCCACAATCTCCCCAAACCTTATCATTATTATCTATTAGTGGGTGCTGCTGCTATTGGTATCTACCTTGCCACCTGAATTATCCTCCACTTGTGTTTTCTCCATTTCCAAGGTATATGTCTCTAAATTTATACTCATTTATCTTGAATTTTGGTTTAGTAGTTAGTATTATCTTAGTTTTTAGTCGTATATTGTTTCCTTGATGTGATTATGTCTAAACCTAGGCTCAAACTGTTCGAATATGCCTTGTTGATAACCCTAGGCATAGGTGATTTTGCATTGGTAGTTTCTTAGGTAGTTGGGATAGACAAAGATAGGTCCATAACACTACAAGACCACGTGGGTTCATCGGGGTTGCTTAGGGTACCTGTAGTTCTGCCACTGTCACTTAGAACGAGACCCCGATGACGGACCGTCGCACACACGACGGACCGTCGTAGGGTCCGTTCCAGAAACCCTAGCACACTGCCCAACGACACGTGTGACGGACCGTCGTATTCACGACGGTCCGTCCTTTAGACCGTCATAATGGTCAAAGACCCCTCTGATAAGGGTCTCCCAACATTTTCTAAGTGTCCTACGACGGACTCTTACGACGGACCGTCATACCCACGACGGTCCGTCCTGCACGACCATCATGCTGGTTAGAGACCACTGTGATAAGGGTCTCCCAACATTTTCTAAGTGTCCTACGACGGACCGTCGTTCTAATGACGGTTCGTCCTGCTTGACCGTCATGATTGTCAGAGACCCCTCCTTCAGGGTTCTTTATATATACATAGATCAAGTACAACACGACGGACCTCATGACGGTCCGTTATAGCCACGACGAGCCTTCATCGGTCCCGTCGTCTGATACAGTTTCAATATTACTACCACACTATTTTCAAAGTTTAATGTCATATGAGCTTGCCTGTCTTGCTTGCTACTACTCATACTAATATTGCTCCTTTACAGGTACTATCGACTATGGCACCCAAGCAAGACCGCACCTATGCACGCGGGCGATCTAAGTCTGTCGCCCCGTCTGCCCTCATGGTCATCGGCTCTGATGATGAGCGGGACCCTGAGTACATGCCCCCAGGCACCTCCGCCCCTTTCCGTGCTGCACGTGCCCCCAGAGCCACACCCAAGAAGGTGGCGTCCGGCGTAGTCACTGCCTCCCAGTCTGATGAGGAGCGCACACTGACCGGCACACCCTCTAGGTCAGCCACAAATGAGGAAGGAGCGTCTGTCTCCTAAGGAGTATCCTGGTCCGAGGAAGCTTCAGGCTCTGCTGAGGTTCCCGCACCCGCCACTGCTGCAGCGTCGGCCTCGTCTGATGAGGTTGACAGTTCAGACTCTACATCCGGCGCACCAGCCCAGGTCCCCACCCCAGCCTCTGACCAGCCAAACCGGTGGTGTGTTGAAGGCCAGTTTCAAGTGTACTCCGACACCAAATTCCTGACTGATAAAGGAGTAATGACTCGGACACTCACCTTGGAGCGGCGGGTACTTACAAGGAGTCTCCCATTGATGCCGAAGATCCACAACCTATTCACCAGGCATCGCTTAGAGTGGACAGCCCGTCCGTTAGGACGATACAGCGAAGAAGTGGTCCGAGAGTTCTACGCATCCTACGTAGCGACTCTCCGATCACAGATCGATAAGCGGGCTGCTCCCGCTAAACAGGCCCCACTGGAGAAGGTTCGAGTCCGGTGCGTGCAGGTTGACATTTCCCTACCAGCTATTCGCCGGTTCCTATACGGCGAGAGTACAGATGCTACGCGGACTCCCCACACTGCCGAGTTTGACTACCGCTGGCAGATAGTGAAGGATGGGCAGTTCTTGCGCGAGCAGGCACTAAGAGAGACCACCAAGAGGTGGATGGTACTGCACCTATCAGTCGACGGAGAGGGTGCAGATTTGGTCACTGAGCCAAAGGGGGCCATCAAGAAGGCCAACCTCACATTCGTCGCGAAGTTCTTGTGGCTGCTCGTCCGTCACTGCCTTTCCCCCACATCTGCTGATAACATCGCCCCTTGGGATCGCGCAGTGTTGATAGCGGCGATGATAGCCGGATTTGAGGTCGACTTTGCATGGCTTCTCCAGGCAGTCATGCACGAGAGGGCATTCAAGGTCACTACTACCTATCCCTTCTCGTGTATGATTTTTGCCCTTTGCAGGACCGCAGGTGTGACCATATGGCACACAGATCAGTTGAAGACCCGCAGGGCACCATTGACGTCGGCCTCATCAGAGACGAGGCCAATGAGTTGGCCCCACGTCGAGGGCCCCGTCCAGAGCTGCCACCACTTACTGATGATCTTGCGGATACGGTGGCCCAGGCCCGCACCGCTACACAGGCGTCCACTGACACTACCCTTGTCGTGTCTATCCCGGGTAGTAGCCCAGCCCCGAGCTCTTCTCGTACAACCCCTCTACCATTACCTGCCCCGCTTGCTAGAGTCCAAAAACTGGAGGCACAAATGGCCACTCTTCTGCATCATATCCATCCATGGATGCAGAAGTCTATTACTGAGTCTGAAGCGCGTATGGAGAGGAAGATGCAGTGGAAGATTGCTGAGGTTCACCAGCGTCTAGATGCATTTGAGTTGAGAGTGTTAGCCCGCCCAGCACCTCCGGTAAATGTGTCGACTCTTCAGGCTGCAATCGACAATCTTTGGGCAGACATCGACACGATCCTAGAGGTGAGAGTGTCAGAGCCTGTCGAGCCTGTTGAGGACACTGTATTGGCGGCCCTGTTTGCCACCTCAGACATTCACCCACCTTCTCCTCGAGAGAGTGCCAAGAGGCATAGGGGTCGATCAGAAGATGAGGCGCGAGAATGGAAGAAGGAGCGCCGAGAGATGGAGGCCGCGAGGAGAGCCTCACTTGCAGAGGCGGAGGAACACCAAATCAGAGCATCACAGATAGAGGCTGGGGCGTCTAGTTCCCGCACTGTAGAGACAGCAGGAGGCCCTACTGATGGTGCGGTGGTTGCTGAGGACATCACTGAGCCTGTCCAGATTGCTGAGGACACCACTGAGGGTGTCTAGATTGCAGAGGATGTGGGTTCTGGGAAACCGGACCCACCAGCTTGTTGATCGACGGCGCTATGCGCCACATGTTTGCTTCACCTACCCCTCTAATCTTTAGATTTTTTATGCATTGGGGACAATTACATGTTTTTTTGTTGGGGGTGGGGTAAATGGAAAGCGAGTGTTAGGGTGAAGTCTGAGTAGCCTAACTCACTATCCTCTTTTGGGGTTTTCTTGCCTGAGTTCTTTTTCCCCAAAAGACTGATTTTTTTTTTCTGTTGAACCGGCATGTTTATATCTTTTGTACATAGTTTAATTCTATAGCATGATGGCTAAAATGATATCCTGATAAACTGAAAATAACGCATGACTAGGCATAGTAACTGACAATTGTGTGGCTCTAAGCGTGAAATAGAGTTACACCATTGCATTACCCTAAGTCTTTAATTCGAACTAGGTGCCTAATAATCTGGTATAGTGATGACATGTCAAGTGAGAGTGAGGAAATTTGAATAGTCCACTATCGGTACTGAGCTAGAACTTGCCTGGTTAGTCCTGCTAAAAGTAAGCTGTAACAAACAAGTAGGAAAGGATCATAGGCCATTATTCAAGAAAGCCCATTTCTAACCCAAATAAAAGAAACCGAATGAAATTTTTCCTTCTTTGATCCAAATAATCTTAGCTTAAATTAGACCTTTCTTTTTCACCCTAACTGATCTTTTCGGGGAACAATGTGTTGTCCATGGTCCCTCCTTGGACATGTGCACCTCAGCTTATGCCAAAAGCATAAGTTGAGGGTGGCTAATACAGTAAACAACCTTCGTTTTGGCCCTGACCCAACTTTGGGTATTGTGTACCTTGACTCATGGTAAAGCCATGAGTTGAGGGTGGCTATTATGAGGAATGCTCCTGAAAGTGGGGTTGAAAGAATAAAAGAGAGAGAAATAACAAAAGTAAAGTGACTCAGAATTAGTTGAATGAAAAGTAAAGAATAAGAAAAATCACTTACACAAATGAAGAAAGAAGAGAAAATTCAGCAAAGCGAAAGAGTATGAGAAACTGGGCGAGATAAGATGATAAAAAGGGAAGGTTTAGCCGATATGTCAAGGAGGGAAAAAAGTCACTAACGTATACCTAAAAATGTACCCTACCTAACCCTGAGCCTATGTTACAAGCTAAAAAAGTCCTATCGTGATCCTAAGGGTTGTATAGAGAACTTAAGGCAGTGAAAATAAGGGCAAGCTTATTGCAATAGGTATGAATGAGTGTGACTTTGTTCTGAGAGCGAGTGTTGAAATGTAATCCCTACACTCAAACTGAAATCATTGTGTGAAAAATGAGGATTTTTGTTCTAAAGTGAGGACATTAGTTTCATACCAGAATTGTTAGCACCTCGGTGAGAAATTGAAGAGGATAGGTGTTAGTGCATGGTGAGTCTGTGTCATGTTCGAATCCCACAAAATTAAAGCCTAATAGTGATAGCATGCATAGATTTGATGAGATTAATCGGGATTGATAGCCAAATGATTGCAAAGGATAAAACATGAATACTATTGTACAAAGATTGTGTAGTGAGTCATAGTGCGTAGCTTGAGGACAAACAACGAATTTAAGATGAGGGTGTTGATATACCGTGGTTTCAGGTTATAATTAATGGTTTTTCCTTAAGTTTAGTGCGTCCAAAAGCCCTTTTTGTGCTACTTTTTATACAAGTTTTCTTTGTCTTGCAGGAAATCTGTCCAAAGCCAAATACGGAGATTTTGAGAGAGAAATGGAGAAGAGACCACCTACGGAGCTTATGACGGTCCGTCATGCCTGTGACGGTCCGTAGGTGGCAGCGTAGAGAAGTTGCTGAAGGAAGATGGGGAAGTCTGACAAGTGTGGGATTACGAAGCTTGTGACGGTCCGTCATGGCTATGACGGTCTGTCCTGCAGGTTCGTCGTGAAGATCAGAGAAGTGATCCCAGTACCCAGATTCCAAGAGTTGAAGTCTTTTGAAACGAGACCCTCGATGGACCGCTGTGCCTATGACGGTCCGTCACACTTGCCGTTGAGGGGAATGAAGAAAGAAGCAGAAGAAATTGCACCAAGTATGGGACGACGGAGTCCACGATGGTCTGTCATGACCACGACGGTCCGTCGCGTGGTCCGTCGACCCAGCCGCGTTTTGGCAGATTTCTAGGAATTAGAACCCTTGTTTAATTAGGTTTTTATTTTTTATATTAATAGTTTGAAAAACCTCGTTTTGGAGGTTAGATTCTGCTAGATTAGAAATCATATTATTAGACTTTGTTTATGAGTGTTTGATTCTTTGGAGATTGCTACAAGTAATTTTTGGTGATTAATCAAGCAATTTTTCGGACTTTACTCTTTCTCATTGAAGTAAGTACATGAATTCTTATTTAATATATTTGAATATTGTGTTTATGGCTATGAGTAACTAAACTCCATAACTAGGGTTTTGGGAACCATAGGCAAATAATGAGATAAACCCTAGCTAAAATAACAATTCTAGAAAAGTGTCTTGCATGTATTAGTAATTCTTTCTCTTAGAAGTCTTTTTAACGGATGATCAACGTTAGAACTCGCCTTAATGCTACTTGCCGGACCAAGGAGGTAGATAATAGGAAAAGAATTATTAACATAGATTTAGTGTATACTATCTAATAGGCTAGTATTGATTCGTACGAGGTAGTAACTTAGTCAAATATCGAATACGATGCTTAATTTAAGATAACGATAAGGGTTAGGAAAGCAACACACGTAGGCGGACCAAGGTGCGGAGTGAGATTTTCTAGATGCCGGACCAAGGATTTAGAAATACATAACTTATCACTTTGCATGCAAGATACTAGGAAAGAATTGTTATAGTTAGATTTATCAAGTTATGAACATGTGGGGAACACGTAAACCCTAGTTACTTTGATTAATTGATTAAAACCCAACTATCAAAACTGTTAAGTGTCTCTTTCAATTTCGTTAGTTCTTTTTACTTATTATGAAATACAAACCCCCCTTTTTACATTTTTATGTTTTTACTTTCTAAGGAAGTTATCAACCGAACAATAGTAATAACAAGTTAAAGTTAAGTCTAGACTATTTTCTTCGTGGGAACGATCCCAACCTCACTAGTTGGGTTATTTACTTGACGTGACCGCTTTACTTCTTATTTGAGAAGTAAATTTGAGCGTATCAACACCCGATCCCCTAATTCTACGTGTCGGTTCGTGACACCCGATCCCCTAATTCTACGTGTCGGTTCGTGACACCCGATCCCCTAATACTACGTGTCGGTTCGTGACACCCATTCCACTACTCTCATCACTTTAGTTCATCAAGCCTTCTTTTATACCAAGTCATAATCAATCTCATTAACAAGGCAGATTAGGGTTTTTCAAGATTTAGGATTCAATAGCTTCATCATGCTTATTTTATCACAATTTTGTAATCACATTCATACAAGCATACAATTAAGCATATAGAAGGGTTTACAATACTACCCAATACATATCATTCACTATTAAGAGTTTACTACGAATAACATAAACCATAACCTACCTCCACCGAAGAATTCATGATCAAGCAAGCTAATCTTCAAAGTCTTTGTTTTCCTCTTCGTTCTTCTCTTTCTCTCGTTTGTTTCTCCCTCTCTCTCCCTGTTCTTTCTTTTTTTTTATTCAAAACCCTTTTTCTTTTACCCTAATAATCATATAATTAAGTATAAAATATGATAAAGTACCCCACTACTTTTTTCAAGGTTCTCCCTTTTAACCCCCAAGTAATTATATTAAAAACATTAAACCACTCACTTTATAATTATAAGCAGGAATAATCCAAAACGCCCATTAAAATATTTAACAGAATTCCAACCCAGTCAGGGTCACGCAGCATGTGACGGGCCGTCGTGCCTGCGACGGTCTGTCCTGCCGCTCGTCACAAAGCTCAGAGACTCGATGTCAGTAAAAGGAGTGTGACGGCCTATCATGAATGAGACGGTCCGTCCTGCCACCCCGTCGTGACGTTTAGAGAGTCGATCTCAGTACCAAAATTTCAAAATTCTAAGTGTTTTGGAACGAGACCCTCACGACGGTCCGTCGTGCCCATGACGGTTCGTCATGGGATCCGTCGACTCAGTCAGTTTTTCCATAAATAAAATCTGCTGCTCAAAACGACTAAACAGGTCGTTACAAGGAAGCTCACCAAAATTACAATAAACCCATTTTTATTTTTATGGTAAACACATTTAATCTTAAAATAGTGAACCAATATCCTTAGAGGTTCCCCTAATCAAGTGATATTTAAGACAACTTTAAGACCCCAGAATGAGTTTGGATGTCTAGACACTCACTTGTTCCTATAAGCTTACTAACATGTGAATATAGTTCTTTAAAGTAGGCTTTGTTAATTTGAAGTCATTTGGAAGTCAAACGTCAAGGGACGACCAAGTCGTTAGTCACCTAAGGGGTCTTATGTGTTTTTATGTTATTATGTGTATTTCATGTGACTATGAAGACTTAAACTTAGTAATAATTATTTTTATAAGCAGTGAATGGCATTTCATGAAGTTTGGAGGTCAAACGTTTAAGAATGTCTTACACATTCGAATGTTAGCCCTTGAAACGTTTATGTGTGTCTTGAGTGTGACTTGCATGTATTGATGTGTTGTACATGTTAATTTTGGGTGAAATTTTAATAAAAGGTCTAAAACATGTTAAGTTATATATTAATATACAAGTGAAATCTTTTAATGGTCTATATCCTTCTACATTCTAGTATATGGTGATGTATTTGTACTAGTTTGTAGCATGATCTTGTAGTAGCTTATGCATGACTTCTTGTATGATTATTGTACTTTAGATACTTCCTTATAATTGAATTGTTGCGGAAATAGTATTAATGGTCACAGATGACCAAAGGTACATTGGTAAGAATTGCTCTACTCTACTACTTCTCTACTATATATTATTGTTGATGAAGCCTTGTATGACATTGTATGTTATGGTACCTTTATGGTGGTGGTGTTTACATTGATGTCATTATATATGTGTTTTGTATGGAATTTAAGGCATATTGGTGAATATATGAGTGTGTGGTTTTGATGATTACACTATGTAAAGCTTATGCCTACTTTACTATTTTAGTTGTGATCTAGGTTTTATGGTTATGGTATAAATATGTAAATAGTTAGGTTAAGATCATGTGTAGTGTTTCCATTGGTAAACTGTGAAGGATTTATGACCCCTACACATGTACCCCTATGTGAATGTGTAAATAGCTATTGTTAGGAGTCTCAAAGTGTACTATGAAGTTTGTTTGTCTCCTATGCTAAATTGTGTTGTGTGGACTATTCTTTGTTATTCATAGTTTACCTAAGAGAATGTGCCTTAATGTGTTTTTGATAGCCATTAAGTGAGCATGTTGACCAATCCACACACACCCTCACTGTACATTCATGTTTACATGTAGGATAGGGTCATAGAGTCTAATGAAATTTTGTTCTAATATTATCTAGTGTCTCATACTATGTCTGTTAAGTTTATGTCTATAAAAGTATGATATGTGTTTACTTAACTAGAATGAATTTATAGGATTACTAGTATGGGAAAGGGTATGGGACCTTGTCAATGCATTGCACATATCTACCTTGATTGGATAGTTCCTAGGTTTGATTTTTATGTACACGGATATATCCATGACTGCATGAGTAGGTTATGAACATGTCTTATATTCTATAATGTTAAGTATGTGGTATGGTAAAGTATGATTATACCTAGTGTCTAAATCTGTTTATATGAAAGTATGGCTCATATATTTACACTTGTACCTTTATGCATGAATGAAGTAAAGTATGAATCGGTGGTGGAAACGTATTATGTGAAAGCTTTTATCACATGTATGTACACACACATGTATGATGATCTAGTCAAAAGAGGGGCTCTTGAAAGATGTTTTAAAGAGAATCATAAACTAGATAGGTTCTTGAATATGCTATGTCCACGTGAAAGGTTTCCTCACATGATATAGGTTGATGAAATGATTTTTCTTCTATAACCTATCAGCTAAATATATGGGGAGTGAATCTACTGAATCATATTTTTTATAATGTAATGAAATAAAGGCTTTTAATAAAAGCGAACTTAGCTAAGCACCAACTGAACTTGAAGATTAGGGGTGTCCCTTCCCATTGTAGGAAGGTAGGTCACCATAGACCTCACGGGTTGGATAGCCTCATGTCCCAAAAAGGGTGTAGAGTGATGTTTCCATGATGGCCCCATGTTTCATAACTATGTTTCCCCATGGTATCTGCGAATGCATATAACCTAATGTTCTAGCATGATACTCATTTGTTACCTTTGAAAGTAAGATGCCCTCTTTGGTGTTAGAGGATGAAACAAAATTCCATATTTAGCACCCATGGTCTTAGTGTCGGTTAATACTATAGTTTCCCTAAAGTAAAATAGATAATGGCAGTAAAGTAAGAACTCTAACTAGGATAACCTAAATGTAGTTGCTTAGTGTAAGTAGGGGTATACGACTTCACCTATGCATTGCACAAGTGAATCTTGAGGGAAATTTAGGGAAGGTGTTCTAATTCATGTGTTTATGTATATGTTCCTTATGCATGACTTTTTAGTAATTGTCTACTTGTTGTGGTGAAGTGCATGATATGATTCCTAATGGAACTATTGATGTTTTCTTGTCCTTATAGGCACCATGTTGGTTTTAATGACTATATGATGAATATTTGTTTACATAAATGAAATTGTATTCAATTACTATTTCATGTATGAATTGGATGTTAAGTCTAATGGTCTCATGATAGGTCTACTATGTATTTGGGAGGTTATGGGGCTTCACATGTACATTCCACTAGTATATTTATATTTGGATTATGCGTAAGTTTCATAAGGTACTATGTGTAGTAAAATTAGTATATGTGCATAATGATTAAGCGTTCACTGTAAGATCCCTAAGGTCTTGGCTTAAATGTGTCTATCATGTTCTATACTTGTATGTTGATATGTGATGACTTGTGTTGAATGTATGTACAGTTTCCTTGTGGATTTAAGGTCATTGATTTAACCAAGTATCACTAAAGGGTTACTTCGACGATTAAGGATTAACAAGGAAAAAATTCACTATAAAAGAGAATATTCTCACTGTAAAGTAGAAGTAGCTCACCGTAAAGTGACCCCCAATATGGCTTAAATTGTAAGTGTGATCTTGTATGATATTTGGGCTTTGAATATGTCTATATGAATTATTTTAATGACATAAATTATATTGTACAATGTTTTATGAAGATTTACGCAAAAGGCATGAGGTATGATTTCAAGATTGTCCTGTTTAAATGAATGTTTTTGAATGGTTTCCATGCATAGTTTATTCTTGTTTTAACTCCATTCTTCACTACTTTCTACAAAAACTGTAGGTTATGGATTCTTGTAGATGATTCTAAAGAACAAGTAAAGGAATCCTTAAGTTCAAGGATTCCTAAGTCATGTATTTATTGTAAATTTATGTATACGTTACTTATGTATTATGTCATAAGGGTCATGTAGCAAATGTACTCTTATGATGTTGAGTCTAGGATGGAAAAAGACACTAGTCTTTAACTATGTACGATGATATTTTATGTATATATATGAGAAATAACGTCCTAGCATATGATGTGCTAAGAAAATTTTAAATTTTCCGCTAAATTTACCTATGACATTACAATAAATTATAACTATGTGCTTGTATAAGACCTCCGAAGGGTCAACTATGACATGTTACTTGTAGGGGTGCTCCCCAGATGTGACAGAAGTAATTTATGAGTATGAGGTTTATGAAAGTTCTTTTAGGTTCCAAAAGTCTCATATTGCCACGTCTAGTAGAGTCTCAATCATCGGTGTGAATCGCGACATATCTATGAGCGACAGTCTATAGGACGATAGAGTGTTTCTTCTTCATTATTCTCATGTTTTTCAGTAGAACTTAACTCTATAAGATCTCTCTCTTATGTTTTCTTGTTCGGTGGTCTTCTATATGTGATTTCTTTAGTGAGATTGTATCTCTATGCTTGAGGGAGAAAAGGTGACTTTTGAAGCTTATCATTGTTTTATGGTGTTATGAGTATGTGTTAAGGTGAATTTTTGAATGATTTGATGATATATTTCCCTTGTGGCTCAAGATACATGAGAATTATGTGAAATAGCATGTTATGTTGTGAATTATGTGTCATGATATATTTTAAGGATGTTTGAAGTTAATATGGTAAAACTTGGAATACTTTGGGAAAATGTTAAATAATAAAGATACATGTTATTTAAGTGAATATGTTTAAATTGTTCAAATGTTTACCTTGCTTTAATAGGCTTGGTCTTACAAGTAAGGGTAGTATTACTTTCATTGTAAGATGATTATGTTGGTGTGATTGACGTAGAAGTCACCTTATTGTTTGTTTGAATAAAAAGGAAGAGTCCCTATGGTGAAGTCTTCTCTATTATTTCCCCTAATCTTTTATGACCTTGGTGTCTTGACATTGTTGAAAAACCTTATGCGGTTGAATAGAATGACCTAACTTGGAAATTGGGGGATAATTTACACATCAGATAACGTGTAGAATTCCTTGTTTGACTTACTATGATTCCTTTTAAAGTGGTAATCAGTTTTAAGTGATGAAAATGAAGGTTGTTAAATTAAGATCCTCTTTAGGTTGGTTAAGTTACTCTTTATTGGTTTTATCCTAAGTGGGGGATGGTGATGTGTGTATTAAGGTTGAAAATATTTCCATTTTATCCTTCTATTCTTACTGGAACTTGAATATAATAAAGTCTTCTTAAACTTGTACATGATAAGACTTTGGCATTAGAGTAATAATTGCATGTCATTCACAAGTTTCGTACGTCTTGATTGACACTATCTTAATAGTATTATGAAGATTCTAAAGTACTTGAAAAGATATTTTGAGTAAAATCATGGTTTTATCATGTTTACTTTGCATCTTTACATGCAAGTAGTGCATTTGACTTCATGATTTATGGAAAGAAGCATGCTTGAAGTCACTTTTGTTATGTAAGGATTAGCCTTATAATAAGAAGTTAAGTCTCTTTAAAATAAAAAATATTGAGTCTCTTGAAAACAATGTGACTTCTATAATTTGGTATGTATGATTGTAGGCTCTTACTTGTGAGTGCCTATGGTTTGTATTATTTTTTCCAAATGATGATTACTGTGATGGCTATTTCTAATTTAGAAAATGACATTTCATTGAATAACTTCCTATTTGTTATGATGTGCTTGGTGTGACATACCAATTAGACTTCAATAGGAAGAAAAGATAACCATGCCATTATTAAAAGTTGGAGAAATTATAATTTTACAGTAATGATGACCTTTGTGCATTTGCTTGGGTATGAACTCATGAGACATGTAAGTGTGTTAGGACATTCTTCCATGGGCACAACTAAACATGGTATGGTTGCGTATGACCCTCATAGCACTAGGTCTAACTAAGAATCCATTGTCAATTTAATTAATTAAAGTCTATGCGCATTGAAGTATGAGTGCTTTAATGGATTTTTCGTATTGTTGGAATCTGCCTAAGTGTGACCTTACATGATGATCTTTTAAAATAAAATGAAGTCTAATGACCATGTCATGATTAGGAGAAGGTTTTTCCTCCTACGAACATGATAAGAGACTATGTGTTTGACGCATTAAAGAGTGAGTGAATAAAAGTTTTGCTTGCTTGTATACATTTAGTGCTAAATGTTTTGAAGTGTGTTCTTTGTAAGTTTGGTGCATTAAATTGTATATGATTATGTTATGATTGTTGTTAGCTGCTCTATGATTCATTCATTTCCTCTTTGAGATTAAAGTGTTCTAAGTGTCATTCGAGGACGAATATTTTCAAGTGGGGATGTTGTAAGACCCCCAAAATGAGTTAGGTTATGTAGAGCCTCACTTGTTCCCGTAAGATTTTTAACATGTTCATACAGTGTTTTAAATTATTCTTGGGTTATTTGAAGTAATTTGGAAGTCAAACCTGTGGGGACGACCAAGACGTTCGATTACTAGTCACCTAATGGGCCTTATGTGTTTTTATCTGATTATGTTTGTATCATGATACTATGATGTATTAACATGAGTAATAATTATTTTTATAAGCAGTGTATTGGAATTTCATTATGTTTGGAGGTAAAACGTTCAAGAACGTCAAAGACATTCTAAAGTTAGACCTTGAAACGTTCATATGTGTCTTGCATGTTTGGATATGTTTTACGTATTCATTTTGGGTGAAACTTTCATGGAAGGAATATAACATGTTATAATATGTTCATGTTGGAAACCCCCGGGTACTACTTAAAAGGGTCCCGCGAATGGTACCATAAGAACCCAAAGGTTATCGAGACAGTGGCTTGGCAGTGTTAATCGACTGAATCAAAGGACGCCTCATTTGTTGACCAACGGCGCGTTGGTTGATTCGTCGATCAAAACATATGCAGGAGAAGTCTCAACAAAAGAACAGCCCAAGACCCAATCGGTTGAAGCCATAGAAGGCATGTCGATGGACATACTGGGCGTCAAGGGTGGCCGTCGATGTTGGCTTGCCACTGTAGCCTATCGACTGTTTCATTCAAGGGGTGAATGGGAAATTCACCCCACGTCTTATCCTGACCCTACTAGGTTTATTAGGTTATTTTTTTGTGTATTTAAGTGATCAAAAGTGTGATCATTACATTCCTTATCCCTACTACACATATTAGACTTTCCCTCAAAAAATACTTTCTCTAGAACCTCCATTGAAGGTAATGCTCAAAAAAATCTTGGAGCTTGGATTTCTATGTACTCTTTTTCATTACCCGAATGTACCTTCTAGAAGTTAGGAGGAACCCTCGGTTTGTGGCAAGGCGTACTTTACCCTTTAGGGTCTTTTACAAGCCATTCAACTATCGATCATTATATAAGACATGAAAAGTAGTGTGAAATTAAAAATTTTCATGAATAAATTAACAAAATGGAAATCTTTAAAAAATACTAAAAAAATCCAATCATCACAAGCCAAACCTAAGAAACGACATAATATCTTAGAGACACGACCCTTCACATTAAAAGAAAAATACATAATGTCTTAATAATAAAACTATAAATAATAGATTATGTCCTCGAATATATGAGGACATACCTAACCTTGAGCTTCCCAAGCTTCACCTTCAAATCTTCAAAAAATCCTTCAACCTATACTTATACATATAGAAAAGTATGGGATTAGTACAATTAATATACTAAGTATGGCATATGCAAAATCATGAAAAAGGGGACATTTTAGTAAAATAACATTTCATGCAACCTAAGTAAGATATTCGTTATTTAAGAAGTAAAACAACATAAGAAACGTCATTTAACACCTAATATAAAAATCTCAACATTTTAGAATTTACAAAACACATTACAATAAAGGCATAATGCAAGTCATGTGACCCATTTTTCCCTTGAAGTTTCCTTACACAAGTTATCCTAAGATTCCCTAAAGTAAGGAAATAAAGTCCACCCACACACCCCCTTCAAGTCACACCAATAGGATCCTTAAGACCACCAACCATTGGCTTACTTCGTAAATGAGATAAATCCACACTACTAGAAAAACTAGTACCAGACATACACTCATACAAACTTCATTTAAGTTCCCTAATACAAAAGTACTTATAGGTCACACTAAGTGCAATGTGATAGTAGCACCCTATACTACTACTCTCACTAACTGCTCCTAATGGCTTACCTTGAATTTGAAAATTTTGCAATGACATAATCAAATTTACAACAAACTAGACCAAAGATTATGTTGAACTAAAGAGACTACAATGATATTGAACATATAATGTACTGCTAACGAGGAAGTGAGCTTATTTGCGTAGAAGTTTCCCCACCGAGGTTATCCTAAGACTTTCCAAGGTAAGACATAAAGGAAACGTCTATAAACCTCCTTCAATGCATACCAAGGAGATCTGTATGACCACCCACCAAAATCTTACTCCGCTCGGGAGAACAAGTCCACACTAAAAACAAAATATTTTAGAAGAACAATCAACAAACCACCAACTTATGATTAGTAAACTTTTTATATGGTTTGGTCCGAAGTCTTCCCTTTCAAAAGGTCCTACCAAGTGCAATTATTAAATAGCGTCCCATACAACCACCTTCCCTAAGTGGCACGATCTTTTAAATGAATTAGTTCAATCGATTCTTTTTGTTGGAGATAGCTTAACCGAAATAGACCATGAAAGATATAGATGGAATCTCGATATTAACCCGTATTGAATGAGGGATTATAAATTGCCTAAACTAAATTCATACTTTTTAGATTTTTCATGGCTTTCCCAATAGCTACACCTATGAGTGCACATAGTTATGGGATAAGGAGATTTTTACTAGGTGACTCATTCTCTACTAACGAGGAGTACTCATCTCAAAAGGTACATTGGAATACAACATGTCAACTCTTGAAGTTTATTTACCTCTTCTTCATATCCTCTCGGTTCTAGACATAGCTTTCACGGATTCTACACATTATGAACAACAGGTTAAGTATAACTAGTGAACACCACATCTTAATTAATTAATTGTATTCATACTCCGACCTGTCTTAGAAATCTCTTAGGATGTAATTAAATTTTTACAAGACACTTCATCTAAACTCACAAAGAGTGTCCACCTCAAAACTCCTATAGTCCCTCAACTTAACTTCACATAATTATATACTTCATATAGACATAATATAAGTCAAACATTCAATTCAAATTTTATAATGCATAAGACAATAATAATTTTCATTATCACTTTATTTCACATATTATGCCATCAAAGCCACACTCACAATGCATACTCAATAATATCAAGTTCTTCAATTAAACACCGCCACCAAGAAGGTGGACCATACCACTCAAGAACGATTTATAATAAAAATCATAAAAGACAATCAACTCACCATATATTCAAGATATCACCAACTATGACAAATTTTTTCAGTATTCCAACATACTAAGGCCCTAAGGGCAGTAGCTAAAACAAAATTAAAATATGAGAAAACAAAAGTCCATACCCTACACAAACACGCTCATCAACCCATTTCTTACCAAAAGTTTGAAATATAAATATACATGAGTTCATTAGGTAATAACATTAAAATCATACCCATGCTTAAAATCAAAGATAGAAAAAATAGAGTTTGAAACCCCTTTTTGAAATCTTTTGGAAATGACTCCTTTAATGGAAGAGGGTTCAAGGAATGATACCCTACGTAAAAGAAAAGAAAAACCACTGATTTTTGATGAAAAAAACGTCCCAACCAGCCCTCCAATTTCTTCCTGACTTTTATCTTCCAAAGAGATTTGAGAGAGAATTCTAACGGCGAAGGGTTTTATGTTTTAGGAAATGAAGTCTAAAATATGGTCTTAGCGTTTGAAATACATTAAAAGATCAAAATAACCCAAAAATAAATTTCCAAGGTCCTTAAAAGACTTGGCGTGAATTTAACAAAAAATCAAAGCCAAGGCGGCCACATAACAAGTTTTTGCAGGCAACCCTCCACGACACTGAAATGACCGTTTATCAATCAACGACACGTCGATGGGGTGTCGCAGATTTGTACTGCGACTCCCAAACTTGCAGGATTTGATTCCCTAAACGACAGACAAGGTCAACCTTCCATTGCCTGATTTATTGTCCGTTGATTGGTTCGTCGATGGGCACTGTTTTGCGCAGTTTTGTCTAAGTGTTGGGGTACTCTTTTAAGGCCCCTTGTCGGTAGTATATAGAGTTGTACCTAGAAGTTAAAACCCTAAGCATACTCTTCTAGGTCTTAGGAACATTCCACATCAATTTCGGTTAAAACGAACATGTAAAACTCACTCAAGCACATCAAGACATAGCGCTATCTAATGCGCACCTTCGGAACGTCAAACACGTTCTTGGACGTTTGACCTCCGAACTTAACTAAACTTCACAAAATTCCTAATAACAATAAAGTAACTAACTTTTAGAAAAATTATATCATGAACTACACTAACGAGGCTCCCGTTCACCTTAGTTCGTTCTGGGTAATTACATTCTCCCCCACTTGGAATAACATTCGTCCTCGAATGACACTTAAACATCAATAACAACAAGGACTCACTTAGAATCACATAACATATTAAAATCAGGGCTTAAACAATCAAAATAAGAGTATCAACTAGCAAGGAGCATCACTTCACACTTCAAACACTACAAAGATAGGCATTGTTAGAAAAACTTCACAAACTTCAAAACTCACCCTTAATCTTATTTTATGGAGGAACTACCTGCTCCAACATTAATCATGCACATATACAAAACTCTTGCACACATTGAAACTTCAATTAAAGCAAGGAAAAGTTTTCTCAAATTGCAAAATTTTCACAATTAACACTTCCAAACATACAAAAAATTAAAAAAAATTCATTGTTTGAGCAATTCATCAAGATGACATGATCATATGAACTATAAAACCATATAAACTCATTTAATATCATGAAAACAACCATCACAAAAGAGTTAAAACTAACCAAACCAATTAACTCCGGATTAGTTATCCTTCCTAACTTCGATCCCATAAGAAGGGTTCTTCTTGGAGAATTTGGATCTAGGGAAACTTGGTTGACCTCTTTCCCTCTTGTTTGAAGAGGGATCTAGGGAAATCCCTCATCTTGTGGACCTTATTACGACATGCAAAGCAACCATCTATTCCGACAAGAAACCTACCCAACTGTTATTTACCACAAGTATGGCACCTACTCCTCTAAAAATAGTGGCCACCACCTTGGGAGTTTTTGTTGGGAGCCCTGTCCTTGTTTCTCATGGAATAATATTTGTGATAAAACATCTTCTAAGTCTTTTGGTGACTAGAATCATCCGACCTAAGCCACTTACCCTCTTTCCTAATCTCCATATTTTTGGACTCCTCAATTTGTTATGCATACACCATAGGCCTTGAAATATCCATGTCATTAAGCAGCATTGTCGTACGTCACTCGTTCTCTACAAAGATAGACACCCCCATCACAAATTTTTTTTTATCCAATCCCTAGGTTTCACTACCATGGTTGGGGCATACTTAGGAAGTTGGGTGAATTTGAGAGATTACTCTTGTACACTCACTCCCCTTTAGAAAGGTTCATGAATTCAACCATCTTCTTCTCCCTCAAATCTAGGGGAAAGAACCTATCTAGGAAATCCTCTTTGAATTCCTCCCATTAAACCGGACCTTTTCTAGTGTTATCTCATTCCTCTATTGCTCAAACCACACATGATCCACAACCCTGAGTTAGTAAGCACCTAACTTTTCTTTCTACCTAGAGGTAACACCCATAGCATCTACCACTTTGAAAACCTCATCTATGAAACCATGTGGATGTTCATCCACCTTAGTTCCATGAAAAGTGAGTGGGTTAATCCTCATGAAATCTGTATTGTAGAAGTGGGAGTACTAGCATTAGGTTGGCGTCCAACTCTTTGGTTATATTGGGAAACATAGTGATTGTTGACAACATGAGCTTTAGCCGTCATGAGTTGGGTAAAGTTCATTGGGGTATCCCTTAAGTCCTCATTAGTCATATCTCGTTCAACAAAAGGATCTTGAGGCATAGGAGGAACTTGGGGGGACTTGAGGCAATTGAGGTTCCGTAGGAACTTGATGTTCTTGAAGGGGAACCTCCTCATTCTCTTCCTCTAGGCCAACAATAAGAACTTGGCCAACACGGGGAAGGATATTCTTATTAGCTACACCTCCCTCCTCCCTTATAAAGTTTGATCTCCTCCTAATCATGTCCTATAAACACAAACAGAACAGGTTAAGAAAAACACCTTATATGACTCAACTCTAAGGCAAGACATTTGAATAGAGAAGAAAGTGAAACTTCTATCATCATATAGAGTCTTGTCCATGGATGTGTCGTGACTCACACCAATGACCAAGATACTTCTAGATGTTGCTTGTGATACTTTCTAGATCCTAAACTATTTCCCATAACTTTATGCTTTAATACCATGTCTATCACAACTTAAAAATACCCCTTAGAATTTATTAAGGAACCCTTGGTTCGTGGCAAGGCGTAATTGACCCTTTGGGGTCTTGTACAAGCCCTTCAACTATTGTTCATTACATAATATATGAAAATTAGTACGGAAATAATTAATGAATAAATTAATAAAAAGGAAATATTTCGTAAATATTTAAGAAATCTCATCTTCACAAGTCAAACTTAAGAGACGACCTAATATCTTAGGGACCTGTCCCTTTACATTAAACGAGACAGACATAATAAGTCTTAATAATAAAACTAGGAAACAATAGAATATGTCCTCGAATATATGAGGACAGACCAAATCTTGAGAGATTAGACTTCGCAAACTTCACCTTCGAATCTTCAATAAAGCCTTCAACCTATAATTAAAGAGGATAGAAAAGTATGGGGTTAGTACAATTATTGTTCTATTTACGTCATATGCAAAAACATGCAAAAAGGACATTTTAGTATATTAAAATTTAATGCCACTTAAGTAAAATATTCATGATTTAATATCTAAAAAAACATAAGATACATCATTTAACACTTAATAGCTCAACAATTTAGAATTTATAGAACACATTACAATAAAGGTATAGTGCAAGTCATGTGAATCTTTTTTCCTTGAAGTTTTCCTAATCCAAATTATACTAAGTTTCCGTAATGCAAGGAAAGAAGGGACCTCCCATAAATCACCTTCAAGTCACAACAAAAGAATCCGTAAGACCACCAACCATAGTCTTACTTCGTAAGGGAATAAAACCCACACTCTTAGCTAAACAAGTACGAAACATACATTCATAAGAACATCATGTAAGTGCCCTAATCCAATAGTACTTATACGTCACACTACTTGCAATGTGAGTGTAGCTTCCCATACTACTACTCCCACTTGGTGCTCGTAAGGGATTCCCTTTAATTTGAACACATTACAATAACTTAATTAATTGTGCAGAAAACTAGACCAAAAATTACGATGATCTAATGAGACTAGAAATAAAGTGAACTAGCAAGGTATTGCCAATGAGGAAGAGAGCTTATCTCCGTACAAGTTTCCCCACTGTGGTTATGTTAAGACATTCCAAGGTAAGACATGAAAGAAGCTTCTAAACTCCTGATTTAATGCACACCAAGGAGATCTTTATGGCTACCCACTGAAAGCTTACTCCGCTCGGGAGAACATGTCACAACTCAAAACACAATACTTTAGAAGAACTCTCCACAAACCACAAAAGAATTCCCTTTCGGAATGCCTAAGTGCAATTGATAGATAGTGTCCCATACAACCACCTACCCTAAGTAGCACACTCATTTAGAAGGTTTGGCATCACGTCTTCCCTTTCAAAAGGTCCTACCTAATGCAATGAATAGATAGCATACCAAACCACCACTTACCCTAAGTAGAATTTTTTTTAGAAGATTTAGTTCAATCGATTCTTTTTGTGGGAGCTAGCTTAACCGATATAGACCATGAGAGCTAGACATGGAATCCCAATATTAACCCCTATTGAATGAGGGATCCTCACTTGCCTAGAGTAAGGTCATATTTTTTAGATTTTACATGGCTTTCCCAATAGGTACACCTATGAAGAAATATAGTTAAGGGATAAGGACATTTCTACTAAGTGATTCATTCTCTAGTAACGAGGAGTACTCATCTCAAGAGTTACATTAGAATACAACATCTCAACTCACGAAGTGTAACCGCCTATTTTTCATATCTCTTTGTTCAAGACATAAACCCCACAAATTCTAAACATTATAAACTATAGGTTAAGGATAACTAGTAAACACCATATCTCAACTCATGAAGGGCATTCATCCTCCGACCTATCTTATAAAGCACTTAGGATGTAGTGAGGTTGCTACAGGACACTTCATATTAACTCACGAAGATTTTCCACCTCAAAACTCATCTAGTCACTCAACTTAAATTCACATAATCATATACTTCATTTAGACATAATCTAGGTCAACATGCAATTGAAACTTTAAAATACATAACACAAGAATGAAACTAATTATCACTTCATTTAACATTAGGCCATAAAATACACACTCACAATACATACTCAATATTATCAAGTTCTTCAATTAAACATCGCCACCAAGGAGGTGGACCATACCACTCAACAACAATTTACAATAAGAATCAGAAAACATAAGCAACTCACCATATAATCAAACCATCACCAACTATAACAAATTTCTCAATATTCTTACATACTAAGTCCTTTAGGGCAATTGCTAAACAAAAAGAACAACATAAGAAAACTAAAGACCCATACCCTACACAAACATGCTCATTTAACCCATTTCTCACCAAAAGATTGAAATATGCATATTCATGAGTTAATTAGGTTTTTAAAATTAAAATCATTAATTAATTCTAGAATAAAAACCTTTAAATAATTAGAACACACTTACAAGAAGATGCATGCTTAAAATAAAAGATATAAGAAAATAGAGTTTGAATACCCTTTTTGAAATCTTTTGTAAATGACTTCTTCAATGGAAGAGGGTTCAAGGATGGGTAACATAAGTCAAATACATTACAAACCACTAATTTTTTATGGAGAACACCTCCCAACCAGCCTCCAAGTTCTTCTTGAGTTCTATCTTCCAAAGATATTTGAGACAGAATTATAAGGAAGAGGGGTTTTGGGTTCTAAGAAATTAAGTCTTAAATTATATCTTAAGTTTTGAACTACTTTAATTTTTCTAAATAAACCTAAAATAAATGTCCAATTTTTTTTAAAGACTTGGGGTAAATTTACCCAACACCCCAAGCTAAGGCAGCCACTTAGTAGGTTTTTGTAGGCAGCCTCCACGACCCTCAAACGACGGGCTGATTGTCCACCAGCTACCCATCGATGGAGTGTCGTTTGTTGGGATTTCAACTCCTAAACTTGCAGGATTTCATTTTCCAAACGACGGACCAGGTCAACGAGCCGTCGCCTGGTCGACCGGCTTTCGATTGGCTCGTCTATGGGCATTGTTTTGCGTTTTTTTGTCCAAGTGTTGGGGTCCTCTTCTATGGACCATCGTGGGTAGTAGATGGAGTGGTACCTGGACGTTAAACCCCTAAACAGTCTTCTAGATATTTGGAATATTCCACATCAATTTCACTTAAAACGAACAAGTAAAACTAACTCAAAAACAATAAGAAACACAAATGCCATCTAAGGCACACCTTCCGAACATCATAAACATTTTGGGACGTTTGACCTTAACGTTTAACAAAACTTCACAAACTGCGTAAGAAAACTAATGTAATTCATTTTAAAAAATAAAATAAATCAAGAAACACTCACAAGGATCTAATTCACCTTAGTTAAATTTGGGGCATTACATTATTCATTAATTTTTAGTGGTTTTGTTACACATTAAGGTATGGTGATCCTTCATCTCTATTTATTTTTCCATATAGAGAGTTAATATCAATGTTTTCAAAAAGATTTAATGATCAAACTTCTTCTTCTTCAATCTATAAATGGGTTCTTCCTTAAAACTTTTTATAAGGCTTAATGATAATTTGATGATAATGTATTGATTTTAACGTATATTTCAACCCAATTGCATTATGAACCCATGTCCCTTCGCAGAGTCGATTAGACCTTGCATGTGCATTGTGATTATGGAATGTTATTGGTGGATTTGTGATTCAATTATGTTGAATTGCTTATGTCAATTGTTTATTATGTATATTGAGGGTGAATTGTTGATGAATGATCCATGTGAATCAATGTATGAAGATTTTAACAAAGCTAGCTTAGGTCTCTATGTATTCACTCTAACATTGCCTTTATAATTTATAAATGTGGAATTCTATTTTTTTTATGATGATTGTAGATGCTATCTTATGTTAATATCATGGTTTAATTATCGATATGAAACTCGTACATTAAAAGTTATGAATAATTGGCATGAATTGATATAGATTCTTTTAGTCTATCGATTGATAATACAATGTATGTGATGTGATCTCAATTTAAGGTTAGATACTTCTTAACATGTACATTATTGATAAAATACTATTGATCATCAAGGCTTTATGGAATTATAAGCATTTCCTATTTCCTCTACTCTCTATCAAATTGATAGTTTAGTGCCTATGTAGTATCTCGATCTTGTAGGGAAAGTATATATTTAGCTACTGCCCCAGATTGATAGTATTGATGAAATATGATGGATGATCCATGCAATTGAAATTTGTTAATGGTCTATGTCCTTTTACCTTCTAGTATGTTAGTTATATGTTTACCAGTTTGTAGCATGGCCTTTTTGTAGCTTATGCATGACTTCATATATGATTATCGTAATTTAGATACTATTTTATACTCGTAATTTTTTATGAAAGAGTACTGAAGGTCAGTTATTATTAAAGGCTAACGAATTTGTAAGAAAAGCTCTATTCTTTTACTTTTTTACTTGTTTATAGTATTGTTTATGAAGCCTTGTATGGCATTGTTTGATATGGTCCACTTATCGTGGTGGTGTTTAATTTGTTTCATTATATATGTTTTGACAATGGCCTTGAAGGAAAATTGGTGAATATATGAGTGTGTGATTATGATGATCACACTATGTGAAGCTTATGCCTACTTTCCTATTTTAGTTGTGATCTAGGTTGTAAGGCTATGGTATGATCATGTAAATGGTTAGTTTAACATCATGTGTAGGTGCTGCCATTAATGAAGTGTTAAGGATCTATAACCCCTACCCATGTACCCCTATGTGAAGGTGTAAATAGTTAATATTGGGAGTCTTAAATTGTAATATGAAGTAATCTTGTCTCCTATGATAAATTGGGTTGTGTGGTCTATGCTTGGTTGATCATTGTGGTCGTAAGAGGGTGGAAGCCTCAATTTGTTTTTGATATCCATTTTGTGATCATACTGACCAACGTAGACACACCCTCACTCTTCATGCATGCTTAAAAGTAGCATAGGGTCATAGTGTCTAATGAAAGGTTGTTCTCATATTCACTAGTGTCTAATACTATGCATGTTAAATTTATTTCTATGAAAGTATGATAAATGTTTCCTAAGGTACCTTGTCTATGCATTGCACATGTGTACCTTGATAGGCTAGTTCCTAGGTTTGGTTTCTATGTACATGGATATAAATGCATGAGTAGGTTATGAACATGTTTTATATGCTATAATGTGAAGTATGTGGTTTAAGGAAGTATGGTTATACCTTGTGTCTAAATGTATTTATATGAAAGCATGGCTCATATAGTTACACTTGTACACATGCATGAACGAAGTAAAGTATGAACATGTGTGATCTAAAGGTGTTATGTGAATGTTTTTCTCACATGTATGTACACACACAATCATGTATGATGATATATTCAATAGAGGGACTCTTGAAAGAAGTTCTCAAGAGTATCCTAAGCTAGATATATGCTTGAATATGCTATGTCCATGTGAAAAGTTTTATCACATGATATAGGATAATTAAAGAATTTCTCATCTATAACCTATGAGCTAACTATATGGGGAGTGAATCACCTAAAGCCTATGGTTCATAAAGTAATGTAATAAGGGATTTTAATAAAAGGGAACTTATCTTTGCATAGTGTGTACTTGAAGATGAGGGGTGCCCCTCATTTTAGGAAGGTAGGTAGCCATAGACCTCATGGGGTGGATAGCCTCATGACCCAAAAAGGGTGTAAAGTAATATTTCATTTATGTCCCAAAAGTTTCATAAATATGTTGCTACATAAGATGTAGCAAGTGATATAACCTAATATGCTAGCATGATACTCATGTCTTACCTTGACAAATAAGATACCCTCTTTTGTTGTGATGGAATGACACCAAATTCCATGTTTAGAACCTATGGTCTTAGTGTTAGTTAAGGTTATAGTCTCATAAAGTATATAGTAAGTACAATAACTAGGACAACCTAGGGGTAGTTTGTTAGTGTAGGTGGTGTCATGGGACTTCACCTGTACATTGCACGAGTGACTCTCGAGGGAAGTTCGAGGAAGGTGTTCTAATGCATGTGTCATGTATATGTTCCTTATGCATGACATTGTAGTAATTGTCTACTTGTTGTGTTGAAGTACATGATATGAGTCCTAATGGATCTATATGATGTGGTATTGTCCTTATGTGCACTATGTTGGTCTTAACGACTATATGATGAAGGTTTGTCGACATAAATGAAGTTGTCTTCACTTAATTGTTTATGTATGAATTGGTTGTTAAGGCTTGTAGTTTCTGATATGTCTACTAAGTATGTGGGAGCTTATGGGGCTTCATCTTCTTATTGCACTAATAGATTTAGATTGGGATTATGAGTAAGGTTTACAAATATCCTATGTGAAGTAAAATAATTATATGTGCATAATGACTAAGATTTCACCGTAACGTCCCTAAGGTCATGGCTTAAATGTGTGTATCATGTGGTATACTTCTACGATGATACGTGATGACTTGTGTAGAATGTATATATGGTTTCCTTGTAGCTTTAAGGTAATGCATTGGACAAAGTATCGCTAAAATGTTTCTATGAAAATTAATGAATTAACAAGGAAAGGACTCATTGTAAAAAATAATATGCTCACTGTAAAGTAGAACTAGCTCACCGTAAAGCCACACCAAATATGGCTTAAATTTTAAGTTTTGTATTATAGGATGTTTGGACTTTAAATATGTCTATTTGAAGTATTAGATGATATAAATTCTACTGTACAATGGTTTTATGAAGATTTACTATAAAGGCATGAAGTATGATTTCAAGAAAATGTCCCTTTTAGATGCATGTTTTTGCATGGTTGCCATACTAATTGCGTTCTTGTACTAACTCTATTCTTCTCTAGTTTTTACACAAAGTGTATGTTATGGATACATAAAGTGTGTCATAAATTGTGAAGAGCTTGATAGATGATTTCAAAGCTCAAGGAAAGGAATTCTTAAGTTCAGGGATTATGTTAAGAGGGCAACCTATTCTAGCTTATTTTCGTGTAGAAAATTAGCCAAACCTAATGGTAGTCCAGTCTCACACAACTCTGACCTTTCGCAGCCTATTCTGCCTTATGGTAGTCGAGTCTCACCCAACTCAGCCCTTTCGCAGCCTATTCTGCCTTTCGTTCAAGGACCTTTTTTGCCTTTATGGCTTAGATAATTTTTCAAACTTTAACATTTAACAACACACAAACATATAGGAAAACCCAACCTTTATATTTATTCTTAATATAAATACAGAGGACTCAATTGTTGAACAACAAGTCTATACAACTTCAACTTCGACTACGACTTCAGACACAATCATAAGTCGATTTCTACCTTAGACACATCCTAAAAGCCTCAAGTTTTATTCTAATTGTCTTGGTGAAATTCAAGACTTAATCTTTCCTATTTAACCTTAGGATACAAATTATATCCACTATACATAGTCAAATTCGTCCACCACCAAGGTTATCTATTTATAGACCATGTTGCAGCCTTATGTTTTACATTGCATAGTGTTGTGACACATGTATAACACTTGTGAAATCTTTATCCCACTAAATTAAAATTCAGTTGACATCCTCAACTGATAAGGCATTTAAAATTTCGAGTTCAAAAACCTATTAGAAGATACAACGAATCTGGACACAAGAGGTTACAAAAAGGAAAATGCCACATGTGCATGGTATGTGATCTTTGCTGATTGGACTTCGTTTCTTTGATGAATTTTCCTTCAACATTTTTGACTAAAATATAATTTCTAAAAATTATATAGTTAATGCCTCATGAAATGCCACCCGAAGCCATTCACACATTTTTCATTGCTGCGCACCACCGATGCCCTGCCGCTGTCTTCCACTGCCTTACATTAGCCTTGATAACTTTTAATCCACTCATAAAATATGTTATTTTCGTTTAGCGCTTTATTCATATTTTACAATGCTACAATTTAGCTAAGCGCAATTTTCCTACATTTGACCAAACCATGTGATTTTCACATGCAAACTTGTCCACAACCAATGATGGTAATGTTCAAGCCTTGTCATGGCCTGTTGCTTTGACAACTTCCATTTCATGTCTTTACACTGACTTTTAAGCATTGTTTGACACCATTAATCCATTCCAACACTTTGCTCACCCAGCGTATGTTTGATTCTACCTGCATTTTGGTCATTGGCAATGTTATTCATGCGAACCCTTTGCCACGCCTATGCCTATGTCGAGTCATTTGGTCAGGACACTAACAAATTTCCCCCACCTATATAAACTCCACGTCCTCGTAGAAGACATCATTCATCTTAACCTATTTGGGTTATGGAAAAAAATTATATCCTGTCCATCATCTTCATCTTCAACCGATACAAAAAAAATTCCCATTTGACGTTTCTGCCTCATTTTTCTTTTCCTTTTCAAATTCGGCAGCAAAAAAGGCATTCACTTTAACTTCCAATGGGCTGTCCCTTTTCAGATGAGGGCCTCCACAATAAAAGCATCCTCCAAACTTTCCCTTATGTTTTTGAAAAGAAGACTCCCCTTGTTTAGTTTTCCCACCGTCCTCTTCCTTTTTGGCAGCTTGGCCCTTCCCATTTTTCTTCCACTCCTTCCACTTGTCTTTTTGTTTGAAGTGCAAAAAATCCCTTGGCTCGTCACCCTCATCGAAGTCATCCCATTTATCTGTTGCCACTATGGTAGAATTGAGAGTTTGGACTGTCCCCTTAACTCTCTTTGTGCCCATCCTTTCAACACGCTTATGAAATACATATGTGATCTTATGTGATGTTTGGCCTTCGAATTTTTTAATATGAAGTATGTGAATGATATAAATGCTACTGTATAAAGGTTTTATGAACATTTACTCAAAAATACATCAAATATGATTTCAATAAAATGTTCCTTTTAAATTCATGTTTTTGCATGGTTGCCATACTTGGTGCATTCTTGTACTTAACCCAGTCTTCTCTGCTTTTTACACAATGTGTAGGTTATGAATGCTTAAACGATGTCTTGAATGGTGAAGAGGTTGATAGATGATTCCCAATCTCATTGAAAGGAATCCTTAAGTTCAAGGATCTCCTACTTATGTATTTATTGTAAATTGATTAAATATTGTATAGTTATGTAATGTTTCTTAAGGGCCGAGTCCGTAATGTACTACAAAATTTTTGAGTCTAATATGACAAAGAGAATTAGGATCTAAATATATATCTTATATTTTACATATATATAAAGTGATGTTTCTATCATATGATGTGCTACGAAAAGTTTTTAATTTTCCATTAAATTTACTATGTCAATGCGATGAATAATAACTATTGGCATGTATAAGACCTCCGAGAGGTCAAGTACGCCATCTTATGTCTAGGGGGAACTCCGTGGATGTGAAAACCTCTTTGGTAGGGTGAATATGATTGAGTTATGAACTAGCTAAGGAACCTTTCATGTGATCCTTTAATGTCAATTACTCTATGAGAACCAAGGCTAGAACCGAGTGATATGTTATGGCAAGTAGCTCTACTTGAGAATGTGACAACATTACAATGTACCTCTACTTTAGAATAAGACTAGAGTTCATAAAAGCCCTTCATATTCTTTAACCATGTGCTTATATTCGATTTGTCCTTGTTCTACCCTTGGCAAGTAGAACACCCTCATTGGTCTAGATTATAACTCCAGATTCGATGTAATCATGGTATGTCTGTTATTTCCTATTCTCATCATATATGGGATACCTAATATTATTAGAGAAGTTCTATGAAGTTTAGGTAGTGGTATAAGACGCTATCTTGACATGTCACAATAGGCTTTGAAGGTGTTAGTTAGAGTCCGTAGTTCTTATCCAAGACCATTAGTTGAATGTCCTTTATATGATGAATCAATCTTAAATGAACTAACGAATGTATTGACTTAAGTTTAGAATGTATGTTAAAATGAGTAAGTAATTATCTAGAGTAATTAAGGGTTGTCTAGTTAAGACATGAAGAGGGTATACGATTGGTCATTTCGTATCTTACCTTGATTAGTCTTAAGAATGACTCTTGTCAAGGAAGATGATTGTTTATGTGGACATGATCCAAACTTAGGATGTATTAATTATTATTAAGGGTAGTGTTGAAGAATTCAATGATGGACAATATCTTCTTGTTCTACTAAAGTAAGTGAATTGACAACCTTTGATGAGGATATGTCATATTATTTCTATGTTGATATATTTGATGTCTTGAAGTGTGTATGTGACACATTATAAGTAGTTTCTAGTATAATTTAGGCATGTTTAGGCATGTTGTATGGGTGGTCACACTTTGTGTTGCTTAAGTGAGTCTTAGGAAAACTTTAAGTAAGTTGATATGTCTATGGTAAATATAAGCAACTTCACTATACAATGAATTGAGTTACTATAAAGTGACTATCAAATTATGATATTTTGTTTATTTAATCTTATGTGTTTCTATGTTTCTAAATGTTATTCTTATGCTTAGAGTATGATGTTTTAATCGAAATTCATGAAAAGGATGTTATTTATTAAATGTCAATTTTTCATGGTTTATGCATGACTTCCATACTTTTTACATCTAATGTGATAACCCCTTCTTTTCCTTTTTTTTTTATTACAGTGTAAGGAATTAGAAATCTTGATGTGCCATGGAGAATTGATAGGTTTCTAAGGCTTGAAGATGAAGTATTGGTGAGTCCTCATCGATTCGAGGACAATATCAACATGTCCCTTATGTCATAGACTTTTTTTTTATTTTCCTGTATGTGATTAGTGTATAGTGTTACACACTGTAATGTTTAGATGGTTCAAGTAGATGTTGTAAAGATTTTATGTTTTATATGAAAGTCCTTCGCTTGTGTAATGTCTATGAAAAAGTTCTTTATGTGTGAAGAATGTTTTATATTCTTACCTATGTTAGTATGTTTATTATGCAATGAATAATATGAGAGGCATATATGAGACTTCTTGAAGTCTCATTTGCTGTGTGACGACACAAGGATGCTCTGACTTCTGGGTGTACTTGCGGGTCCTAACAAAGTTAGTATTAGAGCATAAGTTTTTGGGAGTGTCTTAGTTGTCTCATGAACCACATCTTGTCGAGTCTTGTTTATAATATGAAACATGCCACATTATAAATAGGAGGCTATTAGTGTAAGGAAATGATTCATTTCTTTAGTCATGTAATTGTTCCTAAGAGCGTTGTATATGGTGTCTTCCCTTGTTTTCCTTAAGTGTTGGTCCCTTGAGGGTGACATTATGAAGTTTGGGTTGAGGGAGAGAAAAGACGAGATGTGATTTTTTAGATGAGGTTTGATAAAAGGTGATTTTGACCTTAGGATTAGTTACCTTTTGAAGCGTAGGTATGTTTGAAAGAATGGCAAGGTATATTGTTAGAAAATGTGAAGGAGCGTTTGTTAAGATAGTTTGCAGTTGCTTAAGACCCCTACAATAGTAAGGGATGTGATGAAATTTGAAAGAGTATATGTTAGTTCTCCTAGTAAGAGGGATATATTGGTTAGACGATGACATAATTGATAGTCTTTAGTTTTCATAAGGTAGACCTTGGTAAGAAATTATTAGTAAGGTTTAAGGTGCCTTGAGGGAGGTCCATGATGTGGACATTATGTTGACCTTGGAATTTGTTTCTCCTAACTGAGAGAGTATGCTGAGGAGTATGGTTGTTGTGACTCAAGTACTCTTAACATTATTATGTGTTTATTCAAACCTAAAACAAAGACTTCTTGGTAACTTGAACTTGTAGTAGTGTTTTCTTGAAGGTTAGTTCAAAATATTCTCCTTATGATATGCATGTTTTGATTGATGTTTTGTTAAATGCCAAAGTAATTTTCCTTCTAACTTTACTATTAAGTAGAGAGGTGAACTTGTAAATTCACCCCAAATATTATAAAGTGTGAGGAAAGTTTTCTTGAGTGTTTACGGGTATTTGAGGATTTTATAAGTCATTAAACTCTCATTAAAACCCGAACACCTAAATCAAAACACCTTCCCTCCCAATGTTTTTTCCAAAACCTCAATAAGAGTTCTACGTTAAGATGGAGCTTTAAGATGGTTCTTCAATGGAGTTTCTTCTTCAATTTTCATTGGGTTCTTCTAATAAGGGATAGGAGTTCTTCATGTAAGACTTGCTATCACCTTAGAGCCAATTTCAATGTTTTCAAAAATATTAGAAGTCCAATTTCTACTCTACATTTTGGGATCTTGCATGAAACATTTTCAAACACTAATACATGATAATATTGATGTTTAATTCATGTTTTACAATGAAATTCTCCATGAATCCTTGACCATCACAAATCTCTTAATTTGACTAAAATATGGGTTGTGTGATAATGCTTTGATATTGATGAATTCATGTGTAGATTGTTATGGGATTTTTATTAATGTATAGATTATAATTTATTGAGTTATAGGCTGTTTCAATTTTATCAATTGAGTATTGTATATTCTTAGATCTTTTATTTATTATACCTCTTGAATTATTATTGACCTAAGGCTTATGAGCTATAATGTAGTTTTCAATGGCCTATTGAATAAAGTAAGCATTTTATTCAATTGATGTATAATTTATCTTAGATCGATAAATATATATTGAATTGAATTATATTCATTGAGTATTATGGTTTATGTATTGAAATGTTTTTCATGTCCATGGGTAAGGGCCATAGGGTATCGAATTCATTTAATTATCTTTGAATTAAAAGTGCTAATATTGAGTGGGGTATGCTAGTCTAATTCATTTTTTTTAATGATTATTAGACTTCAATTATATTGTAATTGATATGGTCCACTAATTGTAGCAGTGATATGTGAATTGATGTGGCCTTGTCAGCGTACATTGTGCAATATGATGATCATGGCCGTGTCGGCACTACTTGAAGTATTATGATGATTTGTATAGTTGATTGATTTGAAGTAATGTGAATGTATCTATTCTTTCTATGGATGTTAGTAGATCATGTAGACTATGCCTATGTTCTTATATGTGTAGTCTTAGATGTTGATACATGATTGTTTCTACTTGTTTATATGAGTTTTGATAATTCTATTGATGATGATATAGTAATGTATAGGATGATATAAATATGATATGGGTTATTCCTATGTACTTAAAAGAATGATATGATATGTATGATAAGGGAAAAGAATATTTTGTCCTATTTTCTGGAATTGTGTCCCTTACTTGATATATGCATGAATGTTATCAGATTATGATATGTCTTGACTAGGTAGGCTTAGTTCACCCTAGTCATGTATGAATGAATGATATGTGAGATATTAGAGGATGATAAAAAGGTCATGTACATGGTAAATATTATGTAATGAATGTTAAAGTTAATAGTCATAATGATATCATTCATGTAAAGGAAAGGTGAACTTAGGGTTAAGTGGCAGGAACAAAGTCATATCATCCATCGGAAAGTCGAACTATCTTGGTCTTCATTAAAAGTTAACTCTAGTGGAACTCTTTGGTAGGGTAACTGTGATTGGGTAATGAACTACATAAGGAACCTTTTCATCTGATCCTTTAATTTCAATTACTCTATAAAAACTAAAGCTATCACCGAGTGATTATGTAATCAGAAGTATCTCTACATGAGAATGAGTCTAGAGTACAATTTTCCTCTACTTGAGAATGAGACTAGAGTGTATAATATCCCTTCGTACTCCTTAACCATGTGCCTACATGGGATATGTCCTAGTTTTATCCTTGCCTATTTGAACACCCTCATCGGAGTAGGTTAGACCATTTCTAGCTATCATGGTCTATGTCGGTTATTTCCTATTCTGATTATATTGAATACCTAGTAGGATTAATTAAGTTTTATGAAGTTTAGATGGTTGTATAGGACTCTACTAGACATTGCACAATAGGCTTTGAATGTGTTAGTTGGAGTCCGTAGGTCATATGCAAGACCGTTACTTGAATGTCCTTTATGTGATGAATGAGTCTCAAATAAACTAATGAATGTGATGAACTAAGTTTAGAAAGTATGTTTAAATGAATAAGTACTTATCTAGAGTAGTTAAGGATTTCTAGTTAATTCAAGAAGGAGGCATAAGAATGGTCACTTCGTATCTTACCTAGATGAGACTGAAGAATGACTCCAGTTAGTAAATATGATTGTTTATGTGGACATGATACAATCATAGGAAGTCTTAAGGATTATTTGGGTAGTCTTGAAGATGTCAATCATGGAGGTTATCTTCTTGATCTACTTACGTAAGTCCTTTGATAGCCTTTGATGAGGAGATGTCATATTATCTATATGTTTATATGTTTGATGTCATTAAGTGTGTATGTGACTCATTGTATGTATTCTTGAGTATCATTTAGGTATGCTTAGGGAGGTTGTATGGACAGTTTCTCTTTGTGTTGCTTAAGTGAGTCATAGTAAAGGTTTGACTGGGATGATTACATACTAGAAGTTTTCGAAGGTGAAGATAAGCAACTTCATTTTACAGTGAAGGGAGTTACTATAAAGTGAGTATAAAATTATGATATTTGGTTTATTTTTATATTATGTTTCTTAATTTTGTTAAATGTTGTTCTTATGATTATAGTATGATGTTTTAATAAAAATTAATGAAAAGCATGCTATTTAGTAAATGTCCCTTTTTCATGGTTTTGGCATGGTGTCCATACTTAGTACATCCAATGTGCTAACCCCTTCTTTCCCTTTTTGACTACAGTGTAGGGAATTGGAAGTCTTTGTGTACAATGGAGGATGGATAGGTTTCTAAGAATTGAAGATGATGTATTGGTGAGTCCTCGTCGATTCGGGCACAATATCGACATTCCCTAATGTCATAGTGTTTATTATATTGTCTTGTATGGGATTAGTCCTAAGTGTTGTATACTTTAAAGTTTTGATGGTTCAAGTAGACGTTCTAAGGATTTAATGTTTTAAATGAAAGTATTCCACTTGTGTATTTTATATGAAATAGTTCTTCATATATGAAGATAGTTTTAAATTATTACCTATGCTAGTATTTATTATGCAATAAATCATACGAGAGGCTTAGATGAGAGTTCTTGAAGTCTCAATAGCCATGTGAGGACACAAAGGTGCTCTAACTTCTTGGGTGTACTTGCGGTTCGTGACACTAACATTACATCATAGTAGACAAGGACACATTCAAAATTAGAATATAATACCCCTATCATAATTTGATTACACATTCATAGAGGGTTCATTTCGGTAGGGTTCATGCTACAAGATTTTTCTTCATCACTAGCCATATTGGAACACCCCAAAAATCCAAGACGTGTTCTAGAGCCTAACATAAGTGTCATAAGGTATGTACACTTTTTTAAGGTCTACTTTAATGGATATAAGTCATTTAGGAAATCTAGAAACAAAAACATCCAACAACGTCCATGACATCTAAAAACTAGTTTAAGGAGGTAATAGTGTGCCTTAGCCTATTTGACTAGTTTTTAGGAATCAGGAATTCATCAAATTTTGTGGAAGGGTGTATAACATTTGTTTAAGTTGATTCATGGTTGAAACATCTAGATAAGACTCCCCAAGGACCAAACAAGGTCCCTTGAGGAGGCCCCTTGCACGTTGGAGTAAAACACTGACTGGGCAGTATGCACCCACTAAAGACAATCGACAAAATGTGTGTCTATCGATAGGGCGTCAATGCCATCCTTCCACAAACACTTAGCGATATCCCTTAAGGAACTGTTTTGGAAGCTATCTGAACTCATAAACAAATGAGCATCACGGAAGGGGGCAAGGTCCATAAACTCACAGATAGACCATTGGTCGAGGTCTTGTCTGTGAGGACCTAATTTTCTGCACATTTTGATTTGGTTTAACTTAATTATTAAAAGGTTTAGGTCGTTATTTAGGGGATTAGGAAGCCTAATTAAGGTAATGAACATCCAATATAAATACCCCTACCCTATTAGACTAATCACAACTCACAAAAAAAAACTCTCTTCCTTCTCTCTTCTTTCTCTCTCTAGTAAAGAACATCATTGAAGACCAACCTAAGGAAGTTTTTAATGGCGGCAAAGAGTCAATTTTGACCATCATATTCATCAACTAAAAAGTATGATGTTAGGAATTGTTTTTTTTTATGATTAATTTTTTATACTATGAATATATTAACATGAATTCTATATAAATTATGTTATTTCTTGATGGATTGGTCTAGTTTGTGGAAGATGACCTATTCCCCTTAACCCTAGGTTATTATCTTGATATGAATTATATTGTATTAGTTCGATTTATTCGTTGAATTACTACTAGATGATGTTTATACTAATCATGAATGAATTACGGTTAACTGTAGTCCTATTATGCTAGTTCTTCAGAAGTTAATCTATGTTATGAATTAACCTATGTATCTTGTCTTAAGATATGATTTAGTATTGAATTTTGATGTAGTAATTCTTCTAACTTTTTTATTATGTTTTTCATTGAATTATGATGATTATATACCCTTATTGGGTTGAACTAATGGTTGATGGTAAGACCTTGATGATTAATTATAAATGAGACATGGTAAGTCTTGTGATCCCTATCATTTACTTCAAATTATGGTTAATTGTGATTAAGTCATGATGTTGTATTGTTGTATGCCTTGTATTAGGATCGATAGGATGGTATGATGTTATTTTGAAATGTCTTGACTATGATTTTGTTAGGTGTTTGCTTAAGATGTAAATGTTATAAGGATGTTGAATGATTTACCAATGTTCCTTATGATTATATGAGAATGTAAATGTACTAACCTAACCTATATGAATTGTAATGGAGAAGGACAATACTCATGAAATTCTTATTGATCTATGATGATAATGATGTTATAGAATGGTTAGACCCTATGACCTACAATAAGTTATTATGATTAATATAGACATTAAAGACATTTCCTAAGGGAATTTAGCTCAACAACAAGTAAACTTTACAATATCAGGTGATGGCTTTCCATAGAGGAAGATTCACCATATAGTTCCACATTTGGTGTTGACTCCCCAATGAGTGATAATCATCCAATGGATTCCCATGGGAGGAGTCTCCAATTTCCAAGTGGTATGTACAAAGATTATACCTATCTCTTAGTCCTTGACCTATGTTTCCCCCATAGGAAAACAAGCTAGTGGATCAACCTAGAAAGCTACGTTTATGTTTTGTTTTACTTTGGCAGGTAGACCACCTTCCTTTAGTGTATGGTTTTACAACACCAGATTTCACACTTATCTTTTGTAGTCTATCTCGGTTAAGTAAATTGTTCCCTAAAATAAAATGAAATAATGAAGTACAAACTAACTAAGGTGACTTGAGAGTATGACTTAGACTAGGTAGGGGTATGGGACTCTACCTATGCCTTGCACTAGATAGCCTTAGAGGGAACTTTAGGAGGTTGTTGCTTTATATGAATATGTCTAAATGGTACATGATATGTATATGAAGAATTCACAAATTGTTGATACAACATGTTTATTTGTGTCCCTTATGATTATATGTTGGTCTATATTTTTAAAGTAAGATACTATGTGATGTTAAATGTTTTGATATGTGAAGTAGGATGTTATTCAGGATTCTTGTTGGGTTACATGTTTGTGTAAGGTTACGGGGATTTTCTTGATCATTGCATTTGTTGACTTTATAGGGGTTCATCGGTAATTGTGATGCTTTAGTTATGCTGAAATGTATTCTTATTCATTCTTGTTAATATTATTACTTGATTATAGAATAATTTGACAATCTATTCCATTATATTCTATGCATGTAGATTCAACAAGACATGGTAATATTCTTTTGATGTACATTCCTATGATTTATTGAATATGGCCAAGTGATTTGGTATAGTCTTGTTGAATGTTTTCAACGTAAATTGCATTTTTTTATGAAATGTCCCTTTTCTTAGAATCATTTCAAAATATGTGTGCATATGGTCTCATAATTAGTACAAGTTGTGTACTAACCAGATTTCTTCCTATTCCACAACATTTTAGGTTCTCTTCGTTGAAGTTCTTTTGAAGACGACTTGAAGAAGACTTGGATCTCTTGATCATATAATTAGGGTAGGTCCTCACTTTTAGAAGTCAATAAAACTATCTAGCTAACGGAGTTGTTTTGAGTTGAAAACTTCTATGTTTCTTTCTTTTCCGTTTAGTATGAAACATTGTAAAGCCCATTTGAGGCATATTTACTTTGATGCATTGGTTATACCCAAGTTATTACACTCTTATGAGATGGTTCTGAGATGAGATGTCTACTATGACTATGTTGTGTTCTATATATAATTATGTGAAATAAAAGTAGAAGACTATATAATCTTCCTATATGAAGGGTCTATATATACTTGATTTATGTATATACTATGTGTATGTAGGGGTCTATGTATACCACCGAGTAGAAGTACTGAAAAGTTTAAAAATTTTCATGAAATTTGACCTATGATTGTAATTATGTAATTTAAGATCCTACTAATCTTAGTCTTCAGAGAGGACGACAAAAACGGTTACCTCTAGGCGGTATTCCTGTATGTGACACATATAGACCACCTAAACCTAACATGATCATCACATATATACATATAACATAATTCCTCACCAAACTATACAACTAGTGTGGAAGTCTATACAACTAACTCCACATAGTATGAATAGAAACATGATGCTAGAATCATTCCTATATCATTCAACTTCCTAAACATGGAATCAACATATTAATTCATCTTTTATCTAATGCATTAAAGGAGATTACCATATCACATCAACATGTACAATAATATAAACACCGCCGCCATAAGTGGACCATACAAATCACAACATTTTTGAAGTCTAACTAACATCAAATAAAGGGAATTACGGAAGCGTGTCGCTACTCCATCCTCAAAACTTCAATCAAATGCTAAACCATCCCATTTAATATCAAAAGGTCTTTACCAATATCAATGAACGACAATTAATTTAATAACTATCATACTCAATGAAACTAGGTCAATTCAGTATAGATTCATCAATCTAATAAAACCTAGATATCAATTCAATGCAATTAATACATCAATCAATATGCCATAGAAAACTACAGTAGAATTCATAAATGTTAATTCAATATTAAATAACCCATAAAGTAGTCAAAGTCTAGGGTTCATCAATTACATGGGTTCATAGGTTAATTATGTTAAAATCATAAAATTATAACAATTCAATCCATAATAAATTGTTAAAAACCATTATAGTAAGAACCCATGCATAGATCATAAAATTGGAAAATCATTTTTGAAAACTTTTGAAAATATCTTCAAAAGTTGTCTCCTTGATGAATAGAGTTTCAAGGATTAAAACACATACCTCAATGAATCTAATTCTTCAATTTAATGAGGAACCTCCACTCAATTATATAATCCAAGACTTTCCTTGAGTTTTGGCTCCAACAGAATTTTTGAGAATTTCTAAGGGATTATGGGTCTTAATTTTTAATAGTGATATCTTGTAAGTGTTTTAGGCTTATAAACATATTTAGAATACCAAAAGAACATTTATAACCACCCTTTCTCTTATTTGAAAATGGGATGAATTTACAACTTAACCCTCAACCTACAATGAAACTATGCGTAGGAACTAGTACCATCGATAGTTGGCAGTCGATGGACCATTTTTAATGAAACAGATTGTCCTTCCCTCAATTGTTTTGTTCATATACTTGAATTTCAGTCCTTTGGGACCTGGTTAGAACAACCTTGGATCTCCAGAATAATCTTTCCTCAAGAACCCTTGGATGGTCCTTAGGGATGTTATCCTAGATGTTTCAAACCAAAACATGCTTGTATTAGAGTTTAGTACATGTCACATGAATTTAATAAAAAATTAGCACGTAAAACCCGATGAAAAATGTATATACATACAAGGTCATTTCAAGGCAAACCTTTTGAACGTTATGGACGTTCTTGGTCGTTTGACCTCCAAACTTAACAAAACATGAAACACTGACTATATACACCATAATAAATAATATAATGATGTTACAACCTAATGAATCACAAATAGACACATAAAACAACATATGAGGAAAACAGGTGACTTAGTCGTCAAACGTCTTAGTCGTCCATTGATGTTTGACTTCCAATGCACCTAAAATCCTAGACACTGCGTCAATATAACATTATGTACCATTTTAGGACCTTAGAAAATCATGAAAAACACGTTAGTATCTAGTTCACCTAAGTCATTTTATGATTTTTATATAACATTAAATCTATCCTATTTATACTCATGCATAAAATGTATGTGTACATTGGTCAACATAATCACATAACATATATAAAATAAAATTGAGTAGTACATTATCTAAAGATCTCAACATATCTACAACATTCTTCAAGTTTCAAGTCATACGCACATATTGAGTATTAAGGACTATTGTAACCCTTCGGATTTCCACGACGTGTCTTAACCCCTAGAAGAATTATCATGACGTCTAGGACTTTTTAAAATCCTATATTAATTAATATAGGTCATATAGGATGTTTTGAAACCAAAACATCTATGAATATCCATGATGTCCGGAATAGTAGTCCTAAGAGGTAGTAGCGTGCCTTAGACAATTTGACTAGTTTTTAGGAGTCGTAAAATTATGAAAATTTACGGAAGGGTATCAAACATGTGTTTAAGTTTATTCATGGTCAAAAATACTTAGTAAAAATCCATAAGGAAAAACCAAGGTCCCTGAGGAGGATCCTTGAACGTTGGAGTTAAAAGTGCCTGGGCAGTGAGTAACACGAGATGCAATCGACGATCTGTGAGTGCAACGATGGGGCGTCATTGCTAATCATCGACCAACACTTCAAAAAATTGATGGACCCGTGGCCTGCACATGTCTCTGACAATAAATATAGATATGCAGCACGGAAGAGTGATGGTTCGTCGACTAACCAACGATTCGTCGATGATGATCTCATTGATAGGGCTTATAATTTCTGCATCTATTTTAACTACGTTAAAATTAATTAATTAATAAAGGAATTGATTGGTTATTTAAGGAAGAAGGGAATACTAATTAACTTAATTAACCCCCCACCCCATATAAATACCCCAACCCCATTACTCTAATTATAACTCTAAAAACAAAAGTATCTTCATTCTGTCTTATTTCCCTCTCTATTGGAAGACACCATTGAAGGCATGCTTAATTGTGTGTATTCATGATGTGATTTTATATATATGAATGTGATGAAACAAGCATGATGAAGCTATTGAATCCCAAATCTTGATATAACCCTAATCTCTTATTAATGATGATGCCTTGGCATAAAAGAAGGCTTGATGAACTAAAGTGATGAGATGATGACGCCTTGGTATAAAAGAGGGCTTGATGAATTAATAGAACGAGATTAGGGGATCGGAGTGTCACGTACCGACACATAGAATTAGTGGGACGGGTGTCACGAACCTACACGTAGATGTAGGGGATCAGAGTGTCACGTACCGACACATAGAATTAGTGGGACGGGTGTCACAAACCGACACGTAGATGTAGGGGATCTTAGTGTCACGTTCCGACACATAGAATTAGTGGGACGGGTGTCACGAACCGACACGTAGATGTAGTGGATCGGAGTGTCAGGTACCGACACATAGAATTAGTGGGACGGGTGTCACGAACCGACATGTACATGTAGGGGATCGGAGTGTCACGTTCCGACACATAGTAGTAGGGGATCGGAGTGTCACGTACCGACACAAGAGGAATAAAGATGATGAATCTTGAAAGATGATAATATACTCAATCTAACGAACATGTATCCCAAACGAGTATGGTATGGAGGCTTGAGTCCTCATAGATATGATCGGTGATATTATAAATGATGTTTTGTACTTGTTGCTATCACATGTTAAGAATATTAGTTGATTTTATGATATTATCTGAGATATATTGCTTTCTATTTTGAGTTGGCCGATGATATCTACTCAGTACTTGTGGTTGTACTGACCCCCTACTTTTATGTTTTCTTTTTGTATATTGTGGTATGCAGCAAACGTGCCGTCATCTCCGACTCAACAGTAGTTCAAGCCAGTCTTTGTCACACCGGATCTTCAGGGTGAGCTAATGCTTCTAGCTTGGACTGGATCTCCTTCCTCATGTCTTGATGCCTTGAAGTTCCGGCATAGACTAGCTTTTATTTGTTTTAGCTTCTTAGAATACTCTTAGTTTAGTAAATTGATCATAGATGTTCTTATGGTGATGACTTCCAGATTTTGGGGAATTAATAGATGTTGAATTTTAGAAGTTATTGAATTGTCTTTTATTTATGAATTTAAGTCTTCCGCATTGCTTTATGTTGATATTAAATTGAAATGATAAGGTTTAGATTGGTTTGTTCGCTCACATAGGAGGGTAGATGTGGGTTCCAGTCGCGGCTCAGTTTTGGGTCGTGACAAACTTGGTATCAGAGCATTAGGTTCGTTGGTCTCATCACACAAAAACAGGTCTAGTAGAGTCTTAAAGAACGGTAGGGGGACGCCTTTACTTTTCTTTGAGAGGCTATAAGACTTTAGGAAAATTCCATTCTTTCTTTCTTTCTTTCGTGCTATTACTTGGATCCAATTGGTATCTAGGTGATACAAATTGGTATCTGACCATCTTCACTCTATTTCGCAGATGGTTAGAACTAGAGCAACGACTACGCCAACATCAACATCAGCAAGACAAGATGCATCTGAGCCAGCCACTGGGGCTGTAGCTCGAAGTGGAACAGTGGCAAGAGGCCGCGGTAGAGGTCGTGGGAGGACGTCCGCTAGAGGGAGAGGACGAGCACCTAGCCCATCTGGTGCTAGGGCGGTGACTCCTCCACCGACTGAGGAAGTAGTAAGAGAAGGGGAGGATGGGGAAAATGAACAAGTACAGAATGAGGAAATGCCACCCCAACCTACCCCAGAAATGATTAATCAGGTTCTCGCTGATCTTAGTGGGTTGTCTGATCAGGGTCAGGCACCTCCAGTGTTTTCTGCACCAACACCTCCGGTTTCAGAGGTACAACATGCAGCCACTATGGCCCCTCGTATGTATGCCTCACTGGACATAGGCACGTTTCCATGTCTAACTACTGGGCCTATAATGACAAATGATCAGCATGAACTTTTCAGTAAGTTCTTGAAATTAAAACCTCCAGTCTTCAAGGGTGCAGAATCTGAGGATGCTTACGATTTTCTAGTTGACTGTCATGAGCTACTACACAAGATGGGTATAGTAGAACGGTTTGGTGTTGAGTTCGTGAGTTACCAGTTTCAAGGGAACGCCAAAATGTGGTGGCGGTCACATGTTGAGTGTCAACCAATAGAGGCACAACCTATGACTTGGGCCTCATTCTCTAGCTTGTTTATGGAGAAGTATATCCCCCGGACTTTGAGGGATAGGAAAAGGGATGAGTTCTTGAGCCTAGAGCAAGGTAGGATGTCGGTCAATGTATATGAGGCTAAGTTTCGTGCACTATCCAGATATGACACCCAACTTTGTTTCAGTCCACAAGAGCGGATTCGCCGTTTTGTGAAGGGGTTGAGATCAGAGTTGCGAATTTCAGCTTTACAAGTAGCGGCCACAGCGAAATCTTTTCAAGAAGTGGTAGACTTCGTGGTAGAGGTGGAAGGAGTGAAGCCAGATGAATTCACCATGGCATCGACATCAAAGATGTTTCGAAAGGGAGGTGAGTTTAATGGTTCTTACTCTAGAGGACAGGGTTCCAGAGGTTACTCAGTTCGACCCATTCAGTCTTCACTACAGACTGTAGTTGGGGGTCCACCTCAGACCGGTCAACATTTCTCAGAGAGACCCATGCGTGAATCTAGAGAGTGTTATGGATGTGGGGAGACTGGACATATTAGGAGGAATTGTCCAAAGCAGAGTAATAGACCCCCAATGGCTAGGGGTAGAGGTGGTCATGGCAGAGGTTGTTATTCTGGAGGGCGTGGTGGCCGAGGTAATGGTGGTCACCAAAACGGCCGAGGTGATGGGCAAACGGGAGCCACTACATCACAACATGGTAGGGACAACGGACAAACAAACGAAAGGGCCCATTGTTATGCTTTCCCTGGGAGATCAGAGGCGGAGACATCTGATACTGTCATCATAGGTAATCTTCTGGTTTGTGATTGCATGGCTTCCGTATTGTTTGATCCTGGATCCACATTTTCTTATGTATCTTCCTCATTTGCTAATGGTCTAAATTTACATTTTGAATTACTTGATATGCCTATTCGTGTTTCTACTCCGGTGGGTGAGTCTTTGGTAGTTGAAAAGGTATATAGGTCTTGTTTGGTGAACTTTGTGGGGAGCAACACTTATGTAGATTTGATCATCTTAGAAATGGTTGATTTTGATGTAATTCTGGGTATGACTTGGCTTTCTCCGCAATTTGCGATCTTGGATTGTAATGCTAAAACGGTAACGTTAGCCAAGCCTGGGACAGATCCATTAGTGTGGGAGGGTGACTACACTTCCAATATAGTGCGTATAATCTCCTTTCTTCGTGCTAAGAAAATGGTTAGTAAAGGGTGTTTAGCTTTTTTGGCACATCTCAAGGATGACACTATCTATATGGGGTTAAGTGTGAAGTCTATACAGATCATCGTAGCCTACAGTATGTCTTTACTCAGAAAGATTTGAATTTGAGACAGAGGATATGGATGGAACTAGTGAAGGATTATGATGTTACTATCTTGTATCATCCGGGAAAGGCTAATGTTGTAGCGGATGCTTTAAGTAGAAAGGCGGGAAGCATGGGAAGTCTAGCTCACTTGCAAGCTTCTAAACGCCCATTAGCTAGGGAGGTTCAGATTCTGGCTAACGACGTTATGAGATTAGAAGTAAATGAGAAGGGAGGATTTTTAGCTTGTGTGGAGGCAAGATCTTCCTTCCTTGACAAGATTAAGGGAAAGCAGTTTAATGATGAAAAATTGATCCGGATCCGAGATAAAGTGTTGCAAGGAGAGGCTAAAGATGCGACAATCGATGAGGAAGGTGTTTTGAGGATTAAGGGAAGGGTATGTGTACCCCGCGTCGATGATTTGATCAACACTATGCTGACAGAGGCTCATAGTGCAAGATATTCGATACATCCGGGTGCAACCAAGATGTACCATGACCTAAAGCAACACTTTTGGTGGAGTAGAACGAAGCGTGATATTGTGGATTTTATTGCCAAATGTCCAAACTGTCAACAAGTAAAGTATGAACACCAAAGGCCCGGAGGAACACTTCATAAAATGCCCATTTCGGAATGGAAATGGGAGAGAATTGCTATGGACTTCGTGGTTGGTCTTCCAAAGACATTGGGCAAGTTCGACTCCATTTGGGTGATTGTGGATAGGTTAACTAAGTCTGCTCATTTCATTCCGGTTAAGGTGACTTATAATGCAGAGAAGTTAGCCAAAATTTACATTTCAGAAGGTTTTCGATTGCATGGAGTTCCACTGTCCATCATATCAGATAGAGGTACGCAGTTTACTTCTAAGTTTTGGAGAACATTGCATGCGGAATTAGGTACTAGGTTGGACCTTAGTACTGCATTTCACCCTCAGACCGATGGTTAGTCTGAGCGAACGATTCAAGTTTTGGAGGATATGCTCCGTGCATGCGTGATAGAATTTGGTGGTCAGTGGGATAACTTCTTACCCTTAGCGGAGTTTTCATACAATAATAGCTATCACTCAAGTATTGACATGGCTCCATTTGAAGCACTGTATGGTAGGAGATGTAGGTCCCCCATTGGTTGGTTTGATGCATTCGAGGTTAGACCTTGGGGTACTTATCTTTTGAGGGATTCGATAGAAAAAGTGAAATCTATTCACGAGAAGCTTCTAGCGGCGCAAAGTAGACAAAAAGAATATGCAGATCGAAAGGCTAGAGACTTAGAGTTCATGGAGGGTGAACAAGTCTTGTTGAAAGTTTCACCAATGAAAGGGGTGATGCGGTTTGGTAAAAGAGGCAAGCTAAGCCCAAGGTACATTGGTCCCTTTGAAGTACTTAAGCGAGTAGGAGAGGTGGCTTATGAGTTAGCCTTGCCTCCAGGGCTGTCCGGAGTACATCTGGTATTCCATGTGTCGATGTTGAAAAGATACCATGGGGATGGAAACTACATTATTCTTTGGGATTCAGTACTGCTTGATGAGAACTTGTCTTATGAGGAGGAGCCTGTTGCCATTTTAGATAGAGAAATTCGCAAGTTGAGATCAAGGGAGATTGCATCCATCAAAGTTCAATGGAAGAATCGACCCGTTGAAGAAGCCACTTGGGAGAAGGAGGCAGATATGCGAGAAAGATACCCACATCTGTTTACAGATTCAGGTATTCCTTTTCACCCTTGTTTTCCTTCTTGTGATCGTTCGGGGACGAACGATGGGTAAATTGGTATCTATTGTAACAACCTGTTTAGTCGTTTTGAGCAGCAGATTTTATTTCTGGAAAAGTAGGCTGAGGCGACGGACCCCACGACGGACCGTCATGGGCGCGACGGACCGTCGCAGGGTCTCGTTTCAAAACACTTGGAAAATCTTAAATTGGGTACTGAATATCGACTCTCTGAACTTCGTAACGAAATGGCAGGACGGACCGTCACAGGTGTGACGGACCGTCACAGGTGTGACGGACCGTCACAGAGTCTTCAGTGGAAATCCACTCTCTGACGATTGCAACGACCTGCAGGACGGACCGTCGCAGGCACGACAGGCCGTCACAGGTTGCGTAATCCCAGTCTAGGTCGGATTTCTTTACACGTTTTAAGGGACGTTTTGGACTATTCCAACTTTAATTATAAAGTTAGAGGGTTAAGGTTAATAAGTCTATTTACTTGGGGGTTAAAAGAGGTAACCTTAAGTTAATTAGTGGGTTATTATTGCCATCTTTTTCACTTAATTATCTGTTAATTAGAGTAAAAGAAAGAGGGTTTGAATAAGAAAAATAGAAAGAACAAAGAGAGACAGAAAAAGAAGAAGAGAACGAGTAGAGAGAGAGAGAGACGAAGAGGATAGCAAGGATTTTGAGAAGATAGCTTGTTGATCGCAATTCTTCGGTGGAGGTAGGTTATGGTTTTTACATTATTCGTAGTAAACTCTTAATAGCGAATGATATGTGTTGGGTAGTATTATAGAGTCTTCTTTATGCTTAATTGTGTGTATGCATGATGTGATTTTATATATATGATTGTGATGAAACAAGCATGATGAAGCTATTGAATCCCAAATCTTGATATAACCATAATCTCTTATTAATGATGATGCCTTGGTATAAAAGAAGGCTTGATGAACTAAAGTGATGAGATGATGACGCCTTGGTATAAAAGAGGGCTTGATAAATTAATAGAACGAGATTAGGGAATCGGATTGTCACGTACCGACACATAGAATTAGTGGGACGGGTGTCACGAACAGACACGTAGATGTAGGGGATCGGAGTGTCACGTACTGACACATAGAATTAGTGGGACGGGTGTCACGAACCGACACGTAGATGTAGGGGATCGGAGTGTCACGTACCGACACATAGAATTAGTGGGACGGGTGTCACGAACCGACGCGTAGATGTAGGGGATCGTAGTGTCACGTTCCGACACATAGAATTAGTGGGACGGGTGTCACGAACCGACACGTAGATGTAGGGGATCGGAGTGTCACGTACCGACACATAAAATTAGTGGGACGGGTGTCATGAACCGACACGTAGATGTAGGGGGTCGGAGTGTCACGTTCCGACACATAGTAGTAGGGGATCGGAGTGTCACGTACCGACACAAGAGGAATAAAGATGATGGATCTTGAAAGATGATAATATACTCAATCTAAAGAACATGTATCCCAAACGAGTATGGTATGGAGGCTTGAGTCCTCATAGATATGATCGGTGATATTATAAATGATGTTTTGTACTTGTTGCTATCACATGTTAAGAATATTAGTTGATTTTATGATATTATCTGAGATATATTGCTTTCTATTTTGAGTTGGCCGATGATATCTACTCAGTACTTGTGGTTGTACTGACCCCCTACTTTTATGTTTTCTTTTTGTATATTGTGGTATTCAGCAAACGTGCCGTCATCTTCGACTCAACAGTAGTTCAAGCCAGTCTTCGTCACACCGGATCTTCAGGGTGAGCTAATGCTTCTAGCTTGGACTGGATCTCCTTCCTCATGTCTTGATGCCTTGAAGTTCCGGTATAGACTAGCTTTTATTTGTTTTAGCTTCTTAGAATACTCTTAGTTTAGTAAATTGATCATAGATGTTCTTGTGGTGATGACTTCCAGATTTTGGGGAATTAATAGATGTTGAATTTTAGAAGTTATTGAATTGTCTTTTATTTATGAATTTAAGTCTTCCGCATTGCTTTATGTTGATATTAAATTGAAATGATAAGGTTTAGATTGGTTGGTTCGCTCACATAGGAGGGTAAATGTGGGTGCCAGTCGCGGCTCGGTTTTGGGTCGTGACATTCATGGTGTGGTATTTGAGTATGCCTTGTATTAGGATTGATAGAGTTGTATGATGTTGAATTTGAATGTCTTGATTATTATTGTGAGGTGTTAGTTTAAGATGTAAATGTTATAAGGAGGGTGAATGATTTACCAATGTTCCTTATCATGTTATGAATATGTTAATGTGCTAACATCATCTATATGAATTGTAATAAAATTATCTATACTCATGCAATTCTTATTGAGCTATTGATGATGATTATTATACAAGGGGTAGACCCTATGACCTAAGCAAAGCTATGTAAAGGCTTAAAGACATTTCAAAAAGGGACTCTAGCTTAGCACCGAATGAACTAGAGTGAGGAGTGTGCCTTCCCACATAGTGAGGGTACGATAACTAAAGTACTCATGAGATAGGAGACTACAATTCATGTAGCATAAAGAGGATCCTAACTGTATCTCCCAATTCTTTAAATATGTTTCCCCCATAGGAATACTAGATAGGATCCACGTAGTGGCTATGTTTTCATTTTTTGATGCTACCTTGACAAGTAGTCCACGTTCCTTCGGTGTCGGATTTTATGACACCGGATTCGACATTAGCTCATGTGGTTTATGTAAGTTAGGTAAAGATATTCCCAAAAGGTAAAATAAACTATAGGACTTAACTCTAACTAAGATAATCTAAGGGGTCTAACTAAGTCTAAGAAGTGCTATGGGACTCTACCTGAGTAGTACACTAGTTAGCCTTGACGGGAGTCTTAAGAGGATGTTATTATGTATGAGTATGCTTAGAATTCTATGTGACCTGTATATGTTGAACTCGCACATTGTTTGTACTACAAATTGATTAGTTCACTTATGAGTATGTACTGGTTTATATTGTTAAAGTAAGATGATATGTATACCTAAATGCTATGTTATAAGAAGCAGGATGCAAGTCATTATTCTTGGTGCGTTACTTTATTAAGTAAGGTTATGGGGATTTAATTGGTCAATGCACTTGTTGTCATGAAAGGGGTTCATGGTTAATCGACTTGCTTTATCTATAATGAAATGTACTTTTATTTATACTTATTGTGAATATAACTTGATGATAAAGATACTTGAGTATGTATCTACTTATATTATATGTATGGTTGACTTGACTAGACTTGATGTTGTAGTTCATTTAATGTAAATGCCTATGACTTAATGGATATCCAATATTGATTGGTATGGTCTCGTTCAATGTGCATAAAGTTTCTAAATGAAAAATGCATACTTTACGAAATATACCTTTTTCATAGAATGTTTTCATAGTATGTGTTCATATAGTCTCATACTTAGTACAAGTGGTGTACTAACTTTACTTCTTACCTTTCCCCAATATTTTAGGTTCCGGTCGTTAACGTGCTTTGAAGGCGACTAGAAGAAGGTTTGGATCAATTATTCATACAAGTAGGGTAGGTCCTCATTTTTCGAGTGTGATGCCACAATATAGCTTATGAAGTTATCTTTATTGTTAACTACTACTGTTGTTATTTCTTTCGATTTAGTATGAAACATTATATAGCCCATGTGAGGCATTTTTTTTGTGGATTATTACGAAGTTCTTACTATCTTAGTAGATGGTTATGAAATTAGACAACTATTATGACTATTATGGCTATGTTATATTTTATATGATTATGTGCAATACAAGTAAAAGGCTATGTAACCTAACGAAGGGTCTAAGCATACTCGATATATATATGTAATGTATATGTAGAGGACCATGTAAACCTCTAAGTAGAAGTGATGAAAAGCTATAAATTTTCTTCTAAGTTTGACCTATGAATGTGATTATGTAAGGTAAGAGGCTAGTCTTAGTCCTCAAAGAGGATTACAGTGCCTGTTACGTCTGGGGGATAAACACGGATGCTAGAAATATAGACTACAAAGTAAAATTACATCATAAGAAACAAGGAAATATTCAACATTATAATAGAAGATTCCTAGCAAACATTGATTACACATTCATATAGGGTTCGTATAGGTAAGTCATTCTTAAAGAATATTCTACATCACTAGTCATATAGACAACCTAACCCTAACATGATCATCACACATATACATATAACATCATCCCCGTACCTAGATATTCAAGAAGTGTGGAAGTCTATACATATAACTCCACATAAAATGAATTGAAACTTCATATTAGAATGAAGGCTTAATCCTTCAACTTCCTAAACATGGAATCATCATATAAATTATAAGTGTATCTAATTCCTTGAATTTCATGATCATATCACATAAACATGTAAAAGAATATACACACCACCACAATAAGTGGACCATATCAATAAATACAATTCAATATACATTTTAAGCCATTTCGAGGAAATACGTGAACTTACCAAATATCAAAGCTAATGATCACTCTTGAATAATTCTCATTAATTAGTAATAAATTAACATAAAGGAATATATAATTAAACAATTCATTACAATCTAAACATAATCTAATAATCATATAATCAAAACCACAAGACCCATATTATAGGCTAATTTGAGAAATTAGGAGGATTTTTGGGTCATCAAAATAATTTGAGTGAAATTCATATTAAAAATAGTATATAGTCATCAATTTATCATAAAAAGTCTTTTGAATCAATTTGAGAATGAACCCATGGTTAGATTGAATTTTTTTAATTTTGGTCTTTGAATCACTTTTGAAATTCATTTATTGAACTCCTTAGATTAATGGATATATAAGGATGAAGTATCACCATACCCTATTTATTTAACACACATGAGAAATTTGCGAAGAAACATGTAAAAGATGAGAGTTTTGGTGTTTTGACTTTTCATATTGGGTGTTGGTGTTTTTTATTGGTAAGAGGTTTATAATGGTCCAAAAAACAATTCATAAATGTACCCCTAATTTACCAATATACCCTATACATATTTGGAATTTAAGACATGTCAAACTCAACTTTCAACTTTCAGAATCTTCCTCGGGGATCAAGTCCGTGACCCGAAGCTGTTCCCGCATGATATTTTTTTTAATAACTTTCAGAGCAGTTGAATATGTGTTCTGTCTGCGATGAGGACAATATTTTTACTTATTGTGGACCATGTGCCTAAGGCGGACCTTTTTCACCATGAAACAAAAACTGATGCCTTCGGCAGCTTATCGGTTCAAGGTTATGTCCTCCTTAAGGTTCCTTTGGTTGATACTTGGGGAGTTTATTCTAGAAATTTACACCTCAAATATTCTCATATACATGTTTGAAACCTCTCACATCAATTTAAACTTCAAACAACACATAAAACCTTACAAGACACACTAAGAGATACAAGCATGTTTCGAGGCAAAACTTTCAAACGTATTGGAGGTTCTTGGACGTTTAACCTCAAAAGTCCTCCAAAACTCTTCAAACTTTACACACTTCCTTTGAAAACTATAAATATTCAATTAAGGACTTAATAAGATCATAAACAACATGTTAGGTCTGAATCCAACCAAGCTCATTTTGAGGGTCTATCATGTTTATGATGATTTTACATTAAAACCTTAAAATTAACATAGATTAAACCATAAAAAATTATTCAAACGTTTTATAAAAAAACTTAAGAATAGATAACAAAATTGTAGAATTCATGCATTTGATCATCTTTGATTTTGTGTTGGAAATGTTTAGACAAACATCCCCAATGACCATCCAATGGTCCTTGAGGAAGGACCCTTTCTAAAGAGCCAATGATGTCTACACCTGGGCCCAAATGAATGAGGCAATAGATGGATTGTGGTCCACTCGACGCCCCATCAATTGTTTTAGTAGGTCAACGTAAAAACCCTAAAACGACCATGATGAGTAATACATAAGCGTACCTAGCAAGCATAGGTTAGACAAGGTTCATATGGCTTAATGCGCGTGGAACCAGACACCAGGACCTAAGCACCAGCCAAGCCAACAAACATTGTGAATTGGTTGAGCTACACAGGGTTGGTTCCTGCCATGTTTTGTCCCCGAACAATAGGATTCACCCGGGTGAGTCTTAAACGGACTTAGAGGGTTAGTCCTAGGTTTTATGGGTTATAAGAACAAAAATATAATTTTGGGGCTAGGGGTGGTATAGTAATTACCCTAGGTTGATATTAAATTAATTAAATATGGTTTTTTATTAGTAAAAATGGGTCAATGCTTGGTGGTAAAACCCGAGTTTGACCGGATCTCCACATTCAGGTTCGAGCCGAGTTGGAGGAACTTAAGGGGCGATTTAAATGATTTTAAATTAGACAAACATCAGGAAGGGAATTATAGTAACTCAATTTGTAGATTATGATATGATTTTATCATTTAAATTGTGTTAAATAAGTCGACAACAAACTCAGAAGGAAAGAGGCGCGAAACTCCCCTAAGGAATGTACTCAATATGCACTATTAATTCATTATATATCCAGAAACCATTTTCCAACTTTACCTTGCAGTTCAAAAATAGAAACATAAAATAATTATACTTTTCCAAGAGTTCTCGGCATTCATACATCTTAAACGAAAAGAAAATTTTTTACACCTAAGTGTTTTAAGAAAATACGTAGAGAACTTCACTTGTGAACAAGAATCAAGGCTTGGAATATAGGTTTGTACGTGGGATAGGACGTGTTTGTGGATGGTTGTAAAAGCTCAAAAAGTTATGGTTTTTCTTCTCTCTTGGTCCCTTTAGCAAGAGTCCTCTAAGGATAAGTTCAAATCCAATCTAATAATTAAGGTTATCCATGATGCATGCCCCTGTCATTTAATTTCTATGAACGATTGATGCATGCGTTGGTATGACTTATGGTAGATGATTTTAGGAATGATTCTTATTGTGTGCAATGTGTGTTCTCAAACTTTTAGTGATCTTGTTATGTACGTCCTAATGTTGCATGTTACATGTGCACATGTATGCGATGTATCACGGGTAAACTCTAGCATCACTTAAATCACAACAGGAAGCCTTATGTATCATGTTACCCGAAAGAGGTACTACCATGAGTGTAAAGTATAATAAACTCCACGTTAATGACATACGATGTAAGTTATTAGAAAGACGAAGAAATGAACATTCACGTAATTAGGTGAGTAATTATGTTAAACTATGATCCTAATGAAAATGGTGACCACATGATAAGAGGATAAAATGAATGGTGAGACAAGTCTCAACGAAAGGTCACTACAACTTCTTACCTAAGGGAGTGCTGAATATTAAGAGACAAGTGTCAATCACATTCTATATGTAAGTGCAAGGAAAATTCACACTTAATACGTAAGGAAGAGATGAGAAATCATCAAATGATTTATGACTACCTAATTATAGAAGCATGATTCGATTATGTATGAGTTCAATGTTAATAGGAACTTTAAACTAACAACCGATAGGCTAGTTATGATTGCTGAGGCCTTCTTTCGGGAAGGGCGGAGGTTCATGTATTTCTCATGAAGATGAGACTCTCCACAAAGGTGGGTATGGCTCTCCCTAAATCTCATAGTCCTTGAATTATGTTGCATTTAAGGTTATTAAGAATTGAATATTGATTTATTTTTTATGAATTTTGTGACTTTAACATAATTAAACTATGAACCCATGTAATTGATGAACCCTAGTTTTTGACTACTTTATGGGTTACTCTATATTAACTTAATGCTTATTAATTCTAGTTTAGTTTTCTATGACCTATTTATTGATGTAATAATTTCACTTAATTGATATATAGATTGTATTAGATTGATGAATTTATAGTTAATTAACCTAATTTCATTGAGTATGATAGTTTTTACGTTGAATTGATGTTCATGGACATCGGTAAGTGCCTTCTAGTATTTAATTGGATGGTTTAGCATTGTATTGAAGCGTTGAGGATTGAATGGTTGTATGTTTCCCTAAGACCATTTGAAGCGTTGAGGATTGAATGGTTGTATGTTTCCCTAATTCCATTTATTTTATGTTAGTTATACTTCAATTATGTTGTGATTTTTATGGTCCAGTTATGGTGGTGGTGTTATGTGCTTTTCTTGCAATTGATGTGACCTTGTCGGCGTTGTTTTATGTAATAGGATGATCATGGACTTGTCGACAACTACTTGAAGTATAATCATGATTTCTGTAGATTATTATGTGAATTGGGATAATGCCTATTTACATGATAAGTAATACTAACGGATATTTGTTCTTTTATTGATACAATATAAATGATCATGTTGGATTATGACTATGTGTTTTTGTGAATAGTCTTATGATTGATGCATGGTTAGAATCCTTTGTTATATGATGTACGAAGGAGAAAGTTCCTAAAGCCTTCATTATAAACTAATGGGTTGAAGTCTTAAATATATTTAAAAAGGGTGTTAGATCCTACAACCGAGTAAATATTACAAATATATTGGTAGTTTAACATTAGTAATTCGGGCATCTCATAAATAGAACCTTCACGTTTAGCAATTTCGGGATCCCAACATAAATGTTGTCTTATGATATGGAAACCTCCACGTTAGAACATCAAGGTTTCTAGAAGAAATCTCCACTTTGAATAACTATGTGACCTCGGAGGTTATAGCTTGTGGATACCACATATATAGCTATGTGTCACATTCGGGGAGCACCCTCTAAATGTAACACGGCGTACTTGACCTCTCATAGATTTTATACAAGCCCATAGTTATCATTCATGTTATTGTTATAGGTAAATTTAGCAATAAATTTAAAACTTTTTCACACATCATATGCTAGAACATTACTCCATATATACATAAAAAAATATCATACATAGGTAAACACTCTAGTCTCTATTCTCCATCCTAGATTCAACATCATAAGAGCATTTTAGGGACACCACCCTTACAACATAATACATTCGTATGTTGATACATAACAACACAATTTATATTGTTTACATTAAGTTATACATTAGGACATCCTTGGACTTAAAGATTCCTTTCCTTGAGCTTGACAATCATATATGAAGCTCCTTATCATGTAAAAATATCCCTTTTACATCCATAACCTACACTTTCTGTAAGAAGTAGAGAATAATGGAGTTAGTACATGAATGCACTAAGTTTGGTAACTATGCAAAAACATGCATTTAAAAGGGACATTTTCTTGAAAATCATACGTTAGTATTTTTGAGTAAATCTTCATAAAACATTTATACAATTGAATTTATATCATTCAAATACTTCATATAGATATATTCAAAGGCCAATATCATGTAAGACCACACATAGAATTTAAGACATATTTGGGGTCACTTTATAGTGAGCTAGTTGTTAGTTACATTGAGCATTTTCTTCTTTACAGTGAACTCCTTCTTTTAACTCTTTAACCTCCTAAATAACCCTCTACTGATACTTGGTGCAATGCATCACCTTAAGGACACAAGGAAACCATGCATACATTATTAACAAGTCACCGTATATCATGATAGAAGTATTGTACATCATAGAAACATTTAAGCCAATACCATAACAATACTACAGTATACTACATCAACTTGCACATATACTAACTTCACTTCACATCAATACATTATAACACCTTACTCATAGTCCTACTCTACGGCTACTAGTGTAGTGCATATGTGAACCACCATGACCTCACACATACTTAGTAAACTATCACAAGACCAGAAGACTTAACGTTTTATTTCATACATCATCAAGTAAGTGAAGAAAACTTCATTAATGTCAATAGAAGACCTTCATATTATAGTCATTAGGACTAAAATAGTTCATATAAGAATAAGACACCATCATATAGAACCATACCATGAACATCTTCATGACAAGTATACATACACTACCATGCCATGTATAAAGACGTAACCATAATCATACTCCTTAGATCACCTTCCTAAAACTCTCTAAGGAGCCAATTGTGCAATGTCTAGGTAGGTTCATTACTTCTACCTATCCTAAGTAACCTCTCTTAGCTTATCCTAGTTAGGGTCTTAGTCATTTACTTTCGTGATCCATTTTACATTAGGAAAAATATATCCTTAACAGACAATAAGGCCATGTGAGACAAAAATGGATTTTGTGTCATCCCCTCACACTAAAAGAGGGTATATTACTTGCCAAGGTAGGACATGAGTATCATTATAGCATATTAGGTGATATAAATTGCTAGGTCCTATGAGGAAACATAGCTATGGAACTTTAAGGAATCATTGAAACATCAATTATATACCTTTGGGTTCTGAGGCTATCCACCTCATGATGATTATGGTGACCTACCATCCTCCAATGGGAAGGGACACCCCTCACTTTAAACTCACACTTCTCGAAGCTATGTACCCTTTATTAATAGAGTTATTTACATTATTTTATAAAATATAGGCTTTAGGAGATTCACTCCCCATATTCTTAGCTCATAGGTTACAAATGAGAAGTCCTTTCATAAACCTATATCATGTGAGAAATACTTTTTACATGGACATAGCATAAGTAAGGATCTATCTAGTTTAGGATACTGTTGAACATAACTTTTAATAGACCATGAATTGACTAGATCATCATACATATGTGTATCTACATACAAAGGAGTGAACCTTTCACTTAACACCTTTAGACCACACATGTTCATATTTTATGATACACTTAAAATATACTTCACTATTGAAGTACAAGCGGTCGTATCAAGGAAACAACCCAACTATAGGTTTTGTCTATCCCACAAGGAAAATGATTTAGACTTAACCTTAATATAGTATTACCTCTTTTTTTAGGGAAGTCCTTTTCAGAAACTAATAATTAAAGGGGGAGGGGGGGGGGGGGGGTTTGTGAAACAAAAATGTTGTAATATATCTAACAAGTAGAAAGAGTAAATTATAGATGTTTACAGTGTTATGAAAGAAACTTGGGTGTAGTTGTTCCTCATAGGTTCATAATTACATAACCCTATCTTATAACAATTCTTTCTTAAGGTTTTTCATGCAAAGTGATATGTTATGTATCTCTAATTCCATGGTCCGTCATTTAGAGAATTTCACCCAGTACGTTTGTCCGTCTACGTGTGTTTAAATTACTAACCCTTACCTTTTACATGATATTAAATGTTTGGATTAGTTATCACCTCGCACAAACATAAAATAGCCTATTAGATAGTATACACTAAATGTATGTCGATAATTATTTTCATATAAATTATCCTTTTGGTCAAGCAAAGAGGAATATGATGACTTGTAAGACGTGCACTCGTTAAAAAGAACTCTAGACGAAACAATTATGGGTACATGCAATAACCTAGTCGAGAATTGTTAATTAGCTAGGTTTATTTTTTCAATCACCCATTGTTTCCACAACCCTAGTTGTTGATTTAGTTACCATGCTTAGAAGAACACAATGCTTATTTGTTGAACAATAAATCATAAACCTATTTGACAAGTTTGACAAAAATCCAGAAATTATACTTGAAACAAAAAAACTCACTTGAGAATTGATTCCGGAAACATGAATTAATTGCCAGTTGCAAAAAGTAAAATCTCTAAGAACAAAAGAATGAAAAATATAAAAAGATCAAACACAAAAAATGAAGTTTTACACACTATCTATAAATTAATTGTCCTAAACTAAAATTAAAGCAATTAAGGAAAGTTTGTCCACAAAATGCGGCTTCAATCGACGACCCCATAGACGGTCCGTCGATGGAACGATGAACAGTGGACATCCTTCATCAGTCCACACTTAGATTTTTCTTCATCCTTCACTTTTGCAACTTTTGTGATACAATTAATGGACCAACAACATGGTCCATCGATTCACTTAAGGGAGGTCAATGCTTCTCGTCGCTCCATACTTATCTTTTTCATGAACACTACGTACAAGGACATATCTCTAATATGATCAACAATTTTCCAGGACAGTCTGTTGATTAGTCGATGGACTGTCCATACTTTTTTAGTCCCACTCTAAGTAAGATTTCCCCTGGTTGGTTGAACATTCAGTTGAAGATTTAAACCTATAGTCCATCGATGGATTCGTGAATCTCTTCTGCACTAATTTCTGCACAAGCTTTTGCATTTTTGTTTTGGGCATCTTTCCTGTAAAACACAGATAAAACACATTAAAATTACTACAAATAGACCCTAGACACACACTAAACTTAAAGAAAAAGCATTGAAAGTACCGTGAAACTACGCTACATTAACCCCCTAAACTTAAATTTGTTGTTTTTCCTAAAGCGACGCACTATGACTCAACACAATACCTGGTACAAAAGTATCATCTTTTAAGCTCTCGCAATAATAGGTCTATCAATCCTGATTTTTTACTGGTTTAGTGCATTCTTTTACTCTTAGGATAAACATGCTTATTTATGTGTACAAGACCATGACATAGACTCACCATGCACCGACACCTCTACTCTCTTATCTCTCACCAAGGTACCAAATTTCCAATATTGCAACTAGTGCCGTCACTTCAAATGTTATCCCTTTTTTTCATAATGTGATAACAAATTTTAGTATAAGGGTCATTGTTCAAAACTCACGGTCAGAACAAGTTCATACGTAGTTTATACTTGGCGCCATATGCTTGCCCTTATTTTTACAGAAGACGGTAACCATATTAGACTATTCGGATCACGATAGGACTTTTTTGTCTTGTAACGTGGGCTCTGGGTAAGGGTTGAGACACTAGGGTGCATTTTATTGACTTGTGGCCCTCCATGATATTACGGCTAATCGTCATACCTCTTTCATTGTAAATTATGACCTACTCTTCCTTTTGTTGTACTCTTTGCCTTGTTTTCTCCTTTGTTTATCCTTTTTTTTAAATGAATCTTACTTTTTTTTTTAATTACTTCTTTTATATTCTCTCTTTGTTTTCTTTGATAATGCCTTTGACTGAGTCAGTTTTCTTATTCACACTTTCTTTTCTTTTTTTCACATTAATTCTTTCATCCCCACTTTTCGTGACATTACTCATAGTAGCCACCCTCAACTTATGACATTTCCATGAGTCGAGGTATAAAATACCCAAGATGGGGTCAGAGCCAAGACGAGGTCAAATTCTGCATTGGCCATCCTCAACTTATGTTATTGGACTAAGTTGAGGTGCACGTGTCCAAGTAACGACCAGGGCTAATACATTCTACCCAGGGAAGATTAGTTGGGGTAGAAAAAAAAGGTCCATTGTAAGCTCATAATATTTGTATAAAAAAGGGATCAAATTCATTTGGCTGAAGATTTGTTAATTTTAACAAGGGCCTTTGATCATTTTCTAAATGTCGAACACAAATTTCTTTTTGCAGGATTAACTAGGCAAGTTCTAGCTAGGTACCAACAGTGGAACAATAAACTTTCATCACACTCTCTTAACATCTCATTACCCTATAAAATTATCGGATGCCTATTTTTAGTATTAGATTGAGGGTCAGGCAATGGTGCATATTTATCTCCTTCTTAGAGTCCAAACATTCAACATTTATTAATCCTAATAATGTAAGCATTCTCTTTAAAATGGGATAACATTGAAATTTAGCCATCATGCTTCAGATTTCACATAAATACTTTGTACAAGATACTACACGTGTCGGTTCAAAAGTAAAATAACCAGATTCTTTGGCAAAAAGAACACAGGCAAGAAAACCTCCAATAGAGGATCCATAGTTGGGATACTCAAACTCCAACCTCAAACTCCCTTTGCATTAACCCAACCCCCAACAAAAATACATGAAATTGTCCCTAATGCATAAGAAAACAAATCAAAGGTGGTAGGTGAAGCACACCTGATACGCATAGCAGCAAAGATCAACAAGACGACGACTTTGGTTTCCCGGAACACGCTCCCTCAGTAGTAAGGCCACCATCAGTGGTTCCAATAGCAATATTATCACCCTTAGTTGTTTCTGCTCTCAATATCCTCCAATCTGGAGCTATACACCCCAATAGTTAACTCATGAGCGAATCCATCTAAGTATGCTCCTTCATCCTAGACCGAGCATCCTCACTCTCTCTAGAATGGTACCTCTTTGAATGCTCAAGTGGCGGGGGCGGGGTGCAGTAATGGTATTGAATAGTGCAACAAACACTATATCCTCTGCACCCTTCGCAAAAAATGACTCAGGATAGGGTATCCTCACATCAAGGATAGCATAAACATTAGCCCGCAGACTCGCTACAGCCTCCTGAAGAGTCGTCAAATCAATGGTGGGCGCTTGGTATTGTAGGACTCTCAACTCAAGAGCATCAAGGTTATTGTGGACCTCCTGAAACATCCTCTCAGTGTGCTGAGCTACCTTCTTCTCAATCCGGTCCTCAAAGTTTGCAATGGACTTCTGCCTCCAAGGCAGGATATACTGCAACAAAGTGTCCATGTAGGATTCTAACTTTTGGACCTTTGCAATTGGGACCAGTGCTTCTTGAGTGGGGTAGAGCAGGAGGAAATAGGCGCCACACTCGTGCCAGGGGAAGACTCGGTGGGGGTAGCACAAGTAATCTCCGATGTAGCATGATCAACCCCTTTAGCTTGCTCTACTGTATCCTCCAAGTTCATACCTAACACATCACATCTACTCTGGGCCCACGTCGTGGTGTCTCCACATTCCCCTCATCCCAAATGAGATGGATATCAACTATCCTTGTAGGAATACAGAGGACATCTCTGTGCAAAATGTGCACATCTACATCCTTGAACAACTGGAAGATCATACATGGAAACGGGTAATAGGTAGAGGCCTTAAAATCCCTCTCATGGATGTCATAAATAAGCAATGGCTTGTTTGATCCTTTTTAAAAATTCAGCTAGACACTATACTTTCTCCACATTCATATACGCTGCAATAATTACCAACAAAGTATCATCTTTTCCCAATAATACGTACATCAGATTAGGTGGTAAAGCCTTATGCTCCAATTTTGGGGCCTCCTCAATAGATGATTTCTCTGGTGGGGAATCATGATTCTTCATATCTAACTCCAATATATTTGGTTTGGACCACACCTTATCTTTTATAAAGTACCGGAACCATTGACCCTTACTCCTCAATACCATTAGTCTGAAAAGTCATGATCAATACTTTCATTTTTACCTCATACATACTCTCAACCCTTTAAGATATAGCACATACCATTTGGTGCTGACCACTCTGTTTAATTGATAAACAAATGTTGAAAGTTTCCTTTTCATTGTTCAACCTAAACTTTATCTACCCTTTTTCAATATCAAGGAATGTCCTTTAAAGAGTAATTCACACCTCAAAATCTACCTCACAGTGAAGTATCACAAAATTGGCCAGAAATATAAATGACTCCCCTTCATTAACACATCGTGGAGTATCCCGATAGGCATCTTTACCATTAAATCGACCATCTTTAACCGAATCGTAGTAGGCTTTGGGTCACACAAACCCAACTTGTTGTAAATAGAGAGAGGCATGAGATTTATGCTTGCACCCAGATCACATAGTGCTTTAGCAAAGTGTAACAACCCGATAGAACATGGAATAATGAAAGCGCCTGAATTTTCTCTATTTTTCACGAGAGACCTTGTAGCAATAGCACTACTATGTTGCATCCGATCATTATCCTCAAAACTTACCAATCTTTTTTAGTAACCATGTCTCTCATAAGCATGGTATAACTGGGCATTTTTTTAAGAGCTTCTATTAAAGGGACATTGATGAAAAGTTATTTTAGCAGAGTAATAAAAAACCAATATTTACTATACTTAGTCTTCTTCACCAATCTTTGCAGGAATAGTAGTTGTGGTCTAGGAACGGGGGACACCTTATGGGGTATTTGTGCTTCTTTCACCAATTTTTTACCAACTCACCACTAACTTCAACTACCTCATCATGTCTTCTAACCTAATCTTCTATACCAGACGACATAGGTGGATCAGTGATTTGCTTACCCCCTTGAGTAGTGATAATCATGCAATGTCCATTATTTTTTTGGATTTTGTATAGTATTGCTAGGAATATTAACTGGTTGACGTGGGTTAACGGTAAAAGTATGAACATATATATCTACATGTGAAGTATGTAAAATTATGTGTTCTTCGTATGTATGTTAGGAGATCATGTAGACTATGCCTATGTTCTTATATGTGTAGTCTTAGATGTTGATACATGATTGTTCCTACTTGATTATATGAGTTGTAATTGTTATATTGATCATGATATAGTAATGTATAATATGACATAAAGATGATAAGGGTCATTCATAAGTGTCTAAAAAAATCATATGCTATATGTGATAAGGGAAAAGAATATTTTGTCTTGTTTTGTAGACTTGTGTCCCATACTTTATATATGTATGAATTTTATGAGATTATGATACATCTTTACTATGTAGGATTACTGCACCCTTATCATGTAAGAATGAAAAATATGTAAGACATTAGAGGAAGTTAAGAAGGTCATGTACGTGGTAAAGGTTATGTTATGATTGTTGAAGTTGAGATCCGTAATGGTATCCTTCATGTAAATTAATGGTGTACATAAGGTTGATTTGCTGGAATGGCATCAATTATCCTCATGAAAGTCATATCTTAGTCGCCATTGAAAGATAGCACTAGTGGACATGTGTAAGACCCCAAAATGAGGTTGGGTGTCTAGATCCTAACATGTTTTTATGAAGAGTATAAGGTCCTAAAATGAATTATAATATTTTTTAGATTCATTGTGCAAAGTCTAAAGTGATTTAGAAGTCGAAGGTTAAGGGTCAACCAAAATATTCAAAGATTAGTGACCTGTGTGTCTTATTTGTCCATGCATTTTTATATATTGTATTTCCTAAGATTATGAAGTTTTAAAGTGAATTATAATAATTATTAAATATGATATATTTAGTTTTGAGAAGTTTGGAGGTCAAACGATAAAGAACATCAAAGGCGTTCAAAACATAGCCCTTGTGATACTCACTGTGTGTCTTGATGGGGACTAGCCTGTTTGTACAAGTTGCAGGTTTTTTTTTGGGTGAAACTTATGTGTAAGGTCTACCACTTGTTAAGGGTTATATTTACGTTAAAAACATTAGGGTACGAATTATAAAGGGCCCCGAAAAAGGCCACACAAGAAGGGCCCAAGGTTGGTCGACACATTGCCTTGGCAGTGTTAATCGACGGACCAAACGACAGCCGATTGATCAACCAAAGTCCCATTGTTGAGGTCTCGTAGATGTAAAATTATATTTTCAGGTCTCAAGCCAAAAATCTGGCTAAGGAACAATCAACAGAAGGCAAAGGATGTTCAGTAGATTGACCATAAGCCAGTTGATAAGTTCGGTGGTGACCTGTAGCTACTATCTAGCGAACTATTTTATTTAAGATGTGATTGGGAAATTCAACCCACGACATAATATTATACTAATAGGTTTATTTATTTACTTTTGGGTGCATATAAGTCATAAAAAAAGTGAAGAACCCATTCCAAAAACCTTTCCAACGAGTTGAACTTTTCCCTCCAAAAATATTCTCCCTACAAATAACCATTGTTGGTGAAGCTCAAGAGGAGCTATGAGATTGTATTTCCGTGGATGATTCATAAAATTTTAGTGGTTTAAAACTATACAAAGGTATGGTGATCCTTCATCTTTATGTAACCTTTCACTTGGAGAGTTAATCTCAATGTTATCAAAGAAAGTTTCATGATCAAACCTCTTCTTCTTCTTCAATATATCCATGGGTTCTTACTCAAAAGTTTTTTAATGGTTAAATAATTATTAATTAATGTTATTTTATTGGTTGTAACTTGATTTTAATCAAATTACGTGATGAACCCATGTTCCTTCCCTAAATCAATTTACTCCCTGCGTGGATTTTGTGATCATGGCTTGTTAATGATTGAATTGTGATACTCTTACGTTGAATTTTCTATATAACTTTTATTTACATTGATTAATGTTGAATTTATTATGAAGGGTCCATGTGGATAAATATATGAAGTTATGAACTTACTTAGCCATGTTTCCATGATTCACTGTAACATTGACCTTTTAATGAACTAAAATGGGAATCGATTATGTGATGGTTCTTGTAGCTACTAACTTTGGATAATAATTTTTTTGAATTGTGAGTATAAACATGTTATTATCAGACTAAATAAGGCTTGATATTAATTGATCTATGTGTTCTTAAGCTATAAAGTAGTAACTTATGATCACTGTAACGTTGGTCTTTAATTGTATAAAAGTGGATTTCGACTATATTAATATGCTTAGGTCTAATGCCTTATATTTATAATATTAATGTGTTGTGTGTATTAATATTTGATGATAAAATAAAATGAGTCTTGGCAATCATTGATCTAGGTTCTTATCGTTTACAATTTGAATGTTGTAATGATCATGATGAAATATAAGTTCTTTGTTTGATGATGCATGACTGAGACATGATTTATATGAATTTTAACAACTTATATAGATTTTTATTATTGTTATATTATGTATGTTAGCCATGTTAATGAGAGCAAATCATGTTAGAAAGTAATGTAGGACTCTCTACTTTCCAACACATTTGAGATGCCTTATATTATATTATATTATGATCTTGTAGCGATTTTTTCATGGTTTGTTCTATGATTAAAATACACATAGCTACTTCCCTATATCTATGAATTGTTGATAAACAAGGTTTATTGATTAACGATGATTAAAGCATGAGAAGTTGGTAAGAATGCTTATATATTCTACTCTTCTATATTAATGTACTTGATGAAGCCTTTTATGGCATTGTCTGGTATGGTCCACTTAAAGTGAGTTGTTTACTTATTGTCAATCTATATATGTGTTGACCAAAGCCTTGTAGGAAAATTGATGAATATATGAACATGTGCTCATTATGATACTATGAGAAGATCATGCCTACTTTTTTATTCAAGTTTAAATCTAGGTTGTATAGATATTGTATTAATGTTGGTATACATGATAGGGTAATGTATAGGTCCTTCTATTGATGATTAAAAAGAGTTAATTATCCTTTACCGATGTACCCCTGAGTGAATGCATAAATACTACAGTTAGGAGTCTTAAGTGCAATATGAAGTTGGCTTTTCTCATATAGGAGTCTTATGTGCATTATGAAGTTGGCTTGTATCCTATCTTATTTTGTGTTGTGTGGTCTATGCTTGTAAAGAGTATTATGGTCTGAGAGGGTGGTTGGCTCAATGTGTTGTTCATTGCCATTATATGATCTTGTTGACCAATGTACACACAACTCACTTTTAATGCATGTTAAAAGTAGTATAGGTCAAGGTGTATAAATGAAAGATAATTTCATATTCACTAGTGTATACTACTATGCACATTAAGATTATATTTATGAAAAGTATGATATGTGTTTTCCTCAGCTAGGCTGACTAAATAGGTGTACTACTGTGGGCAACGGTATGGGTCTTTTCCTATGCATTGCACATGTGTACCTTGATAGGATTGATTTAGTTTTAGTTTCTATATGTATGAATATGAATGCTTGAACATATGTAACTCAAGGTGTTATGTGAAAGGTTTTCTCACATATATATACACAAACACATGAATGATGATCTAGTCAATAGAGGAGCCTTGAAATGTGTGCTTAAGTGTTTCCTAAACTAGATAGTGCTAATACATATGCTATGTCCACGTGAAAGTATCTTTTCAGATGTTTAGGTTGATGAACTTTAGTATATATCCTATGAGCTAAGCAAATTAGGGGATTAATCTCCTAAGCCTTTAGCCTTTATTTCATAAAGTAATGTTAACGAAGGCTTTTCAATAAAGGGAACTTAGCATAGCACCAAATCAACTTGAATATGAGTGTGTGTCCCTTTCAACTGTGGGAAGGTAGGTCACCATAAATATCCTGAGGTGGATAACCACAATGCCTCAATAGGCATAAATAGGGTTTCCATATGTGAATAACCATAATGCCCCATCTTTGCATAAAGAGGGTTTTCACATGAACCTCCAAGTTCCATAACAAAGCTTGACACATATGATCTAGCAATGTGATATCACATAGTATGCTAGCATGTGTTAATGTTCTACTACCTTCCATTGGTGTAAGGCTCTATAACACCAAATTCAATGTTTAGCACTCTCTGTCATAGTGTCAGTTAAGGTTGTAGTTTTACTATGGTAAAATGGACAATGAAAGTAAATGAATGGTATCCTAACTAGGAGTACATAAGGGATGTTACTTAGTATAGGTGGAAGTAATGAACCCATCTAGACGTTGCACTAGTAGCTTCTTAGGATGTCCTAGGAAGGTAACCTAATATGTATGATTATGTTTATTTCCATATGCATGATTTTGTAGTATTGTCTTGTTTTTATGAAGATGTTCATGGTATGAATCTATATGATGTGGTACTATCCTTCTATGAAATATGTTGGTATAAATGACTATATGATGAAGGTCTTGTATTAACATGAATGAAGTTTCCTTTACTTACTTTTTGACGTATGAAATAAATGTTAAGGTTTGTGGTCTCATGAAGGGTTTACTTAGAATGTATGGGGTTATGGCGCTATATATGTTAATTTCACTAGTAGAGTAAGATTGGGTTGATGAACATGGTCTAATAATTATGAATATGCAAAGAAGTAAATATATGTGTGACTTGATGTAGCTTACTGTAATGTCCTATGGTTTTGTCCTTAATGTGTCTTTGATAGATTGTACTTATATGATTATATATGTTGGATTAGATAGGTTATATGTATGTTTCCTCGTTCCCTTAAGGTGATGCATTGCACCAAGCATCACTAAAGGGTTACTTAGGATGTTAATGAACAAAAGAATAGATAGTTCACTGTTACAAGACAAAGAGCTTACTGTAATGTGCCTTAAATATACAATAAATTATATATGTTATATTATGTGTTGTTTGGCCATTAAATATGTTTTTTTTCAAGTATGTGAATGATATAAATGAGTTTGTATAATGTTTTTTTATGAAGATTTACTCGAAAAGGCATGAAATGTGATTTAAAGAAAATGTCCCTTTTAAGTGCATGTTTTTGCATGGTTTCCATACTTAGTACATTCTTGTATTAATCTTATGCTTCTCTACTTTATACACCAAGTGTAGGTTATTCATACTTAAAGGATGTCTTGATTGGTGAAGACCCTAATATATGATTCCCAAGATCAATGAAAGGAATCAGTAAGTTCAAGGATCTCCTACTTGGGTATTTATTTTTAGGTGTTTAAATATTGTATAGTTATATAATGTGTCTTAAGGTTCGAGTCTGTAATGTACTCTAAAGTTGTTGAGTTTAAGACATAAAAGAGACTTAGGGTCTAAATATGTATTATGCCTTATATTTTACATATATATGAAGTAATGTTTCTAGATTATGATGTGCTACGAAAAGTTTCAAATTTTCCGCTAAATTTAATATGTCAATGCGATGAATGATAACTATTGGCTTGTATAACACCTCTGAAAGGTCAAGTATGTCATGTTATGCCTAGGGGTTTCTCCCCGAATGCAAAAAATGTGGTATCAGAGCATGATTTTTAAAAGTGGTTTAGGGTCCAAGAAGTCTCATATTGCTACGTCTAGTAGATTCTTGTACCATTGGTATTGAGTCGGGACACATAAAGTGTTACAAGTGGCTATAGGATCATAGAGTTTCCCATCTTCATAATTTTCATATCGTGCCATAAAACATAACTCTATATGATCTTTCTCTTATCTTTTATTATTCAGTGGTCTTTTTAGATGTGATTGCTTGGATGAGATTGTTCACTATGATTGAGGGAGGCAACGTGAGTTGAAATTCTTATCTTGGTTTTATGGTTTGAATTACTATGTGTGAAGGTTAATTTTCGCATGTTTTAATGATGTGATGCCATTTGTATTTATACATGAAATTTTTGTGAGATAAAATATATTGAGAAATGTATGTCATAATAAAGTTAAAGGATGTTAGAAGTTATAATGGTTAAATGATTTCTTTTGGAATGATGTATTCCTCTATGGTTTTACATCACGGTAGCGTTATGACATAATCCCAGCATGAAATTCTTTGTAACTACCTAATGAAGCATACTACCCTAAGAATATGTTCTTAAGGTGTTCAATGTTCCGCTTAGTATATATATGGTCCTTCATAACTTGCCTAGTATGGGCTGGAGTCTTTGTTATAGATTTTATCGTAGGTGTGATTAGAGTACACTTGCCTTGGTAATATTTTGTATCTCATATTGTCACGCTTTTCAAAGGAATTGCCTAAAGATTGCATTTTTTGAATGTTGAGGCATGTTCACTATGAAGCTACGCAGCTTCCTGTAATATTTTTAGGAAACGAACTAAATTTTTCTTTGATTAGAAAATGTTTAAATGTGTATAAAATTGATCCGTATGACATGATAGTGAATGTAGAAAGGAGAATTGAGATTTTGAATAAAGAATAAGAGTTTATGGCATGATGATGTTTAGATTTGTTTCTAACTTCTTCCTGTGGTGTGACTCCCTTGATGTTGTGGAATTGATGTTTCCCCTAGAATTGAGGGTAGTATTCTTGTCTTTGTAGGGTGATGATGTGTGTTTGATTGACATAGAAGTTGCCTTACATTAATGTTGATAGAAAAGAAACAGTTCTTAAGACTAAGTCTCCTATATTATTTCCCAAAATTATGTATAACCTTGGTATCCATTATATTGTATTAAAACCTTATGTGGAATGAGATGAACTAACTTGATAGGTTGGGATAAATCAACTAGGTGATAAGGTTTCGAATACCATGGTGTTCCTATGTTAACTTACTATAAATCCTTCTAATATTTATATAACTTTTAAATGATAAATCTAAAGGTTGTTTAGTTAAGATCCTCATAAGGTTGTGTTCTGTTTCTCTTAATTTTTCCCTAAGTGGTGGATGGTGATGTAGTAGTAAGGTTGTTAATATTTTCTACCTTGTCTTTCTACTACACTTAACCTTGAAAATAATGAATTCTTAATAAGCTTGTTCATGAATAAGGGTTTCACATAAAGTATGAATTTCATGACCTTTACATGTTTGGTATGTGTTGATTGACATAACCTTAAAGATTTTGTAAAGATTCCAAAGTCTATGAAAGAAAAGTTTTGATAAAATCTATGTTTTCTTATGTTAAATTGCATCTTGATATGCCAGTTGTCAATTTGACTTCATCAGATAAGATAAGAAACATGGTAATAGTCACATGTGAGGGGAAATGTTTAGCCTTATTAATAAAAATTGAGTGTCATTAAAATGAAAAGCGTAGAATCTCTTGAAAACTATGTAACTTGTAAGATTTGGAATGCATAAATGTAGGCTGATTATTGAAAAGTGAAAGCATCATTAGCTAAGTGATCATGTGTGTGCCTATGATTTGTGTGCTTCTTCAAAAATTATGCTTACTGTGAAGGTGAGTAATATGTCAGAAATTGCAATTGTGTGAATTTTCTTCCTATTTATTGTAATGTACGTTGTATGACTTATCATTTAGACGTTACTAGGAAAAATACATAATCATATCTTGGTTCAACTGTTGAAAATTTCTCATTTAAGAGGAAAATGGACCTGGTAATTTTCTTAGGTGTGAACTCATGATAAATGTAAGTGTGTTGAGGAAAAGGACATTCCTACATGGACACCACTAAGCATGGTATGGTTGAGTATGACCTTCATGGAACTAAGTCTAACTAATGAAGATCTTTTTGATTTAATTAAATCAAGTGTATGTGCATTGAAGTATAAGTGCGTAATTTCTTCTTGAGTGTTGTTGAAAATCTAAGTGTGACTTAGAGAATAGTTGTAACATAAGATCTTAATGAATTGAAGTAAAATGACCATGTTATGATTAGGAGTAGGATTTTCCTTCTATGAATATGATAAGAGACATTGTGTTTGATGCATTAAACAGTGAGTGAGTAATGGATTTGCTTGCTTGTGTTCATAGATTGCAAAAATTATTTGATGATGTTATAAATGTTATGAACTGGTCTATTATTCATTGAAATCCCTTTTGTGAGCCCTAAGTGTCATTCGACGACAAATGTTCCCAAGTGGAGGATATTGTAAGACCCCAAAATAAGATAGGGTGTCTATAGCCTAAAATGTTTTTATTAAGGTTCTAAGGTACTAAAATGACATAATATGGTTTAGAGATTGTGTAAATTATTAGGTGATTTGGAAGTCGAACGTCAAGGGACGACCAAACTGTTCGACTATTAGAAACCTTTGTGTCTTATGTGTTCATGCGTTTTTATATGTTGTATGTAATGATCTTATGATGTTTTAAAAAGATGTGTAAGGATGATATATGGAGTTTTGAGAAGTTTGGAAGTGAAATGACCAAGAAAGTCCTAGACATTCGAAAGATAGCCCTTTACACGCTCAATGTGTATCTTGATGGGGCCTAGCCTGTTATGACGAGTTTCACGTATTTTTTTGGGTAAAACTTATGTTGAAGGTCTAAAGCTTATTTGGGGTTGTATTTACGTTGGAAACATTCAGGTACGACTTGTAAAGGGCCCCGCAAAAGGCCCCACAAGAAGGACCCAAGGTTGGTCGTGACACTACCTTGGAAGTGTCAATCGGTGGACAAAACGACGGCTAATTGGTCAACCAACGGACCGTTGGTGAGGTCTAGTTGATGAAATTTTATCTTGGGAAGTTCTAAACCAAAAATTTGGCTAAGGAAGAATAAATGGAATCCAAAGGACGTCCAGTCGATTGTCCAACAGATAGTCGGTGGTGGCCAGTAGCTACTGGTTAGCGGACTGTTTTATTTAGGGGCTGAATGGAATATTAACCACACTTACTAACCTGATTCTACTAGATTTGTTTAGTTACTTTTGGTTGTATAAATGTTATCAAAAACGTGAAGAACCCTTTGCAAATTCTTCCCACAAATTGAACCTTTCCCTCAAAAAATACTCTCCGTAGAAATCACCTTTGTTTGTGAAGCTCAAAAACTGCTTGGAGCTTTTATTTACATGTATGAATAATCAATTTTTAAAGGTTTTAAACTATAAAAAGGTATGGTGATCCTTCATCTCAATGTCACTTTTCAATTTGTGAGTTAATCTCAATGTTTTCAATGAAATTTTAGTATCAAACCTCTTCTTCTTCAATCTATCCATGGGTTCTTTCTGAAAAAAAATTTAATGGTTAAATAATGATTAATTTATGTTAATGTATTGTTTTTAAAATTATTTTACTCCAATTGCATGATGAACCCATGTTCCTTCCATAAATTAATTTAGTCCTCGCATGGGCTTTGTGATCATGGCCTTTTAATCATTGAATTGCAATTCTCTTACATTGAATTGTCTCTATCTAATGTTATTTACATGAAATGATTTTGAATTGATTAATAAGGTTCCACGGGGATCAATATATGATGTTTAGAAAGAACTTAGCCTATTTTCCTTGATTCACGATAAAATTGATCATTTAATGATATAAACATCAAATCGATTATGGGATGGTTCTTGTAGATGTTGCCTTTAGCTAATAATTTTGTTGAATTGTATATATAAACGTGGTATAATCTAATTAAAGAATGTTTGATATTAATTGATCTATTGTTCTTAAGCTATTAAGTATTAACATGTGATCACTATAACATTGGTCTTTAATTATATAACAGTGCATTTCGAGTGTGTTAATATGCTTAGGTTTAATGCCTTATATTTATGATAATAATTATTTGTGGATATTGATTATTGATGTTCAAATAAAAGTAGTCTTGGCATGCATTCATCTAGGTTGTTATAGTTTACAATTTTAATGTTGTAATGAACATGATGAAATCTAAGTTCCAGGTTTGTTGATGCATGACTTGACCGTGATTTATATGACTTTAAACTACTTCTACAGAATGGTATTACTGGTATATTATCGATGTTAGCCATGGTAATGTGAGTAGAGCATGTTACCGAGTGATGTAAGACTCTCTACTCTCCCATACATATGAGATCACTTGTATTATTATATAGTATGATCTTGTAGTGATTTGTACACGGTTTCCTCTATGATTAAAGTACATATAGCTGCTACTTCCCTATATCTTTGAATTGTAGATAAAAAAGGTGTATTGATCAAGGATGATCAAAGGATGAGAAATTGGTAAGAAGGCTTATCTCCTCTACTTTTCAATATTAATGTAGTTGACGAAGCTTTGTATGGAATTGTGTGGTATTGTCCACTTATGGTGGTGTTACTTTATTGTAAATATATATATATATATATGTGTTGACCATGGACATGAAGTAAAATTGATGATAATATGAACTTGTGCTTATGATGATACTATACAAAAATTATGGCTACTTTCCTATTCTAGTTGTGATCTAGATTGTATGGCTACTATACAAGCATGGAAATAGATGCAACGTTAAAGTATTGCCGCTGCAATTGATGAGTAAAAACATTTAATAAACCCTTACCTATGTACCCCAATATGAGAACATGAATAGTACAAGTTAGGAGTCTTAAGTGCAATATGATGTTTGCTTGTCTCCTATGTTATTATGCGTTGTGTGGTCTATGCTTGGAAAGAGTAATATGGTTTAATAGGGTGTCGTCCTCTATATGTTGTTAATAGCCATTTTGTGATCCTGTTGACAATTGTACACACACATTCACTTTACTTGCATGTTACACGTAGTATAGGTCATGGTGTCTAAATAAAACGTAATTCTCATAATCACCAGTGTCTACGATTATGCATGTTAAGATTATGTTTATGGGAGAATCATATGTGTTTTCCTTATATAGGATTACTTGATAAGTGTAATAGTATGTGCAAGGGTATGGGTCTTTTCCTTTACATTACACATGTGTACCTTGATAGGATAGTTCTAGTTTTGGTTTCTATGTATATGAATATGAATATATGAACATGTGTGATGTAAGGTGTTAAGTGAAAGTTTTTATCACATATATGTATACACACACACATGAATAATGATCTAGTCAATAGAAGAACACTCAAAGGTTTGGTCAAGTGCATACTATACCAGATAATGCTAATAATATGATATGTCCATGTGAAAGGATCTTCTCACGTTATTTAGGTTGATGATCTTTTATCTATTACGTATGAGCTAAGAATATGAGGGGATTAATCTCCTAAGGCTATATTTCATAAATTAATGTTAATGAAGGGTTTTCAGCACCGAGTGAACTTGAATATGAGTGTGTGTCCCTTTCAATTTTGGGAATGTAGGTCACCATAAATATCATGAGGTGGATAATCACAATGCCTCAATAAGAATAAATAGTGTTTCAATAAGTGAATAACCATAATTCCCTATATGGGCATAAAGAGGGTTTTCACATGTACCTCAAAGATCCATAACTATGCTTGCAACATAGGATCTAGCAATGTGATATCACTTAGTATGCAAACACGAGGTAATGTTCCACCTTGATAAGGTAGGAACACCTTCCATTTGTGTAAGGCTCTACAACACCAAATTCCATGTTAAGCACCCCTGATCTTAATGTCGGTTAAGGTTATTGTTCTCCAAAGTAAAACGGACAATGGAAGTAAATCAACAGGATCCTAACTAGGAGGACATAAGAGAGGTTACTTCGTATAGGTGGAAGTAATAAACCAATCTTGACATTGCACAATTAGCTCCTTAGGAAGTCCTAGGAAGGTGACCTAATATGTATAATTATGTTTATGTCCATATGCATGACTTTGCAGTATTGGTCTACTTTTTATGAATATGTTCATGGTATGAATCTATATGATGTGCTCATATCCTTCTATGATTTATGTTTGTCTAAATGACTAGATGATGAAGGTCTTATATTAACATGAATTAAGTTGCGTTCATTTACTTGTTGATGTATTCATTGAATTGCAAGGTTTGTGGTCTCATGAAGGGTTTACTAAGAATGTATAAGGTTATGGGGCCCTATGTGTTCATTGGGCTAGAATACTAAGACCGGGGTCATGAACAGAGTCTAATAATGATGAATATCCAAAGAAGTAAATATATGTGTGACTTGATGTTGCTTACTTTAATATCCTAAGATTTTGACCAAAATATGTCTCTGATAGATTGTACTTATATGATGATATGTGCTGGCTTAGGTAGGTTATACGTATTTTTCCTTGTGGCCTTAAGGTGATGCATTGCACAAAGTATTACTAAAAGGTTAATTGTGATGTTAATGAACAAAAGAGAAAATGGTTCACTGTTAAAGGGAAACGAGCTTACTGTAAGGTGCCTTAAAAATGCAATAAATTGTTTATGTGATCTTATGTTATGTTTTGACTTTGGATTTGTTTATATGAAGTATGTGAATGATATAAATGCTACTCTGTAAAGGTTTTATGAACATTTACTAAAAAATACATGAAATATGATTTTCAGAAAATGTCCCTTTTAAATGCATGTTTTTGAATTATTGTCATACTTAGTGTATTCTTGTACTAAACCCAGTCTTCTCTACTTTTTACACAAAGGGTAGGTTATTGATTCTTAAATGATGTCTTGAATGGTGAAGAGATTCATAGATTATTCCCAAGATCAATGAAAGAAATCCTTAAGTAAAAGGATCTCCTACTTATATTTTTATTGTGAAGTGTTCAAATATTTATAGTTATGTAATGTTTCTTAAGGGCCAAGTCCGTAATGTATTCCAAAGTTGTTTAGTCTATGTTTTCAAAGAGAATTTGGGTCTAAATATGTATTACCACTTATATTTTATATATATATGAAGTGATGTTTCTATGATATGATGTGCTACAAAAAGTAATAAATTTTATGGTAAATTAACTATGTCAATGCAATAAATAATATCTATGGGATTGTATAAGACCTCCGAGAGGTCAACTACACCATCTTATGTCTAGGGGCGTCTCCCCGAATGTGAAAACCTCTTTGGTAGGGTGAATGTGATTTAGTTATGAACTAGATATGGAACATTTTCATGTGATCCTTTAATGTCAATTACTCTATGAGAACCAAGGCTAGCACCGAGTGATTATGTTATTGGAAGTAGCTCTACATGAGAATGTGACTACATTAAATATACCTCTACTTGAGAATGAGACTACAGTACATAGAAGACCTTCATATTCCTTAACCATTAGAGAAGTTCTATGAAGTTTAGGTAGTGGTATAGGACGCTATCTAGACATTTCACAATAGGCTTTGAATGTTTAGTTACAGTCCTTAGGTCTTATCTAAGACCATTACTTGAATGTACTTTATATGATGAATGAGTCTTAAAAGAAGTAACGAATGTAACGACTTAAGTTAAGAATGTATGTTTAAATGAGTAACTACTTATCTAGTGTAGTTAAGGGTTGTCTAGTTAAGGCATGAAGGGGGCATAGGAATGGTCATTTGGTATCTTACCTAGATGAGTCTTACGAATGACTCGAATTAGGGAAGATTATTGTTTTTATGTAATGATCCAAACTTAATATGTCTTAAGGATTATTGAGGGTAGTGTTGAAGAAGTCAATCATGAACGATATCTTCTTAATCTACTTAAGTAAGTCTATGGATAACCTTTGTCAAGGAAATGTCATGTTTTCTCTATGTTGATATGTTTGATGTCTTGAAGTGTTTATCTAACTCATTATAATTAGTCTCTAGTATCATTTAGGCATGTTTATGGAGGTTGTATGGGCGATCACTCTTTGTGTTGCTTAAGTGAGTCTAGAATAACTTTAAGTAGGATGATTACATAATAGAAGATGTTTATGATGAAGATAAGAAATTAACTATACAGTGAATCAAGTTACTGTAAAGTTACTATGAAATTATAATATTGGTTTATTGTTATCTTTTGTGTTTCTAAGTTGTTAAATGATTTTCTTATTATTTTAGTATGACATTTTAATCGAAATTCATGAAAAGCATGTTACTTATTAAATGTCCATTTCTAATGGTTTTTGCATGAGTTCCATTCTTAGTACATCTAATGTGCTAACCCCCCTTTTTTTTTTTTTACTATAGTGTAAGGAATTAGAAATCTCATTGTGCCATGGAGAATGAATATGTTTCTAGGGCTTGAAGATGAAGTATTGGCGAGTCATCATCGGTTCGAGGACAATTTCTAGATGGCCCTTTTGTCATATTCTTTATTTTATTATATTGTATGGGATTATTCTCAAGTGTTATATACTATAAAGTTTAGATTGTTCAAGTAGAAGTTTTAAAGATTAATTTTTTAAATGAAAGTCTTTCGGTGTGTAATGTTTATGACAGAGTTCTTTGTGTGTGAAGAAAGTTTAAAAATTCTTATCTATTTTAGTATGTTTATTACGCAATGGATGATATGAGAGGATTATATGATACTTCTTGATGTCTCATTTGCCGTGTGACGACACAAGGATACTCTAACTTCTTGGGTGTACTTGCAGGTCGTGACAAAGTCAGTATTAGAGAATAAGGTTTGGGGAGTGTCTCAGTTGTCTCATGAACCACATCTTGTAGAGTCTTTCTTATAATGTGAAGCGAGCCACATTATAAATAAGAGGCTATTGGGTGCTAGGAAAAGATTCATTTCTTCAGTCATTTAATCATGCCTAAGAGCGTTGTATATGGTGTCTTTCCCTTGTTTCGCTTAAGTGTTGGTCCCTTGAGGGTTAAATTATGAAGTTTGGGTTGAGGGAGAGAAAGGATAAGATGTGACTTAATGGATGAGGTGTGATAGAAGGTGATTTTGACATTAGGATTGGTTACCTTTTGAAGGGAAGTTAAGTTTGAAAGAATGGTAAGATATATTCTTAGAGAATGTGAAAGAATTTTTGTTTAGATAGTTTGAAGTTGTTTAATACCCCTACAATAGGAAGATAGCTGATAATATTTGAAAGAGTAAAGGTGATTTCTCTTAGTAAGATGGAAATAGTGGTTAGATGATGACATCTTTGAGAATATTTACTTTTCTTGAGGTAGACCTACGTAATAAAGTATTAGCAAGGTTAAAGGTGCCTTGAGGGAGGTCCCAGATGTGTACATTATGTTGACCTTGAAATGGGTTTCTCCTAAGTTAGGGAGTATGGTGAATAGTATGGTTGTTGCGAATCAAGTACCCTTAACATTTTATTATGTTTTTTTTCAACCCTAAAACAAAGGGTTCTTGGTAACTTGAACTTGTAGGAGTCTTTTCTTGAAGGGGAATTCAAAATATTCTCCATATTATATGCATGTTTTTTTTGATGTTTTGTTAAATGAGAAAGTCAGTTTTCTTTCATGGTATCTTCCTCATGATTCATGTGCATGTAGTGTATGTTGCTAATTATTTCATAAAGCTGAAGGTTGAGCATCCCTAAGTGGTTATATAAGAAAGATTTGTTTAGCATTTGTAAGGAATTTCTTAAGTGTTGTATTGTTAAATTATTTTATTGTAAGTATGTGTTCTTTCTATGTATGTTATGAGTTCATGAAGACTATGCCTATGTTCTTATATGTGTAGTCTTAGATGTTGATACATGATTGTTTATACTTGACTATATAAGTTTTGATGGTTATATTGATTATGATATAGTAATGTATAGGATGACATAAATATGATAAAGGTCATTCCTATGTTTTTAAAAGAATAATATGATATATGTGATAAGGGAAAAGAATGTTGTGTCTTGTTTGCTAGACTTGTGTCCATTACTTTATATATGCATGAGTGTTTTGAGATTATGATATGCATTGACTAGGTAGGCTTAGTGCACCCTTGTCAGGTATGAATGAAATATATGTGAGACCTTAGAGGATATTAAAAATGTCATGCACACGGTAAAGGTTCTGTTATGAATGTTGTAGTTAAGAGTCGTAATGGTATCCTTCATGTAAAGGAATGGTGGACTTAGGGTTTATTGGCTGGAAACAAGTCATATCATCCATAAGAAAGTCAGAAAGAGATATCTTAGTCTCCATTGAAAGGTAGCCCTAGTGGAACTCTTTGGTAGGGCGAATGTGATTGGGTAATGAACTAGATAAGGAACCTTTTCATGTGATCCTTAAATGTCAATTATCTTTGAGAACTAAAGCTAGCACCGAGTGATTATGTTGTAGGAAGTATCTCTACTTGACATTGAGACAAGAGTACAACATGCCTCTACTTGAGAATGAGACTAGAGTGTATAAAATCCCTTCATATTCCTTAACCATGTGCCTATATGTGATGTGTCCTACTTTTACTCTTTGCTATTAGAACACCCTCATAGTAGTAGGTTAGAACCGTGGATTCCATTTCATCTATCATGGTCTATGTCAGTTATTACCTATTCTAATCATATGGGATAACTACAAGAATTAGATGAGTTCTATGAAGTGTAAGTTGTGGTATGGGACTCTATCTAGACATTTCACCATAGGCTTTGAAGGTATTAGTTAGAGTCCCTAGGTCATATCCAAGACCATTAATTGAATGTCCTTTATGTGATGAATGAGTCTTAAATAAACTAATGAATGTAATAACTTATGTTTAGAAAGTATGTTTAAATGAATAAGTACTTTTCTAGAGTAGCTAAGGCTTGTATAGTTAAGGAATGAAGGAGGCATAGGAATGGTTACTTCGTAACTTACCTAGATGAGTCTTAACAATGACTCTAGTGATGGAAGATGATTGTTTATATGTACATGATCTAAAGATAGGAAGTCTTATGGATTATTTGGGTAGTCTTGAAGAGGTCAATCGTGGAGGTTATGTTCTTGATGTACTTACGTAACTCTTTTGATAGCCTTTGATAAGGAAATGCCATATTATATATATGTTAACATGTTTGATGTCTTGAAGTGTGTATGTGACTCATTGTAAGTAGACTTAAGTATCATTTAGGCATGCTTAAGGCGGTTGTATGGGAAGTTTCACTTTGTGTTTCTTAAGTGAGTCATAGGAATGATTTAATTGGGATGGTTAAATACTAGAAGATGTCAAAGGTCAAGATAAGCAACTTAACTGTACAGTTAATGGAGTTACTGTAAAGTGAGTCTAAAGTTATGATATTTGGTTTATTTTTATCTTATGTGTTGTTAAGTTGTTTAATGTTCTTCTTATGATTTAGTATGATGTTTTAATCAAAATTCATGAAAAGCATGATATTTAATGAACATCCCTTTTTCATGGCGTCCATACTTAGTACATCTAATGTGCTAACCTCTTTTTTCCTTTTTTGACTACAGTGTTGGGAATTGGAACTCTTGATATGCAATGGAGGATGGATAGGTTTCTAAGGATTACATATGACGTATTGGTGAGTCCTCATAGATTCGAGGACAATATCCACATATCCCTAATGTCATAGTCTTTATTTTATTGTCTTGTATGAGATTAGTCCCAAGTGTTGTATACTCTAAAGTTTAGATGGTTCAAGTAGATGTTGTAAAGATTTAATGTTTTAAATGAAAGTAATATGATTGTGTAATGTTTATGAAAGAATTCTTAGTGTATTAAAAAAGATTTCAATTCTTAGTATTTACTATTCAATGAATCATACGAGAGGCTTATATGAGACTTCTTGTAGTCTCAATTACCGTGTGATGACACAAAGATGCTCTAAGTTTTAGGGTGTACTTGTGGTTCATGACACTAAAATTTCATCATAGGATACAAGGAAATATTCAAAATTATAATAGAAGACTCCTAGCATAATTTTATTACACATTCATACAGGGTTCATATCGGTAGAGTTCATGCGACAAGAATATTCTTCACCACTAGACATATTGTAACACTTCAAAAATCAAAGACGTGTTCTAGAGCCTAAGATAGGTGTCATAAAGTATATACACATTTTTAAGGTATACTTTAATTGAAATAAGTTGTTTAGGAAGTCTAGTAACCAAAACATCCAAGAACATCCATGACATCCAAAAACTAGTTCAAGGAGGTAGAAGTGTGCCTTAGCCTATTTGACTAGTTTTTAGAAGTCAATAATTCATCAAATATTGTGGAAGGGTGTCTAAAATTTGTTTAAGTTGATTAATGGTTGAAACATCTAGATAAAACTCCCCAAGGACCAACCGAGGTCCCTTGAGGAGGCCCCTTGCACGTTGGAGTCGAACACTGGTTGGGCAGTATTCACCCAATAAAGAAAAGAGACAAAACATGTGTGGATCGACGGGGCGTCGATGCCATACTTCAACCAACACTTACCCAAATCCCTTAAGAACTTTTTTTGGCAGTTATCTAAACTCATCAATAGATGAGAAGCATGGAAGGGGGCAAGGGCCGTCAACTCAAGCTAGACCATTGGTCGAGGTCTTGTCTGTGAGAACCTGATTTTCTACACATTTTGATTTGGTTTAAATTTATTAACTAAGGTGTTAGGTCATTATTTAGGGGATTAGAAATACTAATTAAGGTAATTAACATACAATATAAAGACCCCAACCCCATTAGACTAATCACAACTCACAAAACAAAACTCTCTTCCTTCTCTCTTCTTTCTCTCTCTAGTAAAGAACATCATTGAAGACCAAGTTAAGGAAGGATTTAAGGGCTACAAAGTGTCAATTTTTACCATAAATCTTCATCAATTAACAAGGTATGGGGTTTTAATTCGCCATTGAGACCTCTCTCCTCAAAGGGTTCTATCAAATTGATTTCCGAGAATTTAGTTTTTTAAATGGGTTTCATCCAATCTCAAAATTGTTGTTAGGAATTGATTTTTTATATTATGAATATATTGTAATGTATTCTAAATCAATTATTTAATTTCTTGATGGATTGGTCTAGTTAATGGAATATAACCTATTCCCCTTAACCCTAGGTTATTATCTTGAGATGAATTATATTGTATTAGTTCGATTTGTTTGTTGAATTACTACCTGATGATGTTTTTATACTAATAATGTATGAATTAGGGTTAACTGTAATCCTATCATGCTATTTCTTGAGAAGTTGAACTAGGTTATAATGTATGTTATGAATTAACCTAAGTATCTTGTCTTAAGCTATGATCTAGTTTTGAATTTTGATGTAGTAATTCTTTTAGACTTGTTATTATGTTGTTCATTGAATAATGATGATGATATACCCTTATTGGGTTGAACTAAGAGTTGATAATAAGACCACGATGATGAATTTTTAAGGAGACTTGGTAAGTCTTGTTATCCCTATCCTTTACTTCAAACTATGGTTAGTTGTCATTAAGTCATGATGTTTTATTGAAGTATGCCTTGTATTTGGATTGATGGGATTGTATGATGTTAAATTGAAATGTCTTTACTATGATTTTTTGAGGTGGTTGCTTAAGATGTAAATGTTATGAGGATGGTGAATGATTTATCAATGTTTCTTATCATTATATGAGAATGTAAATGAGCTAACCTCCCCGATATGAATTGTAATGGAAGGACAATACTAATGTAGTTCTTATTGATCTATGATGATGATTATTTTATACAAGGATTAGAGCCTATGACCTAAAATAAGTTATGATTATTAATAAAGACATTAAAGACATTTATAGAGGGTCTTTTGCTCAGCACCGAGTAAACTTGACAATGTCATGTGATGGCTTTCCATAGAGGAAGATCCACCCTATAGTTCCACATGTAGTGTTGACTCCCCAATGAGTGACACTCATCAAATGGATTCCCATGAGAGGAGTCTCCAATCGCTAAGTGGTAGGTAGAGGGATTATACCTATCTCTTAGTGTTTGAACAATTTTCACCTATAGGAATACAAGCTAGTGGATCCACCTAGAATGCGACGTTTATGTTTGGTTTTACTTTGGCCGAACAACAACTTCCTTTAGTGCATGGTTTTACAACACCAGATTTCACACTTATATCTTGTGGTCTATGTCTATTAAAAAAATTGTTCCCTAAAATAAAATGAAATAATGAAGTACAAACTAACTAAGGTGATCTGAGAGGTTCACTTAGCCTAGGTAGGGATATGGGACTCTACGTATGCATTACACTAGTTTGCCTTAAAGGGAATTTCAGGAGGTTGTTTCTATGTATGAATATGTCTAAACGGTACATGATATATGACTAACTTGCCCATTGTTCATTCTACATGTTGATTGGTGTCACTTATGAATAAATGTTGGTCTATATTGTTAAAGTATGATACTATGTGATATAAAATGTTATGATATGTTAAGTAGGATGTTTTTAAGGATTCTTGTTGGTTACTAGACTGAGTAAGGTTATGGGGATTTGCTTGGTATTGCATATGTTGACTTTATTGGGCTTCATGGGTAATTGTCTTGCTTTAGTTATGTTGAAATGTATTCGTATTAGTTCTTTTAAATATTATGACTTGATTATAGAATTATTTTAATATATATTCAATTATATGCTATGCATGTAGATTCAACAAGTCATGGTGTTATTCTTGTGATACACATGCATATGATTTATTGGATATGCCAAAGTGATTTGGTATGATTTTGTTGAATGTTTTCAATGTAAATTGCATATCTTTTTGAAATGTCCCTTTTATTAGAATGATTTCAAAATATGTGTACATATGGTCTCATAATTAGTAGAAGTGGTGTACAAACCCCATTTCTTGACAATCCAAGTATGGTAGGTCCTAACATTCCTAAGGCAATAAAACTATCTAGCTAATGGAGTTGTTTTTAGTTTCAGACTTCTCTATTTCATTCTTTTCTTTTTAGTATGGAACATTGTAAAGCCCATGTGAGGCATTTTTACTTTGATGAATGGGTTATGCCCAAGTTATTACACTAATATGAGATGGTTCTTAGATGAGATGACTACTATGACTATGTTATGATATATATATAATTTTGTGGCATAAGAGTAGAAAACTATGTAATCTTCCTATACGAAGGGTCTATGTATACTAGATTAATATATATAATATGTGTATGTAGAGGTCTATGTAAACCACTTAGTAGAAGTAATGAAAAGTTTTAAATTTTTTGCTAAATTTGACATATGATTGTAATGATGTAAGTTAAGAGCCTAGTCATCTTAGTCTTCAAAAAGGACGACGATGCCGGTTACGTCTAGGCGGTATTCGTGGATGTGACACATATAGACCACCTAACACTAACATGATCATCACACATATACATGTGACATCATCCCAAACAAAACTATACAACTAGTGTGGAAGTCTATACATTTAACTCAACATAGCATGAATTGAAACATGGAATCATCATATAAATTCATCTTTTATCTAATGCCTTCAAGGATATTATCACATCACATCAACATATACAAGAATATAAACACCACCATTATAAGTTGACCATACCAATGACAACATTTTTGAAGTCTAATTAACATAAAATAAAGGGAATTAGGGAAGTGTATCTCCACTCCATCCTCAACACTTCAATCCAATGCTAAACCATCCCATTCAATATCAAAAGGACTTTACGTATTGCCATGCACATCAATTCATGTAAAAATAATCATACTCAATGAAACTAGGTCAATTCAGTACAGATTCATCAATCTATGAAAACCTATATATCAATTCAATGCTATTATAACATCAATCAATATGCCATAGAAAACTAGACTAGAATTTATAATAGTTAAGTCAAAATATCAAATAACCCATAAAGTAATCAAAGTCTAGGGTTCATCAATTACATAGGTTCATAGGTTAATTATATTAAGATCATCAAATTAGACCAATTCAATCCATATTAAATGGTTAAAAATCATAAATGTAAGAACCCCTGGATAGATCATGAAATTGGACAATTCATCTTTGAAAACTAGAAAACATCATCAAAAGTTGTATCCTTGATGAATAGAGTTTAAGGATAAAAAACCATAGATCAATAAAGCTAATTCTTCAATTAGAGGGGAACCTCCACTCAATTATATAGTCATAGACTTTCATTGAGTTTTGTCTCCAACAGAGTTCTAGTGAACTTCTAAGGGATTATGGGTTTTGATTTTTAATAATGACATCTTCTAAGTGTTTTAGGTTAATAAAAATATTTAAAATACCAAAAGACCCTTTATTAACCACCCTTTCTCTTATTTGGAGGTGGGGTGCATTAAAAATTCACCCCTTAACTTACAGTGAAACTACGGGTAGGAACCAGTACCATCGATATTTGGCAGTCGACGGACAATTTGTCCACAAAAGGACTGTCCTTTCCTCCATCGTTTGGTTCAGAGACTTGAATTTCAATCCCCCCGACCTGGTTAAAACAATCTTGGATCTGATAAGGGTGCATCTTCAACGAACATTGATGGTCCTTGGGGATGTTATCCCAGAAGTTTTGAACTGAAACATGCTCGTATAAGAGTTTCGGACAAGTAACATGAATTTAATCAAAAACTAACACATAAAACCCGATGAAAATTTAATAGACACACAAGGTCATTTCAAGGCAAACCTTTTGAACGTCATGGACGTTTTTGGTCGTTTGAACTCCAAACTTAATAAAACATGAAACCCTTCCTATATACACCATAATAAATAATATAATGACATTATAACCTCATGAATCACAAACTTACACATAGAACCACATATGAGGCACATAGGTGACTTCGTCATCTAACGTGTTAGTCGTCCCTTGACATTTTACTTCCAATGCACCAAAAAACTTAGACACTACCCCAATACAATGTTAAATACCATTTTAGGACCTTAGAAAATCATGAAAAACACATTATTCTCTAGTTCACCTAAGTCATTTTCGGGTTCTTATATAACATTGAATCTATCCTATTCATAGTAATGAATAAAATGTGTGTGTACATTGGTAAACATGATGACATAACATATATAACATAAAATTGAGTAATCCACCCTCTAAAGATCGCAACACATGTAGAAAATTCTTCAAGTCTCAAATCATACACATATATAGAGTATTAAGGACAATTATTACCCTTCGAGAATCCAAGACGTGTCTTAACACCTATATGACGTATCATGAGGTATATACATTTTTTTAAAGCCTATAATAATTAATATAGGTAATTAGGAAGTTTAGAAACAAAAACGTCTATGAACATCCATGATGTTCGGAAAAGTAGTGGTAGGAGGTAGTAGTGTGCCTTAGCCGATTCCACTAACTTTTAGGTGTCGGAAAATCATGAAATTGGTGGAAGGGTATCTAACAAGTGTTTAAGTCTATTCATGGTCGAAAATCCTGAGTACAAATCCCTAAGGACCAACCAAGGTCCCTTTAGGAGGATCCTTGAATGTTGTAGTTAACAGTGCCTGGGCAGTGTGTAACCACGAGATGTAATCAACGATCGGTGAGTGGATCGACGGGGTGTTATTTCCAACCGTAGACCAACACCAAGAAAAATTGATGGATCCCTTTCATTCACAATTCTTAGACAAGAATCATTAATGTGAAGCACGAAAGAGGGCTTATTCGTAGACTAACAAATGATTTGTTGATCGTGGTCTCGTCAATGGGGTTAATAATTACGGTACATTTTTAACTATGTTTAATTAATTAATTAAGAGGTTGAGTGGTTATTTAAGGATTAAGGGAATAATAATTAACTTAATTTTCAAACCAAAAAGTCTCTTCCTTCACTCTTATTTCTCTCTATTGGATGACACCATTGAAGACATGATAGGGGAGGTATTTGGTGGATATAAAGGAAAAATTTCACCATCAATTCTTAATCAAACATTGAGATGGGATCTAATTCACCTTTCAGGTTTGTTTCTTCAAAGGGTTCCTTCAAAGTGTTTTCAAAATTTGGGTTTTTATGTGGGTTCTTTTCCATCTCTCTAGTTTATAGAAGATGACCCCTAACCCTTAACCCTAGGTTTGATATTGATATGAATTTTGTTGTATATGATTAAATTGACTTGGTTATATTTTGAAATACTATTAGATGATGTTTTTGCATTAATCATAAAGAAATGGGAGTGATTTGTAGTCTTTCATGCTAGTTCTTCAGAAAATGATCTAGGTTAGGAAGTGAATTGACTTAAGCTATGATCAAGTATTTAATTGAGATGTAGTGATTCTTATAGACTTGTTATCATGTTGATAATGACTTATGATTATGTATACCCAAATTTAAATAAATTAAGGGTTTATGGTAAGACCATGATGATGAACTATGAAGGAGACTTGTTAAGTCTTATGATCTCTACCCTTTACTTCAAATTGTGGTTAATTGTGAATAATTTATGATGTTATATTTGAGTATGACTTGTATTAGGATTGATATGGTTGTATAATGTAGAATTTAAATGTCTTGAGTATGAATGTGACGTGCTAGCTTAAGATATAAATTTTCTACGGTTGGTAAATTATTTACCAATGTGCCTTATCATGTTTTGAAGATGTAATGTGCTAACCTCACCTATTTAAATTGTAATAAAATGATTTATACTCATGCTATTGTTATTGAGCTATTGATGATTATTATTATACAAGTGGTAGACCCTATGACCTAAAAAAAGATATCATTGATAATAAAGGCTTAAAGACATTTCAAAAAGGAACTCTAGCTTAGCCTCGATTGAACTACAGTAAGGAGTGTCCCTTCCCACATAAGTAAGGAACGATAGCTAAAGTACTATTGAGATTGGAGACTACAATTCATGTATCCTAAAGAGGGTCCGAACTATATCTCCCAATTCTCTAAATATGTTGCCCCCATAGGAATACTAGATAGGATCCACGTAGTGACTATTTTTTCATGTTTTGTTACAACCTGGACAAGTAGTCCGTTTTCCTTCAGTGTCGGGTTTTATGACACCGGATTCCACATTAACTCATATGGTCTATGTCAGTTGGGGTAAAATATTCCCAAAAGGTAAAATTAACAATAGAATTTAACTCTAACTAAAATAATCTAAGGGGTGTAACTTTGTCTAGGAAGGACTATGGAACTCTACCTAAGCATTGCACTAGTTAACATTTAGGGGAGTCTTAGGAGGATGTTCTTATGTATGAATATGCATAGAATTCTATATGACATGTATATATTGAACTCTAACATTATTGATACTATAAGTTGATTATTTAACTTATGAGTATGTATTGGTTTATATTGTTGAAGTAAGATTATATGTATACATAAATGCTATGTTATGACATGTAGGATGCAAGTCATGATTGTTGTTGGGTTACTTGATTAAGGTTATGAGGATTTACTTGGTCATTGCACTTGTTGTCATGATAGGGGTTCATCGTTAATTTTCTTGCTTTATCTATAATGAAATAAACTTATATTTATTCTTAGTGTGAATATGACTTGATGATAAAGTTACATATGTATCTACTTATATGATATGTATGGTTGACTTGACTAGACTTGATGTTTTAGTTCTTGTAATGTAAATGTCTATGACTTAATTTATATCAAATATTGAATTTCATGGTCTCGTTCAATGGGCATAAAGTTTATAAATGAAAAATGCATACTTTACAAAATGTCCCCTTTTCATAGTATTTTTTCATAATATGTGTTCATATGGTATCATACTTAGTACAAGTGGTGTACTAACTCCAGTTCTTCTTTTTCCCCAACATTTTAGGTTCTGGTCGTTAACGTGCTTTCAAGGCGACTAGAAGAAGGATTGGATCACTTATTCATACAAGTAGGGTAGGTCCTCATTTTCCGAGGTTGATGCCACTATCTAGATTATGGAGTTTGATTTCTAGTTAACTACTACTATTGTTCTTTTTTTCCATTTAGTATGAAACGTTGTATAGGCCATGTGAGGCATTTTAACCTTATGTGTGGGTTATTCCGAAGTTCTTACAATCTTAGTAGATGGTTATGAGATTAGACAACTATTATGACTATTATGGCTATGTAATATTTTATATGATTATGGGCAATAAAAGTAGAAGGCTATATAACCTAACGAAGGCTCTATCTATATTCAATATATTATGTAGAGGAGTATGTAAACCTCCAAGTAGAATTAATGAGAAACTTCAAATTTTCTGCTAAATTTGACCTATGAATGTAATGATGTAAGGTAAGAGTGTAGTCTTTCCTCAAAGAGGATGACGATGCATGTTACGTCTAGGGTTAAACACCGATATTAGAACTATAGACTACAAACTCAAATTATATCATAAGAAACAAGGAAATATTCAACATTATAATAGAAGATTCCTAGAAAACTTTAATTACAGATTAATTAAGGGTTCGTATAGTTAGGGGTCATGCTACAAGAATATTCTACATCACTAGTCATATAGAGAACCTAACCCTAAAATGATCATCACACATATACATATAACATCATCCCCATGCATAGCTATACGACTAGTCTTGAAGTCTATACATATAACTCCGCATAAATTGAATGGAAACATCATATTAGAATGATCATATAAATTCATCTTGTATCTAATGCCTTCAAGGCCATGATAATATAACATAAACATGTACAAGGAAATAGGTCACCATAAGTGGATCATATCAATCAACACAATTCAATATACATTTTAAGCCATTTCGAGGAAATAGGTCAACTTACCAAACGTCAAAGATGATGATCATATTGATTAATTACAAAAATTTAATAATCAATTAACATAAAGGAATATAGAAATAAACAATTCATTACAATTTAAACATAATCTAATAATCATATCATCAAAATCACAAGACCCATTTTAAAGGTTAATTTGAGAAATTAGGAGGATTATGGTTTCATCATAAAAATTTGAGTAAAATTCATATTAAAACAGTATATAATCATCAACTTATCTTAAAAGTGATTTTGAAATCAATTTGAGAATAAACCTATGGCTAGATTGAACATTTTGAATTTTAATCTTTGAATAACTTCTGAAATTCATTGATTGATCTCCATAAATTAATGGATAAATAAGGATGAAGGATCACCATAACCTATTGATTAAAACCCATGAGAATTTTGCGAAGAATCCATGAAAATCATGTCCATCCCTTGAATTTGAGTTTTCCCTCCAATGGAGGTTTGCGAGAATTTGGAGAAGATGAGAGTTTTGTGGTTTTCATTTTTCTTATTGGTTGTTGGGGTTTTTTTCTTGTGAAAAGGTTTGAAAGGGTCCTAAAAAATTAATAAACGCCCCTTAATATAACAAAATACCCCATACATATTTGGAATTTTAGACATGTAAAACTCAACTTTCAGAATCTTCGTCGGGGAACAAGTTTGTGACCTAACGCTTTTCCCGCATGATATTTTCTAAAACAAATTCCAGAGCAGTTGAATTTGTGTTGCGACTGGGCCAAAAAATTTTTCCTATTGTCGACCAAGTCCGCGACGTGACCTATTTCACCATGGAAAGAAATCTGATGCCTTTGGCAGATTTTCGGCCAAAGGTTACGTCCTCCTAAAGTACCCTTTGGTTGATACTTGGGGAGTTTATTCTTGATATTTCCACCTCAAAATACTATAGTATATATTTTAGGAACCTCTCACATAAATTTTAACTTCAAACAACTTATAAAACCTTACCAGTCACATAAGACACAGAAGCACCTTTCGATGCAAAACTTTCAAACGTCTTAGGGGTTCTTGGACGTTTACATAAAAACTCCTCAAACACTTTTAAAACTGGACACACTACCTTTGATAACTAATTGGTCAATTAAGGACTTAATAAGATCATAAACAACATGTTAGGCTCTAATCCAACCTAGCTCATTTTGAGGATCTAACATGTTTATGATTATTTTAGGTTAAAACCTTAAAATAACATCAATTGAACAGTAAACAATTATTCAAAACATTTTATGCAAGAACTCAAGACTAAATAACAAAATTTTAGAATTCATGTTTTTGATAATCTTAGATAAATAGTTGGAATTTATTCCATGAAGAAATAAGATTCAAGGATTAAAACTATACCTTCATTGTGACAAAAATCCCACAATATTGATGTAGTAAAACTTGAGAAAATCAATCTTATTCCTTGAAGCTTCAAAGATTCAAAAAATAATTTTTTGGAGAGATGAATGGAGAAGTTTGTTTTGAGTTTAGAGTTTTGTTTTGATTGGTAAATATAGAGGTATTAAAAGACTCAGTAACAGTCAGTAAGTCATTAAAAATTACCTAAAATACCGCTGAATTTATTAGACATTTCAAAAAACTCAAATTTGACTTAAAAACGATGCGACCAAATGTGGAAGTTTAGTGCGCATCACGGAGGCCTTTTAAAATGTGTTTTCTAGAAAATTCTGAGACAAAATTATTCGTTACAACCCAGTGCCGCAGTGCAAAAGATTTTCCCTCTCAGTGCCAGTAGCACGACTGCTAGGTAGTCCCATGTTTGAGTCTTTTATGCGAACCCTTTGGCTTGTACTCGGAGAATTAATCTCGAGTGTTTTAACCCTTTTCATGTAAAAATAAGCATCGAAACCATACGTACTCAATTTCACCATAAATACAACCCCCAAAACATCATTACAAACACTATGACACACTAGTTAAACTTTGACAAGTTTCCAAACGTCTTGCATGTTCTTGGACGTTTGACTGCCATATAATCTAATACTTTATACACTTACTCAACACCACATTATAAAACTGTTTAGGACCTTAGAACCGCATGAAAAACATGTTAGTCTCTAGCTTCACCTATGTCGCTTTAGAGGTATTACACATTCATTTATGGAGTTGTAACGACCTGTTTAGTCGTTTTGAGCAACAAATTTTATTCTGGAAAAACTGGCAGAAGTGACGGATGCCACGACGGACCGTCACGGGCACGACGGACTGTCGTGGAGATGTCGTTTCAAAACACTTGGAAAAATCTGAAATTGGGTACTGAAAATTGACTCTCTGAACTTCGTAACGAAATGGCAGGACGGACCGTCACAGGTGTGACGGACCGTCACAAGAATCCAGTGCAAATTCACTCTCTGACCCTTGCGACGGACAGCAGGACGGACCGTCGCAGGCACGACGGCCCGTCACGGGCTGCGTAGTCTCAGACGGGGTCGGAATCCTGATTAATTAATTTAAGGGCGTTTTGGACTATTTCCTGCTTTAATTATAATGTAATGGGTTAATGTTAATAAGTCTAATTACTTGAGGGTTAAAAGAGGTAACATTAAGTTATTTGGTGAATTATTAGTGCCATCTTTTAAAACTTAATTATATGATAATTAGGGAAAAGAAAGAGGGTTTTGAATAAGAAAAAGAAAAAGAACAGCAAGAGAGAGAGAGAGAGATCGATCAAGGGAGAAGGGAGAACGCAACTTGGGAAGATAGCTTGTTGATCGCATTCTTCGGTGAAGGTAGGTTATGGTTTTTTTTACACTATCGTAGTAAACTCTTAATAGCGAATGATATGTGTGGGGTAGTATTATTAAGTCTTCTATATGCTTAATTGTGTGTATGCATGATTGCTCTATATATATATATATATATATATATATATATTATATATATATGAGTGATAAAATAAGCATGATGAAGCTATGAACGAAAGTAGTGAGATTAGGGGATCGGGTGTCACGTTCCGACACAAGGATAAAATATGAGGATCGGAGTGTCACGTTCCGACACCAGGATAGAATATGAGGATCGGAGTGTTACGTACCGACACCAGGATAGAATATGAGGATCGGAGTGTCACGTTCCGACACCAGGATAGTATATGGATCGGGTGCCACGTTCCGGTACCAGGATAGAATATGAGGATCGGAGTGTCACGTTCCGACACCAGGATAGTATATGGATCGGGTGCCACGTTCCGGTACCAGGATAGAATATGAGGATCGGAGTGTCACGTTCCGACACCAGGATAGTATATGGATCGGGTGCCACGTTCCGGTACCAGGATAGAATGAGGAGCGGAATGTCACGTACCGACATGAGAGTAAATAATATAATGAATCTTGAAAGATACTAATATACTCAATCTAAAGAACATGTTTCCCAAATGAGTATGATGAGGAGGCGTGAGTCCTCATTTATGTGCTTGGTGTTGTAACCAAGGATTATAGTAATTGTAAATGCTACATGCTAAGGATATTAGTTGATTTTATGATGTTACTTGATATATACTGTTTTCTAATTTGAGTTGGCCGATGATACCTACTTAGTACTTGTGGTTGTACTGACCCCCTACTTTTATGTCTTCCTTTTGTTTATTTGTGGAGTGCAGCAAACGTGCCGTCATCTTTGACTCAACAGTAGTTCAAGCCAGTCTTCGTCACACCGGATCTTCAGGGTGAGCTAATGCTTCTAGCTTGGACTGGATCTCCTTCCTCATGTCTTGATGCCTTGAAGTTTCGGCATAGACTAGCTTTTATTTGTTTTAGCTTCTTAGAATACTCTTAGTTTAGTAAATTGATCATAGATGTTCTTGTGGTGATGACTTCCAGATTTTGGGGAATTAATAGAAGTTGAATTTTAGAAGTTATTGAATTGTCTTTTATTTATGAGTTTAAGTCTTCTGCATTTCTTTATGTTGATATTAAATTGAAATGATAAGGTTTAGATTGGTTGGTTCGCTCACATAGGAGGGTAAATGTGGGTGCCAGTCGCGGCTCGGTTTTGGGTCGTGACAAACTTTGTATCAGAGCATTAGGTTCGTTGGTATCATCACACAAGAACAGGTCTAGTAGAGTCTTAAAGAACGGTTGGGTGACGCCTTTACTTTTCTTTGAGAGGCTATAAGACTTTAGGAAAATTCCATTCTTTCTTTCTTTCGTGCTATTACTTGGATCCAATTGGTATCTAGGTGATACAAATTGGTATCTGACCATCTTCACTCTATTTCGCAGATGGTTAGAACTAGAGCAACGAATACGCCAACATCAACATCAGCAAGACAAGATGCATCTGAGCCAGCCACTGGGGCTGTAGCTTGAAGTGCAACAGTGGCAAGAGGCCGCGGTAGAGGTCATGGGAGGACGTCCTCTAGAGGGAGAGGACGAGCACCTAGCCCATCTGGTGCTAGGGCGGTGACTCCTCCACTGACTGAGGAGGTAGTAAGAGAAGGGGAGGACGGGGATAATGAACAAGTACAGAATGAGGAAATGCCACCGCAACCTACCCCAGAAATGATCAATCAGGTTCTCGCTTATCTTAGTGGGTTGTCTGATCAGGGTAAGGCACCTCCAGTGTTTTATGCACCAACACCTCCGGTTTCAGAGGTACGACATGCAGCCACTATGGCCCCTCGTATGGATGCCTCACTGGACATAGGCACGTTTCCACGTCTGACTACTGGGCCTATAATGCCAAATGATCAGCATGAACTTTTCAGTAAGTTCTTGAAATTAAAACCTCCAATCTTCAAGGGTGCAGAATCTGAGGATGCTTACGATTTTCTGGTTGACTATCATGAGCTACTACACAAGATGGGTATAGTAGAACGGTTTGGTGTTGAGCTCGTGAGTTATCAGTTTCAAGGGAACGCCAAAATGTGGTGGCGGTCACATGTTGAATGTCAACCAACAGAGGCACCACCTATGACTTGGGCCTCATTCTCTAGTTTGTTTATGGAGAAGTATATCCCCCGGACTTTGAGGGATAGGAAAAGGGATGAGTTCTTGAGCTTAGAGAAAGGTAGGATGTCGGTCAATGCATATGAGGCTAAGTTTCGTGCACTATCCAGATATGCCACCCAACTATGTTTAAGTCCACAAGAGCGGATTCGCCGTTTTGTGAAGGGGTTGAGATCAGAGTTGCGAATTTCAGATTTACAAGTAGCGGCCACAGCGAAATCTTTTCAAGAGGTAGTAGACTTCGTAGTAGAGGTGGAAGCAGTGAAGCCAGATGAATTCACCATGGCATCGACATCAAGGAGGTTTCGAAAGGGGGGTGAGTTTAATGGTTCTTACTCTAGAGGACAGGGTTCCGGAGGTTACTCAGTTCGACCCATTCAATCTTCACTACAGACTGTAGTTGAGGGTCCACCTCAGACCGGTCAACATCTCTCTGAGTGACCTATGCGTGAATCTAGAGAGTGTTATGGGTGTGGGGAGACTGGGCATATCAAGAGGTATTGTCCAAAACAGAGTAATAGACCCCCAACAGCTAGAGGTAGAGGTGGTCATGGCAGAGGCCGTTATTCTGGAGGGCGTGGTGGCCGAGGTAATGTTGGTCACCAAAACGGCCGGGGTGATGGGCAAACGGGAGCCACTACATCACAACATGGTAGGGACAACGACAAACAAACGAAAGGGCCCATTGTTATGCTTTCCCTGGGAGATCGGAGGCGGAGACATCTGATGCTATCATCACAGGTAATCTTCTGGTTTGTGATTGCATGGCTTCTGTATTGTTTGATCCTGGATCCACATTTTCTTATGTATCTCATTTGCTAATGGTCTAAATTTACATTGTGAATTACTTGATACGCCTATTCGTGTTTCTACTCTGGTGGGTGAGTCTGTGGTAGTTGAAAAGGTATATAGGTCTTGTTTGGTGAACTTGTGGGGAGCAACACTTATGTAGATTTGGTTTAGAAATGGTTGATTTTGATGTAATTTTGGGTATGACTTGGCTTTCTCCGCAATTTGCGATCTTGGATTGTAATGCTAAAACGGTGACGTTAGCCAAGCCTGCGACAGATCCGTTAGTGTGGGAGGGTGACTACACTTCCAATCCGGTGCGTATAATCTCCTTTCTTCGTGCTAAGAAAATGGTTAGTAAAGGGTGTTTAGCTTTCTTGGCACATCTCAAGGATGACACTACCCAAGTACCTTCGATTGAGTCGGTTTTGGTGGTCCGTGAGTTTCTTGATGTGTTCCCTGCAGATCTTCCGGGTATTCCCCCAGATAGGGATATTGACTTCTGTATTGATCTTGAACCGGGTACTTGCCACATTTCTATACCCCCTTATAGAATGGCCCCCGCGGAGTTAAGAGAATTAAAAGCCCAACTTCAAGAGTTGTTGAGCAAAGGCTTCATTAGACCAAGTGCATATACTTGGGGTGCTCCGGTTTTGTTTGTGAAGAAGAAGGATGGGAGTTTTCGGATGTGCATAGACTACCGGTAGTTGAACAAGGTGACCATAAAGAACAAGTATCCTCTTCATCGCATTGATGACTTGTTCGATCAGTTACAAGGTGCTTGTGTCTTCTCGAAGATTGACTTGAGATCCGGTTATCATCAATTGAAAATACGGGCAACGGATGTGCCAAAGACTTCTTTTAGAACCAGGTATGGGCATTACGAATTTGTAGTGATGTCATTTGGTCTTACGAATGCCCCTGCTGCGTTCATGAGCTTGATGAATGGGATTTTTAAGCCATATTTGGATCTCTTTGTGATCGTATTTATTGATGATATACTGATATACTCCAAGAGTTAGAAGGAACATGAGGAGCATTTGAGAATGGTATTGGAAATGTTGAGGGAGAAAAAGCTTTATGCCAAGTTCTCTAAGTGTGAGTTTTGGCTAGATGCAGTGTCCTTCTTGGGGCACGTGGTTTCTAAGGATGGAGTGATGGTCGATCCTTCTAAAATTGAAGTAGTGAAGAATTGGGTAAGACCTACTAATGTGTCAGAAATAAGAAGCTTTGTTGGGTTAGCTAGCTACTACCGCCGATTTGTCAAGGGATTCTCTTCTATTGCTTCCCAACTGACGAACTTTACTAAGCAAAATGTTCCATTTGTATGGTCGGATGAGTGTGAGGAAAGCTTTCAGAAGCTCAAGACTCTGTTGACTACTGCACCAATTCTCACCTTGCCAGTGGAAGGCAAGAATTTCATTGTGTATTGTGATGCATCTTATTCGGGTTTGGGTGCAGTGCTAATGCAAGAGAAGAATGTGATTGCTTATGCTTCAAGACAATTAAAAATGCATGAACGTAAATATCCAACTCATGATTTGGAATTGGCCGCGGTAGTGTTTGCACTAAATCAATGGAGACACTATTTATATGGGGTTAAGTGTGAGGTCTATACGGATCATCGTAGTCTACAGTATGTCTTCACTCAGAGAGATTTGAATTTGAGACAGAGGAGATGGATGGAACTACTGAAGGACTATGACATCACTATTTTGTATCATCCGGGGAAGGCGAATGTTGTAGCGGATGCTTTAAGTAGAAAGGCGGGAAGCATGGGAAGTCTAGCTCACTTGCAAGATTCTAGACGCCCATTAGCTAGGGAGGTTCAGATTCTGGCTAACGACCTTATGAGAATAGAAGTAAATGAGAAGGGAGGGTTTTTAGCTTGTGTGGAGGCAAGATCTTCCTTCCTTGACAAGATTAAGGAAAAGCAGTTTAATGATGAAAAATTGATCCGGATCCGAGATAAAGTGTTGCAAGGAGAGGCTAAAGAAGCGAAAATCGATGAGGAAGGTGTTTTGAGGATTAAGGGAAGGGTATGTGTACCCCGCGTCGATGATTTGATCAACACTATTCTGACAGAGGCTCATAGTTCAAGGTATTTGATACATTTGGGTGCAACCAAGATGTACCGTGACCTAAAGCAACACTTTTGGTGGAGAAGAATGAAGCGTGATATTGTGAATTTTATTGCCAAATGTCCAAATTGTCAACAAGTAAAGTATGAACACCAAAGGCTCGGAGGAACACTTCAGAGAATGCCCATCCCGGAATGGAAATGGGAGAGAATTGCAATGGACTTCGTGGTTGGTCTTCCAAAGACATTGGGCAAGTTCGACTCCATTTGGGTGATTGTGGACAGATTAACTAAGTCTGCTCATTTCATTCCGGTTAAGGTGACTTACAATGCAGAGAAGTTAGCCAAACTTTACATCTCATAAGTTGTTCGATTGCATGGAGTCTCACTATCCATCATATTAGATAGAGGTACGCAGTTTACTTCTAAGTTTTGGAAAACATTGCATGCGGAATTGGGTACTAGGTTGGATCTTAGTACTGCGTTCCATCCTCAGACCGACGGTCAGTCTGAGCGAACGATTCAAGTGTTGGAGGATATGCTTCGTGCATGTGTGATAGAATTCGGTGGCCATTGGGATATCTTCTTACCCTTAGCAGAGTTTTCATACAATAATAGCTATCACTCAAGCATCGATATGGCTCCCTTTGAAGCATTGTATGGTTGGAGATGTAGGTCCCCCATTGGTTGGTTTGATGCATTCGAGGTTAGACCTTGGGGTACTGATCTTTTGAGGGATTCGATAGAAAAAGTGAAATCTATTCAAGAGAAGCTTCTAGCGGCGCAAAGTAGACAAAAAGAATATGCAGATCGAAAGGTTAGAGACTTAGAGTTCATGGAGGGTGAACAAGTCTTGTTGAAAGTTTCGACAATGAAAGGGGCGATGAGGTTTGGTAAAAGAGGCAAGCTAAGCCCATGGTACATTGGTCCCTTTGAAGTACTTAAGCGAGTAGGGGAGGTGGCTTATGAGTTAGCCTTGCCACCAGCACTCTCCGGAGTACATCCGGTATTCCATGTGTCGATGTTGAAAAGATACCATGGGGATGGAAACTACATTATCCGTTGGGATTCAGTTTTGCTTGATGAGAATTTGTCTTATGAGGAGGAGCCTGTTGCTATTTTAGATAGAGAACTTCGCAAGTTGAGGTCAAGGGAAATTGCATCCATCAAGGTGCAATGGAAGAATCGACCGGTTGAAGAAGCTACTTGGGAGAAGGAGGCAGATATACAAGAAACATACCCACATCTGTTTACAGACTCAGGTACTTCCTTTCACTCTTGGTTTTCTTCTCATGATCGTTCGAGGACGAACGATGGGTAAATTGGTATCTATTGTAACGACCTGTTTAGTCATTTTGAGCAACCGATTTTATTCTGGAAAAACTGGCAGAAGTGACGGATGCCACGACGGACCGTCACGGGCACGACGGACCGTCGTGGAGATGTCGTTTCAAAACACTTGGAAAAATTTGAAATTGGGTACTGAAAATCGACTCTCTGAACTTCGTAACGAAATGGCAGGACGGACCGTCACAGGTGTGACAGAACGTCACAAGAATCCAGTGCAAATTCACTCTCTGACCGTTGCGACGGACAGCAGGACGGACCGGCGCAGGCACGATGGCCCGTCACGGGATGCGTAGTCCCAGGCGGGGTCGGAATCCTGATTAATTAATTTAAGGGCGTTTTGGACTATTTTTTGCTTTAATTATAAAGTAATGGGTTAATGTTAATAAGTCTAATTACTTGAGGGTTAAAAGAGGTAACCTTAAGTTATTTGGTGAATTATTAGTGCCATCTTTTAAAACTTAATTATATGATAATTAGGGTAAAGAAAGAGGGTTTTGAATAAGAAAAAGAAAAAGAACAGCAAGAGAGAGAGAGAGAGAATCGATCAAGGGAGAAGGGAGAACGCAGCTTTGGGAAGATAGCTTGTTGATCGCAATTCTTCGGTGAAGGTAGGTTATGGTTTTTTTTACACTATTCGTAGTAAACTCTTAATAGAGAATGATATGTGTTGGGTAGTATTATTAAGTGTTCTATATGCTTAATTGTGTGTATGCATGATTGCTCTTATATATGTATATATGATTGTGATAAAATAAGCATGATGAAGCTATTGAATCTTAAATCTTGAAGAAACCCTAATCTACTTTGTTAATGATGATGCCTTGGTATAAAAGAAGGCTTAATGAACGAAAGTAGTGAGATTAGGGGATCGGGTGTCACGTTCCGACCCCAGGATAGAATATGAGGATCGGAGTGTCACGTTCCGACACCAGGATAGAATATGAGGATCGGAGTGTCACGTTCCGACACCAGGATAGAATATGAGGATCGGAGTGTCACGTTCCGACACCAGGATAGTATATGGATCGGGTGCCACGTTCCGGTACCAGGATAGATTATGAGGATCGGAGTGTCACGTTCCGACACCAGTATAGTATATGGATCGGGTGCCACGTTCCGGTACCAGGATAGAATATGAGGATCGGAGTGTCACGTTCGACACCAGGAGTAGTATATGGATCGGGTGCCACGTTCCGGTACCAGGATAGAATGACGAGCGGAGTGTCACGTACCGACACGAGAGTAAATAATATAATGAATCTTGAAAGATACTAATATACTCAATCTAAAGAACATGTTTCCCAAATGAGTATGATGAGGAGGCGTGAGTCCTCATTTATGTGCTTGGTGTTGTAACCAAGGATTATGGTAATTGTAAATGCTGCATGCTAAGGATATTAGTTGATTTAATGATGTTACTTGATATATACTGTTTTCTATTTTGAGTTGGCTGATGATACCTACTCAGTACTTGTGGTTGTACTGACCCCCTACTTTTATGTCTTCCTTTTGTTTATTTGTGGAGTGCAGCAAACGTGCCGTCATCTTCGACTCAAAAGTAGTTCAAGCCAGTCTTCGTCACACCGGATCTTCAGGGTGAGCTAATGCTTCTAGCTTGGATTGGATCTCCTTCCCCATGTCTTGATGCCTTGAAGTTTCGGCATAGACTAGCTTTTATTTGTTTTAGCTTCTTAGAATACTCTTAGTTTAGTAAATTGATCATAGATGTTCTTATGGTGATGACTTCCAGATTTTGGGGAATTAATAGAAGTTGAATTTTAGAAGTTATTGAATTGTCTTTTATTTATGAGTTTAAGTCTTCCGCATTGCTTTATGTTGATATTAAATTGAAATGATAAGGTTTAGATTGGTTGGTTCGCTCACATAGGAGGGTAAATATGGGTGCCAGTCGCGGCTCGTTTTTGGGTCGTGACAGGAGTCCTTTGAATTTTTTTATAATATTGTTCTAAGTCACAAATAATATCTTTCAATATAGCCATGGGTTCATTATGCACAATATTTTAAAAGCATTCTGATGATGAATGTAAGATCCCAAAAATTACCTAGGTGAACTAGAGCATAACTTGTTTTTCATGATAGTGTAAGGTGTTAAATTTGTATATAAGGTGGTATTGAGGCAGTGTCTAAGAGTTTAGGTTCATTGGAAATCAAACATCAAGGGACGACTAAGATGAATGGTGACAACATGATAAGAGGCTAAGATGAATGGTGAGAAAAGTATCATCCAAGCCTAAACAAAGGTCACTAAAAGTTCTAACCTAAGGGAGTGTTTAATATTAAGAGACAAGTCTCAATCACATTCTATATGAAAGTGTTGGAAAATTCACACTTAATACGTAAAGAAGAGATGAGAAATCATCTAATGAACTATGAGTACCTCATGCTAGAAGTAACATTCGATGATGTATGAGTTGAATATAAATAGAAATTTTGAAAGAACCACGAATAGGCTAGTTATGAGTATTGATGCCTTCTTTCGGGAAGGGCAAAAGTTCATGTAATTAGTATGAAGATGAGACTGTCCAACAAGGTGGTGGGTATGGGTCTCCCTCAATCTCCTATTCTTTGAACAATGTTGCATTTAAGGTTTTTAAGAATTGAATTTTGATTGAATTGTTATGAATTTGGTGATTTTAACTTAATTAACCTATTAACTGATTTAATCTATGAACCCTGGTTTTTCACTAGTTTATGGGTTACTTGATATTCACTTAATGCTTATGAATTCTAGTTTAGTTTTCTATGACCTATTCATTGATGTAATAATTGCATTGAATTGATGTCTAGGTATTATTAGATTGATGAATCTATAGTGAATTGACCTAGTTTCATTGAGTATGATAGTTTTTACATTGAATTGATATTCATGGACATTGGTAAGGGCCTTTTTGTATTGAATAGGATGATTTAGCATTGTATTGAACTGTTGAGGATTTAATGGTGGTACCTTTCCCTAATATCATTTATTTTATATTAATTATATTCAATTATTTTGTGATTGGTATAGTCCTTTTATGGTGGTGGTTTTATGTGCTTTACTTGAAATTTATTTAACCTTGTCGGCGTTATTTTATGTAATAGGATGATCACGACCTTTTCGGCAACTACTTGAAGTATTATGATTATTTGTGTAGTTTATTATGTGAATTTGGATAATGGCTATTTACATGATAAGTAATAAAAAAGTATATGTGTTCTTCTATTGATGCTATTAAGGTGATCATGTTAGATTATGACTATGTCTTTTTCGAATAGTCTTAAGAATGATGCATTGTTAGAATCCTTTGAGTTATATGATAAATGGAGGAGAAACATCCAAAAGCCTTCATTATAAAATAATGCGTTAAAGTCTTAAATCTATTTAAAAAGGTGTTAGATCCTAGAACCTAGTAAACATGACAAATGACAGTGGGAGTTTCACATTAGTATGTACGGCTTCTCATTAACATAACCTTAATGTTTAGCAAGTTTGGGTTCCCAACATAGATGTTGTCTCATGATATGGAAACCTCAACCTTATAATATCAAGGTTTCTAGAAGCAATCTCCCTATTCCATAACTACGTGACCTCGGAGGTCATAGCTTGTGGATACCACATATGTAGCTATGTGTCCATTCGGGGAGCACCCCATCGAAGTTACATGGCGTACTACACCTCTCATATGTTATATACAAGCCCATAGTGAACATACATCGTATTGTCAAAGGTAAATTTAGCAAGAAATTTTAAACTTTGTTCACACATCATATCCTAAAACATTACTCTATATATAAATAGAAAATATCATCATACATAGGTAAAGACTCTAGTCTATTTTCGCCATCCTAGACTCAACATCATAAGAGTACCTTAGGGATGCGACCCTTACAACATAATACATAAGTATACTAACACATAACAACACAATTTATAAGAGCTTACAATAAGTTATACATTAGGACATCCTTGGACTTAAAACATTCCTTTCCTTCAGCTTGGCAATCATATATGAAGATCCTTATCATGTAAAAACATCCCTTTACATCCATAACCTAAACTTTTTGTAAAAAGTAGAGAATAATGGAGTTAGCATGAATACACTAAGTTTGGCAACCATGCAAAAACATGCATTTAAAAATGACATTTTCTTGAAATTGAAACATCAACCTTTTTGAGTAAATCTTCATAATACATTTAAACAATTGAATTTATATCATTTACATTCTTCATATAGAGATATTCAAAGGCAAAATATCATATAAGACCACACATAGAATTTAAGCTATATTTGGGGTCACTGTATAATGAGCTAGTTCTACTTTACAGTAACCATTTCCTTCTTTAGAATGAACTCCTTCTTTTAACTCTTTAACCTCCTAAGTAACCCTCTAGTGATACTTGGTGCAATGCCTCACCTTAAGGACACAAGGAAACCATGACTACATTATTTACAAGTGATCGTATATCATGATAGAAGTATATGACATCATAGACACATTTATGGCAATACTATAACAATATTAGAGTAAAATACATCAACTTGCACATATGCTAACTTCACTTAACATCAATGCCATTGTAAGACCTTACTAGTAGTCCTACTCTATGTCTACTAGTGCAATGAATATGTGTAGCCCCATAACCTCACACATATTTAGTAAACCTATCACAAGACCACAAGCCTTAATATTTTGATACATAAATTAACAAGTAAGTAAAGACAACTTCATTCATGTCAATACAAGACCTTCATTATATAGTCATTAACACAAACATTGTGCTAATAAGAATAAGACCACATCATATAGAACCATACTATGTACATCTTCATAACATTAGACAAACAATACCATGCCACGCATAAAGACATAACCATAACCATACTCCTTATTTCACCTTACTAGAACTCCCTAAGGAGAAACTAGTGGAATGTCTAGGTGATTTCATTACTTTCACCTATACTAAGTAACCTCCCTTAAGTCATCATAGTTAGTGTCATAGTAATTTACTTCCACTGTCAAGTTTAATTTTGGGAAAATATAGCCTTAACCGACAATAAGACCATGTGAGCCAAACATGGAATTTTGTGTCATCCCCTCACACCTAAAGAGGGTATCCTACTTGCCTAGGTAAGAAATTAGTATCATGCTAGCATATTAGATTATATCACTTGCTAGATCCTCTAGTAAACATAGTTATGGAACTTGGAGGAATCATGGAAACATCAACTCTATGACCTTGGGAAATGAGGCTATCCACCTCGTGAGGATTATTGTGACCTACCTTCCTCCAATGAAAAGGGACACCCCTCAATTCAAGTTCACTCCTTGCTAAGATAAATTCCCTTTACTAAAAGCATTTTTAACATTACTTTTAAAAAAATAGGCATTAGGAGATTCAATCCCCATATGCTTAACTCATAGGTTACATATTATAAGTCCTTTCATCAACCTATATCATGTGAGAAAACCATTCACCTACACATAACATAAGTAACCATGTATCTAGTTTATGATAATATTAAGGTCACCTTTCAAGAGCCTCTCTATTGACTAGATAATCATACATGTGTGTGCGCACACACATATGATCAAAACTTTCGTATAACACATTTACACCACACATGATCATACTTTGTTTCATTCCTGCATAAGTATGCAAGTGTAACAATATGAGCCATGCTTTCATATACACATATTTTGACACTTGGTATAATCATATTTCATCATACCACATACTTCATATTATAGCATATAAGACATGTTAATAACACACTTGTGCATTTATATCCATGTACATAAGAGACAACATTAGGAACTATCCTATCAAGGAACACATGTGCAATCCATAGAGAAGGTCACATACCCTTGCACATAATAGTATGCCTATAAAGTCAGCGTAGTTAAGAAAAACATATCATACTTTAATAGAAATAAGCTTAATATGCATACTAGTAGACACTAGTGAATTTCAAAACAACATTTCATTAGACTCTATGATCCTATACTACTTGTAAGCATGCATATAAAGTGAGGGTGTGTGTACATTGGTTAATATGATCACATAAAACGTTATCAATAACACATTGTGGAAGGCACCATCTTAGGACCATAATCCAAAACAAATCATAGACCACAAAACTCATAATAGCATAGGAACAAGGAAACTTCATATTACACTTAAGTCTCCTAACTTTTTCTATTCATGCATTCACATAGGGGTAAATTTATATGGAGCATCATTACATAATATTTAATTAATCTCAATACCTAAACATAAACCTAAAATAAGAATTCTCATGCTCATAACAATAGTAACATAACATATATTCAGAACTAGAGTACAAGACTAGGCACAAGATACACATAAGGTCATCATCATAACAACGCATTCATATATTCATAAATTTGCCTTCAAGGAAATGGTCAACACATATAATGAAAAAAAAGTAAACAACACCACCATAATTGGACCATATCATACAATGCCATTGAAGGCTTCATCAATAGTAATACAGAGAAGTAGAAAATTAAAAAAGTATAGCAATTCTTACCAATCCTTTAGCCTTTGGTCATCATTAAACATTACTAATATAACATCAAAAATTTAAGTATAAGGAAGAAGCTAAAGTACAATAATCATATTTGAAGTCATGCATAAGCTACTACAAGGCCATGCTACAAACTAGAATAAACACATCACTAACATACTAGAAGGTAGAAGGGCATAGACCATTAACCAATTTTAGTTACATGGATCATAAATCCTATTTAATCTATAGTATCAATCTAGGGCAGTGTCTAAATTTAAACTTCACATAATGAATCATGCTTAATTCCCTAAAAGATCAAGATAGCAACATAGGAATTAAACTATCAATTCAATAGAGAGTAGAAAAAATAGGGAATGATACTAATTCCCTAAAGCCTTGATCATCAATAATATTTTAACAATAATTTACATGATAGGACGTATCTAAATTAATCATTAATCAACAGGAATCATGCTTCATGTAACCTAAAATCGTGATCACATCACATACATACTATTATAAATCGATCGACTAGACGAACCTACATCAATTCATACCTATCCTTCATTACTTTTATCATATGATATTGATAATCACAATTCATTCATGATATTAACCTAAGAAAGTATCTACAATCATCATACGATAATTGAATTCCACATTCATACCTTATAAAGGCAATGTTTCAATAATCACATAGACACATAGGCCTGTCATGTTCAAATCTTCATACATTGATCCAATTGTATCATTCATTAACGAATAATCAGTAATTTACTTAAATAACATTATATGTAAGCAATTCAACGTAATAGAATCATAAATCCTCCAATAACAAGCCATAATCACAATGCCCATTCAAGGGCTAAATAAGTTTTGGGAAGGGACATGGGTTGACAGTTCAATTGGATTTTTTTTCACGTTAAAAACAATACATTTTCATCAATTCATCATGATTAAGCCTTTGAAAAAGTTTTGAGAAAGAACCCATGGCTAGATTGAAAGATCGAAAGTCTGATCATAAAATCTCTTTGAAAAAATTGAGTTTGACTCTCTAGATGGAAGGGTAACTAGATATAAAGGATCACTATACCCTAAAGTGTAATAAAAACTCTAAAAAGTTGATGAAGAATCCCTAGAAATTAAATATCAATGATGTTCTTGAGGTTTTCCTTCAATGGAGGTTCTAGAGAGAATATTTTTGTAGGGAAGGTCTAATTTATGTAGAAGGTATTGGGAATGGGTTGATTACACTTTTGATAACTTAAACACAACAAAAAATAACCAAATAAACACAGTATGGTATGTTTAGGACATGGGGTAGATTTTTCATTCACCCCTTAAATAAAATTGTCTCTATACAGAAGTAGCTGGCCACAATCGATTCCAAGTAGGTCCATCGACGGGCCATCTATTGCTTCTGTCGATTAGGTCTTTGACTATTGTTTGGTTGAGTCTTAGCCGCGATAATATATAATCAACGACTTCATCTCCAATGGGCCGTTTGTAAAAAAATGGGGCGTCGTCTGGTTCAGTCGATTAACACTTCCAAGCCAATGTCTCGATAACCTTTGGGTCTGTCTTGTGGGCCCTTTTGATGGGCCCTTTGAAGTCGTATCCGAACATTTAAAACTTCAATGTATACCTTAGCATGTTTTAGAACTTCTATGCAAGTTTTACCCAAAATAAACACATAAACCACATCCAAACATGCAAGGAAGACTAAAGACGCACATCAAAGTCTCAAGGGGTAACTTTTGAACGTCATGGACATTCTTGAACGTTTCACCTCCAAACCTAATGAAACTAAATACAATGCCTATAAACATATATTTTTAATAATATAAGGACATCATAAGCTCATTAAACTTATATAATCACATAAAGAACCTTAGGTTACTAGTCGTCGAACGTCTTGGTCGTCCTTTGATGTTTGACTTCCAAATGACATCAAATCGCCGAAGCATACTTTAAAGCATTGTATTAAAATGTAAATAATATTATATTAAAACATGACGCCCTACACACCCTAACTCATTTTGGGGTTCTTACAGTAACCCCCACATAGGAACATTCATCTTCGATTAATGACACTTGTAAACAGTAATCACAACAAGGAATTCAATTACCCATAGATAATATCACAAATGTCATAACATAATCATATAGAAGTTAATGCAGAAAACATACAAGGATTAAACTTCAAAAAATTTAGCACTCAATGCATACAAGCGAGAAAAACTTTTATTCGATCACTATTTATTATATCAAAAACATAGGCTCTTATAATGTTCATAGGAGGAAAATCCTTATCCTAATCATGATATGGTCATTATACTTCATTTTATTTAATATCTCATCATGTAATCACACATAGTCAGATTCTAACAATACTTTAAAGTCATTTAAGCACTCATACTTTAATGCACATAGACTTGAGATAATTAGATTGACAATGGGTTCTTATTAGTTGGAACTAGTTCTATGAGGGTCAGACCCAACTTTACCATGTTTAGTTGTGTCCATGGAGGAATTTCCTTCTCCTCAAAAAACTTATATGTCGCATGAGTTCTTGCCCAAGCAAATACTCAAAGGTCATCTTCACTATAACATGAGAACTTAACAACTTTTAAACCAAGGCATGCTTATGTTTTCTTCTTAGTGAACTCCAAATTGTTGGTAACGCAAGCACATCACAACAAATAGGAAGTCAATTCAAAAAATGTCAATTAACGTACAAAATTGGATTTACAGTAAGTATTATTTGGGGAAAATAACACAAATCATATGTACTCACAAGGACATTGTCTAATCATGCCTTCACCTTCAAAAGTGAGACTACAATAATGCTTTCGAAATCATAAAAGTCACATAGTTTTAAAGATACTCATGATTTTCATTTTAAGGAGACTCAAATTTTTTATTAAAAGGCTTAAGAATTACCCATTAAGAGTGACTTCAAAGTTGCTTCTTACCTTATCTCATGAAGTGAAATGTGTAACTAGCTTGTCAAGATGCACAAAGAATAAACATGAAAAAACCATGAAGTTAATCAAAAATTTGTTTTCAAGTACTTCAAAATAATCTTAAGATAGTTTTAATCAAGGCATAAAAAATATTTGAAGGTCATGCAATTCACATTTTAGAAGAGAATTTTATTATGAAAAAGCTTATAAAATGTTATTACATTCAAGCTCAATTAAGGATAGAAGGACAAGGTAGAAATATCTACAACCTTACCACTTATGGTATACCCAATAAAGAGAAACTTAGCCAAAACTTAAGAGGATCTTAACTAAACACCCTTCATTTTCATCACTTAAAAGTGATTACCACTTTAAAAGTAATTACAGTAAGTCTACTAAGGCATTCTAAACCTTATCATCAATCCAAATTATCCCCAATCATTAATATAGGTCATAGTACCCAACCACATAAGGTTTTCAACAATACAATAGTCACCAAGGTCATAAAAAATTTGGAAAAATAATTGAGAAGACTGAACCATAGGGACTCTTCCCTTTCATTCAATCTTACTTTAAGGTGACTTTTTGGTCAATCAAACTCACATCATCACCCTAGAAGGACAACATGATAATATTGCTTCTAAGACAAAGCCTATACATAGAATTAAATCCATGTAAAACAATCATGAAGGTGACACATGTCAACAATGGAAACATTTGAACCATTTAAACATACACACATAGGAAACATACATCTTTACCATTTAACATATTCCTAAAGTATTTCAAGTTTAACCATTAACATAAGACTATCATCATGAAAAGTCATATAGTAGAAGACCATTCCAAAAGAGACTCATTTTAACCACAACAACTTCAAAGATTCTTTTACTATATCATGATATATAATTCCCAACATAACATTCTATTTCACATAGGTCTCATATATAGCAATAAGGGACATCATATAAACATATCATTATAAAATTCACCTTCACACATAGTCATGAAACCATTAAACCAAGATAAGCATCAAATCTCACCTTTTCTCCTCAAGCATAATCTCATCAAAGCAATCACATCTAAAAGACCACAGGACAAGAAAGTGTAAGAGGGAGATATTATAGAGTTTAGTTCTAGACATGACTTAAGAATACTGAAGAAGGGAAACTAAATCGTCCTATAGTCTCTCAATCATATATGTGTCGCGATTCACACCGACAATTAAGACTCTACTAGACGTGGCAGTATGAGATTTTTGGAACCTATAACCACTTTCATAAACCTCATACTCTGATACCACGTCTGTAACATACGCAACGTACCCCTTAGAAGTAATATGACTTACTTGACCTATAAGAGATCTTATACAAGCTCATAGTTATCATTCATCACATTTTTAAAGGTAAATTTGTTGGAAAATTTTAAACATTCGTAGCTCATCCTATGCTAGAACATTACTCCATATATATATATATATATATATATATATATATAATCATACATAGTTAAGTACTCAATTCTCCTTTTGCCATCGTGGCTCATTATGATAAGAGTACTTCACGGACACAACTCGTACAACAAAATAAAGAAGTATATTTAAACATAACTATACAATTTATAAGACTTTAAAGTAAGCTATACATTAGGAAATTATTGGACTTAAGGATTCATTTCCTCGAGCTTGGGGATTATATATAAATCTCCTTATCATGTAAATATATCCCTTAAGAATCCATAAACTGCACTCTCTGTAAAAAGTAGAAAGAATGGAGTTAGTACAAGAATACAATAAGTACAGTAACCATGCAAAAACATGCATTTAAAAGGGACATTTTCTTGAAAATCATACTTTATGACTTTTTGAGTAAATCTTCATAAATCCTTTATACAATTGTATATATATCCTTTACATAATTTATATAGACATATTCAAAAGAAATATATCATATACGATCAAACGTAGAATTTAAGCCATATTTTGGTCACTTTAGATTGAGCGAGTTCTAGTTTACATTGAGCATTTTCTTCCTTACAGTGAACTCCTTCTTTTAATACTTTATCCTCCCAAGTAACCGTCTTATTATACTTGGTTCAATGCATCATCTTAAGGCCACAAGGAAACCATGCATACATTCTTTACAAGTCATGATATATCATCATAGAAGTATAGTACATGATACACACATTTAAGTCAATACCATAAAAATATTACAGTAAATTACATCCACTTGCACATATACTAACTTCACTTCACATCACATCAATGCATATGTGAAGCACCATGACCTCTCTTATACTTAGTAAACCTATCACAAGAGCAGAAGCCTTAACATTTGTTTGATACATCAAAAAGTAAATGAAGACAACTTCATTCATGTCAATACAAGACCTTCATCATATAGTCATTAGGACAAAAATAGTTCATATAAGAATAATACTACATCATATGGACCCAAATCATGAACATCTTCATGACAAGTAGAAAAACACTACAATGCCATGTATAAAGACGTAACCATAATCATAGTCCTTAGATCACCTCCCTAGACTCCCTAAGTATACACTTGTGCAATGTCTATGTAGGTTCACTACTTCTACCAATCCTATGTAACCTACCTTAGGTAATCCTAGTTAGGGTCTTAGACATTTACTTCTATTATCAATTTTACATTAGGAAAAATATAGCCTTAACCAAAAATAAGGCCATGTGAGCCAAACATGGAATTTTGTGTAATCCCCTCACACTAAAAGAGTGTAAATTACTTGCCAAGGTAGGACATGAGTATCATTCTAACATATTAGGTGATATAACTTGCTAGATCCTATGGGGAAACATATCTATGGAACTTGGAGGTATCATTGAAACATCAATTATATACCCTTGGTTTGTGAGGCTATCCACCTCATGATGATTATGGTGATCTACCATCCTCCAATAGGAATGGACACCCCTCACTTTAAGTTCACTTGGTTCTACCTATGTTCTCCCTTTTCTTAATGAGCAACTTGTTTTGTACATTAATTTTTAATATAAACGTGTTTAGGAGATCATGCTGGCCCCCATATCCTGAGCTCATGGTTACAAAGTCGAGAGTCCCATTCATAAAGCTATACTTTAAAGAGCCCATTTATTGAGGAGATCATCATACATATGTGTATGTACATAGAAGGGAGTGAACCTTTCACGTAGCACCTTTACACTAAACATGGTCATACTTTATAATGCACTCAAAATATTCTTCACTAAGGAAGTACAAGTGGCCGTATCAAGTAAACAACCCAACTATTAGGTAGTGGTCGACCCCACGAGGAAAATAATGTTGACTTAACTTTAATGTACGATTACCTCTATTGAGTCAAGTACTTTTCGAAATCTAATAATTAAGGGGGGGGGGGGTTCGTGAAACAAAAATGTTGTCATGTTATTATATCTAACGAGTAGCAGGAGTAAATTGTTGATGTTTATCAAGTTATGAGTGAAACTAGGGTGTAAGTGTTCCACATAGGTTCATAATTCTATAATTGTAGCTTATAACAATTCATACTTAAGGTTTTGCATACAAAGTTATAATTTATGTATCTCTAAATCCTTGGTCCGTCATTTAGAGAATTTCACCCTGTATTTTGGTCCGTCTATGTGTGTTTAAATTACTAACCCTTATATTTTACCTCATATTAAGCATCATATTCGATGTTTGTCATTGTTATCACCTCCCACCAACTAAAAATAGTGTATTAGATAGTATCCACTAAATGAATGTCAATTAATATTTCCTACTGAATCGCAGATTCAACCACTCGAGACCTGCCCCCTAGCTTTGTCATGCAAATATCATATGAATGACTTGTAAGCCTTGCACTCGTATTAAAGGCACTGAAGATTACAAGAATTATGGTAAACATGCATTTAACCTCAGCGAGAATTGTTCTTAGCCGTAGGTTTAATTTTGGTTATCACCCTGGTTCCTACAAACCCTAGTTGTGAATTTAGATCCCATCGCGTTTGAAAACAAAAATCCTATTTGTTGGACAATAAATATAAACTATTGACAAGTTTGAAGATAGCCCCGAATTATACTTTGAACGAACAAAACTGACCTTGAGCACGAGGCCTGCAAAACTGAATTACTTCCTTGTTGGAAAAAGTAAAAATCTTTCCAAGATAAAAGGATGAAAAAATAAATGATCCAACACCAAAAGAAGTTTTTAAAAACTTACAACCCTATTTAATCAACACATTGTCCTAAATATAATGAACTCATTAATGAATGTTTTGTCTCTAAAACCGCGCTACAACACGAACCCAGAAACGATCTGTCGATGAATCAACGGACCGTGGACTGCCTCTGTCGGTCTACACTTAGCTTTTTCTTTAGCCTTCACTTTTTCATGTTCTCTGATCCAATCGACGGAACAACAGCGCGGTCCATCAATTTACTTAAGGGAGGTTGATGCTTATCGTCGCTCCATACTTAGCTTTTCATCAACACTGGGTACATGGCAAATCTCTAATCTGATAGACAATTTTCCAGGACGGTCCGTTGATCAGTCGACGGACTGTCCATCCTTTCCTAGACCCACACTTAGTCAGATTTGCCCAAATTTATTCTAAAATATTGAAAACTAAGTAGAGGATTACAACCTACGGTCCGTCGATGGGACAACAGGCCGTCTTTGGCTTCGTGGATCACTTTTTGACTGATTTCTTCACAACTTTATGCATTTCTATTTTGGGCAACTTTCCTGCAAAACTCAGATAAAACATATTAAAATTAACTACAAAAAGACCCTATATACACACTTAACATAAGGAAATTACATTGAATGTATAGTGAAACTACTGTACATCAACACACTCAACTTAAATTTATTGTTTGTCCTCAAGCGAAGCACTATGACCCAACACATACCTTGTACAAAAGTATCCTCTTTTAAGCATTAACAATAATATAGCTATCAATCCTTATTTTTTGTACTGGTTTAGTGCATGCTTTTACTCTTAGGCTCACTAAGCTTATTCATGTGGAAAATATTGCTACCTCTACTCTTTCTATTTTTATCTCCACCAAGTGTCCCGAACTTTGTCCAATATGCTACTATACTACTGGCCTATACTTCAATTCAAAACGTTATCCCACTGTTCTTGACATAGCTGATTTAAAAATTTTCACCTGTAGAGCCGGTGCACTCTTTATTCAACACCAACGTTTCAGAACCCTTCACACCTAGTTGATTCGCACTTTGAAGCCATGTCTTGCCCTTATTTTTCAGTGCTTAAGGTCACCATATTAGACCACCTTAGTTATCAAATGTATAGGTGCTTTCTTGTATTGTTTTTTTCCTTGTCCGCTTTGTTTCGTTCTCTTTGCGGCTACCTCGTTCCGCGCTGCTCTGGTTCCCCGCCTTTCTGGGTCAGGGCCCGTGTGATACCTACGGCCTCCCACTGGACACACTTCTTATGTGTGTCGTACTTCGCTTCGCCTTATTATTTTTACTCCCTTTGTCCGTCTGGCCTTTTCTTCTCCCGTTTGACTATCACCTCACCTGCTGGCCCTCGCTTGGCATTCTCCATTTCCATACTCCTCGGTTTCATCACGCTCGTCGCGTGCTCACCAACTTCCTAGCCTCCTACCTTCTGGATCCGTACGGGCCCGCCACTGCAGGACCGTCTTCCACTGTCCCGTACTCTGACCTTGTTAAGCTCTTCGGTGTGGCGGACCGTCCGCTGGTTGGATGGTCTAATTGCTCTTGTCGAGGAAAATCGTAATGGGCCCCACTTTAGATCGTATTCGCTTTGTCACAGGCGCCGCTAGGAAAGGAGGTAAAGCAGTCGGAGGGGCCGGGGGGGGGCCCGAGGTATCAGCTAGGGATCAAGCCGCGTCGCAAGGGGTTGGTTCTATGGTAGGTGGGGGAGTTGCGATTGATTCAGTTTTTATTATCAATGTTCTTCCTTTTTGTCACAGTATTCCTCTTTCATCCCCCACTTTCCGGGCGTACTCATTATAGCCACCCTCAACTTATTGGGCTTCTTTCTCCTTGTCGCACGGACTTAAGTGGTGGAACATATGGATCCAGAGGTGCTTGTTTTCACGCGGCCAGAGGGGTCCCAATTCTTCCCGTGCATCCTGACCCCCATTAACCTCATAACTCCGCCTTTTTTTGCCTTAGTTGAGGTGCACATGTTCCACGGAAAGGAACCCATGGCCAATACATTACTACCCCTCGCGGGTGAAAGGATGAGTTTGGGGTAAAGGAAAAAACGGTCCATTGTAAGATAAAAATATTTGTTAATCAAAAAGGGATCAATTTTCATTTAGGCGGCTAAAGATTCGACCTAATTTAAGAAGGTCTTTTCAATCATTTTTCTTTTTTATGTCTAACACTATTTCTTTTTGCAGGACCCTTACACTGGGTGCAAGTCTATCCTAGGTTCCGCTTAAGTGAACAGTATACTTTCCTGACACTATCTTTAAACCTCATTACCCTATCAGATTATCGGACGCCAAGTTCGAGTATTAGATTGACGGTCATGCAATGGTTCATCTCTATGTCCTTCTTAGAGACCACAACATATATTAATCCTAATCATGCAAGCGTTCTCTTTAAAATGGGATATCAACCATATTTAGGCATCATGCTTCATATTTAACATTCATACTTTCAACAAGATTACTACACCATCGTCGGTTCAAAGGGTATAAAGATCACCGTATCTGTGCGGTAAAGAACATAGCAACGAAAACCACCATGAGAGATCTTAATGGGCGCTACTTATGTCCATCTCGTCCCCCATAAGCTAATCACTTTCAATTTACCCCACCCCCAACAAAAATGCATGAAATTGTTCCTAATGCATAAGAAAACAAATCAAAGGTTGTAGGTGAATCAAACCTGATGTGCATAAAACCAAAGATGAAAAAGCCAACGGGTTTGGTTTCCCGGAACCCTCTCCCACAGTAGTAGGGCTACCATCAAAGGTGCTTATAGAAATATAAGCACTCTAATAGGTTCTCCTATCAATATACTCCAATCTGGATCTAGACGCCCTAATAGTTAACTCACGAACTCTCATCTGTCCAGCCTCCTTATTAATAACCGAATCTCTCCTCGAAGCATCCATCCAAGTACGCTCTTTCTTCATAGCCCAAGCATCCTCACTTTGGAACGCTCACATGGTTGGGGCAGGGGTGCAGTAGTGGTGGTGAACACTGCAACAAGTATTGTATCCTTTGCATGCTCCGCAGGTGAGGTCTCAGGCTCGGGTACCCTCACAGCAAGGATATCATAAACATTAGCCTGCACACTCGCCACAGCCTCTTGAAGAATCATCAAATCAATGGTGGGGGGCTGGACATTCTAGGACTCTAAAATGAAGAGCATCAAGGCACTGGTGGACCGCCTGAATCCTCCTCCCAGTCTTCTAAGCTATCTTTTTATCAATCCGGTCCTCAGCCTTTCCAATGGACTTCTGCATCCAAGGCTTGATATAGTGTAAAAAAGTATCCATCTAAGCCTCTAACTTTTTAACCCTAACAATTGGGACCAGTGCTGCTGGAGATGGGGTAGACCGGGAGGAACAAGGTGTCAAACTTGTGCAAGGGGCAAACTCGGTGGGGATAGAACCAGTAAGCTCCGATGTAGCATGATCATCCCCTTCGGCTTGATCTATCGTACCCTCTAAGTTCTGACATAGAGGCTGCACATCTACTCTGGGCCCAAGTCCTGGTGTCGCCACATTAGCCTCATCCCGAATAAGACCAATATCAATTGTCCTGGTAGGAGTACCGAGGACATCTCTGTGCCAAATGTGCACTTATACATCTCTGCACAGCTGGAAGATCATACATTGAAATGGGTAAGTGGTCGAGTCCTTAAAATCCCTCTCATGTATGACAGAGATCAGTAACCTAGCAAAATCAACCTCCAACCCATCTATAAAAGCTTCTACAAATACTACCCTATCCCAAGTGAGATTATTATCTGCATCCGTAAAGCATATGCAGTGACGGACTAAAAGTGAGGAAAACATAGATGCAAATATGAGGTTGGACTTTTTTATAAGGCATCTGTTGTCCAAAACTACATACTGCTTTCCCTCACCCGTCAATAGATGAAGCCGTTGTCTTCAATCTATCACTCGCTCCGTGTGCCACTCTCCCATATCTACTCTGCGTAAAAATGACCCACCGTTACCAGTCCCAACGGTTTTCAAACTCAGGGGTTAGGCGTACCTTTGCGGCATCAGTTTCTGTACCACATAGGAAAACGACGAATGACAGGACAAAATATGTCCACCCGGCAACCAGGAACGTGGACATTTGTGAGCGATGCCTGTTTGGTGGGGTTAGACTGCATGTCCAACATACCTCATAGAGACACCACAAAAGAGGCATATAATTCTCACACATCTCCTCATTGTAAGTCCCCAGACTCCTAGCCATCCACTGAAGTCGGCGATGGGTAAACAAATCCTATACCGCATGGAATGTGTGTACGATCTTTGTAAGAACCCGTCACTCAACTGTCAACAGTTGAGACATCACCACATTTTAATTCAGCATCATTGAATCCCTGTAAACCTGGTAGTGACCATCTACGCACCACCCGTTGGGCTCATCAGCAACTTGTGCAGGAACCTCATGCTGGGATGCCGGAGTAGACTCCGAACTCTGGGACTAATCAAACGTGGCATCGTGGGAAGGCACATCTGGTAGAGGGGCTCCCTGTGATAGAGAACCAGAGACAGAGGACTCACTAGACCCTGTAGAGAGGGCCGACTCAGAACTGGATGTCTCCTCGAAGATAGATGCTCCTTCAAAATCAAAGAAAGACCCACACGGTGTGCTGGTAAGTATGCGCCCCTCATCAGACTAGGAAGGAGTGACCACGTCTTGCGCCACCTTCTTTGTGGTGTCCCAAGTGACTCTAGCAGGTTGTGGCGGGATTTGGGTGCCTGAGGGCACATAATCAGGATCACGCTCATCATCGACAAGCCAATCAACCGTCAGCATGGTGCGATGGACTTGGACTATCCCCTAGAATAGACAAGAGTTTCTAGTGTCATTCAAATTAACATACACACAAAAAAGAAGAAAAAGGACATCTAGAAACACAGGACATATGTTAGTGAAACACTGGAGACTCAGAAGAATGGCACAATTGATGGTCCGTCGATGAAACGATGGTCCGTCGATTGTATTCCGCGATGGACACTTAGAAAATTTCTGAAGAAACCTTTTCTTAGAACACTCAGTTAGAAATGACTGACATGAAGAATGGCCCATCAATCAATAGACGAACCGTAGTCCACTTCTGTAGGCGGATATTAGAAAATTTTAGAATGTTTCACAGAGCAAGGTTTCATTAAGGAACGACAGACATGACGAATGACCCATCGAGCACTCGACTGACTGAATTCCACTTTTGTCGTCCCAGAGTTAAGCTTATATATTGTTCAATTATTGTAGGGCGACATGAACGGTCCGTCGATCGACCGACGGTCCATAAATGGGGTCTCATATAGTGGTTAGAGAGATGCTTTTGTGACACTCTTTGCACCCCTCAAATGAACAATTTCAAGCATATACCAAGACACAACATTCAATAGCCATCAGCAAACAACTTTATCATTACTATGGCTTTGATTTGGCAAATTTTGATCCTAGATTCTAATAGACTATCTATCCCTATGTAAGAAAAACAATAAAACAAACAACATGAAAAGTTTCAAACTGAGACCGTTTTTTGCAACCCCCATTCCATCTACTTTTTATCATTATCATTCTAGGAAAAATGAAATGTTTAATTTTTATAATCGTTACCACAGAGGTAAATTTGTGTCGTCAAGTCCAGACCAAACACATTCACCATCTATTCAACTTCTCAAGCAAATGACCGAGAATTCATTGAGCATAGAGAATGACATACCTGTACTTTGTAGTGGAGTGAATGTGTGTGTGAAATTTTCATCAACAACTGACGTGCCCATCGTAAAACACCGACCAGAAAAAAGTTGAACATGATGGGGAATTGAGAAAGTAGGGTGCTAGGAATTTTGGGTAGTGGAGGTAATAAGAAATCATAAAAGAATTCAGAGTAATTGAATATGGGAGTAAATGAGAGAATAAGTAAATAAGGGGAGGGAAACGGTTGGGGGAGATTTGAAAAGGTATGGGACGATAACTGTAAGGGTATTTTGTAATATAGCCGGCGAGGTCGGGTCGGGTCATGGGTTTTATGAACTAAACATTCCCGTCGTGGGACCGTAACTCAGCTGATGGTCTTTCGGCTGATCCGTATATTGTGCCCTAACTTAGAAGGAAGTTCAAAATCATACCTTGGACCTACGAGACCACGACGGTCTATAGATTAATTAAGGGAATATCGATTGATCCATAGATCAGTGCACCAGAGCAATTTCTGCATAATTCTTGTTTTTGGTCCCTTCATATTTAGAACCCTTTAAGAAATTATTTTTATGTTTTTTGTAAAATTTTTAGATACGGAGCCTAAACTACTCTCTAGCCAAAAAAATAAAAATTATAGAAGAAAATTACACATTACATTGACTAAATCCAAAATGAAATAAAATAATTCAATTATTCCTACAAAGAAAACAAAAATATATTGTTAGCTAGAGGATACACATTTCGTTGCCTCCCAAGAAGAGCTTGATTTAACATCTCCGCACAACGCAAAACCCTTGATTACTCAGACTTCATCAATCTAATATGCCTCAACCATTTCATGGGCACTCTCTGCATGCCCAAGGTAGATCTTGATTCTCTGCGCGTTGACCGTGAACCTTGCACCCTCCTTTTTTTCCAACTCAATTACTTCATGTGGAAACACTTTTGTTATAACGAATGGACCAGTCCGTTTGTACTTGAGTTTTTCCTGAAGCAAGCGCATCCTATACTTAAACAGAATCACCTAATCCCCAACTACAAATTCGCGCTTCTCAATCTTTTGATCATGGTAATTCTTCATCTTTTCTTTTTAGAGGGATGAACTTTCATATGCTTTTATTCGAAACACATCAACATCGTTCAAACCATTAAGTCTCATTCATTGCTTAATCCCAATGCATCTTCAGTTTCTTCATCACCCATATAGCCTAGTCCTCTAACTAAACCGGCAAGTGACAAGCTTTCCCATATACCAGTGTATATGGAGATATAATTGTGGGAGTTTTTTATTTTATACAGTAAGCCCACAGAGCATCATCAAGCCTCCTCGACCAATCCGTTCTATTATCCTTCACTGTTTTTTACAATTCTTGCTTGATTTCTCTGGTTGACACCTCAACTTTCGCAATAGTTTACTGATTGTATGGAGTTGCTACATTGTGGCGAACCCCATTTTTCTTCTCACACCTTTTACAATGATGGGTGGAGGATTTCTCTCTATCACCTCAACTTTGGCTCGATCAACCTCTATACCCTTCTATGAGATGGGATGACCCAATACAATACACTCTTTCACCATGAAGTGACATTTCTCCCAATTTAGCACGAGCTTGCAATCTACAAACATTTTGAGAACCTCGACCAAGTGACTCAAACAATGCTCAAAAGAGTCACCAAAAACTAAAAAAATCATCTATAACACCTCAATAATGTCTTGAACCATATCGGTGAATATCGACATCATTCATCTTTGGAAAGTAGTCGCTGAGTTAAACAACCTAAAAGACATCCTCTTGAACTATGATATTTAATTTTAAAGCAAAGAACCATCAAGAAAACAATGCAACTCTTTGTGCTACAGCGGGTACATCGGGTGGCCTCGGGGGCTTCCCCCACGCTGCGTTCTTTCGTCAGCCCTTACCTATCTAACATATGATCCATGAAGGTCATAGGAAAATTGTCCTTCTCAGTACATGCATTAAACTTTCGATAATCCATACACACTCTCCATCTGGTCACCGACCTCATTGGAACATGCTCATTCTTCTCATTAGGGACCACTGTCATACCCCCTTTTTTGGGCACACACTTAATAGAGCATACCAAACTACTATCTGCTATGGGAGATATGACTCCGACATCCAACCCCTTAATAATATCCTTCTTCACTACCTCCTGTATATGTGTTTATCAATATTTCATGTTCAATACTTGGCTTATGATCGGGCATGAGTTTGATTTTTGGCAGACAAATACCCGGTGGAATCCAAATAATGTCTGCAATAATCTAACCAATTGCTTGTTTGAACCTTTTTAGAAATTAAAATAGACAGTATACTTGATTCACATTCAAATTTGATACAATAATTACCAACAAAGTATCATCTTTTCCAAGAATATGTACCTCAAATTAGGTGGTAGAGCCTTAAGCTCTAATTTTGGGACCTCCTTAATAGATGATTTCGCTAGTGGGGAATCGATATCCTTCATATCTAACTCCAATATCGTTTGTTTGAACCACACGTCATCTAGATCAAGTGCCTCAACCAATGACCCATAATCCTCAATAGCATCACTCTCAAAATTCATGATCACTACCATTATTTCGTCAACACCAAGGAGCTCTTTGAATTTACCCTCTGACATACTCTCAACCATGTAAGATATAGCAGATACAGTTTGGTGATCATCACTCTTCTTAATGGACAAACAAATGAAAGTTGCTTCTTCATTGTTCAACCTAAACTTTATCTACACTTTTTCAATGTCAAGGAATGGCCTCCAAGAATAATAGGCACCTCAAAATCAACCTCATAGTCAAGAATCACAAAATCAGCCGGAAATATAAATGACTCCCCCTTCACTAACACATCATGAAGTATCCCAATAGGCCTCTTCACCTTTCAATCTGTTATCAGTAACCCTATCATAGTAGGCTTTGGGTCACCCAAACCCAACTTCTTGTAAATAGAGAGGGGCATGAGATTTATGCTTGCACCCAGTTAAAATAGTGCTTTAGCAAAGTGTAACAACCCGATGGTACATGGAATAGTGAAAGAACACAGATCTTCATTCTTTTGCAGTGGAGACCTTGTGGCAATAGCACTACAATGTTGCATCCAATAATTATACTCAAAACATACAAATCTCTTCTTAGTAACAATGTCTGTCATAAACTTTGCATAATTCGGAATTTGTTCAAGAGTTCTATCAAAGGTACATTAATGGAAAGTTGTTTTAACATAGTCATAAAACGCCATTATTTACTCTCCTCGGTTTTCTTCACCAATCATTGCGGGAATAGTGGTGGTGGTTTAGGAACGGGGGTAACCTTATGGGGTATCTCTGCATCTTTCACGGACTTTTCTACCAACTCACCAAGAACTTCAACTATATCATCATTTCTTCTAACCTCATCTTCTACGCCAGACGACATAGGTGGACTAATGGTTTTCTTAGCCCCTCGAGTAGTGACAGCCATGCACTATCCATTATTTTTTGGATTTTTGATAATATTGCTAGGATGAGTAACTGGTTGACGTGGGCTCATAGTTGAAGAAAATCGGGCCATTTGCAACTCAAGATGATTGAATGAGATTGCATGTCCATCAACCTTTTGCCCAATATTAGCCAAATCACCTATCAACTCCTTGTCATGCTCATCACTACCATCAAACCTCCTCATATTTTTTCAACATGTCCTTAACTCGAGCCATACTACATTCACCAATCGCTAGAAGCAACTTCATGATTTTGAGGTGGAACATAGGGTCCACTCTTGTCATTTTTTTTACTATAATTTCCCCAGTTTTCGCGGTTGTAATTTCCATCTCGACATAGTGACCCTCTCGGTGGTAATTCCCATAGTTCCCACCTAATTTCGTTGACCCTGGCGCCAATTTTCCTGATAAGAGCCTCGGGCGTTCGGTCGGAAACCCTCCGTCTGCTTATTCACTACATTAAAATCCTCTTTATAGAAGAAGTCATCTGTTGGCGGTGGTTCTTTTTTCAAATAATTAACCGCATTCACTTTCTCTGCACCTAGTGACATGTGTAAATACCAACCCAAGCTCAGTCCTTATTTTGACCCATCTCTTCATGAATCTCATCTACAGCCAGGGTGTGCATAGCTTGAACTGCAAAGGTGTAACTTCGAATGTACGACTTCCTAGTACTCCAAGCTGCCTTATTCTTTGGGCAAATTTCTCCAAATTTTCAACGATCTCTGCATATGTGCACTCATCATAAGAACCACCCGCAATAGAATCATGTACTACCGTATTATTATCATCTTTCCCCAATTAGAAGTACTCTTTCAATGACTCATTATCATTGCGGTTTTTTTGGAAATTTCACACAAATGAGGAGAACCTATCCCATGTGTTACTTATCGACTCCCTAGGCAATGCCACAAAGTTTTTCACTCTTTCTTTGTATTTTATCTTTTTAGGCAACGAGTAATAACGTGCTAGGAACACATCCCTAAGCTACTCCTAAGTATAGATCGAATTGTAGGGCCACTAAGTAAACAAAATTGCGGCTTCTCCCATCATTTAGAAAGGGAACACCCTTAATCCAAGGACATCCATGTCAAAATCTTTCCTCCCTACACAAATCTTAAGCATCGACCTCAGTTTGGCGATGTGAGCATGTGGATCCTCAGATGGTATCCCGAAAAACAAGCCTCTAGCGGTGAACATCTACATTTAGCTATTAGTTACCATGAATGTACGACCTTGTGGTAGAGGAGGTACGACAAGAGGCCCATCAAAAACGGTGATTTTAACATTGCCCCTATCATACTCTTAAGGGTGTGGGGTGGGAAGTTGCCTCCTCACAGCATTATCACTAGAGTTCTCCACAATCACTAGGTTTTGAGCATCAACTGGCGGACGAAATTAACGGTTGATCCCATCACATAGATAAGCAGGACTGTGTGTAACTTTCATTGTGTGGAGTGTACGAATCAGTTCTTGATCAAATGAATGTATTGGTTCTCCTCGACTCCGTGTACTTGGCATACACTAGAGCTCGACCTGAAACACATAAAAAAAAGGAAAAAACTAAAATTAGGAATTTTTTGACTAAAATTCAATAATTTCTATTAAAGTTAATGTAAAATCCACTTTTCCCGACAGAGGCGCACTAATTTGATACGCTAAAATTATACTTCCCTAAAGAAGTATAAGCGGTGGTGTCAAGTAAAGAACCCAACTATTAGGGATGGGTCGACCCCATGAAAAAAATGATCAAGAGTTAACTTTAATGTACGATTACCTCTGTTTAGTCAAGCCATTCCCGAAAACTAATAAATAAAGGATGGAGGGGGTTTGTGAAGCAAAAATGTTGTAATATTATGATATCTAACAAGGAGCAAGAGTAAATTGTTGATGTTTATAAAGTTAAGAGAGAAACTAGAGTGTAAGTGTTCACCATAGGTACATAATGGCATAAAGCTAGCTTATAACAACTTTTTCTTATGGTTTTGCAAGAAAACTGATGAGTTATGTATCTTTAAATTCTTGGTCCGTCATTTAGAAAATTTCACCCTGTAGGTTTGTCCTGCTACGTGTGTTTAAATTACTAACCCTTATCTTTTAACTCATATAAATAATCACTAGCCTATTAGATAGTATCCACTAAATTTATGTCGATAATTCTTATTTTATTAAATATAACCTTGGCCCAAAAATCGTAATATGGAAAGTTCTAACGTGTGCACTCGTTAAAAAAACTTCTAGACGAAAGCATTATTGGTATATACAATAACCTAGACGAGAAATTTTAATTATGTAAGTTTATTTTGTTAATCACCAATCGTTCCCACAACCGTAGTTGTGGATTTAGTTATCCATGCTTAAAAGAACACAATTCATATTTTTTTAACAATAAATCATGAACTTACATTAATAAATTTGAACAATATACATAAATTTTACTTGAAACAACAAAATTCACTTGAGAATATATTCAGAAAACATTAATTAATTGCCCACTTAGAAAAAGTCAAATACTAAGAACAAAAGTATGAAAAAAAATAAAAGATCATACCCCAAAAACGAGATTTTATTTCCTATTAATAAAGAAATTGTCCTAAAATAAAAGGAAAGCAATTAAGGTAAGTTTATCCCGAAAATGCGGCTTCAATCAAGGACCTCACAGACGGTCCGTCAATGAAATGGCGGACCTTCGACTTCCTCTGTCAGTCAAACCTTATATTCTTATTCAATCTTCAATTTTGCATCTTCTCTAATCCAGTCGATAGACTAACAACACTGTCCGTCAATTCACTTATGGGATGTTGATGCATCTAGTTGCTCCATACTTTGCTTTTCTTCAACACCTGGTACTGGGACATATCTCTGATCTGATCAATGATTTTCTAGGATGGTCCATAAATTGTTCTGTATACCCACAGTTGGTTAGATTTCCATGGGTTGCTTCAAGAAGCTCGAACTTTCAGCCGACAATTACCACATACCGTCCATGGATGACTTTGTGGATCACTTCTGCGCTGATTTCTTCACAACCTTCTGCATTTCCGTTTTGTACAACATTCCTGAAAAACAAAGATAAAACACATTAAAATTACTATAAAAATTCCCCAGACACACACTAAACTTAAGTAAAAACATTGAAAGTACCGTGACACAACAGTACATCACCTTACTTAATTCATGCATAAGTGTATATGAGACATGGTCTCATACTAACACATTTAGAAACTAGATATAATCATACTTTATCATACTAAATACTTCACATAAAAGCATATAAGACATGTTCATAACATACTCATGTATTCATATCCATATATATTAGATACCAAACCTAGAAACTATCCTATCAACGTACACATGTGTAATGCATAAACAAGGTCCCATACCCTTTCCTGTACTATTACGCTTATTAAGCCATCCTAGTTAAGGAAACACATACAATACTTTCATAGACATATGCTAAACACGTATAGTAGTAGACACTAGTGAATATGAGAACAACTGTTCATTCTACACTATTAGACTATAGAACTTTCAAGCATGCATGTAGAGTGAGGGTGTGTGTACATTGGTCAATATGGTCACATAATGACTATCAATAAATCATTGGGGCATCCACCCCCTAAGGATCACAATCCACAACCAAGAATAGACCACACAACAAATAATCGCATAGGAGATAAGCCAAATTCATATTACAGTCAAGACTCCTAACATTTGTGATTCATGAATTCAAGTAGTGGAACATCGGTAGGGAACATCAATCCTGAATATATAATTCATGGAAGCACCTAAACATAACCCTAACATAATCATTCTCATGTTCATAACTATAGTAACATAACCTAGATTATAAAAAAGAATACAAGATTAGGCACAAGTTACACATTAGGGGTAAATACGTAGGGAGTATCATTGCTAATTTTTATTAATGGAAGCACCTACACATAACCCTAACATAATCATTCTCAAGCCCATAAAAAATGAAACATAACCTAGATTTACAACTAGAGTAGAAAAGTATCACAATGTACACATAAGGTTATAATCATTGCCACATATTCATATATTCATAAATTTTTCTTCAAGTCCATGGTCAACACATATGTAATAACAATAAATTAATCACCGCTACCATAAGTGGACCATAGAATGTCATACAAGGCTTCATCAACAATAGTATAGAGAATTATAGAAGTAAAATAGCAGAGAAATTCATACAAATACTTTAGCCTTAGTTTATATTTGAACCATGACTACTCTTTCATCATCAATTTAAGTATAAACAATTCAAGTATAAGGCAGTAACTAAAGTCCAATTGTAAAACTTCGAAAATCCAAAATGTGTTCTAGAGCCTAACACAAGTGTCATAAGGTGTAGACATTATTGTAAGGTACATTTTGATTAATAATAGTCATTTTGAAAGTGTAGAAACCAAAACATTCAAGAAGGTCCATGATGTCCGGAAACTAGTTCTATGAGGTGCTTGCGTCTATTAGAGTATTTGACTAGCTTTTAGAAGTAAAAAAATGATGAAAATTGATGTATGGGTGTCTAACATATATCTATGTTTTTTCATGGTCGAAACTTATTGGTACGAAACCCCAACGACAAACCAAGGTCCCTCAAGGAGAACCCTTGCATTTTTGGGTAAAGGACTGCATGTGCAGTGTGCACCCACGAAGAGAATCGACGGGGTGTTTGTGGATCAACGGTGCCTAGATGCCATATCCTGACCAATACTTATCCAATTTATCTAATGGTTCATTTGGAGCATTATATGAACTTACCTACGGATGTGCAACACAGAAAGAGACAGTGGTAGTCAACTCACTGACGGGCCGTTTGTCGAGCTCTCGTCTTTGAGGGCCTAATTTTCTACACGTTTGAAGTTTGTTCCAATTAATTAATTAAGGGTTTAGGTCGTTAGTTTAGGGTTAAGGGAAGCCTAATTAAATGTATTAAAACCACATATAGAGATCTCAACCCCACAAATCTAGTATAATATTTCATCACTCACAAAACAAAACATTGTTCCTTCTCTCTTTTTTCTCTCTCTAGTGAAGAACTCCTATGAAGACCAATCTAAAAGAGGGTTTAATGGATGCAAAGATCCAATATTTACCATAAATAGTCATCAATTAGAAATGTATTGTATCTCTCTCATCTTTGAGACATCGTTCCTTAAAGGGTTCCATAAAATTGATTTCCAAAGTTGAGTTTTCAAGTGGGATTTATCCAATCTCGAAAATGATGTTATGAATTCATTTGTTTATGATTTATTTTGAATATAATTATTTTATATTTATTATAACTTAATTATATTATATTTTGATGGTTTGGTCTAGTTTGTAGAAAGTGACCTCTACCCCTCAAACCTAGGTGATGATCTTCCTATGAATTATAATGTATTGGTGCAATTGACATGGTTCTTTGTTGAATTACTACTAGATGAAGCTCTTATACTAATCATGTATGAGTTTGGGTGATTTATATTCCTTTCATTCTAGTTATTAAGAACTTATCTAGGCTATGAAGTATATTGTGAGTTTGACCTAAGTATTTTTTCTTAAGCTATGAACTAATAATGAATTATGATATCGTGATACTTTTAGCTTTTTTATAATGGTTGTCATTGATTAATGATGATGTTATACCTTAATTGGGTTGAATTAAGGGTTTATGGTAAGAAGTTTACGATGGATTATAAAGGATACTTGGTAAGTCTTGTGAGCCCTATCCTTTACTTCAAATGGTAGTTAACTATGATTAAGTCATCATATTGGAGTATACCTTGTACAAGATTGATAGGGTGGTATGATGTTGAATTGAAATGTCTTGACTATGTTTTGTGAGGTTTTAGCTATGATTTTAATATTATATGGATGATGAATGACTTACCAATGTGCCTTATCATGATATGAAATTGTAAATATGCTATTCACCTATAAGAATTCTAACGAATGGATTATACTCAAGAAATTCTTGTTGAGCTATGATTATGATGAAGATGATTATGATGATTATACAAGGGCTAGACCCTATGACCTACAGTAAGCTATGATAATAAAGAAAGTAATTGAAGACATTTCAAAAAGGGACTCCAGCTTAGCAGTGACTGAAGTAGAGTGAGGAGTGTCCCTTCCCGCATAGGGAAGGAAGGATCACTAATGTACTATTATAATTAAAGACTATAATCTTGTAGCATAAAGAGATTCCCACCGATATTAACTAGTTGTTTAACTATGTAGCCCCCATAGGAATACTAGATAGTGGATCCACGTAGTAGGTATGTTCATGTTCTTGTACTACCTTGGTTATTACTACGCCTTCGTTCGATGTAGGGTTCCATGACACCAAATTCCACATAAGCTCATGTGGCCTATGTCGGTTAGGGAAAGATGTCCCCAAAAGGTAAAAAGAATTAAAGGAATGAACTCTTACTAGGATAACCTAATGGGCTTAGATAGTCTAGGTAGGGGTATGGGACTCTACCTAAACATTGAACTAGCTAGACTTAAAGTGTGTCTTAGAAGGATTTTCATATGTATGAATATGATTATAATGGTACATGAGATGTAAATAATGACCTTGCAAATTGTTGATACTATATGGTGATTAGTTTCACTTATTAATATGATGGTCTACATTGTTAAAGTAACATGATTTGTACTCTTAAACTATATGCCATGTGAAGTAGGCGGTTGGTCATGATTCGTGTTGGGTTACTTGATTGAGTAAGCTAATGGGGTTTCGCTTGGTAATTGCACTTGTTGACTTGATAAGGGTTCATGGGTAATTGTCCTTCTTTGGTTATGATGAATGTACTCTTATACATGATTGAGGTCATTTATGACTTGATGATATAGTTACTTGACTATGTATTCAATTACATGATATGCATGTTGACTTCACTAGTTTTGATGTTATTGGTCTTGTTATGTACATGCCTATGACTAAATGAATATTCCTACATCAATTGATGTAGTTTTGTTTAATGTACATAAGGGTTTTCAAAGTAAATTGCATGCTTATTGAAATATCCCCTTTCTTAGAATTATTTGAAAGTATGTGTGGATATGGTTTTATACTTAGTACAAGTGGTGTACTAACCCATTTTCTTCCTTTTCACCAACATTTTTGGTTCTGTTCGTTGAAGTGCTTCCGGAGACGACATTGAAGAAGACATGAATTTCTAAATCATGAAAGTACGGTAGGTCCTCACATTCCGAGGGCGATGCCACTATCAAGCCTATGATATTGTTTATTGTTCAACACTATTATGTTCTTTATTTTTCATTTGGATATAAAACGTTGCATGATCTATATGTGGTCTTTTTTTATTGATGTATGGCCTAGTCCCAATTTGATATACTATTATAAGACGATTATAAGATGAGATGACTATTTTAAGACTATGTTATGTTTTATACACTTATGTGTAATAAAAGCAGAAGACTAATTAATATCTTTATACGAAGGGTCTATGTATTCTCGATATATATATACTACGTGCATGTAGAGATCTATGTAAACCTTCAAGTAGATGTAATGAAATGTTTTAAATTTTTCCGTTAAATTTGAAGTATGAATGTAATTATTTAAGCTACGAGGCTAGTCTTCGTCCTCAAAGAGAACGTGATGACGGTTAAGTCTAGGGGGTATTCTCGGATGTGAAAAGAATAATCATATATGAAGTAATGCATAAGCTACTACAAGGCCATGCTACAAACTAGTATAACACATCACTAACATACTAGAAGGTAAAAGAATATAGACCATTAAACAATATCACTTGCATTGATCATAAATCATATTTCTTCAATAGTATCAATGTAGGTCAGTAGTTAATTATGAACTTAACATAACGAAATCATTCTTAAATCCCTACAATATCAAGATACCAACATAGGCATTAAAGTAACAATTCAATAAAGACTAGAGAAAATAGGCCATGCTACTAATTCCATGAATCCTTTATCATCTAATATTTTAACAATAAGATACATGTTAAGTAGTAGATAAATTGATCATTACTAAAAAGGAATCATGCTTTATCTAACCTAATATGAAGATCATTTCACATACATAATATTATTAATCGATAGACTAGAAGAACATAGATCAATTCATACCAATTTATCTTTAATTTGATCATATGAGATTTATACTCACAATTCAACCATGATATTAACCTAAGGCAGTAGCTACAATCATCAAAACATAATCCAATTCCACATACATACCTTATAAAGGCAATGTTACATTGATTACATTAAGGCATAGGATAGTCATGTTCAAATCTTCATACATTTATCCAATTGGATCATTCATCAACAAATCATCAGCAATAAACTTAAATAACAGTGGACATAATAAATTTAACTTAATAGAATCACATATCCACCAAAAACAAGCCACAATCACAATGCTCATGTCAGGGGTAAATTGAATTTTGGAAGGAACATGGGTTAACAATGCAATTGGATTTTTGTTTTACGTTAAAACAAAAAATTATCATCAATTCATCATGATGAATCCTTTAAAACGTATTGAGAAAGAACAATGGCTAGATTTAAAGATTGAATGTTTGATCATGAAATCTTTTGATAACTTTGAGATTAACTATCTAGATGGAAGGGTAACTAGACATGAAGGATCACCATAATTTATTTTGTTATAAAACCTCTAAAACATGATGAAGAATACATGGTAATACAAGGTACAAGATGTCCTTGAGCTTCACCTTCAATGGAGTATCTAGAGAGAAAGTTTTTTGAGGGAATGTCTATTTTGTGTAGAAGGGATTGGAAATGGATTGATCACGTTTTTGATGACTTAAATACAAAAAAAAAACAAAATAAATCTATTAGGGTCAGTTTAGGATGTGGTATGAATTTCCCATTCACCCCTTAAATAAAACTAGACGCTACGCAGCAGTTCAGGCCACCATCAACGGCCAACATCGATTCCTAGTAGGTCCATCGACGGGCTGTCATTAGCTTCAGTATATTGGGTCATGGGATTTTCCTTGGCTGAGCCTTATCCAGTATAATTGAGCATCGACTACTTCACCACCAACGTCAGTTTGTTAACAAACGGGTTGTCATTTGGTTCAGTCCATTGACACTGACAAGGCACTTCTCAACAACCTTTGCGTCATTCTTGTGGACCCCACCTTAAGTCATACTCCAGCGTTTTGAACGTTAATATATACCATAAAATATTTTAGACTTTTCATGAAAGTTTCACAAAAAATGAACACGTAAAAATACATCAAAACATGCAAGGCACACTCAATACACACCTGAACGTCTCAAGGACTAACTTTCAAATGTCTTAGATGTTCTTGGACGTTTGAACTCCAAGACTCTTGAAACTCAATACACTGACTATAAACATCATTTTAAATCATATAAGTACATCATAAGATCATGACACACACATAATCACATAAGCACATATGGCCCCTTAGGTGACTAGTCGTCGAACGTCTTGGTCGTGCCTTTATATTTGAATTCCAAATGACTTCAAATCACTCATAATACATTATAGAAGTTTATGAACATACTAACAATCGTGTAGTCAAAAATTAGGATCTATACAACCTAACTCATTTTTTTGGGTCTTACAATTTGTATGATCGGCTACACCTTACTCATGTGTTAACCCTCTTTTTTTGGTATGGGAGTTAAACACCGGATTACATGTAGCTCACATGGTCTATGTCATTTATGGATATTTATATCAATGTAAGAAATTAAATAAGATACGATTATGGAATCTAATCACAACTCCTTGAGAAGATTACATAGTATAGGTAGGACAATGGACCCTACCCATGTATTTATTGCACTACTAAACTCCAAGAAACGATAAGATTAGTGATTTTATCAAAGTAAGACTTATTTATATGTATATAAGAATTGGATATATGTATGATTAGGTGATTTTGTTATGTTAAGACATAAATTATGCTTATGTCTGTTAATTGCACTTATGGCTTCTAAATGGGTTTACATAGTATATATGGTGGTATGAGACTCAATGTGTACATTGCACAAGTAAGATTGTGAAGGGTTTGTGAGGGTGGTTACTTATTATATGAACTAAATTAGTTATGAGTAAGGTTGTAGTAAAGTAAAGAGTCCTTATATGATTATATGAAGTATGGGACCTTAAGTATTGTATGACTAATCTAAGGTGACTTCTTAGGAATACTGTGTATGAGTTGTATTCTGGGATACTACTTATACATTGCACTAGTGTACTTAGGGATTGTCTTAGATGGTGGTGTTTCTGTAAAACTTGTGTTCATGATATATCTAAGACTTGTAAACATATGTGGTTGTATTTATGAAGCATATCTATTAAGGACTATTTTAAGGTTACCTCAAGGTTATCCATTGTACTGAGTACACCTGAGGGTTACTTAAGGAATGACGTAAGATAAAAGGGAGTTAATATATTGTATTTATTTAATATGCCTCAATATATGATAAATGGCTTCCTATGCTATTATGAGTAATATCCGTGTCAATATGATGTAAGTGAACTATATTGAGCTTATATGTACCTATGTTCGTGAGGTTCACTAAAAATATATGTTGCATGATTTCAAATGAAATATCCTCTTTAAATGCATGTTTTTGCATGGTTGCAATACTCAGTGCACTCGTGATCTATTACCATTCTTCTTCATCTTTTTACATAAAATGTAGGTGGTGATTGATATAGGATGTCTCCTAAGTAAAGATCTTTTATATATCTGCCATGTTCAAAAAGAGGGATCCTTATGATTGAAGGATTTCTTTGTATCATGTTCTTGATCAATTTATATAATAGCTTTGATATTAATTTATTTTTTTAAGGGTCGTGTCCCTATTCCATTATATTGAGTTGTGTCTTGAGATGAAAAAGAGAATTAGAGTCTAACTATATATTATAGGTTTATATATATGTATATACACACACACAAACACACACGCACACACACACATACATATATATATATATATATACTAATGTTCTAGAATATGATGTGCTATGAAAATTTTTGAGTTGTCCACTGTTTTTTATCCCGATTATGTAATAAAAGATGTATAATAGCTTTGGTTAGACCTGTGAGAGGTCGACGACGCCGTGTCGCGATCTAAGAGTACTCTAACTACTAGGGAGTACTTTGGGTCGGTACATTTATGGTTAGTAAACACGTTAACATGCACACCATACAAGTGTTGTCTCCACATTTTCAAGGAAAAAACTACAATCGCTAACTGAAGATCATGAGTTGGATAATTCTACTCATAAAAATTTAGTTACCTAGAGGAATAAGCTATCACTTTTCAATGCATCATGAGTACACATCCCAGTATTACTAGGGATGCATCACAATACAATACAAAGACTTCATTACCATGCGGTAAAGTATACATTGAAGCGAAGGTAAGCTTATCTTTTAACTCCTAAAATCCTTTTTCACAAGATTCCGACTACTAAAACTTCACCTTATTTGGGTAAAAGATGTAAAAGGAGATAAAATGGATGAAAATCCCTCAATAATGCTTCAATAGTACCCTTCTAGACCCAAAAAGTTTCTTTTATAGGTGGGAGTCAAAGGTCTTGTACCACTTTGAAAATCCAAGACGTGTTCTAGAGTCTAACATAAGTGTGAAAAGGTTTGGACACATTTTTAAGGTCCATTTTAATGAATATAATTCATATAGGGAGTATAGAAACCAAAACATCCAAGAACGTCCATGACGTCAGAAAACTAGTTTAAGGAGGTGCTAGCATGGCTTAGCCTATTTGACTAGATTTCAGGAGTCGGAAAATGATAAAAATAAGTGGAAGGGTGTGTAACATGTATTAGAGTAAATTAATTGTTGAAAATTATAGCGACGGCTCCTCAAGGACTAACCAAGGGCCCTTGAAGAGGACCCTTGCATTCTGGGCTCGAAGGACTGCCCAAACTAGTGTACATAGACAAGTGCCATCAATAGGCTTGTGTCAATCGACGGGGCGTCAATGACCACCGTCGATTTTCATATATAAAAAATCGTGTAAGACTCATTTTGACAAGTCTCTCAACTAACCAAAGAATGTGCAACAAAAATGGGGGACTGGTTGACAATTAACCCACTATCCGTTGATCGTATTGTCATATGTTGAGACTGGTTTTCACTGCACATTTTCACCATAAGTTAATGAATTAATTGGCTTATATAGGATGTTAATTAGGGTTAGGGGAGGTCTAGTTAAGTTGGTTAACCACCTATTTACATTCATAACTTAATTAATTCTATCTAAAACTCTCATAACTCAAAAACACAAAATTCTCTTCATTCTCTATTCTTTCTCACTGTAATGACAACTCACAAACCCAAAACTTTATTACTTCTCTCTTATTTCTCACTCTAGTGATAACTCACAAACCCAAAACTCTCTTCCTTCTCTCATCATTCTCACTCTAATGAAGAACTACATTGAACACAAATCAAGGAAAGGGTTTAAGGGCTGCAAAGAGTAAGGTTTCACCATCAATCTTCATCAATTAGAAAGATACGGGATATATTTCACCTTTGAGACCTCTTTAATCTAAGAGTTCCATCAAATTGATTTCAATAATTGTGTTTTCAATTGGGTTTCATCCAATCTAAAAATTGATGTGATGAATTTATCTGTTTATGATTTATTTTGGATATTATAAATATATTAACACATATTCTAACATATTATTATATATATTGATGAATTGGTCTAGATTATTGAAGATGACATTTACCCTTTAACCTTAGGTTGTGGTTTAATATTAATTGTGTAAAGTTGATTCAATTGACTTGTTTATTGGTTGGATTACTACTAGATGATGGTATTGTATGAATCATGAATAAATTAGGGTGAATTATTTTCCTATCGTGATATTTCTTGAGTAATTGAATTAGATTATGACTTTGATCTATGTCTCTTGTCTTAAGCTAAGAACTAGCGTTCAATTATGAAGTAATGATTCTTGTAGCTTGTTATCATGTTAGTCATTGAATTTTTATGATGTTATATCCTATTTGGGTTGAATTAAGGAGAGTAGGTAAATCTTGTGATTAATTATGAAGTAGACTTGGTTAGTCTTCTGATCCCTATCCTTTACTCCAAATTATGATTAATTATGATAAGTCATAATGGGTGGTATGATGTTGAATTCAAATGTCTTGACTATAGTTTGTGATGTTTTGGCTATGATGTAAACGTTATAAGGATAGTGAGAGATTTACCAATGTTCCTTATTATGAAGTGATATGTAAATGTGCTAACCTCCCTTATATGAATTGTAATGAAAGAATTATACTCATGCTTTTATTACTTAGCTATGATAATGATGATTTTTATATTGGGGTTAGACCCTATTACCTACACTAAGTTATGATGATTAGTAAAGATATTAAAGAAATTTCAAAAAGGGACTCTAGCTTAGCACCGAGTGAAATATAATGAGGAGTGTTTATTTCTAAATAGGGAAGTAGGATCACTAACTACTCTTTAGATTGGAGACTATATTGCATGTATCATAAGGAGGGTCCAAACTATATCTCTTAGTTCTTAATCTATGTTTCCCCCATAGAAATACTAGCTAGTGGATCCACGTAGTTGCTATGTTCATTTTTTGGTACTACCTTGGAAAGTAGTCAACCTTTTTTTTGGATGTAGGTTTCCATGACACTGTATTCCGCATTATCTTATGTTGTCTATGTTATTTAGGGAAAGATGTTCCCAAAAAGATAAAAATGCAATTAAAAATATGAACTCTAACTAAGATAACCTAAGGGGTTTAGCTTAGTCTAGGTAGTGTTATGGTACTCTACCCCAACATTGCAATAGTTAGCCTTGATGGAAGTCTTAAGAGTATGTTTTTATTTATGAATATGTTTATGATGGTGTATAAATGTATCTGATTAACTTGCACATTGTTGATAATATATGTTTATTTTTTTTTAGTCATGAACATGTGTTGGTCTATATTGTTATGGTACGATGATATGTACTCTTAAATGCCTCGATATGTGAAGTGGGGTGTTCGTCATGGTTCTTGTTGGGTCACTTTATTTAGTATTGTTATGTGTATTTGCTTGGTCATTGCACTAGTTTAATTGGTAGGGGTTAATGGGTAATGTTCTTGCTTTTGTTAGGATGAAATGTATTATTATTCATGCTTGTTGAAGTTATAATTTGACGATTTGGGTGGCCTTGATTATATATGCAAGTATGTTGATATATTCATTAACTTGACTATGCTTTGTATTGTTGGTCTTTTTGTGTACATACCTATGACTTAAGGAATATGTGTTGTTGACTGGTATGGTCTTCTTGAATGTGCATATGGTTTTCAAAAGGGTAAAGAACAAAGTTTTTAAGAAAGGTCCCTTTGTTGAATCATTTGATAATATGTGTGCATAAGGTCTCATACTTAGTACAAGTGGTGCACTAACAACATATGTTCCTTTTCCCCAACATTTTACGTTTTTGTGTTGAAGGTTTTTTAAGACGACTTTGAAGAAGACTTGGAGATTTTGATCATCGAAGTTGTGTCGGTCCTCACATTCCTAGGACAATACCACTATCAAGCCTATAATGTTGTTTTTAGTATTGAGACTCTTATGTTCTTACCTTTTTGTTTAGATACTAAACATTGTATGACCTATATATGGTTTTATTGTATTGATGTATGGGCTAGGCCCAATTTTTTATTTTTGTATTAGATTATTATGAGATGAGACGACTATTTTGAGTCTATGTTATATTCTAAATTTCTGTGTGCAATTAAAGTGAAAGACTAATTAATCTTTCTATAAAAAGGGTATATGTGTTCTCAATATATATATGCTATGTGTATGTAGAGGTCTATGTAAACCTACAGTAGAACTAATGAAAAGTTTTAATTTTCCTCTAAATTTGACCTATGAATGTAATGATATAAGCTAAGAGGTTAATATTAGTCCTCAAAGAGGATTACGACACTATTTACGTCTAGGGGGTATTCCTGAATGTGAAAAGTCTAGGACAATTTTTGATTGTATCCGTCTTCTTCGGATCAACCTTTACACCCTCACCAGAGATAATATGGGGCAACAAAGTAACTGACCTCAACCAAAATTTAGACTTGCGAAGTTTGGAATAAAATAGGTGTTCCTTAAGGATTTTCAAGGCAAACCACAAGCGAATCTGATGTTTATTTTCGTTATTGGAGTATATAAAAATATCATCAATGAACAAAATTATAAATGGTTTGAGGTAATATCAGAAAACTCTATTCATTAGGTCCATAAACGCAGCCAGGGCATTAGTTAACCCAAAATACATCACTAGGAGTTCACAGTGAGCATAACTAGTTTCGAAAGTTTCTTGGAGAACATCTTCACCTCTCACCCTATGTTAGTGATATCCTGTTCATAAGTCAATCTTGGAAAAGTTGTTAGCACATTGGAGTTGATCAAATAAATCATCAATCAGATTAAGAAGATACCTGTTCTTTATGGTGAACTTATTAAGTTCCGATAATCAATGCACATTCTAAGCGACCCATCCTTTTTCTTCACAAATATTACCGGAGCACCCCGTGGAGAAATACTATATAGAATGAAACGCTTGTCTATTAAATTTTTGAGTTGGAGCTTCAACTTTTTCAATGCCAAAGTCAATTTCCCATTCGGGAGGAACTCGTGGAAGGTCATTAGGAAAAACATCTGGGAATTCCCCCACTAAATGGACTGAACTCAATTGAACGACTTTCACATTCTAGATCATTAACCCTCACTACATGGTATATACAACCCTTGACTATCTTCTTACAAGCCTTCAAGCAAGAAATGATTTGACCCGTTGGCTTAAAATTTTTCCTATTCCACTCTAAAATTGGTTCATTCGGGAATTTAAACCTCACTAGTCTCGTTGTACAATCTATGGAAACAAAACAAAAAGGAAGCCAATCCATACAAAATATGATATGAAAATAACACATGTCAAGTCCTACCAAATCAACAAGAGTAACTCTATAGACTCTCTATGAAATTACAGAGTCACCAATTGGGGTATAAACCGAAAAGGGTTCCATCAAAACATTGGAAAGTACATAAAAATTCGTAGATACCGAAGGTGTAACAAAATAAAGGGTGGCAGCTGGATCAAGAAAAGCATAAACATTAGCAGAAAAGAATTGTAATATACATGTCACAACATCGCGAGAGCTCTCTTGTAAACCCCTAGCCTTGGGTGCATAACATGGTTCCATTTTTAATCTTCAAAGGTCATACCGCTTGATTGAGCTTGGCTACTCCCCTTTCGTTGACTCCTCTCATTAGGACAATCTTTCACCATATGTCCACTTTTTCCACAACCATGAAAACTATTAGTTTCAACACGGAATTCACCCACATGTTTTTTACTAAACTTACCAAAAGTTGGTCTTTCTCTTGGTGGATAAATTTTTTTACCCTTTTGGGGTTTAAGATTAGACACCCTATCATTACTAGTCTTGGAGACATTTGAAGGAAACTTGTTTGAAAGTCTCCTCTTGAACTTAGGCTTGTCTTGAATCTCAACCACTTGCAAAAGACTTTACTTTTTTAACTATCTATTTCTCTTCCTTACATGACTCTCCACTACTTGTTTTTCATGAATCATAAACCTATAAATATCCATATTTTCATAAAGCATTGCTGCACGACATTCTTTTTCAAGATCTTCGGACATGCCCGTTACATATCGGCTCATTTCATCCCAGTATTGGAAACAAAAGAGAACGAATATTTGGAAAACTTAATGAATTCTAAGGATTATTCCTTAACAGTCATAACTATTTCACGATGTTTGATGAACTCGTATATCTGGCTTCCCTTTGCTCAATTGGGAAAAATCTACTGAGAAAGGCCTTTTTGAAAAACTCACAAGTCACGGAACCCCTTCTAAATACCTACTATCATTTCACTGATTGTACATGTCTGAGCCACGTCCTTGACTTGATATGCATCAAGTTCAGTTTTTTAAGTAGTACTCACCCCCATAGCTAACAAGATATTATAGACCTCATCAATGAAATCTTCGGGATCTTCATTAAATTTTTATACAAGGAAAATTGAAGGATTCATCCTTGTAATATCCCTCAAATGGCTAGCAATAGTACAATCATGTTGGTTATCTCGAGGAACAACCTACTTGTTAGCTTGTTCCATGATTGCTTTAGTTTAAGTTGTGATAGATAGGGCCATTGGAAATAGGGATTCCCTCACCTCACCATCCGTCATGGACGGACGATCGATCGTAACATGATCATTCGCAGAAACTTGCACTTTACGAGGAAATCGACTTCCTTGAGAGTATCTCGCAGATTCGCAATCTCTTATCCTACTCTCTCGTGGTTTTCCTTATTATGTTTATAACCTATTAACACAATAAAGGAATAAGATGATAAAACACACATAGTGTTAAAATTCTAGAGGCACGATAAAATATTACAAAGAAAATGTAATTTTCATATAAGATAGGACGTCATAAATAATTGTGGCGTTCTACAGAACCATTAACAAGACACTATATAAATGTTGTTTTAGTGATACATCAACCCTAGTAAAATGAACTTGATGATCTAATACAAAATTTATCACGACCAAAGATCACCCCCTAGTCCCGACTGGTGTCGTCATCTCTCTAAGGACTCAGACAAGCCCTTAGTGTTCGTCATAGCATGTCATTATTTAAAGATGTAGAAAATTTAAAAACTTTTACATTCTATATGAAGTGTACTTACACTACATACTTAACACATATTAAGGTATACATAGACCTATCCCACATAAGGTTACTTAGGCTTCTCTTTTAACCACATTATAACATACATATGATATTCTAAAACATATCTCACATAAATATCCTCTAAAGAGTACGAGTTAGACATAGCCAATAAAATTTCAATATTCCATATAAGCCTCAATTGAATAGAATCCAAAGAACATAAAACAGTATAAAGAGTATTCTTATATCTACTAAAGTCTTTATATGCTAGAATAACGAAAAGATGGCATCTCAAAACATGTGGACCTACCAAAACTTGGAGAAAGATTTCCATGATTCTTCCATCAACCTTCTTACTCTTTAGTAATCGAACCCTACATTTGTTGTTATATAAGTTAAGGTGTAAGTACACCACATGTACTAAGTATAGTAGATTCACATAAACATTTAAGGACACGCATGAAAAAGCTCCATTTCTTTAAAAAGCATGCTAAGTCATTTTAAAACTTTAATGCACATGCAATAGAGCATAGACAACATAAGGATCAAAGCATGATCTAACCAAAGACATATCATCATAAAGTCGAAGTAACATTTCATGTTCATTAGATCATTTATAACATAACATACAAAATACGTACCAATTATCCCATCTCAAGCGCACAAATGCAATGATCATGTGAAGTCCCATAACCCCACATAATCAAGTAAACAAGATAGAGACCATCAGTAATGCTCTGCTTCATACATCTTGTAACATATGTAGTTTTTATCATATACAAAAATATAGAACATTGCATATTCATCAACATAACCAACATCATGTAAGAACAACGTCAAATATAATAAGCATTATACATTTCATATTCATTACTTTAGAATAATCTCCTATGAATTCCCTTAGTGTCAACTTGTGCAATGTATAGGTAGAATCTCAAATCCGTCCCTGTACTATGTAGACTCTTCAAGTCATCCTAGTCAATGCCCATTTACTTTTTTTTCATTTTACTTGAGGGAACAATCGACATAACCAAGATTAGACCATGTAAGATAAACATGGAATCCAATGTAAAAGGAACCCCAGACCGAAAGAAGGTGGTCTACTTGTCAGGGTAGAACCAAAACATGAACTTATCATTCTAGGTGGATTTACTATATAGTATTCCTATGGAAGTAACATCGTTTAAGAACTAGTGAAATAGTGGCTACAATCCAATTGTACATAAAGAGAGTCCAACATATGTGTCCAAGTTCTTGAACTATGTTGCCCCCATAGGAATACTAGCTAGTTGATACACCTAGGATACTAGGTTTATGTTTTTGTACTAGCTTGATAGTAGACCGCCTTCTATTGGTGTAGGGCTGCAAGACAAGGGATTTAAAGTTTACCTCACATGGTCTATTGTCATATAAGACAATTATTCCCAAGAGTAAAATGAAACTAATAAAGTGAACTCTATCTAGGATGACTTAAGGGGTTCTTCTTGTTGTGGTAGGGGTATGGGACTCTACCTATACATTGCACTAGTTGACCTTGAGGGATGTCCTAGGAGGTTTTTATTATGCTTTTACGACTTAAATGAAATGAAAAAGTTTACTTTCTATGTTGATTATTCTATATGATGTTAGTTTCACTTATGAACATGTTATTGGTCTATATTGCTATATATGATCATGGCTACTAACGATGCTATGTTATATGAAGTATGACATTACATATGATCTCTTTCATTGTTTACTTGATTATGTGGTGTCATGGGAATCCACATGAGCAATCCACTTGTCTGCTTGGGATGAGATTGTTGGTAAGGGTCATGAAAGTTATGATATATGCACTCTTGTACATGTATTGTTTTAATGGCATTAAATTGGAGTTACTTTGGTTATATGATCTTGATATTCTACTATTCATGTTTATATGATCTTGTGTTTATAGTATCAATGTTGACTTGACTATATCATTATATTAGTCTGTTGTTACATAAGGACTTGTCTTTATGACTAAGTGATAATTGACTACGATGTGTTCTTATTTGTGCATAAGGCTTTCAAAATTGACTTAGCATGACTTCAAACAAAATTTTCCTTTAAGCATGATTTCAAAGTGTAGATAAGCATATGTTTCCATACTTAGTACAAGTGGATATACTAACCCGTATTCTTTCCATTTTACCAAAAAATGTTATATTTCGCTGTTGAGGTACCATGGTTGATTCCATGAAGAATTGAACTTTTCTCAATGTTTGATAGGTACTCTAGTTTTGAGGATGGTGCCACAATTTCTATCATAGTAGCATTGCTATAGTCTAAAAAAATCCATATCACTCCTATCGTTGAATATATTTGACATACACGGAATCTAGACCCTAGACGAGACAAACGTTATTGACATCTCAGAGTTCGCTGACAATCCTACATACGTCATTCTTACTTAATCTAGGTTAATTTTAAAAGAAAATTTAAACTTTTTGTTTTCTTATTTCATAATAAACATTTTAAAATTAACATGATAGGCGTTCACAAATAAAACATCTAATATAGAGATAATCAAATGAAAGAACTAGTTCATAATTGCATTAAATGTATTCTTACAAAAAAGCAACCAATACAAAGTCTATAATGAAAGTGGAAAGAAACACTAGTGCGACATGCTCCACTAGATAAAACCTACATCGAAGTTAGATAATAACGGTAGACATCCTCGAACGCATGAGGGCCTACCAAGTCCGGATGAAATCTCCACGTACGGATAGCTGAAATGTCAACCTGTAAGCTCTAGCATCCATATGTGCCTGAACCTAGAAATATAGAATTGTATGTGATTAGTACACACTTGTACTAAGTATGGCTATATGTAAGAACACACCAAGGACATGCATGAGTAAGAATAGCTCTTTCCTAACAACATGACTTAGGGAAAGTCAAGTGAGTATGCTTACCAAATTTGGATTAAGAAAGTCAGTCGACTTGACAAATTTGTATTAGGAAAGTCATGCCATGAGAGTAACATGCATCATCATACATATCATATTTCACACAAGACATAATATCTTACACATAGCACATAAAATATTGCATATATCACATAACGTATTGTGTATAACATATTAAATCTTTCATATCATTCATTCATACGCCATGAGACTTTGGGATCATGGACATGACATAAATACTTTCTTAAAATGAAGGCTCAACATATGGGACTCAACTAGGGAGCCTTATTTAGCAAACACAGAGTCTGCTTCATTCATTCATACATACTTTACTTCATACATTCAAAATCTAGTGTAGACACAAGCTATACCTAAAATGTAGTTTAAGACTTCCATCGCGTTCGTTGTGCATTGATAAATAATGACCTTGTGTCATTACTTAAGAGTCTAACTCAGCTCTTGCTTATCCGATCCTCACACCTTTGGTATCATTCATTTTCTTTATGTCAATGATTTTAGGTTGGCGTCATCCCCTATACCTAAAAGAGGTGGAATCACCTACCAAAATGACCCAAAACATGCTAGCGTACATGGGAATTTAACCACGCGAGATACCTATATTGGCAGTAGAGCTTCAAAGACTAGGATATATAAGGAGAGCCATATGACGGACAATCTCATCCCATGAAACTTGCGTGAACATCCACCCTTCCAAAAAGAAGGCATCACCGCTCATATCTAGTCGATCGATGCTTTGTATAAAGTTCCATTACATTCAACTCCTACATCATGGAAGTTTGCTTATAGTATGAGGACATCATAGATCAATAGATGATTTCTCATATCATCATTAATATTAACTGTGTTAATCCTAATACTTTTATTAGAGTTTTCATATAGATTAGTTTCTTCATTATCTTTACACTCTAATAGGTGAGTATGTTTTGGTAACAATTACATAGGCACATTTGACATTGCTCTCATCTTTTACATTAGTCTAATATCATGTTGTCACCACAATCATTAGTATTAGCCCATTTACTCCTCATAATTACTCAAACTTTTTACATGAATGTTGATTTCATCATATGCCATTGCACTTGGTCATTTAGTGTGTTTCACACTCTTACTTAATCCTTCTATGGTTTCATCATTTCATTGTTCATATAATAATTTCATTACATACATCATTGGTTCACTTACTGCTAACATATGATAGACTTATGTTTCTATACATACAATCCATGACGCTTCAATCATAATTCGTATAAGTGATTCATATTTTCCTAAGATTGTGTGGTACAAGATTTTTGAATCTTGTATCTATGACAAGATATTGATTTTGATCTATGAAAGAAGCATTATTCTTGAAAAATTTAATTCACGTATGACTTATGTATCAATATAGAATTTGGTAAAGGGAACTTGGTTTTGAATCCCTTCGACAACACTTACATTTTTCAATTATTTTATTTTGGTCCACACGGCTTGAGGACCCAAGATCAATCCCCAATGCCTTCATTTCCTTTTAATTTAATTTATTTAATTTTTCTTTTTCTTGACCGAGGGGTTGTGGAATAGAAACCCCACAACCCCTTTTATTATAATTTCTTTTTCCTTGACTTTGTTGAGTTGACCTTGAGGTTGTGGGTTCGAATCCCCACGCTTCACTTTATTTTTCTCTTTATTCCCTAAATCATCCTATAGGTTATGGGTTCGATTCCCACATGCCTCTACATTTATTCATTTTTAATTTCCTTAAGTCTGTCTTAGAGGTTGTGGGTTTGAATCCCACTCCTCTAATTTCTTATTTTAATGATTTCATTTTCCAGCCAAGACCACGGTTCGAATCCCCCTCACCATAATACTTTTAACTCACTTATTTTCATTGTTTTTAAGATGGTGAGGTCACGGGTTCGACCCTCAGTGACCTCGCTTATTTTTCATTATATTTCATAATATTTTAAAAAATTTTAAGCTGACCGAAATTCATTAACTTTTGGCTGGAAACTTCGTAATTTTTCAGTATCTTTTTTATCAAGTTACACATTAGTTCATAGGGAAATTTCATGGTTTATTTATATCGTTTTAGGGGCATTTTCATGGATTCTTTTAGCCAAGAGTTTCTCACTCAATTTAGACACATTACACTTCATATAAACATCACGATTTACATAAACATTTGTACATAAAATACAAAGAACAAACATGTCATTTCAAGTCCTAATCTGTGACCAATAGTCACGACAATACACCCAAACACAACGTAAGTCATATATTTGGAAAAACATAGATTTTCATTCATACGATTCCAAACACGCATTCATGAGTATATTCATCACGAAAACACATTACATGCGTAATATCTACCAGTAAACATACCCAACCTAGGAATAAACGAGAGCTAGTGACAGGGACAAGCAATGGTGAACAATCATAGTTTTGGAATTAAAATATACTGAACCTTAAGGAGACTCTTGGGAAAAGGACCAAAATAGAATAGAACCAGTACCTTTTATGACGTTCAACTTTTGAAGTTTCTGCCCAAACCTACACTCATGTCCAAATCAAAATCTCCTTTCTTTGCCTAACATTTTTTATTAGTTCTTTGTTCAAAATAATTGTTGTGAGTTCTTCAAGTGTGAAGAACATTGATTCATCTTCTGCTCCTGTACATTATTTGGCATAGAGAATATGAATGAGAGTTTATTTGATCGTGAAAGTGAGAGATATACGTGAGAGGAGAGAGTTATCTTAGGCTTAGGAGTCTAGTTTCGGACTTAGTCAATTAGGTTTTAGTTAAATATCAAAAAAATCTGATTTCCATTTTATTTTAAATCAGACAATAAGAAATAATATTAATAATTTACATGAATTTACCAACTTATATAAAAAAAAACAATTTCAATCAACGCTTCCCCTAGGTTCGAATATGGGTGGAGAAAGACCTCGCTCTAATAGCAAATTTTCGGCCCTCTCTCCCAAAAATGCCCATCCACATTATTGATTAAAACTAAAATAAATATTTAGAGTAATTTAGATACTATTTAATCCTAGAAAAAGACCATATTACCTCTAGACCCTCCAAATTTGCGATTTTCCATTTTTAAGTCCGGTAAAGACTTATCCGAGTAAATGTTCATATTCTGGAGCCCTACATAGATGGACCCAACCTTTCCTAGCGCAAACGATTCTTCAAGTCAGTTGGATTCACTTTCTTAAGGGTTAAGAGGTATGGTTCTACGCACATCAATCTGTGTTAACCCGGTGTATTCGCTGGCATTCTAGACACATTAAGCATTATTTTGCATAGCCATTTTAAGGGGTGTTACATTACCCCTCCCTTAGGAACATTTATCCACGAATGACACTACAAACTATTCACGTAATGCTATTCAGATCATAACATAGTTACTATAAAGAATCATGCAATATCAACAAAAAATGGAGAGATAAGAAACTAAGTCTTAAGAGTAGGAACTCTAACTTCAAGAGCTGTTAAGATAGGGGGAGCGGGATCTCATATCGGCCTCGGCCTCCTATGTAGCACCCTCAACAAGGTGATTCCTCCACAATTCCTTCACTGTGGCAATCTCTTTGTTCCTCAACTGCTTGACCTGTCTGTCTAAAATCTCAACAGGTACCTCCTCAAAGGAAATGTTTATATCAACCCCCTAAACTTCAACAACTAAAATTGATGTAGGATTACCTAGGCACTTCTATAACATAGATACAAGAAAGACTAGATAAACAGAAGCTAGCTTTGCAGGCAATTCAAACTCATATGCCACCTCCCCCACACGCTGTAGGATCTCATATTGCCCAACATACCTCAGACTCAACTTCCCTTTATTGAAAAACCTCATCACCCCCTTCATAGGTTATATCTTCAAGTAGACCTAGTTACCAAGATCAAACTCTAAGGGCCGTGTTTTGTTGTCTGCATAAGACTACTGGCGACTGTAAGCAGTAGCAAACATGTGCCTAATAAACCTGACCTTCTCTAAGGCCTCATTAATGATCTCTGGACCCAAGATGGATGATTCTCCAACATTGAACAACACAACCGGAGACCTACACCTTCTACCATACAATGTCTCACAAGGTGTCATGATGCTATAGTGATAGCTATTATTTTAAGAGAACTCTATAAAAGGTTGATGGTCATCCCATCTATTCCTGAAGAAAATCACACAAGCCTTCAACATATCCTCCAATGTCTCAATGGTGCGCTCTACCTCCATTCTGGATGGATTTCAAGAAATGTGAAGTGAACTTAGATCCTCTATGTGAAATGATATTCAAAAGAATCCCATGCCATCTCACAATCTCATCAATGTAGAGTTTCACATAATCCTTGGCTCTGTAAGTAGACATTAAATGGATAAAATTGGAAGACTTAGTCATCCTTTCCACAATAACACATATGGAGTAATGCTATCTCTTAGTGTTCGAAAGACCAACCACGAAGTCCATATTAGTGGCCTCCAATTTCCAAGTCAGAACCTCAATAATATGAGTAAGACCACCAGGCTTAAGATGCTCTGCCTTAACCTATTCACAATTAGGACACCTGGACACATATTATGCAATGTCCTTCTTCATGTCATCCCACCAATAGATATTCTTAAGATTAGGATACATCTTGGTGGAACCTAGATGTATGGAATATCTAGAACCATGCACCTCTGCAATGATTCTGGTTCGCAAATCATCGACATCTGGTACATATAGCCTTCCATGGTACCTAAGTATGCCGTCATCTCCCAAAGCAAAAGATTCATTCATCTTAACCAACACTCAGTCCTTTAGCTCCATCAACACAGTATCAAGATGCTGACCATCCTTTACTTCAACTACTAAGGATGACTTAGAACTAGTATGAACTGAAACACCCCAACTAGTAGAGTTAACTAACCGCACACCTAGTCTGGCTAGTTTATTTGTATCTTTGACCAGCTCCTTCTTCTCATCCTCGACGTGGGCTGTACTTTCAATGCTCATCCTACTTAAATCATCAACTACAACATTAGCCTTGCCTGGATGTTAGTGGACATTCATGTCATAGTACTTCAACACTCCAACCATCTCCTTTGACATAGATTTAAATCTCTCTGTGTGAACACGTACTAAAGACTCCCGTGGTCTGTGAACACATCGACATGCACCCCATACAATTAGTGCCTCCACAGCTTCAGTGCAAACACCACAGCTTCCAACTCCAGGTCATCAGTGGGATAATTGTTTTCATGGATCTTGGGCTGTTTAGATAGATAAATTATCAAATTACCACCCTGCATAAGAAAACCCAAACCAAATGTAGATGCATCTTAATAAGTAGTGTAATTCTCGCCTCACTTAGGGAAAATTAAGCACCGACGTTGAAGTGAGTCTATCTTTGAGCTCTTTGAAACTCTTCTCACAAGCCTCCCTCCATTGAAATTTTGTCTTCTTCTTAGTCAAAGCTGTAAGTGAGGAAGCAATGGAAGAAAAACCTTCCATGAACCTGCAACAATAACCAGCCAATCACAAACAAGCTATGAATATCATTGGGAGTAAGAGTTTTTGGTTTGTTCTTAATAGCCTCAGTATTCCTGGGATCTACCTCTACTACTTTTTCTGATACAAACAAGACCTAGGAAGGTCACTCATCTAAGCTAGAATTCACACTCGCTAAATTTGGCACACAACTGGTGTTTTCTATTTACCCGCAAGGTTAGTCTCACATGGTGTTCATGATCTTGCTTGGAAGACCCTGTACATAATATCCATAAATGGTGCAAGTGCATTCATGAGACCAAATTACATAACTAGGAACTCATAATGACCATAAAGGGTACGAAAGGCTGTCTTTGGGGTATCTCCATCCCTAACCCTAAGCAGATGGTACCCTGAATGAAGATCAATCTTAAAAAAGAAACTAGACCCTTGAAGTTGGTTGAACAACTAATCTATTCTGGATGTAGGTAGTTATTGTTGATAGTGACTTTGCTTTAGTTGACAATAGTCTATACACATTCTAAGGGTTCCATCTTTCATTTTCACAAAAAACTTTGGAGCGCCCCAAGGGGATATACTTGGCTGAATGAAACACTTATAAGTGATATCTTTTAACTGTAGCTTTACATCTTTGAGTTCAGCTAGAGCCATTCTTTAAGTAGGAATTGAAATTTCTTTAGTATCGCGTTCTAAGTTGATACAAAAGCCAATCTCTCTAGGGGGAGGAACTCCAAGAAAATCCTCCAAAAATACATCTTGGAAGTCATTCACTACAACACTGAATCTAAGGAAGGAATGTCATGATCTAAATCATTAACACTCACATATTTACACAATAACCACTTGGACATAATTTTATTGGCTTTAAGGTTCAAAATAAAGGGATTAGGACGACTCGAGATGTACCACTCCTAGACTAGCTCTTCTTCATGAAGGAAACAATATCTCACAACCCTATTACGACAATCCATGCAAGCAAAACAACTATGACCCCACTCCATGCAAAGAATAACATCAAAATAATTCATTGGTAACTCAATAAAGTCTGCACACATAGTCTTACCACATACAACTATTGGGAAATCCTTGTATACTCAATTAATTCTTACATTTTCTCCTAAAGGTGTTCTAACCAGTATAGGATCATGCAGAACTTTAGGCAAAATCTCAAAAGTGAAAGCAAGCAAAGGAATTACAAATGAAAGCGTAGACCCTGGATCAAGTAAACCATAAACAAAAATTGAAAATACTTGCACCATACTTGTGGCCACATAAGCAGACTTCTCCTACTTCTCCCTACCCTTTAGGGCGAAGACCTGTTCCTCTTAATAGGCTCTACTGTTGATGCCTCCTGATGATTAGGCCTAGGCTGAGCATAACCTCCAGGCTGACTTCTTTTCTGTAGGTAGTCTTTAACCATGTGCTCTCTCTAATCGCAACCTAAGCAGGCATTCGTGCCCTGTCTGCACTCTCTACTGTGAGCACGGCCACACTTAGTACAATCCTTTCTAGGACACTGCATATCACCAACATTGCTCTTCATAGGCTCAAGTCTGCCTCCTCTAGGTGTTAACACTGCTCTAAAAGTTACAGTTCCCTGAAATCTTTTGCCCATTTTTAAATTTTTGCTGCTCATCGACGCAAAAGTTATTCCTGTTTCCTCCATTTCTAGGACCTACCTTATCATGAGTCTTAGTTCTCCTAACATCACGAACCCTCCCTTCTTCCGGTTATCCTCTACCTGTTGGACATGCACCATCAACCTAGAGAGGTCCATGTTATCGTGGATTATCGCAGACCGACACTCCTCCTCCAAATCTCTATTGATTCCTATAAGGAACCTGCTATTCTAATCCATGTTATTAGATACATGGGAAGTAACATACTTGGACAGTTTAACAAACTTCAGGGAATACTCCTTGACTATCACGGATCCCTGCTTAAGGTTGATAAACTCCTCAACCTTGGCCTCACTCATATCTGTGGGGAAGAATCTCTCTAGAAAGGTTTTCTGAAAAAGCTCCCAAGTGACCGGAACATCGTCTAAAACTCGGCTATCTTGCAACATCTTGCACCAAATCTATCCAACATCCTTGAGTTGATTGGAATTTGACTCTTCTTTCTAAGTATCTGTGTCCCCCCTAGCTAGCAAGATCTTATGAACCTAATATAGACTATTGTGAACTCAATGAGGTAACCATTAAGAACAAGTATCCTCTCCTTTGGATTGACGACTGGTTTAATCAATTCCAAGGGGAAATCTACTTTTCAAAGATTTATTTGAGGTCATGGTATAACTAACTTAGGGGGAGAGGTGAGAATGTACCTAAAATGAAATTTTGAAATATGTATGGACAATATGAGTTCCTAGTAATGTGTTTTGGTCTAAAAAATGCCCAATGAATTTTATGGGCCTTATATATAAAATGTTCAAAAATTACCTAGATTTCATTATGATTGTCTTCATTGATGATATCTTTGTATATATGAAAGAGAGGGTAAACACATGGTCCATCTGAGAGTGGTATTACAACTCCTTAAGAACCACCAACTATTTCCAAGTATTGCAAGTGTGAGTTCTGGAGGAGATCGGTGGAGTTTCTTAGTTATATTATCAAGTGAGGGTGTAGAGATTGATCAAAAAAAAGCTATGGTAGTTAATAATTGACCTAAACTATTGAATCAAACTAACGTTACAATTTTCTTGGGTTTGTCTTGGTACAACAGGAGGTTTGTGGATGATTTTGCATCCATTTCTTCTCTTTTGACTAGAAGGAGTATTAATTTTAGTTGGTAGGAGGCATGTGAAATAAACATGATAATGTTGAAGGATAAGCTTAACTCCACTCTGATATTGAGTTTACCGGAGGGTACCAAGGGTTTTGTGGTACATTATGATGCATACTAAGTGGGCTTGGGTTGTATTCTTATGCAACATGGGATGTTACTAGCATATGCCTCTAGATAACACAAGGTGAAAGTGTAGAATTATGAAACTTATGATCTTTAAATTGCGGTGGTAGTGTTTGGTTTGAAAATGTAGAGACATTACTTGTATGGTGTTCATGTCGATGTGTATACAAAGAATAACAATATTCAATATGTGTTTAATCAAAAAGAGTTAAATCTCCGACAAATAAGATGGTAGGAATTGTTGAAATATTAAAATATGAGTGTTCTCTACCACCCCCATCAAGGCCAATGTAGTTGCGGATGATCTATGTCCTATGATCATGGGGAGTGTGCCTAATGCAGAAGAAGGAAGAAAGATCCAGTCAAATATGTTCAAAGGTTGGCTCGATGGGGTGTAAGGGTGGAACATTCCCCAAATAGTTGTATTGTTCATAATAACTCCGAGTCGTTTATAGTGGTTCAAGTGATCTCTAAGAAACATAATAATCCACTATTGATGGAGTTTGAGAAATGTGTACTTAGAAAGTTTAATGACTCATTCTCCGAAGAAGGAGATGGTGTGCTTAGGTACCAATATAGATTCTATGTTCCAACTCTTAAAAAAGAAAATAGCGGTGTTTGTATCCAAGTGTCAAATTTCTAGCAAGAAAATAGAAGTTTAGTTAAATAAATGGGTGTTCCTACTTTGAAGTGGGAAGAGATTAATATGGACTTTGTTGTTGGGTTGCCTCAAATCCGGAGGCAAAATGACTCAATTTGAGTTATAGTTGATTGATTGAGAAAATCCACTCACTTTATCCCTGTCAAGTCTACCTATTTTTTCCAGAGGATTATGCAATGATATACATTGATGAGATTGTGAGTCTTCATGTTATTCCTTTGTCCATCATATCTGATAAAGGTTTTGTATGCACATCTCATTTTTGGGGGTCTTCACAAGAAGGGTTGGGTACACAAGTGAAGCTTAGCACTACTTTTTACCCCCAAATGGATGGTAAAGCGGAGTGTACTATACAAAAACTACAGGATATTTTAAGAGCTTCTGTGATAGACTTCAATGGGAAGTGGGACAATAACTTTTCATTGATTAAGCTCTCCTATAGTAATAGCTACCATTGGATTTTTCCATGGTTCCATGTCAAGCACTCTATGGCAGGAGATGTAGGTCTCTTATTGGGTTGTTTGAGGTTAGTGACTCTTCTCTCCTTGGTCCTGAGATGATGTATGATGCCCTAGATAAAGTTTGTATTATAACATATGTGTTAAAAATAGCTTACAGTCAGCAAAAGTCTTATGCCGACAAAAGAAGAAGATATCTTTATTTCAAAGTGTCACGACCCAAATCAGGGACGCGACTGGCACCCACATTTACCCTCCTATGTGAGCGGACCAACCCATCTAAACCTTAACATTTCAAGATATATCAACAGAAAATAATGCGGAAGACTTAAACTCATTAATAAAAACAATTCAATACTATTATTATTATCCCCAAAATCTGGAAGTCATCATCACAAGAACATCTATCTCAAATTACTTAACTAGGAATGTCTAAGAACAAAATAACTAAAAAAAGCTAGTCCATGCCGGAAGTTCAAGGCATCAAGACTTGAAGAAGAAGACCCAGTCCAAGCTAGACGCATTAGCTCACCCTGAATTTCCGATGAAGTGAAGACTGGCTAGATCTGCTGTTGAGTTGAAGTTGACAGAACGTTTGCTGCATTACACAAATAACAAAGAGGAAAACATGAAATTAGGGGGTCAGTACAACCACACGTACTGAGTAGATATCATCGGCCAACTCAAAATAGGGAACAGTATATATCAATAATAATGTAAATCAACTACAATACTCAACATGTAGCAATAACAACATGAATTCATCAATAACTACAACCGAGTTCACACATGAGGACTCAAGCCTCAATACCATACTTATTTGGAAATTAAGTTCATTAGATTGAGTATATTCATTATCTTTCAAGATTCATTATATTTCTTCCTCTTGTGTCGGTACGTGACACTCCGATCCTCTATTTCTATCCTGGTGCCGGAACGTGGCACTCCGATCCTCATATTCTATCCTGGTACCGGAACGTGGCACCCGATCCATTTATCTATCCTGGTGTCGGAACGTGACACTCCGATCCTCATATTCTATCCTGGTACCGGAACGTGGCACCCGATCCATATTCTATCCTGGTGTCAGAACGTGACACTCCGATCCTCATATTCTATCCTGGTACCGGAACGTGGCACCCGATCCATTTATCTATCCTGGTGTCGGAACGTGACACCCGATCCCCTAATTCATCAAGCCTTCTTTTACACTAAGGCATCATCATTCTCATTATATAATTTATCAAGCCTTCTTTCATACTAAGGCATCATCATTCTCATTATATAATTTATCAAGTGAATTAGGGTTCTTTCAAGATTTGGGATTCAATAGCTTCATCATGCTTTGTTAATTCATCACAATTTTATAATCATAATCATGCAAGCATACAACTTAAGCACATAGCAGGGTTTACAATACTATCAACACATAATATTCACTATTAAGAGTTCACTACGAATATCGTAACATAAACCATAACCTACCTCCACCGAAGAATTGAATCAACAAGCTATCTTCTCAAAATCCTTGCTATCCTCTTCGTTTCTCTCTCTCTACTCGTTCGTTTCTCCTCCCTTTCTGTTCTTTTCTTTTGTTTTGTTTTATTCAAACCCTCCTTCTTTTTACCCTAATTAAAAGTATAATTATGTGTAAAGGAGGACAATAAAACCCACTAATTAACTTAAAGTTACCTCTTTTAACCCCCAAGTAATTAGACCTATTAATATTAACCCTCAATCTTTATAATTAAGGAAAGAATAGTCCAAAACGACCCCTAAAACGTGTAGAGGAATCCTATTTTGCCTGGGACTGTGCAACCTGTGACGGGCCGTCGTGCCTGCGACGGTCCGTCACACAGGTCGTCGCAGCTCCCTCGAACTCACGTAGCCTGGGACAGCCCGTCACAGCTGTGACGGTCCGTCCTGTTCCTCCGTCATGACGGTCAGAAAACTCGTTTCTTGTACCAAATTCTCAAAAGTTGAAGTGTTTTGCAATGAAAACTCACGACGGTTCGTCGTGGATGTGACGGCACGTCCTGCAGGTCCGTCACAATTTACAGCGAGTCGATTTTCAGTACCCAATTTCAAAATTCTAAGTGTCATGGGACGACACCTCCTCGACGGGCCGTCGTGACTATGACGGTCCGTCGTTACATCCGTCGTCCCAGCCAGTTTTTCCAGAAATAAAATCTGTTGCTCAAAACGACTAAACAGGTCGTTACAATAGATACCAATTTACCCATCGTTCGTCCCCGAACGATCAAAAGAAGAAAAACAATGGCGAAAAGGAGTACCTGAATCTGTGAACATATGTGGGTATTTTTCTTGTATATCCGCCTCCTTCTCCCAAGTAGCCTCTTCAACTGGTCGATTCTTCCATTGAACTTTGATGGATCCAATCTCTCTCGATCTCAACTTGCGAACTTTTCTATCTAATATAGCAACTGGTTCCTCTTCATAAGTCAAGTTCTCATCCAACAACACTGAGTCCCAACGGATAATGTAGTTTCCATCTCCATGGTATCTTTTCAACATGGACACATGAAATACCGGATGCACTCCGGACAGCCCTGGGGGCAAGGCTAATTCATAAGCCACCTCCCCTATTCGCTTTAGTACCTCAAATGGTCCAATATACCTTGGACTTAGCTTACCTCTTTTGCCAACCGCATCACCCCTTTCATGGGTGAAACCTTCAACAAGACTTGTTCACCTTCCATGAACTCCAAGTCTCTAACCTTCCGGTCTGCATACTCCTTTTGTCTACTTTGCGCCGCTAGAAGCTTTTCTTGAATGCCCTTCCCTTTTCTAACGAATCCCTCAAGAGATCGGTACCCCAAGGTCTAACCTCGAATGCATCAAACCAACCAATGGGAGATCTACACCTCCTCCCATACAATGCTTCAAATGGAGCCATATCAATACTGGAGTGATAGCTATTATTGTATGAAAACTCTGCCAAAGGTAAGAAGCTATCCCAATGGCCACCAAACTCTATCACGCATGCGCGAAGCATATCCTCCAACACTTGAATCGTTCGCTCAGACTGACCATCGGTCTGAGGATGGAACGCGGTACTAAGGTCCAACCTAGTACCCAATTCTGCATGCAATGTTTTCCAAAACTTAGAAGTAAACTGCGTACCTCTATCTGATATGATGGATAGTGGAACTCCATGCAATCGAACAACTTCTGAGATGTAAAGTTTGGCTAACTTCTCTGCATTGTAAGTCACCTTAACCGGAATGAAATGAGCAGACTTAGTTAACCTATCAACAATCACCCAAATAGAGTCACACTTGCCCAATGTTTTTGGAAGACCAACCACGAAGTCCATTGCGATTCTCTCCCATTTCCATTCCGGAATGGGCATTCTCTGAAGTGTTCCTCCGGGCCTCTGGTGTTCATACTTTACTTGTTGACAATTTGGACATTTGGCAATAAAATCCACAATAATCGCTTCATTCTTCTCCACCAAAAGTGTTGCTTTAGGTCACGGTACATCTTGGTTGCGCCCGGATGTATCGAATACCTTGAACTATGAGCCTCTGTCAGAATAGTGTTGATCAAATCATCGACGCGAGGTACACATACCCTTCCCTTAATCCTCAAAACACCTTCCTCATCGATTGTCGCTTCTTTAGCCTCTCCTTGCAACACTTTATCTCGGATCCGGATTAATTTTTCATCATTAACCTGCTTTGCTTCTTGATCTTATCAAGGAAGGAAGATCTTGCCTCCACACAAGCTAAAAATCCTCCCTTCTCATTTACTTCTAATCTCATAAGGTCGTTAGCCAGCATCTGAACTTCTCTAGCCAATGGGCGCCTAGAAGCTTGCAAGTGAGCTAGACTTCCCATGCTTCCCGCCTTTCTGCTTAAAGCATCCGCTACAACATTCGCCTTCCCCGGATGGTACAAAATAGTGATGTCGTAGTCCTTCAGTAGTTCCATCCATCTCCTCTGTCTCAAATTCAAATCTCTCTGAGTGAAGACATACTGTAGACTACGATGATCCGTGTAGACCTCACACTTAACCCCATAAAATAATAGTGTCTCCATTGCTTCAATGCAAACACTACCGCGGCCATTCCAAGTCATGAGTTGGATAGTTACGTTCATGCACTTTTAATTGTCTTGAGGCATAAGAAATCACGTTCTTCTCTTGCATTAGCACTGCACCCAAACCCGAATAGGATGCATCACAATAAACAATGAAGTTCTTACCCTCTACCGGCAAGAGGTGAGATAGGTGCGGTAGTCAACAAAGTCTTAAGCTTCTGAAAGCTTTCCTCACATTCATCTGACCATACAAATGGAACATTCTGCTTAGTCAAGTTCGTCAATTGGGAAGCAATAGAAGAGAATCCTTTGACAAAGCGGCGGTAGTAGCTAGCTAACCCAACAAAACTCCGTATTTCTGACACATTAGTGGGTCTTACCCAATTCTTCACTGTCTCAATCTTAGAAGGATCTACCATCACCCCATCCTTCGAAACCACATGCCCCAAGAAGGACACTGCATCTAGCCAAAACTCACACTTAGAGAACTTGGCGTAAAGCTTTTTCTCCCTCAACATTTCCAACACAACCCTCAAATGCTCCTCATGTTCCTTCTTACTTTTAGAATATACCAGTATATCATCTATAAATACGATCACAAAGAGGTCCAAATACGGCTTAAATATCCCGTTCATCAAGCTCATGAACGCAGCAGGGCGTTCGTAAGACCAAAAGACATCACCACAAATTCGTAATGTCCATACCTCGTTCGAAAAGCAGTCTTTAGCACATCCGTTGCCCGTATTTTCAATTGATGATAACCGGATCTCAAGTCAATCTTAGAGAAGACACAAGCACCTTGTAATTGATCGAATAAGTCATCAATGCGAGGAAGAGGATACTTGTTCTTAATAGTTACCTTGTTCAACTGTCGGTAGTCTATGCACATCCGAAAACTCCCATCCTTCTTCTTCACAAACAAAACCGGAGCACCCCAAGGAGATGCACTTGGTCTAATGAAGCCCTTGCTCAACAACTCTTGAAGTTGGGCCTTTAACTCTCTTAACTCCGCGGGAGCCATTCTATACGGGGGTATAGAAATGGGGTGTGTGCCCGGTTCAAGATCGATACAGAAGTCAATATCCCTATCTGGTGGCATACCAGGAAGATCTGCAGGGAACACCTCCAAAAACTCGCGGACTACCGAAACTGACTCAATCGAAGGTACTTGGGTAGTGTCATCCTTGAGATGGGCCAAGAAAGCTAAACACCCTTTACTAACCATTTTCTTAGCACGAAGAAATGAGATGATACGCACCGGATTGGAAGTGTAGTCACCCTCCCACACTAACGGATCTGTCCCAGGCTTGCCAATGTCACAGTTTTAGCATTACAATCCAAGATCGCAAAATTTGGAGAAAGCCAAGTCATACCCAGAATTACATCAAAGTCACCCATTTCTAAAATAACCAAATCTACATAAGTGTTGCTCCCCACAAAGTTCACCAAACAAGACCTATGTACCTTTTCAACTACCACAGACTCACCCACCGGTGTAGAAACACGAATAGGCATGTCAAGTAATTCACAATGCAATTTTAGACCATTAGCAAATGATGAAGATACATATGAAAACGTGGAGCCAGGGTCAAAAATACACAGATGCCATGCAATCACAAACCAAAAGATTACCTGTGATAACAGCATCAGACGCCTCCGCTTCAGATCTCCCAGGGAAAGCGTAACAATGGGCCCTATCATTTGTCTGTCCATTGCCCCCACCATGTTGCGTAGTAGTGGCTCCATTTTGCCCATCACCTCGGCCGTTGTGATGACCACCATTACCTCGACCACCACGTCCTCCAGAAAAGCGGCCTCTACCATGACCACCTCTACCTCTAGCTAGTGGGGTTCTGTAACTCTGGTTTGGACAATACCTCTTGATGTGTCCAACCTCCCCGCATCCATAACACTCTCGGGGTTCATGCATAGGTCTCTCGGAGTAGTTTTGACCGTTCTGAGGTGGACCCCCAACTACAGTCTGTAGTGAAGACTGAATTGGTCGACTTGAGTAACCTCCGGAGCTCTATCCTCTAGAGTGAGAACCATTAAACTCGCCTCCCCTTCGAAACCTTTTCGATGTCGATGTCGTGGTGAAGTCGTCTGGCTTCACTCCTTCCACCTCTATCACAAAGTCTACCACCTCTTGGAAGGATGTTGCCGTAGCCGCTACCTGTAATGCTGAAATCCGCAACTCTGACCTCAACCCCTTCACAAAACGGCAAATCCGTTCTTGTGGACTAAAACAAAGTTGGGTGGCGTATCTGGATAGTGCGCGAAATTTAGCCTCATACGCGTTAACTGTCATCCTCCCTTGCTCTAGACTCAAGAACTCGTCCCTTTTTCTATCTGTCAAAGTCCTTGGGATATACTTCTCCATAAACAGGGTAGAGAATGATTCCCAAGTCATAGGTGGTGCCTCTGTTGGTTGACACTCAACATGTGACCGCCACCACGTTTTGGCGTTCCCTTGAAACTGATAGCTTACGAACTCAACGCCAAACCGTTCTACTATACCCATCTTGTGTAGTAGCTCATGACAATCAACCAGAAAATCATAGGTATCCTCTGATTCTGCGCCCTTAAAAACTGGAGGTTTCAATTTCAAGAACTTACTGAAAAGTTCATGCTGATCATTTGTCATAATAGGCCCAGTAGTCAGACGTGGAAATGTGCCTATTCCCAATGATGCATCCATGCGGGGAGCCCTAGTAGCCGCATGTCGTACCTCTGAAACCGGAGGTGTTGGTGCAGAAACCACTGGAGGTGCCTGACCCTGATCGGATAACCCACTAAGATAAGCAAGTACCTGGTTGATCATCTCTGGGGTAGGTTGGGGTGGCATTTCCTCATTCTGCCCTTGTTCATTCTCCCCTTCCTCCCCCTCTCTTATCACCTCCTCGGTCGGTGGAGGAGTCACCGCCCTAGTATCAGATGGGCTAGGTTCTTGTCCTCTTCCTCTAGAGGACGTCCTCCCACGACCCTCCCCCCGGCCTCTTGCCGTTGCTCTTCCTCGAGCTACAGCCCCAGTGGCTGGCTCAGTCGTTTCTTTCTTGTCTTTCCGTTGTTGCTGCTGGTGCGGTCGTTGCTCTAGTTCTAACCATCTGCGAAATAGAGTGAAGATGGTCAGATACCAATTCGTATCGCCCAGATACCAATTGGACTCAAGTAGTAGCACGAAAGAAGAATGAAAGAGTGAAATTTTCCTAAAGTCTTATAGCCTCTCAAGGAAAAGTAAAGGCGTCCCCCTACCGTTCCTTAAGACTCTACTAGACCTGTTCTTTTGTGATGAGACCAATGAACCTAAGGCTCTGATACCAAGTTTGTCACGACCCAAATCAGGGACGCGACTGGCACCCACATTTACCCTCCTATGTGAGAGGACCAACCCATCTAAACCTTAACATTTCAAGATATATCAACAGAAAATAATGCGGAAGACTTAAACTCATTAATAAAAACAATTCAATACTATTATTATTATCCCCAAAATCTGGAAGTCATCATCACAAGAACATCTATCTCAAATTACTTAACTAGGAATGTCTAAGAACAAAATAACTAAAAAAAAAGCTAGTCCATGCCGGAAGTTCAAGGCATCAAGACTTGAAGAAGAAGACCCAGTCCAAGCTAGACGCATTAGCTCACCCTGAATTTCCGATGAAGTGAAGACTGGCTAGATCTGCTGTTGAGTTGAAGTTGACAGAACGTTTGCTGCATTACACAAATAACAAAGAGGAAAACATGAAAGTAGGGGGTCAGTACAACCACACGTACTGAGTAGATATCATAGGCCAACTCAAAATAGGGAACAGTATATATCAATAATAATGTAAATCAACTACAATACTCAGCATGTAGCAATAACAACATGAATTCATCAATAACTACAACCGAGTTCACACATGAGGACTCAAGCCTCAATACCATACTTATTTGGGAATTAAGTTCATTAGATTGAGAGTAGTTCATTATCTTTCAAGATTCATTATCTTTCTTCCTCTTGTGTCGGTACGTGACACTCCGATCCTCTATTTCTATCCTGGTGCCGGAACGTGGCACTCCGATCCTCATTCTATCCTGGTACCGGAACGTGGCACCCGATCCATTTATCTATCCTGGTGTCGGAACGTGACACTCCGATCCTCATATTCTATCCTGGTACCGGAACGTGGCACCCGATCCATTCTATCCTGGTGTCGGAACGTGACACTCCGATCCTCATATTCTATCCTGGTACCGGAACGTGGCACCCGATCCATATTCTATCCTGGTGTCGGAACGTGACACCCGATCCCCTAATTCATCAAGCCTTCTTTTACACTAAGGCATCATCATTCTCATTATATAATTTATCAAGCCTTCTTTCATACTAAGGCATCATCATTCTCATTATATAATTTATCAAGTGAATTAGGGTTCTTTCAAGATTTGGGATTCAATAGCTTCATCATGCTTTGTTAATTCATCACAATTTTATAATCGTTAATCATGCAAGCATACAACTTAAGCACATAGCAGGGTTTACAATACTATCAACACATAATATTCACTATTAAGAGTTCACTACGAATATCGTAACATAAACCATAACCTACCTCCACCGAAGAATTGAATCAACAAGCTATCTTCTCAAAATCCTTGCTATCCATCTTCGTTCTCTCTCTCTACTCGTTCGTTTCTCCTCCCTTTCTGTTCTTTTCTTTTGTTTTGTTTTATTCAAACCTCCTTCTTTTTAACCCTAATTAAAAGTATAATTAAGTGTAAAAGAGGACAATAAAACCCACTAATTAACTTAAAGTTACCTCTTTTAACCCCCAAGTAATTAGACCTATTAATATTAACCCTCAATCTTTATAATTAAGGAAAGAATAGTCCAAAACGACCCCTAAAACGTGTAGAGGAATCCTATTTTTCCTGGGACTGCGCAACCTGTGACGGGCCGTCGTGCCTGCGACGGTCCGTCACACAGGTCGTCGCTGCTCCCTCGAACTCACGTAGCCTGGGACAGCCCGTCACAGCTGTGACGGTCCGTCCTGTTCCTCCGTCATGACGGTCAGAAAACTCGTTTCTTGTACCAAATTCTCAAAAGTTGAAGTGTTTTGCAACGAAAACTCACGACGGTTCGTCGTGGATGTGACGGCACGTCCTGCAGGTCCGTCACAATTTACAGCGAGTTGATTTTCAGTACCCAATTTCAAAATTCTATGTGTCATGGGACGACACCTCCTCGACGGGCCGTCGTGACTATGACGGTCCGTCGTTACATCCGTCGTCCCAGCCAGTTTTTCCAGAAATAAAATCTGTTGCTCAAAACGACTAAACAGGTCGTTACACAAAGTAGGTTATATGGTGTATTTTAATATTTCACCTACGAATGTGGTGATGAGATTTGTCAGAATGGGAAGTCAAGTCCTCGGTATTTGAAACCCTATAAGGTTTAGCATGGGTTGGAAATTTTTCATATGAGTTGAAGGGGTTCTTGTTGAAATTCTATATCGACAAGTCAAGAAGTTCAGAAAAAAAGAGGTGGCCTACGTAAAACTTCTATGAAGAAACCACCTAGTTAAGGGAGAAACATGGGAGGCCATGGCCGACATTAAATACCGTTATCCTTATATTTTTCCTAATTCAGGTTAGTTATTCCTATTAATAATGAAAATAATAACTAAAATTACATTTGTCTTGTTTGCTAAAATATGCATATCTATGGTAGAGGTTTATGATAAGATGAGATTTAATGTAAAAATTCTCTTTGCCTAATTGGCACTTATTTGTTTTTTGTGTATTCTTGCCTTTATAAAAAACTTCTAATCATGTTAATTTGTTTTGATAAATGTTTTTGCATAATTTGATGATAAAGTTGGGCTCATGTTGATATTGAGAAGGAAATTCGTCATGTTGTGATGTTGAAATCTTATATGTCGTAAATGGTGTTTTTATTTGCTATGTGTAAATACAATGTGGATATGTCGATTTGAGTTCTAACTCGTTTTGAAATCTTTTGTTATTTGTTGGGTTTTTACTCTTGAGGTCATCCCCCCACCCTATAAAAAAAGATTGTAGTGTCATTCGAGGACGAATGTTCCTTGGGGGAGGAGGGATAATATAACATTATGAAATTCCAAGACCTAATAGATCCTAAAATAAAGATCAACGACATTGAATACTGTTATAAGGAATCAAATAATATATTTAAAATATTTAGTGTTAGAGTCAGAATGTCAAACAACGTCCATGAGGTCCGGTGAATAGTGAAATGTGTGATAGTGTTACTTGGCATTTTTCAATGGGTTTTAGGCATAAAAATTTAATGAAAATTGTTAAAAACGTGGTAAACAAATATTAGAGTGCATATATGGTGGAAACGTCCGTGTAAAACCCCCCATGGACCACTTTAATGTCCTTTTGAGAGACTCCTCAATTTGACCCTAAAAGATGTGTTGGAAAGTGGCAACCTACAAAATCACATGACGAGGTGTTGATGACTCCATCGTCCAACACATAGTCAAAATACCAAACTGGTCCAAAAGATCAATCTCTAAACTAGTTGATTTTTGTGGAGTACGGTGGCTTCGAATGACCTACAGATCGTATATCGAGGTCTAGTAGGTCAGGATCTGGTTTTGACTGTCGAGTTTTAAGTGGAGTATTAATTAGTTAGTTTCTTAAGTTATTAATTAAGGGTTTGTGGGTGTCTAATTACGTTAGTTAAGGTACAGGATAAAGACGTAAGCCTCATTCTACTTTACCCAATACCCAAGTTCCCAAACTCAAATTCTCTTTTCCTTCCCTCTTCTTTCTCTATTTCCCCATGACTCCATCGATGATCAATTCAATGACATTAGGTATGCTAGAATTAAACTTACTGTCCATCAATCTTCATGGATTGTTAATTTATGGGAAATTTTCACGCTTGGGATCTCTTTTCCAAAAGGATCTTTCAAATTGATTGCAGAAGTTGTAAATATAAGGGTTCCCTTCTTATTCTAGAATTGATCTTTAAAATTAAATTCTTATTAGTTTATTTTGATTATAAATTATAGAATATGATCGTTTATTGGTTAATTGTTGTAGTTCTTGATCATTGAATTAGTTTTTGATGAATTTGACCCTTTACCCTAACCCTATTTATGAGTTGGACTTCAAGATAATTAAGGTTGTTAGAATTAGTTATGTAATTACTTAATACACTATATTATGATGATAACGAGTGACATATTGGAAAATTGTGATGAATTGAGGATGATATTCTTGTTGAAGGCTATGGAGGCTAATTAGATAGACATTGTGATCTTGAACTCTTTCCTTGAATAGTGATGGATTGTATTTGGTGATGTTGTTGTTGTTTTGCAATTGAAGTATTACATGTGATTATCCTTCGGAAGATATGATGTGATGAATATGAATATGATGGCATGACATGATTATGGTGAATGTGAGAGCAATGTGAGGCTATGTTAATGCAAGTTTGTAGACGATTTCTCATATTTGCCTTAGATGATAAGATTATGATATTTTGATCTTACTAATTATGTTTATGTAATGAAAGGAAGATCTCATGCTATGACGAATGACCTAAATAATATAATATTCAAGGGGGTTAGTCTCTTATGACCTATTTTAAGCTACGATTGTTATAGAATGACTTAATGGCACTTCAAAAATGAATTTAGTTTAGCGCCATGTTAACTTTACAATGACAGGTTTTGTCTCCCCCATAGAATGGATATTCACCAAAGATTCTAATTAGATAGTGGCTAAAATGCAATTGTGCATAAAGAGAGTCCAACATATGTCTCCTAGTTTTTGAACTATGGTGCCCCCGTAGGAATACTAGCTAGTAGATATACCTAGAATGATATGTTTATGATTTGGTGCTACCTTAGAAAGTAGAACACCTTCTTTTGGTGTAGGGTTTCAGGACAACCGATTTCAAGTTTAGCTCACATAGTTTATTCTTGATTAAGATAATTATTCCCCAATGTAAAATGCAACTAATAATGTGAACTCTATCTAGGGTTACTTAAGGGTTTCTTCTTATTCTGGCTAGGGGTATGGGACTCTACCTTTATATTTCAGTAGTTGTCCTTGAGGTAAGTCCTAGGATGTTGTTTTTATGCTCTTATGACATTAATGTTATGAAAAAGTTGACTTTGAATGTTGATGATTCTATATGTTGTTAGCATCACTTATGAACATGTTATAGGTCTATATTGCTATATATGATTATGTATACTCATGATGCTATGTTATATGAAGTATGACATTAGATTTGATTTCTTTCATTCTTTACTATATTATGTGGGGTTATGGGACTTTACATGAGCATTGCACTTGTCTTCGGATGGGATTGTCGGTAAGGGTCTTGCAAGTTATGATGTATGAACTCTTGTATATGTATTGTTGTAATGACATTAAATTTGATTCACTTTGGTTATATGATCTTGATATTCTACTATTCAAGTTGATATGATCTTGTGTTGATAGTATTCATTTTGACTTGACTATATCATGATATTGGTATTGTGTTACTTAAGGACTTAACTTTATGAATATGTGAGTGTTGGTTTGTATGTGACTTAGCATGACTTTGAACGAAATCTCCCTTTAAGCATGATTTAAAAGATTATATGTGCATATGTTTCTATTCTTATTACAAGTGGATGTACTAACCCATATTATTTCCCTTTTCCCAAAAAATATATTTTCGGGATGTTGAGGTATTAAGGTCGACTGCAAGAAGACTTGTACATTTACCCAAGCTTTATAGGTCCTCTAGTTTTGAGGATGGTGCCACAGTTTCTATTATTGTAGTATTGCTATAATCTAAACACACTTATATCTGTCCTATCGTTGAAGATATTATTGTATCCCCTATATGTCACATCCGGGTTTACCCCCTAGACGTAATCGGTGTTGTCATCCACTATGAGAACTAAGACTAGCCTCTTTATTTACATTATTGAATTCATAGGTCAAAAACACAAAAATATTTTAAACTTTTCATTACTTCTAATTGGAAGTTTACATATTTCTCTACAGACACATAATATATATCCATATCGAGTATACTTAGACCCTTCGTATAGGAAGGTTACATAAACTTCTAATTTTATTGCAAATAAGCATATAAAACATAACATAGACATAAATCTCAGAAAACTTTTCTCTTCTTATAAGCATCTTATAAGAGTATAAGATCATTGGCATAATCCCATACATTAAAGTAAGAATGCCTCAAGTGGGCTATACAATGTTTCATATTAAAATGGAGAGAAAGAACTATAGAAGTCTTTAACTACTAAGAAAACTACATAAGCTAGATAGTGGCATCCCTCTTGAAAAATGAGGACCTACCCTATTTGGATGATCAACATATCCAAGACTTCATAAAATTGTTTCAAAATAATCTCTACGACCGGAACCTAAATATTCGGAGAAAGGAAAATGTGGAGTTAGTGCGCAACTTGTACTAAGTATTGGACCATTTGCACATACAATATCAAATCATGTTAAAAATAACATTTTATAAAGAAAACATGCTACTTTATTCTTTGAAATGCCTTATGCATTATAAAGGGAAAACATACAAATTAAAAAGACATATTTATCAAGTCAAAGAAAATAACATGTTTAGCAACATACATTAACCCATAGTTTAGTACAACAATACCATGAAGTAATTACATCACAAGCATGGATAAAAGTTCATCATTTCATAATAAAGCAAAACTACTACTCACGGATCCTCATCAATCCAACAAGTTCAAAAACCAAGCAAATCCCCATAACCTTACTAAATCAAGTGACCCAACAATAACTATGACTAGTTGTATACTCCACACCACATAACCTTTAAGGATACATAAAATGATATTTTTAGAAACATAAACCAATTACATGTTCATAAGTATGTCAATTACCATATAATATCATTTACATGTAAAGTCATCATATTATCATCTTTTGCATTCATTATTAGATACATACATAATATCAACCTTCTAAAGCTTGCCTCAAGAAAAACTAGTGCAAGGCATAAGTATTGTCCCATACCCCTATCTAGGGTAAGTCAAACCTCTCAAGTCACCCTAGTAATTTATACTTCATTGATTCGCTTTAGTTTAGGGAACACTTGCCCTAAACGACATAGACCACAAGAGCTAAGTGTGGAATCCGTTTTTGTAAAAACTTACACCAATGGATGGTGGTCTACCGGCCATAGTAAAAGTAAACATAAACGTAGCTTTCGAGGTGGATCCACTAGATAGTCTTCCTATGGGGTAAACATTGTTCAAGAACTATGATATATGTATAATCCCTTTACATACTACATTGGAACTGGGGCCACCTCTCATGAGAACCCATTGGAAGCGTATTTCTCTTTGAAAAGTCAACACCACATGTAGATCTATAGGGTGAATCTTCATTTTTGGGAAGTCATCACCTTTAATTGTGAAGTTCACTCAGTTTTAAGCTAAGTTCCTTTTATTGAAATGTGTTTAGTATCGTAATTAATAATCATATCTTAATTTTTGTAATAGGGTCTAGCCCTTGAATAATTATCATAATCATATCTCAATAAGATTTGCATGAGTATAATACATTCATTACAATTGACATAACTGAGGTTAACACATTATGTATAACTCTATTATTATAATGCACATTAGTAAGCATCACCATCCTAATAACATTCACGTCCTACTCAACCTGACAACCATAGTCAAGAAATTTAAATTTAACATAATACCAACCCTACCAATCCTAATCCACGGTATACTCCAATACAACATCATGATTCCATCACACTTAATAGAAAAATAAAGTTAAGAATAGGGATTATAAGACTAACCTAGTCTCCTACATATTTCATCACGAAGGTCTTACCATAAAACCTTACGTCCACCGAATTATGTCATTACATCAACATAATTCAATAACCCACATGATAAAGAGTCTAGAAGAATCACTACACCATAATTAAATACTAAATCGTAACTTAAGACAAGATACGTAGGTCAATTCTGATAACCTAGATCACTTCCTAAGAACTAGTTTGAAAGACTAAAAATCTCACAAAATTTGTTCATGATTAATGTGACAACATCATCTAATAGTAATTCAACAAATAAATCAAAAGAACTCAATCAAATACAACCTAATTCATATCAAGATCAAACATAGGGTTAAGGGTTAATAGTCATCATCTACAAACTAGACCAAACCATAAAGATATATCATAATAAAGTTGGAATACATGTTAATATATTCATACTATAGACCAGAAATCATAAACAAATTAATTTGTAACATGATTCTTGAGATTTATAAGAAACCACGTGAAAACTCAGCTTTTGAAAAAAATTTTGAGGAACCCTTTGATGAAAGAAGTCTCAAGGGTGTATTAGATACCATACCTTTATGTTTTATGATGATTTGATGGTGAAATAATCCCTTTTAATCCCACAAATACCTCCCCTAGATAGTGTTCAATGGTGTGTTCCAATAGAGAGAGAAAGAAGAGAGAAGGAAGAGGATTTATTTTTTGAGTTATGTTAAGTCTAATGGGGTTGGGGTCTTTTTATGGGGGTTATTTAATTTAATTTTGTTTCCCTTATCCACTAACTAACCACCAAACCACAAAATTAATTAGCTAGGACTTAACTTAAAACGTGCAGGAAAATTTCCTTAGCATCGACGACACCACGATCGACGGATCGTGGGTTAGTCGACGGACCAGCCCTCTTCCGTGCTACAAATTTATAATCCTTGTTAGAGAATGTGAAAGTGAGGTCCTCGAATGAATTTCCTAAGTGATGTTCTAAGGTTGTCATAGACGCCCCATCGATCAACCCATGCCCCATCCTTTGTTTTTCGTAGATGGACACTTCAAAGGCATTGTTTTCTCGAACGTGCTAGGGTCCCCCTCAAGGCCCCTTGGTTGTTCCTTTAAGAGTCGTACCCGTACTTTAGACAATGAATCAACTTTAACACATGTTATACACTCTTCCACAAAATTTAATGAATTTCCGACACCTAAAATCTAGCAATAGGCTAAGGCAAACTAGTACTTTCATAAACAAATTGGCGAACGTCATGGACGTTCATTGATGTTTTGATTATTAAATTTCGTAAATGACCTATATTCATTAAAATTACCCTTAAAAGAGTGTCTAGACTTCACGAAACTTATGTTAGGATTTAAGAGATCTTTTAAATTGTGGAAATGTAACATTATCCCCCCCTTACGAACATTCTCCCCGAATGACACTATTTTTCTTTTGAAGGAAGGAATAGACTCAAGACTATCAGCCCAACCAACAACAATAACATAACATCATCAACCATATATAAAGGCACAATAAAAATTCAAAACTTCAATTACCACACACGAGACAAATATACCACATCATGAGGAATTTTCCTTCTCACAACAACAACATGATCTCAACATTCTTTGCATGAGTCAATTATGCCAATTTTCAGACCAATCACCTGCTACTTATCATTTAATAAAGACTCACCATATCAAAATGCACCATATAACTCAAACAAGCCAAATAGAAAAATTTCAAGTTCAAGTGTACAACTTCACTGTAAGTGACCATAAAGCAAAAATAAAAAATTGTAATTTTGCACCTCTTCACTAAAAATCAAAGAAGCTTAAATTTTATTTATTATATTCATTATTAATAAGAACTACTAACCTTACTTATCATATAGATGAGGTTAACGGGACTTCATGTCTTCCTTGGCCTCCCATGTTTCAAACTCAACTAGGTGATTCTTCCATAATACCTTTATTGAAACCACCACTTTATTCCTTAATTTGTTTACTTGCCTATCAAAAATTTGAACCTGGACTTCCTTATAAGAGAGATTATCCTTGATACCATGACCCTGAATAGGATGAATAGATTCGGGGTCACCGATACACCTTTTAAGCATGGAAAAATAGAAAACAGGATGAACTGAAGTCAATTCAGTAGGAAGTTTCAATGCATAGGAAACCATATTAACCCTTTGAAAGACATAAAATGGACCCACATAATGAGGACTCAACTTTCCTTTATTGCCAAATTTAACCCCTCTTTTTATTGGTTAAACTTTCAAATAAACCTTATCACCTTTTTGAAACTCCAAATCCCTTATCCTATGATTGGCATAACTTTTGCCGCCTATAGGATGTTTGCAACCATTTTCTTTTGATATGAAATTTCTCCAAAGTCATATAAATCAATTCGGGACCAACAAGCAGAGGCTCACCCACTTCAAACCATCCTAAAGGAGACCTAGACTTCCTACCATACAAGGATTCATAGGAAGCCATGGAGCTGGATGAATGAAAGTTTTTATTACAAGAGAAATGCACCAAAGGAAAATGCTTATTCCTGTTCCCCTTGAAATAAATAATACAATCCTTAAGCATATCCTCAAGGTTTTGAATAGTATGTTTTGCTTGATCATCTGTTTGGGGATTAAAAGCATTACTCAACTTAACCTTTGTGCCCAACCATTCTTTGAATGACATCCAAAAACTAGATGTGAATTGTGCTCCCTGATCCTATATGATGGATTACGGAATACCATGGCGACATAAAATCTCATCGATGAAGATCTTAGCATAATATTCCGCCGAATATGTAGACTTGACGGAAACAAAATTATCGGACTTGGTCAACCTATCCATAACAACTCATATAGAGTTCTATTGCTTTTGAGTATGATAAATCCATATATATGTCTCTCCACTTCCAAGTGGAAACTTTGATTTCTTGTAGTAGGCCACCCCTCTTTTGATATTCGGCCTTTACTCGTTTGCAATTCGGACAATTAGGAATGACCTCCGCTCTGTCCTTCTTGAAACAATCCCAAAAAAATATTTCCCTAAGGTCATGGAACAATTTAGTCAAACCCGGATGAAAGGAGTAGCAGGAGTGATGGGCTACTTCAAAGATCTGCTCCCTTAATCGATCTACCTAGGAAACACGCAATATCCCTTGGTACCATAAAACACCATTTCCCCTAGGGATAATGACTCATTTAACATACCAAGAAACGACTCTTTAAACTCCTTCAATGGTTGATAAAGGTGTTGTTTGGACTTCACCTTAATAACTAAAGATGACTCGGAGTTATCATGGATCATGAACCCACCATTCGGAGAATCTTCAAACCTCACACAAAACCTAGAAAACCTATGAACATCTTTCACTAGGTCTTTCTTGGCTTCATCTATGTGTGATACACTACCCAAAGACATACGACTTAGAGAACTCGCATCTACATTGGCTTTGTTTGGGTGATATAGGACACTCATGTCATAACCTTTCAATAATTCTAACCATCTTCTTTGTTAGAGATACAATTCCTTTTTGGTAAACACATATCGGGGACACTTATGGTTTGTAAAGACATCAACATGGACACTAGAAAACTAATGCCTTCATATTTTCAAAGCAAACACAAGAACTACTAACCCAAGGTCATGAGTCAGATAGTTTCTATCATGCACGTTAAGTTTCTTAGAAGCATAGGCTATCACCTTCCCATGTTGCATAAACACACACCATAAACCCACTCCTGCTGCATAACAATATACAACAAATACCCTTTTATGCTCTTGTAAAGTCAACACCAAAGCGAAAGTAAGCCTATCATTCAATATTTTTAAGCTTTTCTCACATGTCTCCGACCTCTCAAATTTCTTACAATTTTGGGTCAAAGTAATCAAAGGACATGTAATGGATGCAAAACGTTCCACCAACCTCAAATAATAACCCGCTAAATCCAAGAAGCTCCTAATGTATGTTTGAGTCAATGGTCTTAGAGAATTTTTCACCTTCTCCATTTTCTTTAGGTCAACCTACACTCCCTCACTAGAGATGGTATGGCCAAGAAGTGCCACCAACCTCAACACAAACTCCATTGGCTATAGTTGGCAAATAATAGATGTTTTTTAAGTACTTGCTACACCACCCTAAAATGGTTCATGTGATCACCCTAATTTTTCAAATATTCCAAGATATCGTCAATGAAGACAATGAGAAATAAATCTAGGTAGCTTGAAAACACCCAATTGATTAGGTCTATAAACGTCACCGCAACATTAGTGGAACTAAAGTACACTACTGAGAACTCAAAGTTACCATATCTAGTTTGAAATGACATCTTTGGAACATCCTCACCTCTCACACTATATTGGTGATACCCCGATCTCAAGTAAATTTTCAAATGTAGCTTGTCCCTTGGAGTTGATCAAAGAAGTCATCAATACTAGGGAGTGGATACTTATTTTTTATAGTGACCTTATTGAGTTTGAAATAATCAATACACATTCTCAAAGACCTATCATTCTTTACAAATAAAACTTAAGAACCCCATGGAGAAATACTAGGCATTATGAAGACCTTGTGTAGTAAATCTTTGAGTTGAGCCTTGAAATTTTTCTATTTTGTCGAAGCCATTCGATAAGAAGGATTTGTATCCATTAGCAAATCGATACAAATATAAATTTCTTGTTCGATAGGAATATCATAAATATCATTTGAAAAAGACTTCCACAAATTCACTCATTACGGGTACCGACTCAATGGGAGGAATTTTGGAGCCTAAATCTTGGATTCTTACTATGTTAAATAGAAAACCTATGGATATCATTTTTCATATTATTAGAAAAGAGATGATACGACCTCTAGGAATAGAATTTCCTCATTTCCACTCTACAATGGGTCCATTTGGAAAGGTAAACTTTACCACCCTTGTCCTACAACAAATAAAGGCAAAGAAAGCATGAAACCAATCCATACCCACTATTATATCAAAATAAAGCATATGAGGTTCTACTAATTCAAAATAAGAAACTCCATTGGGCAAAATTATAGGACAATTTCTATACACCATTTTTTTGCAACAACCGACTAACCCACTTGAGTAGACAATATAAAAGGTTCGTGCAAAATATTGGGAAAAATATCAAACCTTTTATCTATTAGAGGAGTAAAAAATTATAGTGTAGCACCGGGATAAAGTAAAGTATATACATCGATATAGAAGACTTTCAACATATCGGTCATCACGTCGGGAGAAGTCTATTGGTCACCCCTATAGTGGAAAGCATAGAAGCCATTTTCCATAGGAGAATCACTAGAACCACTTCTTTGGGATTGACAACCCTTTTCTTGAACCTTCATGGTAGGTAGATCCCTCATCTTGTTACCACTTTTGACAAAAAAAAAAATTTCCCGTTAAAACCAAGCATTCACCAAGGTGGCCTTTTTCACACTTGGTACATGTAGGCTTATGATATGGTTAGTTTTCACTCATTCCCTTTTGGGCTCTAGATTTTGGGTTCTTATTCTCACGATCCTTAGGGAATTTGGATGGAACTTTATTAGATAAACTCTCTTGAATATAGGCTTGTCTTGGATTTAAAGCCTATTCTTTGAAGAACCACCATCAAATGATCTTGCAATCTTAATATCTCTATTCTTTCTTAAAGCCCTTGAATCCTCCACTTGTTGAGCATGCACCATAAGGAAATAAATGTTCATGTTGTCATGTAGAATAGCTGAATGACACTCCTCTTGCAACTCATTTGACACCCCCGTCACAAAGCTGCTCATTTAATCAAAAGGAATGGAAGCCAAAGAAGGAGCATATTTTTACAATTTAGTAAATTTCAAAGAGTTTTCAACCATACTAATACCTCCTTGACTATGGTTGATAAACTCCACCATTTTGGCTTCCCACATGTCTCTAGGAAAAAACCGATCAAGAAAAGCCTTCTTGAAGATTTCCCAAGTCACCGGTCCACCCCATAGAGGCCTATTGTCACCCCATTAGACATACCATGTTTGAGACACATCTTTGAATCGGTAAGTGGCTAACTCGTCCTTCTGACTAAAAGAAAACCCTATAACAAAGAGAATCTTATAGACTTCACCGATGAACTCTTGGGGGTCTTTTTCAATCTTGGACCCATAAAAAGTAGGAATATTCGTTTGAGTAAAATTCCTTAGATGGGAAGTCATAGTAGAAACTTCTTGATGAGCTTGGGGTACAACCTCCTGATTAATTTGGGCCTTCATGGATTAAGCATGAGTATTGGCAGCTTGTGCTTGAGTAGTTATGGCTTGGTCCATATTGACGAGAGTGGCCGTTATATTCTCACCCGTCAAAGGAGGAGGATTCACTAGGGACTAATCATCATTCACACCTTTCTCAAGATAATGAACTTGATCACCATGGGGAGGATCTTCCGCATTGAAAATATCTTTCTAAAGTCTTCATGATGCATCCTTTCGAGTATTTATTGCCTAAAATCATAATGAAAGGATTAAATGAAAAAACACATAATACGTATATTCTAGTGTCACAATGTTAGATTTCAAAGAAAGTAAGAGTCTTATAGGCATCACATAGATTCCTATTCATAAAGGTGTTGAGCTTTACAATTATGAAAAAAAACCTACATAGAGGTTGTTGAGAAAGAGACAGACTAAAATATACGCAACTACATTATCTAACACCAAGTTTGTAAATCTATTTTTACCCCTTAGACGCAATTGGCATCATCATCCTCTTTGAGGACTAAGACTAGTCTCTTTGTTTACATCGTTGATTCATAGGTCAAATGCAAAAAAAATTAATGCTTTTCATTATTTCTAATTTGAGGTTTACATAGACCTCTACATACACATAATATATATACGTATCGAGTATACATAGACCCTTCATATAGGAAGGTCACATAACTTTCTAATTTTATTGAAATATAAGTAAATAAAACATAACATAAACATAATAGTCATAAAAGTAATGTCTTCTCATAATCTAATAATTGTGTAACCACTTGGACATAATCCCATACATCAATGTAAGAATGCCTCACATGGGCTATACAACTTTTCATACTAAAATAGAAAGAAAGAACCATAGAAGTATTTAACTATTAAACAAACTCCATATGCTAGATAGTGGCATCGCCCTCGGAAAATGAGGACCTACCCTACTTGAATGATAAATATATCCAAGCCTTCTTTATGTCGTCTACAATGCACCTAAACGACCGAAACCTAAAATATTGATGAAAAGGAAGAAATGGGTTAGTACACCACTTGTACTAAGTATGAGACAGTATGCACATATAATATCAAATCATGATAAAAGGTACATTTTATCAAAATATGCTACTTTATACTTTGAAAAGCATTATGCATTATCATTGGAAAACATACAAATCAAAAATATGTATTCATCAAGTCAAAGCAAATAACATTCTTATCAACATACTTTAACCCATAGTTTATTGCCACCTTACCATCAAGTAATTAAATAACAAGCATGTATAATAGTTCATCATATCATAATAAAGCAAAAGTACTAGTCACGGATCCTCATCAAGCCAAAAAGTGCAATAACCAAGCAAAGCCCCATAACCTTACTAAATCATGTGATCCAACAAGAAACATGACTAGTATTAAACTCCACACGACATAACCTTTAAGGATACACAATATCATACTTTTAGCAACATAAACCAATTGCATGTTCAAAAGGATATAGATCACCATACAATCACATTTAAATGTAAAGTCATTATATTATAATATTTTGAATTAATTATCATATACATACATCATATAAATCATTTTAAGCTTCCCTCAAGGAAAACTAGTGCAAGACATCAGTAGAGTCCGATATCCCTACCTAGGGTATGTCAAACCTCTCAAATCACCCTAGTTAGTTTATACTTCGTTACTTCATTTTAGATAGGGAACACTTTCCTTAACCAACATAGACAACAAGATCTAAGTGTGGAATTTAGTGTTGTAAAACCTTAAACCGATGGAACGTGGTCTACGGCGAAAGTAAAATTAGACATAAAAGTAGCTTTCTTGGTGGATCCACTACCTAGCATTCCTATATGGGCAACATAGTTCAAGAACTAAGAGATAGGTATACTCCCTCAACATACCACTTTGTAGTTTGGCCCTCCTCTCATGGGAATCCATTGGATGAGTATTCGCCTTTGGAAAGTCAACAACACATGTAGAACTATAGGGTGAATCTTCCTCTTTTAGAAGTCATCACTTCCCAATGTCAAATTAACTTGGTGCTAAGCTCAATCCCTTTATTGAAATGTCTCGAGTATCTTTATAAATCATCATATCTTAATTAAGGTAATAGGGTCTAGCCCTTGTATATTCATCATTATCATATCTAAATAAGAATTGCATGAGTATAGTCATTTCATTAAAATTCATATAACTGAGATTAATAAGTTAAATATCAGTTGATGATAACAAACATTGGTAAGCATACCATCCTTATAATATTCACATCTTATTCAACCTTACAACCATAGACAAGACATTTAAATTTAACATCATAGCAACTCTACCAATCCTAATCTAATGCATACTCCAATACAAAATCATGATTCCATCACACTTAATCATAAATTGAAATAAAGATTGGGGATTATAAGACATAAAAAGTCTCCTTCATAATTCATCAACAATGTATTACCATAAACCCTTAATTCAACCCAATTAGGTCATAAAATCAACATAATTCAATAACCAACATGATAACAATACTGGTAGAATCATTACACCATAATTCAATATTAAATCAAAGCTTAAGACTAGATACTTTGGTAAATTCTCAAAACCTACATCACTTCTCAAGAAATATTATAAAAGACTACAAATAAGCCTAATTTGTTGATGAATAGTTTACCAAAATTATATAATAGTAATTCAATCAATAATCACGTCAATTAAATCAAATACAACCTAATTCATATCTAGATCAAATCTAAAGTTAAGGGTTAAGGATCATCATTTAAAAACTATACAGCACCATCAACATATATACTAATTAAGTTAGAATCCATGTTAATCTATTCATATTATCCAAACAAAACCATAAACAACTCAATTCATAACATGATTTTCGAGATTGAGAAGAACCCACATGAAAACTAAACATTTGAAAATACTTTGAATAAGCCTTTTGGGGAAGAAGTTTCAAACATCAATTAGATCCCATACCTTTATGTTTGATGGATATTTGATGGTGAAATAGTCCCTTTTGAGCCCCCAAATCCCTCCTCTAGCTAGTATTCAATGGTGTCTTAAAAATGAGAGAGAGAAAGAAGAGAGAAGGAAGAGGATTAGTTTTGTGAATTATGTTTAGTCTAATGGGGTTGGGGTCTTTATATTGGGGGTTAATTAATGTAATTAGGATTCGTAATTCCATAACTATCCACGAAATGACTTAATTAATTTACTAGGACTTAACTTAAACGTGCTAGAAAATTGTAGTACCCATGACAACACCTTGATCAACGGATCGTGGGTCAGTCGACGCACAATGCCTCTTCCGTTCTGCACATCCATTGTCCTTGTAATAGACTATTCAGGTCAGGGCCTCTGAATAATTTGCTATGTTTTGGTGTATGGTTGGATTTGAACCTTCCGTCGATCAACACACGCCCCGTCGTTTTTGTTTTGTATGTGCACATTGTGAGGCAGTGTTGAATCCAATCTGATACGGTCCTCCTCAGGTCCCTTGGTAGTTCTTTGGGTTTCGTACACCCGATGTTTCAACCATGAATAAAATTTAACACATGTTATACACCCTTCCATAAAATTTCATGAATCTCCGATTCGTAAAAGCTAGTCAAATAGGCTAAGGCACTTTAGTACCTTATTGAATAAATTTTTGAATGTCATGGATGTTCTTGGATGTTTTAGTTTCTAAACTTCCTTAATTACCTATATTCATTAATATGACCCTTAAAACAGTGTTTATACCTCATGAAACTTATATAAGGCTTAAAGACATGTTTTCGATTTTTGAAATGTTACACAATGTTGCAATTATGAATTTGTTTTAAAGGCGATGCCCCAATGTTCTACATAATTTTAGATTATTTAATGTGAGATGGTATTATAGACTCAATTCTTATATTTTACCTTAATTTTCTTAAGAATAAGCCAATGTAAGTTGCCTATGCGAGGAGTCGAAGTAAACTCCATATTTAGGTATGTTTAGTAAGCAAGATGTCTATGTAAACCTCAATTTGTAAGAAAAGTTTTCATTTTTTTTTCATTTTAACCTATGAAATGTTATATTGACTGCTAAGAGGCTAGAATTAGTCCTCTCCATGGACAAAGAGGCCGACTACGTATAAGGGGTGCTACCCGATCGTGAAAAACATTGTATTAGAGCATGAGATTGAAGTTATCTTAAGATTGATATCTAACCAAACAAAGTTTACTTATAGTCTTTTTCATGGGTATGAAACGCACCACAACTATGAATTAGTGGATATGTGATGCTTAGGAATTCTCATTCATTGATAATCTTAAAAGTCATGTCTTATCATTGCTAACACTTTGTGTCATTTATTGGTTATCTTAAAAGTCATGCCTCATGAGTGGTAACACTATGCGTCCATTTTTCTTCTAATCCATTTATCGTAAATTTAGGAAATTACTATGCGAAGGGAACTCACAAGGAGAGTGAAGGAAAAATTTTTATAATGGAGGAGTTCCTCCCCAAGAGAACCAAGCCCCTTCATAAGGAAATCAAGTGCCTCCACAAGAACAACTTCCGATCATTCCTCCACCTATGATGGATGGAAGGATAAGGTCAGCATTTGTGGACATATCTCAATCAAAGACTTCCTAAGATAAATAATAGCCTCTCAAGCACAAGCCATGACTACCCAAGACAATGAGGATTTTGGACGTCGTGTTTAACCAAATGCTAGTACCATGGCTTCCCACTTGAGGGACTTCATGACGATGAACCCTCAAATGTTCTATGGGTCAAAGGTTAATGAAAACACCCAAGACATCCTAGATTTAGTCTATAATATCATATATAATATGGGGGTAACTTTAAATGAGAAGGCCAAGCTAGCCTCGTACTAACAAAAGGATGTATTTCAAACATGGTACACGCAGTGGAGAGATAATAGGACCTTGACAGATGGTCTTATAGCTTGAAAGGTGTTTATAAGGACTTTCCTTGATCGGTTCTTTCCTACGGAGAAACAAGAGGCGACATTAGAAAATTCACCCACATTCATCACGGAGGTAAGAGTGTGCAAGATTACACCTTGAAGTTCACCATGTTTTACAAGTATACTTCTTTAGTATCCAATCATAAGAATAAGATGAGTAATTTTGTGATGGGAGTGTCTGATGACCTATTTGAAGAATGTCGTGCGGTGATGCTACATTAATATATGGATATATTTCGGTTTATGATTCATGCACAACATGTTTAGGAGACTAGACTAAAGTGAAATATTATGAGTTTAAGAGAGCCAAGTCTTATGAAAGAGGTACTTCCAAGGGTAGGCTTGAGATTCAACACAAATCTAGGTTCAAGAAGAGGGTTTCCAACCATGTTCCTTCCAATTTCCCTAAGTCAAATAATGATAGAGTGTCTAAACCTAGGCCTCAAAAGGTAAGGAGTGGAAATTCAGCAAGTGAAAGACTAACTTGTACAAACTGTGGTTAAAAGCATATGGGTGAATTCTTGGTGGTAATGGAAAATGGATATGGTTGTGGAAAAGAGGTCCATAAGGTTAGTGATTGTCCTCATATGAGTAGTAAAGAGAAGGGGATTATAACACTCACGCAAGAGGTCCTAGTTCTGATACTCTAAAGAGGAACCATTTCTATGCTCTCCATTCTAGGGGTTAATAAGAAGAGTCTTCGGATGTGGTCATCGCTATGTTACTACTCTTAGGTATTTATGTGTATGCTTTAATTGATCCTAGTGTACCTTATCATTTGTAACTCTTCTACTAGCTAAAAGGTTTGATGTTGTAGCTAAAATTTTTATTTAATACTTTTTGGTTAAAACCCGGTGGGTGACTCTGTTGTGGATAGAATAGTCTTTAGGGATTGTCCTACATCTTTATCGAATAGAGTTACTTGGGAGGATTAGGTAGTGATTTATGTGGTTTATTTAGATGTAATTTTTTGAATGGATTGGTTACATTCTTGTTTTGCTTCCATTGATTGTAGCACAAGGGTAGTTACATTCAGTTTTCCTAATGAACCCGTCTTAAAGGGTAGGGAGGGGGGGGGGTAATTCAATTCCTTCAGGCCTTATTGTTTCTTGTTTAAAAGCTTGTAAAATTATCTCTAAAGGGTGTACCATATTTTAGAAGTCAAAGATCTTTAGTTAAACATTTTTCTTATATAGTCAATCCCCATAGCAAAGGACTTTCCGAATGTCTTTCCCCGTGACTTTCCTAGAACTTATCTCGATCGGGAAATAGACTTTGGTATTTACTTGCTACTTTAAAAAATCCCATTTATATCCCTCTTTAGCGAATGGATTTGGAGTAGTTGAACGAACTAAAACATTAAATCAAACACTTATTAGACAATGGTTTCTTGAAACCTAGTATTTAACCATGGGCAGCTCCGATATTGTTTGTTAACAAGAAGGATGGGTCCCTTAGGATACACATTAAATATCGGCAAATCAATAATTTCAAAATTAAGAAAAAGTATCCTTTACCTCAGATTGATGACTTGTTTGAAACTTAAAGGGGCAAGCTAATTTTCTAACATTTATTTGAGGTTAGGGTATTACAAACTTAGGGTGAGATGTGATGATGTAATGTCACTATGAGTTCCTAGTAATTTCCTTTGGTCTCATAAATGCCCCGACGTCATTTATGGATCTCATGAAAAGGGTGTTCAAGAATTACCTAGATTCTGATGCGATTGTATTCATAAACAACATGGCTGTATATTCGAAGAATGAGGGTGAACATATTGACCACTTTAAGGTGGTATTGTACCTTCTTGAGGAGCACAAACTATTTTCCAAGTAGAGCTACTGTGTGTTTGGGCAATGATTAGTGGCATTTATACGTCATATTGTCTCATGTCAGGGTATAGAGGTTGATCAAACCAAATTGAGGAAGTTAAGAATTGGTCTACCTTGGGTTTATCTAGGTACTATATAAGGTTTGTGGATGAGTGCGTCCATTTCATCCCCTTTGGCTACCTTGTTCAAAAATAGTGTTAAATATTAATGGTCGGAGGTAAGGGAAATAAACTTCTAAATTTTACAAGATAGGCTTACCTCTACGCCAATGTTTACTCTACTGGAGGGTACCAATGGTCCTGTGGTATATTCTAATGCATCTCGAGTGGGTTCGGGTTTTGTACTTATGCAACATGCTAAGGTAGTATCCTATGCTTTTAGACAAATCAATGTGTATGAGAAAAATTACCCAACTCATGATTTAATTTAGCGGTATTGTGTGAGTTTTTGAAATTATTGAGACATTACTTGTATTTTGTTCAAATAGATGTGTATAACGACCATTAGAGTTTACAATATGTGCTCACTCGATGGTAGCTGAATAACTGACAAAAAGAAGATGGTTGGAATTATTAAAAGATTACGACTTGAGTTTTCTCCACCACCTTGGCAATGCAAAGTGGTTCCATGTGCTCTAAGTCGTATTACCATAGGTACTGTGTCTCATTTAGAAAAAAAGTATGAAAAACCTAGTGAAAGATGTTCATAGGTTGGTTAGATTGGATGTTCGGTTGGAATATTCCCTAAATGGTGTTTTTATGGTTTACATTAACTTTGAGTCATATTTAGTGGTTGAGGTGTATTCTATGAAACATCTTGATCAACTATTAATGGATTTAAGAAATCACTACTTAGAAAGTCCAATGAGTCCTTCTCCCAATGAGTGGATGGTCTTCTAAGGTACCAAGGTAGATTATGTGCACTTGGTGGTTATAACAATTTGTAGTAGAAACATATGGTTCCTTATATTCGATTAATCGGGGTGACAAAAAAATATATTATGACATTAGAAATGTTTATTGGTGAGATGGTTTGAAAAGGGACATACCGAAGTTTGTATCCATATTTACAAATTGCAAATAAGTTAAATCTGAGCATCTAAATCCTAGTGGTCTAATCCAATAAATGGGTGTGCCTACTCTGATGTGGGAAGAAATTAATATGGACTTTGCTGTTGGGTTGCCCAGAACATGGAGGCAAATTGACTACATTTGCGTTATTGTTTATTGGTTGAAAACATCCTATTATTTTATCCCCATCATGTCTATTTAGTTGGGTGATTATATGCAAGGATCTAAATTTATGAGATTGTGACTCTTCATGGGATCATTTTTTCCATCATATTGGATCGATCTGCTCAATTCACCTCTCGTTTTTGGAGGTCATTTAAAAAGGGTTGGATACTCAAGTGATGCTTAGCATTGCTTTTAATCCCCAAATGGATGGTCAAGCAAAAAGAACTATTCATACCGTATAAGACATGTTAAGAGATTGTGTATAGATTTTTAAGGGAATTGGGTGAATCACCTATTATTGACTTAGTTTTCTTATAATAATATTTACTATTCGAGTATTTCATTCGCTTAATTTGAATCACTCTTTGGTAGAAGAGGTAGGACTCTAGTTTGGTGGCTTTATGTTTGTAAGTCTTCACTCCCTTGTTCCAAAATAATCCATGACACTTTAGAGAAGATTTGGGTGATAAAGGATAAGTTTAAAACATTCTATCACTTGGTGAAATCCTTTTATCAATAATACAAGAAGATATCTTGAATTCGAAGTAGGTGATATGGTATATTTGAAGATTTCACCTATAAATGGGTTGATTTCGTAACAGGTGATAATAGTTGCATATGAGTTTAAATTACCTATTGAACTATCTTCAGTTCATTTGGTATTTCATGTATCAATGTTTAAGAATTATATTAGTGATTCCTAGTAAATTCTACATATTGAAGGGTATGTGTGGTAGAGACCCTTTCCTACGAAGAGGTTTTAGTAGAAAATTTAGATCACCAAGTCAAGAAGTTGAGGAAAAAAATGGTGGCCTCCGTAAAAGTCCTATCGATGAACCACCTAGTTGAGGGAACAACATGTAAGTCTGAGGCCGACATGAATTCCTATAATCCTCATCTTTTGTCCTAATTAAATTTTGTCATCCCTATTAATAATGAAAATAATGATTAAAATTTGAATTTGACTTGAATTCCTAAAATATGCATGGTTATGATAAAAAAAAAGGTTAATACTAAAATGAATTTACTTGAAAATATGTTCTTTTTCTTAAATTGCACTTAATTGTGACTTTTCGTATAATTGCTTTCATGTGATGGAATTGAACATGTTAATGAGACTTGAAAAGAAGTTTAGCATAAGTGACTCTTAATGTTATGTTGAAATCGTGTTGATATTGAGAAGGTAGTTCCTCATATTGTGATGTTGAGCTCTTATATGTTGAAAATGGTGTTTTGAGTTACTATGTGTAAATTTCATGGTTTTATGGTATTTTTGTTCTTGATGGTTGGGATGCTTGTATTAGGTCTATCCTTTCCGTATAAAGAGATTTTACTGTCATTAAGGGATGAATGGTCCCAAGAAGGGGATAATTAAAACACTCCGGAAGTCCAAAAAATAATCTAGAGTCTCACAGGAATAACGAAGACTTAGAACACTATTTATAGGCCTAAAATTGTCACGACCCAAATCAGGGACGCGACTGGCACCCACATTTACCCTCCTATGTGAGCGAACCAACCCATCTAAACCTTAACATTTTCAAGATATATCAACAGAAAATAATGCGGAAGACTTAAACTCATTAATAAAAACAATTCAATACTATTATTATTATCCCCAAAATCTGGAAGTCATCATCACAAGAACATCTATCTCAAATTACTTAACTAGGAATGTCTAAGAACAAAATAACTAAAAAGCTAAGCTAGTCCATGCCGGAAGTTCAAGGCATCAAGACTTGAAGAAGAAGACCCAGTCCAAGCTAGACGCATTAGCTCACCCTGAATTTCCGATGAAGTGAAGACTGGCTAGATCTGCTGTTGAGTTGAAGTTGACAGAACGTTTGCTGCATTACACAAATAACAAAGAGGAAAACATAAAAGTAGGGGGTCAGTACAACCACACGTACCGAGTAGATATCATCGGCCAACTCGAAATAGGGAACAGTATATATCAATAATAATGTAAATCAACTACAATACTCAACATGTAGCAATAACAACATGAATTCATCAATAACTACAACCGAGTTCACACATGAGGACTCAAGCCTCAATACCATACTCTTTTGGGAATTAAGTTCATTAGATTAAGTATATTCATTATCTTTCAAGATTCATTATCTTTCTTCCTCTTGTGTCGGTACGTGACACTCCGATCCTCTATTTCTATCCTGGTGCCGGAACGTGGCACTCCGATCCTCATTCTATCCTGGTACCGGAACGTGGCACCCGATCCATTTATCTATCCTGGTGTCGGAACGTGACACTCCGATCCTCATATTCTATCCTGGTACCGGAACGTGGCACCCGATCCATATACTATCCTGGTGTCGGAACGTGACACTCCGATCCTCATATTCTATCCTGGTACCGAAACGTGGCACCCCATCCCCTAATTCATCAAGCCTTCTTTCATACTAAGGCATCATCATTCTCATTATATAATATATCAAGTGAATTAGGGTTCTTTCAAGATTTGGGATTCAATAACTTCATCATGCTTTGTTAATTAATCACAATTTTATAATCATAATCATGCAAGCATACAACATTAAGCACATAGCAGGGTTTACAATACTATCAACACATAATATTCACTATTAAGAGTTCACTACGAATATCGTAACATAAACCATAACCTACTTCCACCGAAGAATTGAATCAACAAGCTATCTTCTCAAAATCCTAGCTATCCTCTTCGTCTCTCTCTCTTGATCGATTCTCTCTCTCTCTTGCTGTTCTTTCTATTTTTCTTTATTCAAACCCTCTTTCTTTTACCCTAATTAATATAATTAAGGATAAAAGATGGCAATAATAACCCACTAATTAACATAAGGTTACCTCTTTTAACCCTCAATCTTTATAATTAAAGCAGGAATAGTCAAAAACGTCCCTTAAAACGTGTAAAGAAATCCGACCCGAACTGGGATTGCGTAGCCCGTGACGGGCCGTCGCGCCTGCGACGGTCCGTCCTGCTGTCCGTCGTATGCAACAGAGACTTGTTTAAGTGGATGGCCTGTGACGGGCCGTCGAGCCTGCGACGGTCCGTCCTGCCACTCCGTCACGACGTTCAGAGAGTCGATTTTCAGTACCCAATTTCAGTTTTTCTAAGTGTTTTGAAACGACACCCTCCACGACGGTCCGTCGTGCCCTTGACGGTCCGTCGTGGCCTCCTTCACCTCTGCCAGTTTTTCCAGAATAAAATCTGTTGCTCAAAACGACTAAACAGGTCGTTACAATAGATACCAATTTACCCATCGTTCGTCCCCGAACGATCACAAGAAGGAAAGCAAGTGCGAAAAGGAATACCTGAATCCGTAAACAGATGTGGGTATTTTTCTTGTATATCCGCCTCCTTCTCCCAAGTAGCCTCTTCAACCGGTCGATTCTTCCATTGAACTTTGATGGATGCAATCTCTCTCGATCTCAACTTGCGAACTTCTCTATCTAATATAGCAACTGGTTCCTCTTCATAAGTCAAGTTCTCATCCAACAACACTGAGTCCCAACGGATAATGTAGTTTCCATCTCCATGGTATCTTTTCAACATGGACACATGAAATACCGGATGCACTCCGGACAGCCCTGGGGGCAAGGCTAATTCATAAGCCACCTCCCCTATTCGCTTTAGTACCTCAATGGTCCAATATACCTTGGACTTAGCTTACCTCTTTTACCAACCGCATCACCCTTTCATGGGTGAAACCTTCAACAAGACTTGTTCACCTTCCATGAACTCCAAGTCTCTAACCTTCCGGTCTGCATACTCCTTTTGTCTACTTTGCGCCGCTAGAAGCTTTTCTTGAATGCCCTTCACCTTTTCTAACGAATCCCTCAAAAGATCGGTACCCCAAGGTCTAACCTCGAATGCATCAAACCAACCAATGGGAGATCTACACCTCCTCCCATACAATGCTTCATATGGAGCCATATCAATACTGGAGTGATAGCTATTATTGTACGAAAACTCTGCCAAAGGTAAGAAGCTATCCCAATGGCCACCAAACTCTATCACGCATGCGCGAAGCATATCCTCCAACACTTGAATCGTTCGCTCAGACTGACCATCGGTATGAGGATGGAACGCGGTACTAAGGTCCAACCTAGTACCCAATTCTGCATGCAATGTTTTCCAAAACTTAGAAGTAAACTGCGTACCTCTATCTGATATAATGGATAGTGGAACCCCATGCAATCGAACGATTTCTGAGATGTAGATTTTTGCTAACTTCTCTGCATTGTAAGTCACCTTGACCGGAATGAAATGAGCAGACTTAGTCAATCTGTCCACAATTACCCAAATTGAATCAAACTTCCCCAGTGTCTTTGGAAGACCAACCACAAAGTCCATTGCAATTCTCTCCCACTTCCATTCAGGAATGGGCATTCTTTGAAGTGTTCCTCCGGGCCTTTGGTGTTCATATTTCACTTGTTGACAGTTTGGACACTTGGCAATAAAGTCAACAATATCGCGCTTCATTCTACTCCACCAAAAGTGTTGTTTTAGGTCGCGATACATCTTGGTTGCACCCGGATGTATAGAATACCTTGAACTATGAGCTTCTGCCAGAATAGTGTTGATCAAATCATCAATGCGGGGTACACATACCCTTCCCTTAATCCTCAACACACCTTCCTCGTCGATTGTTGCTTTCTTAGCCTCTCCTCGCAACACTTTATCTCGGATTCGCCTTAGTTTCCCATCATCAAACTGTTTTCCCTTAATCTTGTCAAGAAAAGAAGATCTTGACTCCACACTAGCCAACAATCCTCCCTTCTCATTTACTTCCAACCTCATCAAGTCGTTAGCCAGAGTCTGAACCTCTCTAGCCAATGGGCGTCTAGAGGCTTGCAAATGAGCTAGACTTCCCATGCTTCCCGCCTTTCTACTCAAGGCATCTGCCACAACATTCGCCTTCCCCGGATGATACAAAATTGTGAGGTCGTAGTCCTTCAGTAGTTCCATCCACCTCCTTTGCCTCAAGTTCAAATCTTTCTGAGTAAAGACATACTGAAGGCTGCGATGATCCGTGTAGACCTCACACTTAACCCCATATAAATAGTGTCTCCATTGCTTTAATGCAAACACTACCGCGGCCAATTCCAAGTCATGAGTTGGATAGTTACGTTCATGCACTTTTAATTGTCTTGAGGCATAAGCAATCACGTTCTTCTCTTGCATTAGCACTGCACCCAAACCCGAATAGGATGCATCACAATAAACAATGAAGTTCTTACCCTCTACCGGCAAGGTGAGGATAGGTGCGGTAGTCAACAAAGTCTTAAGCTTCTGAAATCTTTCCTCACATTCATCTGACCATACAAATGGAACATTCTGCTTAGTCAAATTCGTCAATTGGGAAGCAATAGAAGAGAATCCTTTGACAAAGCGGCGGTAGTAGCTAGCTAACCCAACAAAACTCCGTATTTCTGACACATTAGTGGGTCTTACCCAATTCTTCACTGTCTCAATCTTAGAAGGATCTACCATCACTCCATCCTTAGAAACCACGTGTCCCAAGAAGGACACTGCATCTAGCCAAAACTCACACTTAGAGAACTTGGCGTAAAGCTTTTTCTCCCTCAACGTTTCCAATACCATTCTCAAATGCTCCTCATGTTCCTTCTTACTCTTGGAGTATATCAGTATATCATCAATAAACACGATCACAAAGAGGTCCAAATACGGCTTAAATATCCCGTTCATCAAGCTCATGAACGCAGCAGGGGCGTTCGTAAGACCAAAAGACATCACCACAAATTCGTAATGTCCATACCTCGTTCGAAAAGCAGTCTTTGGCACATCCGTTGCCCGTATTTTCAATTGATGATAACCGGATCTCAAGTCAATCTTAGAGAAGACACAAGCACCTTGTAATTGATCGAACAAGTCATCAATGCGAGGAAGAGGATACTTGTTCTTTATAGTCACCTTGTTCAACTGCCGGTAGTCTATGCACATCCGAAAACTCCCATCCTTCTTCTTCACAAACAAAACCGGAGCACCCCAAGGAGATGCACTTGGTCTAATGAAGCCCTTGCTCAACAACTCTTGAAGTTGAGCCTTTAACTCTCTTAACTCCGCGGGAGCCATTCTATACGGGGGTATAGAAATGGGGCGTGTGCCCGGTTCAAGATCGATACAGAAATCAATATCCCTATCTGGTGGCATACCAGGAAGATCTGCAGGGAACAAATCAAGAAACTCACGGACCACCACCGAACCGACTCAATCGAAGGTACTTGGGTAGTGTCATCCTTGAGATGTGCCAAGAAAGCTAAACACCCTTTACTAACCATTTTCTTAGCACGAAGAAATGAGATGATACGCACCGGATTGGAAGTGTAGTCACCCTCCCACACTAACGGATTTGTCCCAGGCTTGGCCAATGTCACAGTTTTAGCATTACAATCCAAGATCGCAAAATTTGGAGAAAGCCAAGTCATACCCAGAATTACATCAAAGTCACCCATTTCTAAAATAACCAAATCTACATAAGTGTTGCTCCCCACAAAGTTCACCAAACAAGACCTATGTACCTTTTCAACTACCACAGACTCACCCACCGGTGTAGAAACACGAATAGGCATGTCAAGTAATTCACAATGCAATTTTAGACCATTAGCAAATGATGAAGATACATATGAAAACGTGGAGCCAGGGTCAAATAATACAGATGCCATGCAATCACAAACCAAAAGATTACCTGTGATAACAGCATCAAACGCCTCCGCTTCAGATCTCCCAGGGAAAGCGTAACAATGGGCCCTATCGTTTGTCTGTCCATTGCCCCTACCATGTTGCGTAGTAGTGGCTCCATTTTGCCCATCACCTCTGCCGTTTTGATGACCACCATTACCTCGACCACCACGTCCTCCAGAAAAGCGGCCTCTACCATGACCACCTCTACCTCTAGCTAGTGGGGTTCTGTAACTCTGGTTTGGACAATACCTCTTGATGTGTCCAACCTCCCCACATCCGTAACACTCTCGGGGTTCATGCATAGGTCTCTCGGAGTAGTGTTGACCGTTCTGAGGTGGACCCCCAACTACAGTCTGTAGTGAAGACTGAATTGGTCGACTTGAGTAACCTCCGGAGCTCTGTCCTCTAGAGTGAGAACCATTAAACTCGCCTCCCCTTCGAAACCTTTTCGATGTCGATGTCGTGGTGAAGTTGTCTGGCTTCACTCCTTCCACCTCTATCACAAAGTCTACCACCTCTTGGAAGGATGTTGCCGTAGCCGCTACCTGTAAGGCTGAAATCCGCAACTCTGACCTCAACCCCTTCACAAAACGGCGAATCCGTTCTTGTGGACTGAAACAAAGTTGGGTGGCATATCTAGATAGTGCGCGAAATTTAGCCTCATACGCGTTAACTGTCATCCTCCCTTGCTCTAGACTCAAGAACTCGTCCCTTTTTCTATCTCTCAAAGTCCTTGGGATATACTTCTCCATAAACAGAGTAGAGAATGATTCCCAAGTCATAGGTGGTGCCTCTGTTGGTTGACACTCAACATGTGACCCCACCACATTTTGTGGCGTTCCCTTGAAACTGATAGCTCACGAACTCAACGCCAAACCGTTCTACTATACCATCTTGTGTAGTAGCTCATGACAATCAACCAGAAAATCGTAGGCATCCTCTGATTCTGCGCCCTTAAAGACTGGAGGTTTTAATTTCAAGAACTTACTGAAAAGTTCATGCTGATCATTTGTCATAATAGGCCCAGTAGTCAGACGTGGAAATGTGCCTATTCCCAATGATGCATTCATGCGGGGAGCCATAGTAGCCGCATGTCGTACCTCTGAAACCGGAGGTGTTGGTGCAGAAACCACTGGAGGTGCCTGACCCTGATCGGATAACCCACTAAGATAAGCAAGTACCTGGTTGATCATCTCTGGGGTAGGTTGAGGTGGCATTCCCTCATTCTGCCCTTGTTCATTCTCCCCTTCCTCCCCCTCTCTTATTACCTCCTCGGTCGGTGGAGGAGTCACCGCCCTAGTATCAGAGGGGCTAGGTGCTTGTCCTCTTCCTCTAGAGGACGTCCTCCCACGACCTCTCCCACGGCCTCTTGCCGTTGCTCTTCCTCGAGCTACAGCCCCAGTGGCTGGCTCAGTCGTTTCTTGTCTTTCCGTTGTTGATGCTGGTGCGGTCGTTGCTCTAGTTCTAACCATCTGCGAAATAGAGTGAAGATGGTCAGATACCAATTCGTATCGCCCAGATACCAATTGGACTCAAGTAGTAGCACGAAAGAAGATTGAAAGAGTGAAATTTTTCCTAAAGTCTTATAGCCTCTCAAGGAAAAGTAAAGGCGTCCCCCTACCGTTCCTTAAGACTCTACTAGACCTGTTCTTGTGTGATGAGACCAATGAACCTAATGCCTGATACCAAGTTTGTCACGACCCAAATCAGGGACGCGACTGGCACCCACATTTACCCTCCTATGTGAGCGAACCAACCCATCTAAACCTTAACATTTTCAAGATATATCAACAGAAAATAATGCGGAAGACTTAAACTCATTAATAAAAACAATTCAATACTATTATTATTATCCCCAAAATCTGGAAGTCATCATCACAAGACATCTATCTCAAATTACTTAACTAGGAATGTCTAAGAACAAAATAACTAAAAAGCTAAGCTAGTCCATGCCGGAAGTTCAAGGCATCAAGACTTGAAGAAGAAGACCCAGTCCAAGCTAGACGCATTAGCTCACCCTGAATTTCCGATGAAGTGAATACTGGCTAGATCTGCTGTTGAGTTGAAGTTGACAGAACGTTTGCTGCATTACACAAATAACAAAGAGGAAAACATAAAAGTAGGGGGTCAGTACAACCACACGTACTGAGTAGATATCATCGGCCAACTCGAAATAGGGAACAGTATATATCAATAATAATGTAAATCAACTACAATACTCAACATGTAGCAATAACAACATGAATTCATCAATAACTACAACCGAGTTCACACATGAGGACTCAAGCCTCAATACCATACTCTTTTGGGAATTAAGTTCATTAGATTAAGTATATTCATTATCTTTCAAGATTCATTATATTTCTTCCTCTTGTGTCGGTACGTGACACTCCGATCCTCTATTTCTATCCTGGTGCCGGAACGTGGCACTCCGATCCTCATTCTATCCTGGTACCGGAACGTGGCACCCGATCAATTTATCTATCCTGGTGTCGGAACGTGACACTCCGATCCTCATATTCTATCCTGGTACCGGAACGTGGCACCCGATCCATATACTATCCTGGTGTCGGAACGTGACACTCCGATCCTCATATTCTATCCTGGTACCGGAACGTGGCACCCGATCCCCTAATTCATCAAGCCTTCTTTCATACTAAGGCATCATCATTCTCATTATATAATATATCAAGTGAATTAGGGTTCTTTCAAGATTTGGGATTCAATAACTTCATCATGCTTTGTTAATTCATCACAATTTTATAATCATAATCATGCAAGCATACAACATTAAGCACATAGCAGGGTTTACAATACTATCAACACATAATATTCACTATTAAGAGTTCACTACGAATATCGTAACATAAACCATAACCTACCTCCACCGAAGAATTGAATCAACAAGCTATCTTCTCAAAATCCTAGCTATCCTCTTCGTCTCTCTCTCTTGATCGATTCTCTCTCTCTCTTGCTGTTCTTTCTATTTTTCTTTATTCAAACCCTCTTTCTTTTACCCTAATTAATATAATTAAGGATAAAAGATGGCAATAATAACCCACTAGTTAACTTAAGGTTACCTCTTTTAACCCTCAATCTTTATAATTAAAGCAGGAATAGTCAAAAACGTCCCTTAAAACGTGTAAAGAAATCCGACCCGAACTGGGATTGCGTAGCCCGTGACGGGCCGTCGCGCCTGCGACGGTCCGTCCTGCTGTCCGTCGTATGCAACAGAGACTTGTTTAAGTGGATGGCCTGTGACGGGCCGTCGAGCCTGCGACGGTCCGTCCTGCCACTCCGTCACGACGTTCAGAGAGTCGATTTTCAGTACCCAATTTCAGTTTTTCTAAGTGTTTTGAAACGACACCCTCCACGACGGTCCGTCGTGCCCTTGACGGTCCGTCGTGGCCTCCTTCACCTCTGCCAGTTTTTCCAGAATAAAATCTGTTGCTCAAAACGACTAAACAGGTCGTTACAAAAATAATATATTCAAAATATATAGCAAGTGTTAGAGTGAAAATGTCAAAGAACGTCCTTCACGTTCGGTGAATTGTCAAATGAGCAATAGTGTAGCTTGACATGTTTCATGGGGTTAAGAGTCAAAAATTAATGAAAATTGGTAGAAAGGTGTTGAAATAGTAGTAGAATGTGTTCTAAGTCCAAGTATTTTGTTTGACTCCCCAAGGACTGCCCTAAGTGTCCACTCTCCATGGACCACCCTAATGGTCCTTGGAGAGGGCCCTCACAAATGACCCAAACTTGCAAATAGACAGTAGGCAAACGACGAGCCAATTGACAAGTCGTTGATTTATCAATGCTCTGTGGATGGTATTTGTTTGACTACACATAGAATTCATCAAAAATGAGGAAAAATACATGTCTCTTTCGCAAATGAAGGTTACACGGTACGGTGCAATCGATGGACCTACGGACCGTAAGTCTGGTTACGTAAGTCCTTGTCTTTGTTGAATGCGTATTTTAAAAATAAAGGAAATGGATTAGTTAGTTGTTTCATTATTTAATTAAGGGTTAAGGGGTGTGTAATTAAGTTAGTTAAGGTGTTGTAGAAGATATAAACCTAATTAAACTAACCCAACAACCTTCAGTTTGCAAAGTCAAAAATCTCTTTACATTCTTTCTACTTTTCTCTCTATGTAAAGAACACCATTGAATACAAGGTTCAACGGAATTAGGGATGCAAGAATTCATCTTTATCTCCATCAATATTAAATGATTGTTCAGGTATGGAACTCTTCACTCTGGGATCTCTTCCCCCAAGAGGCTCCTTCAAATTGATTGCAAAAGTTGTCAAAAACATGGGTTTCCTTCGTATTTCTAAACTGATCTTTCAAATAGAATTGTTGTTGATTTCCATTGATTTTCAATGATAGAATATTATTTTTCAATGGTTAATTGTGTTAGTTCTTGATCATTGACATAGTTTGTGATTAATTAGACCCTTTACCCTAACAAAAATTATTAATTGTACTTGTAGATGATTAGCGTTATTAGAATTGGTTATGTTATTGTTAAATTCACTATATTTTTATTACGATGATGAGTGGGATTATTGGATAGTTGTGATGACTTGAATGTGAGATTTTTGATTACGGCCATTGATAATATATAAGACATTGCGATGTTTAATTCTTTACTTTAATATTGATTGATTGCAATTAGTGATGATGTGATGCAATTGATGTATTATATGTGATTAAATTAGGAAGATACGATATGATGTGTTACACCCTAAAAATGAGATGGGTTTAATTAGAGACTAACATTTTTGTTATGAGTTTATTAAGTTCGTAAATGACTAACTATAGTTTTAAAAGGCAGTGTGTTACGTTTGGATGAGTTTCGAGGTTAAAAGTCCAAGAACGTCCAAAACCTTCAAAAAAATTTGACTTGAAACGTCCATGAGTGTTTTAGTGTGTTTCGTATTGTTTTATGTGTTGTTTGGAGTTAAAATTATTATTATAGGTTACTAACATGTATACTAGAGTAGTTTAGGTTGAAACGTCCATGCAAAACTACCCAAGGATCAACCAAACGCTCCTTGAAGTGGACCCAACCTTTGACCAACAAGCTTCCCAAGGAAGCAACTTTTGTTCCTTGGTGAAATATGTCCATGTAGTGGACTTGGTCCTCCATAAATAATAAAAACTTCCGTGACGTGGACACAACACAGAGTCAACTGCCCTAGAAGTTATATTCAAAAAATTCAAGAATGAACAGCTCCGCATTGTGGACTTGTTCCATGGCGAAGATTACTAAAATAAAAATTGAGTTTCACATTTCTAAAAGCCCAAATATCTATGGGGGTGCTTTAGTAACTTTGGGTGACATTTGCAAACTGATTTTAATACCTATTGAACCCCTTCCCAAGTAAAAAACCCTAACACCCAATAAGAAAAAATCAAAACCCCAAAACTCTTATCTATTTAAAATTCACATAAAACCTCCTTGGAAGACCAAAACTCAAGATCAAGCTAGGTGCTCGATTTCTGTAGCTTCTTCTCCAATTCTTCATTGTTCATCCATCAATAAGGTATTGTTATCCTACATCCTTAGTTACTCCATTCATCTAAGTAGTGAAATCAATTATTCTCAAAACTTATTGAAAGAGGAAAATTCATAATTTTAAATCTAGCCATGGGTTCATTGTCAAATTAATTTCAAAATAATTCTAATGGTATATTTATGCTGATTACTGTTTTAATAATTAGTTAAAATCCAATTTCATTTAGAAGCCATGATCTTACTAATTTCTCCAATTGGCCTATAATGTGGGTCTTCTGATATTTATTTCATATTTATAGAATTGTGATTAGATTGTATTGAATTGCTTATTGCTATTACTATATATGTTGATTGAATATGAATATGGAGTAATGATCAAATATGATCATTAGCTTGGAGATTTACTAAGTTGACCTATATTCCATCATATTAGCTTAGATTGTACATTGAATTGTAATGATTGTTATGGTCCACTTATGGTGGCGGTGTTTACATTATTGTACATTTTTATGTGATATAATCATGGATTTGAAGTGATTAGATGCACAATGAATTTATATGATAATTGGAATTTCTAGAAATTTTAAGTATGTATCCTTTATTCTAATATCATATGTAAGTGAATTGATTTCATGTGAAGTTAATGAATAGTCTTCAATACTACTTGTATTACTTAGTTGTGGAGATGATGTTATATGTATATGTGTGATGATCTTGTTAGCGTTAGGTGTGGTCTATATGTCTAATAATGATTAATATTGTGATAGCATGATCCTAATTTTGTAGCATGATCCTAATCTATGAAATCCCTATATGAACTTGTGATAAAATTATTCTAGGAGTCTTTTATTCTAATGTATAATATGATCTTGTCTTCTATGGTGTAATGTGAGTTAGTGTAGTCAATACTCCTTAATGCTATATATGTGTGTATGACATGAGACTTGAGGAATGTTGTACATTTGTTGTCATCTTTAGAGGGTGGCTTCGTCAAAGATATGTGATAGGAATTATGTGATCATATTGACAAATGTACAGACACACACTTCATGCATATCTATGAGTACGATAAATTCATGATGACTAAGGAAATGATAGTTCTCCTATGCATCATTACCTAATTCTATGCATGTAAAGTATATGATTAATAAATTTATGAACATGTGTGCCTAGAGATGTTTATGTTAAGGTAAATCTCACATATATGTACGCACACATATACATGTATGAATTATGTAATGGTGGTCTAATGAATAAGTGAGTCTCTTGAAAGTTATTATTCAATTATACTATAAACTAGTCTATAATATGAATATGATATGATTTTGTGCATGGACATTCTCACATGATGTAGATTCTATGATGAAAGGACATTCTCATCTTAGATACCTGTAAATTATATGATATATGAGGTAATAAGTACCTAAGGCCTAATCTTTATAAAATAATGTTATCTAAAGGCTTACTAATCTTTTAAAAGGGAATTTAATCATGCACCAAGTGAACATGAGAAATGAAAGTTGTAGGTTCACATTTGTAAATCCTGCTTCCCGTAAAAAGAACTTTCTTGTTAGCAAGTCAAGGTTCCAAAACTCGATGTTGTCTCATGATATGGAAACCTCCACGTTAGACATTCAAGGTTTCTAGAAGGAATCTACTTGTTCCATAACTACGTGCCCACGTAGGTTTTTCCTTAGTAGATACACTAAAATAGCTATGTCGTATGAAGGTCCTACCTTCGTAAGTAGTACCCTCTCTTTTCGGTGTGGGAGTATTACACCGGATTCCATGAAGCTGACATGGTCTATGTCGGTTATGTCTATGTATCCCGAACGTTAATAATTTAAATAACATAAGAATAACAGTTCTAATCTAAATTCCTTGAGAAGTGCACTTAGCATAGGTAGGACTGTGGACCCTATCTATTCATTGAACTAGATGACTTCAAGAAAGGAAAGGATTAGAGCCTCTTCTTATATAAAGACTTATCTTAAGTATGACCCGTATGAATGAATTCTAAGTGAATTTTCTATGTTAAGACATGAATAATTACTATGCATTTGAGTTACACTTATGATTTCTAATTGAGTTTACCTAGTGTATGAGGGGATATGGGACTCCATATGTATATTGCACAAGAAATCTTGTGAAGGAGTTATAGGGGTTGTTTACATATGGTATGAAATAAATGGTTTCTGACTAAGGTTGTATTAAAGTATGAGCCGTTATATGATTCTATGAAGTATGTGGACTTATGTTTAGTTATATATGGAAGGGTTATGACTTTTTAAGTATGATATGCCTAGTCTAGGGTGACTTGTTTGGTAGACTTGGTCGAAGTAGTACTATGGATGTCACCTACACATTGCACTAGTGTGACATAGGAGGTGTCATAGGTGATGGTCTTAATGAGATTTTGATGTCTATCATGTGCTTATGACTTTGTGAATGTATGTGGTTGTGTTTATGAAACATATATATGAAAGGCTATTGTAAGGTGACCTCAAGGTGATACATTGTACTAACTACACTTTAGGGTTACGTAAGGAATTAAGTAAAATAAAAAGAGAAGTAATATATTGTATGTATTCAATATGCCTCAAAGTAAGATAAATGGATTTATGTGCTATTATGATTAGTATCCATGTACATATGATGTATGTGGATTATATGGAGATTATATGTGCTTATGTTCATGAAGTTTACTGAAAAGACAGGTTGCATGATTTCAAATGAAATGTCCTATTTTAATGCATGTTTTTATATGGTTGTCATTCTTAGTGCATCTTATACTAATAAAATTCTTCTTCATCTTTTTACACAATATGTAGGTGCTGATGTCTCCTAAATGAAGAGATTTGATAGATCTCATAAGTTTAAGTAAAGGAACCCTTATAATTCAACGTTGTCTAAGTCAAGATGTTTCTTTAAGTTGATCTAATAGTTTAGATATTATTTTATGTTTTTAATAGTAAAGTCCATATTCTACTCAATTTGTGTTGAGTCAAATATGGCAAAGACACTTAGAGTCTAACTATGTATTATGATTTTCTATATTTAAATTTAGTGTTTTTATCTATCGTATGATGTGCTATGAAAAGATTTAAGTTTTATGCTATTTTAACGATTATGCAATGAATGAAGTCTAAGGTCTTGTCTTAGACCTCCGAGAGGTCGACGATGTCGTGTAGCGATGTAGGAGTGCTCTATCTTTAAGGGTATATCCTCGGTTCGTAACATGATAACTATGATAATGTCATGATATGATTATGTTTATTATAAGATAATGTTGAGGATATGATAATGAATTTTTTAAGATGGTTTCTCTTGTATGCCTTAGATTATGAGATAATGATATGTAAATCTCACTAATGTTGGGTGTGGGGTTAAAAAAAGTTCTCATCTTATGCCTGATGAGATAAATGATATGCTATACAAAAGGGTTTGTCTCTTATGACCTAAATTAATTGATCATTGTTAAATAATGACCTTTAATGACATTCCAAAAAGGGACATTATCTTAGCACCGAGTGAACTTGACAATGAAAGGTGTTAACTCCCCCCTAGAAGGGAGATTCACCAAGGGTTTTCATGACATAATGACTATAATAAATTGTGCATAAAGAGAGTCCAACACATGTCTTCTATACCACCTTCATTCATAGTAGGGTTTCATGACACTGAATTCCATTCTTAGCTCACATTGTCTATTGTCGATTAAGGTTATTGTTTTAGAAAGTAAAATAAAAGTAATAAGTGAATTCTAACTAAGGTGACTTAAGGGGTTCCTGCTAGTTTAGGTAGGGAGGGGTATGGGACTCTATCTATTAATTGCACTAGTTGACCTTGAGGGTATCCAAGCAGTTGTTCTTATGTTATTATAAAGTCAATGATATGCGTATGTTTAATTTACATGTTGATGACTTTATATGATGATAGTTTCATTATCAACATGTTATTGGTCTACATTCTTATATATGATGATAAGTAATCATGATTCTATGTTATAAGAAGTTTGGCATTACTTATGATCTCTTTCCTAGTGTACTTGATTGTGTGGAGTTATGGGACATAACACGAGTATTGCACTTGTATGCTTGTGATGGGATTGTTTGTAAGAGTCTTATAAGTTATGATGATATAAACTCTTCTAGATGTTTTGTTCTTATGACATTATGTTAGAGTTCTTTTGATTATGTGATCTTTATATGTTACTATTCATATTGATATGATCTTATGTTGATAGTATCCATGTTGAGTTGACTTTATCATGATATTGGTCTTATGTTTGATGTGGACTTGTATTGAGTGATTTTGTTACTAATGGATTATATGTGTTCCTAATTGTGCATAAAATCTTTTCAAAATGATTTAGCGCGACATTGAACAAAATGCCTCTTTTAAGCATGATTTCAAAGCTTATATGTGCATATGTTTCCATACGTAGTACAACTGAATGTACTAACCCATATTATTTCCCTTTTCCCCAGACAATGTAGGTTCGGGCCTTTAAGGTATCAATGTCTCTTGAAAAAGAGTTGGACTTCTCCCCAAGTTTTGATAGGTCCACTAGTGTTGAGGATGGTTCCACGTGTCATACTTTACTAGTATTGTTATAGTCTAAAGGCATTCATTTCTCTCCTATTGTTGAAGATAATGTTGTAAGCCCTATGTGGAAAATATGAATGCTTATTAAGAACTATGCCTGAATGTTTTACTTCGTTTTAGATTGTTTAATGTGAGATAATATTATAGATTTATTCTTATGTGTTTTGTATATTGTCTGAAACAAGAAGCCTATGGAAGCTTCCTATGTGAGAAGTCTAAGTAAACTCCAAAGGTATTTATGTTTAGCAAGTGAGAGATCTATGTGAACCTCAATATGCAAGAAAAGTTTTAATTTTTCTGTATTTTAACTTATGAAATGATATGACGAATGCTAAAAGGCTTATCTTAGTCATCTCCGAGGACGACGACACTAGTTACGTCTAAGGTGGTGCTCGCTGGTTGTTACAAGAGGCATATGGAAAGGTACCATCTTAGTCTTAGTCTTACAAAAATCATAATACAACTACCAAGGATGGGTCCACTAGGTATGTCACTCAATCGTTATAAGGATAGCTCAATAACTTTCATAGAGATAGTTTGATGTCGTTCAAGCCAACCTATCCTTAACTCTATAATTCACATAAGAAGGATAACATTACGGATTTAAAATTAAAGGACTCTATAACCTTCTTTCTGCATTGAAGGTTCCAATTCATTGACCTTATTTACATGTTCAAGGTCATATATCAATCATTCGTACACATACATAACAAATGTGCTTAAGACTACTAAGTCAAGAATTCACATTTGCATTTTTTTATGTATCAAGTAGAGGTACATAGTTCTACAAATCAAGAGACACACATCATCATCATAGCACATATTCCATATATTTCAAGTACCATGTAGGAAACAACTAAGTCCGCCTAACAAAATAGAGTAGCGTCATATATATAGGTACATCACCTTATCATATAAGCAATTAAGAGAAATCAGGCTTTCACTTTTCATATTCACATAAGCCATATAATCCTTCACATGGATAACCTATACAAGCTATAGCATGATAACATTACAATTTACATAATAATGCCGACAAGGTCATATTCTTCACAATTATACCACATAAACACCTCTACCATAAATGGACCACACCAATCAATACAATTCAATACCAATTCTAAACAATATAAAAGACATTCGGTCAACTAACAACCATTCCATCATCAACACCACCATTCCTTAGTCTTTTCAATGAATTCACTTCACAAAGGCTCTTACAATAGCCATATACACAATTCTAAACCAACACTTCAAATATACAAATGATCGAACAATATATAATATGAATATCATTAAATTAAGGCATCCTATATACAGTTCTTTAATGATATATACATAATTCAATAGCCCAATGCAATCTACACAAGACTTAACAAAACAAGTCATGATCAATCACCCACATTAGATCCAAGAATAGGAATTCATGTAATTCATGGGTCCATATGAAATTTGATCTAAAAACATTCAATTAAGATCAATTCTATCATAAAACATTGATTCAAATCCTTCCATGCATGAACCCTGGCTTGAACTCTTGGCAGCCTCAGTAGCTTCCTTAGCCAATGTTTGGGTCATTTTCAAGGACCCTTTGGCTGGTCGTTGGGTTGTTGTTATCGGACGTTTAGACCATTTACAAGTAAATATATGAGTAGAAACAATTGATAGACAATTCCAACTTCATACCATACCCCAAAACTCAACTAAAAAACACCACCACACATCAGTTCAACTTAGAAAAGTTTGGGACGTCTTGGACGTTTCACTTCAAAACTCTTCCAAACACCTTAACTGACTTATTGAACTTGTATTGATAATTTTAAGACCTTCCAAACTCGTGGTAGACATCTTAGGATATTTTTTAACCTAGTTCCTTTTTAGGGTGTTACGACGGACGTGTATAAATGAATGAAAGTATGAAGTCTTCTAATTACCGGGGAGAACCTTCTAGATGTAACCGTCGCCTTCATCCTCGAATAGGCCTTGGACTAGCTCTTAGAATAAATAATGACATATCATAGATAGATAAAATAATTGAAAATTTAGAACTTGTACAAAATGAAGTATACTTAGAATTCTCATTTACCATGTATGAAGTTTACATAGACTTCTCATTTATGAAGGGTACATACACTTCTCATTTAAAAAATATAGTAAATTCATTATAGTATAATATTTTCTCACACATAAATCATCTATTTTAGAAGTATAAGATTTAGGCATATCCCTTACACTAGTAAAAAATTCCATATATAGGATTACATGAAAGTCTCAAAAGACTAACGAAAGAACAATTGTCTAAGACATATTCAATACTAGTGAAGTTAGAAAGGTGGCATCATCCTCGATCAAGAGTACTCACAAACAACTAGGGAACAAATCCAAGTCTTCGATGTAATTACCTTGAACTTTTCAATGTCCCTAACGTACATAATTGTAGAAATATATAATATTGGTTAGTACAAACCACATGTACTAATTATGGAAACATATGCAAGAAAAAAAATGAAATCATGAAAAAAGTGATATTTTGTTCAAAACCTTGCTAAGTCACTTTAAAAGACTTTATGCAGACATACAAGAATATATATACAAGTCAATAGTCATAACAACATAAGGTATATTCATATCCATATACAAGAAAAACATCATCATAAATCCATATAAACATTTCATATCATAGAGTTCACATAATGAAAGCATACGAGACCCTTAGTGTCAGTCACAACCCAAGAATATGAGTTCAATGCTCATGTGAAGTCCCATAACCCCACATAATAATGTAAAGTAGAAAACAAAATAGAAGCAATGCCTATATTTCACGAAACCTCATATAATGCATTTCATCTTCGTACATTGTAATTTAGACCAATATAATGTTCATCAAAGAACTCAACATCATGTTAAGTCAAAATTATGCATTTCACTCAAAACATAAGACCATAAGAACATCATCCTAGGAATCCCCTCAAGCTCAAATTGTGCAATGCATATATGAAGTCCCACACCGTTAATTATAAAAAGTAGAACACCTTAAGTCACCCTAGTTAGTACCCATCTTTATTACATTCATTCCTTTATTTTACTTTTGGGAATAAACGCGTTAACTGATAAAAGACCATGTAATATAAACATTGAATCCAACCTCATAGATACCTAAACTGTAAGAGGGTACTCTATTTGTCATGTTAGAACCAAACATGAACATAACATTCTAGGTTGATACTAGCTAGTATTCATCCGTGCCCCACATAGTTAAGGTACTAAGATATTAGTATTGGAAACTCTCTTTATTCACATTTGCATTGTAGTCTCCATATTAAGATAACCATTATGAACCTACGTTTCCACATTGGGAATGGACACCTGTCATATCTAGTTCGCTCGGTTCTAAGCTAAAGTCTCTTTTTGAAATGTGTTGAAGCCATTCTTAGCAGTTAGTTTACTATGTAGGCCCTAAGGATTAACCCCTTGTATAACCATGATCATAATTCATTAGGTATAGAATGAAAAATTCCTTTCATTAGAACCCATCATTAGTGAGATCATCATATCATAATAAGGCACACAAGAGAATCACTTTAAACGTTGCACGATCAGACCCCTATCAAGATATCACAATTTAACATACTCATAAAATGCCATCATATTCATCATATAATCATCTTTCTATTATATTGACATAAAAAATAATTCATGTGAACAACATCATCAAAAATAAACCATTATAATTGAAGTAGGGAAATCACGACCTCAAAAGTCTTACCAATGGCTACCAAGATTCTACTTAAAGAATTCAGCATAAATTACACAATATTTATCCATAAATTAAACCATCATCACCATATAATTTTAAATTATATAATAACTCAATAACTTACATCATCCGTAATCACCAATTATTCTAATTCATAACCTAGGGTTAGAGAAAAGGGACAATCATGGATCCTTTTAGAGAAACTAGGTCAAAGTCTAAGGAATTAAAAAAATTAGCCAATATAAAATCATAATATATGAATATTATTCAATAAAATACAACATTAAATCTATTTGAAAGGTAACTTATGAAATTGGATGAAAACCATAATTTTAGGCATCTTTGAAAACCCAATTTTGAAGAACCTCTTTGGAAAGGAGTCCCAAGAGTCAATATTTACATACCGAACTAATCCTTGAATAATATTGGAAGAAAACTTAATTACTGAATCCCTAATTAAACTTTAACCTTGGTTTTCAATGGGGGTGTTTGTGTAGTGAGAGAAAGTAGAGGGAGTGAGAGATAATTAGGATTGGGAAATTCTGGGGTGTTAGGTTTGTTAAATGTGTTAATAACACCTTTTATAATCCTAAACAAACTCAATATAGACCTTAACCCTTAATGAATTTATTGACTAACTTCCTGACTCCCCTAATTTAAGTAGATTTAGAAGTGAAGTCAAGTCAAATGACGACTAACCGTTGATGGGGCCAAGTGTGGTTTGGTTCAGAGACTACCCTTAAGGGACATTTTTTTAATTTGGATAAGTACCAACCCACAATCACCATCTATGGAACGTTGTCCCATTGGCTGCTCGTCGTTTGGTTCGCTTATGCCCACTGTCAGGTGATAGCTTTTAGGGTCCAATGTTGGAGTCCTCTTCAAGAACCCTTATTGTGGTCCCTCGAGAGTCTTACCTAGACGTTTCGACCCTAAACACACTCTAATATGCATTCAAAAACTTTATAAAATTTTACCTTTTTCTGTCTCTTTATAACTCTTGAAACACACCAAGGCTTACTAGTTCATTTTCTTAAATCTCCAAATGTCATGGTCGTCCCTTGATGTTTTGATTCTAACACTTCCTTATACAGTTGATTAACTTTATTTAAGCTTATAAACACAATTTTAAGTCTTAGTTTATCAAGTGAGTATCTAGAATAAGTCATGGACTTATGGACTTTTATATTATCCCTCCCATGGGAACATTATTCCCCGAATGACACCTAATTTTTTTTGTATAGGGAGAGAAAAAGACTCAATACTAGAAGCCAAACCTATAGCACTAATATCAAAAATAATAATCATGAGTCACAGCTCATAGGAGTAATCATGACATTACAAATAGAAACTCAATTAACAATTTACCACATATAAGATCTCAACATTTCATATCACATAATGAGGATCTACCTTGTCAATATCAACAAGAGCTTAACTTAAACATCAAGAGTTACCATGCAATTAAAATGCTCACTACAAATATAATGAATAAACTATACACATCTATAATTACAAGTTAAATAGGAGAGCATTTTTCATGTAAAAACTCATTTTAGCATGAACTTTTACGAAGATCATTAAAAAAATACGACAAGTTCACATTATTCATGATTTTTATTTTAAAAGATACTACTAATCTACATTTGTACTAGGAGTAAGAGGAGAGAGATGAGGAAAACGAAAGTTCATGTCGTTCTCGGCCTGCCATGTTACACCATCAACTAGATGGTTTATCCATAGAACTTTTACGGAGGTACCCACTTTATCCCTCTACTTTTTGAATTGACAATCTAGGATCTCAATCTGAACCTCTTCATAATAAAGGTTCTAATTCACTCTTATCCCTTCAATATGAAGATGGATACCTGGTCTCCTATACTTTTCTTAAGCATAGATACATGAAATAACAAGTGAACCGGGGATAATTAACTGCGTAATTTAAACTCATAAGAAACTTGCCGGCCTATTTCAATACCGCATCATAGCACATATACTGGGGACTAAGCTTCCCCCTTTTTTAACAAAACCTCATCATCCCTTTCACGGGTGAAATCTTCTTATAGACCCAATCACCTACTTCAAACTCAAGGTCTCTCCTTTGATTGGCGGCATAAGTTTTTTCCAACTACAGGCGGTTTTTAACCTATCCCTTATCATCCAAATCTTATCAAAAGATTTATAGATTATTTAAGGACGAAAGAGAGATAGAGTGTTTCAAACCACCCAAACGGGGACCTACATCTCCTTCCCTAGAGTGTTCTGAATGGTCCATAGAAATACTCAAATGGTAGCTATTATTGCAACGGAACTCTATCAACGGTAGGTGATTGTCCTAATTACCACTTAAGTCAATTACATAATACCTTAACATGTCTTCAAGGGTTCGAATGATACGTTCCGCTTAGAGATCCATTTGAGGAAAAAAGTGTTTCTAAGTTTCACATGAGTACCTAAACCCTTTTTAAAAGATCTCCAAAAACGAGAAAGGAATTGTGCACCTCTATCCGATATGATGGATAAAAGAATCATATGCAAACTCATAATCACATTAAGGTACAACTTATAATATTCCTTCGCGGAATGAGAAGATAGGTCGGTCGCCCTCTAGCCAGTGACTAGCGCAGCTATGGAGCTAGGTGTACACCTCCACGTCGAGACTCTCTTTCGAAAGTGAGATACCGACTTTCATAAGAGGGAAAGATCACTCCGTCATGCAGCAGAGCTGTCGTAAGGGTGTTGAGACCATAGCATGTTACACGAAAGCGCCGTTTTCTCTGTAGTGTTGTCACACAGCTGAGCTATTCTTGAAAAGAATAGGTATGTAGGGGTTAAAGTGGGAAAATTTTGTCAATCTATCAACAATCACCCATATTGATTCATTTTGCCTCCGCGTCGAGGCAAACCCGCTACCAAATCAATATTGGTATCTTCCCACTTCCGAGTAGGGACATCTATCACTTTAGTTTATACTCTTGGTCTTTGATGTTTGACCTGGATGTGCTTACAATTAAGAAATTTAGCCACAAACAGTGTTATATCCCTCTTAAAAAAATCCCACAAATAGCCCTCTTGAAGATCGCGATACATTTTGGTGTTACCTAGATGAATAAAATGTAAGGAACCATGAGTATCATTCAAAATTTTAACCCTTAGAACATCCACATCCGGTACACACAATCAGCATTAGTACCTAAGTACCACATCCCCCCTCTAGGGAAAATGTCTCCTTTAACATTCTAAGAAACGATTCCTTCAATTCCACTAAAAGAAGATCAAGGTGTTTCATAGACATCACCTCCACCACAAAATATGATTAAGAATTATGATGAACCATAGACTTTCCTTTTGGAGAATCTTCCAACTTAACACCCAATGGGGCAAATCTATTTAAAGCTTTCACTAACTATTTCTTACATCGGGAACATGAGCTACAGTACCCATTGGCATTCAACTTAGAGCGTCCACAAAAATATTGGTCTTGTCAGGGTTGTAGAGAACACTCACGTCGTTAACCTTAAAATCTTTGAACCATCTTATTTGTCGGAGATTCAACTCATTTTTAGTGAACACATATTGAAGTATCTTGTGGTCCGTAGACACATCCACCTGGAAACTATACAATAATGTCTCTATATTTTAAAAGCAAACACTATACACTACACCATTTTAGGCCTACGACCACACTTATTCTGGACTACACTTGTAAAGTGTTGCCTAAAGTAGTTTTGTGAACGCTTTTAAAGCGTAGCCAAAAATTTTAACTTTTATCTACAATAATTTTGGCAACACTTCAAAAGCGTACTCTTTAACAATATAAGATACACTTTATATGTGTTGTTAAAATATGATATAATTGGCAACACCTATTTACATATATGACCACACTTCTAAAATGTCCTATTTTTATAATTGAAAAAACAACACTTTATAAGTGTTGCCTTAAAAGTTTTCACTAAAACATTTAATTTTTCCACTCTCCCTCCAATTATTTTCAACTCTCTCCCCAATTTTTATTGGCCAAAAAAACATTAATAAATCATAAAACATTTAACTTTTGACTCTTTACTCTTTTACTTGACATTCCTCCTTCAGTTTTCCTCTTTCACTTTTCTGATTTTGTGAAGGAACTTAAGAACCAACGTGAAGGAGGTGAAGAACCAACGTGAAGAAAGCTGAAGAACAACTTATCTGCTCCGATATAGATTGTGAGAAGAACAGGCTGAAGAATAGAAGTCGACCCAGAACATTGATGAAGAGTTGAAGAGCTGAAGAGCTCAAGTCATTTTCTCCAATAACGATTTCTTCAATAGTAAGTACGATTCTCTTTTTCAATACCTATTTCATCAAGCGTTAGTAATCAAACAAATCTTCTTGTTAGCTGAAGTGTTTGATGAATTGAAGCTACACTTTTCTCTCAAGTTTCTCACTTAAGAACACCATTTCAAACAGGTTTAGTTTGAGAAGGTTTTATAAAGTAAGAGATGTAATTCATAATGTTTAAATTTTAGCTTTAGGGTTTTAATATCTTGTATTTTTATACGATTTTTGGGAGTATGAATTGTATTTTGGCTTCATCAGTTCATTTTTGGGAGTCTAGCTCCTATTTTAACCTCCCTATATAAACCTCTTTTTTCATTGTTGGGCGTTGGAAAAAAGTTAGGATTTATTTGAGCAAACACCTTTAGAGCATCTGAAGAAAATAGTTAATATATAATAAATATATATATATATATATATATATATATACATATTCACGGCAAGGAGAGTCAAGTGTCGATAAGAGTATTACATTTTATAACTCATTTCGCAAATTTGTTTTCCCAAGCTTTGTTCGAGTTCGAGATTCTGCCCGAAATTCTCATCGGTTGTTAGTGTTCAAGTTTCATGGAGAAGATCGATTTCCTACTCGTCCCCTTCCAGTTCACTGCCTGAAGAAAGGTAATGTTGTTTTCCTTATAGTTTTTGGTGCATATTAAATCTACCCTCCACTTGTTTAATTATGTTGTGTATGTTGTTGTATTCCCTGACCCACTCGTGGGGCTACACTTTTTTGTTGTTGTTGTAATAATAGTAGTGAACATAGTTGAATATCACAATCTGCACATTGAAGAGAACCATCAGGTTTTGATTTGTTTTGATACGTCATGAGTAATATATCACAATCTTCACATTGAGATGATCTCTCTTTTTTTGTCAGATATCAAATATCGGTCTATCTTCAGGTGGGGGTTGTTGGTTTGTAAACAAATACTTTTCCCCTGCTTGGCTACAAATGATTTTGTAAATAGGTGACTTTGTGGTTATTCCTTTGCTTTTCATGTTAATTTATGCATATGCTTAAGATTTTCTTTGTTCTTATTCTGATTGTTGGTACTGTTGCTTGTCCATGTTTAAGATCTTTCTTTCACTACTACGTAGATCTTGAAATCTGTGATACTGCTGCCTGTTTTCTTGGTTAATACATATGTTTGTGATGCAATTAGCTAATTGATTAACTTCCCTAAATATATGTACTATCTGGATTTGAAATGTTCCTATACTCATATGCATCTCCTCTATCTTATCAGTTAAACTCCAAGTTAACCTCCACTCTCATTGAATCATGTTCTTGAGACTTAGCGAGTCAGTCTCTAAAATAGCATTTGTGATCCCACACCTCTTGAAATAACTTAGTGCTTTCCAAATTGCTGTGATTTCAGCTTCAATATTTGTCGTGTTACCTATGCTTTGTGTTTCTGCATATACTAGATTTCCTTGGATTCCTATTATAAAAATTCGTAAAAGTTCTCTCCTGGGTTGACTTTGCTAGAGCCACTCGTTCTCTCTTAGGTTTCCTTGGGGTGGAACAGGGGATCTATGATCTTGATTCACTTTTCAACAATTCCAATTGATTGCACTCACAGAAAGGGTGGTAGGAGAGGAAGAATGATGTAAGCTTGCTTCTCTTGTGAAGAAGGAGATGCAATTTCTTGTTGAGATCGCTGCAGGTGTTAGTTTTTGTCACGACCCAAATCAGGGACGCGACTGGCACCCACATTTACCCTCCTATGTGAGCGAACCAACCCATCTAAACCTTAACATATCAAGATATATCAACAGAAAATAATGCGGAAGACTTAAACTCATTAATAAAAACAATTCAATACTATTATTATTATCCCAAAATCTGGAAGTCCATCACAAGAACATCTATCTCAAATTACTTAACTAGGAATGTCTAAGAACAAAATAACTAAAAAGCTAGTCCATGCCGGAAGTTCAGGCATCAAGACTTGAAGAAGAAGACCCAGTCCAAGCTAGACGCATTAGCTCACCCTGAATTTCCGATGAAGTGAAGACTGGCTAGATCTGCTGTTGAGTTGAAGTTGACAGAACGTTTGTTGCATTACACAAATAACAAAGAGGAAAACATGAAAGTAGGGGGTCAGTACAACCACACGTACTGAGTAGATATCATCGGCCAACACAAAATAGGGAACAGTATATATCAATAATAATGTAAATCAACTACAATACTCAACATGTAGCAATAACAACATGAATTCATCAATAACTACAACCGAGTTCACACATGAGGACTCAAGCCTCAATACCATACTTATTTGGGAGTTAAGTTCATTAGATTGAGTATATTCATTATCTTTCAAGATTCATTATCTTTCTTCCTCTTGTGTCGGTACGCGACACTCCGATCCTCTATTTCTATCCTGGTGCCGGAACGTGGCACTCCGATCCTCATTCTATCCTGGTACCGGAACGTGGCACCCGATCCATATTCTATCCTGGTGTCGGAACGTGACACTCCGATCCTCATATTCATTCTATCCTGGTACCGGAACGTGGCACCCGATCCATATTCTATCCTGGTGTCGGAACGTGACACTCCGATCCTCATATTCATTCTATCCTGGTACCGGAACGTGGAACCCGATCCATATTCTATCCTGGTGTCGGAACGTGACACTCCGATCCTCATATTCATTCTATCCTGGTACCGGAACGTGGCACCCGATCCATATTCTATCCTGGTGTCGGAACGTGACACTCCGATCCTCATATTCATTTTATCCTGGTACCGGAACGTGGCACCCGATCCATATTCTATCCTGGTGTCGGAACGTGACACTCCGATCCTCATATTCATTCTATCCTGGTACCGGAACGTGGCACCCTATCCCCTAATTCATCAAGCCTTCTTTTACACTAAGGCATCATTATTCTCATTATATAATTTATCAAGCCTTCTTTCATACTAAGGCATCATCATTCTCATTATATAATATATCAAGTGAATTAGGGTTCTTTCAAGATTTGGGATTCAATAGCTTCATCATGCTTTGTTAATTCATCACAATTTTATAATCATAATCATGCAAGCATACAACTTAAGCACATAGCAGGGTTTACAATACTATCAACACATAATATTCACTATTAAGAGTTCACTACGAATATCGTAACAAAACCATAACCTACCTCCACCGAAGAATTGAATCAACAAGCTATCTCTCAAAATCCTTTCTATCCTCTCGTCTCTCTCTCTTGATCGATTCTCTCTCTCTCTTGCTGTTCTTTCTATTTTTCTTTATTCAAACCCTCTTTTTTACCCTAATTAATATATAATTAAGAATAAAAGATGGCAATAATAACCCACTAATTAACTTAAGGTTACCTCTTTTAACCCCCAAGTAATTAGACTTATTAACATTAACCCATAACTTTATAATTCAAGCAGGAATAGTCAAAAACGTCCCTTAAAACGTGTAAACAAATCCGACCCGAACTGGGATTGCGTAGCCCGTGACGGGCCGTCGCGCCTGCGACGGTCCGTCCTGCTGTCCGTCGTATGCAACAGAGATTGTTTAAGTGGATGGCCTGTGACGGGCCGTCGAGCCTGCGACGGTCCGTCCTGCCACTCCGTCACGACGTTCAGAGAGTCGATTTTCAGTACCCAATTTCAGTTTTTCAAGTGTTTTGAAACGACACCCTCCACGACGGTCCGTCGTGCCCTTGACGGTCCGTCGTGGCCTCCGTCACATCTGCCAGTTTTCCAGAATAAAATATGTTGCTCAAAACGACTAAACAGGTCGTTACAATAGATACCAATTTACCCATTGTTCGTCCCCGAACAATCACAAGAAGGAAAACAAGTGCGAAGGGAATACCTGAATCCGTAAACAGATGTGGGTATCTTTCCCGATATCTGGCCTCCTTCTCCCAAGTGGCTTCTTCAATCGGTCGATTCTTCCATTGCACCTTGATGGATGCAATCTCTCTTGACCTCAACTTGCGAACTTCCTATCTAAAATAGCAACAGTTTCCTCCTCATAAGACAAATTCTCATCCAACAACACTGAGTCCCACGGGAATGTAGTTTCCATCTCCATGGTATCTTTTCAACATGGACACATGAAATACCGGATGCACTCCGGACAGCCCTGGGGGCAAGGCTAATTCATAAGCCACCTCCCCTATTCGCTTTAGTACCTCATCATCAAACTGTTTTCCCTTAATCTTATCAAGAAAAGAAGATCTTGACTCCACACTAGCCAACAATCCTCCCTTCTCATTTATTTCCAACCTCATCAAGTCGTTAGCCAGAGTCTGAACCTCTCTAGCCAATGGGCGTCTAGAGGCTTGAAAATGATCTAGACTTCCCAGGCTTTCCGCCTTTCTACTCAAGGCATCTGCCACAACATTCGCCTTTCCCGGATGATACAAAATAGTGAGGTCATAGTCCTTCAGTAGTTCCATCCATCTCCTTTGCCTCAAGTTCAAATCTTTCTGAGTAAAGACATACTGAAGGCTACGATGATCCGTATAAACCTCACACTTAACCCCATATAAATAGTGTCTCCATTGCTTCAATGCAAACACTACCGCGGCCAATTCCAAGTCATGAGTTGGATAGTTACGTTCATGCACTTTTAATTGTCTTGAGGCATAAGCAATCACGTTCTTCTCTTGCATTAGCACTGCACCCAAACCCGAATAGGATGCATCACAATAAACAATGAAGTTCTTACCCTCTACCGACAAGGTGAGGATAGGTGCGGTAGTCAACAAAGTCTTAAGCTTCTGAAAGCTTTCCTCACATTCATCTGACCATACAAATGGAACATTCTGCTTAGTCAAGTTCGTCAATTGGGAAGCAATAGAAGAGAATCCCTTGACAAATCGGCGGTAGTAGCTAGCTAACCCAACAAAGCTCCTTATTTCTGACACATTAGTAGGTCTTACCCAATTCTTCACTACTTCGATCTTAGACGGATCCACCATCACTCCATCCTTAGAAACCACATGCCCCAAGAAGGACACTGCATCTAGCCAAAACTCACACTTAGAGAACTTGGCGTAAAGCTTTTTCTCCCTCAACATTTCCAACACAACCCTCAAATGCTCCTCATGTTCCTTCTTACATTTAGAATATATCAGTATATCATCTATAAATACGATCACAAAGAGGTCCAAATACGGCTTAAATATCCCGTTCATCAAGATCATGAAAGCAGCAGGGGCGTTCGTAAGACCAAAAGACATCACCACAAATTCGTAATGTCCATACCTCGTTCGAAAATCAGTCTTTGGCACATCCGTTGCCCGTATTTTCAATTGATGATAACCGGATCTCAAGTCAATCTTAGAGAAGACACAAGCACCTTGCAATTGATCGAATAAGTCATCAATGCGAGGAAGAGGGTACTTGTTCTTAATAGTTACCTTGTTCAACTGTCGGTAGTCTATGCACATCCGAAAACTCCCATCCTTCTTCTTCACAAACAAAACCGGAGCACCCCAAGGAGATGCACTTGGTCTAATGAAGCCCTTGCTCAACAACTCTTGAAGTTGAGCCTTTAACTCTCTTAACTCCGCGGGAGCCATTCTATACGGGGGTATAGAAATGGGGCGTGTGCCCGGTTCAAGATCGATACAGAAGTCAATATCCCTATCTGGTGGCATACCAGGAAGATCTGCAGGGAACACCTCCAAAAACTCGCGGACTACCGAAATCGACTTAATCGAAGGTACTTGGGTAGTGTCATCCTTGAGATGTGCCAAGAAAGCTAAACACCCTTTACTAACCATTTTCTTAGCACGAAGAAATGAGATGATACGCACCGGATTGGAGGTGTAGTCACCCTCCCACACTAACGGATCTGTCCCAGGCTTGGCCAATGTCACAGTTTTAGCATTACAATCCAAGATCGCAAAATTTGGAGAAAGCCAAGTCATACCCAGAATTACATCAAAGTCACCCATTTCTAAAATAACCAAATCTACATAAGTGTTGCTCCCCACAAAGTTCACCAAACAAGACCTATGTACCTTTTCAACTACCACAGACTCACCCACCGGTGTAGAAACACGAATAGGCATGTCAAGTAATTCACAATGCAATTTTAGACCATTAGCAAATGATGAAGATACATATGAAAACGTGGAGCCAGGGTCAAATAATACAGATGCCATGCAATCACAAACCAAAGATTACCTGTGATAACAGCATCAGACGCCTCCGCTTCAGATCTCCTAGGAAAAGCGTAACAATGGGCCCTATCGTTTGTCTGTCCATTGCCCCTACCATGTTGCGTAGTAGTGGCTCCATTTTGCCCATCACTCTGACGTTGTGATGACCACCATTACCTCGACCACCACGTCCTCCAGAAAAGCGGCCTCTACCATGACCACCTCTACCTCTAGCTAGTGGGGTTCTGTAATTCTGGTTTGGACAATACCTCTTGATGTGTCCAACCTCCCCACATCCATAACACTCTCGGGGTTCATGCATAGGTCTCTCGGAGTAGTGTTGACCGTTCTGAGGTGGACCCCCAACTACAGTCTGTAGTGAAGACTGAATTGGTCGACTTGAGTAACCTCCGGAGCTTTGTCCTCTAGAGTGAGAACCATTAAACTCGCCTCCCCTTCGAAACCTTTTCGATATCGAGCCTGCGACGGTCCGTCCTGCCAATCCGTCACGACGTTCAGAGAGTCGATTTTCAGTACCCAATTTTAGTTTTTCCAAGTGTTTTGAAACGACACACTCCACGACAGTCCGTCGTGCCCTTGACGGTCCGTCGTGGCCTCAGTCACATCTGCCAGTTTTTCCAGAATAAAATCTGTTGCTCAAAACGACTAAACAGGTCGTTACAGTTTTGATATGAACTTGAATCTTATTCATATACTATGTAGTTATACTTATGTTGCCTTTGCCTATAAATTTAGCTACTTTTTCGTGGTTAAATTTGTGAAACAATTATGGGAAATGTATGAATTTTAGCCTACTATCTATTAGCTGGTTGATAATCAATATTCCATGAATTTGACGTTTTGTTGCTATGCTGATTGAATTTTGTATATGTTGACCTATTCTACCTCTTTCAATATGAGTAGCTAGTTAGAGATAAAGAAATATTGTGTGAGAATTTATTGTAGCTCAAGAGTTCATACATTTAAAGAAATATTATTATTTCAATCCCCTTCCATTTTTTTCAGTGAGCTTTTTGATTTTTTCTTGTTGACCCTCTCTTGAATATCAATATACTTTGTCATTTCTACTAAGGATATTATCTTCTTTTCGATAAATTCTTGGTTTGAGGCATAATTAAAATGATCTTGAATTTCATGTAGCCTTTCCCTTGCTGCTGCACTTCTGTTGTCCAAGATACAACTTCCTCAATGTTTCAGTAGCTTTAGTTACATTGTTTTATTTATGCATCCAATTGTTGTTTCGTCAAGTAATTTATCTTGGTTTCTTATCTGATTATAAGTTTATTTAGGAACCTTTACTTCTAGCTTACTATTATTTTATTTGACTTTTTTTTGCACAAACTTATGTGACAAAGGTTATTACTTTCCACACTATTAATAGTACAATAATCAAAGTTCTTTAGGACATGTAAATAAGAATTGTTGTTTTTATTTATATACTTATTAGTTTTCTAATATTATCAGAAAGTGGACATTAGAGGCAGAATAGTGAGGTGAACAATATTACTGGTACAATTATCAAACTACTATGTCTTACAACACCATAAAAACTTTAATGTATGGTGCTACTAAGCATTATTTGTCTGTGTAAACTGTAATATGTCTTACAACACTGTAACAAAATTTAATGTTGTGAGATTCTGCACAATAAATTCCAAAAGTAGTCATCTAGAACATAGTCCCGAGCTGCCAATTTAATTGACATGATACCTTGGTTATCATAGTTTATCAATGGGATTGTTTCGTTCATTTGTAATATTAATAGGCTTAAGTGAGTTGGTTACAAATATTTAGTGAATTCTACAATGTAAAAGATGTTCACTAATAGCTTTCTCGGTCATATGTATATTGAATTTTCATGGGCATATCTGTGTGTTTTCTAAGTCCCTACAGTTCTGAGACGACATTTTGCATCCTTTCTAGTTGATGTGCAGTTAACAGTTTAAGTTTTGTAACAGAGAACTTTTACATAACGTGGTATATCTTCTTCTAGATTGCTATTTTGTGTGGACTGTGTTACTCATGACTGTTGTAAATCCTTGTTTCTATTACCAATTTCTTATTTTGTAAAACTAAAGTTAAGTAATAAATATTTTTCGTATTTTCTCAAAGATACTTCAAATACGTAGATAAATCTTACAGCATATTTGAATTGAATTTTATCTTTTAGCTTTTGAAATAAGTAGCTAACTCAAAGGCTTCACAACAATTTTTTGTATCAAAATTACCTTGTTAAACTTCTGGTTGTTTCCCTTGTAGTTTTGGCTTGAGATTCTCTACTTGGATCTTGTGTTCGTAGATTATATACTCAGTGTACATGTTATAGAATCAGTTTACATTATATACAGTAGGTTATAACTTGCACTTAACTCAGGTGCTGCAATATGCAATATTCAGTTCCTGTTATATAGCTGGTGCAATCTAGAATAATAAAGTACAAGAAATTATTTTAAGAGTTGAGCCCTTCTAGAATTGCATGCACACAGAAATGGGTTTCCAGATGGGTTGATCAGAAACCATGGTCTACTTGTGAATATGAGTTGCAAGAACCGTCGGGACAAGATCCGGAGGTGCAATTTGAATGATCTTTTGATATCCTAGGTTACGTTTATAAAAAAACATATACTTTGATGTTTTTTGTGTTGAGTTCCGTCTTTTTTCATGCCTGTTATGTGCTACTTCTATCCTGATTTACATGTTTGCATTATAGTATCTTCAGATTACTCTCTTGCTGCCCCTGTTCTTTGGCCTGAAGCGGACTTGGAGTTGGCATTGAAGAGATGTAGAAAGTGGTTTATCCAGCCAAACAAAATGACTTTGGAAATGAAAAAAAAAGGTAGATAATCCAACGAAAAGCATGGTTGAAGCATATGAATGTTCCCCTTTCATATGTTATTATGTGCAATTCTATATCAACTAAATTCAATGATATCTCTTGCATATCTAAGCATTGAGATTATGGAGACAACCATATTTAAACAACATTATGTCCATAAAATTAAAATAAAAAGCTTCCCTCCGTCGTTATGTTATTTTTTCTTTGAAATAACAACTGCAATTGTAGTTCTCAATGCCATCCTCCACAAAAGACTAAGGAACCCTATCTGCAGAGAATGCAATTCATGAAAAAATCTCCAGAATTGTTAAAAATGACTAGTATTGAGCATATTAAATTCATGATTTATTTCACTAACTTATAATTTTATTTTAAATGTGCAGGAAAATGTCGGTAATTGAATTTTAATTAGTGGTAAGAAGTAAATTCGATCTATTGTATTCATGCTGAAGAATTTTTTACTATTATCATATTTGTTTAAATGCCTTTGATTTTCTGGTATATATTGATAGTAGAGATTTTTAAGCAATCACTTTCTATGTATTGGTTGTAGAAGTCATGTTTTCAAAGATTATTGATAATATATAGCCTCGATTTATTGATTAGCTAATTTTGTGGTTTTAATCACTTATATATTTAATTATATGGAAATAAAAGTGATTATTGTTAAAGATGATAAATTTTGGCTACAAAAATTGTATGAAACATTGCCACACTTTATAAGTTGTTGTTTTAGATGAGATATAAAAGCCAACAGTTATAAATGTAACCAACAACAAAGCAAAGACCACACTTTTAAGTGTTGTATAATAAAATAAAAAGTGTTGCTAATGCATCACAAGAAAGCGTTGCCTTATACCTCTTTGGCTACACTTTATAAGTGTAGCCAAAGATGGCGACATTTAAAAGTGTGCCTAATGTCAAAGGTACGCTTCTTTGGGCAGCCCCTAAAAAGTGTTGTTGAATGTCCAAAAGTGTAGCCTTTTATCAAAGGCCACACTTTTTGCTAGTTTAGGCTACACTTACGTGGTGTTGTTGTAGGCCGAAAATGGTGTAGTGATAGCCGCTAATTCAAGATCATGAGTTGGATAGTTCTTGTCATGCATCTTTTGTCGTCTAGAGGTATATACTACCGCCTTACCCTGTTTCATAAGGATAAAACACAAACCTATTAGAGATACGTCACAATACACTACAAACTTTTTTTTACCCTCCAGTACAGTCAACACTTGACGGCGGTAAGTATATCTCTAAACTCTACAAATCTCCTTCCAAAAGCTTCCGACCATTCAATTTTATTTTATTTTGGGTTAAGGTTGTTATTTGATAGGTAATGGATGCGAAACCATCAAAGATCTCCTATAATACCAGGATATACCTAAGAAAGTTCAAATACCGCTTGGAGTCAATGGCTCAGGATAATTCTTAACCACTTTAATTTTCTTCGGATTCACATCTATACACTTATTTTAAAAAATAGGACCAAGAAAAGAAATTGGTATAACAGAAAACTCACATTTACTATATTTACCAAGGAGTTAATGTTCCTTGAGGACTTCCAAAATATTATCAAATGATTCATATGCTCATCCTAACACATAGAATATACAAAGATATCATCAATGAACACAATAACAAAGGAGTCCAGGAAATTTAGGAACACTCTATTGATAAAGTCCATAAAAGTCGTTGAGGGATTAGTTAGACTAATGGACATAACGAGGAACTCTTATTTACCATGCCTAGTTTGGAAATCCGGTGTAGGTATTCCTCATCTCTCACCCTAAGTTTGTGATATCTCTACCTCAAATAAATTTTTGGAAATGAACTTGCCCCTTGGTGTTGGTTAAACAAATGGTCAATCTTAATGAGCGGATGCTTGTTTTCTATGGTTTATTTGTTGTTGTTTCAATGATTTTATCTTAAGATTTGTGTGTGTCTAGAGACTTTTTGTAGTGGTTTTAATATGTTTTGTATTTCTTTGCAGGAACGATGTCCATAATAAAAAAACAGAAGGAAGCTGCAAAATAATCAAGAGAGGTGACCTACGAAGGCCATTGACGGCCTATCGTTCAATCGATGGTCCATAGGTGGTGACATCGATTGTAGTCAAGACTGATGGAGAAACTCAAGGTAATCTTATAAAGTGTGGAACTACATATTGGATTGAAGTACTATATTGCTAAATCGTTGATCTGAACAGAGATAGTTCTTGTACCTGAATTCAGAGAAATTCTAAGGATGGAGCGAAGGAGGGAATTGACATACCCTATTGTTGGTGCGTCGATTGATTCAAAGATGATGTCATCTGAAGAAAAAAAAATATTTGCCAAATGATGGAGAAAAATATTGTAAGTCTCGACTGACAGAGGTAGTCGATGGACCTTCGCTTCCTCGATGGTCTATCAATAGGGGCGTCGATCAAAGCTGCATTTCTTGAAAAACTTTCCTTAGTTCAATTTCTTTTAACTTAGGACACTTTTTTTTAATAATTAAACTTCAGTTTTGGTGTTATACATTTCTATTATTGTTCTTGTTTTGTTTGGAGATTTTTTTTAGCAAACTTGTTCAATAATTCAATTTTTGTATTTGTTTTCAAGTATTATCATGCAATTCCATGTTTATTTTATGGGTTTTCATCAAATTATTACAGTAAGTTCATGATCCAATTCTTAACAACCATGAATTGTGTTCTTCATTGCATGGGTAACTAAATCCACAACTAGGGTTATAAGAACCATGGATGATTACAAAATAGACCTATCTAAATAATAATTTTTAAGTAGGTTCTTTCATGTATTTATAATTAATTCTCTTATAAGTCTTTTTAATGGTGGATAACATTAGAACTCATCTTGTTGCTATTTCGGACCAAGGAGATAGTAATAGAAAAAGAATTATAAACATAGATTTAGTGGGATACTATCTAATAGTCTAGTATCGATTGGTGCGAAGTAATAACTAAGACATATGTCGATTATGATGCTTAATGTGAAGTACAGGTAAGGGATAGTAGCTTATAAACACATAGCAGGACTAAGGTATGGGGTGAAAATCTCAAGATGCCCGACTAAGGATTTACAGATGCCTAACTTATCTCTTTACATGCAACACACTATGGATGAATTGTTATTGCTAGTAATAAGAAGTAATGAACCTGTAGGGAACACATACACCCTAGTTTATCTAAAAAATTGATAAAAACTAAATCTTTACTTTTGCATACTCTTTTACTTAGAAGTATTAAAGAAACCTTTTACACGAAATCCCCCTTTTATGTAGTTATTTTTCGAACAAAGCTTAGCTAACTAGGCATAATTGTACGTTAAAGTTAAGTCTAGACCATTTTCCTCGTGGGATCCACCCAAACCTACTATTTAGGTACTTAACTTGATTCAAATGCTTATACTTCCTTATGGATGTGTTATTTGAGTGTATCAAATTTTGGCGCCGCTACCGGGAAAAGTGACTTTTAGATTAACATTAAATACAATATTGATATTTAGTCTAAAATTTCCTTATTTTAGTTTTTTTCTTGTTGTTTTGTCACTTAAAAATCTATCCTTCGTGTATTCCAAGTACACAATGTTGAGGAGAACCACTTATTCCATTCGATAATGAAATTAATTGTACACTATGTAGAATGGAACATCAACAGAACCCAACCAATGTATGTGTTTAAAATTTGTGCGTGTAGGCAAGACATTGATATGAATGTCATTGTGTTACGAGTGTTTCCTCTATCAAGGATAGGATGATAAAAACATGGATATCATACATTGTGTAAAATCATTATAGAAGCTTTATGGACACAAAATAATGAATTACAATTTGTGGAAAGTCCACCTAAGTTAAGAAAAAGGAAAATAGCCCATTTGTGGAATTGGTCATCTCATAATTTTCATGAATTCACAAAAGAAGACAATCAAACAAGACACTTACCTCATTAAGGGAAAAATTGTGTCGAAAAGAAGTATCTTCTATATTTATTATATTAAAAACTAGTCTCTTTCATTTTGGAAGACATAGACTACATGGAATTTTAATGTTAAATAACAAACTCATTCAAGAGTGTAGTTTAAGAGTGGAATCCCTTTTGGGTTAGGTCATCTTAATGTAATTTAATCTAGATTTGTCATAGGTGACTTCTCATTTTTTATTTACTACTTCTTAACCTTGATTTCACTCGAGATTTCTCATTTTGTTGTTTTCAATTTGAGTTGTTTCTTTTCGAATTCAAGTTTCTCTTCTTCCTTGGACAATTGTTTAATCAATTAGCTTATCTTTCTTCGTTCTCATCTCTTATTTCTAATCCATCTTACTTTTGTATTGTTCAATTCTGCTTTTGATTTAAATTGGTTTCTTCCCCAATTCTGATCCTTATCTTCTAGTGTTAGAGCATATGTTTAGATTTGTGCATATAAATCTAGTCTTTGGGTTTAAAAAAAGTCCAAAATCATCCATGAAAAAATTGATTTTTTTTACTTCTTGTTGTTTACACTAAGATCCTTGTTCCACAAATGTATTTTGAGTCTAGGTTCCAAATTTTGATAAATTTGGAGTTGTAGAAGTAAAGTTACCATTGAAGGATTTCAATCTTTTCAACATTTTCAAATTTTGAAACAGGGTTTTTGATTAAAGAGAAATATAGGTTATTAATTAGTGGTTTTTGTTCTCTCAGTTAAAGGGAACAAAATCCAAAAATTTCAGTCAATTTCGAGTTAATTTGAATATATTGTGATTTAGTGTGTGTTCTTGGTGTTCTTGATAATCATTAAGTTGTTTTTAAAGAAGAAGAAGAAAAAAGTACATTTGATACAATATTCTCACGTTAGTAGTCAATGGTCAAAGTCAATTCATGACCGTTAAGTTAGCCGCCACAGAACATCACAGAATCTACCATCGCCAAAAAGGCCTTGACACCTAGTCAGCGCGTGGGGCTCAATTTATTGTCTAAAAATAGGAAGGTTTCCATTGAAAGCCAAAAAATCCAATATGTATGGAAAGCTTTTTTGACGTAGAAATTTTTCTAATTGTCCAAACTACGTTATTTTTTTTATATCAATTTTTCCCTTCAATTATTCAAATAATTAACAATTAATTAACATCTTTAGTTACTTCTTAACTACTTTTAGTTATCAAATCAACATCTTATTAATCTTCTTATTCTAAAATCATTTTTCCTTTTATTTTCATGTATTTAACAAATAATTAACATCTTTGATTACTTGTTAACTAGTTTTTTATCATCAAATTATTTATTTGATTCTTCAAATTAAGTAACAATTAGTAATCTTTCTACTTTTGTTACTTGGTTTATTTTGAGTCCGAATGTTTTTGTACTTCTTTGCTCTAATTTTCTCATTTTATTCGTTTATAACCTTCTTGATTGAAGTCCTTTAGACTTTTTGATCATCCTTCCTTCAAGACTCAAATGAATCCACTCTAACCCAAAGAATTTAGTGGGAAAAGGTAGTTGTCTATCAACTTTGTGAAGACACTTTAGGTAGGTGATTGTGACATCAAATACTAGAGGTGTGAGATATTTTTCCACTAACCTTGTTTACTTAGTTTTTTAGGTACCCAAGGTGATTACAAACAATAATGTGATTCATAACATTAGAATATGACGAAGATGACATAAGTGAATATGCTTGTACCAATTTTACCCATGAGCATGATGAAAATGAGTTTTGTGATGTTTATGATTGTTCATATGAGCATTGAAATGGGGCTCTTTTTTATAAAGGTGGTTCATATGTTGGCACATGGGATAATGAATGACATAGTGGTGAGCATTACTACTTCATAGAAAATTTAGAGATGAATGGAAATTATGAATCTTCTGATGATGCTGAAGACGCAAAAGGAACTTATGGTGTATACCATTGGGACAATGAAGGTGCTAAAGCCTTGAATCATGGATATTATGGAGATAATAGGGATAATTATTTCTCTTATAGGTATTATGAATGTTTTGAGCAAACTGTAGAAGGAAATGAAAGTTGTGAGGGTGGATTTTCTAAATCTTCTTGTGCTATATCATATTCAATGAAAGAAGGAATAGATGTTTGGGCGAGACAATTTAATGGTTTTCGTGTGGAACATAGATGAAGTACATTTCATACTTCTCGAAATATTAGGATTATTCTTCTCATCCTAGTTCCAATATTTCTTGTTATCCGTATAGTGATGATTTCGGAGGTAGAGGAGGAGGATTACTATATAGTGAAGTATTAGAAATAAAAGAATGTTTAACAATGTTTATGGAAGATATCGATGATTTCTTGAGTATGTTTGAAAAGGTCAAGTCTATGGAAAAAATGAGGAAAGTTATTCATCATGAAGATAAGCCTAAGGAGATACCCTTGGAAGAGAAACCATATACTACTTGTAAGGATGGAACTAAGGAGTTCCACATGGAATTTTAAACACCCACTCCTTGTGCACAAAAATTGAAGTTGAACTTAAAGGGATCTTCTAACCCATAAAAAGGAATCCTTGGAAGTTTCCCTAACTCCCATAAAATTGTAAGACAAATGATTGAGAGAAGTAAGGGTGTGAAAAGTGATAATTCTAGATTGGAAAAAGGACTGGTTCGGTGGAGTGATGTTAGAGGGTTGTCATATTTTTATCCTAACCCATGTAACTTTTCTTTATCTAGTTATTTTAAAACTTGTGGAGGTATACTTGGAAGCAAGAAAAGTTAGGCAAATCTTAATGTGAAGAATCATGAGGTTCTTGAAAGAATAGAAAGGACAAAATGTGTTCCTATGTTGATAGGCAAGGTGAGACACTTCTTACTATTAGCTACGAAGTAACAATGCTAAAATTTATAGTTCCTTTAACTTTGAACATCACTCTGTACCTAGTAGACTATTGAGTGTATGTAATAGCTTGTTTTTATGTGAGTCTATCGAGTCTTTACCTTGGTATGTTCATTATATAAATTTGTCGTGTGATGATAATATACTTGTTGTGACTGAGAATGAACTAGTTTATCCTATTGATGACCAAATCAAACCTTCTAGTAAGGTGAATTCTTGTTTACCTAGTGTTGGTACTAGTGTCTTGAATGAGGGTACATTGTCATGCGATGAAAGTGATGCTACACTAGTTGATCCTATTGATGACCAAGTTGATTCTTCTAGAAAGATCAATTTTTGTCCACCTAGTGTTGGCATAAGTAATTTCAATTAATCTTTACAACTTAACACAATTAGTTTTTTTTCTTATGAGAATCATAAGGTAGAATGTCTATTTAAGGATAATTTGTTGTTTGATGATGACATGACTTTAAAAAGTGTGCATAGTGAAATTCCTTATAATGTTGGAAATGTAGCAACTCTTGGAGGATAATAATTGTTTTAGAATCCATTAGGGTCTGATGACAAACTTTCCAAAGATGTAAATCTCTTTTGTGAAGAGGATAGTACATTTATTGGAGCGGGTAATGTCAAGATGAAAGGGAATTCTTATGTGTTAATTGTTACTTCTTCCTTGTGGGTTCCAATTCTTAATATGAGTTGTGATTCTTTAGTATATAAGCGGAGTCTAAACTTGAGAACACCTTTGTTTATGTTCATTTATATGACACCGTTAGCTATGATGGTGTCACGACCCAAAACCGAGCCGCGACTGGCACCCACACTTACCCTCCTATGTGAGCGAACCAACCAATCTAAACCTTATCATGTCATTTTAATATCAACATAAAGCAATGCGGAAGACTTAAACTCATAAATAAAAGACAATTCAATAACTTCTAAATTCAACATCTAATAATTCCCCAAAATCTGGAAGTCATCACCACAAGAACATCTATGATCAATTTACTAAACTAAGAGTATTCTAAGAATCTAAAACAAATAAAAGATAGTCTATGCCGAAACTTCAAGGCATCAATACATGAGGAAGGAGATCCAGTCCAAGCTAGAAGCATTAGCTCACCCCGAAGATCCGGTGTGACGAAGACTGGCTAGAATTACTGTTGAGTCGAAGATGACGGCACGTTTGCTGCATACCACAATATACAAGAAGAAAACATAAAAGTAGGGGGTCAGTACAACCACAAGTACTGAGTAGATATCATCGGCCAACTCAAAATAGAAAGCAATATATATCTCAGATAATATCATAAAATCAACTAATATTCTTAACATGTGATAGCAACAAGTACAAAACATCATTTATAATATCACCGATCATATCTATGAGGACTCAAGCCTCCATACCATACTCGTTTGGGATACATGTTCTTTAGATTGAGTATATTATCATTTTTCAAGATTCATTATCTTTATTCCTCTTGTGTCAGTACGTGACACTCCGATCCCCTACTACTATGTGTCGGAACGTGACACTCCGATCCCCTAATTCAATGTGTCGGTACGTGACACTCCGATCCCCTACATCTATGTGTCGGTTCGTGACACCCATCCCACTAATTCTATGTGTCGGTACGTGACACCCCGTTCCCCTACATCTACGTGTCGGTTCGTGACACCCGTCCCACTAATTCTATGTGTCAGTACGTGACACTCCGATCCCCTACATCTACGTGTCTATTCGTGACACCCGTCCCACTAATTCTATGTGTCGGCACGTGACACTCCGATCCACTAATCTCATTCTATTAATTCATCAAGCCTTCTTTTATACCAAGGCGTCATCATCTAATCACTTTAGTTCATCAAGCCTTCTTTTATACCAACGCATCATCATTAACAAGAGATTAGGTTTATATCAAGATTTGGGATTCAATAGCTTCATCATGCTTGTTTCATCACAATCATATATGTAAAATCACATCATGCATACACACAATTAAGCATAAAGAAGACTCTATAATACTACCCAACACATATCATTCGCTATTAAGAGTTTACTACGAATAGTGTAAAAACCATAACCTACCTCCACCGAAGAATTGCAATCAACAAGCTATCTTCTCAAAATCCTTGCTATCCTCTTCGTCTCTCTCTCTCTCTACTCGTTCTCTTCTTCTTTTTCTGTCTCTCTTTGTTCTTTTTATTTTTCTTATTCAAACCCTCTTTCTTTTTCCCTAATTAACATATAATTAAGTGTAAAAGATGGAAATAATAACCCACTAATTAACTTAAGGTTACCTCTTTTAACCCCCAAGTAATTAGACTTATTAACTTTAACCCTCTAACTTTATAATTAAAGTAGGAATAGTCCAAAACGTCCCTTAAAACGTGTAAAGAAATCCGACCCAGACTGGGATTACGCAACCTATGACGGCCCGTCGTGCCTGCGACGGTCCGTCCTGCAGGTCGTCGCAACCATCAGAGACTCAATTTCCACCATAGAGTCTGTGACGGTCCTTCCTGCCATTTCGTCGTGACGGTCAGAGAGTTGATTTTCAGTACCCAATTTCAGATTTTTCCAAGTGTTTTGAAACGAGACCCTGCGACGGTCCGTCGCGCCCATGACAGTCCGTCGTGGGGTCCGTCGCCTCAGCCTATTTTTCCAGAAATAAAATCTGCTGCTCAAAACGACTAAACAGGACGTTACAATAGATACCAATTTACCCATCGTTCGTCCCCGAACGATCACAAGAAGGAAAACAAGGGCGAAAAGGAATACCTGAATCTGTAAACAGATGTGGGTTTCTTTCTTGCCTCCTTCTCCCAAGTGGCTTCTTCAACGGGTCGATTCTTCCATTGAACTTTGATAGATGCAATCTCCCTTGATCTCAACTTGCGAATTTCTCTATCTAGAATGGCAACAGGTTCCTCCTCATAAGACAAATTCTCATCAAGCAAAACTGAATCCCAACGAATAATGTAGTTTCCATCCCCATGGTATCTTTTCAACATCGACACATGGAATATCGGATGTACTCCGGACAGCCCTGGAGGCAAGGCTAACTCATAAGCCACCTCCCCTACTCGCTTAAGTACTTCAAAGGGACCAATGTACCTTGGACTAATCTTTCCTCTTTTACCAAACCGCATCACCCCTTTCATTGGCGAAACTTTCAACAAGACTTGTTCACCCTCCATGAACTCTAAGTCCCTAACCTTTCGATCTGCATATTCTTTTTGCCTACTTTGCGCCGCTAGAATCTTTTCTTGAATGAACTTCACTTTTCTCTATCGAATCCCTCAAAAGATCAGTACCACCCAGGCCTCTAACCTCGAACGCATCAACCAAACAATGGGAGACCTACATCTCCTACCATACAATGCTTCAAATGGGGCCATGTCAATACTTGAGTGATAGCTATTATTGTATGAAAACTCTGCTAAGGGTAAGAAACTATCCCAATGGCCACCAAATTCTATCACGCATGCACGAAGCATATCCTCCAACACTTGAATCGTTCGCTCAGACTGACCATCGGTATGAGGATGGAATGCAGTACTAAGGTCCAACCTAGTATCTAATTCAGCATGCAATGTTCTCCAAAACTTAGAAGTAAACTGCGTACCTCTATCTGATATGATGGACAGTGGAACCCCATGCAATCGAACAACTTCTGAGATGTAAAGTTTGGCTAACTTCTCTGCATTGTAAGTCACCTTAACCGGAATGAATGAAAGACTTAGTTAATCTGTCCACAATCACCCAAATGGAGTCGAACTTGCCCAATGTCTTTTGAAGACCACCACCACGAAGTCCATAGCAATTCTCTCCTTCTCATTTCATTTCCATTTCGGAATGGCATTCTCTAAGTGTTCCTCCGGGCCTTGGTGTTCATACTTTACTTGTTGACAGTTTGGAAATTTGGCAATAAAATCCCCATATCACGCTTCATTCTACTACACACCAAAAGTGTTGCTTTAGGTCGCGGTACATCTTGGTTGCACCCGGATGTATCGAATACCTTGAACTGTGAGCCTCTGTCAAAATAGTGTTGATCAAATCATCGACGCGGGTACACATACCCTTCCCTTAATCCTCACAAACACCTTCCTCATCGATTTTCGCTTCTTTAGCCTCTCCTTGCAACACTTTATCTCGGATCCGGATCAATTTTTTCATCATTAAACTGCTTTCCCTTAATCTTGTCAAGGAAGGAAGATCTTGCCTCCACACAAGCTAAAATCCTCCCCTCTCATTTACTTCTAATCTCATAAGGTCGTTAGCCAGAATCTGAACCTCCCCAGCTAATGGGCGTCTAGAAGCTTGCAAGTGAGCTAGACTTCCATGCTTCCCATCTTCCCGCCTTTCTACTTAAAGCATCCGCTACAACATTCGCCTTCCCCGGATGATACAAAATAGTGATGTCATAGTCCTTCAGTAGTTCCATCCATCTCCTCTGTCTAAAATTCAAATCTCTCTGAGTGAAGACATACTGTAGACTACGATGATCCGTATAGACCTCACACTTAACCCCATATAAATAGTGTCTCCATTGCTTTAGTGCAAACACTACCGCGGCTAATTCCAAATCATGAGTTGGACAGTTACGTTCATTCACTGTTAATTGTCTTGAAGCATAAGCAATCACATTCTTCTCTTGCATTAGCACTGCACCCAAACCCGAATAAGATGCATCACAATACACAATGAAGTTCTTGCCTTCCACTGGCAAGGTGAGAATTGGTGCAGTAGTCAACAGAGTCTTGAGCTTCTGAAAGCTTTCCTCACACTCATCCGACCATACAAATGGAACATTTTGCTTAGTCAGTTCGTCAGTTGGGAAGCAATAGAAGAGAATCCCTTGACAAATCGACGGTAATAACTGGCTAAACAACAAAGCTTCTTATTTCTGACACATTAGTGGGTCTTACACAATTCTTCACTACTTCGATCTTAGAAGGATCCACCATCACCTCCATCCTTAGAAACCACGTTCCCCAAGAAGGACACTGCATCTAGCCAAAACTCACACTTAGAGAACTTGGCATAAAGCTTTTTCTCCCTCAACATTTCCAATACCATTCTCAAATGCTCCTCGTGTTCCTCCTTACTTTCGAGTATATCAGTATATCATCAATAAATACGATCACAAAGAGATCCAAATATGGCTTAAAAATCCCGTTCACAAACTCAAAAATGAAAGCACAGGGGCATTCGTTAGTCCAAAAGACAACACTACAAATTCGTATGCCCATACCTGGTTCTAAAAGCAGTCTTTGTACATCCGTTGCCCGTATTTTCAATTGATGATAACCGGATTCTCAAGTCAATCTTGAGAAGACACAGCACCTTGTAACTGATCAAACAAGTCATCAATGCGGGAAGAGGATACTTGTTCTTTATGGTCACCTTGTTCAACTGCCGGTAGTCTATGCACATCCGAAAACTCCCATCCTTCTTCTTTACCAAAACAAACAGGAGCACCCCAAGGAGATGCACTTGGTCTAATGAAGCCTTTGCTCAACAACTTTTGAAGTTGGGCTTTTAATTCTCTTAACTCCCGCGGGGCCATTCATAAGGGGTATAGAAATGGGGCGAGTACCCGTTCAAGATCAATACAGAAGTCAATATCCCTATCTGGTGGCATACCGGAAGATCTGCGGGAACACATCAAGAAACTCACGGACCACCGAAACCGACTCAATCGAAGGTACTTGGGTAGTGTCATCCTTGAGATGTGCCAGAAAGCTAAAACTCCCTTTACTAACCATTTTCTTAGCATGAAGAAAGGAGATTATACGCACCGGATTGGAAGTGTAGTTACCCTCCCACACTAACGGATACGTCCCAGGCTTGGCTAACGTCACCGTTTTAGCATTACAATCCAAGATCGCAAATTGCGGAGAAAGCCAAGTTATACCCAGAATTACATCAAAATCAACCATTTCTAAGATAACCAAATCTACATAAGTGTTGCTCCCCACAAAGTTCACCAAACAAGACCTATATACCTTTTCAACTACCACAGACTCACCCATCGGAGTAGAAACACGAATAGGCGTAGCAAGTAATTCACAATGTAAATTTAGACCATTAGCAAATGAGGAAGATACATAAGAAAATGTGGATCAAGGATCAAACAATACAGAAACCATTCAATCACAAACCAGAAGATTACCTGTGATGACAGCATCAGATGTCTCCGCCTCCGATCTCCCAGGGAAAGCATAACAATAGGCCCTTTCGTTTGTTTTCCCGTTGTCCCTACCATGTTGTGATGTAGTGGCTCCCGTTTGCCCATCACCCCGGCCGTTTTGGTGACCACCATTACCTCGGCCACCACGCCCTCCAGAATAACGGCCTCTGCCATGACCACCTCTACCTCTAGCCATTGGGGGTCTATTACTCTGTTTTGTACAATTCCTCCTAATATGTCCCGTCTGCCCACATCCATAACACTCTCTAGATTCACGCATGGGTCTCTCAGAGAAATGTTGACCGGTCTTAGGTGGACCCCCAACTACAGTCTGTAGTGAAGACTGAATGGGTCGAACTGAGTAACCTCCGGAAGCCTGTCCTCTAGAGTAAGAACCATTAAACTCACCTCCCTTTCGAAACCTCTTTGATGTCGATGCCATGGTGAATTCATCTGGCTTCACTCCTTCCACCTCTACTACGAAGTCTACTACTTCTTGAAAATTTCGCTGTGGCCGCTACCTGTAAAGCTGAAATTCGCAACTCTGATCTCAACCCCTCATCACAAAACGGCGAATCCGCTCTTGTGGACTGAAACAAAGTTGGGTGGCATATCTGGATAGTGCACGAAACTTATCCTCATATGCATTGATCGACAACCTACCTTGTTCTAGGCCTAAGAACTAATCCCTTTTCCTATCCCTCAAAGTCCGGGGGATATATTTCTCCATAAACAAGCTAGAGAATGAGGCCCAAGTCATAGGTGGTGCCTCTGTTGGTTGACACTCAACATGTGACCGCCACCACATTTTGGCATTCCCTTGAAATTGGTAACTCACGAACTCAACACCAAACCATTCTACTATACCCATCTTGTGTAGTAGGTCATGACAGTCAACCAGAAAATCGTAAGCATCCTCAGATTCTGCACCCTTGAAGACTGGAGGTTTTAATTTCAAGAACTTACTGAAAAGTTCATGCTGATCATTTGTCATTATAGGCCCAGTAGTCAGGCGTGGAAACGTGCCTATGTCCAATGAGGCATCCATACGAGGGGCCATAGTGGCTGCATGTTGTACCTCTGAAACCGGAGGTGTTGGTGCAGAAAACACTGGTGGGGCCTGACCCTGATCAGACAACCCACTAAGATAAGCGAGAACCTGATTGATCATCTCTGGGATAGGTTGGGGTGGCATTTCCTCATTCTGTACTTTTTCATTCTCCCCATCCTCCCCTTCTCTTACCACTTCCTCAGTCGGTGGAGGAGTCACCACCCTAGCACCAGATGGGCTAGGTGCTCGTCCTCTCCCTCTAGAGGACGTCCTCCCACGACCTCTACCGCGGCCTCTTGCCACTGTTCCACTTCGAGCTACAGCCCCAGTGGCTGGCTCAGATGCATCTTGTCTTGCTGATGTTGATGTTGGCATAGTCGTTTCTCTAGTTCTAACCATCTGCGAAATAGTGTGAAGATGGTCAGATACCAATTTGTATCACCTAGATACCAATTGGATCCAAGTAATAGCACGAAAGAAAGAAAGAAAGAATGGAATTTTCCTAAAGTCTTATAGCCTCTCAAAGAAAAGTAAAGGCGTCCCCCTACCGTTCTTTAAGACTCTACTAGACCTGTTCTTGTGTGATGAGACTAACGAACCTAATGCTTTGATACCAAGTTTGTCACGACCCAAAACCGAACCGCGACTGGCACCCACACTTACCCTCCTATGTGAGCGAACCAACCAATCTAAACCTTATCATGTCATTTTAATATCAACATAAAGCAATGCGGAAGACTTAAACTCATAAATAAAAGACAATTCAATAACTTCTAAATTCAACATCTATTAATTCCCCAAAATCTGGAAGTCATCACCACAAGAACATCTATGATCAATTTACTAAACTAAGAGTATTCTAAGAAGCTAAAATAAATAAAAGCTAGTCTATGCCGAAACATCAAGGCATCAAGACATGAGGAAGGAGATCCAGTCCAAGCTAGAAGAATTAGCTCACCCTGAAGATCCGGTGTGACGAAGACTGGCTAGAATTACAATTGAGTCAAAGATGACGGCACGTTTGCTGCATACCACAATATACAAGAAGAAAACATAAAAGTAGGGGGTCAGTACAACCACAAGTACTGAGTAGATATCATCGGCCAACTCAAAATAGAAAGCAATATATATCTCAGATAATATCATAAAATCAACTAATATTCTTAACATGTGATAGCAACAAGTACAAAACATCATTTATAATATCACCGATCATATCTATAAGGACTCAAGCCTCCATACCATACTCGTTTGGGATACATGTTCTTTAGATTGAGTATATTATCATTTTTCAAGATTCATTATCTTTATTCCTCTTGTGTCAGTACGTGACACTCCGATCCCCTACTACTATGTGTCGGAACGTGACACTCCGATCCCCTAATTCAATGTGTCGGTACGTGACACTCCGATCCCCTACATCTACGTGTCGGTTCGTGACACCCGTCCCACTAATTCTATGTGTCGGTACGTGACACCCCGTTCCCCTACATCTACGTGTCGGTTCGTGGCACCCGTCCCACTAATTCTATGGGTCGGTATGTGACACTCCGATCCCCTACATCTACGTGTCGGTTCGTGACACCCGTCCCACTAATTCTATGTGTCGGCACGTGACACTCTGATCCACTAATCTCATTCTATTAATTCATCAAGCCTTCTTTTATACCAAGGCGTCATCATCTAATCACTTTAGTTCATCAAGCCTTCTTTTATACCAAGGCATCATCATTAACAAGAGATTAGGTTTATATCAAGATTTGGGATTCAATAGCTTCATCATGCTTGTTTCATCACAATCATATATATAAAATCACATCATGCATACACACAATTAAGCATAAAGAAGACTCTATAATACTACCCAACACATATCATTCGCTATTAAGAGTTTACTATGAATAGTGTAAAAACCATAACCTACCTCCACCGAAGAATTGCGATCAACAAGCTATCTTCTCAAAATCCTTGATATCCTCTTCGTCTCTCTCTCTCTCTCTACTCATTCTCTTCTTCTTTTTCTGTCTCTCTTTGTTCTTTTTAGTTTTCTTATTCAAACCCTCTTTCTTTTACCCTAATTAACATATAATTAAGTGTAAAATATGGAAATAATAACCCACTAATTAACTTAAGGTTACCTCTTTTAACCCCCAAGTAATTAGACTTATTAACTTTAACCCTCTAACTTTACAATTAAAGTAGGAATAGTCCAAAACGTCCCTTAAAACGTGTAAAGAAATCCGACCCAGACTGGGATTACGCAACCTATGACGGCCCTTCGTGCCTCCGACGGTCCGTCCTGCAGGTCGTCGCAACCGTCAGAGACTCAATTTCCACCATAGAGTCTGTGACGGTCCGTCACGCCTGTGACGGTCCGTCCTGCCATTTCATCGTGACGGTCAGAGAGTTGATTTTCAGTACCCAATTTCAGATTTTTCCAAGTGTTTTGAAACGAGACCCTGCGACGGTCCGTCGCGCCCATGACGGTCCGTCGTGGGGTCCGTCGCCTCAGCCTATTTTTCCAGAAATAAAATCTGCTGCTCAAAATGACTAAACAGGTCGTTACAGATGGAATGTTCTTCTTGTGGGTTTACAATCCACTTGAGGGGCCTACGATGTGCACGAGTAAGGGTAGTTTTCGAACCCCCTTTATTTATTATCTATGCGCATATGATCTTGTTGATTGTGCCTTTTATGGGGTTAGTAGTTATTTGTTTGGAGAAGGGAAAGTTTCTCTTATATTGGTCATGATCTATTTGTGTGTTCCACCTTGTGATGTAATGAGTATTATGGTCCTTAAACCAAGTTGTGATATTGCATATATGAATACCTTATATGACCCTTATGTGCATGCGACATATCTCTACTATCTTTTTGCATATGGTGAGACTCATGTTTCTCTTAAATGGGCTTTACATTTTAGTCAGGGTATCATTGAAGTATATATTGGTTTATATGATCCAATTATGATGACATTTTACCATTTTTACCCCGTTGAGCATTTCGGAGTATTTGAGCTTGTGCCTATAGTATATTTTGGGTGGTATTACCATCTTGATGTGATGAATGATAAATTTTTGATTTCTCCATCTAAAGGCTTAATATTAATGATAATGTATATTTTGGGTGGTATTACCATCTTGTGGGTCAATGCTTGTTTACCTAGTGTTGGTACTAGTGTCGGTGTGCTAACCATTATACTTACCTCATGCAATAAGGATATATTTGTTGTTTATCCTTTTTATAGTTTTTCAAGGTTTGGATTCGAGGTAGAATTATTTTAAAGAATGGGAGGATGATAACAACATGGATAGCATAGATTGGATAAAGCATTAAAGGAGCTATATGGACATAAAATAAAGAAGTACAATGTATGGAATGCCCATCTAAGTTAAGAGATAGAAGAAAGAGGTCATTTTTGCAAATGGTAATCTCATTAGTTTCAAGAATTCAAAAAACAAAACAACCAAACAAACTCCTTACCTCATTAAGTGTAATATTTTCACAATAATTATCTTTTTTATTTTATTAGTATAAATGGTAGTCTCTTTTATTTTGGAAGACTTAGACTACATGCAATTTAAATATAAATGAACAAGCTCATTCAAGAGTGTAGTTTAGGGTGGAATCACTTTTAGGTTTGGTTAGTTTAGTGTTGCTAATTAGATTAGGTATGAGTTAATCTCATTGTTGATTTAGGAATTCTTAACCTTGATTTCACTTGAGATTGCTCATTTGTGGTTTTCAATTTGATTTGTTTCTTTTCTAATTCATGTTTTTCTTCATCCTTGGTTGATTGTTTAATTAATTAGACTTTTTTTCTTCTTTTTTATTTCTTATCTCTAACTTATCTTACTTTTGTGTTGTTTGATTCCGCTTTTGATTTCAATTGGTTTCTTTCCAAATTATAATCCTTATCACAGGAGATGCCACCATATGATTTACTGAGCTTCCATATAACTCCATTTATAATTAGGATCAGTCGAGAGATGCATTTTTAGCAAGGTATTACAAAGTGTCAAAGAAGTTCAACCAAAAAATTAATGTGAAAATTTTTGGTGAACTACCTGGGGAGTCGGTGAGTAGATCATGGTATATATTTACTGCATTTGTGAGAGGTGTCCCAAACAACCGCATGGATGATGATTCGTAGAAAGATGATAACAATAAAGTAGTACTGGTCACTACTGCATGGGGTTCCTATGGTGACTGCACATATGTAGAGATTTCATAGAAGTTGGAGAAGGTATCTTGCCAGAACAATGCTTGGAGCACTAGAAAGTTAGACACACGAAGAAAATCCTTTATAGTACAAGCTAGAAACAACCCAACAATAGATCACATGCGTAAATGTAATGCCCTAAAAAAATTAACGTGAACTAGAGTCTCATTAGTGTTTCTTGATCAAATATTTTAAAAATGCATTACATTATTGTCTCCGATAGCGTTTGAAATTTTTTGAAGTTTGGAGGTCAAACGTTCAAGAATGTCCATGACTTTCGCAAGATGTACCTTAAATAACGCTTGTGTGTCTTGATTTATTTGAGTTAGGTTTAGATGTATGTTTTGCTTGAATTTTGTGTGAGATGTTACTAAGACCCATATGAATTAGTTTAGGAGTTTAACATCCGGATATGACCCCACCTTGGATCAATAAGAGGGACATAGAGAAGGGCCCCAAACTTGGTCCAAAACTGCCTAGGCAGTGTCCACCAATAGGACTAATCAATGGCTTGTAGGTCAACCTACGTCCCGTTGTCTTGGTCCGTTAATGGGACCTTCATTTTAAGTTTTCCAAAAGCACCAAAATTATCAATGTCTTAAGCCACGATACCCCACCAACGAACCGTTGTTGGACAGACGGTCCGTTGGTTCCCAACCTTCGATAGAAGCTGTTTAAAAAGTGTTTTTTTCCTGTGAAGTCTTTCGGTGTTAGGTAAATTCACCAAAGTCTTCTATGAACCTAGGAAGTTATTTTAGTGTTAATAAGGTATATTATTGTATTTCAAACCCTAAGAACTAATTTTAGACCCCTTTTCCTGAGAAGACTCTATCAAGTCACAATGGATGCTAGAAGTCAAGAAGGAACTAGGAGGGCTATTGGTGCTCATTACTTCATCAAAAATCATTGGTGTTACTTCAGTGTGAGGTATGGTATGCATACTTGAACTCTCTTTCATTCAAGTAGCCCCTCTCTAAAATATTTCAAAAAGAGTTTTAAACCCTAGTGTCTTCTATCTTTAACTCTAAATATGGTTCTTGCATGAAAACATTTTGAATAATTTAATAATAATTTTTCTTATGTTATTTAATGATATTAAGGTTAAAACTTTAATGAAATCATTATAAAGCTTTTAATCAAATTTTTACTTAAGAAATGGGTTTAATGAGCATGAATTGGTATTCTCTGAATTTTAGTTTGTTATGGTTGATACTGTTGTTTAGATACTGCCGAAATGGATTTATTATGATGAAATATTGTGTAATAGGTTATAGGTGAGTAAACCTTGGATAACATGATAAGTTGGTTATGTTGTTTATCTTTATTTTCGAAAAGCTCTTGAGTGGTATGGTCCACCTTCTTGGTGGCAATGTTTACATGAGTTGTATGAATGCGAAGTTACTTTTTTTATTGAGAATGACATAATGAAGTCCTCTTATGTGATGTAAGGTGATACTATTGTTATTATTTTGAAATTTGCCTTATAAAGAAATTATGTGAACGAGGCTAGAGAATATACTTAAATGAAGCTAATCTTGTTAATTTGTTTTATGAAGCTTGTTTTGAGAAGAATGCTAAGGATTATGTATAAATGAATTATATGATTATATGAAGCATTTAATGTGTGTGATGTGACGAATGAAGGTCTAATCATGTATATAAATTAAATGTAAATGAAATGATGCTTATGTGCAAGATGTGCTCACATGTATGCATAGACTCACACTTGAATGAGCGATTGAAGCTACGTTAAGTCCAAAAGGGGTGTTTAGGAGTGAACGCTCTTCGTGTGTTGAAATGAAGTGTTTAGTAGGAACCCCACTACATCCTAAGATCTTTCTAAGATAGGTCGGAGGATGAATACCCTTTTTGAGTTAAGATGTGGTATTCCTTAGTTATATTTAACCTATAGTTTATAATGTTCAGAATTAATGGGAATTTATGAAAAGCACCGAGAGGATATGAAGAAGAGGTTGTTACACTTCGTGAGTTGATTTGTTATATTCCAATGTACCTCATGACATGAGTACTCCTCGTTTGTAGAGAATGAGTTACTTAGTAGTAATCTACTTATCTCTTAACTATGTGTTCACATAGTTGTAGCTATTGGGCAACCAATTTAAAAGCTATGAGAATGACCTCATTCTAGGCAGGTGATAATCCCTCTCTAGATCATCCGATAGGGGTTAATATCGCAATTCCATGTCTAGCTCTCATGGTGTATGCCCCTTAAGCTAACTCCCACAAAAGCAATGAATATGCAAATTCTTATAAAGGAGTGTTATACTTAGTGTAGGTAGTGGAATGGGACGTTGTTTATCCTATAAAGTAGGTAGACATTCTGAAAGAGGAGTCTTGGTCAGTCTTATTTGAATTGAATTAATTAAGTCTCCTAAAAGAACGTACAACTAACGGTAGGTGGTGGTATGGGACGATATATGTCCGTTGCTCTAGGTAGTACCTTCATAAAGGGGAATTTTTGTGCCAAGTCTTCTAAAAGAATGTACTACTTAGGGTAGGTGGTGGTATGGGACTCCATCTACTCATAGAACTAAGTAGGCACTTTGAAAGGGAATTCTTGGAGTGTTATTGGGTTTTATTTTATTTTATTTCCATGTAGTGGAATCTTCTTATCCCGAGGTGAGTACGCCAAAAAGGAGGCAGGCTTGATGGTTGTTATGGTGTGTATTGAAGAAGACATATGTGTACTTCCTTCATGTCTTACCTTAGTGACTCCTAGGATGACCTTAGATAGGGAAACTCCTATGAAAATGAATCTTACATACTCATTGGCAATAGTTTGGAAGTCTACTACTTTGGATGCATTGTAGTCAGCGTAATTTTAAAGAAAATTCATTGTAAATTCTAGCTAGTTCACTGTAATATTTTGTGATTTTACTGTAAAGTGCTTTCTTTTGTTAAAATTATATATTTTGTGAGTTTACTGTAAAGTGCTTTCTTTTGTTAAAATTATGGAATTTTTTCTCTTAGTGTTAAATAATGTATCTTATGTTATTTTACTACTAAATTTATGAATGTTTTAAGTATTTTGCATGAAATGTTATTTTACTAAAATGTCCTTTTTCGCATATTTTTGCATATGCCATACTTATTACATTGTTTTGTACTAACCCCATACTTTTCTATACAATCTAAGTATAAGTTTTTGAAGCAAGGATGAAGTCTAGAAGACAAAGCTTGGCAAAGTTTCCTCAAAACAATATGTGTCCTCTTATATTCGAGGTCATAATTCCTATCTTCCTAGTTTCCATATCTTAAGACTTATTGTATATCTCTTTCAAATGTTAAGGGTTTTGTCCCTAAGTAAATTATGGCGTGTAGTATGATGGTTTGTGACGATGAGATTTTCTAAATATTTATAAATAATTCCTTTTTATATTAATTGTCATGAAAATTTTTAATTCCATACTACTTTTCATGTCTTATGCAATGAACGATAGTTAACGGACTTGTACAAGACCACAAAGGTTCAAGTATGCCCTGTCATAATTCGAGGGTTCTCCCTAGCTTCTAGGGGGTGCAGAAAAGGTTAATGCGATGAACTACTTGACTAAACCACAACCACCGGTGTGTGAGTACTTCTGTGATGAAGATGCTTATGCAGTGAATGAGCAGAAATGAGGTTTCCGACTAAACACCCAAGGCTCAAATTGGGACAACTGGCACTTAGTTCAAGGAAATCAAGGTCGAAACTATGTTAATACAATCGAGAGGGTTAATTTGTTCGAGAGGGGAACTATAACTGCGATAAAAAATTCAACCTGGGTAACTATGCTTATAGGAATGATAAGAGTGTGCCCTATACTCCCCCAAAAATCTAGAAGTTGCTGCTAGGGATTGTAGAGGTAGTATGGAGTGAGTTGAAGCTATCTTACTAGAGATGATGAGGAGATTTGACACTAGTGATATGCATGCCAAGGAGATGATAGGTGATTTACCTAATATTTCGCAAATGGTGGATGCAGATATGATTTCTATTGAGCATCTTAAGTTACAAATTGCTCAATTATCTACTACTATGAATCCACGCCAACCTAGCACTTTTCCTAGCTAAACCATTAATTTTTTTTAAAAGACGGGCATTAAATGGAGTTCACGACTTGAGGGGGTAGTCAAACTATTTATCCACCTATGCCCTCTATAGTAAAAGACGACATTAGAAAAGAACAAGAGGTAGTACAGACTAATGGAGAGTTGGTGGACAACACGGTGATATAAGCATAGGTGTAAAAGAAAGTGGTCCCCATTCCTAGACCTCCACCACCAATCCCAAGAGAAAAAGACTAAGGATGGTAAATAACATGGATTTATCACTATGTTTAAATAGATTTCTATCATTGTACCTTTAATAGAAGATCTTGACCTAATGCCTGGTTATACTATGTTTTTGAAGCATATGATGACAAAGAAGATATCGGTGAGTTTTGAGGATGATAACCAAATGCAACATTGCATTGGTATTGCTACAAAGTCTCTTATTTAGAAAAAGAGAGACCCTCGCGCTTTCACCATTCCATGTACATTTGGATTTCTACACTTTGCTAAAGCACTATGTAATCTTGCTGCAGGCATAAACCTCATGCCACTTTCTATTAATAAGAAGTTAGGATTGGGGGTCCCAAAGCCTATTGTGATGCAATCGACAAGTGTTGAGGACCTTTAGTATACTCCATGATGGGCTTGTGTAATTGGAGTCATTTCAATTTCAGGCCGATTTCGTGATTCTTGACTGTGATGTTGTTTTTTAGGTTCCCATTATTCAAGGGAAACCATTCCTTACCACCAGGAGTGCATTGGTCAATATAGAAAAGGGGTAGATGAAGTTTATGTTGAAAAAAGAATAAGAAACTTTCAACATATGTAGGTCTATAAAGTAGAGTGGTGATCTCCAAAAGGTATATCTATATCCTATAAATTTGAGAGTATATCCGAGGTTTAAATTGAAGATTGACTAGGTATAGAGGAACTAGCGGCGCTGATCATGAATTTAGAGATTTATGGCATTGAATAGTATGGGTGTTTAGTGAATACACTTGAAAGAATTGAATATCGGTCCAAAACCAGAGAAATTGTAGTTAGATATAAAGCATCGTGAGTCTCCACCCATAAAACAATCTATTGAGGAGGTCCTAAAACTAAATATTAAGGTTGTACCACCTCATCTTATATATGTTCTCTTCGATAAAGATTTCTCGTTGCCGGCAATAATTGCGGCTTATAGGAATGGGCAAAAAGTAGAATGTTTAGTGGAGGTTTTGAAGTGGTTCAATATATCCATTGGTTGGACTAGTACGGACATTATTTGTCTCATATCATACCATCAAATGGATATCACAATATGGGCATAGATTTTACATCAATTCAACAAGACCATGTAAAGGTCATATAAAAGTACAATACTCAATTAACAAGGAAAGAAATTATAGAGTCAATAATCTCTTAACAACATCCATAGATAGAAGATTGCATTGACCTCGTAGTTGAGGACCTGCCTCACTTGGTTAAGGAAGAATCCAAGCATTCAATAATGTCGCCTCCCAAAACTCCTCAATGACCGGAACCTAACATGTTTGGGAAAAACGAAAGAAAATGGGGTTAGTACTCCACATGTACTAAGTATGAAATCTTATTCACATTCACAACCAAAACATGCTAAAAGGGACTTTTTATCAAAACATGCCCAATTATCTCTTTAGGGGCCTAATACAATGTCAAGTAAGTTATATCAACCAACCAAACATGCTACCTATCTCAACAACTAATACTTATCCAAACAAACTTCAAACCATGATTTACTACAACCCTAACATCAAGGAATAATATCATAAGAATGAATAGGAGTCTACCATATCATAATAAGAAAGACAACTACTCACAAGTCCTTATCAAATAAACAAGTGCAATGACTAATAAAAAACCCATAACCTTACTCAATCAAGTATCCTCCAGTAGAAAACATGACAAATGTCCAACTTTACATATCATGGAATTTAGGCTTGCATTTCATCGTATCCTATCATTATAATCCAAGGCATATTCATAAATGAACTAATCAACATATAGTATCAACAATGTGCCATGATCATCATATATACATCATATATTATCATAACATAAACATATTACAACCTCCTCCTTAGACTCCCCTCGAAGCTAACTACTGCAATGTCTAGGCAGAGTCTTATACCCCAATCTAGACTAAACTAGACCCGTTAGGTTATCCAAGTTAGGGTTCAAATCCATTAATTCAATTTACTTTTTTTTGGGAACATCTTGACCTAACCGACATAGACCACATGATCTAGTGTGTAATTCGGTGTCATAAAACCCTACACCGAAAGAAGGCAGACTACTTGCAAAGGTAGTACCAAAATATGAAACATAGCAACTACGTGGATCTACTAGCTAGTATTCCTATTGAGGCAACATAGTTCATGAACTAGGAGATTTAGTTGGGACCCTCTTTATGAGACATGCATTATAGTCTACAATCTCAATAGTAATGTTGTGTTCCTACATTCACTATATGGGAAAGGAAACTTCTTTATCTAGTTCACTATGTTGAAAAATAGAGTCCCTTTTGTTAAATGACTTTAGGACTTTAGGTATCAATCGTAACTCAATTTATGCCATAGGGTCTACCCCTTGTATAACCATCATTATCAATAGCTGAACAAGAATTGTACGAGTATAAGTCCTTTCATCATAATTCATATAAGTGAGGTTAACACTTTAGAATTGCATTACATATTAAGGCTCATTGATAGTTTTCACCATCCTATAGAGCATAAACCTTAATAAGCCTCACAACCTAGTCAAGACGTTTCAATTCAACATCATACAACCCTACAATCCTAGTGTAAGGCATTCTCCAATGTAATATCATGGCTTAAAAACAATTAATCACAACTGGAAGTAAAGACAGAGATTCTAAAACTTACCAAGTCCTCCTCAGAGTCTATCATCAAGGACATTCCATCAATCCATAAATAAATAGAACATGGGGAGTAACATCATCACACAATGATAACAAATAAGAAATCAAGGTAAATTGCATCTCTATAACACAATTCATCTTTAGATCACAACCTGAGATAAGGTACATAGGCTAATTTCACATTATAATTCATAACCCTAAATCACATCTCTAGAACTAACATGATAGGACTATAACTCATTTTTATTTAATCATAATAACACCATAGTATAGTAATCTAATCAACAACCAACTAAATTAAATGATCATAATACAATATAGGTGAAGATCACTACCTCCGGATAGGGATAAAGGATCATACTCTTCAATTTAGACCAAAACATCAACAATTACCATAAACAAGTTGAATTACATTTTATTCTACTCAATATAGTCCTAATAATTAATTAACGACTCAATCCATAACTTAAATTTTGTAATGGATTGAAACCCATAAGAACACTCACCCTTTTTAAATCTATTTTTAAAGAAACCTTTGAGGAAAGTATCTCAAAGGTGAATATAACCCATACCTTAATGTTACCCAAAATTATTATGAATCAACCCTTTTTCAGCCCCTAATTCATCTTCCAAGATAGCTTTTATGGAGTCTTCCAATTAGAGATAAAAGAAGAGGGTTTATTTGAGATTTGTGTTTTGATTAAAGAGGGTTAAGGGTATTCATAGTATTACTTAACAAACTTAATTTGTATCCCTATAATCCCCAACAAACCCCTCAACCACTTAATTCATTACATGAACTTAATTTAAAATGTGCACGAATTGGAAAACCCCATTAATGAGACCTCGATCGATGGATCATTGGTCCACCAACGGTACGTGCTATAAATCCATAAGTAATGTTAGAGACTAGTGCAGGTGAGTCTTTTCTCTAATTTTCTAAGTGTGAGACGACAATGGAATCGACGCCCCATCGATCCACACAAGGACAGTAGCATATACCTCTGTAATTCGTCGATGAGTCCAGAAATTGTGCAGATGAAGGAACCTTTTCCACGAGTATAAGTGTGGGATGATGGTGGAATCTACGCCCGATCAATCCACACACGGGACTTCATCTTCCCTATTATTGCACACTACCAGCCAGTGTTGCATCAAACTGTAGGGGTCCTCCTCAAGGTCTCTAGGTGTGTCCTTTGGGAGCCGTAACTGGACGTTTTAATAATTGAACAACTCAAAAACCCATTAGTTACCTTGCCACTAACGTTCGCACAATTTCGACTCCTAAAACTTAGTAAAGTGGGCTAAGACAAACTATAATCCCTTTGAACCAACTTCCCGAACATGTTAGACGTTTTGATTCTTAAATCTCCTAAATGATATATATCAATTAAAAATAGACTTATAAACAATGTTTTGTATTTATGAAACTTATTATAGTCTTTACAATGAGTCTTGGATTTTTAAATGTGTTGCACCTAAGAAAGTTCAACCATCTATAAAGAGAAGATGATGAAGTACCACGGCCAAAGGATTGAAAAGGGACAATTTTCAATAGTTGATTTGGTTCTTCGATCCAACTCAAGGCTATACTTTTTTAGGTATAATTCAATACCAAGTGTGCAGGACCATTCTTCATCACTTAAATTTTCTCACATGGAGGTTTTGAGTTGGATAATAAGGATGGTTAAAAGCTCATAGTTAACGGGAAAAGGATTAAGATCTACGTGGGACATGAAGAGAGTGTCCATGAAGTGGCTGAGGCCTAATACCTAGATGAATTATATGTATTTAAGGATCCTTTGTCATGTTGTGATGTTATATGAAGCACTTCTTGGGTGGAAAATCAAGGTGTATCCTCTAACCAACGGTAGGTTTTATTTCTATGTAGTACTAGTCATAATATCGTATTTTGTTTTGTTTTTAATCTTATTTAATTCTTGATTGAGTGCTAGTGTTTGAAAAAGTTTATTATAGGGTTTGTGTCTCTAAAGTATCTAGAAAAACACAAAAATTAGTCTAATGTGAGATAAATGTGCAAGAACCAAAACGAAAAATCAAAAGAAAATTGTCTGGTGCACAAGTCTACGGACCCATCAACGGATCGTCATCTAATCGATAGAACATCGAAGGTGTTTGTAGATCTGTGGTATGTCACTTAATTTTTCTTAAGTATTGATGCAATCGATGGTCTTGTCGACCGTCGACATTGTTAGGTAGGTTCATAACGCAAGTGATCCGACCCAACCTGGTCGATCATTTTAAAGAACATAATAGTTGGGATTCATTCCCACCTTCCAAATCTTTTAAAATTCCTTCCAAAATCGTTTCTCTCATTTTATTCCTTCATTTCTTATAAAACATCATAATTTCATCTTCCATATCCATCCTAAATCACAATTTTCCTTTCTTCCCCAAAACTTTCTCTTCAAAAATTCTCTTCGGTCTCCGTTGTTCTTCGCCCGATGGTAAATTTAGGAGTGTAGGATGTTCTAACAGTTTATCTCACAACCAAACCATTACGAATTGAAGGTATTTCTATTTCCTTTCCACTCTAAAATCTTAATAATAGTATTTAACAGAAATTTGAATGTGGTTCTTAACTAAAGGACTAAACAAAATAAAATTGCATGTTAATACTTGTGTAATATGTCCCTCAGAATGATAGAAAGTGGTTGTGTGGTCTTATAATCTTCCTAAAATTTGGTTATTGTTGTACTGTCTACGAAATACTACATAGGGTTTCATACTGAGGGTGATTTAGTAGGTCAAGTACTTCAAATAGAATCTCTAGGAATGATAAAATGGTATCTTTCTTATTAAAATTTATTGTCTAAACTTTAATGGTTCTAAATACGTCCAATAGTTGAGATCGAAAATAGGCTTGAAGCGTGTGTTAGGCCTACAGTGTGACAGCCCATCGACGAAATGTTAGTGAATTGACAGACTGTAGATGGGGTCCGTCGACTTGACCATCCAAAAAGTGGTTAACTCTAAAACCACGGAAGTAGACTAGGGTCTATCGATTGATCGACAAATTGTTCTGCACGTCCATCGTTTTATTCAGAGGACTTGTTTTCACGAATTTTAAAAAATAATTCTATGTGTTAGACTATGGAAGTGGACAAAGATCCGTCAATTGATTGAAGGGACATTATGCACGTCTGTCGTTTCCATCTAAGAGTTCTTCAAATTTTAGTAAAATGAATTAATAAAAGTGTCATAAGACGGACCCTATCGATGGACCGTCAATAGTGCCCGTCGTTATGGAATGAAAAAATTGCACTGTGTTTTGAAATTGTTTTCTTTATTCGCTCTGATAGTTTCATGTGTGTAGTAGTGTTGAATTGAGACTAACAACTTCTTTATAGGTACAAATTGTATCTAGAAAGTATAGCGTCTACTCGAGGGGAAAGTCCAAGTCCATTAATATAACCGCCTAAAACGAACTAAAATAAACTACAGCTTTGTCATGGTTTCTTGTGTTAATTTAAAATTAAGTGAGTTATATTCATTTCTTAGGCAGTGTGTAAAGTTGGTTACGTTTTAAGGGCAAGGTTAAAGAACATCTATGATGTTCGAAAAGTCTTCCTTAAAGAGTGTTCATGTGTCTTGATGTTTTTTAGTGATTTTTACGTGTTTATTTTGTTTGGAAATTGTGTGGAATGTTACCAAGACCTAAAATAATATACTTAGGGTTTTATAGTTCGTGTACAAACCCACCTAGGACCCACGAGGGTTCCTAGATTAGGACCCAATACTTAGCACACAAGCTGCCACAACACTGCTCAAATGATGCCTAGCCACCTCCTGGACGTAGTCAAGACGGCGCCCCGTTGTCTAGGGGCTTAGGTCAATATTTAATGTAGGATATGAACACTCCACTTTCCAGTTTCATACACAAACGACACCCATGCAGCAGGTTTCGTCATTTAGTAGACACCCCATTGCTTGGGTTCATCAATAGGTCTTGCCAAAAACATCAACATTTCATCGTGAGGACTTCATGTGTTTTGTAAATTCACCCCATGTCTTTTCGGAACCTAGGATGATATCTTTTGGGTTTTTACGTTATATTATATTAGTTTCAAATCCTAGACATTGAGAAGACCCCTCACTTAAATATTCAAGCTCTCCCTCTAAAGACTAACTCTCTAAAAGTCAACATTGGAACTAAGACTCAAGGAGAGCAAGGATAGATGGTTTGGACGTTTTTAATCATGAAAATCAATGGTTTTTATTATATTTGAGTGATGGTATTCATCCTTCAACACTCTTCCATTAAAAGAGTCTTTTCTAGAAGATTTCAAAATAAGTTTTCAAACTCTACTTTCTTATATATTTGATTCTATGCAAAAGTTTTCTTTTAAAAGTGTTTTAGCGATTCAAATGTGTTTCGTTTAGTATAAATTGATTATTTTAATGTCAAAACCCTCATGAATTAGTGTTTATGCACTTTTCAAACTTTTAACTTAAGATATGGGTTTAATGAACATGTTTGTGTAGGGTATGAACTTTGGTTTTCTTGTGTTGCTATTATCATTTATCTACTTCCACTAAGGCCTTATTATGATGAAATATCGATAAATTTGTTATAGGTGGTTATGTATTGGTTGAATGGTGTGTTGTTTATATTTTATAATTTATATTATAAATTCCTCTTGAGCGGTATGGTCCACCTTCTTGGTGGCGGTGTTTATTTTATGCATTTGGATATAATTTGTGTGTATTATAAGTATGAATATGAAGGCCTAATGTGTAAAATGCACTGATAATGATGATGGATCTTGTTGATATGTATTATTAAGCTTGAATGGTATTTCTTACCTACATTATGCTTAATTGAAGTTAGTGTATATGTTGAGCATGCTAGTGTGTGATGTGATGAATGAAGGTCTTGGCATTTATAGAAGTTAAGTGTAAATTAATTGATGCTTATGTCGAAGGTGTGCTAAATGTGAATGAAGTGATGCTTATATGGAAGGTGTGCTCACATGTACAAACACAATCACACTTGAAAGAATGGAAGAAGCTAGTTAAGTCAAAAAGGGGAGTTTAGGGGTGAAAACTCTACGTGAGTTTAGAATAAGTGTTTAGTAGAAACCTCGGTACATCCTAAGAGCTTTCTAATGTAGTTTTGAAGATGAATGCCCTTCGTGAGTTGAGATGTGTTGTTCAATAGTTATCTTCAACCTATATTTTATAATGTTCAGAATATGTTGGGAGTTACGCCTAGCACCGAGGAGATACGAAGAACATGTTGTTACAGTTCCTGAATGGAGATGTTGTATTCCAATCTACCTATTGTTATGTGTAATCCTCGTTAGTAGAAAATGAGTTACTTAGTAGAAGTCTCCTTATCCCTTATCTATGCACCCTCACAGATGTATCTATTAGGTAAGCCATCTTTAACATAAAACATGAACTTACTCTAGGAAATTGAAGATAATGTCGGCATTCCATGTCTAACTCTCATGGCCTATGTCGGTTAAGATAACTAACACAAATTTAACGAATTTAATATGTCTTCTTAAAGAACGTACTACTTAGCATAGGTAGTGGAATGGGACGCTATCTATCCATTTCACTAAGTAGATCTTCCGGAAGGGGAGTCTTGGTGCTATGACTTCTAACAAAGTGTACTACTTAGGATAGGTTGTGGTATGGGTCGCTATTTAATCGTTGCACTAAGTAGGCATTCCGAAAGGGAAGTCTTGGTGTGTTTCTTGTGTCTTCTTCAAATATCTTATCATTTTGTGGCGGCTGGTTCTCCTGAGGTGAGTAAGCCAAAAAGGGGTAGTCTTGAGGATGAATTTGGTGTGTAGTGAAGGAGGAATATATGCAGCTTCTTCAGGTCTTACCATGGTGAGACTTAAGATAACCGTAGTTAAGGATACTCCTATGTAAATAAATTCTTTTTCTCTTGGCAACACCTTGGGAGTTCACTTTTTTGGAGTAAAATCGGTTCACTATATGGGTAAATTGGACTATAAATGTTAGGTAATTTACTGTAAAGTATATCTTTTCACTTAAATTTTTGAAATTCTTCTCTAAGTGTTAAATGATGATTCGTATGTTCTTTACTTCTATGCTCATGACCATTTTACTTAATTTGTATGCAAATATGTTTTTACTAAAATTTTCCTTTTTGCATTTTTTTTGCAAATGCCATACTTAGTACACTATTTTCCTAACCCATTACTTTTCGGTAGTGTATAAGTTTAGGTTGGAGGCTGTTGGAAGATTTTTATGCGATGCTTGGGAAATCTACTCTCTCAAGATTTGGTATGTCCTCATATATTAGAGGACATAGTTTATGTTTTTCTTAGTTTTAATATTATGACTTACTATGTATTTTCTTTCAATGTAAAGGGACATGTCCCTTAGAATTTATGTTGTGTCTTTAAGATGGATTGTGACGATGAGATACTCTAAGTATTTATGAAAAAATTCCTTTTTATAATAAATGTCTTGAAAATTTTTTATTCCGCACTACTTTTTATGTCATATGTAATGAACAATTATTAGGGTCTAAAAGCGTAACAAGCCACGTGTAGTATTATCTTAGTCATTGGTGTGAGTCGCGACAAATCCATGGACTAGAGGCTATAACATAATAGAAGTTTATGTTTCTTCTCTATTCTAATTTCATGCCTTAGAGTTGTCTAATATAAGGTGGTATCTTCACATAACCTTTTATTTTTGGTGTTTATAGGACATTAATACGAGGATATGAACCATCAAAATTTAGGAGGCAGGTGTACATAATGAGAGGATCCCTGCCCGTGTTTGCACAATTCCTATTGTTGGCCTAGGGGAAGAAAATGTGGAGGTTCCTCGTCAAAAACCTCAAGTGTCACTAGAACCTCAAGAGCCTCAAGTGAACAAAATTCCTCTTATACATCAGATCCTTTTGTTGAAGGGGATATAAATAATGCAGAGTTGAGGTTTTCCCTAGTGAATTCTACCCAACTCATGACGGTTCGAGGTCATGTAGTCAATAATAACCTTGTTGCCTAAGCTAATCAAATAGTTGTACCTCAACCTAAAGATAGTACTGCAGCTTCTAGAATTTGAGATTTCATCGAGATGAATCCTCCCACTATTCATGCTAATAAGGTGGATAAAGATCCATAAGGTTTTGATAGATGATGTGTTCATAATGGTAGATGATATGGCTGTGACGCCTAGGTAGAAAGAGTAGTTAGCCACTTACCAACTAAAGTAGGTAGTTCAAGTGTTGTTTGAGCAACGGAAGGGTGAGAGACCTTTAGAAGATGTCCAGTTTTATTGGGAGGAATTCAATGAGGATTTGCTAGATAGGTTCATACCCTTATGGTGTAGGAAGAAGAAGATGGTTGAATTCACGAACCTTCATCAAGGGTAAATGAATGTGCAAGATTACTCTCTGAAAATTCACCCAGCGCTCTAAGTATGCCCCATTTATGGTAGCCAACCCTAGGGCTAGGATGAAAACAATTATTGACGGGAGTGTCTATTTTAGTGGATAAAGAGTGTCGTACGACAATGCTTCTTAATGACATGGACATTTTTAGGTTCATGGTGTATGCAGAACAAATTGAGATGTCAATAGTTAGGGAGATAAGGCAAGAGGGTAAGAGGCCTTGGTTGGATTTTTGTAGTCACCAAATACCTAAGAAAAGTATCTTTCACCAAGATTCTTCCGTGGGAAACAAGATTGGACTCCAAATAAACATTTCTAAGGTGGTAGACATACTTTTGATAGGACTATGAGTTCTTCTTGTGGAAAGAAACATATGGGTAAATGCCCTGCTAGTATGGATGGTTGTTTTTCATGTGGTAATAAGAACCACAAGATGAGGGATTGTCCTAACATCAAATCAAGATGTAAAGAGGTAAATTAATCTCATCAATGTTTTCTAGATCCGAATGCTCCAAAAGAAGAATAATCCCTATGGGATTAGAGCTAGGACGAATAGCTAATGCAGCGTTTATAGCCCCGGTAAGTCTTAACTATTTTATATAATTGTTTTATGATATGAGATGAGTTTCTATGGTTTTGTACTTTATATGATCATGCCTTCTTGATGAATTTCTCTGAGAATGGATTTTTCAATTTTAGCATGTTTGACTGTGTCACAACAAGAGTTAGTTTTGAATTTATGAAGTTTTGCAAAAAGTTGCATGTGTTGCAAATGTTTTGAAGCGTGAAATTTGTGATCCTTGTTAGTTGGTGCTTTGTTAATGAGTGTATTGATCATGATTGTAATCTGTTATGTGTTTCCTATGGATTCCTTGATGGTATTACAATTTTAGTTTCATTCGAGGACGAATGTTATTCCAAGTGGGGGAGAATGTTATTCCCTACAACGAACTAAGATGAACTAGATATTTGTTATGGTTTCTTCAGTTAATTTTATGTCAAAATTATTTATATTAAGTTTCTTTGATAGTGTGTGAATTTTTGTTAAGTTTTAAGCTCAAACGTCCATAATGTTCGCAAAGTGTGCCTTAGAGCGTGGTCATGTGTCTTGATGTGTTTGAGTGAGTTTTACGTGTTTATTTTGTTTAAAAATGGTGTGGGTTTTTACCAAGACCTAGATTACTATGTTTAGGGGTTTAATGTATGGGTACGACCACACATAGGTCGAATGAGAGGTCCTAGAAGTGGACCAAAGACTTAGCACCCAAGCTGCCAAACCACTGCTCAAACAATGCCTAGCCGCCTTTTGGTCGTTGTCAAGATGACGCCCCGTCGTCTAGAGGCATAGGTTAGTAGTTGGCGGGGGATATGAATAGTCTACTTGCAATTTCCATACCCAAACAAAGCCCATGCAGCACGGGCCGTCGTTCGGTCGACGCCCCGTTGCTTGGGTCCTACCAAAAGCTGAAACGTTTCACTATGAGGCTTGTAGTGTTTTGTAAATTCAACCAAACTCCTTTAGTCCCCTAGTATGATATTATTATTGTTTTTAAGTTATATAAGATTAGTTTCAAGTCCTACACCTAGACAAGACCCCTCATACAGATATTAAAACTCTCCCTCTAAAAAATAAATTATCTCAAAGTAACTATTGGAGATGAGACTCAACGAGAGCAAGGAGGGAGGTAAGAACGTGTTTCTTCATTAAAATTACTGGTTTTTTTATTATATTTGATGTATGGTATCCATCCTTGAACCCTTTTCCATTCAAGGAGTCCTTTCTAAAATATTTCCAAAAGGTTTTTCAAATTCTATTTTTTTCTATCTTTGATTCTAAGCATATGTATTGTTGTAAAAGTGTTGTACTGAATCAAATGTGTTTCTTATACTATAAATTGATGATTTTAATAGCAATACCCCAATAAACTCATGTTTATGCATATTTGAAACTTTTAGTTTAAGCAATGGGTTAAATCAACATGTTTGTGTAGGGTATGAACATTGATTTTTTTGTGTTGTTATTATGATTTAGTTACTTCCCATAGGGTCTTAGTATGATGAAATATTGATATATTGGTTACAGGTTGAAATGGATTGGTTATATCATCAGTTTCACATATTGTATATTTTTATTATAAATTGCTCTTGAGTTTTATGGTACACCTTCTTGGTGGTGGTGTTTACTTGATGCATTTTGATATAATTGGTGGGTATTGTAAGTATGTCTTTGAAGTTCAAATGTGTGAAATGAAGTGATACTTAAGATTATTCTTGTTTAAATGTGTTATGAATCTTGAATTGTATGTGTTACATAGATTATGCCTAATTGAATTAAGTGTATATGTTGAGCATGCTAGTGTGTGATATGATAAATGAAGGTATCGACATGTATAAAAGTTAAATGGAAATAAAATGATGCTCATGTGCAAGGTGTTCTCACAAGTACACACACTCACAGGAATGAATGAAATGTTTAGTAGCAACCTCACTACATCCTAAGAGATTTCTATGGTAGGTTTGAAGATTAATGCCCTTCGAGAGTTGAGATTTTGTGTTCACTAGTTATCCTTAACCTACAGTATATAATATTGAGAATCCATGGGGAGTTATGTCTAGCACCGAGCAGATATGAAAAAGAGGTTGTTACACTTCGCCAGTTGATATGTTGTATGCCAATGTACGTCTTGATATGACTACTCCTCTTTAGTAGAGAAGGAGTTACTTAGTAGCAATCTCCTTATCCCTTAACTATGCACCCGCATAGGTGTAGCTATTAGGTAAGCCGTGTAAAAGCAAAGAGAATGTCCTTACTCTAGGGAAGTGAGGATCCCTCATACAATCGAGGTTAATGTCGAGATTGCATATCTAGATCTTTTGATATATGTCATATAAGAATATTCCCACAAAATTAGTGAAAGTTCTAACTCTTCTAGAAGAGTTTTCTACTTAGGGTCGGTAGTGGAATGGGACGCTATTTTTCCATTGCACTAGGTACGCATCCTGAAAGGGTAGTATTGGTGCGCCTTATATGAATTGAATAATTTAAGTCTACTAAAATAACATACCACTTAGTGTACATAGTTGAATGGGACACAATGTATCCATTGAACTGATGAGACCTTCCGAAAGGGGTGTCTTGGTGCTAAGCTTTCTAAAAGAGGGTAATATTTAGGGTAGGTGGTTTTATGGGATGCTATCTACTCATTTCACTAAGTAGGCATTCCGAAAGGAAAGTCATGGTGTGTTTCTTGAGTGTTCTTTGAATGTCATTTCATTTCGTGGGGGCTTGTTTCCCTGATGTGAGTAAGCCGAAAAGGGGTAGTCATGAGGATCAATTTTTTGTGTATTAAAGTAGGTATATGTGCACCTCCTTCATGTCATACCTTTGTTAGGCTCCGGATAACCTTAGTTAGGGAAAATCGTATGGAAATGAGTTTATTTCCACTTAGAGACACCTGGGTAGTTCATTGTTATTGAGTCAAATGGGTTCACTTTAAGGGTAAATTTGTTTACTATAAATGTTCTGTAATTCACTATAAAGTGTATTTTTTTACGAAAATTTTTGAAAGTTTTCTCTAATTGTTAAATGATGAGTCTTACTTATGTTGTTTTTCTTCTATTTTCATGAACATTTTACTTATTGACTTAAAAATTAGTTGTTACTAAAATGTCCCTTTTGCATGTTTTTTTTCCATGTCATACTTAGTACACTATTTGTACTAACCCCATACATTTCTATACACTATAAGTATAAGTTGGAGTCTGTTGGTAGATTTGAAAGCGAAGCTTGGGAAATGTACTCTCTAAAGATTTGGTATGTCCTCAAATATTTGAGGACATTGTCTATGCTTTTGTTTATTTTAAAATTAAGACTTATTATGTATTTTCTTTCTATGTAAAGGGCCTTGGTGCGAAGATATTATGTCGTGTATTTAAGTTCGTTTGTAACAATGAGATTCTCTAAGTATTTGTGAAAGAATTCTTTTTTATATTAAATGCCTTAAAATATTTTAATTACACACTACTTGTATGTGAACGATAGTTAAGGGCTTCTACACGACCCCAATGGGTCAATACGCCCGGTCATGACCCTAGGGTGCTCCCTAACTTCAAGAGGTACTTTCGTGTTGTGACAGTGACCCCGTCATTTCGGATGATTGGTACTTCAAACAATGAAAAAGATCCCGAGTACGTTCCCTCGGGTGCCACTACCCCTACACCAGATTCACAAGGCACTACGGCTACCACTCAGAAGGTGGTTCTCGACGTAGTCATTACCCCTTATGTCTGATGAGGAGTTCACACCTACCGGCTCACCTTCTAAGTCTTCCTCTAGTTGTGAAGGATTTTCTGGATCCGAATATGCTTCTACTTCCGGGTCGGCCGATTCTTCTTGGTCAAATGCCTACACGTATTGTAGTTTTGCCTCTCAGGAAACCACGGGTCAGAGGACCAAGACTCACTTTATTAGGCTAATAGCTCGGATCATTCACCCACACCCTGAGCAGGTGAACCTGCACCCGTTTCTTAGGAACCCAAACGGTGGTGCATTGATGGGTAGCACCACATATAAAGAGATGCCATGATGTTGAATGATAGGGGTTTGATGACCTGGTAGGAGAAAGTTGAGCGTTGGGTTCTTACGGGGAGAATCCATAGTGTCCCTAAGGTGGACTAATTGTATACTTGTAACAAGATAGAGTAGATGGCTCAGGATCTAGATAACGACAGTAAGAAGATAGTTAGGGTGTTCTAGTTTTCCTATTTAGATACTCTACGAGGTTCTCTAGGTAGACGGGCAAGACTTGTCAAACAGGACCTTCTTACTTCTATCATAGTTTGGGGATTCCATTTTGATATCTCCTTGGCCAGTGTCCGCCGATTTTTATATGGACCTACCAATGAGACACACTGGTCCCCCATGACTCAAATATTAATCTACTGATGGAAGACTATAAAAAGTGGCGGGTTTCAGAGGAAAGCCGAGCAGTTGGATAATATGAAAAGATAGTTGGCTCAGTATTTCGCAGTAAAAGGTGAGAGCGCAGACTGCGTTTTAGACCCTCGAGGGTAAATTAAAAATTCCAACCTAACCTTAATATTAATGTTGTTTTGGTTTTTACTCCAACAACGCCTATCACCGACAAATGCCGACAATATTCATACATGAAATAGGGCGGTGTTAGTAGCAACCATGGTGGCAGTATTGGAGATTGACTTTGTGATGTTTCTGATCACATGGATCCATCAGAGGGATTTCATGACCTCGACTACTTACCCTTTCACTTGTCTTATATTACATGTTACTATCAAGAGAGCATACTCCAGATGCGAGTGTCGTTGTTGTCCTCTCAGAGGACTCAAACAAGACATTAGCCTTCGTCAAAACATGTCATCAGTTAAAATTGTTGAAAAATTTAAAAATAATTTTGTAATATGTGAAATATACTTAGACTTCATAAATAAAAATCATGAAAACATACGTAGTGATATTCTAAAAGTTGTCGCATATAAAAACCATCTAAATAGTATGAATATTGACTTAGCCAATAAAAGTAAATATTCCATATAGGTCCTAATACAAAAAATCTAAAGAACTTAATTGGAATCAAATGTATTCTTTATAACTACAACAGTCTTCATAATCTAGAGTACAAAAAATTAGCCTCTCAAAATATGAGGACCTATCAACACTTGGAGAAAGAGTTCAAAGCTTCTTCAATCAAACTTCTTAATCTTCAATGGTTGGAACCTACATTTGTAGTAATATAATATAATGGGGTTAGCATGCCACACGTACTAAGTATAGGTGTATGCACATAACATTTAAGGACATGCTTGAAAGGATTATATCTTTGAAACAATACTATGTCATTTGAAAATCATCAACGCACATACCATAGAATATATACAAGTTAAGAATTCCATCCACTGCAAGAATGATCATAATCATAGACATATTATCATAGCGTCATGTTAACATTTCATATTCAATAGATCACATAAAAATAATATACAAAACACTTACCATTGATCTCATCCCCAACCTAAAAGTTCAATGGTCATGTGAAGCGCCACAACCCCACGCATGACAAAGTAGATAGGTTAGGAGACCATAAGTAAAACTTTGTTTCATATAAATTGTAACATAAGTAGTAATCACCTCATAAAGCAATATAGACAAATAAAATGTTCATTAATGTAACTAACTTCATATAATAGTAACATAATGTATCATAAGCATCATAGTTTTTTATGTTATCATATTACATAAGAACAATCTTCTATGACTTCCCTTAAAGTCAACTTATGGAATGTCTAGGTAGAGTCCCATACCCCTACCTATACTACTTAGACTCTTCAAGTCACCCTATTCAACGTCCATTTACTTGTAATTAATTTTTATACGAGGGAACATTTACCTTAACTAACACTAGACCATTTGAGCTAAATATAGAATCCGGTGTCATGAAACCCCACACTAAAAAAAGGTGGTCTACCGGCAAATGTAGAACAAAACATGAAATAACTTTCTAGGTGGATCCACTAGCTAGTATCCCATAGTTCCACATTACATGGAAACATCTATCTCATGAGAGGCATTGTGAACCTACCTTCCACAAGGGAAAGGACACCTCCATATTTAGTCAATCAGTGCTAAGCTTAAGTATCTTTTTGATTAACCTTTAAATCATCATTTATTCATAAATATGATCATAAGTAATAGGAGATTAACTCCTTGTATAACATGTTCATAATATCTTTAGAATTAGACGAGAATTTCCTTTCATCGCAATCCTTCATTTGCGAGATAAACATATCATTATAATATTGTGTAAAGCATACAAGAGAATATCATAAACTTGCATTATCCTATTCTTATCATGATCTCACAAATTAACATATTAATATCCCCACATATATTCATAACATCATCATAAATATTTCATTATCATTGTAACATCATTTATATGATAACATAAAAATCACAGAGTAATAAGGACTTTAGAAGACTGACCTCTCGCTTCTAAGATCCTTAATCCACAACTTATATTCAATATACAAAAACTATCCCACAACATAGTTAAATACTCAATAGCATAATCAATAATAACTCTTCAACCAATAAACAAGACTAATTCGTAAAGTAGAATAATGGAAAGGTTTATTTAGGAGCTCATTCAAATCATAGTCCCAATCCCCAAAATTTCATATATCAAGTAGTAGGTATACTCCATTCGAAACCATTAATTTCATATGGGACTTGCTTTACACGAAATTCTAGTATTACAAGTCAAACATTCGACAACATATACTCAATCAACCATATAAAATAATTATTTCCCATTGATAGTCATGAATTTAGAGGAAGAAAAAATAAACCTTTTTGTAGATTAAAATCCTGAGGAGTTGAATTCTTGAAAATCATCAATGAAAGGACCTTTTGGGGAATGAAATCCCAAGAATGAAAAACCCATACCTCATTAATGAATATTCCATGAAAGTTAAATGGAAATCTTGAAGACTTCATCTTCTTCCTTAAGCTTTTATTTTCTTTAGTGGAGTTTTGGGAAAGAGAGCGTTCTTGAGAGAGATAGAAGAAATTTGTTTGATCAGATTTGAAGTGTATATAAGTGATCTAAAACTAACCTAAATTAAATATATAGTAATCCCAAAAAATAGCCATTCTTTTCCAGTAATTTTGGTTCGAGACAGTGAGCCTCATGTCATCCTTGCGTCGCGAGGCTTCCTCTCAAATCTTGAGGCAGTACAGTGATGTGGGCTGCATGTTGCGCAGCAGCAATCTGCCTGCTTACAGGCTTCTTTGGCAGCAATCTTTCCCAAGTTTGGGTCCTTCACAAGGATTATTATGAAAGTCTGTGGGGTACCGTTACCGGACGTTTGGACCCTTTGTACTACATACTACCTATCCTAAGTAGTTTTACTAATATAATACTTCATTTAACACTTAAAAAAGTTCATGAAACATAGGGGCGTCAACTAGTTCAAATTAGCTACGTTCCGGATGTCAAAGTCTTTCATTGTCATTTTGGATCTAAAATATTCTAAATGAACTTATTACATAAAAATAGGTCTATAAACATAGTTTTAAACATTATTAAATAGATTAAGATCTAGTCTAAGTCATGACATTATTGGAGTGTTACATTCCACTTGTGCGGGGATGTTGGAGTGCCAATTCGGTATTGCGATACACTCAGTAGTCTGGCAAGGATGGTTGATCTCGGTCTCATATGGGATGAGGCCAGTGTAGCGGCACCATAGAGAGGGTCCAGAGTTGAGTTGAAGTCCTTGAATGAGAACTTGGCGGACACGGTGGAGTTAGACCAAGGGAGTGACTGTGATACTTCAGAGCCACCCATGCCTTTTCTGGAGTCCCCAGTTCCTCCCGGCCCACTCCCTCATCTGCAACACTGTTCCCAAATGGCCACCTAGCAACATCATATGCAACCTTGGATGCAAAAATCTATCGCTGAGGCTGAGAACATAATAGTGAAGAGGGTGGAAATGCAGTATGAGTAGAAATTGAGGTTGTTCACCAGCGCTTTTATGTATTTTAGCTGCAGGTTCTTGCACGACCATCCCCAACTATTGACCTTAATACTCTTCAGGAAACAATTACTAGTTTGAGTGATGATGTGGACACTATCGTGAAAATGAGATGAGAAGAGCCAAAGAGTGTGCCCATCGTTCTAGTGGAGGACACGCTGTTTGACGCCTTGTTCAAAGTCCCCGCTTATCCTCAATATGAGCCACGTGGTCATGCAAAGAGGCACCATTCTAGCTGCATTACTAATACAAGAGATGGTGCATGTGCGAGGAATAAGGAGAAGACGAACCTCAAAGCTGCGAGGCAAGTTTCTCTGATAGATGAGTAGGCCCGCCAGACGAGGGCACGAGAGATGGCTATTGGGGAGTCTAGTTCCATCCCGGTGATCGGTGAGATGAACACCACTAAGGGTGTAGATTTTTGTTGGCATCACTAAGGTTGACCCAAGTACTATTTTTGCGAGTTCAAGAAATTGGACCTGCACACTTGTTTAGAGATCGTCGGTGCTATGCGTCTAAGGTTTGCTTCACCACCACCCAATAGTTATATTTTTTAGGCGTTAGGACAGTGGCATGCTATTAATATTAGGGTGGTGTAAATGGAAAGTGAGCGGTAGAGTGAAGTTTGAGTAACCCAACTCACGATCCTCTCTTGGGGTTTTCTTGCATGTTTTTTTGTTTTTTCACGAGACTATTAGTTTTCTGTTGAACTGGCATGGCATTAGTTGTACAAATTATAAAAATATGAAAAATAAAGCATGATGGATGAAATTAAATTATATCGTGTCCTAGAAAGCGCTTGAATAAATAGGTAAAAATTGATTGAAGGTGTTGGCTCTAACAATAACTTAGATAGTCACCCTGTGCATGACCGTCAACTAACACCTAAACGGGAATTCTGACGATCTGATAGGGTAATGAGGTGTCAAGAAAGTGTGAGAAGTTTTGAGTATTCAACAGTTTGAACCTAGGTTGAACGTGCCCGGTTAGTCCTAGAAATTGTAGATGTGTTAAAATAGTCATAAAAGATCATATCCCCTTGTTCTAAATAGCAAACATCTAGCCTAAAATGAAGTTAACCAAACTTAAGATTTATCCCGTTCTTTTCAGCCCATATCTCTTGAGCCTATAATAGACCTAATTTTTTTCTTCGCGAACACACCTTCCCAGGGTAGTATGTTATAGCCCGGTCCCTCTTGGACATGTGCACTTCAACATAGGCCAAAGGACTAAGTGAATGGGGCTAATATAGAAAATGAACTCTTCTATTCCCTAACAAGGCCTCAGGTATTGTTTACTTCAACTCATGGAAAAAGCATGAGTTGAGGGTTACTATTATGAGTGAGAACTCGAAAATGGTTATGAAAAGAGTTGAATGTTGAAAGGAAAAGAAAGAGTGAGTGAAACATGTGACTCAGTGAAATTATCAATGTGGATGAAAGAGAAAAGAAAAGTAAAAGTTAAAATAGTGTAAAAAGGAAATAAAAATGTTCAAAAAGTTGAAAAATAAACACAAGTCTTATCTAAAAAGAGTGGAGCAAAGAAAACATGAAAAACAATGAAATGTAAGGCATTAAAAGGCAATGAAAATAGGTAGAAAGATTCATCTAGATATAAAGGATGCAAAAAAGTCACTAATACTATACGTAAAAGTACGACACCTTACTCTAAGCCTACATTTAAAACAAAGACAGTCCTATTGTGATACTAGGAGTCTAATATGGTGAACTTTAGCATTGAAAATAATGGCAAGTCTATGGGGATGAGTACCAGATTTATATGTACTTGTTTTTGAGCGTGAGTGTTGAATAAAGATCCTTATACCAAACATGAAATCAGTGTGCGAAAAATGACGATTTCTTTTGAAGTGAGGATACCAGTTGCAATATCGGAAAGTTGGTACCTTGGTGAGAGGCAAAATAGTAGAAGTGTCTGTGCATAGTGAGTTTGTGTAAATGGTGTGATCTATGTCAGTTAGCTTGTTCAAACGTGAGAGAATTAGCATGAGCTAAAGAAATGAAATAGTGGGGATTGATAGCCATGTGATTGGGAAATGTTAAAAGAGTATAATTTTGTATACTTTTGTACAATTGTGTTTTTGAGTCATAGTGCGTTGCTTCAGGACAAACAACGAATTTAAGTTGAGGTGTTGTTATGTCGGGGTTTTACTTGAGATTTGTGTGTGTCTAGAGCATTTTTCCAGTAGTTTTAATATTTTTTTATATTTATTTTGAATGAAAGATATCCATGATAAAGACGCTTATGGAAGCTACAAATAATGTAGAGAGGCGACCTACAAAAGCTATCGACAGCCCGTTGTTCAATCGACGGTCCATAGGTCGTGAGAGTCTTTTGCAGTTAAGACTCCTTTGATTGATCGATGGAGCTTACTGATAAATCGTCGATGTATTAGAGATGTTCTAATAGCCAAAGTTTGTGAAATTCTATGGATGGAGCGACGGAGGGCATCGAAGGACCATTTTGTTTGTCTGTCTATTGATTCGGCAAAGATAACATTCGAAGAAGAATAATACTCTAAGTCTGTACTTACATAGGCAGTCGACGGACCGTTGTGTCATCGATAGTTCATTAGTTCGGGTCGTCGATCGCAACAGCGTTTTTTGAAGAAACATTCCTTATTTCAATTCCTTTTAATATAGGAAAATGTTTTCTTTAAATGGGGTTTGAAACCTCGTTATTGAACTTAGACTGTGATTATTGATCATGTTTTCTTTGGAGTATTGTTTTTTTCCAAAACTTTAGAAATAATTGAATTTCTCTATATGGTTCTAGTATTATCTTGCAATCTGAAGTTATTTTTCTTGGTTTTGTTCAAATTTTTACAATAAGTTAATGATTAAATTCTTAACAACCATGAATTGTGTGGCTTCGTTTCATGAGTACTTCCACGACTAGGGTTGTGGGAACCATGGGTGATTGACAAAGTAGAACTAGCTAAATAATAATTTTCAAATAGGTTCTTACATGAATTGATAATTTTTTCGCTTAGAAGTATTTTTAGTGGTGGTTAACGTTAGAACTCGTCTTGTTGTTTCTTTTCCGAACTAGGAGGTAGTAATAGGAAATTAATTATCAACATAGATTTAGTGGGATACTATTTAATATGCTAGTGTCGGTTGGTGACAACTATTAACTAAGCCATATATTGATTATGATGCTCGGACTAAGGATTTACAGATACCAAACTTATAACTTTACAGGCAAAACACTAGTGAAGAATTGCTATTGGTACGAATATGTATTTTTGAACCTGTGCGGTACACATACACCCTGGTTTACCATAAAAATTTATGAAAACTAAATCTTTAATTCTGTGTAGTTCTTTACTTACAAGTATTAAATAAACTTGTTTCACGAAACTCCCCCCTCATAACTACTTCTTTTCAGAAAGGGCTTCGATAAACAGACATAATTGTACGTTAAACCTATGTAATTACCCGAAAGTACCCCCTAGATGAAGGGAGCACCCATAGGTCGGAACATTTCATACTTGACCTTTCGGAAGTCTTGTACAACCTTAGATATCATTCATTTAATAATCATGAAAAGTAGTGTGGAATTAAAACGTTTCACAAATAAATTAATAAAAAAAAATCTTTCATAAAAGTTACAGATTTGATCTCGTATACACAAGCCAAATTAAATATATGATATAAATATCTTACGGACACAACCCTTAACCTTAAGCGAAAATACGTAATAAGTCTTTATAATAGGAACTATGAAATACGACTATGCCTTAAATATATGAAGACATACTTAGTCTTTAGAGAATCTTTCCCAAGATTTTGTTCTAGTCTTTAAACGCCTTCAACCTATACTTATTTTTATATAGAAAAGTATGGGGTTAGTACAAAACAATGTACTAAGTATGGAATATGCAAAAACATGACAAAAAAGGACATTTTAGTAAAATAAGCTTTTATGAAAAATAATTTAAACTTTCATGATTATAAAGTTAAAATAGAATAAAAACTATCATTTAGAACATATAAAAGAGTTACATAATTTTAGCACAAGAAATCACTTTACAATGAACTCCAAAAAAATTGCAATGAAACACAATGAACAACTGATTCCAATAAATGTGAACTCATTTCCCAAGAGGTTTCCCCAACAAAGATATTCTAAGACTACCTAAGGTGATAAATAAGGGAACACCCACACACACCCTTCAAGACACACCGAAGCGATCCTTAATACCACAAACCATAGGCTTACCTATTTTGGCAATCAAATGCACACTCTTGGCAAGATATTTGAAGGACATTCATACAACAGTAGGACCTATAAATTATACTAAGTGTAATGTGAGAGTAGCATCCCATACTACTACTCCCACTTAGTGCTTCTTCAGAATTCCTTTGTTTTAGCTTCTTAAGGTAGTCAATTCTATCTTCATCACATAGAACATAGTATTAACAAACTTCCTTAACATTAGACCTTATGATGTCTAAATTCATTTACAACACATGATATAACACACCAAGACTCCCATTTGGAAAGGTTTACTTAGGGAAATAAATAGATAGTTTCCCATACCACCTACATTAAGTAGTACATTCTGCTACGAGACTTCGTTCTTATAGAGGAGATTAATGGAAACAAAATCAAGAAGTTAAATTTGTGGAATGTCCATTTGAGTAAATAGAAAGAACAAAGAGGCCATTTCTGCAAATGATAAATCATAATTTAAAAAAAATTCACAATAGAAGACAACCAAACAAGGACCTTACCTCATCAAGGTCAAAATTTTCAAAAGAAGTGTATTCTTTATTTCCTAAGTATGAATATTAATCTATTATCATCTTACAAGACATAGACTATCTTGAACATTGACTCTCAAATTGTAGTATCTTCTTAGTAAGTAATTAGTTAGTAACTAGGGTTAATCTTCGGATTGCTCGTTGACTTTTTGAATTTATTAATCAAAGTGTTACCCCATTTTTTATTTTTTTGTTTCATTTTATTATTCCTCTTTGTATTAAATTTAGGTTGTTTAAGACAATTGAGAGGTGAGGGTTTTAAAACACTTGTTGCCCAAAATTCAATGACTTGAGTATTAGTACATATATCATTTATTTGTTTGTTTCTTTCCTTGTTTGATCCTTCTCATTTGATTTATTCATTTCGTCTGGAGTGTCATTGAGGTCTATCCATTTTTTTATGATCTAATAATTTGGACCAATTACCATTTTGAGTATGCTGAGTGTTTGGGAGTATTTGATCTTGTACTAGTTCATATTTGTGGTGGTATTATAATCTTTATATGATGAATATCCAATTATCGTGTTCTCCATTTACGGGCTTTATTGTAATGATAATATAGGATACTGAGTTGTTCCTACATTGTATCTTTAGTGTAATTCTTTTTGAGCTAACCATTGTACTTACCCTCATGCTATGAGGATATATTTATCGTTTGTCTTTTTTATAGTTTTGCAAGGTTTTTCTTCGAGGATGGATCCTTTTCAAGAAGGGGAGGCTGTTAACAACATGGATACCATAGATTTCGTAAAAGATTTAGTGTATCTTAATAGACACAAAGTCAAGATGTACAAAATGTGTAATGTCCATCTAAGTTAAGAGAAAGAAGAAATAGGACATTTGTGCAAATGATCATCTCATAATTTTGAAGAATTCACAAAAGAAGACAAACAAACAAGGACCTTACCTCATTAATGGTAAAATTGTAAAAAGAAAGTATCTTCTTTATTTTATAAGATAAATAGTAGTCTCTTTTGTTTTGGAAGACTTAGAGTATATGAATTTTTACGGTTAACTGAATAAACTCTTTGAAGAGTGTATTTTAAGGGTGGAATCCCTTTAGGTTAGCTTTGTTTACTGTATCTTAATATAGATTAGTTATAGATGGATTCTCATTGTTGACTTAGGACTTCTTCATCTTTATTTCACTTGAAAATGATAATTTGTGTTTTTCAATTTGATTTTTTTCTTTTCGAATTCAATTTTCTGTTGTTCTTTGGTTAATTGTTTAATCAATTAGCATTTCATTCTTTTTTCTTCTCTTATTTCTAGCATATCTTACTTTTGTGTTGTTTCATTCCACTTTTCGATATCAATTGGTTTCTTCCCCGATTTGAATCTTATTAAACTTTCAACCTTGCATGAGCATACCCGTATCAGATCTCACAATTCAACATACTCATAGCATGTAATATCATCATCTTCCTACTCTATTCACATAAATCATACTTCAATTAAACATCATCATCAAGAATATACCATTATAATTTAAGTATAGAAATCAAGATCTCAAAAGTCATACCCATGGCTTTAAAGAATCTACTTCAAGAATTAACATCAATTCCATAATATTTACAATCAATTCAACCATCATCACCTAATAACAAAAAATTATACAAAAATTCAATCACTTACACCATCCCTAATAAACAATAAACCTAATTCGTAACCTAGGGTTAGGGAAAAGGAATAATCATAGATCTTTTAAATACACATGGTAAGAGCCTAAGGAATTATAACAATTAACCAATAAATAATCACAATATATGACTATTAATCAATATAACTTTCACGACCTGAAAGCACCCCTAGATGTTAGGGCGAATCCTCAGATTGTGGCAAGGCGTACTTGACCCTTTTGTGTCTTGTACAAGCCCTTCAAATATCGTTCATTACATAATACATGAAAAGTAGTACGGAAATAAAACTTTTTACGAATAAGTTATTAAAAATGAAATCTTTCATGAATACATAAGAAATGATATCGTCAGAAGCCAAACATAAGACACGACATAATATCTTTGGGACATGGACCTTTACATTAAAAAAACACATAATAAGTCTTAATAATTAAACTATGAATCAATACACTATGTCCTCGAATATATGAGGACATACCAATTGTTGAGAGGGTGAATTTCCCAAGCTATGCCTTCGAATCTTCCAAAAAGACTTCAACCTATACTTATAAGGTATAAAAAAGTATGGGGTTAGTAAAAATAATGTACTCAGTATGGCATGTGCAAAAACATGCAAAAAAGGGACATTTTAGTAAAATAACATTTTATGCGAATTTCGTAAAACACTCAAGAACATAAAAGGAAAACACAATAAGAATCATTATTTAACACTTAGAGAAAAATTTCCATAATTTTAAACTCAAAAGAGCACTTTATGGTAAATTCCTGAACTTTACAATAAACTCAAAGTGAACATTGCAGTGACCATTTATAACATTACAATGAATTAATAATATTCTAAGCAGTGACCATCTAAAGTAAAGTAAACAGGAAATGAACTAATTTTTGTAAGAGTTTCCCTAACTAAAGATTAACCTATGACTCACTAAGGTAATACATGAAGGACGTATGCATATGACTTCTTCAATACACAACAAAGCGATCCTCAAGACTGCCTCTTTTTGGCATACTAACCTTCGGATGACAAGCCCCCACTCATTGACAAGTCACAAGAAGAACACCTAACAAACTACCAAAGTCTTTCCTTTTGGAATGCCTACTTTGTACAATGAGTTGATGGTATCCCATACAACCACCTACCATAAATAGCACATTACTTTAGAAGGTTTGGCACCAAGTCTTCCCTTTTGGAAGGTCCTACGTAGTTAAACGAGTATATAGCGTCCTATACCACCACCTACCCTAAGTAGCACTTTTCTTTAAAAGACATAGTTCAATCAATTCTTTAGTGGAGGGTTAGCTTAGCCGTCATAGACCGTAAGAGATAGACATAGAATCTCGTTATTAACCCCTATCGGATGAAGGATCCTCACTTGCCTAGAGTGAGGTCATTCTTTTTAGCTTTACATTGCTATCCAAATAGCTACACCTATGCGGGTGCATATTTAAGGGATAAGTAGACTGCTACTAAGTAAATCGTTCTCTACTTACGAGGAGTACTTACCTCAAGAGATACATTGGAATACAACATCTAAACTCACGAAGTGTAACCACCTATTCTTCATATCCTCATGGTGCTTTAGACCTACATTCATCAATTCACACACTTGACATGCTTCACAAAGTCATAGACATTACTAGGCAAAATCGAAGCCAAACATACAATTTAACCTCACAAAACACAAGATAAGAATTATCTTCAATATCATTTCATTTCATATAATAGGACTTAAAATCCACACTCACAAAACATATTAATAAATATAATGTTCATCAAATAAACACCTCCACCAACAAGGTGGACAATACACAAGAGAAATTTATCACAAGGATTACACAATATAAATAACTCACCATATAAACAAACCATCATCACCCAAAACAAATTTCTCAATATAAGATCATACTAACGCACTTACAACAGTAGAAAAACCAAAATAACAACTTAAGAAAACTAAAGTCCATACCCTACATAAACATGCTTTATTAACCTATTTCTTAAGCTAAAAGTATGAAATATGCATAAACATGAGTTTCTAATGGTTTTAACACTAAAATCATTAATTCATTTTAGAATAAATACATTTGAACCATTAAAACACTTTTACAAGAAGACCCATTCTTAAAATCAAATATAGAATGAATTTTAGTGTGGAAACCCATTTTGAAATCTTTTTGAAATGACTCCTTGAATGGAAGAGGGTTCAAGGATGGATACTATACCTCAAAGATAAGGATTACACGTCCAAACCATCCCTTCTTTCCCTCCTTGAGTCTAGCTCCAATGGTGACTTTGAGATAGAGTTTACTTTTGACATGGAGTTTAAATATTGAAGTGAGAGGGTCTTGTAAAGGTCTAGGACTTAAAAATAACTTAATATAACTAAAAACACTAAAAATACTAACATGGGGTTATAAAAGAGTTGGGGTTAATTTATACAAAACACCGCAAGCTAGCAGCAAGCTTCAACATCTTTTGGGAGTAACCATTCAACGATCTAATCTATAGGGCGTTGGTTGGTCGACGACCTGTCCCTTTGGGCGTCGATGGATACAGAGGCTTCTACATGGGGGGATTTACTTCCCACTATATATGTTATTGCGCCCGCCAATCGATGGGGCGTCGATAAATTTTGGCCAGCAGAGTGCCTCGTCGATGGAGTAGTGATTTTTGGAAGTTTACTCCAAGACTTGGGACCTTCATATAGGGACCCATGAGGGTCCTAGGTTGGGTATTTACAAGGCCTCAAACCCCTAAACTATGTCATATAGGTCTTAGCAACATCCCACATCAATTTTGATTAAAATGAACACGTAAAACTCACTCAAACAGACCAAGACACACAAGCGCTATATAAGGCATACCTTCCGAACGTCACGGACGTTCTTAGTCAATTGACCTCCAAACATTACTAAACATCACACACTGTCTAAAAACACTAAAGTAACTTAACTTAAAACAAAATTAACAAAAGAAATATTTGCAAGGCTCTAGTTCACCTTACATCTTTTTGGGGCGTTACAATAAGACAACATTAAATAAATTTCAATGGTAACCCATGAACACTGATGAACACCATAATTTTAGGCATCTTTGAAAAACCAATTTTAAAGAACATCTTCTGTAAAGGAGTACAAACTGTTAATCGATTCCATACATTGATAATCCTTGAATAATAATGGAAAAAAACTTGAATCTTGAATCTCTAAATAATCTTGAATATTTGCCTTAAATAAAGGTCTTTGGGTATTGAGAGAAACTTGAGAGAAGTTAGAGCTAATTGGGTTTGGGAAATTATTGAGTGTCACGTTAATTTTTTTAGTTATAACCCTTTTATTGTCATATACTAAATCATGCTAACCGACCTTTATACTTATTTAATTATTAACTAATTACCTAAACTCCCCTAACTTAGATAAAATTAGGTTGTGAAGTCAATTCAAACGACAACTTCTCTTGACAGGGCGTAGACCAAACCACAAACCATACTGGTCAAGCATGCTTTGGTTAACATACTACCTTTTGGGGCCATTTTGTAATATGTAAAAGTATCAACCCACGAGCACATCCATGTCTTGTACTTTGGTTTGTCGATGCCCACTGTCAATTAAAAAATTTTAGGGTCAGATATTAGGGTCCACTTTAGGAAACTTTTGTTAATCCTTTGGGAGTGGCACCCAGATATGTAAACCTACACTCTATTATCTATTTCAAACCTTCCAAACAAATTTGACCTTTATGCTACTCTCTAAACCCCTTGAAACATCTAAAGGCTCACTAGGTTGTTTTCACAAATCTGCGGACGCCATTATCGTTCCTTGATGTTTTAATTCTAATAATTCCTAAATAAATTGATGTAAGACCCTCAAAAAAACAAATAAAGTATATAGATCCTCATATGTCTCAAAAAAGGTTAATAAGATTTTGAATAATAGTTTAACAACTTTTATAGCTTATTTGAAATTTATTTAGAGGTCAAAGGTCCAAGAACGACCAAGATGTTTGAAAGGTAACTTTTAAGTGTGCTAGTGTGTCCTTGCATATTTGTCTTGTTTTTATGTGTTTCTTACAGTCTAAAATTAGTACCTAATTGACCCTAGTATCCTAATTGACATGTTAAGCATCAAAAAATTTGGGTATGACTCTCCTAGGTCCAATCTAAGGGTCCTCGAGGAGGACCCGAAGGTTGGACAAGGAAGTTTCCCAAGGAAGCGAGAAGCACCAAAAAGTGGAGCCCATAACGAATTGCGCAGCTGGAACTCAAACTTCCTGTGCGTTGCGCGACCAACAAAAAACTCACTGCTTCAAAAATTACATTAGGAAAAATTAGGAACTACCTCCACGATGCGTAGACACTTCCAAGATTTGGTTGTGTGGTTTTAGAGTCAAGTTTGACATGTCTAAAAGTCCAAATAAGAATGGGGTTAATTTTTAGACTTTGGGAGTTTGTTATGAACTATGTTTAGAACTCATTAAAACCCATTCCCAACTCAAAAACCCAAAACTCAATAAGAAATAAAAATCCCAAAACACTTTTCTCTTCCAAATTCTCTCAAACCTCCATTATAGGGAAAGCTCAAACTCAAGCTATAAGATGAATATTTTATTGCTTTCTCTCAAATTGGGTGGTATTTCCTTTTATATAGGTATATAATCCTTCATTCTTACTTAATCTTCCATCGAAGGAGTTCCTTTAAAGGTTTTCTAAGGAAATTCACGATCAAAATCTCTAACTTTCAATCTAGCCATGGGTTCATTGACAAATTTATTTCAAAAGCATTCGAATGTTTAATTTATAATTAATTAATGATTTTAAGATGAATTTATATAAATTCCATGAAAAACTCAAGATCTCACTAATTTCTCAATCTATGATATAATTTGGTTCTTGTGATCTTGATTACATGATGATTGGATAATGTTTAGATAGTAATGAATTTCTTAATTCAATGTTTATCTATGTAAATTGATAAAGAATTGTTGAGAATTGATCAATGCTTATAATATCTTTTAAGTGTTAGTGATTTGAACAAGATATCTACATTTAGTATAGAATTGACATGAATTGTGTTGATTTGTATTTTCCATTGGTTGTGGCGGTGTTTACATTCTTGTATGTATATCTATATTTTGTAATTATTTCTTTGAGAGCAAGTGATGTAATGTTAATTTGTGGTTATGATGATTACTCTTATTAATGGTTTTGTATAGTCCTTAATACTAGTATCATGCTCTAGGTATAGTGCCAACGTGATTGATGTTATTAGTGTTAGGTGTGGTCTATATATTTAACCTAGATGAATTTACTATTGAAGGAGGATCCACTACTTTTGTGATCCTATATGAATGTGTAATCATTGCATGTTATGATTCTTCTATTCTAACGTTTAATATACTTTTGCCTCCAATATGTGTAGCCTAGATTCCCTAAACGCTCTATATGTGAGTTGTTCATAACTTGAGTTATACATGGTATAAGTGTGGTAGTCTTAAAGGGTGTCTTCCTAAGTAACTAGGTATTTATTCTTATGCGGTCATGATGATCAATGAGCGCGCACACAAACATCTCATGCATAACTAGAAATGTTATATGTTCAGATGTTAATGAATGAATCAAAATTAAAAAAAAGTATGTATCCTAACAGAGATGACTTGATAGGTGTACTATTGCAGGTAAGGGTATTACATATAGATTGCAAATATGTACCTTGATAGAATAGTTCATAGGGTGATTTCTTTGTGTACATAAATATGATTGCATGACTAAGCTATGAACACGAACGTTATTGATATGATGTTAAGTATATGATATAATGTAGTATGAATATGTTTAGTGTCTAAATGTGTGTATGTGAAAGCTTCCTCATATAAGTACACATACACACACGAATGAATGCATGAATGAGGCATGTTATGATAACTTAGTAAAGAAGCGTCTATTGAATGGATTACAATGTTGAACTTTATACTAGACTAAGCTATAAATATGCTATTTCCAAGTGAAAGGATAATTCTCACATGAGGTAGTTTGATAATAGGACATTCTCGTCAATAAACATTAAGATACGCATATGAGTGGTTAATCTTCTAAACCCTATTGACTCCCCAATGGAAGGGAGGTTCACTCTGTGCTTTCTAATGAGATAAGGACTTTAATGCTAATGGGCATTTAGATTGTTCAAGACATATCTCCTACTTCCTTAACTATTTTGCCCATATAGGACCTAGAAAGTGGATCAACCTAACATGCTAGCATTGATGTTAATGTTCTACCTTGGAATGTAGATTGCTTCCCTTCGGTGTGGAGTTCAATTTTCATGACCGAAGAGCATCCCTTAGACGTAACCGGCGATATTGTCCCCTGAGAGGACTTGGACAAGCCCTTAGCATTCGTCATAACATATAACAGGTCAAAATGCGGAAAATTAAAAAATTTTACATAGTGAGGTATACATAGATCTTTCATGTATTATATAGGGATTTTACATAGACTCCTTATTTAGTGAAACTAACATAGGCTTCATGTTTAAAAAATATAACCAATGCATATTTATGCTAATAAAACTGTCTCAAATTAAACCATTAAAAGAGTTTTATAATATTTGGGCATCATATCATCATCTTCATAATCTAATCACATATAATACTTAATTGAATACCATTAACAAGTATATACCATCATCATTGAATTAAAGAACACACAATCATAGAGTCTTACCACAAAGCCTTCATAACCGTCCTTCAACATCTTACCATCAATCCAACCATATTAATACAATAATCCAATTAACAAAATCATATAATAGTAATCTATACAAAACTAAGTCAACTGTATTATCACTAATAAATTCAACATCAATTCATAATCTAGGGTTAGGGGAAAAGAGTTCAATAATGATTTCTTCCATAGAACTAGGTCAAATGCTAAGAACTACAAAAATAAACAAATTTTCAATTATAATATATTAATAATAATCAAAGGAAACTACCATCAATTTAATTTTAAAAATCATTTACAATATTGGAAGAAAACCCATGTTTTAGAAATCATTAGAAACCAATTTTTGAGAGTCTCTCGGGGAAACAGATCCTAAGGTTGAACAGTTCCCATACCTTCGGATTCCTTATAGTTTTATTGAGAAAATATGAATTCTTGATTCCCCAACAATACATAAAGATTGAAATTCAATGGAGTCTTTGAATAAAGAGATAAAGTAGAGAGAAGTTAGACAGAATTGGGTTTGGGAATTATGGTGAGTGGAGTTAGTAAAATGAGGTTTAATCTTTATGAAGTACCCCAACTAAATTAATTTACCATACCTTGAGCCTTAAATAGTCACCTAAATAATTAACCAATTGACTCCTTAACTTAAAAACTTGGCAGTTAACTTTCACTTTCAATTGTCGACACCACGTGCACGATCCCTCGACTAGATCACGGACCGTGCTGCTGTTCCATTGTGTAGGTAAGAGAGTGTATTTTAAGTCTATATTTCGTATATGGATAATTCCTAACAATGTATTACCATCAAAGGGCTTTTGACCCATTAATGACTTATCGATTTGTTCATGGAATACCACTGTCTACTTTGACTTTTTTGGGTCAAATTGAAGGGTCCTCTCCAAGGACCCTTAAGGTGGTCCTTGGGTATTCGTACCCTAAATACTTAAACTATAACACACTCCAATACATAATTAACACCTTTGTACAAAAATTCATCAAATTTGGACTCTTAAAACCCCATGAAACATGTCAAGGCATAGCATCACACATTTCACAGTTCTACGAACGTCATGGTCGTTTCATAACACTTTGACTCTAACATTTTATCCTGAGTTTCAGTATATTATTTTAGTCTTAGAAACATTGTTTTAAGTCTTAGTTAATCTAGTAAGTCTCAAGAAAAAGTTGTGGACTTTTTGAGTGTTACATTATCCGCCCTCCTTAGGAAAATTTGTCCATAAAGGACACTAAATTCTTTTTTTAGGGGAATTAGTAGAATCAATACTAGCCATATTGTAATCAAATTAGTGTCCCTTAGTGACACTAAATCTATGAGATTTTAAAGTGGACTTTTAAGAGTCCACAAATTGGACTTATTTAGGGCCATAGTTCAATAGAATTAGTGTCCTCAAATTCCTCTTATATCAAAAAAACTGATAAAAACTCTTAAGTTTCAGGTGTTTAAAATTTTTAGGAAAGCATGTACACGATGTCAAAAAAAGAATCCAAAGGGCGTAAACGTATGACGAATTGGAAGCGTGATCATGGAAAAGTTTTTTTGGCTAATCACAAAAACCGTAATATGGCTTTCGCTCCAGCGCGTTGATCCTTGAGGGAAGAGGATTAAATCAGCGGTAAAAAAAAGTAGTTGGCATATCGCCAAAAAAATCTGCAAAGAATTAATATACCACCTAATTGTCCAGCACGTGTACATGTTCTTGGCAAGCATATAAGGCAAATAACTAAAAGATCGGAAAATCGCCGAGCCAATACGTGATTTCCACTTACTTGGCCGAATGATCCGCTACAACAAAAATTTTGAAATCAATAAATATTATTTTAAGTTTTTATTTTATGTGTATAAAATTTAAAGACATTACTTATTATTAGTTATCATATTTTACTCTCAAGTTTGAAAGGGTTTTCGAAGACTTAAAGAAGGAAGGGTTTCATATTCCCCAAATTTTAAGTGGGTCTCATTTATTTATTCTTTTCTCAAATAAAAATTTATGTATATATAGCATTATGATTTCAATGTCATTGAACGTATATTTTCTATTTCATGATGATTTGCTAAAAACCCTATTCTTGTAGTATGATTTAACAAATATGAGCTAATATTGTTTTTGGGTCTTGTTTGTTGATAGGTTAAGTGTACTTTAATGGTGATTTTGTCAAGTAACTGTGATTTAATATAATGAATTTTTAGTTGTACATACAATTTCACCCATGCCTTTTTTGCTTGCTTGAGAGGGAAGTCGCGAAATCAAGACAACTAGATTTATGAGCTAATGAGTGGGTCGTCATGAGTTTCACCCCGCTAGGGTAATTCGTAGTCTCATATCCTAATATAGTACTCCGAAAGTCTATAGCCTAATCTAGATCCTCACATGAGTATATAAGGGTTTTAACACTTTTTTAAGGTCAATAATGTATAAAAGTCGTTTAGGAAGTTTTAGAGTCAAAACTTCAAGAAACATCCATGACATTCGGAGACTAGTGCAAAATGTGATAGCGTGCCTTAGCCTATTTGATTAGGTTTTAGGTGTCAGAATTTAATGAGAATTGGGGGTAAGGTTTATAACACGTATTAAAGTTTTTTGAGGTTAAAATTTTTGGGTACGACTCCGCCAGGACCAACCAAAGGGTCCTTCAGGAGGATTATTCCATTATGGCAAAAAGCTACCTTGAGACAGTAGCCATCGACGCTTGTAGGCTATGAGGCGTGGCCTGATCGACAAGGGGTCAATATCCACCATTGATGCTCACTTATTCATCTTATTTAAGCGGTATTTTAGGAAAGTATCTGACTAAAATGACGGATGTTCAGCACAAATGGGACCGTGGAAGTCGACTAACCTTCGAGAAGTAGGTCAGGGTCTCATAGGCCATGGCCACTGTTTGGTCATCTTTTAGTTAGTTCATTTAATTAAGTTAGTTACTATGGGTTTAATTAGTTATTAAAGGATTGGTTAATTAACTTAGTTAATTAAATATATAACATACCCAATGTCTAAAACCTCACTTAACATCTCACAATCCCAAAACACAATTTGCTCTTCCTCTTCTCTTTTTTCTCTCTCCCAAAAAGAAATAACTCCAATGAAGGGCCAGGTCAAGGTAAGAGGTAAGCAATAAGGGTGATTTTATCCATAAAACTTCAACATTTAACAAGGTATTGGATCCTTTCACCTTTGGGATTCCTTTCCCCAAAGGGTTCTTCCAAAATTGATATTAAAAAGATACGTTACATTCTAGATTGTACTATTTACTATTTATTTTGACTATTATTCCTATATAATGATGTAATATTATTCAATTATTCTGGTTCTTAATGCGTTAACCTAGTTTGTGGAATCAATCATGAAATAAACCCGTCCCTAACCCTAGGTTATGAACTAGTGATAAATTGATGTGTGGTGATTCAATTGAATTTATAATTGTGTTAACTACTATTGTGTTATTACATTACACCCATAATTGGGTTGAATTGAATGGTTGATGGTAAAACTTTTCATGATGGCTTGTGAAGGAGATTGGGGAATGTCTTCTAATCTCAATCCTTTACGCTAATTATGATTTCTTAGGTTAAGTGGTGAAGTTATATTGAATTATGCCTCAAGATTATATTTATTAGGATTGTTATAATTTTTAATGAAATTTCTAGATTTATGGCTTATGAGTTTTTGGCTAAGATGTAATGATATAATGTTGGTGATGAATTGCCTATGTGCCTTATTATGATATGGTGATGTAAATGTGCTAAACTCACATGTGTGAATTGTATTGAAAGTATATACTCATGTAATTCCTTTTGAGCTATGACTATGACAATATAATTACTAGACTCCTATGACATAAACTAAGTTATGATTATTAATGGAAGACATTTAAAAAGGGACTCTATCTTAGCACCGACTTAACTAGAAGTGTAGAGTGTCCCTTCCCACATAAGGAAGGTAGTGTAACGACCTGTTTAGTCGTTTTGAGCAACAGATTTTATTCTGGAAAAACTGGCAGAGGTGACGGAGGCCACGACGGACCGTCACGGGCACGCTGGACCGTCGTGGAGGTGTCATTGCAAAACACTTGGAAAAATCTGAAATTGGGTACTGAAATCGACTCTCTGACCGTCACGACGAAATGGCAGGACGGACCGTCACAAGCGTGACGGACCGTCACAGACTCTTTGATGGAAATTGAGTCTCTAACGGTTGCGACGGACAGCAGGACGGACCGTCGCAGGCACGACAGCCCGTCACGGGCTGCGTAGTCCCAGGCGGGGTCGGATTTATGATTAATTAATTTAAGGGGCGTTTTGGACTATTTCCTGCTTTAATTATAAAATAATGGGTTAATGTTAATAAGTCTAATTACTTGGGCGTTAAAAGAGGTAACCTTAAGTTAATTAGTGGATTATTAGTGCCATCTTTTTAAACTTAATTATATGATAATTAAGGTAAAAGAAAGAGGGTTTGAATAAAGAAAAACCGAAAGAAAAAGAGAGGAGAACGAGTAGAGAGAGAGAGGAACGAAGAGGACAACAAGAAATTGAGGAATTTGCTTGCTTGATCGCAATTCTTCGGTGAAGGTAGGTTATGGTTTTTTACACTATTCGTAGTAAACTCTTAATAGCGAATGATATGTGTTGGGTAGTATTATTAAGTCTTCTATGTGCTTAATTGTGTGCATGCATGAGTGATCTTATATATATATATATGTTTGTGATAAAATAAGCATGATGAAGCTATTGAATCTTAAATCTTGAAGAAAACCCTAATCTACTTTGTTAATGATGATGCCTTGGTATAAAAGAAGGCTTAATGAACGAAAGTAGTGAGATTAGGGGATCGGGTGCCACGTTCCGGTACCAGGATAGAATATGAGGATCAGAGTGTCACGTTCCGACACCAGGATAGAATATGAGGATCAGAGTGTCACGTTCCGACACCAGGATAGAATATGAGGATCGGAGTGTCACGTTCCGACACCAGGATAGAATATGAGCATCGGAGTGTCACGTTCCGACACCAGGATAGAATATGAGGATCGGAGTGTCACGTTCTGACACCAGGATAGTATATGGATCGGGTGCCACGTTCCGGTACCAGGATAGAATATGAGGATCGGAGTGTCATGTTCCAACACCAGGATAGTATATGGATCGGGTGCCACGTTCCGGTACCAGGATAGAATGAGGAGCGGAGTGTCACGTACCGACACGAGAGTAAATAATATAATGAATCTTGAAAGATACTAATATACTCAATCTAAAGAACATGTTTCCCAAACGAGTATGATGAGGAGGCGTGAGTCCTCCTTGATGTGCTTGGTGTTGTAACCAAGGATTATGGTAATTGTAAATGCTGCATGCTAAGGGTTAGTTGATTTTATTTATGATGTTACTTGATATATATTGTTTTCTATTTTGAGTTGGCCGATGATACCTACTCAGTACTTGTGGTTGTACTGACCCCCTACTTTTATGTTTTCCTTTTGTTTATTTGTGGAGTGCAGCAAACGTGCCGTCATCTTCGACTCAACAGTAGTTCAAGCCAGTCTTCGTCACACCGGATCTTAAGGGTGAGCTAATGCTTCTAGCTTGGACTGGATCTCCTTCCTCATGTCTTGATGCCTTGAAGTTTCGGCATAGACTAGCTTTTATTTATTTTAGCTTCTTAGAATACTCTTAGTTTAGTAAATTGATCATAGATGTTCTTGTGGTGATGACTTCAAGATTTTGGGGAATTAATAGATGTTGAATTTTAGAAGTTATTGAATTGTCTTTTATTTATGAGTTTAAGTCTTCCGCATTGCTTTATGTTGATATTAAATTGACATGATAAGGTTTAGATTGGTTGGTTCGCTCACATAGGAGGGTAAGTGTGGGTGCCAGTTGCGGCTCGGTTTTGGGTCGTGACAAACTTGGTATCAAAGCATTAGGTTCGTTGGTCTCATCACACAAGAACAGGTCTAGTAGAGTCTTAAAGAACGGTAGGGGGACGCCTTTACTTTTCTTTGAGAGGCTATAAGACTTTAGGAAAATTCCATTCTTTCTTTCTTTCTTTCCTGCTATTACTTGGATCCAATTGGTATCTAGGTGATACAAATTGGTATCTGACCATCTTCACTCTATTTCGCAGATGGTTAGAACTAGAGCAACGACTACGCCAACATCAACATCAGCAAGACAAGATGCATCTGAGCCAGCCACTAGGGCTGTAGCTCGAAGTGCAACAGTGGAGAGAGGCCGCGGTAGAGGTCGTGGGAGGACGTCCTCTAGAGGGAGAGGATGAGCACTTAGCCCATCTGGTGCTAGGGCAATGACTCCTCCACCGACTGAGGAAGTAGTAAGAGAAGGGGAGGATGGGGAGGATGAACAAGTACAGAATGAGGAAATGCCACCCCAACCTACCCCAGAGATGATCAATCAGGTTCTCGCTTATCTTAGTGGGTTGTCTGATCAGGGTCAGGCACCACCAGTGTTTTCTGCACCAACACCTCCGGTTTCAGAGGTACAACATGCAGCCACTATGGCCCCTCGTATGGATGCCTCATTGGACATAGGCACGTTTCCACGTTTGACTACTGGGCCTATAATGACAAATGATCAGCATGAACTTTTCAGTAAGTTCTTGAAATTAAAACCTCCAATCTTCAAGGGTGCCGAATCTGAGGATGCTTACGATTTTCTGGTTGACTGTCATGAGCTACTACACAAGATGGGTATAGTAGAACGGTTTGGTGTTGAGTTCGTGAGTTACCAGTTTCAAGGGAATGCCAAAATGTGGTGGCGGTCACATGTTGAGTGTCAACCAACGGAGGCACCACCTATGACTTGGGCCTCATTCTCTATCTTGTTTATGGAGAAGTATATCCCCCGTACTTTGAGGGATAGGAAAAGGGATGAGTTTTTGAGCCTAGAGCAAGGTAGGATGTCGGTCAATGCATATGAGGCTAAGTTTCGTGCACTATCCAGATATGCCACCCAACTATGTTTCAGTCCACAAGAGAGGATTCGCCGTTTTGTGAAGGGGTTGAGATCAGAGTTGCGAATTTCAGCCTTACAGGTAGCGGCTACGGCAAAATCCTTCCAAGAAGTGGTAGATTTTGTAGTAGAGGTGGAAGGAGTGAAGCCAGATGAATTCACCACGGCGTCGACATCAAAGAGGTTTCGAAAGGGAGGTGAGTTTAATGGTTCTTACTCTATAGGACAGGGTTCCAGAGGTTACTCAGTTCGACCCATTCAGTCTTCACTACAGACTGTAGTTGGGGGTCCACCTCAAACCAGTCAACACTTCTCTGAGAGACCTATGCGTGAATCTAGAGAGTGTTATGGGTGTGGGGAGACTGGGCATATCAAGAGATATTGTCCAAAACAGAGTGATAGACCCCCAACAGTTAGAGGTAGAGGTGGTCATGGCAGAGGCCGTTATTCCGGAGGACGAGGTGGTCGAGGTAATGGTGGTCACCAAAATGGCCGGGGTGATGCGCAAACTGGAGCCACTACATCACAAAATGGTAGGGGCAACGGACAAACAAACGAAAGGGCCCATTGTTATGCTTTCCCTGGGAGATCAGAGGCGGAGACATCTGATGCTGTCATCACAGGTAATCTTCTGGTTTGTGATTGCATGGCTTCCGTATTGTTTGATCCTGGATCCACATTTTCTTATGTATCTTCCTCATTTTCTAATCGTCTAAATTTACATTGTGAATTACTTGATACGCCTATTCGTGTTTCTACTCCGGTGGGTGAGTCTGTGGTAGTTTAAAAGGTATATAGGTCTTGTTTGGTGAACTTTGTGGGGAGCAACACTTATGTAGATTTGGTTATCTTAGAAATGGTTGATTTTGATGTAATTCCGGGTATGACTTGGCTTTCTCCGCAATTTGCGATCTTGGATTGTAATGCTAAAACGGTGACGTTAGCCAAGCCTGGGACAGATCCGTTAGTGTGGGAGGGTGACTACACTTCCAATCCGGTGTGTAATATCTCCTTTCTTCGTGCTAAGAAAATGGTTAGTAAAGGGTGTTTAGCTTTCTTGGCACATCTCAAGGATGACACTACCCAAGTACCTTCGATTGAGTCGGTTTCGGTGGTCCGTGAGTTTCTTGATGTGTTCCCTGCAGATCTTCCGGGTATGCCACCAGATAGGGATATTGACTTCTGTATTGATCTTGAACCGGGTACTCGCCCCATTTTATTACCCCCTTATAGAATGGCTCCCGCGGAGTTAAGAGAGTTAAAAGCCCAACTTCAAGAGTTGTTGAGCAAAGGCTTCATTAGACCAAGTGCATCTCCTTGGGGTGCTCCGGCTTTGTTTGTGAAGAAGAAGGATGGGAGTTTTCGGATGTGCATAGACTACCGGCAGTTGAACAAGGTGACTATAAAGAACAAGTATCCTCTTCCTCGCATTGATGACTTGTTCGATCAGTTACAAGGTGCTTGTGTCTTCTCTAAGATTGACTTGAGATCCAGTTATCATCAATTGAAAATACGGGCAACGGATGTGCCAAAGACTGCTTTTAGAACCAGGTATGGGCATTACGAATTTGTAGTGATGTCTTTTGGTCTTACGAATGCCCCTGCTGCGTTCATGAGTTTGATGAACGGGATTTTTAAGCCATATTTAGATCTCTTTGTGATCGTATTTATTGATGATATACTGATATACTCCAAGAGTAAGAAGGAACAATAGGAGCATTTGAGAATGGTATTGGAAATGTTGAGGGAGAAAAAGCTTTATGCCAAGTTCTCTAAGTGTGAGTTTTGGCTAGATGCAGTGTCCTTCTTGGGGCACGTGGTTTCTAAGGATGGAGTGATGGTGGATCCTTCTAAGATCGAAGTAGTGAAGAATTGGGTAAGACCTACTAATGTGTCAGAAATAAGGAGCTTTGTTGGGTTAGCTAGCTACTACCGCCGATTTTTCAAGGGATTCTCTTCTATTGCTTCCCAACTGACGAACTTGACTAAGCAAAATGTTCCATTTGTATGGTCGGATGAGTGTGAGGAAAGCTTTCAAAAGCTCAAGACTCTGTTGACTACTGCACCAATTCTCACCTTACCAGTGGAAGGCAAGAATTTCATTGTGTATTGTGATGCATCTTATTCGGGTTTGGGTGCAGTGCTAATGCAAGAGAAGAATGTGATTGCTTATGCTTCAAGACAATTAAAAATGCATGAACGTAACTATCCAACTCATGATTTGGAATTGGCCGCGGTAGTGTTTGCACTAAAGCAATGGAGACACTATTTATATGGGGTTAAGTGTGAGGTCTATACGGATCATTGTAGTCTACAGTATGTCTTCACTCAGAGAGATTTGAATTTGAGACAGAGGAGATGGATGGAACTACTGAAGGACTACGACATCACTATTTTGTATCATCGGGGGAGGCGAATGTTGTGGGGAAGGCGATGATGTTGTAGCGGATGCTTTAAGTAGAAAAAGCGGGAAGCATGGGTAGTCTATCTCACTTGCAAGCTTCTAGGGCCCATTGGCTAGAGAAGTTCAGATTCTAGCTAACGACCTTATGAGATTAGAAGTAAATGAGAAGGGAGGATTCTTAGCTTGTGTGGAGGCAAGATCTTCCTTCCTTGACAAGATTAAGGGAAAGCAGTTTAATGATGAAAAATTGATCCGAATCCGAGATAAAGTGTTGCAAGGAGAGGCTAAAGAAGCGAAAATCGATGAGGAAGGTGTTTTGAGGATTAAGGGAAGGGTAAGTGCACCTCGCGTCGATGATTTGATCAACACTATTCTGACAGAGGCTCATAGTTCAAGGTATTCGATACATCCGGGTGCAACCAAGATGTACCGTGACCTAAAGCAACACTTTTGGTGGAGAAGAATGAAGCGTGATATTGTGGATTTTATCGACAAATGTCCAAATTGTCAACAAGTAAAGTATGAACACCAAAGGCCCGGAGGAACACTTCAGAGAATGCCCATTCCGGAATGGAAATGGGAGAGAATTGCAATGGACTTCGTGGTTGGTCTTCCAAAGACATTGGGCAAGTTCGACTCCATTTGGGTGATTGTGGACAGATTAACTAAGTCTGCTCATTTCATTCCGGTTAAGGTGACTTACAATGCAGAGAAGTTAGCCAAACTTTACATCTCAGAAGTTGTTCGATTGCATGGAGTTCCACTATCCATCATATCAGATAGAGGTACGCAGTTTACTTCTATGTTTTTGAAAACATTGCATGCGGAATTGGGTACTAGGTTGGATCTTAGTACTGCGTTCCATCCTCAGACCGCAGTCTGAGCGAACGATTCAAGTGTTGGAGGATATGCTTCATGCATGTGTGATAGAATTCGGTGGCCATTGGGATAGCTTCTTACCCTTAGCGGAGTTCTCATACAATAATAGCTATCACTCAAGCATCGATATGGCTCCCTTTGAAGCATTGTATGGTAGGAGATGTAGTCCCCCATTGTGGTTTGATGCATTGAGGTTGACCTTGGTGCTGATGTTTTAGGGATTCGTGTACTGATCTTTTGAGGATTCGATAGAAAAAGTGAAACTATTCAAGAGAAGCTTCTAGCGGCGCAAAGTAGACAAAAGGAATATGCAGATCGAAAGGTTAGAGACTTAGAGTTCATGGAGGGTGAACAAGTCTTGTTGAAAGTTTCGCCAATGAAAGGGGTGATGTGGTTTGGTAAAAGAGGCAAGCTAAGACCAAGATACATTGGTCCCTTTGAAGTACTTAAGCGAGTAGGGGAGGTGGATTATGAGTTAGCCTTGCCTCCAGGGCTGTCCGGAGTACATCCGGTGTTTCATGTGTCGATGTTGAAAAGATACCATGGGGATGGAAACTACATTATCCGTTGGGATTCAGTTTTGCTTGATGAGAATTTGTCTTATGAGGAGGAGGAGCCCGTTGCCATTTTAGATAGAGAGAAATTCGCAAGTTGAGGTCAAGGGAGATTGCATCTAGCAAAGTTCAATGGAAGAATCGACCCGTTGAAGAAGCCACTTGGGAGAAGGAGGCAGATATGCGAGAAAGATACCCACATCTGTTTACAGATTCAGGTATTCCTTTTCGCCCTTGTTTTCCTTCTTGTGATCGTTCGGGGACGAACGATGGGTAAATTGGTATCTATTGTAACGACCTGTTTAGTCGTTTTGAGCAACAGATTTTACTCTAGAAAAACTGGCAGAGGTGACGGAGGCCACGACGGACCGTCATAGGCACGACGGACCGTCGTGGAGGTGTCGTTGCAAAACACTTGGAAAAATCTGAAATTGGGTACTGAAATCGACTCTCTGACCGTCACGACGAAATGGCAGGACGGACCGTCACAAGCGTGACGGACCGTCACAAGCGTGACGGACCGTCACAGACTCTTTGATGGAAATTGAGTCTCTGACGGTTGCGACGGACAGCAGGACGGACCGTCGCAGGCACGACGGCCCGTCACGGGCTGCGTAGTCCCAGGCGGGGTCGGATTTCTGATTAATTAATTTAAGGGGCGTTTTGGACTATTTCCTGCTTTAATTATAAAATAATGGGTTAATGTTAATAAGTCTAATTACTTGGGGGTTAAAAGAGGTAACCTTAAGTTAATTAGTGGATTATTAGTGCCATCTTTTAAAACTTAATTATATGATAATTAGGGTAAAAGAAAGAGGGTTTGAATAAAGAAAAACAGAAAGAAAAAGAGAGGAGAACGAGTAGAGAGAGAGAGGAACGAAGAGGACAACAAGAAATTGAGGAATTTGCTTGCTTGATCGCAATTCTTCGGTGAAGGTAGGTTATGGTTTTTTACACTATTCGTAGTAAACTCTTAATAGCGAATGATATGTGTTGGGTAGTATTATTAAGTCTTCTATGTGCTTAATTGTGTGCATGCATGAGTGATCTTATATATATATATATGTTTGTGATAAAATAAGCATGATGAAACTATTGAATCTTAAATTTTGAAGAAAACCCTAATCTACTTTGTTAATGACGATGCCTTGGTATAAAAGAAGGCTTAATGAATGAAAGTAGTGAGATTAGGGGATCGGGTGCCACGTTCCGGTACCAGGATAGAATATGAGGATCGGAGTGTCACGTTCCGACACCAGGATAGAATATGAGGATCGGAGTGTCACGTTCCGACACCAGGATAGAATATGAGGATTGGAGTGTCACGTTCCGACACCAGGATAGAATATGAGCATCGGAGTGTCACGTTCCGACACCAGGATAGAATATGAGGATCGGAGTGTCACGTTCCGACACTAGGATAGTATATGGATCGGGTGCCACGTTCTGGTACCAGGATAGAATATGAGGATCGGAGTGTCACGTTCCGACACCAGGACAGTATATGGATCGGGTGCCACGTTCCGGTACCAGGATAGAATGAGGAGCGGAGTGTCACGTACCGACACGAGAGTAAATAATATAATGAATCTTGAAAGATACTAATATACTCAATCTAAAGAACATGTTTCCCAAAAGAGTATGATGAGGAGGCGTGAGTCCTCATTGATGTGCTTGGTGTTGTAACCAAGGATTATGGTAATTGTAAATGCTACATGCTAAGGGTATTAGTTGATTTTATGATGTTACTTGATATATACTGTTTTCTATTTTGAGTTGGCCGATGATACCTACTCAGTACTTGTGGTTGTACTGACCCCCCTACTTTTATGTTTTCCTTTTGTTTATTTGTGGAGTGCAGCAAACGTGTCGTCATCTTCGACTCAATAGTAGTTCAAGCCAGTCTTCGTCACACCGGATCTTCAGGGTGAGCTAATGCTTCTAGCTTGGACTGGATCTCCTTCCTCATGTCTTGATGCCTTGAAGTTTCGGCATAGACTAGCTTTTATTTGTTTTAGCTTTTTAGAATACTCTTAGTTTAGTAAATTGATCATAGATGTTCTTGTGGTGATGACTTCCAGATTTTGGGGAATTAATAGATGTTGAATTTTAGAAGTTATTGAATTGTCTTTTATTTATGAGTTTAAGTCTTCCGCATTGCTTTATGTTGATATTAAATTGACATGATAAGGTTTAGATTGGTTGGTTCGCTCACATAGGAGGGTAAATGTGGGTGCCAGTTGCGGCTCGGTTTTGGGTCGTGACAGGTAGTTTCACTAATGTACTCATAAAATTAGATACTACAATGGATTTAGTATAAGGAGGGTCAGAAATACGTCTCCTAGTTCTTGAACTATGTCCCCCCCCCCCCATAGGAATACTAGCTAGTGGATCCACATAGATGAAATGTTCATGATTTCATAATACGTTGGCAAGTAGTCAACATTCTTTTGTGTAAGGTTCCATGACACCGGAATCCTCATTAGCTCATGTGGTCTATATCGTTTAAGGCATGATATTACCAAAGGTAAAATGAAGTAATAAAATGAACTCTAACTAGGATGACCTAAGTTGTTTGTCTTAGTCTAGGTAGGGCTATGGTAATCTACTCATACATTACACTGGTTATGCTTGAGGGAATTCTTAGAAGGATATTTTTATCTTATTATATGCTTATAAATGTAAATGATATGAATATGTTGATCTTACATGTTAATGACACTATGTGATATTGGTTTCACTTACGAACATTTGGTTGGTGTCCATTTCTAATGTATGATGATGTTTATTCTTAATGATATAGTATATAAAGTTGGACATTCTTATAGTTCTTGTTGGTTTTACTTGGTTGAGTCAGGTATGGGGCCTTACATAGTCAATGCACTAGTGGACTTAATGGGGGGTATGAGTGATGGTCTTACTTCAGTTATGAGTTTATGAACTCTTATGAATGCTTGGTAATATTATAATTTGATGGTAGATTTGTCTTAACGATGTTTTAAATTATGATGATATGCATGTTTTTTGACAAGACTTAGTATTGTTTATCTTATGATGTATATGGCCTTGATTTAAGTAATTTGTGCTTATTGACTTGTATTGGTTATGGAATGTGCATAAGGTATTTCCAAAGTGACTTTCCATGATTTTGAATAAATTTTTCATTTTGGCATTATTTTGTTATGTGTGCACATGATCCTATACTTAGTACAAGTGATGTGCTAATCCATTTCTCTCTTTTTCAACCACATTTTTGAGGTTTTGGTCGTTGAAGGATTCATCACCACTTTGAAGGATGGCTTGGATCATTTCTCCAAATCTGGTTCTTTGTTATAGTCTAAAGACAATAATTTCATTCATGTTGTTTCAAGATATTCTTGTAAGCCCTAAGTGGCATTTCTACATTTATGCAAGGGCTTTGCCCATATTGGTCTACTCCATTTAGATGGTTTAATATACAACATCCCTTTTAAGACTATATTGTGTATGTTGTCTCCAAGTGGAACAAAAGTAGAAGACTATGTAATCTTCTTATACGAGGAATTTATTTGTTCTCGCTATGAAAATAATATGTTTATGGGACAAGTCTAAGTAAACCTAATGAAGTAGATGTACATGAATAGTTTTAAATTTTCTGCACTTTCTAACCTATGAATGTAAAGATTAATGCTAATAGACTAGTCTTAGTCCTCTCTGCGGACGACAATGCTTGTTACGTCTAGGGGGTGCTCCCCGGATCTAACAAACATGGTATAAGAGCATGTGGTTAAATATCCCTAAAAACGATGTCTCATTAAACCACATCTATGTAGATTCATATTCATAATTGTGAAGCGTGCCACACTTATGAACAAGAGACAATCTAATGCTTAGAAACTCTTATCTCCTTGTATTCCAATGTCGTACCTTTAGAGTCCTAATATATGATTTCACCTAAACCTTATATGGTTGCTATAGGGATGATTACTCGAAGAGAATTTGCTAGAATGGCTGAGGAAGAAATGTCTTATAAGGGAGATCAAGAAAATCAAGTGCCTCCATAAGATAACTAGTACCTCCACTTGAAGAAGTTGCTATAGGTAATCAAGTTTCGGTTGTTCCTCCTCTGATGAAATATGGAGATATAAGGGTGAATTTTCTAAATCTATCTCAAGATGATGTTTTCACTTCTCAAGTCCAAGCCATGACGGCCCAAGTGAATAGGGAGGTTGCACCTAGTAATACTCAAAAAGTCTAAGAAGTGTTGTAGATTCTAACATAGGTGTCAAAACGTTTAGACATTATTTAGAGGTAAAAAATAATAAATATAAAATTCATTTACGAAGTTTAGATATCAAAATGCCAAGGAACGTCCATGACGTCTGAAAACTAGTTCAATGAGGTTGTAGTGTGACTTAGCCTACATGGCTAAGTTTTAAGAGTCTTAAAAGGATGAAATTTTGTGGAAGGGTGTCTAAAATGTATTAGATTCAATTCATTTTCAAAAATAAGGGTACGAATTTCCGAGTACCAACAAGGTCCCTTGTTGAGGACCCTTGCAAATTGGGGCCACAGTTCCCCAAGGCAGTGTCCACAAACGGTATGAGTCAACGGATATAGGTGCAATCGACGGGGCGTCGGATGCCTCCAGTGATGTACATTTATAATATTTTTGAAATAATTGATTTTAACCTGTGTTTGACAAAAATTACATACCAATAGGATGGAGGCGAATGTTGTCATCGATTGACACACGAGGCGTCGACATGGTCTCGTGTCTGAGACCACTTATTTAGTTGTACATTTTTAGTTAGTTAAATTAATTAATTAGGTGGTTATTTATTTATTTAGGTTTTTAGGTAGGTATAGTTAAGTGGGTTAATGACTTGTATAAAGACCCTAAGCTAAGTAAACTAACCTAAGCCCCCATGATTCCCAAACCCAAATTATCGTTCTTTTCTCTTCATTCTCTCTCCCAAGTAGAAGAACACCATAGAAGGTAAAATTCAAGAGGTTATAGGGCTGATGAATACCAATGTTTCTACATCAAACTTGATCAATAATAAACAATTTGTAATATTTCTTTCACCTCTCGGACTTCTTTCCCCAAAGGGGTCCTTCAAATTTATTTCAAAAGATGAGTTTCAAGAAGGTTTTCATCCAATACAAAAATGATCTTGTGAATATTTTGTTTATGATTTCTTTTTGATATTATAAATATATTAAAATGTATTAAAACTCAATTATGTTATATCTTGATGTATTGGGCTAGTTAATAGAAGATAGCCTATTCCCCTTAACATTAGGTTTTGATATTAAATTGATTTGTATAGTATTTATTCAATTGGCTTGTCTAGTGTGTGAATTACTATCCTATTTTTTTATTATTATAATTATGAGTATATTTTTATACATTGTAATCCAATTATCCTAGTTCTTGATTAATTGACCTAGATTGTGAAGTAGACAATGAACTTGATCTAAGCTCTAATTGTAGGCTATTAACTAGTAATGAGTTGTTGTATAATAATTCAATTGGCCTTGTATCAGGTTGGTTACTATATTGTGATGATATTACAACCTTTTTTTTTTGTTTAGGGTTGATTGTAACACTTTTATTATTTTATTGTGAAGTAGACTGAATAAGTCTTGTTATCCCTATTCTTCTCTTTAATTATGGTTACTTGTGATTAAGTGATGATGTCATGTTGAAGTATACCTTATATTAAGATTGATAGTGATTGTATAATGTTCAATTGAAATATCTTGAACAATGGATTATGAGTTGATTGATAAGATTTAAATGTTGTAAGGATGGTGATAACTTACCAATATGCTTTAATATGATGTGACCATGTAAATGTGCTAACATCACTTGTATGAATAATAATGAAAGCACAATACTCATACATTTATTATCGGTCAAAAATGAAAGAACAATACTCATACATTTATTATCGGTCTATTTTGGTGATAATTATACAAGGCAGAGACCCTATGAGCTAAACTAAGTTTTGATAATGATGGAAAACACAAAGGCATTTCAAAAGGGACGTTACTTAGCACCGATATAACTTAAATATAGGAGGTGTTGACTTACCATAAAGAAAGATCTACACTATAGTTACACATGAGTTCTTCACTCCCCTATGAGGGATACTCACCATATGCATTCTCGTGAGATGAGACTTCAAGTGCCAAATGGCATGCAATGAGTTCATACCTATATCCTAGTTCCTTAACTCGAAATCTACGTTTATCCTTGGTTCTACTTTAGCCAATAGACCACCTTCCATCAGTATAATAGTTTACAAAACCGGATTCAACATTTAAATCTTATAATTTATGTCGGTTATGGCAAGTGTTCCCTAAACGAAAATAAATTGATGAAGTTAAACTAACTAGGGTGTCTTAAGAGGCTTGACTTAGATTAGGTATGGCTATGGGACTCTACCTATGTAGTGCACTTGTTTTCCTTGTAAGATGTTTTAGAAGACTGTTCTTATATATATGTGTGCCTGTAATTGTACATAATATGTAAATGATGATCTTGTACATTGATGATACTATATGATGTTTGGTTTAACTAATGAACATATGTTTTGTCTCCATTGCTAAAGTATGGTGATATTTACTCTTAAATGATATTATATATTAAGTTGGACATTGATTATGGTTCTTGTTGGGTTTTCTTGATTGAGTAAGGTTATGAGTCTTTGCTTGGTCATTGAATTGGTTGACTTAATGACATGGATAATTCACTTTATTTGGTTATGTTGTAATGAATTGTTATCTATGTTTGTTGATATTATAACTTGATTATAGAGTTTTCTTGACTAAGTGTTCAATTTTGTGATGAGAATTGGCTTGACTACAATTAGTATTGTTAGTCTTGTGATATACCATATCTTAACTTAATGAAATGTATTATTGATTTGTATGGCCTTCTTGATTTGTATGTTCCGCCAAAGAAGGTGGTTTAAATTTTTGAAGGATTACGACATGAGTGTTCTCGATCACCCAAACAAGGAAAATGTTGTTGTGAATTATCTAAGTCCTATAAGCATGGGTAGTGTGTCTCATGTATAGGAACACAAGAATGACCTTGTGAATCATATTCATAGGTTTTACAGATTGGGTGTTAGATTAGAAGATTCTTTGAATGGTGGTTTTATGGTCCATAATAACTTCGAATCATATTTTGTTGTTGAGTTGAAGTCTAAACAACACCTTTATCAAACATTCATGGAGTCGAAGGAATCGGTTCTTCGTAAGATTAATGATTCATTATCCTTAATAGGGATGGTTCTTGAGGTATTAAGGAAGGTTGTATATTCTCAATGTATGATGTTTGAGGAACCGGATTCTTGAGAAAGATCATTGGTCCTGTTACTCCATTCATCCAGGCTCTACAAAGATGTACCCTGATCTTAGGGAAGTTTCTGGAGGAAAGGCATGCATGAGGACAATGAAATTTAATGCAAAGTGTCAAAATTGCCAACAAGTAAAAGCCGAATGCCAAATTGGAGTGGTTTAATCCATGAAATCCAAGTACCTACTTTGAAGTTGGAAGACATAAATATTGATTTATGGTAGGTTTGCCTCGGATACAAAAGCACTATGACTCCATATGGGTGGTTATGGATAGGTTAACCAAATCTGAACATTTTATTCCTGTCAGTTCTACTTACTCGACAGAGGATTATGGAAAGCTCTTCATAGATGAGATTGTCTGTCGCCATGGTATTCCGTTATCCATCATATCATATAGGGGTGCACAATTCATATTTAAATTTTAGAGGTCATTCCAAAAGGGTTTGGGTACCAAGGTGAATCTAAGCACCACTTTTGATCCTCAAACGGATGGTTATTCGGAGTGTACTATTCAAACATATTAGGATATTCTTAGAGACTGTATAATTGATTCTAAAGAAAATTGAGATAAGCACTTGCCTTTGGTTGAGTTTACTTACAACCATAGCTACCATTCATATATATCCATGCATCCTTATGAAGCCATGTATGGTAGGTAGGGTAGATCTCCTATTGTATAGTTTGAAGTGGGTGAGTCTTCACATTTGGATCCCGATTTGATTTATAAGACTTTTGAAAAGGTTTGTGTAAGACCCCCAAAATTAATTAGGGTTTATAGATACTAACTTTTGCCTATAATATTATTTAAAAATTAATAAAGTTTTTTCAAGTATGCATGAGTGATTTGAAGTCATTTCGAAGTCAAACTTCAAGGGACAACGAAGACGTTCGACAACTAGTCACCAAAGGGGCATTATGTGTTATCATGATCATTCATGTGTGTCATTGTATTATGAAGTTCATATATGAGTAATAATTATTTTTATAAGTAGTATGCTGATTTTTATGATATTTAGAGGTCAAATGTCCAATAACGTCGAAGACGTTCGAATGTTAGCCCTTGACATGTGCATATGTGCGACTTCAGTGTTCCTAGCATGTATGATAGTGTTGCATGTAATTGTTTTGGGTGAATCTGATGTGGAAGTTCCTTGACATGTTAAGGTATATATTTACGTTGGAAAAGTTTGGGTTCCGCAAGAGGCCCTAAAGACGGACACAATGGTTGTCGAGAAACTGTCTTGGCAGTGTCAAATGACTAAGCCAAATGACGCATCGTCATTTGACTTACACCCCGTCAATGGGGGGTCGTCCTTCATGACTTATTCTTGAGAAGTCTCATCCAAAGGACATACTCAAACACAAACGACGTAGTCCACCAACGGCCTGTCGATAGGCCTATGGGGCGTCGATTCAAGTTGCATTTATCTTCATGCACGTTGTCCCATTATAGGGTGAATGGGAAATTCACCCCATGTGCTTAAATGACCCTACATGGTTTGTTTGGTTATTTTTCGGTGTATTTATGTGATCAATAACGTTACAACCCCATTCCTAATTAAATTCACACTAATTATACTTCTCTCCCAAACCAAAATCTCTCTAGAACCTCCATTGAAAGTAAAGCTCAAGAAAATCATTGATCTTAGATTTCCATGGGTTCTTTACAATGTTTAAGATATTTTCTTCTACATTAAGGTGTGGTAATCCTTTATATCTAGTTAATCTTTCATCTAGACAGTTTCTTTTAAAGTTTTAAAAGAAATTTCATTTTCAAATCTCTTCATCTTCAATCTAACCATGGGTTCTTTCTCAAAACATTTTCAAAGGCTTAATCATGATGAATTAATGATAATGTATTGTTTTTATCGTGTATTTCAATACAATTGAATGATGAACCTATATATCCTTCAACTCTTAAATTAGTCTATAACAACCCTAAAAATGGATATGCTAAGTAATGTTTTATGTGTCTAGAAAACAAACGATTAGACAAGTTTCACACGGATTAATGCGAGTAGAACCAGACCTTGGAACCCGTGATACATCCAAGACAACTAACTTGGGGAGTAATTTTAGCTAGTAAAGGTTAGGTTAAACCATGTAGGGCTCTCGAATACGAAGATTTACTTTATGGAGTCTTTACCGGACTTAAAAATGGAAAATCATAGGTTTGGAGGTATAGGGGTAAAATGGTATTTTTTCAAGCTAATAGTTATAACGTAAATACCCTAATATATAATTAATTATTTAAGTAATAAGGTGGAGGGGCATTTTTGGGAGAGAGGGCCGAAATAGGGCTCTTGATCTAAAGTCTTGCTCCACACGGGTTCAAACATAGGAGGAGGCAATTAGTTATATTTTTTTTAATCTAAGTCGGTAAATTGATGTAATTAAGTTATATTTATTATTTATTATCTGATCTAAAATAAAAGTACATCATATTTTTAATATTTAAATAAAAATCTTATTTGACTAAATCCTTAACTAGACTCCTAATCCTAAGAAAACTATTCTCTCCCACTCTCATCTCTCTCTCTACGACTCTATCACTCTCACTAACGATTCTCTCCGTCAAATAACTTCAAAAATTAGTAGGTGAACCAAAGTTCTTCATACTTTAAATACTTAAAACGATAATATAAGAAAATAAACGAAATCAATCACATAGTAAAAGAGAAGTTTGTCCGTCGAGTTGTTGTTTACTTTGAGGGGATTTGTACGTGATTTTTGGAGAAATTTGTGGGCCGAAAGTTGAGGTTTGAACTTGGTAAATGGCATGGTTTTTCTTACTCTCTTATGAATCTAATCAAAAACTGGGGTTGTTCACGTTATTGTCGATCTCCTTTTCCTTAGTATCCCTTTGATCTAAATATGAAATAGGTTACATATCATGTTGTTGGTATGTTTGCCTCTAGTTTAAGTATGAAGTTTGATTTTCTTGATAATGTGTTTTTGATTATTTGTTTGGAATTCTAAGAATGTTATGTCAACCGAAAGTATGTGAAAATTCTATTTTTTATGGTTGAATTTTATGTGCGAATGTTTGTGTAAATAATGAGGTGTGAAAGTGGTGTAGTGTTGCTGGTTGAAATGGTAATTCTTGGATGAAAATAATCACAAAAATATTACACTTATATATGCACAAATCTATCCACGAAATGCCTTAAAAATTAATGTACGAATGATGATAAAAAGAAACTGAAAATATTGAACAAATTTCCAGCATTTGGTAGGTTGGGTTCGGCCAAAAAAAATGGTACAAAACGAAATAAAAAATGAATGTAAAATAAGTGAGATAACTAAGGATCTAACCCAAGACATAATTACATGAAAGCTACAAAAAAAATCAACAAAATATAAAGACAAAAATGGATTGGAAGAGAAAAAATTTCCATCCTGTTGGAAATCTTAGTCTCGGCCAACATTTTATAAAATGATCTTCGTTTAATTTTTTTAAAATGTGAGGTCATTGATGATTGAACCAATGACATCACTAAATGAAAATTTCATAAAAAAATTTTGAGAAAAATGAAAGTAAAAATAGACATGGTGAGTGGGGATTGAACCCACAACCACTTGAGTGGATGAGAGAGTTAAGAGAAAACCAAAGGAGAAAATAAATGTTAAGAGTGGGGTTTTAGCCCACAACCTCTTAGATAGGTCATAATGTTAAGATATAAATTAAAGAAAAATAATGAGCTTGTGGGGATTGAACCCACAACCTCCTTGACTTTAAACGAAAAAGGGGTAGAGAATAACAAAGAAATATTATGGGTTTGATGGGAATCGAACTAGGGTCTCCCAAATCTGAAAAATGCAAATATAAAAGTTTAAAATAAGATTATGTGTTGTCCATGGGATTCTTAATTGGGTTCCCTTACCCAATTCCATATTGACACATAAATCATACGTAAACCAATATTTAATGAATAGTGCCTATAGTGATCAAAATCAATATCTTAGCATATCTAAAAGATGCATAAGTCTTGTACCACATAATCTTGGGTAAACATGAATCACTTGGACATACTATGAATGAAGTCTCATAGCTTTTATGTGAAGACCCATAAGTCTAGCATACGTTTAAAAATAAGTGAATCGAAGATGTATGCAATGAAGTGATGAAACCCTCGAAGGGTTAAGTACGAGTATATAATACACTAAATGTCCAAGTGAATTGGAATAGGATGAAATGAACAATGAAATGTTGAAATTAACAATTAAATTATGATATGAGCAATGAAATGATGAAATGAATAATGAAATGATGAAACCCTAAAAGGGTAATTAAGAGTGTGAAACATATTAAATGGCCAAGTGCATTGGCATAGGATGAAATCATTATTGAAATTATGAAACGAAGAATGTAATGATGAAATGAACTAATAAATGATGAAATGAACAATGAAATGATGAAATGAACAGAGAAATGATGAAACCCTAGAAGGGTTAAGTAAGAGTGTGAAACACACTAAATGGCCAATTGCATTGACATATGATGACATGAACATGAACATAAAAATGGGTGAGTAATTATGAAGTGAAAGTGTTCTAAATGTTAATTAATGTGGGGACAAAATGATAAGAGGCTAATATAAAAGATGATAGCAATCTCAAATGATCCTAAGTAAATGTTATGAAAACGTACTCACCTATGAGATTGTAAAGTTAATGAAGAGGCCGGTCTCTATGAACACTCTAGTGAAAGTATTGAGATTAATACACTTAATACTAATGATGAGATGAGAAATCATCTATTAATCTATGATGTCCTCATACTAGAAGCCAACATCCATGACGTGAGTTTAATGTAATGGAAGTTTATACTGGATACCGATAGACTAGCTATGAGCGGTGATGCCTTCTTTCGGGTAGGGCAGAGGTTCACGTAACTCTGAGGAGATGAGACTGTACGGCATGCCGCGTATGGGTCTCCTTCTATCTCGTAGTCTTCTAACATATGCTGCTAATATAGGGATCTGGCGAGGTTCAATTCCTATGTACGCTAGCATGTTTTGGTATACTTTGGCTAGTGATTCAACCTCTTTTCGTAGTGGGTTTTGATAACAATGGATTTCATGATGCTCAAATGATCTATGTCGGTTAAAGTTAAAGTTCCCCATGAATGAATGAGGCCAACCTCAAATGATGCACATAATGAAATGAATGAGATTAAAGGTGTTAGGATAGGATAATCAAGAGGTGACCTAGACTAAAGTAATGACACTAGGTCATTCTTGATCATTGCACAATGAACCCGATGAAAGTCTTAAACTACATCCAAGGTATAACTGGTGTTTACACTAGCCTATCAATGAAATGAAATGAAGTACGTATGAATAAATGAAGCAGACTCTGTGCTTGCTAAAGAAGGCTCCCTAGTTGAGGTCTCATATATTTAGCCCTCATTTTTGGGAAATCATAATGTCAAGTCCATGATTCCAAGGTCTCATGGCTTGTGACTGAATGATATGAAAAATTTTATGTGATATATGCAATATGTTATGTTCTATGTACAAGATGTTATGTGTTGTGTGAAATATGATAATTATGGTGATGCATGTTACTCTCATTGAATGACTTAGCTAATCAAAATTAGGAAAGTACACTCACTTTCGTAATACAAATTTGGAAAGCTCTCTAACTTTCGTAATCTCAATTTGGGAAGTCCACTAACTTGACATTCCATAATCACGTTGTTAGGAAATAGTAGTTCTTAATCAGGAATGTCATTGGTGTGTGCTTGGGTATACCCATACATAGTACAAGTGTGTACTAATCCCATACAACTCTATAATTTTAGGTGAAGGCACAGGTGGATGTTAGAGCTACAGGATGACGCTGAAACTATCCGTACGTGAAACATTCATCCGGACTTGGTAGACCCTCATGCTTTTGAGGATGCTTGCCCATTATATTATAGCTTAGTTATAGGATTGATTTAGTGAAGTATGTTCCACTAGCGTTTCTTTTCGCTTATACTCAGACATTGTATTGGTGCCATTTTTGCAAGTATACATTTAATTCTACAATAAACTATTTCATTCGTTTGATGAACTTATTGTTAGATGGTTATGGTAGAAAATTATGAATCTAATAGAATTATTAGTTTGTATGTTAAGAAAAAAAAAGTTTTAAATTTTATGCTAAAATTAACCTAGACGAAGTAAGAATGACGTAAGTAGGTTTTTCTACGACCTTTGAGAGGTCAACGACGTTGGTCTTGTCTAGGGTCTAGACTCTAGTCGTGACATAGCCTATGTATGGTGATTGTGATAGTGACTTTGTATTTATTGAATTATGATTTTATAATGTTGAATTGCTTATTTGTAATGTGTATATTGTATATTGAAGGTGAATTGTTGATCATTGTTCCATATAGATCAAGGATTGATGGTTTGAAAGACTAACCTATGTTATTCTACATGTTCATTGTAATCTTGATTTCTTGGTAATTGTAATAGGACATCTGATATTTTATGGTCTCTTTGAGTAATGACTGATATTTTTATTCTTGATGAATTGTGAGTATGGATAATTGATTCTCAAAAAAGGGAGATTGGCAAGTATCATATAGTAGCTTATGCATCGTATATGATTAATTGTACCATAGCTACTCCCTATAAATGTGTTATGATAAGGGATTATGTGTTATTTCCCAATTTTGATTAATACTTGAAGAACGAATATCTACTTCTTATAGATTAGTATTCATTGTAATATAGACTCTATAGGGTATGAATGTATGATATCGTCTATGAAGAGATACTTGTAGATACTTCCCTATATTTTATTTTTATGAATTAAGGAGGTTGATTATGTATGATCCATGTAAGGAAGAATTTGTAAGATATCAACTTCCCTTCACATTCTATAAATTTATTATGTTGTCGACATAATATGATCTTAATTTTTTTATGAATAATGTATGATTTTGATTATATGAGTATACCTTTAGCTACTGACCTAGATATAAATTGTTGATGAAATATGCGTATTGGTCATTCATGACAAAAGGTTGAGAAATTGGTAAGATTCCTACTTATTCTACTTTTCTGTTAAGTATTAATAGTCGATGAAGCCTTGTATGGCATTGTGTGGTATGATCCACTTATGGTGGCGGTGATTACTTTATTGTCAATATATATAGTTTATGTGAACATGAAGTTGAAGGAAATTATACTATGAATGTGTGTTGATGATGAATCACTTGATGTAAAACTTATGTGTATTTTACTATTCTAGATATCATCTATGTTGTATGGATAATGTTATGAGCATGTTAATGGTCATTTTTAATTTATAAATAAGTGCTTCTTATGATGAGGTCCTACAATTCTATATGTGAAGTAAAGTTTATGTAAGTGAGTAATGACTAGAAATTACTGTACATAAGTTTTAAGTCATCTATAAATGTGTCTTATGCTATGTTATCCATTCTATGATTTTATGTGATGTATCATTCACTACGATGACTTGATAGGTGTACTAGTATGGGAAAGGGTATGGGACATTGGCTATGCATTGTGTACCTTGATAGGATAGTTCCTAGGTTGGTCTTCTAAGTACATGAATGGGATTGTATGAACATGTTATGAATATAAATTATATGCTATGATTTTAAGTATATGATATGATGATATATGAATATGCGTACTGTCTTCGTGTGTTTATATGAAAGGATTGTTCATATAGTTATACCTATAGACTTATGCATTGATAAATAAACATGTGTGACATTTATGTGTTACGTGAAAGGTTTGCTCACATATAAGTATATACACAAACATGTATGATAATATAATCAATGGAGGGGCCTAAACTAGAGAGGTTCTTACATATGCTATGTCCATTTGAAACGATATATCACATGATTTAGGTTGATGAACTCTAATCTATGACCTATGAGCTAAGACTATTATAAGATGACTATACTAAGCCTAATTTAATATAATAAACCTAATAAAGTATTTTTATTAATAGAGAACTTAGATTAGAACCAAGTGAACATGAAGTTGAGGGGTGTCTCTTTAAATTTGACGAAGGTAGGTCATCATAGTCCTCAAGAGGTGGTTATCTTCATAGACCAAAAGGGCATAGAGTGATGTTTCCATAGTGGATAACTACAATTCCCTATTTTGCGTAAAGAGGATTTCCACATATGCCTCCAAGTTCCATAGTTATGTTTGCCACATAGTATCTAGCAAGTGATTTCACTACTATGCTAGCATGTATTAATGTTCTACCATTTCTATGTAAGAACACCTTCCTTTGGTGTTATCATATCTAGGTAGCACCCCCTAGACGTAACTGGCGTCATCGTCGACTAGACTCTTAGCTTAACGTCATTACATTCATAGACTAAAATACTGAAAATTTTGAAAACATTACATTACTTCTATGTAGATGTTTACGTAAATCTCTACATACACATAATAGATATATATCGAGTATACAAAAACACTCGTATAGGAGATTACTTAGTGTTCTACTTTTACTGCACATAGATATAAAAAATATAACATAGTCTCTGAAAGATGTTTCATCTCATAACTATCTAACAATAATATATAAAATTGGGCCTATTCCATACATCAATATAAAAAGAACACATATAGGTCATACAATGTTTAGTACTCAAATGAAAAGGAATGAAACATAAGAGTCTTAAAACTAAAACAACTCCATATGCTTGGTAGTGGCATTGCCTTGAGAAAGTGAGGACCTACTCAACTTGAATGATAGATAATTCCAAGTCTTCTTCAATGTCGTCCCATGGCCATGAACAATTGGATCCTAAAATATTTGGAAAAAGGGAGAAATTGTTTTAGTACACCACTTGTACTTATAAGACAACATGTACACATATTATGAAATAATGCTAAAAAGGGACTTTTCATTTTAACATGCTATTTTTCATTTAGAAAACCTTATGCACATTTAAGAAGATCATACAAATAAATAAGAAGTTCATTAAGTCTAAAGAATGAACATCACAAGACAAACAATACTCACTCTACTAAAGTCAACATGCATATCACATAACTAAATACATAGTGAAGCAACTCTATCATTAAGTACAAACATCAACATGCATGTATAAGAGTACATTTGGACATATGAAAAGCAAGAAAATTACCGATGAACCCTCACCAAGTCAAGTAGTGCAATAAAAAAGCAAAGCACCATAACCTTACTTAATCAAGTAAAACTCAAAAAAAACCATGACTAATATCCAAATTCACATAGCATATTAATTAAGATTACATATCATCATAATTTAGAAATATAAGACCAACAAATATCATAAGTGAAACTAATAATCATATAGTATCAGCAATGTGCAAGTTCAGCATATGCATATCATGTACCATAATAAGCATATACATAGATATGAACATCCTTTTTAGGATTCCCTCATGGCTAACTAGTGCAATGTTTAGGTAGACTCTATACCCCTACATATACTAAGCTAAAACCCTTAGGTTATTCTAGTTAGAGTTCATTCCTTTAATTCATTTTACCTTTTGGGAACATCTTTCCTTAACCGACATAGAACACATGAGCTAATGTGGAATCCGTTATCGTGGAACCCTACATAGAAGGAAGGCGGACTTCTTGCCAACGTAGTACCAATATATGTCCATAGAACCTACGTGGATCTACTAGCAATTGTTTCCATGGGGTCACCATAGTTGAAGAACTATGAGATATAGTTTGGACCATCCGTATTCTACATGCATTGGAGTATCCAATTTCAAGAGTACATTAGTGATCCTACCTTCCCAATGTGGAAAAGGTAACTCCTCAATCTACTTCACTCAGTGCTAAGATGGATTTTTTTTTGAAAATTCCTTAATGTATTAATTAATCATTATATCTTAATGTAAGTCATATGGTCTATCCCTTGTATAAGAATCATCATCATAGCTGAAAAAGAATTGCATAAGTATAATTCTTTAATTATAATATTTGTAAGTTAGGTAAGCACATTTACATATCACTTCATAATAAGGCACGTTGGTAACTGATCACCGTCCTTATAAAATTTACTTCTTAGACAACACCTCACAAACCATAGTCAATTCTTTTCAATTTACCAACATAACAACCCTATAAATGTTAATGAAATACATAGTCCAACACAACATCATGACTTAATCACAATTAACGTTAATTGAAGTAAAGAATAGGGATCACAAGACTTACCAAGTCTCCTTCATCAATTATAATCAAGGTCTTAATATTAACCCTTAACTAATCTCAATTAGTGCGAAGTATAATCATATAACCATAACAAACATGATAACAAGGCTAAGTGAATTACTAAATCACAATCTAACACTAGTTCATAGCATCAGTAAAGAGAGATAGGTCAAAGTCATAATCTAGATAAATTACTCAAAAATTAGCATGACAGGACCATAATTTACCCTAATATATTCATTATTGATACAATAACATCATCTAGTAAAAATTCAACAAATAACAACGTCAATTAATCCAACATAACACAATTCATATCAAGAGCATAACCTAGGGTTAAAGGGAATGGGTCATCTTCTACAAATTAGACCACTTCATAAAAAAATACCATAACTGAGTTAATATACATTTTAATGAATTCAATATTCAAAATAAATCATAAAAAATATAATTCATCACATCCATTTCGAATTTGACAAAAAAGTACATTACAATTAAACTTTTGAAATCAATTTGATGAAACCCTTTGAGGAAAGAGGTCTCAAAGGTTAAAGTAATCCCATACCTTACTAATTGATAAAGATAGATGCAGAAAATTGACCCTTTTAAGCACTTAAACCCTTCCCTATCTTGGACTTCAATGGAGTTCTTCACTATAGAGAGAAAGAAGAATCAAGGAAGAGAGTTTTGGGATTGTGTATTATATGAGTCTAGGTTAGTCTAATTAGGTTAGGGATTTATACATGTTTTTAACTAAATTAATTAGAACTTTCTTAACCCCTACTTAACCTCCTAAATAATCTAACTAATTAAATGACTTAAATGAAAACGTGTAGAAAAATGAATCATCACACACGACACCATGATCGATGGATAATGGGTCAATCGACGGCCACTGCGCACTTCCGTGCTACACATCCGTCAATAAGTTCAGAGAATATTTAAAATGAAACTCCCAATACTTTTTCAAAGTGAAAATCTACGGAGGCATCGCCGCCCCGTCGATTCACCAATAGCCCGTTTGTGGTATTCGTTGATGACATTGTCCATTGACCACTTTTAGGTTAGTTCTGCAAGGGTCTTCCTCAAGGGCCCTTGGTTTGTCTTTGGGGAGTCGTAGACAAACTTTTCCACTATGAACAAACTATAATACGTATTAAGCAACCTTCCACCAATTTTCATTATTTTCCGACTCATAAAAGCTAGTCAAATAGGTAAGTCACGCTACTACCTCATTGAAATATTTTCCAGACGTCATGGACGTTCTTTGACGTTTTTTTCTTGTAGACTTCCTTAATTACCTATATTCAATAAAATAGACCTTAAAACAATGTATAAACCTTATGAAACTCAGGTTAGGATATATAACACGTCTTAGATTTTCGAAGTGTAACATTATCCCCTCCCCTTAGGAATATTCGTCCCCGATTTAAAAGAAAATCATAGAATGGAAGGAATATACTAAAGATTAGCAGCCCAAACAACAACATAAATTATAATATGATTTACTACATCAATTATATTATTTACACAAGGAAATTCAAAACTTCAATTACCACACATAAGACTCAAATCACATTATTGGGAATTTCATTCTCACAACAACAACATGAGCTCAACCTACCTTACATGAGTCAATTATGTTAAAGTTCAACTTACCAACATTACTATATATCATTTCATTAAGACTCAGAAGATCAAAATAAACAACACAACTCAAAAAAACCCAAAGAGTAACATTTTTATTTTCAAAGTGCATTTCATTGTAACTTACTGTAATGACACCAAAGATGCATATATATGTACAAAACTTCACCAAAAATCAAGAAACTTTAATTTTTGTCATTTTTTCATCATTAATAGGAAAACTAACTTTAATTATCAAATAGATGAGGGTAACTGGAATTCATGTCGGCCTCAACCTCCCATGTCGCACACCTTAACGGAAGATACCTCTTTGTTCTTTAACTTCTTCACTTTCCTATCAAGGATCTAAATCGGAACAACCTCATAAGAGAAGCTATTCTTCAAACCAACATTCTCAATATGAAGAATGGACTGGGGATCACCAATACACTTCTTAATAATGGAAACCTGGAAAACAGGATGAACCGAAACCAATTGAATAGGGAGTTTTAATTCATAGGAAACCATACCAACCCCTTGCAAGATTTCATTGGGACCCACATAACGAGGACTTAACATCTCTTTCTTTGCAAATCTAACCATCCCTTTTGTAGAAAAAATCTTTAAATAAACTTCATCACGTTCTTCAAACTATAAATCCCTTCTCCTATGACCGTCATAAGACTTTTTCCGACTATAGGCTGTTTTATATTATATGAACTTTCTCCAGAGTCTTATAAATGAAATCGGAACCCAAAAGTGAAGCCTCACTCACTTCAAACCACCCAATACGAGATCTACATCTCCTACCATACAAGGTTTCATAAGGAGCCTTAAATATTGATGAATGGAAACTATTTTATTAAGCGAACTCTACCAAAGGCGAATGTTTTTCCCAATTTTCCTTCAAATCAATGATACAATATCTAAGCATATCCTCAAGTGTTTGAATAGTATGCTCCCGTTACCATCCATTTGGGGATAATAATCGGCGCTCAAATTCACCTTAATACCCAACCCTTGTTGAAATAACCCAAAAGCCTTGATGTGAACTTGGAACCCCTATCCGATTGATGGACAACGGAATACCATAGAGACACACAATCTAATCTATGAAGATCTTTGCATAATCGTCCGTCGAATAGGTAAACTCGATGGGAGTGAAATGAGTCGATTTGGTAAACCTATCCACAGCCACCCATATTGAGTCGTATTTCTTTTTTGTTCGAGGCAAACCTAACACAAAATGCATATTTATTTCTTCCCATTTCCAAGTAGGAACTTGGATTTCATAAAGTAAACCATTCGAATTTTGATGTTTGGCTTTCACTTGTTAGAAATTTTGACACCTAACAACAAATTCCGCTATGTCCTTTTTCAAACCTTCCTATTAAAACACTTCCGTAAGGTCGTGGTACATCATTGTCAAACCCAAATGAATGGATTAACTAGACCTATGCGTATCCTCAAGGATCCGAATACTCAAACCATCTACATTGGCAACACACAACCTTTCGTGTACCTCCAAACACCATCCAACACAAGGAGAATCATTCATTAAGCTTGCCAATAACCAATTCCTTAAACTCTATTGAAGGTTGATTAAGGTATTGTTTGGGCTTCACCTTAACCACCAATGACGACTCGGAGTTATGATTGACCATAAAATCACCATTTAGAGAATCTCCACACCTAACACCCAATTTAGGAAATCTATGAACATCTTTCACTAGGTCTTTCCTAGTTTCATCAATATGAGACAAACTACATATGATCATATGACTTAGAGCATCTGCAATCATGTTGGCCTTCAAAGGTTTATAGAAAACACTCATGTCATTATTTTTCAACAATTCCAACCACATTCTTTGTCGCATATTCAAATCCTTTTGAGTAAACACATATTGTAGACTCTTATGGTCGGCATACACATAAACATTGACACCATAAAATTAATGCGTCTATATTATTAATGCATATACTACGAATGCTAATTCAAGATCATGAGTTTGATAGTTTCTCTGATGCACCTTATGTTGTCAAGAAGAATAGGCTAACACTTCCCCATGTTGCATTAGCACACAACCTAATCCCACTTAGGATGCTTCACAATATACAATGAAGCAATTTGTATCCTCTGGTAAAGTCAAAATCAGAGCGAAAGAAAGCCTATCTTTTAATATTTGGATGCTCCTCTCACATGCCTCCGACCACTCAAATTTCTTACTCATTTGGGTCAAAGTATTCAAGGTAGATGCAATGGACGCAAAACCATCCACAAACCTTTGATAATAACCCACTAAACCCATGTAACTTCTAATTTTTTTTAGAGTTAGTGGTTTAGGATAATTTTTCACTGCCTAGGTTTTCCTTTGATCAACCTCAACTCTCTCACTAGAGATATGACAAAGAAACGCCACCGACCTCAACGATAACTCACATTTTCTATACTTGGAAGATATTTGGGTCTGCTTAAGTACTTATAAAACCATTGTCAAATGGTTTATGTGATCACCCTCATTTTTTGAATAAACCAAGATGTTATCAATAAGGACAGTGACAAATGAATCTAGGTACTTTTAAAACAACCTATTAATGAGATCCATAAATGTCGCTAGGTCATTAATGAGACCAAATTTTATTATTAAGAACTCATACTTATCATATCTAGTGTAAAATATTGCCTTTTGTATATCCTCACTTGTCACCATAAGTTAGTGATACCCCTACCTCAAGTCAATCATAGAAAATTAGCTTGCTCCTTTGAGTTTATCAAGCAAGTAATCAATCTGAGGGATAGGATACTTGTTCATAATATTGTCTTTATTGAGTTGGTGATAATCAATGGACATTCTAAGGGACCCATCCTTCTTTTTCACAAACAATACAAGATCGCCCCATGGATTAATAATAGGTCTAATGAAGCCTTTGTCTAAAAAAATCTTTTATTTGAGACTTCAAATCTTTCAATTTTTCCAGAGACATTTGATAAGGTGGAATTTAAATAGGATTCGTATCGGCTAATAAGTACATAAAAAAATAAATTTCCCGTTCGGGAGGAACACCGAGAAGTTAATTACAAAAGACCTTTGGAAACTCCCTCCGTATGGAGACCGACTCAATTGGAGGAATTTCAGAGTTTAAATATTGGACTTTTACTATATGATACAAAAACCATTTAGAGATCATTTTACAAGCCTTATGACAAAAGAGGATACGATCTCTAAGAAAAGAATTTCTCCCCTTCAACTCTAAAATGGGTTTTTTTGGAATGTTAAACTTCACTATCTTTGTTCTTCAATATATATAGGCAAAGCAAGTATGGAACCAATACATACCCAAAATGACATAAAAATCAAGCATATCAAGTTCTACTAATTCAATATAAGTAACTTTATTGGGAAAAATTATAGGATAATATCAATACACCCTTTGTGCAACATCCGACTCACTCAATGGGGTAGACACCATAAAAGGTTCATGCAAAATATCGGGCAAAATGTAAAACTTTTTAGATACTATAGGAGTAACAAAGGATAATATAGTACCCGGACAAAATAAAGAAATAGTGACCAGGTTGAGGGAAGTCTCTTGCTCACCCCTAGAGCGGAGAGTACAAAAGCAATTCTTCTTTGGAGATTTATTAGAACAACTTGCTTGTCCACTACCCTTGCCTTGAACCTTCACATTTGGGAAATCTCGAAACTTATTCCCACTTATACTGAAACCAAAACAATTATCCATTCCCTTAAGGCATTCACAAAAATTCTTCTTGCCAAACTGTTCATGAGTTTGATTTTTGTTTGGTGAGCTATTACCCGTTACCTTTTGAGTCTTAGGTTTTGACACCCTATCATACCTATCCTTAGGGAATTTTGAAGGAACTTTATGAGAAAACCTCATCTTAAACCTAGGCTTGTCTTTAATTTCAAGCCTACCCTTGGAAGAACCAGCATAAAAAGATCATTTCCTCTTGGCATCTCTACTCTTCCTCTTAGCCTTTTCCTTTCCCACTTATAGAGCATGAACCATGAGATGAATGTTCATATTTTCTTGTAGCATAGCCGAATGACATTCCTCTTTCAAGTCATCTAATACTCCCGTCACAAAATGATTCATTTCATCTTTAGGGTCGGAAACAAAAGAAGTAGCATGATTGCAAAATTGAGTACACTTCAAGGGGTATTCAAACACACTCATACCTCCTTGACGAAGGTTGATGAACTCCACCACCTTGTCTTCCCGCATTCCCCTAGGAATGAATCTATTAAGAAAATCCTTCTTGATAACCTCCCATGTCACCGGTCCACCCCTTAACCGCCTATTATCCCTCCATTATACCTACCATGTATGGTCCACACCTTTGAGTTGGTAAGTTGCAATCTCGAACTTCTAACTAAGAGTCATAGTATATAGGATCTTGTGTATTTCATCAATGAACTAAGGGGTGTCTTCTTCATCTTTGGACCCATTAAAAAGTTGGAGATTCATTCTAATGAAATCCCTTAGATGGGAGGCCATGGTAGCTACTTGTTGGTTTGCTTGGTGTATAACCTCCTGATTAGCTTGGGTCTTCATGTCTTGATCTTGAATAGTGGTTGCGTGTAATTGGGTAGTAAAGGCTTGGGCCATTTGGAAAAGTGCATCCCTTATTGCACCATCCATCAAAGGAGGATCCACCGGAGCTTGGTCATCATTAAGATATTCTTCAAGAAAAGGAACTTGATCACTACACGGAGGAACTCCCACATTGGAAATATCTTTTTCAAGTCTTCGTGCTACATATTTTCAAGTATCCATTGCATATATACACAATAAGAGGATTAGATTCAAAAGAACATAGATCTAACATTTTAGAGGCACGTATTGGACTTCTAAGAAAGTAAGAGATTCCAAATAATCATATATATTCCTATCCATCAGTTTAGCACGCTACAATATTATGAATGCAAATCTACATAGACTTGGTTAAGAGAGATATCAATTCAATGATATTCAAACTCATTCTCTGATACCAATTTTTTCACATCCATGGACCACTCTCTAGACTTAACCAGTATCGTCTTCCACTTGGTGGACTAAGACTAGCCTCTTAGCTTAAATCATTACATTCAAAGGCTAAAATGTGGAAATTTTAAAAACTTTTCATACATAGACCTCTACATACACATAATAGAAATATATAGTGTATATGTAGACCCTTCGTATAGGAAGATTACTTATATTTCTTATTTTATTGCATATAGATATAAAAAATACAACATACTCTTAAAAGGATGTCTCATGTCATAACCATCTATGAAGGGTATATCAAACTACGCCTATCAGATACATCATTATATAAAGACGACATGTAGGTCATACAATGTTTAGTACTCAAATGAAGAGGAAAGAAACATAAGATTCTTATAACTAAAACAACTACATAAGTTTTATGGTGACATTGCCCTTGGAAAGTGAGGACCTACCAAACTTTGGTCATTTATATTCCAAGTATTCTTTAAAGTTGTATCAAATCCCTTCAACGACCGGAAGCTTAAATGTTTGGGAAAAGGGAGAAAGTTGGGTTTGTACACCACTTGTACTAAGTATGAACTCACATGAACACATATTATCAAATCATGCTAAAAAGGGACATTTTATTTGAACATGTTACTTTTCATTTAGAAATACTAATGTAGATTAAACAACACCATACAAATCAATAAGAAATATTCATTAATTTTAAATAATGTTAATCAACAGAGAAACAATACTAAGTCTAGTCAAGTCAACTTGGATATAACCTATCTAGACACATAGTTAAGCAACTCTATCATCAAGTACTAACATCACAAGCATGAATCAGAGTACATTTCAACATAACCAAAGAAATATCATGAACACCATTAAGTATTATTATGCATTGACCAAGCAAAGCCCCATAACCATACTCAATCAGGTAAAACTCAATAAGAACCATGACTAACATTGAACCTCACATAGCATATCATTTAAGGGTACATATAATTATACTTTGGAAATATAGACCAGCACATATTCATAAGTGAAACTAATAATTATATAGTATCCACAATATGCAAGTTCAACATAGACATAGCATGTACCATTATAATAAAAAGCATACATATGCACATCCTCCTAAGACTTCCCTCAAGGCTAACTAGTGCGATGTTTAGGTAATATAAGGTTTTATGTGAAGTGAAGTATATATTTGTGACCTTTGAATAGGGTTAGTGTAATGTCACTATGTTCTTGATATTAATGTGTCTATGATGTCTTATAGTTTATGATGGTATGTGTTGGCTGATGTAGATGATAAGTATGACTTTCTTGTGGCCTTTAGGTGATGAATTGCACCAAGTATCACTAGAGGGTTACTTGGGGAAAAAATAAGTAAGAGGAAAAACACTCACTATAAAAAAAGAGAGCTTACTGTAAAGTAGAAATTAGCTTATTGTCATGTGGTTTTAAAATTCCTTAAATGCAATGCATGATTTATAATGATTTATGACCATTGAATATTCTTATATTAATTATGTAAATTATATATATCTCATTTTATGATGTATTTATGAAATTTTCACAAAAAAAATATGAAGTATGATTTCTAGCAAATGTCCCTTAGTGTATTCTTTACTTACTCCATTCTTCTATACGTTTTACACAATATTTAGGTTATGGATTCTTAAGGGAAGTCTCTATGATTGAGTATCTTGATATGTGCTTCCCAAGCTCAAGGAAATGAATCATTAATTTCAAGTATATCCTAATGTCTAACTTACTATAAAATCAATTTTTCATTGTACTTACGTATTATGTTATAAGTGTCGTGTCCATATTGTACTCTAGTGAGGTTGACTGTATGATGTCAAAAGAGACAAGGGTATTTAACTATGTTTGATAATATTTCTTGTATAAATGAAGTACAGTTTCTAGCATATCATATGGTAGGAATGTTTTATATTTTCCGCTTAAATTACCTATGAAAATGCAATTAATGATAACTATGGTCTTGTGTAAGACCTTCGAGAGGTCAAATACGCCATGTTACTTATAGGGGGTGCTCCGCAGTCGTGACAAACATGGTATCAGAACATGAGGTTTATGAAAGTGGTTTTCGGTTCCAAAAATTTCATATTGATACATCTACTAGAGTCTCGATCATCGGTGTGAGTCGCGACACATCTATAAGCAAGAGACTATAGGACGATAGAGTTTCCCTTCTTCTCATTATCCTGTCGTACCATAGAACCTAACTCTATAATATCCCTCTCTTATGTTCTCTTTTCTGGTGGTCTGTTAGATGTGATTGCTTGGAGATGGTATCTCTATGCTTGAGGGAGTAAATGTGAGTTTTGGTGTTTATATTTATTTTAAAGTTTAATGATTATATGTGATGTTGAATTATGAATTCTTTGATTATGTGATGCCAATTATGGCTATGCATGTTAAATATGAGAAATGATATGTTATGTTTATATGATGTCCGTTGTGGCTATATATGAGAGCTTGACAAATGACATGTTTTTTTGAGGATTATGTGTCATGATATTGTTAATGCGTGTAAGATGTTATTATGGTTAAAATGATTTTCTTTTTTAATTGGTATGCTACAAAATTTTTTTGCATGATGGTGTCCTAATGTTATGATTTGAGTTTGAAATTTTTTGTGACTGACTACCTATAGAAGCATGCTTCCCTAAGTATATGCAAAATGGTTCAAATGTTGCCTTTGTTTATATTTGTGAACCTTCATGATTGATTTACATTGATTGGACTCTTATGTATATGCTTGATTTGGAAGTAAGCTAATATGTTTATCTTGTAGGGTGATTATGTGGGTTTGATTAACCTAGATTTTCCCTAACTCTTATGTTGAACAAAAAGAAAGAGGCCTTATGGCTAAGTCTCCTCTATTGTTTCCCCTAATGTTATATGACCTTGCTGTCTATGGTATAAATGAAAGCTTGTGTGGTTTGAAAATGTGACTTAACTTGTGGATTTTGCATAATATAGATAGATGATATGGTTTCTAATGCCATTAGTGTACGTATGTGAGGTTACTGTTGTTCCTCATTTTATGGTAATCACTTTTAAGTGATGACGATGGAGGTTTGTAAGCTAAGATCCTCTTGAGGTTGTGTTAAGTTTATCTTAATTGGGTTTACCCTAAGTGGGGGATGGTCATGTGAGTAGTAAGGTTGTAGATCTTTCTACCTTGTCCTTCAACTCTTACTTGAGCTTGAAACTAGTGAATTCTAAGAAAATTTATTCATTATAGGATGCTTGTATAAAGTATGAATTGCATGACCCTTATATGTTTGGTATGTCTTGATTTGCACAATCCTAAGAGTATTTTAAAGATCCTAAAGTGTTTGAAAAGAAATTTTGATTAAATTGATGGTTTTCTAATGTTGATTGTGCATCTTGATATACTAGTTGTGCATTTAACTTCATGGGATAAAGAAGAAGCATGTTTGAAGTTACTTATAATATGTGGAGTTTAAGCCATTAATGAAAAATTTGAGTCTCCTTAAAATGAAAATGGTGAGTCTCTTGAAAACTATGTGACTTTAATGATTTGGGAAGCATGATTTTAGGCTCACTCTTGAAAAATGAAGGCATGTTTAGCTATTGTCTTTTTGTGTGCATATATATTGTAAGACTTTCCCTAAATGATGCATGTTTATAAAAGCTAGTGATAAGCTAGAAATTGAAATTTTGTGAATGTCTTCATATTGTTTTGATGTGTGTGGTGTGAATTACCATTTTTACATTGCTAGGAAAGATGTTGAGCATGCCATGATTAAAATTTGAGAAATTCTCATGTTACAATAAAGTTGTCCTTTGTGCATTTGCTCGGGTATGAACTCATGAGACATATATGTGTGATGAGTCGAAGGACATTCCTCCCTAAAAAAAACTAAGCATGGCATGGTTGAGTATGGTCCCATGGAATTATGCCTAACTAATAAAAACCATTGTCATCCTATCTTACTCAAGTCTGTGTGCATTGAAGTATGAGTGCCCACTTTTCTTTGAGTGTTGTTTAAACTACCCAAGTGTGAACTTAAATATGGTTGCATGATGATCGCTTAATGAATTGATATGTAAAGACCATGTTACGATTAGGAGAAGGATGTTCCTCCTATGATCATGAGAAGATCGTATGTGTTTGATCTATTTAAGTGTGTGTTGATAGAAGTAATTTGCCTTACTTGTGTTGCATTTAGTGTTGAATGTTTTGAAGTTGTGTTTCTTGTAAGTTTACTGCATTAAATTCCATATTATCATTTTATGAATTTTATAATTTTCTCTATGATGCATTGATGTCCTTGTTGTGATTAAAATGTTCTAAGATTCTTCGCGGATGAATGTTCCCAAGTGGGGGATAATGTAACAGTACCAAAACGAGTTAACATGTCAAGAGCCTCAATTATTCCTATAAACTTTTCAACATGTTAATTAAGTGATTTAAGGTTTGAATGGGTAATTTGAAGTCTTTTGGAAGTCAAACGTCAAGGGATGACCAAGATGTTTGACCACTAGTCACCAACGGTTCCTGTGTTTTTATTAGTTTCATATGTGTAATTATCTTATGAAGTCCTTATATGAGTAATAATAATGTTTATAGGAATTATTTTGAGTTCCATGAATCTTAGAGGTCAAACATCCAAGAACATCTAGACGTGCGAATGTTATCCCTAGAGACATGTGAGTTTGTGTCTTAAATGTGCCAAGCATGGTTGAAGGTGTAGCGTGTAATTGTTTTTGATCAAACTGATGTGGAAGGTCGTTAACATTATATGGTGTATATTTACCTTAGAAACATTTGGTTACGACTGCCCAAGGGCCCCGCAAGATTCCCTCATGAAGGACTCACAGGTTGTCGAGGCACTGCCTTGGAAGTGTGAATTGACTTAGCCACACGAAGCCTCACTTGTTGACTGATGCCCCTTCAATGTGGAATATTAGTTCAGGACTTATCCTATAAAAATATCAGATAAAGTAAATCCTCACACCTAAACAATAGAGGACACCAATGGCCCGTCGATTAGCCTAAGGGGCAGCAATGTTTGGCCGTCAATTGAGGCTATATTTAACTGCATGCACGTTGTCCCATTATGGGGTAAATAGGAAATTCACCCCACGTTATAACCTAAACCTGCATGGTTTATTTTGTTCTTTTTGGGTGTATTAATCTGATAAAAAATGTGGCAACCCCATTCCCAATTCAATTCACACAAATTAGACTTCCCTCACAAATCAAAATCTTTATAGAACCTTCATAGAAGGTAAAGCTCAAGAACAATTTTGAGGTTGTATTTCCATGGGTTAATCACCAAGTTTTAGATGTTTTATTCTACATTAAGGTATGATTATCCTTCATCTCTAGTGAATATATCATCTAGAGAGTTCCTTTCAAAGTTTTCAAAGAAGTTTCATGATTAAAATCTCTTCTTCTTCAATATAGCCATGGGTTCTTTCTAAAAAAATTTTGGAAGGCATAATAATGATGAATTTATGATAATTTATTGATATTAGTGTTTATATCAATCAAATTACATGGTGAACCCACGTCCCCTACAACTCTTCAATTACCATATGTATGGGCATTTTGATCGTGACTTTTTATTGATTTAATTATGATTCTAGCATGTTGAATTTCTTATATATAATGTGTATATTTTATATGGATGGTGAGTTGTTTGTGAGTGATCCATGATTATCAAGGATTGATGGTTTAAAAGATTACCATATGTTTTGCTATATGCTCATTGTAATCTTGATTTCTTTGAAGTTGTAGTAGGATTTAACTTATGTTATGGTTTATTTAAATACTGACTTATATGTGTATTATTGATTAATTGTGAGTATGGATAATTGATTATCATATTAAGGGAAATTGGTTAGTGATTTATGTTTCTCTATTTGCTAGTGAATTGATGATGTAGGATAGATGCTAGTAGCATGATCTTATAGTAGCTTCTGCATGACTTCGTATATTATTAATTGTACTGTAGATACTGTCTATACTGCATTATGATGAGGTATTACATGTGTTATCCCAATGTTTATTTATACTTGAAGAACTTGACCTCTACTTCTTTTAGATTTGTATTCACTGTAACATAGACTCTATAGGGTATGAATGTATGATCTCGTCTATGAAGAGATACTTGTAGCTACTGCCCTGTATTGTACTCTGATGAATTAATAAGGTTTATCATTGATTATCCATGTAAGGATGAATTGGTAAGACATCAACTTCGATTCACATTCTATATAAATTGATGATGTAGTAGATAAGAGATCAACTTCCCTTCACATTCTATATTAATTGATCATGTAGTAGAATTAATGTGATCTTAATTTTCTTATGATTAATGTATTATAACAATTATGTTAGTATATCTTTAGTTGCTGCCGTAGATATTAATTGTTCATTAAATATGGGTATTTGTCTTTGATTACCAAACATTGAGAAATTGGTAATTCCTACTTCTTCTTCTTTTTATATAAGTATTGATAGTTAATGAAGCCTTATATGGCATTGTGTGGTATGGTATACTTATGGTGTCAGTGATTAATATATTTCCAATATATATATATGTGATTTGAACATGGCCTTGAAGGCAATTATACTATGAATGTATGTTGGTGATCAGTCACCCTATGTGACGCCTATGCCTAGTTTACTATTCTAGCTATGATCTAGGATGTATGGCTAATATTATGAGCATGTACATTGTCATGAAAACTTTATATATATGTTTTTTATGATGAGGTCCTATAATAATATATGTGAAGAAAAGTTGATATAGATGCATAATGAATAGAGCTTACATTAAATATGTTGTATGTCTTGAATAAATGTGTCTCATTATCTGTTATACGATTCTATTGTATGATGTGATGTATCATTCACTAGGATTACTTGATAGGTGTACTAATATTGTCAAGGGTATGGGACCATGTTTATGCATTGCACATGTATACCTTTATAGGATAGTTCCTAGGTTCGTCTTCTAACTTCATGAATAGGATTCTATGAACATGTTATTAATATATTATATGTTATGATGTTAAGTATATAATATGATGAAATATGAATTTTCATAGTTTCCTGGTGTGTTTATGTGAAAGGATTGCTAATATATTTATTCCTATACATTTTAGTTTTGATATATAAACATCTGTGACATTTATGTTTCATGTGGAAGGTTTGCTCACATATAAGTATATACACACACATGTATGATAAGTGCTTATAGATTCTATGTCCATGTGAAAGGGTTTCTCACATGATTTAGGATTATGAAATCTAATCTATGACCTATGATCTAAGCAAATCTGGAGATGACTCTCCTAAGCATAATTTTATAAGATAAAGTTAATAAACACTTTTTACTAAAAAGGAAACTTAGCTTAGAACGGAGTGAACTTGAAGTTGAGGGGTGTCCCTCCCCATTGGAGTAAGGTAGGTCACCATAGTCCTCACTAGGTGGTTAACCTTATATAAAAAAAAAGGAATAGAGTGATGAGTCCATAGTGGATAACTAAGATATGCCCCATTTTTCATAAATAGGGTTCCACATATGCCTCCAAGTTCTATAACCTGTCATTTCCACATAGGATCTAACAAGTGATTTCACTAGTATGCTAGCATGTATTTTTGTTCTACCGTGGACAAATAACAACACCTTTCATTTGTCTAAGGCTCTACAACACAAAAATCCATGCAACACATATGGCCATAGTGCCGATTAAGGCTAGTTTCTCTTAAGTAAAATTGACAATATAAGTAAAGTAAGGACCCTAAATAGGACAACCTAAGGGTAGTTGCTTACTGTGGGTGGGGGTATGCGACTTCACCTATACACTTAACAAGTCTCTCTTAAGAGAATTCCTAGGAAAGTGTTCTAATACATATGTATACGTATATGTTCCTTATTGTCACGACCCAAATCGGATCGCGACTGGCACCCACACTTATCCTCCTATGTGAGCGAACCAACCAATCTAAACCTTAACATTTCAATGTAATATCAACAGAAAGTAATGCGGAAGACTTAAATTCATTAAATAAAACCGATTCAATAACTTCTAAAATTCAACATCTATTATTATCCCCAAAATCTGGAAGTCATAACCACAAGAACATCTATGATCAAATTACTAAACTAAGAGTATTCTAAGAACTAAAATAAACAAAAGCTAGTCCATGCCGGAACTTCAAGGCATCAAGACATGAGGAAGAAGATCCAGTCCAAGCTAGAAGCGTTAGCTCACCCTGAAATCCGGTGTAATGAAGACTGGCTAGAGTTGCGATTGAGTTGAAAACGACGATACGTTTGCTGCACTCCACAATAACAAAGAAGAAAACATAAAAGTAGGGGGTCAGTACAAACACAAGTACTGAGTAGGTATCATCGGCCAACTCAAAATAGAAATCAGTATATATCAAGCAACATCATAAAATCAACTAATATCCTTAGCATGCAGCATTTACAATTACCATAATCCTTGGTTACAACACCAAGCACGTCAATGAGGACTCACGCCTCCTCATCATACTCATTTGGGAATTAGGTTCATTTGATTGAGTATATTAACATCTTTCAAGATTCATTATATTATTTACTCTCGTGTCGGTACGTGACACACCGCTCCTCATTCTATCCTGGTACCGGAATGTGGCACCCGATCCATATACTATCCTGGTGTCGGAACGTGACACTCCGATCCTCATATTCTATCCTGGTACCGGAACGTGGCACCCGATCCATATACTATCCTGGTGTCAGAACGTGACACTCCGATCCTCATATTCTATCATGGTACCGGAACGTGGCACCCGATCCATATACTATCCTGGTGTCGGAACGTGACACTCCGATCCTCATATTATATCCTGGTACCGGAAAGTGGCACCCGATCCCCTAATCTCACTACTTTCATTCATTAAGCCTTCTTTTATACCAAGGCATTATCATTAACAAAGTAGATTAGGGTTTCTTCAAGATTTAAGATTCAATAGCTTCATCATGCTTATTTTATCACAATCGTATATATATATATAAAATCAATCATGAATACACACAATTAAGTATATAGAAGACTTAAAAATACTACCCAACACATATCATTCGCTATTAAGAGTTTACTACGAATAGTGTGAAAACCATAACGTACCTCCACCGAAGATTCGTGATCAAGCAAGCAAATTCCTCAAATTCTTGTTGTCTCTTCGTTTTCTTTCTCTCTTGCTAGATTCTCTCTCTTTTTCTGTCTCTCTTTGTTCTTTCTATTTTTCTTATTCAAACCCTCTTTCTTTTACCCTAATAATCATATAAATAAGTATAAAAGATGGCAATAATAACCCACTAATTAACTTAAGGTTACCTCTTTTAACCCCCAAGTAATTAGACTTATTAACATTAACCCACCACTTTATAATTAAAATAGAAAATAGTCCAAAACGCCCCTTAAATAAATTAACAGAAATCTGACCCAGCCTGGGATTGCGCAGCCTGTGACGGGCCGTCGTGCCTGCGACGGTCCGTCCTGCTGTCCGTCACATGCTACAGAAACTCTATTTTAAGTGAATGGCCTGTGACGGGCCGTCGAGCCTGCGACGGTCCGTCCTGCCATTCCGTCGCGAAGTTCAGAGAATCGATTTCAGTACCTAAAATTCATAATTCTAAGTGTTCTGGGACGGGACCTCCACGACGGTCCGTCGTGACCATGACTTTCCGTCGTGGCATCCGTTGCCTCTGCCAGTTTTTCCAAAATTAAAATCTGCTACTCAAAACGACTAAACAGGTCGTTACACTTATGCATGCCTTTGTAGTAAAAGTTTACTTCTTGAAATGAAGTGCATGGTATGAGTCCTAATGGATCTATGTGATGTGGTCTTGTTTTTATATGTGCGATGTTAGTATTAATAACTTCATGATGAAAGTCTTTCTTTACATAAATGAAATTGTCTTCACTTACTTTATTGATATATGAATTAGATGTTATGGTTTGTTATGTCATGATAGGTTTACTGTGTACGTGTGAGGTTATGGGACCCTAAATGTACATAGCACTAGTAGATTTAGCTTGGGGTTGTGAGTAAGGTATTATAATAGTACATTACATAGAAAATCCTTATTGAACTTATGGATCCCATTCCTTAAACATTGGGAAGCTATCCAAGCCCTTCATTTTGAGGGATATCCTCTAGACATTACCACCTACACTTTGTGTAAGAAGAGGAATAAGAAAGGTTTCAGTACAAGAATGCACTAAATATGGAAACCATGCAAGAACATGCATTTTATAGAGTAAATAGTTATAAATCATGCATCATAACTTTTTAGTAAACTTCATGAACATTGGTTTAATAACCACCATATAGTTCAGATACATAAATTACACATAGATACTATTCATAACAAAACATAAAGTCATTTATCATACTTTACGGCATACCAATACATATAATACATTACTTCTCTTTTAATATTACTTCTTTCCTTAAGTAACCCTCAATTGTATGTATTACAACGTATCACCTTTAAATAACCATATATAGTATCTCATAGATACACTTCATAAGCAAAACAACATATGTCCACAAGTCATAAGAACATCATAGACATCATTTTCACATAAGGAGCATCACCTAAGACAACCCCAAGTCACACTAGTGCAATATGTAGGTAGCATCCCATAATACTTCGTCCATAAGGTTACCTAAGAAGACACCCTAACTAGGCATAACATACTCAACAAGTCATAATACTTTCATTTATAACTAGAAATAAGGCATATACTTCTAGAATTATAGAAGGATTCTTTCCTTTTCTACAACCGTAGTCAAAACTTATTTAGTTCATACCGTAAGTAAACCACCCTCATAATCCTCTCACAAACATAGTTTTGCAACATACACATAGAGCCCCATACCCCCAAATATACTAAGTAAACCCATTTAGAAGCCATAAGATAAATTCACATAAAGAAGCATCATTCATGTCTTGACATAATTCTTGTCTTAGCTACATGGAATCTAGTGTTCGAATCAAGTAGAAAAAAGAGAGGGTCCTATTTTCCAAGGTATGAACTTCATAAAAAATTGCTATTCTAGTGGATCTACTAATCTAAGACCTACGGGGCATGTAGTTATGGACGATGAACATTGCTACTAGAAACCTTGAATATCTAACATAGAGGTTCCCATCTCATGAGACGACATCTAGGTTGGCAACCCAAACTTGCTAAACGTGAAGGTTCTCGTGTGGGAACCCCTACTTACTGAACGTGAAGCTCCCACTCTCATTTTTCATGTTCACTTGGTGCTAAGCTCAAACTCAATTTTTAAACATAATTAAGATTTTAGGTAACATTAGATCATAAAGAAGTCTTTAGGAGATTTCTTTTTCATACATCATATAGCTCAAAGGATTCCAAGATGAAATTGTCCTTTCATAATAGACCCTACTCAATGTGAGAATTTCCTTAAATATATTATATTCATACAACGATACATCATGTGTGTGTACATATAATTTGAAATATTCCATCACATCACACCTCTAAACACACATGTTTATAAATTCATTACTCATATGCTTAACATTCATAGAAATAGGGAATGATGCATAAGAGAAGTACCCTTTCCTTAGTCATCATGAATTTATCATATTCATTGTAATGCAGTAAGTGTGCGTACATTGGACTATATGATCATATAATGACTATCACATAATATTGAGGAAGCCACACTCTAAATATCACAACAAATGTACAACATTCCTCAAGTCTCAATTAACACACACAAACATATTATTACGGACTATAGACTACACACACATTAAATTATAGGAGACAAGAACATACTCAATCATAAGATTAGAAGACTCATAGAATACTTTGATCACACATTCATATAGGGTTCATATACGTAGGGTTAATACTACAAAGATATTCATCATCATTAGTCATATAGGCCACACAAAACTCTAACATGATCAACAACCATATACATATAACACCATTCCCACACCTAGGTCATTCAACTAGTGGTGAGGTTTATTCAGATACATCACATAACATCAATTCACTTAAAATCAACACTAAATCCTTCAACTTCCTAAATATGGAAATCATCATATCAATTCATCTTGCATCTATGCCTTAAAGATAGTGATAATAACACATAAACATGTGCAAGAATGTAAACAAGGACACCATAAGTGTACCATACCAATCATCACAATTCAATATGCATTTTAAGATAAATAGGGTAGAATAGGTCAACTTACCTAATATCTAAGATAATCATCATCTTGATCAATTCCAAAAAGATTATTATTAATTCACATAAATGAATATATAACTAAGCAATTCATTATAATCTAAACATAATATAATCATCATTTCATCAGGATCACAAGACCCACATTATTCCATCATTAGAATAATATTGAAATCAATTAGACACTGAAATCATGAATAGATTAAAAATTTTGAATTTTTGTCTTTGAATCACTTTTGAAAATCATTAATTGAACTCCTCAGATGGAAGATTAACAAAGGAAAAATTATTACTATACCTTATTGATTGAAGAACCACGAAAAATTAGAGAGGAAACCATATAAATCCATCTCCTAGCTTGAACTTGAGTTTTGGTCTCAAATGGAGATTTTGGGGTTTTGGGAGAGAAGACGTTTTGGACATTTTTTTGCTCTTAGGTATTAGGGTTTGGACTTGGGAAAGGGGTTAGATATACATAAAAACATTTTATAACTGACTCCCAAATTACCCAAAACACCCTATAAATATTTGGACTTTTAGACATCTCATACATAACATTCATTTTTGGTATTTTCGTTTGGGAACAAGTGCACGTCGCGTGGATGGTCCCACATTATTTATTGAAGTAATTATTCTGCATTTTTTTCGGAGACGCCAAAAAAGTATATGGCCTATGGAGACCCTAGTCTGCGACCCAGACATATTTCATGAAAGTACAAAATGCTACTGCCTTGGGCACCTTGTTGGCCAAAGGTTTGGTCGTTCTCGAGGAACCCTAGGGCGATCCTTGGAGAGTTGTACCCAAATATTTTTACGCTAAGTAGGTTTATTTATAATTTAGGGCAATCACCACTGACTTTAGACTCAAACAACATATAAAAAATGCCAAGACACACTAGAATACACTAGCACATTTAAGGGATATCAAACTTCTTTGACGTTTGACCTCCAAAAAACATCAAATCAACACTAAATTTTGTAAAACACTTTCTCAAAATGTTATTAAAATTTTTAGACACATGGGAGTCTCTAGCTACGTTAGTTCATTTTAAGGGTGTAAAAATACTTTTCTACATGGCAAATATTAGTCTTCAAATGACAGTTGAAACAATTAAAACACTATGAAGGACTCAATTACCCATATAACTATTCACAAAACTTCATCATAATTAATGCACCAACTTAGAAGGAATAACAATCTTCATATCATCCTTCCATTGAAGAAACTCAGTCAAACATGAATTACTCTTACAATATTTTCATGCATGCATACTTCTTCATATTCATTGCCATTTGGAGGAACTAACTTCTCCAACATTAGGCATGCTCATTATGTCATCACAATGTAAGAGATACAATATATTTTAATTGCACACATAAGCATATCCACAATTTAACTCATGAGAAACTTTTGAACAATTCATTTACTTGCACTAGAATCATGGAAAATGTAGATCAACTACAATCTTATAGTCTACACAAAATACCATCAAGGTCACATGTGACATTACCATGTTTAGTTTTATTCAAGGAGGAACTACCTCCTCCTAGTCATAACCTACACACATGTCATCATAGATTTTACGTAAAAGCAATGCACAAAATTTAATTCATATTAAAGAGGATTTCTTTAACCCAAACAACATTATGCTGATACTCCCTTCCTTATAAAGTATACATGAAAAGTTACACAATGTGATTCATAACATTTAGAAGTAAATTTACAGTTTTCTATTTCTAACACATCACTAGATTACATAAACATGCATCATTCAGGGGAATTTATTACAATCCATAGGCACACCTAAAGACATTGTCTGGATAAACCATTTCTTCTCAAGGGTGATCCGTTATTAAACCTTACATTGTCACCAAAGTACCACATTTTTTTCCAAAGAGACTCATCTATTCATTCTAAGATGTCTAAAAATCAACCATGATCATTAAGATATCTCATGAAATCAAATTAAAAATTCATCATATAAGGATGCACAAGAACATGAGCAACATGCATTTTATCAGAATCACTTTTTCATGCAATAAGGACCTTTCATAATATGAATAACATATTGTAATTTAGACATGCTTAACATATGGAGAACATGAATCTTATGCTTTTATGGAAAACTCCTATCATGAACAAGCTACTTAGGAACTCATTTGTTTCAAGATTGAATAAGAATAGAAGGAAAACATAGGGACATAAATAACCTTACTACTAAAATCATTATCCTCCACTTTGATAAACACACTTAAGAGCAACACATCTCACTTTTTGCGGAATTTGAGCTTCCAAACCTTATAAACTAAGAATATTATACCTCTCTAGGAATCTAATCTTATGAACACCTTTCTCACCATCACTTCTTTGTGATTTTAAAACTAGACGATTTAAAGGGAACTCAACATAGACAACTCACAAAATACACTCTCTTCTTTCTCTATTCTTTGTCTCTCTGTGGTAAACCATGATTGAACAAAAGCTAGGGGGAGGTTTTGGGGGCTTGAAAGGGAAGAATTTATCAAATCTTAATCAAACATTAAGGTATAGGATGTAATTACCCTTTGAGACTCTTTCCTCGATGGGTTCCTTTAAAATGGATTTAAAAAGATTAGTTTTCATGTGGGTTTCATCCAATTAGGAAATTTGATGTTGTGAACTGAGTTGTTTATAGTTTATTTAGGATATAATGTATATATTAACATGTACTTTAACTTGATTATGATCAATTAAGGTAATTTGGTTCAATTTGAAGATTATGATCCTTAACCCTTAACCCTAAGTTGATCTTGATGTAAATTGGGTTGTGATTGATTTAATTGTCTTGATTATGTGTTAAATCACTATTAGATGAAATATGAGGAAGACTTGGTAAGTCTTGGAATCTCTATGCTTAATTCCAATTGTGATTAATTATGGTTAAGTCATGATGTTATATTGGAGTATGCCTTATCTTTGGATGATAGGGTGGTCTAATGTTGAATTGAAATGTCTTGATTATGGTTGTGAGGTTGATTATGATGTAAATTCCATTAGGATGGTGATGGTGACATTCTTCCATCACAAAATCGGCTACTCAAGCAAAAAACAACTCATTTCATCTCTAGGATTAGATACAAGAGAAGGGGCATACCTAGAAAAATATGAAAATTTTAAAGGGTGCTCATAAACATTCATATTACCTTGATTTATATTGATAAACTCTTCCACCTTAACTTCTCTCCTTTGACGGGTAAAGTACTTAGCAAGAAAATCTTCCTTAAATTCTCCCCACTCAATAGTACCGGATTCCTTTGGCCTATAGTCCTTCCATTGAGTGTACTATATTTGAGAAACATCCCTCAATTTAAACGGAGACAACTCCATATTCTCCCTAGATAAAAAACCCATATCACTCAACACCTTCCACACTCCATCAAAACACTCTTGTGGATTCTTCCTCGCATTAGAGCAAAGAAATATAGGAGGATTCATCCTCACAAAATCTCTCAACCTAGAATTCATAATGCTCTCCACAACATATTTCCTAGGCATCATACTCAAATTCGCTTGAGTGGTCACAGCTAGGGCTAAAGCAAGCAAAGCCTCTCTAATCTATTGATTAGTAAAATCCGGATGAAGTACCGGAACCCCATTACCTCCTTTCACATTAGTAAGATGATCACCTTGGGATGGAAATTGAGCACCTTTGATACCTTGCACAACTTGAAGAACTTGATCAACTTGCACAACTTGAGGAGGAATCTCAATTCACACTCTCCTCTTTAAAATTTCTAGCGTCAATCCTTCTAGTGTTCATTTCATAGAAAACAAGGAAACACATTAAAAAGGATACTTATAAAATTTACTCAACCTCACAACATTGGAGTAGAAAACACGTAAACTCTATTGTATTATAGTCCCCTGGCCATAGAAGTGTTGTGACTCACACTGATTGTCAAGACTCCACTAGACGTGACTTGATGAGACTTTTTGATTCCTAATAGTACTTTAACAAACCTATGGTTTGATACAAATCTTGTCCTATCCCAAAACCACACGTTAGAAAATAGGGGATATCTCGGATTTCAATCGGCGCAGTTGACCTCTCAGAGGTCTTTTACAAACTCTTGCATATCATTCATCGCATAAACATAGTGAAAAATAGTGCAGAATTAAAACTTTTAAGAAAACATAACACTGTCTTTTAAAATCTCTTTCATATAAAGCAATAGGAAATACGAATACTTAATCTCATCATCTCAAGACATATGAATACTTGGGACACGACCAATACTTAAAAATACGAATATAGAAATACTTTGTCTATTCCAATATTTCAAATGGAAAACATAAAAGACATATATGCCCTTACTTCAAATTAGGACATACTTCCGCTTATCTTCAACTATGCTACAACAAAATATTCACTTAAAAAAAGATCCTCAACTACCAAGAACTATATGGATTGATAAAAGCATGGAGTTAGTACAACTATATGTAATAAGTATGGCATTATGCATTGAAAATCATGCAAATGGAATTTCATTGAAAATATGCATCTTTTCTTTAATAAATCATCTTATAATCATAACAAAAACGTTTAACTACTTAGAAACACATAAGATAACATTTAAAACAAAAATCACAATTTTAGAGGTCACTTTACAATAACCTTATTAACTGTTACAATGAATTTCTTCGCTGTAAATTGAAGTTACTTATTCTTCACTTTAGATACCCTTTAACATGTAATCTTCTCAGACAATGCTATTCTAAGATTAACTTAAGTCACACAAAGTGAGAACACCATACACCCTCTTTAGAATTTCCTAAACGACCCTTTAAGACTACTTATAGTGAGTTATATATACAATTACAAGAATCTCAAACATCAATGTAAGTTTTTCTACCAAATGTGACTCTAAGTCTAACTTGAGGGAGTTGTGAACCGACCTCTCATGCAATCCCTTACACATGAACTTAAGAGATTCTATAGACTCCCAACAATAGAATCATCCTTACTTCACACAGCAACACATAGAGGATATGACATTCTCCTTCAAATAGCTATCAAAAGATCTACTTAAGTAAATAAAGAGATAATGTCTATGATTTACATTTCAGTATTGCCTAAGTAGTCCTTAAGACTATGTAAGTATTAGATCATGTACACAACACTAAACATCTTTGTTTACTACAGTCAGCCTCTATACTTCCAAAGATAAGAAATTAAGTGATCATCTCTTATGCCCTCTTCACACTTTAGCTAAGGATTTACGTACTTGTTCATTTAAATACTTCTTAACATAATTTAATAGTTCATTAGATCATTAAGAGACTCATACATAACATAAAGGACTTTTATGTTATGGTCTTAGACAAGACCTAAGAACTCCAAGTAACAACTTCAACGTCTATTATGAAATGTCGAGATAACGTCCCATACCACAATATAAAACTCATAAACTTCTGTAATGCTATTAAGTATTCCATATGATGAGAATAATTAAAAAAAATTAGACCATGAAATCAAGACATGGAATCTGAAGTACTATCCTACTCTGGTGAGGTTTTTCTACTTGCCAAGGGTAGAACATAGACACTTCTCATGTAGGCACATGGTTAAGGAATCTAAAAGGAATACTTTGTAATCTAGTCTCACTCTTTAACTAGAACTACTTCCCCTTACTATACTCAATCAGTACTATCCTTCTTTTTCATAGAGTAATTCAAACATTAGGTTCACATAAGAGGGTTCCATAAAAAGTTCATAACCCAATCACATTTACCCTACCAAAAAACGCCCACTAGGTGTACCTCACAATGGCAAAAAAAATCTCATGAAAATTTTCCTAAGGATTAATAGGATGCCTTTATAGATAATTAACCTAAAGTCTATCATTACTTTACTTTGAAGGATACCAGTACGCCTTACGACTTCAACAATCTTAACATTACCACTAAGTCAAGGTTTTCACACAAAAGAATCTCTTAAGTTTATTTAAGGTTACATGTCATTCACACATTGAGTACTCAAATTTATAACACCCTAAATCAAGACATCACATATTCATAATCATATATACATCAAGCAAGGGACACAAGTCAACAAAGACAAGACACAACATACTTGACTTTGAACTCATAATTCAAGTCATTCTAGAATCTCATCGGAAAAAACAAACATCTTCAAGTCATACTATATACTATCATAAAATCATCAATGTAACAAATATAGACTCATATAGTCAAGTAGGAAAAACCAAGACTCATCCCTAACACTAGATACATAATGTCAAAGTCATAGTCTAACATGATCACCTAAGAAAACATGAATAAAAGAACTTATATATGACTTTATATGTTGATAGGTACTGTCATAACTCACCTAATCAAATACACAAATATCCACATTTCTTATAGCATTGGACTACAAGGTCATAATAATTAAATTTCGTAAAATAACGCCGACAAGGCCACATCAATCCCAAGTAAAACACATAACAACGCCACCATATGTGAACCACACCAATAAAAATAGAATCTAAGTATAAATAACATCAAATTAAAGTAAAGAGTGATAAATTCCCCCACCTCATCCTCAACACTTCAATCAAAAGTCACCTTACTGACTTTGATAACACAAGAACCTTACCCAAGGCCATAACAAACAATTAAACATAAAAACTACAATAATCAATGAAATATGTAAAATCAATGTAAATTCTTAAATCTAATACAAACTAGATATCAATTTACTACTATTATTACATCAATGAATTGCCGACATAAAACTACATAAGAATTCATCAACATTAGATAAATATCAAGTAACCCACAACTTAGTCAAAAACTAGGGTTTATCAGTCATGGGTTTATTTGTAATTTAGGTTAAAATCATCAACACAACATCAATTAAATCATTATTCAATATTTAGAAATCATTTATGTAAGAATCCATGGTAGAATAACAAAACTGGACAATTCAACTATGAAAACATAGAAAACATCTAGAGAGTTAGGGATACACGATTAAACGAGTTTCAAGGATCAATATCCATACCTTGATGAATATAATTCTTCATTTTTATTAAGAATCTCCGCTCAAAACATCACAACAAGCCCTTCTTTGAATTTGGACTTCAATGGAGTTCGTGGGAGTTCCTAAGGGATTTTGGGTTTTTTTATTTGGAAGAATGAAATATTTTAAGTGTTAAACACCTATATACATGTTTAAATACCCAAAGAACCTTAAACCGCCAATATCCTTATTTTTAAGAGGAGTGAATTTACAATATTACCTTTACTTTACAGTGAGAGAACACACAGGCCACAGTGACCATCTACAGTCGCCCATCGACGAGGTGTAGATCCACATACGGGCCAAATTGGCCTTCACGATGGGTTCAAAGACATGAAAATGGGATATTTTCATCTCAGAATAAGGACCAAATGACGCCCACCACCTACGAGACGTCGACCAGGCCACGCGCCGTCGACTTCCATCAGTATGTGGACTGCCTTCTGGTAGTTTTGGCCAACAACACGGGTCCTCTTCAAGGACCCTTGGTGATACTCGGAGTTTTCTTGCACTTTTCCAACCCAGACATGATCATCAATGATATAAGCACCTCTCACGTGTAAAACTCGACAAAACAGGACTAGACATGCACAATCATTTCAAGGAACATCTTTCGAACATCATGGATTGTCTTGGATGTTTGACCTCCAAACTTCATAAAACATGACACACTGCTTATATATGATGATTAAATCATTTAAGGACCTTATAACCTCAAAAATCACACATAAAAATATAGTACCACATGTGAGGCACATAGGTGACTTAGTCATCAAACGTCTTGGTCGTCCATTGACGTTTGACTTCCAATGCACCGAATACTTTTGCTACTGCCTCTATACCATATATTATACATATTTAGTACGTTATACCAACAATAACATCATGTTAATCTCTAGTTCACCTAAGTCATATTCGGTTTTACAATGTGAATATCCAAGCTTCACTTCAAATAACTAATCTCAATTGCAACCTATACCTTTAGAGATAAGACAAAGTATATGGTATTATAACATTAGAATGCACTAAGTAAGGTGATATGCAATAAATTCATACTAAAATTACATTTTTATAAAACATGCTCTTTTGGGAAAAAACATCATAAAATAATTATAAGAATCCAATTCAAGTAAACATATACACATATAAGGTACATTTCACAATATAACATGAGCATCACTTCAATGCCACATAAGCATATAACGCTCCTACTAATGGTTATAATAAGACCCACTTGAGTATGATATGAAATGACTGTGCATAAAACCCCTTTTATACACACCTAAGTAATCCTCAAGTGTACCTACGACAAGATTATTCCCCTTTCATTAATTAAAATCCATTCCTAGAATTACTCTAATATTTACCTAAGTAAGACATGAGGAGACCGCCCATATACCAGATTTAAGACTACCTAAGTTATCCTCAAAGCTTCTCTATATAAGTACCTTTTCATTTACATGCATTTACTTAAGTTAATGAATAGTCACTAAGAAGTTTAAGAGACATTTACATTAAGAAGACTTCACGTAATGGTATTAGAAGACCTACAGAAACCACATACTAGCACTTTCAAAGCCTACTCGTTCAATGTTAAGATTGTGTCTATTTCACTACGTACACTTTGTAGAACTTCTCAAATACTTAAATGTATCCCATATGATGATAATAGGCATTAATATATAGACAATACTAGTTAGGCATTAAATCCACATTCTAACCTACTTCGATAGAGGTAGTTCTACTTTCAAAAAGTTGAACTAGGAAACATCCATGCAGACACTTCCTTAAGGAATATTATGGGTTTCTTTTTGCTATAGCATCAAATAAAGTAGAGTCACTCCCTAAGAATACTCACTTGGTGCTACAAATGTTCTAATATAGAAATTCAATAACAAGGAATATGAGGAGTTATCATATAGTACTCACTACAAAATCACAATACACCTTACAAGGATGGGTAAACTAGGGCTCCCACTTAATTGAAAATAAGGATAGCTCAATGAATTTCTTTGAGATGGTTTCATGTCATTCGATTAAATCTATCCCTAAGTCTATATTCATACAATAAAGAAACCATTACGGTTTCAAGTTCAAGGACAAATGTTTAGGGTCAAAACACCTAGAAGAAATGTTTAGGGGCAAAACAGCCAATTACGACTCCCCAAGGATCGCCATAGAGTTCCTTGAGGAGGACCCAAACATTTTCCAATAATCTTCCTAAGGAATCATTATTTTTACATGAAAGTAACGCGTTCGCGTCACGAACTTGTTTCGCCACGATAACTCCAAAAATGTATGTTAAGTTTGAGCTGTTTAAAAATGTCCAATTGATTTAGGGTTGTTTTTTGTATTTTGGGGGTGTATTATATATTGATTTTCGGTCATTAAACAGACTTTAACATATTCAAAAAACCCAACCCTCAATTAGAATGCAAAAATTCTACATTCTCTCCCTTTTCTCTCAAAACACTCTCTAATTGAAAGTTCCATTAGTGAACTTCATGCTCCAAGGAAGAAGAGAAAATCCTTCATGTTTCTTCAAAAAATCTCGTGTGTTTCTTCATATTAAGGTATGGTACTTCATTCAAGGAGCTATTCTAAATACATCTAAAAAAGGGTTTCAAACTCCAACTTCATCTATCCTTGAATGTAAGCATGGGTATTTTATAAAAACATTCTAATGATTGAAATATGTCATTTTTAGTGTTATTTGATGATTTTAATATAAAAAACCTAATAAACTAATGATCATTTTTATTATAAACTTTTGGCTTATGAAGTAGGTTTCTTGCATTTTAATAGATAATTTTAAAATTGTATTTTTGTGTGTTATAATTTTAATAGATACAACCTTATTATGCATTATTATTATGACAATTTTGTATAGTATTGAGAAAACTTAGGTAAGTCTTGGATGTAGGGTAAGTATGTATATGTTGTTTATGTCTTATTGAAGTAATCTTGAGTGGTATGGTCCACCTTTGGAGATGGTGTTTTATTGAAGTATATGAGTATTTATGTCTATTGTGATTATGGACTTGAGGCGGTGTTTAATTGAAGTACATGAGTATTTATGCCTATTGTGATTATGGACTTGAAGGCATACCATGTGAAGTAAAGTGATGGTTATGATGTATATTGAAGGTATAGCATGTGAAGTAAATTGATGATTATGATGTATATTTTTCAAATTTATTATGAAGTTGTTAATGTGTATTTTGAAGGTATGATGTCTACATGAAGTATATGTATATATGAATCATGATATAGTTTGAATTATGATGAATGAAGGTGTAATCATGTTTAGAAGTCAATGTTATGAATATGGTGAATATGTGAAAAGTGTGCTCACATGTACTCACACACACATTATGAATGAAATAATAATCATGGACGATTGCATGGTATAAACTCTTCGTGAGTAAATATTAAATGTTTAGACCATTCCCTACTATTCATAAAGAATCTAGCAATGGAAAGAGGAATTTTGGGGTGAACACTTTTCGTGAGTTGAGATGAACTGTTTAGTAGAAACCTCAATATTCACAATAGCTTTCTCAGATAGTTTGGAGGTTGAATAACCTAGGAGAGTTGCGATGAGGTTTTCAAAAGTAACCTCTATGGATAAGTACCCTCTAACGACTAGAAAGCAAACCTAAGAATAAGGGAGAAATCTTGAGGCGTTACGCGCCCTTCAGAGGCCTTGTACAAGTCTCTTAGATATGATTCATTACACAATATATGAAATGTAGTGTAGAATTAAAACTAATCACAAAAATATAAATAAGAGTTTCTTTTATATAATACTAATGCTTAAGTCTCATCGCCTCAAGCTAACTTAAAGACACATCATATATATCTTAGAGTGGCGTTTCTTTTTATTGAAAGAAATATATATTAATTCTTATACAAGTCTTAAATAAGAAACTAAAGAAATGCAGACTATATCATCGAATATATGAGGAAATGCCAAGTATTGAGAAAGTCAACTTCCCAAGCTTTGGCTTATAGGAACCGATACTTGCCTTCAACCTATACTTATAGATTATGAAAAGTATGGGGTTAGTACAAAGGTTGTACTAAGTATGCCATAAAAACATGCAAAAGAGGACATTTAAGTTTAAATAAATCTTCATGCTATTTAAGTAAAATCTTCATGAATATAGTTCTTAAAACATCAAATAGATCATCATTCAACACACAAAGTAAAACATCAATATTTTCAACATAAGTCTATACTTTACACTAAACCCTTTTTATATAATGTTTCCCCATCAAAAGTTATCTTAATACTTACTAAGATAAGACATGAAGAAACCTCATATACAATCTCTTTAATATACACCTAAGTGATCCTTAAGACTACAAAAAATAAGTATGCTTCATTTAACTTATCAAATAAACATTCAATATTAAAGACACTAGAGGAACATACTTTCATTTAGGAACTTCACATAAAGACCCTTCTCAAAGACAACCACTAAGTTATAATCCCATACTATTACTCCCACCATAGTGCTCCTTAGGTATTCCCTTAGACTTGGCACATCACAATCATCATAAATATAATCCTCATAAATGTTAAACATAAATTATCATGCTTCATGAATCTTAGACATAGAATCAATGTTCTTCACTTTCATTAGACATGAAGTCACATTACTCTGTCTACATCACATAATGACCCATTCATTCATTTTCATATACGGACACACAAAGACTTCCTCCAAATGCCTACTTGTGCAATGGATAGGTAGAGTCAAATTAAACAACCTACCCTCAGTAGTACACCCTTTAGAAGACTAAGTTTATTACATTCATTTTTAGGGGCTAGCTTTAACAGACATAGACTATGAGAGCTAGACACAAAATTCCGGTATTAACCCCTACCAGATGATGGATCCCTATTTTCCTAAGGTAGAGTAATTGTTGATTCTTTACATGGATTTTCCAATAGCTAATCCTATGTGGGCTCATAGTTAAGGGATGAGGAGATTGTTTCTAAATAACTCATTATGTAATAACGAGGAGTACTCATCTGAAGATGTAAATTGGATACAACATCTCAACTCACGCAGTGTATCAACCCCATCTTCAAATGCCCTTAGTGCTAAACATAACTCCACCACAGAGTCTTCAACATTGTTTAACTATATGTTAAGGGATAGGTATTTTGTACCACATTTCAACTCGCGAAGGGTACTTATCCCTAGAGGTTACTTTTGAAGACAATATCTCATCACGAAGGGTATTCAACCTCAAACCTATCATGGACAGCTCTTTGGAATAGTGGGGTTGCTACTAAAAATAGCGTCTTATCTCACTAAGATTATTCACCCCAAAATACCTAATTTCATTACTATATAAATTGTAAAGATGGTCTAGACACTTCATCGCTTGTAAAAAAGAGTGTCTACCCTACAAAATCCTTCATTTTATTTATACCTTCAATCATATATTCAATGTATGTGTGTGTGTACATGTGAGCACACCTTTAACATAAAGAGAAGAATCCATAACATTGACTTTTTGTAAAAATCGGGGAGCACCCCCTAAGAAGTAACATGGCTTACTTGACTTCTCAAAAGTCTCATTAAATCTAATAGTCATCATTCAACACATTGTTATGGTAAAGTAAGCAGAAAATTTTATACTTTTCGTAGCATATGATATGCTAGATTATTCATTTCATATATGTAAAATATCATAATACATAGTTACACTTTAAGTGTCTTTTGCCAATTTAGACTCAACATCGATAGAGTAGACAAGGGACACGACCCTTCACAACAAAAAAATAAAAACTAAGCTACTATATAAACATTGAATAAGAATAATTTTACATGGGAAATACTAGAATTTTCATGAGCTTCGGGAACACAAATCAAGCCCTTCAGTTTAGAGACATCCTTTTAGCATCCCCAACCTACACTTTGTGTAAAAAGGTGAATAAGAATTTTATTAGTACAATAATGCACTAAAGATGACAACTATGCAAAAACATTCATTTAAAGTGAACGTTTATTCTTACTAATCATGTGACATTCCTTTTTAAATAATCTTTATAATCATTGGTAAAATTAAACAATATCGTTCATATATTTCATATAGGTATAGTCACTTTTCATGTCAACAAACCAAGCCACATATATTACACTTCAAGCATATCAATCATGCTCAGAACATTTCTTGTTTTAACTTAATTCATTAACCACTAAGTAACCCTTTTGTGTCCCTTGGTGCAATGCATAATTAGTGTCACATTACACCATCAACACTCAAGCATAACCTTAAGGTCAGCAAGGTGAACATTCACATATGAACTAAAAAATTCTATGAAAAACACATAAAACTCACATCAAGACCATAGGCAACTAAACATTACTAAAAAAATCCTAATAGGAAATAGTCAACAATAGTTTACTTGGACTTCATTTCATATATAAATCACAAGACCTTAATCATAATCCCAATTTAAGCGTGCTAGTGTAATTTACATGTGAAGTCTCATAACCTCACATAAACTTACTTAACTCAGAAAGAGACCACAAGCATTATCCTTTACTTCATACATAAAAATGACAAGTATTTTCAACTACATGCATACAAAGTAAGACTTTCAACATAGAGTCACTAAGACTAACAACCTGCACATAAAACGAGACCTCATCAATTTGAAAACACAGAATTCATACTATGCATACTATGATAACAATAGGTAAATATTATAGTGTCATGCATAAAGAACATATACATATACGTATAAATACAAGTATGCAACACTTTCCTAGAACTCCCTTTAATAGCTACTTGTGCAATGCATAGGTAACGTCTCCTACCCTCACCTACACTGAGAAATTTTGCTTAGGTTATCCTAGTTAGGGTTCAGTACTTTACATTCATTATCCATTTTACTTTAGGGAAATAATATACTTAACCCACAATAAGACCATGTAAGCCAAAAATGGAATTTGTTGTCATCCCCTCACAACAAGAGAGGGCTCTTACTTGCCAAGGTAAGACACGAATGTCTTTCAAACATTTTAGATTGATCACTAGCTATGTCCTATGGGGAAACATAGTTACAGAACTAGGAGATGTATATTGAATCATTCTTTATGCCCTTCAGTATTTTAATTTCAATCTCATGAGGACATTTGGTGAACAAGCCTTCCTCTTTAGGAAGGGGCACCTCTCTTTTGGTCAAGTTCACTTGTTGTTAAGCTATGTTCCCTTTATTGAAAAGTGTTTATTAACTTTACTTCATAAAAGTCACTTTAGTAGGTCTAAATCCTTAGATTCATAGCTCATAGGTTATAGATGAGAATGTAATTTCATTAACCTAATTCCAGTGAGAAAACCTTTCACATTGATATAGCATATTCACGCACAAACTACTTTAGGGTAAAATTTAGAATACCTTTCCTGATACTCCCTCTTTACTAAATTATCATAAATTATTTATCATATACATTCTTGTGCGTATATTTACGTATATGAAAAGATCTTTCACATAAAAACATTTAGATACTACATGCTCATACTTCATCATATCATTTTATACATTCTTGTGTTTATGTGTACTAATATGGAAAAAACTTTCACATAAACACATTTAGATATTACATGCTCATACTTCATCATACCATCATAGTATATACTTTCATGTTCATAACTTAGTCATGCATTCATATTCATCAAAAAAGAAATATAATCCTAGGACTTACTCTATCAAGGTAGACATGTGTAATGTATAGTCAAAGTCCCATACCATTGCCTGCACTAGTACACCTAACAAGTTATCCTTATTAAGATACATTCCATGCTTCACGGTCATATACTTTACATGTATAGTAGTAGACATTACTCTATATGAGAATTATCATTTAATTAGATACCATTAACCTATACTACTTAAAAGCATGTATGAGGCATGAGTGTGTGTACATTGGTCAACATGATCATATAATGGCTATCAACGTCACATTGAGAAAGCCTCCATCTTAAACCACAATGCACATTCAAGCATAGACCTTACAAAACATAATAGCATAGGAGACAAGGCACTTCAACATTTGCATCCATGACTCTTGAAAGTTTCTAGTATCACCAATTCATATAGGTTACATCGGTAGGGGTCAATCATGATTAAAATCATCAATAAAAAAACATAGAAAAAACCTAACCGCAAAAATTTAATTCAATTGGCATCATATCATCAATGCAATTTCAAAAAAACATTAGAGACTAGTTATATAATATACATTGTATGGTCATCATAACCACGCATTCATAACCCAATTTCCTTCTAGTCCATGATCACATCGCATATACAATGATAAGGAAACAAAAACCGCCACCATAAGTGGACCATACCATGAAATGCAAGTCAAGGGAAATTATACAAGCAATTCTATAGAGAAGTAGAGGAAATAGGGACAACTTACAATTTCTCCAATCATTGATCATTATTAATAAATTTCCATAATTAATAAATAATTCATATAAAGGGAATTATCTAAATATACAATAACATAGGCAAAATCGTGATTCAACCATCATAAGATCAAGAACACATTATGTTAGTACTACATCACCAATTCTATATGAATTCCTATGCCGTAATATGAAAGATATTTTTAAAGACTATGATATGTTTTGTGAAAAGTTTTAATCCCTCACTACTATTCACTATGTTTATACGATGAATGATATGTGAGTGCTCGTACAAGACCTTCGAGAGGTCAAGTACGTAGGTTTTAATCCGAGATTTCCCCAAAATTTTAGGGTGTTGTTTCGGGTTGTGACAAGTTTGGTATAAGAGCATAGTTTGTGAATGTAGTATTAGGAATCAAGAAGTCCCATCTAGTCGCGTCTAGTAGAGTCTTCACCATCGGTGTGAGTTGCGACAATTCTATGAGTGAGAGGCTATAGGGCAATAGATTTTCCCTTATTTTCTACTCCTATGTCGTTCAATAAAGTAAATGTTATAAGTAATCTTTTATTATGGTTATCCTTGTGTTTCTAGGAAGACTAATACATGTAGGACAATGATTAGGAGAGTTGAGGAGAATGGGGTGCTAGATAAGATTCTTCCTGAAGTTGAGGAAGTTGAAAAAATTCCTCAAGGTTATCAAGTCCCTAATGTGGTATTAGGTAATGAGGTTCAGGAGTTTCATCCGTAGTTGACTAATAGGGAGATTTGTCAGGCTTTTGTTTCTTTAGACCAAGGGGTGACTACTCTAATATATTTCAATATGATTCCTAGGGACAATGCTATGGAGAGCACTATGACGTCTAGGTTGAGAGATTTTGTGGGGATGAATCCTCCTATGTTTCTTTGCTCTAAGGAGGGAGAGGATCCTCAAGAGTTCCTAGATGAAGTGTACGAGGTGTTAAGTGCTACAGAAGTTACATCTAGGGAGAAGGCAGAGTTGGCATCATGCCAAATGAGGGATATTTCTGAAATATGGTACACTCAATTGAAGGCACTCTTTACAGGCGACCATCGACAGACTGTAGGTCAATCAACGGGACGTCTATGGCTTCCATCGACTAGTCCTTGGCGTGGTATTTGGCTTACACTTTCCCAGGCATTGTCTTGACTAGCCTTAAGTCCTTCTCATAGGGTCTTTTTTGGTTCCCTTAAAAAGTAGTAAATGGACATTTCCAATATACATACAAACCTTAACAAGTTTTATACCTTTCACATAAGTTCAACCCTAAACAAACACCTTCAACTCGTCCAAACAGGCTAGGCCCCATCAACACACACATTGAGCGTCTTAAGGAATATCTTTGGAACGCCTTCGACGTTCTGGTTTTTTTACCTCCAAACATCTCGAAACTTTATTTACCATATTTAAACATAATTATATATAGTTTTAAGACTTAATAATATCATATCATAGAGTATATAAACACGTATGGACACATGAGACACATTAGTCACTAGTTGTCGAACATTTTGGTCGTCCCTTAATGTTTGACTTCCAAATAACTTCAAACTTTACACACTTCTTCTGAACCATATTATAATTCATTTTAGGGTGTTATAACTTTATTAATATTACGTTAGTATCTAGACAACCTAACTCATTTTGGGGTCTTACAGTCTTGTAAATGTGTGTATGACTTATCATAAGTGTTCTTGAGGGTCATTTATATATGCTTAGGGAGGTTTTATGGGTGGTCTCTCATTTTTTTATTTAGTGGTTATTAGGATATCTTTTAGTGAGGATACTATATGATAGGTTGTGTTAAAATTGAAAATGACACACTTTAATGTAATAGTGAAGGACTTCACTGTACAGTGAAATGGGTTCAATCTAAAGTGAGTAAAAAATTATGATAGTCGTTTAAATGTTACCTTCTGTGTTTCTAAGTTGATAAATGTTGTTCTTATTATTAAAATATGATATTTAAATGAAACAATGCATATTTATACTAAATGTCCATTTTCATGATTTTTATGCATTATGTCATACTTAGTACATATGGTTGTACTAATCCATGCTTTTATCTATCTCTATTATTGTTTGTAGGTGAGGAGTTTTTGGAAAGTGAGACTTGGACCGTAGCATCATTCAATACAAGTTGAAGTGTGTCCTCATGTGACTCGAGGTCATATATTTTTTTTATGTTTTCATTTGAAGTATTGTAATAGACTATGTATTTCAATTTTTTTTGAGGTATGGGCCATGACCCAAGTATTCTCGTGTCTTAATTTTGATGAGATTGAGACTTAGTATGTCCTAATACTTTATATTAAAGAGATTTTTAAGACTATGATATGTTCTGATAAAATTTTTAATTCCACACTACTTTTCACTTTGTTTATGTGATGCATGATATGTAAGGGCTTGTACAATACATCCAAGAGGTAAAGTACGCCGGTTGCAATCCGAGATTGCTCCTAATTTCTACGGTGTGATTTTTGGTTGTGAAAAGGGAATGTGTTGTGATGGAACCCCACACCAAAAGGAGGTTTTATACTTACCAAAAAGGAACATTAACATCATCCTAACATCAAGGTGGATCCACTTGCTAGCTCCTATGAGGGCAACACAGTTATTGAACTCGGATATGCATAATCAATACCTCATTATACCCTTAGGTATTATAGTTTCCATATCAAGAGGAAATTTTGTGAACAAGACTTCCTCACTAGGAAGGGGCACCTTCTAATTTGGTCAAGTTCACTTGGTGGTAAGCTACGTTCCCTTTATTAAAAAGTCTTTATGAAACTTTACTTAATAAAATTACTTTATGAGGTCTAACTCCTCCTATACTTAGCTCATAGGTTAGACGTGAGAATATCATTACATAAAACTAATTCATGTGAGAAAACCTTTCACATAGATATAGAATATTCAAACACAATCTAATTTAGAGTACAATGGAGCAAATCATTCAAAGGACCCTCTCTTTACTAGATCCTCATACATGATTCATCATATGCATTCATTCATGTGTATCTATATTTACTTAAATTAGAATACCTTTCACATAAAAACATTTAGACACTATATGCTCATACTTCATTATATAATCATAGTTCATACTTTCATGTTCGTAACTTAGTCATGCATTTATATTCATGTTCATATAGAATCAACCTAGGAACTATCCTATCAAGGCACAAATGTGAAATGCACAATAAGGTCCCATACCTTTATCGATGCTAGTATACCCATCAAGTAATCCTAGTTAAGAGATACATTCATACTTCATGGACATATACTTAACATTCATTGTAGTATACGTTAGTGCATATGAGAATTATCGTTTCATTATGCACCATTAACCTCTACTACTTAGAAGCATACATGAGGTGTGAATGTATGTAAATTGGTCAACATTATCACATAATGTCTATCAACATCACATTAAGGAAGCCACCCTCTTAAGACTACAATGCACATCAAGCATAGAGCACACACCACATAATAGCATATGAGACAAGACTCTTCAACATTTGCATTCAACACTCCTAATAATGGCTAATATCACACATTCATGTAAGGGTACACAGGTAGGGGTCATTAACCATTATTACTTCATCAATGGCCTCAGCAAACCACACCTAAAAAATTCATTCAAATATAAAAGACACCATCAACACCTAACACATAATTCTAGATTGAAAATATACGCAAAGTACTTCACATTGTGTGATGATCATAACCACCATTAACAATACATAACTTTCTTGAAAGAACATTATCTACATATATATTGATTGACAATGAAGTAAACACGAAAACCATAAGTCGATCATACAACACAATGACATTCAAGGTCAATTCAACTAGCAACGTGGTGTTGTCATGACCCAAAACGAGCCGTGAGTGGCACCCACACTTATCTTACTAGGTGAGCGAACCAACAATCTAAACCCCAACATTTATCAGTATATAAATTTTGAATAGTAAATAAAATGCGGAAGATCCAAAACTCATTAACGAAATCAATTAAATAAGCTTCTAAAGTATAACACTTATCATCCCCAAAATCTGTAAGTCATCACATCAAGAACATCTATCCTCAAATTACTAAGTCTATGAGTATTTAAGAACTAAAATAAGTAGAAAGATGGTCCATTTACGAACTTCGAAGAAATCAAGACGTGAAGAAGAGAATCCAGCCCGAGTTAGGAATAATAGGTCACCCTGAAATCTGACGGGCTGAAGACTAGCTAGAGTTGAGGACGATTCGAAGTCAATGGTGCACTTGCTGCACTCCATAAAACAATAAGAAGGAAATAAAAGTAGGGGTCAGTACAAGTAACACGTACTGAGTAGGTATCATCGGCCAACTCAAAATAGCAAGCAATATATACTGAATAATAATATAAAATCAACCACAGTACTTAACAGGTGAGAATCAACAAGTACAAGAACCATTGGCAATAACACCAAACACCTATGAGGACTAAAGCCTCCACACCATACTCATTTGGGAAATAGGTTCTTCGAAATTGAGTATATTGACATAATTCAAGATTACTTCTCTTTATTCTTATCGTGTCGGAACGTGACACTCCGATCCCCTAATGCTACGTGTCGGAACATGACACTCCGAACCATTATTACTACCGTGTCGGAACGTGACACTTCGATCCTCTAATGCTACGTGTCGGAATGTGACACTCCGATCCATTATTACTACCGTGTCGGAACGTGACACTCCGATCCAATATTACCTCATTATTTTATTTTTCATCAAGTCTTCTTTGTGTCAAGGCATCATCTTAATAGAGAGGATTTAAGGCTGAAGATTCGACAGTCTCATCATTCTAATCCACCACAATTACACATTCACAACATACAAACACAAAATAAAGCATATAGAAGACTTTACAATACTACCCAATAAATATCAATCGCTATTTAGAGTTTATCTATCACATAGAAATAAACCATAACCTACCTCCACCGAAGAATCGTGATCGAGCAAGTTATCTCCCCAATGCCTTTTGCTTTCCTCTTCGTTCTCTCTTTCTCGCTCGTTCTCCCTCTCTGCTTCTTTTTATTTTTCTTCTCCCGATTCTTTTTCGTTTACCCTAATTATCATATAATTCATTATGATAAAAGTAACCCATTATTTTGTTTAAAGTTATCTCCTTTAACCCCCATGTAAATAAATTATTAAACTTACCTCACTAATTTCATAAAGTTTGTCATGAATAATCCGAAACACCCCTTTAAAACCTTTAGCAGAAATCTGACCCAGTTGGGGTTACGCAACCTGTGACGGCCCGTCGTGTCTATGACGGTCCGTTATGCAGGTCCGTCACAAAGTTCAGAGAGTTAAATTTAGTAAAGGGGTTTGTGACGGTCCGTCGTATATACGACGTTTCGTGCTGCAGTTCCATCGTGAAGTTCAGAGAGTCGATCTCAGTACCCAGATTTCAGAAATGAACTATTTTGGGACGAAGACCCTCGACGGTCCGTTGTGACCATGATGGTACGTCGCCTGATCCATCGACCCAATCAATTATTTTCAAAATAATTCTACTGCTCGATCCGACTAAACATGTTGTTACAATAGATACCAATTTACCCATCGTTCGTCCCCGAACGATCACAGATAGAAAAACAAGGGAGAGAAAGAGTACCTGAATCTGTAAAAAGATGTGGTTATCTTTCTTGCATATCAGCCTCATTCTCCCAAGTGGACTCTTCAACTGGCCGATTCTTCCACTGAACCTTGATGGATGCAATCTCCTTTGATCTCAACTTGCGGACTTCTCTATCTAAAATAGCAACATGCTCCTCCTCATAAGACAAATTCTCATCCAGAAGGATTGAATCCCAATGAATAATGTAGTTTCCATCCCCATGGTATTTTTTCAGCATAGACACATGAAATATCGAGTGCACTCCTGTGAGTCCTGGAGGCAATGCCAATTCATAATCCACCTCCCGCATGCGCTTCAGAACATCAAATGGACCAATATACCTTGGGCTAAGCTTACCTCTCTTACCAAACCGCATTACCCCTTTCATGGGCGAAACCTTCAGCAAGACTTGCTCACCCTCCATAAAATCCAAGTCCCTAACCTTTCGATCTGCATATTCTTTCTGGCTATTCTGAGCTGCTAGAAGCTTCTCCTGAATGAATTTTACTTTATTTGACGATTCCCTCAAAAGATCGGTACCCCATGGTCTCACCTCAAATGCATCAAACCACCCAACGGGAGACCTACATATCCTCCCATACAGTTCCTCAAATAGGGCCATATCAATACTTGAGTGATAGCTATTATTGTATGAAAACTCTGCTAAGGGCAAGAAGTTATCCCAATGACCACCAAAATCTATCACACATGCACGAAGCATATCCTCCAACACCTGAATCATTCGCTTAGACTGACCATCAGCTGAGGGTGAAATGCGGTAGTAAGATCCAACTTAGTACCTAATTCAGCATGCAATGTTCTCCAAAACTTAGAAGTAAATTGCGTACCCCTATCTCATATGATGGAAAGTGGGACTCCATGCAATCGAACAATTTCTGAGATATAGAGTTTGGCTAACTTCTCTGCATTGTAAGTCACCTTGACCGGAATGAAGTGAGCAGACTTAGTTAATCTTTCAACAATTACCCAAATGGAATCAAACTTACCCAATGTCTTTGGAAGAACAACCACAAAATCCATTGCAATTCTTTCCCATTTCCATTCAGGAATGGGCATTTTATGAAGTGTTACTCCGGGCCTCTGGTGTACATACTTTACCTGATGACAATTCGGGCATTGGGAAACAAAATCAACAATGTCACGCTTCATCCTACACCACCAAAATTGTTGCTTTAGGTCACGATACATCTTGGTTGCACCATTATGTATAGAATACCCTGAACTATGAGCCTCTGCAAGAATAGTGTGAATCAAATCATCCACACGGGGCACACATACCCTTCCCTTAATTCTCAAAAATCCTTCCTCATCATTTATTGCCTCTTTAGCCTCTTCCTGTAATACCATGTCTCGAATTCGGATCAGTTTCTCGTTAGTAAACTGTTTTCCCTTAATCTTTTCAAGGAAAGAAGATCTTGCCTCCACACAGGCCAAACATCCTCCTTTCTATAGTACTTCCAGCCTCATAAAATCATTAGCCAACGTCTGAACCTCTCTAGCCAATCGGCGTCTAGAAACCTGTAAGTGGGCTAAGCTACCCATGCTCCCTGCTTTTCTACTTAAAGCATCTACCACAACATTAGCTTTTCCTGGGTTATACAATATAGTAATATCATAGTCCTTCAATAGTTCCATCCAACTCCTCTGCCTCAAATTCAAATCTTTCTGAGTAAAGACGTACTGTACTGTAAATTACGATGATCTATATAAACTTCACACTTGACCCCATATAGATAATGTCTCCATTGCGTTAATGCAAATACGACTGCAGCCTACTCCAAATCATGGGTTGGATAGTTACGTTCATGCACTTTTAAATTGCCTCGAAGCATAAGCAATTACATTTCTCTCCTGCATTAGCACTGCACCCAAACCAGAATAAGATGCATCACAATAGACAATGAAATTCTTACGTTCCACTGGCGGAGGTAAGGATTGGTGCAGTAGTCAACAAAGTCTTGTGTTTCTGAAAACTTTCTTCACATTCATCCGACCATACAAAGGGAACATTCTGCTTAGTCAAATTTGTTAGCTGTGAAGCAATAGAGGAAAATCCCTTGACAAATCGACGGTAGTAGCTAGCTAAACCAACAAAGCTCCTTACCTCTTTAACATTAGTAGGTCTTACCCAACTCTTCACTGCTTCAATCTTAGAAGGATCCACCATCACTTCATCCTTAGAAACCACGTGCCCCAAGAAGGACACTGAATCTAGCAAAAACTCACACTTGGAGATTTTGGCATAAAGTCTTTTCTCCCTCAACAACTCCAATACAATTCTCAAATGCTCCTCATGTTCTTTCCTGCTCTTTGAGTATATCAATATATCATCAATGAATACAATAACAAAGAGATCCAGATATGGCTTAAAAATCCCGTTCATCAGAATCATGAAACAAGCAGGGGCATTCATAAGCCCAAAAGACATTACTAAGAATTCGTAATGCCCATACCCTGTTCGAAAAGCAGTCTTTGGCACATCTGCTGCCCGTATTTTCAATTGATGATAACCGAATCTCAGGTCAATTTTAGAGAAGACACAAGCACCTTGTAACTGATCGAACAAATCATCAATTCGAGGAATAGGATACTTGTTCTTAATAGTTACCTTATTCAGCTGCATGTAGTCTATGCACATCCGAAGGCTTCCATCCTTCTTTTTCACAAATAAAACAGGAGCGCCCCAAGGGGATGCACTTGGTCTAATAAAACTTTTACCCAACAACTCCTGAAGTTGGGCCTTTAACTCCCTTAACTCAGCTGGAGCCATTCTATAAGGGGGGTGGAAATGGGGCGAGTACCCGGATCCAGATCAATACAAAAATCAATATCCCTATCCGGTGGCATACCGGGAAGGTCTGCAGGAAACACATCCAGAAACTCACAGACTATCCAAACAGACTCAATCGAAGGTACTTTGGAAGCATCATCCCTAAAATGTGCCAAGAAGGATAAACAACCTTTACTAACCATCCTCTTAGAGCGAAGAAAAGAGATAATACGGACTGGGGTGGGAATGTAATCACCCTCCCACACTAGCGGATCTGTCTCAGGCTTGGCCAATGTCACAGTTTTAGCATTACAATCTAAGATTGAAAAATTTGGGGAAAGCCAAGTCATACCCAGAATTAAATCAAAATCAACCATTTCTAGGATAATCAAATCTACATAGGTATTGCTCCCTACAAAAGTAACAAGGCAAGACCTATACACCTTCTCAACTATCACAGACTCACCCAAAGGATTAGAGACACTAATAGGCATGTCAAGCAAATCGCAATGTAAATCAAGACCAGTAGCAAATGAGGAAGATACATATGAAAATGTGGATCCAGGATCAAATAATACATAAGCCATTCAATCAAATACCAAAAGATTACCTGTGAGAACAGCATCAGATGCCTGCCACCCCAGTTGATTTGGTGACCACCATTACCTTGGCCACCACGTCCTCCAGAATGGCGGCCTCCCCATGACCACCTCTACCTCTGACTATTGGGGGTCTGTAACTCTGTTTTGGACAATACCTCCTAAAATGTCCAGTCTTCCCATATCCATAACAATTCCTAGAGTTAAGCATAGGTCTTTGTGAAAGTGACGAAGTCTGGGGATAACCTCCAAACTCAGAAAATGGCTGACTGGGCTGCGATGGACACCCAGCTAAAGCCTGCAGGGCTGACTGAATAGGGCGGTTTTGGTAACCTCCTGAAGTCTGCCCTCTGGAGTAAGAACCGCTAAACTCACCTCCCTTACGGAACTTCTTAGATGTCGTCGCCATGGTGAAGTCGTCTGGCTTCACCCCCTCCACTTCTATCACAAAATCAACCACTTCCTGAAAGGATTTTGCTGCAGCAGCTACCTGTAAGGCTGGGATCCGCAAATCTGACCTCAACCCCTTCACAAAATGGCGAATCCGCTCTTGTGTACTGAAACAAAGCTGAGTGGCATACCTAGATAGTGCACGAAATTTAGCCTCATAAGCAGCAACAGACATCCTTCCTTGCTCTAGGCTCAGGAATTCATCTCTCCTCCTATCCGTCAAAGTCCGGGGTATATACTTCTCCATAAATAAGCTAGAGAATGATGCGCAAGTCATAGGTGGTGCCTGTGCTGGTTGACACTCAACATACGACCGCCACCACCTTTTGGAATCCCCTTGAAACTGATAGGTCACAAACTCCACACCGAATCGTTCTACTATGTCCATCTTATGTAGCAGCTCATGAAAATCAACCTGAAAATCATAGGCATCTTCAGATTCAACACCCTTGAATACTGGAGGTTTTATCTTTAAGAATTTTAGTGAAAAGTTCATGTTGATCACTTGTCATTATAGAACCTGTAGTCAATCGAGGAAACGTGCCTACTTCAAATGAGGCATCCATGCGGGGAGCCACAACGGCTGCATGTTGTACTCCCTGAACCTAAGGTGCTGGTGCAGAAAACACTGGAGGTGTCTGGCCCTGATCAGATAACCCGCTAAGATAGGTAAGAACCTGGTTAATCATCTCTGAGGTATGCTGGGGTGGTAGTTCCTCATCTTGATGCTGCTCATTTTCCCCTTTTCACCCCTTGTTACTACTTCATCAGTCGGTGGAGGAGTCACCGCCCTATCACTAGTTGGACCAGGCGTTCGTCCTCTACCTCTAGAGGCCGTCCTCCTTCGACCTCTACCACGGCCTCTTGCCACTGCTCCTCCTCGAGCTACGGTCCCAATGTTTCGCTCACACGCACCCTGTCCTGCCGGTGCTGGTGTTGACACAGTGGTTGCTCTAGTTCTAACCATCTGCGAGATAGAGTGAGAATGTCAGATACCAATTTGTATCACCTAGATACCAATTGGACCCAAGTAATAGCACGAAAGGAAGAAAGAATGGAGCTTTCCTAAAGTCCTATAGCCTCTCAAATAAAAGTAAGGGCGTCCCCCTACCGTTCCTCAAGACTCTACTAGACTCGTTATTGTGTGATGAGACCAACAAACCTAAAACTCTGATACCAAGTTTGTCACGACCCAAAATGAGCCGCGAGTGGCACCCATACTTATCTTATTAGGTGAGAGAACCAACAATCTAAACCCCAACGTTTATCAGTATATAAATTTTGAATAGTAAATAAAATGCGGAAGATCCAAAACTCATTAACAAAATCAATTAAATAAGCTTCTAAAGTATAATACTTATCATCCCCAAAATCTGAAAGTCATCACATCAAGAACACAACATCTTTCTATTTCAACCTTTAGGAAAAGCTTAATTCAAACCTATGCTTGAAAAAACCCTTTCTTCGGTTTTCCCATTCTTAGAATAGGTTTATAACGGAACTAGTCAACTAATCATAAGGGTTCTACCATTAATAGAATACTCCACAATAACCTCATAAAGTATGAACATTACCTTCACTTGTAGGTAAAAGCCTAAACAAAGGACTCCAATCCATATAAGGAAACTATGAAGACCCACACATATACATAGGGTAACATTGAACCATTATTCACATTAAAAGGCAACATGCATCTTTAGCTATTTACCACACTTCTTCAAAGCATTTCAAGCCTAAACCATATCATTAGAAAATTACCATGCCTAATCATATCGAAACTTATCATTCCAAAAGAGAACTAAATTTTAACCATTACAAGATATATGAATTTACACCATATCATAACATACATTCTCATACCACATAAATCACTTATATAGCCATAAGTTTAATGACATCAACACATGTCAAATACACCTTCACATGAACTCATCAAACCATAAAACCAAGATAAGCATCAAACTCACCTTTTTATCCATCAAGAATAGAGATACCGTCTAATCCAAGCAATAACATATACAAAAACCACCGGACAAGAAAACATAAGAGAGAGATCATATTGATATAAGTTCTATGGCATGACATGAGAATAGTGATGAACGAAAAATCTATTGTCCTATATCCTATTTCTCAAACATGTGTCGCAACTCACCACCAATGAATGATACTCTACTAGACGTGGCCATATGATACTTTGGACTGTAAAACAACTTTTATAACCTCATACTCTAATACCACATTTGTCAAGACAAGGCAGAACCCCATGCAAGTAACATGGTGTAATTGACCACTCGGGGGAATTATACAAGCCCAGTGTTATACTTCATCGCATTATCTTGTATAAATTTAGCTGAAAACGTAAATCTATTCATAGCACATTGTATGGTATAAACATAGCTTCATATATAAAAAATGGCATAAGTACATAGTTAGAGTTTAAGTTTCTTTTTCCATCTTAGACTCAACATCATCAGAATAGAATAAAGACACTGCCCTTAAAAATTAGAATATTATCTCTAAGCTATTATATAACTTGAACATAAACATGACATAGGAAATCTTTGAATATTAAAGACTCCATCTTTTGATCTTGGGAAACACATATCGAGCCCTTCAGTTTAGAGACATCCGTTAAGCATCAAGAACTTACACTTTGTGTAAAGGGGACATTTACTTTGAAATCATGTATCATGCTTTTTTGTAAAACTATTTAAAGCTTGATATATTAAGCATAATACAGTTCGCATACTTCTTATAGACATATACAACTGTGAAAGCATCACATAATCCATATATTGCATTTAAGGCACGTACACATTTCATTCACAGTAACCTCTTTTCATTCACAGTAACCTCGTTTCAATTGACAATAAACTCATTCTTTCCTAAACTCCTTAACTTACCAAGTAACCCTGTAGTTATAATAAGTGCAATGTATAAATAATGTCCCATTCCACTACAAACACTCAATCATTACCTTAAGGCCAGAAGGTAAATATACATACAACCCTCATTAACCCAACACATATATTCATAGAAGCATACTATATCCTATGGACCACATAGAAGAACTCATTACTAGACCACATACAAGTCCAGACCTCCATTATAATCCTAGAAAGAAAATAGTAAACATTAAGATACATTTATCTTTACTTAACCTAGAACATCATTTAACTCTAGTAATAATCCCAATGTAAGCCTACTAGTGTAATATACATGTGCAATAATCCCAATGTAAGCCTACTAGTGTAATATACATGTGCAGTCCCATAACCCAACACATACTAAGTAAACTCATAAAGAGACTACTAGCACCATATACTCCATATATAATCAATACAAGCAAATACAACTTCATACATGTAAAGTAAGACCTTATCACATATTCAACAAGACCAACATTATACATATGGAGTAATACTTCTTCATATAGATATTATAAGACTCACACAATTCATATTATCATGAAAGTAAGACAATGCCATAATGTCATGCATATAAGACATATACATATTCGTATACAGATTGAACACCTTGTTAGAACTCCCTTCAAGAGATACTTGTGCAATGCATAGGTAAAGTTTTATACCCTCACCTGCACTAAGAACCTTCCCCTAGGTTATCATAGCTAGTTTCATTACTTTACTTCCATTGTCCATTTTAATTTAGGGAAATCCTAACATTAAACTACAATAATACCATGTAAGCCAAACATGGAATTTGGTCTGATAGAACACCACACCAAAATGAGATGTTCTACTTGGAAAAGAAGAACATTAACATCATGCTAGCATCTAGGCTTATCCACTTACTAGGTACTACGATTGAAACATATAAATGGATCTAGTAGATGTATATTGAAGCCCTCTTTAGGCCCTTAAGCATTGTAGTTTCCATCTCATGAGGACATTTGGTGAAAATGCCTTCTCATTAGGAACAACACCTTCTAACTAGGTCAAGTTCACTCGCTGCTAAGCTAAGTTACCTTTATCTAAAAGTCTTTGTAAACTTTACTTCATAAAAATGGCTTTAGGAGGTCTAACTCTTCATATACTTCGATCATATGTTATATATAAGAATTTCATTTCATCTACCTAATTAATGTGGGAAAACTTTTTCAGATGGACATAGCGTATTAAATCACGATATTGTGTAGAGTACAATTTAGCAAACCTTTCAAAATACCCTCTCTTTACTAGATTTTCATACATGATTTAGCATACACATTCATGTATATGCATGTGTACTTACATTATAATACCTTTACATAAATAGAATTAGACATTATATGCTCATACTTCTTCATATCATCATCGTATATACTTTCATATTCATAAGTTATTCATGATCTCATATTCATATAGAATCGACCGAGGAACTATCCTATCAACGCGCATACGTGGAATACATAGACAAGGTCCCATACCCTTATCCATACTAGTACACCTATCAAATAATCATTTTTAAGAGATACATTCATACTTCATGAACATATACTTTAAATTCATAGTGTTAGACATTAGTACTTATGAGGATTATCCTTTTATTAGACAACATGAACCTATACTACTTATAAGTATGCATGACGTGTGAGTGTGTGTACATTTGTCAACACGATCACATAATGGCTATCAACATCATATTAATGCATCAATGATGTTTAGACCACAATGTGCATTCAACCATAGATCACACACAACATAAGAGCATAGAATACAAGACTCTTGAACATTTACATTCAAGACTGCTAACATTGGCTAATATCGCATATTCTTATAGGGGGGAATAGGTAGGGGTAATACCATTATTACTTCATCAATGGCAGCTGCAATACCACAACTAAAACCTCCCTTTAAATATAGAAGACACCATCAATACCAAGCACATGATTCTAGATCGAAAGACTAGGCATAGTACTTTACATTATTTGATGATAATAACAACCATTCTTAATAAATACTTGCCTTCACATCGAAGATAAACATATAGAATGATTGAAAAGAAAGCATACACTGCCACCATAAGTGGAACACACCACATAATTCCATTCAAGGTCAATTCAACTAGCAATTCTATAGAGAAGTAGAGGAAGTCGAGCAATCTTACCAATTCACCAAGCATTAGTCCTTAATTATTAATATTCTTAATTCATCAATAGTTCATGTATAAGGAAGTATTTAAAATTACATTAATCTAATTGAAATCATAACTCAACTATCATAATATCAACATAACCTTATGTACACTACATAATCAATTCTATAGGAAGTAGAGGAATATAGATCAAATATACCAAATCTCCAAACATTTATCCTCATGGATAAATTATCAATAACTAATCATCAATTTTAATATAAAACAGTAGATAAATGAAATTCAACATAATAGAATGATAATTCAATTACCAAAGAATCAAGATCACAATGCCCACATTATAGACTAATTTGTGAATTGAGAAGGAACATGGACTCAACATGAAATTTGACTGAAAACATCCTTAAGAACAATAACAAAAACATAATTCATCATAATCCTTCTTTTGAAATCTTTTTGAGAAGGAACCTTTCGCTTGATTGGAAGATTAAAGCTTTGAAGGATTTTTTTTAGATGAGAAGTTATCTAAAGACAAAGGATCAACATACCTCATTAAATTAAGAAACTATGAAAACATAATAAAGAATCCATTTAAATACAATCTACAATATTTTCTTAAGCTTCATTTCCAATAGAGGTAACTAGAAAGGTTTTGTTTGAGAGGGAAGGGCGAAATTAGAAGAATGAAGTCTAATTGGGGTTTTTGTATTTTTAACATACTAAATATACCATATAAATACATAACATAACTTTCTTGGGTAAGGTTAGGACATGAGGTGAATTTACCATTCACCCCTTATTGAAATAGTACGCAAGCAGTGGAGTTGAAGGTTGCAACGACGCCCATAACCAACGCCACATCGACCCAGTGATAGACGTTCTAAGATCCGTCCTTGGGTCTGAGGCTCGACATTAGGGGCTTTATTTCCTAGGATAACTATGAGACTATTACCCCCAAATAAATAGGGAATCAATATGACTACGGTCCGTCGTTTAATTAGACTTAGATGGACACTGCCAAGGCAGTGTCTACGTAGTGTTTGAGGCCATCCTTGAGGGCCTTTTGCGGGTCCCATGCGTAGTAGTTTTGCTTGGAAGTTTGCAACGCAAATTTACTCGTTTATATTTTAGGGACCTCTCAAATTAACTTCAACCAAACAAACACAAAAAACATGCGAAGGCACCCCAAAACATACATGCACGTCGCAAGGCTAACTTTCACACGTCAACATACGTTCAAGGATGTCTAACCTTCAAATCACTTCAAATGAAGTATGTATACTGTAAAACACTTATTTAACATATTTGAAACAATTTTAGAAAAATTTTAGGATCTAATAACCTTACTTAATTTTAAGAGACCTTACATTTCATACCATTTTGCACTCAATGCACACAAGCAAGCAAAACCTTCGCTCACTCACCCTTTAGGCATCAAATAGATAGATACTTCTTTTGTTCATAGGAGGAACATCATAATCCAAATAATGACATGGTCTTTATACCTTTAAGCCACGCATTGGTAAACACACAAACAACTCATACTTCAATGCATAGACTTTAGTCAAGTAGATCAATAAGGATCCTTATAATTACCATGAAGTACATACTCAACCTTACCATGCTTAACTATGATTAAGGAGGAATTTTGTTGGCTTTAACAAACATACATGTCTTCACAAGTTCTTACACAAGCAATGCAAAAGATTAATTCATTTTTATGAGATCTTCTCAACCTTTTTTTTCAACCAAATAATGCCCATACCTAGTTTCTAGTGAAGTCAAAATGGTAAATAACACCACAAACATTAAAACAATTAGCAGTGATTTCACATAGTTCCAATTTCTAACATAACACTAGACTTCATAAACACGCATAATTTATGGAAATTCTTACTATTTGTAGGCACACACAAGGACACTAGCTAACATGCCTTCACTTTTAATGTGTGAGCCTATAATATCACTTCCCAAGTCATAAAAGTCATAAATCTTTAACACACTCGTCATTTTTTTTCATATAAGCAGACTCAATTAAAGAACCGCACCTTAAAAGTGAGTAGAATCCCATACTACTACCCCCACCATAGTTCACCTTAAGAATTCCCTTAGACATGGAAAATCACTTTCATCATAAAAATACTCATCATAAATCTTACACATAAATCATCATACTTAATGAATCTTGGACATAGAATAAACATAATTCAGTTTCATTAGACATAATGTAACATTACGTCATCCTCATAATGACCCATTCATTAATTTTCATATAAGGACACACCAAGACTTCCGCCAAATGCTTACTTGTGCAATAGATAGATAGTGACCTATTCAACAACCTACCCTATGTAGTACACCCTTAAGAAGAGTTAGCTCATTACATTTATTTGTGGGGATAGCTTTAACATACATAGACAATGAGTGCTAGACACCGAATCCCGGTATTAACCCCTACGAGATGAGGGATCCCTACTTTCCTAGGGTAGGGTAATTCTTGAGCCTTCACATGGATTTTTCAATAGCTACTGTATGTGGGCACATCCTTAAGTGATAAGGACATTGCTTCTAAGTAACTAATTCTCTACTAACGAGGATTACTCATATCAAGAGGTATATTGGATACAACTTCTCAACTCACGAAGTGTATCAACCCTTACTGCAAATCCTCTTGGTGCTAAGCATAAGTTTCCCACGGACTCTTAAACATTCATTAACTATTGGTTAAAATATAACTATTTATCACCATATCTTAACTCACGAAGGGTACTTATCGCTAGAGGTTACTTTTGAACACCTCATTCTCAACTTATAAAGGGTATTCAACCTTTAACCTATCTTCGAATGCTCTTTGGAATAATGTTTCTACATAACACTTTATCTTAACTCACGAAGACTTTTCACCCCAAAATCACCCATTTCATTACTATTGGAATAGTAGGTATGGTTTAGATACTTCAGATCGACCCACGAAAAGTGTCTACCTTACAAAATCCCCTATTTCATTCATAACTTCATTTATACATTCAAATAGTGTGTGTGATTGCATGTGATCAAACCTTTTAAATAATCTCCATAATACCTAGCATTGACTTCTAATGATTTTCATACCTACATCCATCATATTTCACACAATCATGATTCACACTATTTCATGTTTCACATATACATATACTTCATCTAGACATGATTCTTCAAGTTACACATTAACAAATTCATAAGAGCACCACATGCATATAATTGAAAATCATCACTTTACATAGCATGCTATTCCTTCAATGATATAATCAAAAAGGTGGACCATACCACTCAAGATCATTCCACCATAAGAACTAAACAATATAACCAACTTACCATTCATCCATACTTTCACCACCTTTCCCCAATTTCTCTAATAAATCATAATAAAATAGAATTGAAGGTAGGAGCTAATCACAATATAACATAAATCAATACAACTCAAACACTTTCTAACATTATATAAATATATACACTAAACCCACTTCATAAGCTAAAAGTTGGAAATATGCATAAACATGGGTACATTGAGGTTTTTACATCCAAATCATAAACTAATACCTAAAAATAACTTATTTAAATCATTAAAACGTTTTCTTGCAGAGACTCATACTTAAAGTAAAAAATAAAAGAAGTTGTAGTCTAAAAACCATTTTTGAAATATCTTTTAAATGGCTCGTTAAATGAAATGAAGTTCAAGGATGAGAAAACATACCTTAATATGAATAAACCAATAGGATTTGTTGAGGAAAATTGAAGAATTTGGTGTTTCATGCTTTGAGCTTGAAGCTTCTTATAACACCTCTAAAAATGACTTAGGTGAAACTAAAGTCTAACACTTTTTCCTTGATGTTATGAAGTCCTAAAGTGGGTTATAATAATTTTAGGAGGCAGTGTTTAATGTTTCGTGATGATTGGATGTCAAATGTATATGGACGTCTATGACGTTCTAAAACATTGCTTTAAAACGTGCTTATGTGACATAGTGTGTTTCGTCAAGTTTTACGTGTTTGTTTAAGATGAAATTTATGTGAGATATCTTTAACATGGATAAAAATATATTCTTCTTTGAAATGTCCGGACAAAACTCCCAAAGGACAAACCAGGGGGTCTTTTAGGAGGACCCTACCCAAGAGCCAAAAAGCTATCAAAATCGGCCCAAATTACAGAGGCAATCGATTCCACATCAATGGAAGTATAGGTTAGCACGTAAGAAGTGAGATCTTGAGATACATTTGTCCACAATCTTACCCAAACCACGATCCAACTGGATGGTCCACTTCTTGCGCCACGGGGCGTCCATGGTTGTAGTTGGTGAGACTTGCATTTTTTGTTCATGGTTTCGGACAAGGGTAGGGTACTTTAAGTTTTTCACCTAACCTTCCAAAAATTAGTTCTAAGGTGTATTAATGTCATTTTAGGTATTTTATGTTAGATTATAAGTCTTAAAAACATAGATGAATTTATTATTTCAAAATCCAAACCAAAAACCTCTAAAAAACTATCTAGAACACCATTGAAGCTTGAAGTGATATTGGAGGTTTCTTCATAAATTCTTATTAGATTTAATTTTAGCCTCAATTTAGGCACTGTTTGCATCCTTGAATTTATTTTCTTCAAGGAGACAATATTCAATGTGATTTCCAATGTATTTCAAAAGATGAATTGTCCTATTTTGGTATCTAGCAATCAATTATTGCATAAAACATTTTGAATCATTGTATATGGATTGAACTGATGTTACTTTGATGATTTTAACCTAAAAACTTTGTGAAGCCATGCAATGCATGAAACCCTAGTTTTATCTATTTTGTGGGTAATTTGATTATGTCTTTATACTATTCATTATGCAGTTTTATTAGGACTATTCAATTATGAATAAAAAATTGTAGAATTGAAAGTAGGTTGTCCTAATTTGATCAAATGAAATTGTATTATCTTTAATTTATTGTATATAGTGATAATTTAATTGAATTGATGACTATGGGTATTGGTAAGAGTCTTTGTATTGAGTTTGTTGAATTTGCTATGGATTAAAGTTTTGAGGTTTGAATTGATATTCTGTTGATATAACTTTCTCAATATTGTATTTTACAAGTCTTTAGTTGTGATGATGTTTTGTATGGTCCACTAATGGTGGTTGTTCTTATGTGCTATACTTGTGAAACAACGTGGCGCCGTACACATTACTTTATCAATTCTTAAATATTCTGGCCTCGTCAGTATTACTTCACAAATTATGGATTTATCATGTAATAACTTAAATATATCAATATTCATATGTTCTTGATTAAATGTGGATTCAAAGCATCAATTCTTTTGGTTGATGATGGTTTTCTCTAGTAGTCTATGTTGAAGTTATTATGTGTATTGCTTGATTTTAAAGTATGATGATTATTTATGGATTATATGTGACATGTGATAACATAGATTAATGACACTGTAATAGTAATTAGGGTTACCTATAGATGACATTAATTATTCCTATGTGCTTCTTGAATGACATGTTATATGTGGTATGGCGAGTATGAGCGTGTCTTATTTTTGTAGAATATTTTCCCTTACTTGATACATGCACAATGTGAATATGTCTTCTTGACTTAGTATGTTGAAGCTTCTTAGTATTGTATATGTCATTGACATATGACCTTGAATTTAGTAAAGAAGGTGGTTTATATGAAAACCTCATCCTAGAAGGATTGTCATGATATCCTTGAAGTTCAAATTCGTATGACATCCTTCTTGTGTGAATTGTGGACTTAGAGTTTATTGGTTAGAACTACATGAAATAATCCTTAGTAAAGTCATTGAGCTATCCTCTTGGCCGTTGTAGGTAGCCTTAGTGGACCCTCTTTGGTAATGTGCAATGTGATTGGGTTGTGAACTAGTTATGAAACCTTTTCATAGAATTTCTCTTCTTTCTCTACTCTTCTGTCGTGCGTATTAGTAAAAGTTATGAGTGTCATTATTAATACTTTTCTATATTTTTATAGAAATATGACTACTAGAAGGACAATGACTAGAACGTTTGAGGAGTGAATGGTGCAAGAGGAAGTGTTTCAAGGTGGACTAGATCTAGAAGGAGTGGAAGTTCCTCAAGATGCTAAAATTCGTCTACAAGGTGTTCAAGTACCAAATGGAGGTTAATTTAATGAGATTCTGGTGGTTCCCCTGAACATGACTAATGGAGAGATTAGAGAGGCTCTACTTTCTTTAGATTGATCCATGACTACTCATGTGGATAGGGTTGTTTAATGTAGAATGAATGTTATGGATAGTACTATGACCTCTAGATTGATAGATTTTGTGAGGGTGAATCATTCTATCCTTCTTGGCTCTAAGATAGGAGAGTATCCCAATGAATTTCTTGATGTAGTGTATAAGGTGTTCAGTACCATTGGGGTAACTTCAAGGTATAAGGCAGAGTTAGATTCTATCAATTGAGGGAGGTTGCTCAAATGTGGTGTACTCATTGTAAAGATAATAGGCTTTTTGAGTCGGGTCCTATAGAGTTGGAGGAGTTAAAGTAGGATTTCTTAGCAAACTACTTTCCCCATCAAAGGAGGGAGGTAAAGGTTGAGGAGTTAATTAATCTCAAGACTGGCAATGTAACTGTTGAGGAGTATTACTTGAAGTTCATTATGTTGTGTAGCTATGCTCCATCCTTTGTGTCTAACCCTTGGGATTAGATGAGTAGGTTTGTTATCGGTGTTGACGATCTTTTGAAAGAAGAGTGATGTATGGCATGATCTATAGTGACATTAACTTGTCTAGGCTTATCGTGTATGCTCAATCCATGGAGGGACCAAGCTTACTAGGATTTCTAGAAATTTGAAGAGGAGTGGACCAAGTCAGAAAAACAAACCTATGTTCAAGACGAAGGCTCCATTTCAAGATGAACCTATGGATCCTAAGGTCAAACTTGAGAAGGGTAGTGGTTCTCAAGGTTGTAAGGCTACATTTATTACTTGTGGGAAGAAGAACTATGGAAAATGTCTAGTTAGATCTAGGAATTGATTTTTTTGTGGTAAGGATGGCCATAAGGTGACGGATTGGCCTACTATAGTGGGTAAAGGATAACAAATCAAGAAAGTTCCTCCATGTTTTCCAGCTGATGATGTATCAAGGAAGAAAACCTTTTATGCACTCTAGCTTAAAGGATTAGAGCCAGATAAAGATTAAATTGGTAAGTTATAAATTCTACCTTTAGTTGTTATGCATTCCTTCTATGTGGGGAGGGGGGAGTATGGTTAGTATTGGAGTTTTGATTTATCATCTCTTCTATTCAATTCTATTCAAGATTGAGACTTAGAAAGTCATAGTAGCATATTGCATGTTGCATTATGTTAAGGAGTCTTATTGGAATTGAATTTCGTTAATTCCCTGCATTGTGCATATTTTAAAATAAAGTTATGTTGGAAAATATGTTTACATTATTTTATCTCTCATATTGTCATGCTTTCATTATAAATTGCTTAGGAGTTGCATTTTTTAAAATTTCGGCATTAAATCAATGGAAGTTTGGCAGTTCAGTATTAAGATTTTGGAATTTGACTAAATTGTTGTTTTGTTGAAAATGGTTGTAATGTGTATAGAATTGATGTATATAAGTATGGTAATGGGTAGATGGAGTTTGATCTATTTGAAATAAAGAATGTGAGCCTTCTTTGAAGAATGAGTCATCGATTAATTTATATCTTCTTGTTGTGTTTTGAGTCTCTTAAATATTTTAAATTGGTGTTCTTATTAAATTGTGTATTGTATATGGTGTGCTATGTTTATTTGCTTCTAGTACTGAGTTAATTATCTCTTGAAAGTACCTTACAAGTGTCATTCGAGGATGACGCCTCTAAAACTCACTCAGGTGAAACTAGATCCTAACACTTTTTTCATGATGTTTTGAAGTCCTAATGTGGGTTAAAATAGTATTAGGAGTCAGTTTTTAAGGTTTTGTAAATTTTATAGGTCAAATGTCCAAGGCGTCCATGTCGTTCGAAAGGTTTGCCTTAAAACGTGCTTCCATGCTTAGTGTGTTTTGTAAAGTCGTATGTGTTTGTTTTGGATGAAATCTATATGACAGGTCCTTTGGATTTATACGATTATATTCATGTTTGGAACATACGAGCAAAACTCCCTAAGGATCAACCAAGGGGTCCTTGAGGAGGACCAAACCCAAGAGCCAAAACGCTGTAAAAATCAGCGCCAAACGACGGAGGCAATCAGCGCCAGTAAGCTGGTTGACGCCTCATTGATGGAGGCGTAGGTTGAAACATAGGCATGGGATATTGATATCCATTTATCCAGCCTCTGACCCAAATCTTAAACCAACAGGGCGGTCCGTAAGTTGAGCTACGGGGTGTCGATGGTGGCCTTTTGTGAGACCTGCAATATTTGTCTTGCCCAAGGAAAAGGTACTTTGGGGTTTTCACGTAGCCTTCCTAAAATTAGTTGGACGGTTTATTAAGGTAATTTTAGGTATTTTTAAGTTGGTTTATAAGTTTTAAAAACTTAAATAAATTCATTATTTCAAAACCAAAACCCAAAATATCTAAAGAACTATCTAGAACACCATTCAAGATTAAAGATAGATTAGAGGTTGAAGCTTGGTTTTTCCATAAATTCGTCTCAATTTTTGTGGTTTATTATCAATTAAGGTATATTTTCATCGTTGAATATCTTTTCATCAAGTACTGATTCTTCAAAGTGATTTCTAAAGTATTTCAAAAGATAAAATTGTGCTATTTTGATATCTAGCAATGGGTTCTTGCATAATACATTTTGAAAAATTATATATTGATTAAATTGATGTTTGTTTGATGATTTTAACATAAAAACTCTATGAACCCATGTAATTCATGAAATCCTAGTTTTTACCTTTTTGTGGGCGATTTAATTATGTCATTAGACTAGTGAATTCTTGCGTAGTTTGATAAGGACTATTTAATGAATGAATCATGCTAGAGTTTTTAGTAGGCTGTACTAATTTTATTAATTCATATTGTATTATCTTTCATTAATTGTATATTATGATTATTGAATTGAACTGGAGATTATGACTATTGGTAGGAGCCTTTGTATATTGAGTTGGTTGAATTTTGGCGATGTATTGGAAAATGGAGGATTAGATTGATGGTTGTTGATCTAATTTTCCCCATATTTTATTGTGAAGTTTTGAACTGTGATATTGTTTTGTATGGTCCACTTATTGTAGCGATTGTTATATGTTATTCTTGTGAAATAATGTGGCATCGTCGGCATTACTTTAAGAATTGTGAAATAATGTGGCCTCATGGGCATTACTTGATGAATTATTACTTTATTCTGTTGTGAACGTCTTGAATACTTATGTTGAGTCAAAGCATTAGTTACTGAAGTTGATAATGTGTGTCTCTAGTTGTGTATAGTGAAGTCATTATGTGTATTACAAATATTAATGGTACTATAGTAGTGAATAGGCTGACCTATAGATATCATTGGTTATTAGTATGTGCTTCTTGAATGATATATTACGTGTGGTATAGTGAAGTATGAGTGTGTCATGTTTTAGTAGACTTTTGTCCCTTACTCGATACATGTACAATGGGAATATGACTTCGTGACTTAGTAGGCTAAAGCTTCTTAGTCTTGGAAGTGTGATTGACATGTGACCTTGAATGTAGTAAACAAGGCCCTTTATGTGGAACCTTCATCCTAGATGGAAGGTTATGATACCATTGAAATTGAAAGTCGTAATAGTATCCTTCTTGTGTTAATGCTAGACTTAGGGTTGATTTCATGGAATGTCATGAAGTCATTTTTAGAAAATTCATTGACATGTCCTCTTTACCAATATAGGTAGCCTTTTTAGACCCTCCTTTGTAAGGTGTAATGTGATTGGGTTGTGAATTAAATATGGAACCTCTTCATATGCTTCTTTATTGAAATATTCTATATGTACAAAGGCTAAAATGGACTGATTATTCTTGGCAAGTTTCTCTAGTAAATATGACATTAGAGAACAAATAAACCCTTGATATTCCTAAACCATGTCCCTTCATGGGATGTATCCTTGTTCGACCATTGCCATGTAAATCATTATGACTCCGCATTCTATGCATACCTACTATAGTCTATGTTTGTTATTGTGTATTCTCATCATATGATTTACCTACTAGTGTTATGGGACTCTATTTAGACATTGCACGATTAGGCTTTAAAGAAGTTAGTGTGTGAGTCCTAGGTGTTCTCAAAGAACATTACTTGAATGTACTTAAGTGTTGAATATATCTTAATTGAGGAAGTAATGAAGAGAATGAATTAAGTTTGAAAGCATGTTGATGAACAAGTATTTATCTAGAGTAGCTTTAGGATTCCCTAGTTAAGGTTTTGAGGGATCATAGGAATGGTCTCTTCTTTGCTTACCTAGAGAAATCATATGAATAATTCTAGATAGGAAAAGTTTATTAATGAACTAGGAATAATCATATCTTAGGTAGTCTAAAGGATCTTTTAGGTGTGTGTGAAGGGACTTTATGGGTTGTCTCTTCATAACTCACTAAAGTGAGGCTTAGAATAACCTTTTGTAGGAGGATCTCATGTTTATGTGTTTCGATGTGTTCTTGATGCTATCTTGTGATATGTGAGGTACAGATGATGTTACTGTGAAGTTCAATGTAAAGATACTCTAATGCTACTATAAGTTGCTATAAATTTAGTATAACTTAGAACGTGTCTTAATTGTGATGTTTGGTGATTAAATATCATTCTTATACTTTGAATATGGACAATTAATAAAAAAGAGCATGTTTCTCATAGATGCCCATATCAAGATTTTATGCATTATGTCATACTTAGTACATGCACTGTACTAATACCAGATATTTTTTTATATCTAAAGGTATAGGAAGAAGGTGAGAGGCGTCTTGAGCAAAAACGTGAAAACTAAAACTCTTTCAAGAAAAGTTAGGGTATATCCTCACTTAATTCGAGGACATTACTATCTTTAGACTTCATCTATTAAAGGTATTGTAATTGATTAAGCATTTTTTATAATTCGATTCCATGGTCTGTGTGCAAAGAATTATTGAGTGTAAGGATGGTGTATGTTGAGGCCTAGTATTTCTTATGATTTTATATGAAATATGTTTTCCACTATTATTCGTGTGAAAAGTTTTAATTCCGCAAAACATTTCATACATGTATGCAATGAATGATATCTATGGGATTGGACAAGGCATCCTAGAGGTCATGTACGCCCTGTTTCAATCTGCGAACACCATAACTTCTAGGTTGTACTCTCGGATTGTGAGATTTCTTCAATGGAGGATCCATCTTTAGAGAGAGAACTTATAGAGAAGGGAGAGCATATAAATTTTTGGATTCTAATAAAGGGTATGGGTTTTTATTAGGTAAAAGGGTGTTTGATGACTTAAAAACATTAAATAATACACCCCCATAATACTCAAAACACCCCTACCACAATTAGACAATTTTACAGAAGTCAAACTTCACTTAAATTTTCAGAGTTACCGTCGGGAAACGAGTCCGCGATGCGAAACTTTCCCACAAGATATTTGAAAGTAAAATTGAGACAGAAGATTTCACATTCTGTCCGAATCGTGAATCAAGAATCTTTCCCAAGATTCCAAAAGTCTGCAACGCAGATTCACTTTATCAAAGGTCAAGAATGGCTGCCTATGGCAGCTTTTTGGTCCAATGATTGGGTCATCCTCAAGGACCCCTAGGGCGGTCTTTGGGGAGTTGTAACTAGACCTTTTTACCCTAAACATGTCTTTCTAGGTGTTATGGTCATAACCAATGCTTTTTGACTCCTAACAACACATAAAAACACATACAACATATAAGGACACCCTAACACCCACACACGACTAGTGTCTGAACATCTTGGTCGTCCCTTGATGTTTGACTTCCAAACTTACAAGGATGACTTCTAACATTAAAATTAATTATTTTAACACATTATTAACTAGTGAAACATTTAGGAAGATCTATTTCAAACTAGTTCATTATAAGGGTCGCTACATACCATTCGTTATTTGAGATGTGGTGCTGAATAACTATTCCTTAATATATAAGAAAAAGAATGTTTAAGAATCCATGGGGGAGTTATACTTAAAATAGAGAGGATTTTAAGAATAGGTGGGTCCACTTTGTTACTAGAGATTCTGTATCAATTGTACCTCTAGAGATGAGTGCTCCTCGTTAGAAGATGAATAAGTAACTTATAAGAAATCTTCTTGTCAATTACATATACGCCCACATAGGAGTAGCTATTGGAAGCCCCATGTAAAGGCTCAAGAATAACCCTACCTTAGAAAAGTAGGGATCCCTCATCTGGTAGGGGTGAATACCTGGATTCAATGTCTACCTCTTATGGTCTATGTTGGTTAAAACTAACCCAACAAATGAATGTAATAAACTAAGTCTTATAAAATGTGTACTACCAAGGGTAGGTGGTGGAATGAGACACTATATACCCATTGGAGTAGTTGGCATTTGGAGGGAGTCTTTGAGTGTCCTTATATGAAAATGAATTAATGGGTCATTATGTGATGTAAATGATGTAATGTGACATTACGTCTAATTAAAGTCAAGAATAATGATTCTATATCTAAGAATCATTAATTATGATGGTTTAAGTGAATTATTTATAAAGTTTATGTAAATGATAAAAGTGATGTGCCTAGTCTAAGGGAATTTTCAAGGAACACTAAGATGGAAGTAGTAGTAAGGGATGCTACTTTATCATTGCACTAAGTGTAATATGGGGGTTCTTTCGGAGGATGGTTCTTATGTGAAGTTCCTAAGTACATATATGTCCTCTATTGTCTCTAGTATTGAATGTTGACTTGTGAAATGCGATTTAGCATGCCTATTCTAGGTAGCTTTAGTATCACTTAGATGTGTATTGAAGATATTGTATGTGCAGTGTCTTCATGTCTAACCTTAGTGAGTGTTAGGATAACTTTCGATAGAAATATCCATTATGATGGGTATGTTCACTGTAAAGTTTATATGTAACGGATTATATATAGTATTAATTATGTCGAAATGATGGATGTTTTACTGTATGTATTAAATGATGATCTATTTAATGTTTTGTGCCTATATTCATGAAGGTCTATTATTAAAATAGCATGAAAGCTTTATTTCAATTAAAATGTCCTTTTTTGCATGATTTTTCAAAATTCCATACTTAGTACAATGTTTGTACTAACCCCATACTTTAATATATTGTATATGTATAGGTTGGAGTTAAGTTTAGGAGGCAAAACATTGGAAATTGACTCTCTCAAGACTCGATATTTCCTCGTATATTCGAGCAAAATAGTCTATAATTCTTCATTTCTTCATTAAGACTTCTATAATACTTATAATGTATTTCTTTAAATGTAAAGGATTGTGACACTAAGATATTTAATATGTATCTTTAAGTTTGCTTGTGACAATGATACTCATTCCTTAGTATTTTATAGAAGTATTTTTATTGATATTTTTTTAAAAGTTTTAATTCCGCACTAATTTTCATATCTTATTTAATGAATGAATATTAAGGGGCTTGTGAAAGACCTCCGTGAGGTATAATAAGCCGTGTGACCTCTCAAAAAGTGCTCATTTATTCTATGGTGTACTTGTGGGTTGTTACAATTAATATATACATACCACATAAGCCTTCACGTTGATCACCTCTAACAGTTATAGCATGATGACATCACAATTTATAAAATAATGCCGACAAGGAAATATTTTTCACATCTATATCACATAAGAACCGCCACCATAAGTGGACCATACCAATCATCATAATTCAATGCATATACAACATAATATAAAAGAGAATAGGTCAACATCAACAACTCCTATCCTTAGCCATTCCAACCTATTTAATTCACCAAGGCTCTTTGCAATAGCCATTACCCACGTATCTAAATAAATAATCAAACCATTCAATGATTCATCATTATACAATAAGAGAATTATCCAACTAAAACAACCTATATATAATTCTAAGATGATATACACAGAATTAAATATCCCAATGAAATTAACATAGAAATTTGAAAATATCAAGCCCTGATCAATTCACCTATGTTAAAGCCAAAAATAAGAATTCATGTAATGTATGGGTTCATATATATTGTTATTTAAAAAACATCATGTACCATCAATTCTATCATAAAATATTCTTTCAAATTATTTCATGCAAGAACCCATGGCTAGAATTAAAAATAGAATATTTCATTTTTTAGATCATCTTTGAAAACGATTTGAATTTTACTCCTTGAATGGTCAGAATTCAAGGATGAAACACCATACCTCATGTGAAGAAAATACAATGAAATTGCTATAGAAAAAAACATGGATAAATATGTTTTCTTCCATGTAATTTCAAAGCTTCATCAATGGTGGTTTTGCAGAGAAAGAATGGAGAGGCTTCTTTTTGTGTTGTGGGTTTTTCTTTATTGGTGACTTTTTGGGGTTTCAAAAAATCAATAAACTTTAAAAAATCACCCATAAATTACCCAAAAGACCCTTTCACATATAACAACAACTAGTCAATTCTAATTTGACTTAAAAACAACACGACCAAATTAGGTATATCGCTGCGCGTACGGAGGCACCTCCAATTCTTGGTTCTGGAAATTTTTAAGACAGAATGGTTCATGTTGGCCCCGCGTCGCAGGTAAAACTTTTTTCCCTTCTGAGTGTTGTCACGATCGGGGAAAACCCCCCTACTGTAACTGGCGTCGTCGTCCTCGGAGAGTACTATTAATAGTATATTAGAATTTATCATTACATTTAATAGGTTAAAATGGGAAAAATTAAAACTTTTCATAGACATATACATATTCATAGTGATGTTTACATAGACCTCTTGCACACTACAAAGGGATTTTACTTACACTCCTCTCATATGAAGAATACACATGCTTCTAATTTAGTAAACATAATTAATACATAGAAATTAGTCTACTGTCACATCTGAGGAACACCCTCTACATGTAACAGATGTCATCATCCTCTTTGACTACTAAGCATAGCCTGTTTGCTTACATCATTACATTCATAGGTTAAAATGCGTAAAAATTAGAACTTTTTAATACATTGAAGTTTACATTGACCTCTACATACACATAACATATTATCGAGTATACGTAGACCCTTCATATCGGAAGATTACATAGTCTTGTACTTTTATTGCGCGCACACACACACACACACATTAATATATAATAAGTTTAGAATATTTCTCATATAGAAACTAATAAAAGAAAGAGAAACTAAATTGTTATAAAACTAAACAATATCAAATAGCAAGATAGCTACATCGTCCCCGGAAGGTGAAGACCTACCGAACACTTAGGGAATATCCAAGTAGTCTTCAATGGCCTTCATTTAAGATCATTGGTCGGATCAAACAAATTGTAGTAAACATAAACATGGGGTTAGTACACCCTTGTACTACGTATGAGTATATGCACATAAAAAATTGTAATCATGCTAAAGGGCACATTTGATGAAAACCATTCTATTGTACTTTGAAAAGCCTTATAAATAATCAAGAACTCATATACACAAATACTCACGTAAGCCACAAGTCAAACACATGTACAACACACGACAAACATCAACGAGGTATAGTCAAGTCAACATGTATATGCATATAATTGAGTACATAATAAAGACAACTCTAACACCAATTCAAAACATCAACAAAAATTTATGAGAGTTCATAATAATAACATAAGCAAGAACATTACTTATAACCCATCATTAAGCCTTCAAGTGAAATAACCCTATAAATATCCATAACCTTACTCAATCAAGTAAACCAAACAAAGGATCACAAGAAACGTCCAACTAAATATATCATAGCATCAATAGTAGTAATAATTACATTTTCAATATAGACCAATAGCATGTTCATATGTTAAACTAGCAACATATAGGATCATCAACATGTAAAGTCATCATATTGATAGAATATACATTATAATAACACAAGAACAACCTCCTACGGATTTCCTCAAGGCAAACTAGTGCAAGGCATAGGTAGAGTTCCATACCTCTACCTAGGCTATGTAAAACCTCTCAAGTAAACCTTTTTAGTGTATAGTACATTACTTAATTTTAAGTTTTGGAACACTTGCATTAGCCGACATGGACCACAAGATCTAAGTGTGGAATCTTGTGCTGTAAAACCTTACACCTATGGAAAGATGTCTACCGGCCAAGGTTGTACCATAGATGAACATAGCATCTAGGTGGATGCAGTAGCTAGTTTTCCTATGGTGGAAACATAGTTTATATAGTTTGGGGGTCGTCATACAAAGATCACTATATATCCTTTTTTGACTATGAGGCTATCAACCCCGTGAGGACAATAGTGAACCCTACATTCCCTCTTTGGGAATGTTTCACACCCATCTACAAGTTTAGTCGGTGCTAATATAGAGTCCCTTTTTAAATGTCTTTTTTTGTTAATCATAAGCTAAAATTAGGTCATAGGGTCTAATACCTTGTATAATAATTTACATTAGCTCATTAGGAATTGCATGAGAATATCCTTTCATGGCAACCCTCATACGTGAGATTAGCATAACATCATCATCATGAAATAATAAGGAATATAGGTAATTCATAACACACCTTATATCATTTCATATTAAAAAATATCGTATTATCACGTAGACAAGACATTTCAATTAAACATCATACCAACACCTACTTAGGCTTATCAGAAGTCATGATTCAATTAAACTATATCGTTAATCAGAAGCCATCATAATTGAAGTAAATGTTAGGACTATAAAGACTTACTCAATCTCATTAAATAGACATCATAATGGTCTTACAATCAACTATCAAATTATATCCAATAAAAGGTGTAGTATTTTCAGTCACTAATTAACACAAGAACTAGGTCAATTGCATCATCACTATACCAATTAAGATAAATTCTTACCCTAGAGTTAAGGAAATTAGGGTTCATCATGAATTCATCAAGAATTAGATCCAATCCAAACCATAAACTTCCCTAGAGAATCCACATATGAATTAGAATAGCTAAACAAGTCTAATAATCAATTCATTCTTCAATTCCCATCGTGACCAAGAATCAAGATTTGGGAAAATTTGAGAAAGGAACATTAACAGCATGAAAGTTCATAAATTAACATCAATTAATCAACAATCTATACTCAATTAGTCATAAAAATCATAATTGATCATCAATTTGAAGTTTAGAAGAAAACTCGTTAGAATTGGAAAACCCATGGAATTAGGTAATTTAAAAATCAACCATGAAAGGGACTCTTAGGGAAACGAATCCAATGAGTGAATAACCCACTCCTAAATAAAGATTAACCCACGAAATTAAAGTGAAACCCTAGAGAATTTAACCTTCTTCTTCAATCAATACAAAATTTTATGTCGACAACCACCCTAGAAAACTGTGGCCTAAACTATGAAATAGTGTGGCCTTTTATCTAATACCACACTTACTTTTTGACTTTAATCCACACTTTTTCAGCAGTTGTTGAAAGCCTCGTAACCTTAGAAGTTGCTCTTAAAAGCATTGCCAAAAGAAAAAAAAGCCACGCTTTTGCAGCTACGCTTAAAAGTGTGGCCTTGTCAGCTACACATTTAAGCATAGCATTAAAGGCAAACCGACCTCGCTTTTCATCTACGCTTAAAAGTGTGACCTTAGCAGTGACACTCTCAAGCGTATCCTAATAGGCAAAAGCGCCACACTTTGCATCTACGCTTAAAAGTGTGGCCTTACAAGCTATACTTTTAAGTGGGACTTTGCTACTATATTTCCCACAATTATGAAGTGTTTCCTATTATATCTAATATATGACAACAGTTTGAAGTGTAGTCTTTGCGCGTATGCATACACAATTTATATGCCACAATTTCTAATAAAAATACACTAATATTGTTTAGCAATAAATAATCCCTAGAATTAAATTAGCTAATAAGTAATTCAAATTTATAGATTTTCCATAAACTTCATAACATAATATGTGTTGTCTACATACACACAATTAAAAAGCAATATTCTAAATGTGTACACAATAATTCATAAAGTACTCTTACAATAGTTCAATATATTCCACCATTGAATATATTTTACAAAATCAAAATATAATGTATTCAAACTTTTACAATAGTTCAAAAACTCTTCATCATCCAGTTCAAATTTGTTCACATTTCCCTCACAAATAAAATTACAATGGATATAGAATAGGCAAGAACTTCCATATTGAAACATTTATTGAACAGGCAAGAAGTCCATATTGCAGTAGTGTATATAATCATTCTTGGTGATTTAAGGTATATATATATGGTCCAATAATGAGAATTTATAAGTAGTGCTCAAAGAATTAAAAGTATATATTATAATATATATATATATATATATATATATATATTACTGGAATAAAATAACATTCTTGAACTTGGACTGGAAGTTAATAGAAGATCGAACTCATTTTTATAATTAAAAATATGTAAGTAGAACAAAGGTATATGAATATTGTTGTTGGCTTCGCACTTTCTCACAAGCTTAGTGATATAGCATTAACCAAATAAATGGGAAATATATAATTTCCTAGTTCGTCCATCCTAAAACACATAACATAAAAGAAAAAAAATACTCATGTAGCCTTGAGAATTCAAATCTTCTCAATGGTAAGATAAATGACGAAGCAATTTGCTTATGTTTTGGAATTTTTATATATTGATGTAGTTTATATAACTAAAATAATTTTTGCTTTAAAAAAGGGAAGGACCACAAAAGAAAGAGAGAAAACATAGATAGTGATGTTGGATTGAGGAAGACAATAGCATTGAAGAAACACACAGTAAAACCTTTTTTATTTTTTTTAAAAGGTACTAGTAACCTACTACCTGTCAGTCATGTTAGGAGGGTGGGGGGCAATAACTTAGTTTAAATTTTTTGTGTTTGTTTCTTTTCAAATGGGGTTTGATATCAAGTGGGCTTAAAGAAATGTGTTTATTATTGTACGAACAGGGTGGTCCTTTCATGTGCATGTCTCTATATATACAATATCATGTGATAATATCCACTCTTCCACCAAACTCTCTCTTATTAAACTTCATATTTATAATTAAAAAAACAAGAATTTTAGATTACAAGCTACAGACTATCATTTTATTTAATCATTACTAATCTTTTTGTTGCCATAATCAAAACGAATTCAATATAAGTATATAGTTTAAATCAAATATAATAGTTGGATCAACTATCTATGTATTGTTCATGATTATCTACTATTGAGGGTAACATAGAATTGTCCCCTTGAGTCTTTTAAATTAAAAAAGGACACATCAACAATAAAATTCATGTGCTCGCTCTTCTACGGCTACCAATTTCCCATCCATTTTAGTGTCACAATGAAATTCCCTATTTAATATCAACCACTAATATTACAAATAATGTTACATATATTAAGACATAGATCTCCTATTGTACAACTAACAAACTCAATAGTCAACACATATAAGTGTAGATTGCATTTAGAAATTATAGAAAACTGTAAAACTTTAGATTGCAAATTACCGATTGCATTTGGATGTTATAGAAAATAATAAATATGCAAATTGCAGATTCTACATTGCAGCTAGTATACACTGAAGTCTCATCAGTCGCATAGAGCAGTAGAGAAATACCATTTTGAATCTTAATAGCTAACACCCATGACATAATAAAAACTTGAAAGAAAATCTCACATACCATAAACTAGACTCCACCGATATCAAAAAAGCCACTAAAAATAACTATAAACAAAAAAAAATTTAGCATTTAGAGAATTTTGCCAGCATTCAACAATATTCAAAATCCGAGATCTCTTTTTCTTGATAGGAGTCAACTAATCACATACAATTGCAACTCAAATTTTTAAAAGATCTCTTTTTCTGCTTCTACGCCAGTTTTATATTATTGTTGGATCCCTCTCAGACTAGAATATGTATACAACGTCAAATATGATTGCTGGTGGAAAATTTTCAAAGTAGAAGGAAAATACTATGGGATTAACAATAAGTAGAAGCCAATGCAACATCTACCCTGTCAAAAATAAGCAACCTGACTATATTGTTGCAAATTAGGCTTTTGTAAAGAGAAATAGAAATTCAGAGATTTCTAAATATAAATATCATATTAGTCATGCAAAAACTAGATCTACTTTGAATGATTCAAACATGAAGCTAAAACATTGAATATTAACTACATCAATTAGCCAACTAGCACAAAAAAGAATTTCGGAGAAACTGAGAGGACTAATTGGCCAAGTATCAAAAATTTACAATCCCATATGATATTGTTCTTTAGGATAGTAATTTGCTAACTTATTGTTCTAAAAAAGAATATTTCAAAAATAACTAAATACCATTTGATGAATCGTATCATGAGCTGACCTAGAAGATTGTAGAGAATTTCGGCCTTTTACAGCCTGTGCACTACCCGCATCAATAGTTGAAACAATGTTAGATCCAACACACCCAGGCATACCCCGAATCTCTGTTTTGCTGGACTTTAGGCAAAAATATTTTATATATGGATGAAAAACATGATATACAACAACAATAGACATCAAAAATTTATCTTCACAACCTTACAATTGAAGTCAAAGTTCTTCTTACATCGATAAAATCTTATTCATAAGGGTTAAGTTGCATGAACTCTACACTATCGATCCGCACTAGTGACGTATTCTTAAAAAATACACTACTTTTTAAGAATCTGACATGATCTCATTGACTTTTTTGTTGAGTCGGATCAATATAGAACTAGAGTGAAGTCATAAAGGATAGAACCCATTGTTGTACATGGCTAGGATGTCATTACTGTGAGGCTACAATGTTGTTACTTCAAACTTTCCTCCAATTTTTATCTTGAAATTTTATTCTTATTTGACAACGTAGCATTTATATATGGTTGTTTGTCTTAAGGGTTGAGAGATTCTGCATATGGTCTAGTATAATGGTTCTGTCTCTTACATATGCTAGCACACAAGAAGCAACAATTTCTAAGACATCTAATTAAAAGGTTAAAACTTAATGCATATCAATTTTGCAATTTTTATCTAGAGAAGAAATGACACGAACATTAATATAACTGGGAACAACTGAAGCATTTCAGATTTTGTAGCTATTACAACTGCAGTAGCTGCTAAACGACTAAAACTCAATGTAATTAAGTTTACCTATTTCTGTCTAAAAAGTAGCGACACAAACATTATAATAACTCCAAACATATGCATAAAAACAACGTTGTTTTATCAACAAAATCTGCACTTACCTAGCATTTATATAAAGATTCATATATAGAATTATTGACTATGCCATCCACTTCATGGGAAGATTTTAGGAAGAATCAACCTAACTTAGGTAGGAAGGCAGTTGGTCAAAGATTTTTTTCCTGCCAGTAAACTTTATAAAACTTACTAAGCAAAACTAACTTCTATACGTGAACCAACATCCAATGACTAATAGAATAAAAAATCACTAGCAAAGAACCTACGAAATGAAAAAATTCCATTAAACACGATCAATCATGTAAGAGTTCAGCTATCCACTAAATGCCTAAAAGACTATCCGCATATAGAATTTGGTAAATTTTTACTTGTTTAGCAAAAATATTCAGTGGTCACTCAAATGATACGAGTAATGTCATATGCTGGTTATGCGATTGTTAAACAACAAACAATTTTTTCATTTTACTTATTTTCTTATGCTCATCTTCTAAGGTAGACAAGCGATCAATCAAGGATTTGTTTTACTCATTGAAAGATTTGTTTTTCTCTTGAGTTGAATGTAGCTTACATTGTAATAAAATTTATTTCAACAGATTGAAAATGAATTGATTTATTAATTGTCATACCTTTTTCATTTGTTTGGGAGGCTTGCATATATTGATGAGTAGAACAAGGCAATTTGGTTTGCGTGTTCTCTTTCACAAGAACTACAGTATTCTTATTGATTAATGTCAATTCTTTACTAGATTCAATATTATTTTTAAAAAACCCTAAAGATGAGTACAAAGAACCATGTGTTTGCTGTTGTCCCTTTCCTATTACATCAAGAACCAAGAAATCATATTATACAATCTCTGGCATTTAATTTATGTTATGCATGGAATAAAAGATACAAGTGATTTTAAAAAACATACTTGTTTCAACTTCTTTGGTATATTGCGTTACTTGATTAGTAAATGACAAGTGGGAGTATCAACTTGACTAGAAGACATGGAGGAGTTCTTATGTTCAGATCCTTGTCCCTAGCCAAAAGAATCTGAAAGATTTCATATTAGAAGTAATATTCTCAGAAAATGGTAGCAAGAGAGTTCACTGTTCGCATACATCCAAGAGGGAGGAATCTAAAATACTTGATAGGCAGTCTTAAAGATGTTCAATTATGTTTCATAAAGAATGACACAACTGATGTATGGTGGTCATGGTTTCACTCGGCCTATGGAAAACTTTTGACATTCAAAATATGTTATTTATGCAATTAAAATCTCAACGGTCATGAAAAAAAATAACTTGTTTCAACCTCATGGATATCTTGCTTAAATTTCTTGGAAGATGGGTAATGTGAAGTATTAACTTTCATATGCTCTCTAGAGAGAGACATGGATTTCTCATTTCTCGCTCCCTTTTTATGAATAAAAGGCATGGTAGTTGTTGTAAGTTCTTGTTGTTGTCCTTTTCAATAGTACCTAGAGAAAAGAAAAATTCATTGAGAAATATATAGAAGAAAGTACATTGACGAGAGGATATTTGCACACTACAAATTTTACCTGTTTCAACTTCTTTGATGTATTATTTATATAGATCACTATATTGAAATAATAAACTGTTAGTTGGAACTTTCCCTTTTGACGTCAAAGGTTTAAGCCCCCTCATTCGTCCTCTTCCAATTACCCTAGGAGCATCAAATAACAATCTGATAGATTTGTTCATAATTTATTTTGTAACTAGTACATAAGCTATCAATTTTAAAGTCAATCAATTATTTACAACTTAGAATATTTGGGTCAGTTTTAGTAACCGCAGACCCTTTTCAGTGTGCTCTGGTAGTATTAAAAGGTAAACAATCTGTCACTTGTAATTCTGAATAGATTTCTTGAGTTGAATACATATTCCTATATCTTCTCTCTTATTACTGTCCTAATGCATGACCTGTGAGTGTCTCTATTTAAGAGTAGGTCATTATTTTCTCTTAAGAGTGATCACCTTCTCTTTTGTGATCTTATCATGCCACAAACTTTAATTTACTTCAAAAATAAATTAACCAGATAATGTGGAAGAAGAAAAGTAAATCTAAAAAGTAGTGTAACTCGAACAAATAAAATATAGAGAACAAGAAAAATAACATACGGAAAATTAAACGTGACTCAGATGCATGTAGACAGAATCATAGAACCAGTTAGAAAGAAAATGAAAGAATGCTTTAAAAGAAAAGGTAACATAATGTGCAACACCACAAGAATTTATTTAGATTAGTTCTTTCAACCTTTAAAGAATCAAAGTTTAATCACATGCAATCAAAGATTTAAAGAATCAATGTTATAGATGCAAGCAAGGCTATCACTGTTTCAACCTTTAATGTGCAGCACCACAGGAAGCCATTTATAATAGTTTGATTGCTTTCGACATAGTTCATCAATTTCAGACCTAAACGAAATTGTAACTCAATTCTTTAAGGACTGATCCGTTTCTTTTTTTAATCATATCACACTACAAAACTTAAACTTCTTTAAGAAAATGATTAGCAGCTAGTCTAACAGAACACATGTTCAATAAAGAAGAGATCTAACTCGAACAATACAAATAACAAACTGATTTGACAAATAAAATCTAACAAGTAGTGCAAAGGAGGCCTACGTGAAATATGAACAAATAGAGAACAATTAATGAATAAGTTTTACAAAAATGGAAAAAATATAGTTCTATTTAAGGAACATATATTCTTGAAATCTGTACTTGTATCTACCCACTATGTACATCATATACAAGAAGTAATTTGCATAATTCTATGTCATACTTCATCTTTAATGAGATCGAGTTAAATTCATTGAAAAAATGTGATCGATTCTTCATGAACACACTCTACACTATACCATAAGAAGAAAACAATCAATAACTCAAATTTTGAGCAGAAAAAAAACCTCACAGAGAAGTATTTGTACCTTTGATACAAATAGATTGACATTATAGAACCAGTCACAAAATGATGAAAGAATAATTTAAATGAACTTGTAACTTGATCAACAACATCAAAAGAAGTAATTTACATTAGATCATTCAACCTTTAAACCTTTCAAGAGTCCAAGTATCATCATATGCAAATAATGCTGTAAAGAATCCAAGTTTCATATGCAAACGAATTTATCACTCTTTCAACCATTAATGTGCAGCACCACTGCAAGTCATTTACATTTGGTCTATTGTTTTTTACATATTTCATCAACGTCAGACCCAAAAAAAATTTAATATAATTCTTTAAGGACTAATCGCCTTCATTTTTTTTGATTATATCAAACTAAAAAATTAATTTTCTTTAAGAAAATGATCATCAACTTGTCTAACAGAACAAGAGTTTAAAAAAGAAGATATATAACTCGAACAATAAGAAAAATCAAATCTACTTTACAATGAAATAACATCCCCATCATTTTTTGGAAAACATCATAGTAAAAAACATAATTTTCTTGTAGAGAACGACCAGCAGCTCTCCTAAAAGAACAAGAGCTCAAAAAAAGAAGAGATATAACTTGAACAATACGAAAAAATTGACTTCACAATGAAATCATATCCCCTTCTTTTCTGGGATCATATCACAGTGCGAAATGTAATTCTCTTTAAGAAAGCGACCAGAAGCTCGTCTAAAAGAACAAGCGTTTAAAAAATAATAGATATTACTCGAACAATACAAACATTAACTTTGAGAAAAAAAACATGAACAATACAAATAACAAATCGACTTTACAATTAAATCAAATCCCTTTAATATTAAGATCATACTGTACTACAAACCTAAATTTTCTTTAAGAAAACGACCAGCATCTCATCTAACAGTAAATAGTGAACCTTGAGGATATACTTTTACTAATTACTTGCACAGTTTGCAGGTACAGTAGACACAAACAAAATAATACAGAAATTAGTGCATAAGAAAAACGCAACACAGGGAAAACCCAATAAAAACACAAAGATATAAACTTACAGACTCAAATACTTCTTGTAGTTATGGCCTCTTTCTCGTCTGCTCAAGATTCCTAGGGCTAACTTTGACGTTCAGATTTTCCGCAGTTTCTTCCTCTACATTGGAATTTCAACTATAAGAACTCCCAAAGTAATCACTTCCTTCTATATCCCATATAAAAATTCAATGAATTTACAAGAAGATTGATTTTAGTGCTAGATATTAGTATAGAAAAAGAAGGTAACTCGACTGTACAAAATTTGTACCTACACTTCACGAAATTGGTATCAAAGAAATCTTCCGCTAAGATCTTCTGTTCTTAGGCTTTCGCTCTTTAGTTCTTCGATCCTGAATTCTTCTGTCCATAGTTCTTTAGGTTCGTCTTTTCAGCCCTCCGAGAAAATCATGTTATTGAGAAGAGAAGCTTCAGCTTTGATGTTGATCAGTTCTTCAAATCAGCTATATTTTTCAGCTTATTCTGTTCGATCTTCTGTTCTGGATAAAATTTTCTCTACAGACAAAAGAGTAAATCGTGTTCTCTGAAAGAAGAGAAGTAGATAAGATTTTATTAATTTTTTACTAATTATTTTTCTGGCAACTAAATATGGGATAGAGAGTTAATTTTTTTTGAAGGAATATAATATTTTAGTGAAAATTTTTAGGCAACACTTGTAGTGTGTTGTTTTTATAATTATAAAAACGAACAAGGACCTAAAATACCTTTAAAGTGTTGAAATTGGTATAAAATTAACATTCATCCACCTATTTTCTCCAAAATGCCCTTTTCATCCACCTATTGGCTCCAAAATACCCTTGTCATCCACCTTTGGGTTCAAAATTTACCATTTTTGGACCAAGTAGGTGGGTGGGAAGGGCATTTTGGAGCTAATAGGTGGATGAAAGGTAATTTTGTATCATTTTCAATACTTTGAGGGTAATTTAGGACCTTTTCCGTTATAAAAATAAAACACTTTTAAATTTTGGTCATATATAAAAATAGTTGTTGTCATTTATTTCATATTATGACAACGCTGATAAAATATTTCCAATATAATTAAAGAATACGTCTTTAAAGTGTTGCAAATATTATCATTGCTAAACGTTAAAAAATTAGGCTACATTATAAAAGAGTTCCCAAAAATATTTCAGACAACACTTTCCAAGTGTTGCTTAGATATAGTGTCGCCATAGGCCTAAAATAGTGTAGGGAATCTTTGATCCTTCTTTAATGGAGGAAATTTGGGGAGAGAGAAAGTAAAGAGAGGTGAGAGCTTTTGGGTTTTGTTTTGGGAATTGGGTTTGGTTGATTTAAAAATTACTTTAAAATGACCCTTAGGCTATGTATAATAACCCCTAAATTACCTAAAACACACCACTTAAATTGGTCTTTTTGTTTAGTCTTAATGTCAAAAATATGATTTTACCTAATCAGGGAAGTGTCTCCCGTCGCGCGGAAAATACAAATTTATTTCCCAAAAATAATTTTTGGGACAGTGTGGTCCGTGTGGGCTGTGCGTCACACAAGAGTTTACTGATTCTTGACTTTCGTAGGCTACTATGGCAGCGTGCCCACCTATGTTGGGGGCCTCTTTCATGACGTTTCAGGTGGTCCTTGCAACATCAATATTCGATATTTAGGCCCTCTATACTGTACTCTACCTAACCAAAGTCTTTTTACAATTTTTAGAATTCACTTGACCTTCGAAAAGCCATCCCCAAATATAGAAACGTCAACTAGTGCAATTGGGCTAGTTCTCGACGTCATGGACATCCTTTGAGATCATGGCTCTAAAACTTCTTGAATTATTTATAAACATAATTTTAGGTAATAAAATAGTATCTTAACCTTTAAGACAGTCATGTTAGGCTCTAGATTAAGTCTTGACTTGTCGGAGTGTTACATTATCCCCACTTAGGAAAATTCACACTCGAAAGACACTTAATCCTTTAAAAAGCGAAAGGTTAGACTCAGAACTGGCAGCCCAACAAATAAGCACTAAAACCTTTAAAAAAGGGAAATGATAGACACAAGACTAGCATCTATAACATACAATATACAACATAATCATGAGTTACAACTCAAATCAACATAACACTATGACATTTACACAATGACTCAACATCAATTTTAACACATAAGGTTCAAAGTCACAACATGAGGAATTTCATTCTCACAATAACAACCTGAGCTCAACATATCATTACATAGTCAATTATGCCAATGTTCCTTTCTCAACATCTCAACATGCTCATTATCACATTTTGAAGGAAACAATATACCAAACACAAAAATAAGTGCAATTCGAGCAAAAGAACATTTTTCTATGATAAATTATTTTAGCATAAATGTTTTTACCATAAATATGCACATCTTTAAAGAACAAGTCAAAATAACATTAATTCATTATTTTTATTATTAATATTAATAACTAACCTTACTTAGCAAAGAGATGAGGATTACTAAACTTCATGTCAGCCTCGGGCCACCATGTCTGCCCTTTAACTAGGTGGTTTCTCCATAGAACATTCACGGAGGCCACGTCTTTATTCCTCAACTTATTCACTTAACGAAAAAGGATTTCAACAGGGACCTCCTCATAGGAGAGGTTCTCATCCACTCCAACACCTTCAATAGGAAGAATGGACTCGGGATCACCAATGCACTTCTTAAGCATGAATACATGGGAAACCGGGTGAATAGAAGATAGATCACTAGGTGATTTCATCTTGTAAGCAACCTTGCCCACTCTTTAAAAAATTTCATAGGTACTCACATAAAGAGTACTCAAATTCCCTTTGTTTCCAAACCTCATTACCCTTTTAAAACTCTAGCTTTCTTCTCATATTTTCGGCGTAAGACCTTTGTCAGCTATAGGATGTCATCAATCAGTCCCTTATCAAATGGACACTCTTCAAAGCATCATAAACCATGTCGGGACCAAAAAGTGAGAAATCACAAACTTCGAACCACCTTACCACATATCTACATCTCCTAGCATACAAAGCTTTAAAAGGAGCCTTGGATATGGATGAATGATAACTATTGTTATAAGAGAACTCCAGAAAAAAAATGATCATCCCAATTTCCATTGAAGTCGATGCCACAAGATCTAGGAATATGCTCAAGATTTTTAGTAGTACGCTCCTCTTGACCATCCATTTGGTAATGAAAAACGGTGCTCAACTTTACTCTTGTACCCAACCCTTATTAAAATGATCTCCAAAACCTAGATTATAATTGTTCGCACGTGTTTTATATGATGGATATTGGAATGTCATCTATGTATATCTTATGATAATTCTCTACCGAGTAAGTAGACTTAATGGGAATAAAGTGAGCAGATTTAGCTCGTCTAAGAACACACCCCAAACCCACTCGGGATGTGTAATACCTCAAAAATGTCTCTGTTGATGATAGAGCCTATAATAGTTGTCATGATGGTATAAAGTGCTATCGTGGTAAAAATATGTTGTATTGAGACAGTGTCTAGACTTTAAGAAGATTTGGAAGTGAAACATCAAGGGACGACTAAGACGTTTGACAACTAAGTCACCTTTGACTCATATGTGGTTTTATGTGTTTATGTGTGATTCATTAGGATATAATATCATAATATGAGTTAGTATAGTGTTTATAGGAAGTGTGTCAAGTTTTTTGATGTTTGGAGGTCAACGTCCAAGAACGTCCATGATATTCGAAGGGTTTTCCTTGAAATGACCTCGTATGTCTTTGCATATTTCATAGAGTTTTACATGTTTATTTTGGATGAAATTCATTTGAGATGTCTTAAACTCGTATACGAGCACTTTTTCGTTTGAAACGTCCAGGCAAAAATCCCCAACGACAATCCAAGGGTGCTTGAGGAAGAACCCTTTTAATTGAGCCAAGACTTGCCAAGTGGGTCAGTCGTTGTATCGTAGGTGAGTTGTCGTTAGTGGACACTTAGCAGTGGGTAAGAAAAAGCCAAAGACTAACCTCGGTTCAAAACCACAGACAAACAGGATGGTTTATTGGTCAAAGGACGGGTCGTTGATGGTCAAGTCATCGATATGGTAACTTTTATGTTAGGGGTGAATTGGTAAATTTACCCCATGTACAAATAAGAGAAAAGGCGATTACTTAGGGGTCTTGTGGGTATTTTAAAAATGTATATAATTATTTAACATGTAGAAATTCTCTAGAACTCCATTGGTTCCAAATTCCTTTATTATTTAAGGTATAATTTTTTATCCTTGAAACTATATTCATCCCGGAGCCCAACTTTTAAAAAAGTTTTCTAAAGTTTTCAAAGATAAATTAACCAATTTCATGATATATCCATGGGTTCTTGCATTAAATGTTTTAAAGCATTCAATAATGATTGAATTGTTGTTAATTATAAGATTTTAACTCAATTAACCTATGAACCCATGAAATTGATGACCCTTCATTTTTCACTACTTTATGGGTTAAGTGATTTTGACTTAATGCTTATGAATTCTAGTGTATTTTTCTTTAGGCTATTGATTGATGTTATTATTGTATTGAATTGGTATCTAGGTTGTCTTAGATCAATTAATCTATATTTTTCTTTAGGCTATTGATTGATGTTATTATTGTATTGAATTGGTATCTAGGTTGTCTTAGATCAATTAATCTATACTAAATTTACCTAGTCAATTGAATATCATAGTTTATGCATTGAATTATTAGTTATAACCATGGTTAAGGGCCTTATGGGATTAAATTGGATGATTTAGTATTGGATTGACTGTTTATGATGGAGTGGCGGTACGCTTCCCTAATTATCTTTATTTTATGTTAATTATACTTCAATTATGTTGTGATTGGTACGTTCCACTTATGGTGACGGTCTTATCTGCCTTACTTGAAATTAATGTGACCTTGTTGGCCACTACTTTATGTATTAAGATAATTAGTGTAGTTGATTTGTGTGAAGTATGAGCATATCTATCACCATGTGAAGTACTATGAAATTATGTGTTCTTTTTATGTATGTTATGAAATCATATAGAATAATGACTATGTGCTTATATGTGTAGTCTTAGATGTTGATGCCTGATTCTTCCTACTAGACTATATGAGTTTTGATGGTTATATTGATGATGATATATTAATGTATAGGATTACATAATGATGCTAAGGGTCATTCCTAACTACTTTAAATAATGATATCCTATATATGATAAAGTAAATAATGTTTTGTTTTGTTTTGGTAGACTATGTCCCTTGCTTGATATATGTATGAATGATATATAAATAATGAGATGTCTTAACTAGGTAGGCTAAGTGCACACTTGTCATGTATGAATAAATGATATATGATACCTTAGATGATGTTAAGAAGGTCATGTATGTGGAAATGTTTATGTTATGAATTTTAAGTTGAAGAGTCGTAATGGTATACTTCATGTCAAGGATGATGGAATTAGGGTTGATTGGCTGGAATGACATAATATCATTCTTAGGAAAGTCATAATGAGATATCTTAGTCGCCATTGGGAGGTAAACCTAGTGGACCTCTTTGGTAAGGTGAATGTGATTGGGTTATGAACTAGACAAGGAACCCCTTCATGTGTAACTTTAGTGTCAATTACTCGATGATAAGAAAGGCCAGAACCAAGTGATTATGCCATGTGAAGTAGCTCTACTATATGAGTACACACTTAGTCTTGTCAGAGTCTTTCAAAGATTTCCTTCAAACATCAACCTCGCTTCCAAACCTTTACATATAGAGTATAGAAAAATATTGGGTTAGTACAAAACAATGTACTAAGTATGACATGCAAAAACATGCAAAAAGGGACATTTTAGTAAAATTAAACTTTCATGCTAATTAAGTATAAAAATCATGAATATAGAAGTAAAACAACATAAGAAACAACATTTAAACTTAGAGAAGGATTTCCATAATTTTAATAAAAAAGTAACATTTTATAGTAAGCTTCCCAAAATTACAGTGAACCATGTTGAACATTATAGGAACTAATTTATTCCCAAAACAGTGAACTCCCAAAGTCAATAAAAGAGGAAGTGAACTAATTTCCATAGGAGTTTCCCTAGATAAGGTTATCCTAAGGCTCACCAAGGTAGGACATGAAGGAAACGCCCATGCTTCTCCTTCAATGCACACCCACTACTAGAAATTTGGTCTACTGCCACGGTTCACCTATCGTTGCAATTGACGTTACTACCGTAGCCATAGGTCTAAGGCTACGGTTACACCAACCGCTACAACAGATCGCGTAGCAATAGAGCTGTTGCTACGGTTCTGTGCGACAGTTCATATAACCGTAGCCATACGTTGACCTATTGCCACGGTTATCATTTGAATTAATTGTCAACGGTTATGTATGTATTGGTACAATTTCTAACCGTCGTAATAGAGGTTTATGCATCAGTTCTGTTAAGGCTATGGCTACAGTTTTTTTTTTATTCAACACACCATTTCACTCAATTGCGACGATTGTTATAGGGATATTGCAACACTTTTAAACAATTGTAGAACTGTTGCTTAATGCGTATTGCAACGGTTATTACCTGCTATTTGCAACAATTCTAATGCAATATTAGTAAGCTATATATATCTACTATATACTAAATCATCCATGAGAATAAATTTTATAACATAAAAATACACATAAATCGTTAACGAGAATAAATGTTCATTACCTTAATTAGAATTCAAGATCCGTGATTCTAATATCAATTAAAGAAAAATGTACAAATCATTTTATAGCATTCAAAAAAGGTGAAACACATGCCATAGAATTTTCAATCTTCAAAAATATATGATTTCTAGAACATGAATAAAGTTTACATCAATATATACTTCAACTCCTATGTCAAGTCTTCACTATTGCTTTCATTGCCTTCTTCGATTTCGTCACCTACATACAATCAGAAAAAAATATAAATAATTTAGGAAACCTCAAATCTTGGAAATTAACAAGTATACATGTAGTTACAGCCTGCAGGCATTAGCTTTTAGAATTGTTCAACCCTAAAACTTTGAAATCAAGTACATTCCAATCAAGTTTCCAACACTAAAAAGATAAAAGGTGGAAGAGAGAAAAATGGGCTAATTTCACAGTAAGCGAACAAGAATTGAACAAAGTGACAAGAAGAATGAAGCCAAAGAGAGCTAAAACAGATGTTATAGAAGGCCATGGAGGCCGAATTATTCGAGACACGGGAAGGAAAGACAGACACAGTAAGGTTTCAACTGCAAAAGGTCCGAAGGATCGACGAGTTAGGCTTTCACCAAACACTGCAATTCAGTTCTATGATGTGCAAGATAGGCTTGGGTATGATCGTCCAAGTAAGGCTATTGATTGGCTGATTAAAGAAGCTAAAGCTGCAATTGATGCTCTTGGTGAGTTCCCTAATAATTTTCACTCTACTAAACTAAATCCCAAAAAAATGCAGTATTCATTTGATCAAGAACAGAGTCCAGAATTTAGCCAAGAAAACAGAGGTGTTCCCAATTCTTAATGTGGAGTTCAAGACAAACAACAAGAGGTGAATTATGACATCCCAAACTTGTTTTCATCATCTGATGGTTTAAAGATTCCATTTTAAGTAATCTCCAGAGCTACCCAGATGGGCATTTTCTCAATTTCCAGTCTTTACAAGATGACACAATCCTATCCTCTGGTAATCATCATCAAGGCAGCTTCTTCACCACCACTTCAGTTAATCATTTCCCATCAGTTTTAAGTCAAAATCAAGTCTTTTCTCACAGGGAACCCCTTCAGTCCAGTTTCTTCCCTCTAATGAGTGATCCATTAAGCACACAACTTGAGACCCTTTCATATGGATTTTCCAATGATGGTTTCACAGGAATAATTTCTAGTGCTTCAAGAATTCAAGGGGAAGAGGAGCAGGCTACATTTTTTACTGCTTCTTGACCCACTGCCTAACTTTTCCCCAACTTCCTTAGATCAATAGCATACTATTCCATTCTAATCCTATAGCAACTAGCAACAAACAAAATACCAATCAAAATATAGAATTAAGGACACCAACCTTGTTTAGCCCCTTGAACAGAAGTAGATTCTCTTGGTGAAGTAGTCGACAATGCTGCCAATATGTTAGGATCAATTAATCCCGCATGCTTAAGTTGTGCAATAACATCTGCAATAACTTCTTGTCGCACAATTTTCTTTTGTTCCTCCATTTGTTTCTCCATTTTCTGCATCCTCTCTTGCATTTCTTGCATTCCATCAGTTGTTGCACTTAAAGATGATTCCCAATTGCCAACTTTTTTTTTCAAAGTAGTCTTTGTAAATCATGCGCCATATAGTCTTAAATGTCCCGGATGTTCAGGACCCATGACGCTTGAAAATGCATCAACATACTCACCATTTATGCTTATTTGTTTTTCAATTTGCTCCATTTCAGCCTACAAAAGTATATCCAACAAATACAATCTTATGAAATAAATAATTGATCTCAACAAAAAAAATTAAAATAGACAGGCACATACAATTTTACTAGTAGTATCTTCATTTGAGGCCTTGTACGATCGCCCAGGTTTTCTTGTTCTTGTAACCACAAAGATATCCTTAGATGATACTGTCTCCTTATCTTTCTCCTAGTCAAATTGAAATATATATAAAAACTAAACTCACATTGGAAGAGATCCAAAAGAAAATTTCATTAAAAAATAATATATCAAAGAACTCACCAGCTTATTACGAACTAAAGCGAAACTCTTTTTGCCTGCAGTGTGTGGATTCATCAGTTTTTTCCGATTCTTTGCATTTGTTTCAGACATTTTCTGCAAAGAAATGAATCAGTAATGTTAATCGAAGGTATATTAGTGTTATATAGTGTACTAGACGAGGTCAATATTAGTCATTATATAGTGTTAAGGTGTCTTGTAAAATGCATGTGACTATCACAATAAATGATACAGATACAGGCCTGAATTACAGATACAATCTGCTCCTTATGGGTCTTTCTAGTAAGGTCTGAATTACATATACATGCCAAAATGTTGCAAAAAGGGACATTTTAGTAAAATTAAACTTTCATGCTAATTAAGTATAAAAATCATGAATATAGAAGTAAAACAACATAAGAAACAACATTTAAACTTAGAGAAGGATTTCCATAATTTTAATAAAAAAGTATCATTTTATAGTAAGCTTCCCAAAATTACAGTGAACCATGTTGAACATTATAGTGAACTAATTCATTCCCAAAACAGTGAACTCCCAAAGTCAATCCAAGAGGAAGTGAACTAATTTCCATAGGAGTTTCCCTAGATAAGGTTATCCTAAGGCTCACCAAGGTAGGACATTAAGGAAACGCCCATGCTTCTCCTTCAATGCACACCTCACTACTAGAAATTTGGTCTACTACCACGGTTCACCTATCGTTGCAATTGACGTTACTACCGTAGCCATAGGTCTAAGGCTACGGTTACACCAACCGCTACAACAGATCGCGTAGCAATAGACCTGTTGCTACGGTTCTGTGCGACAGTTCATATACCCGTAGCCAAACGTTGACCTATTGCCACGGTTATCATTTGAATTAATTGCCAATGGTTATGTATGTATTGGTACAATTTCTAACCGTCGTAATAGAGGTTTATGCATCAGTTCTGTTAACGCTATGGCTACAGTTTTTTTTGATTCAACACACCATTTCACTTAATTGCGACGGTTGTTATAGGGATATTGCAACACTTTTAAACAATTGTAAAACTATTGCTTAATGCGTATTGCAACGGTTATTACCTGCTATTTGCAACAATTCTAATGCAATATTAGTAAGCTATATATATCTACTATATACTAAATCATCCATGAGAATAAATTTTATAACATAAAAATACACATAAATTGTTAACGAGAATAAATGTTCATTACCTTAATTAGAATTCAAGATCCGTGATTCTAATATCAATTAAAGAAAAATGTACAAATCATTTTATAGCATTCAAAAAAGGTGAAACACATGCCATAGAATTTTCAATCTTCAAAAATATATGATTTCTAGAACATCAATAAAGTTTACATCAATATATACTTCAGCTCCTATGTCAAGTCTTCACTATTGCTTTCATTGCCTTCTTCGATTTCGTCACCTACATACAATCAGAAAAAAATATAAATAATTTAGGAAACCTCAAATCTTGGAAATTAACAAGTATACATGTAGTTACAACCTGCAGGCATTAGCTTTTAGAATTGTTCAACCCTAAAACTTGGAAATCAAGTACATGCCAATCAAGTTTCCAACACTAAAAAGATAAAAGGTGGAAGAGAGAAAAATGGGCTAATTTCACAGTAAGCGAACAAGAATTGAACAAAGGGACAAGAAGAATGAAGCCAAAGAGAGCTAAAACAGATGTTATAGAAGGCCATGGAGGCCGAATTATTCGAGCCACGGGAAGGAAAGACAGACACAGTAAGGTTTCAACTGCAAAAGGTCCGAAGGATCGACGAGTTAGGATTTCACCAAACACTGCAATTCAGTTCTATGATGTGCAAGATAGGCTTGGATATGACTGTCCAAGTAAGGATATTGATTGGCTGATTAAAGAAGCTAAAGCTGCAATTGATGCTCTTGGTGAGTTCCCTAATAATTTTCACTCTACTAAACTAAATCCCAAAAAAATCTAGTATTCTTTTGATCAAGAACAGAGTCCAGAATTTAGCCAAGAAAACAGAGGTGTTCCCAATTCTGAATGTGGAGTTCAAGACAAACAGCAAAAGGTGAATTATGACATCCCAAACTTGTTTTCATCATCTGATGGTTTAAAGATTCCATTTTTAAGTGATCTCCAGAGCTACCCACATGGGCATTTTCTCAATTTCCAGTCTTTACAAGATGACACAATCCTATCCTCTGGTAATCATCATCAAGGCATCTTCTTCACCACCACTTCAGTTAATCATTTCCCATCAGTTTTAAGTCAAATTCAGGTCTTTTCTCACAGGGAACCCCTTCAGTCCAGTTTCTTCCCTCTAATGAGTGATCCATTAAGCACACAACTTGAGACCCTTTAATATGGATTTTCCAATGATGGTTTCAGAGGAATAATTTCTAGTGCTTCAAGAATTCAAGGGGAAGAGGAGCAGGCTACATTTTTTACTGCTTCTTGACCCACTGCCTAACTTTTTCCCAACTTCCTTAGATCAATAGCGTACTATTCCATTCTAATCCTATAGCAAGTAGCAACAACAAATACCAATCAAAACATAGAATTAGCGACACCAACCTTGTTTAGCCCCTTGAACAGAAGTAGATTCTCTTGGTGAAGGAGTCGACAATGCTGCCAATATGTTAGGATCAATTAATCCCGCATGCTTAAGTTGTGCAATAACATCTGCAATAACTTCTTGTCGCACAATTTTCTTTTGTTCCTCCATTTGTTTCTCCATTTTTTGCATCCTCTCTTGCATTTCCTGCATTCCATCAGTTGTTGCACTTAAAGTTGATTCCCAATTGCCAACTTTTTTTAAGTAGTCTTTGTAAATCATGCGCCATATAGTCTTAAACGTCCCGGATGTTCAGGACCCATGACGCTTGAAAATGCATCAACATACTCACCATTTATGCTTATTTGTTTTTCAATTTGCTCCATTTCAGCCTACAAAAGTATATCCAACAAATACAATCTTATGAAATAAATAATTGATCTCAACAAAAAAAATTAAAATAGACAGGCACATACAATTTTACTAGTAGTATCTTCATTTGAGGCCTTGTACGATCGCCAGGTTTTCTTGTTCCTGTAACCACAAAGATATCCTTAGATGATACTGTCTCCTTATCTTTCTCCTAGTCGAATTGAAATATATATAAAAACTAAACTCACATTGGAAGAGATCCAAAAGAAAATTTCATTAAAAAATAATATATCAAAGAACTCACCAACTTATTACGAACTGAAGCGAAACTCTTTTTGCCAGCAGTGTGTGGATTCATCAGTTTTTTTCGATTCTTTGCATTTGTTTCAGACATTTTCTACAAAGAAATGAATCAGTAATGTTAATCGAAGGTATATTAGTGTTATATAGTGTACTAGACGAGGTCAATATTAGTCTGTCTTTCCTTTATAACAATCTGTCAATATTAGTCATTATATAGTGTTAAGGTGTCTTGTAAAATGGATGTGACTATCACAATAAATGATATAGATACAGGCCTGAATTACAGATACAATCTGCTCCTTATGGGTCTTTCTAGTAAGGTCTGAATTACAGATACAGGCCAAAATGTTGCTCTAATTGCTTCAAGTTTGGGCATGATAATGATCCACTTGCTGATTAAAAAGACACCTATGAGAAAGAAGAGTCAGGAGGAAGCATAGAAGCTGGGAAGGGAGGTACTATTTTTTCTAACAGCTTTGAAGTGTTGGGGGTCACTAGGTGGGAAGAAGCTGGGAAGGGAGCAAAAATCTGGAGCTATAATACAAATGCTACTTATTAAAAAAATTGATATTCTGAACTACATTTTTACCTTGAATTTTTCAGAATTCCAATATTTGAGTAGCTCTCTAAATTGACATTCTGGAATATGACCAGGCTTTTTTGCCATTCGAACTGCATCATTTTCATATGGATCATAATAATTAAGCTTCAAATCACTTCTATGTCTTCTCCAAGCATCTCAAATTGTTACCATAGCCCAATGGTACGCAGCTTCAGGAATAATATATTTCCCCTATAATTTTGTGTCATTCAATTAGCCAATAGAAGTAAAATACTTTTACAAATAATTTATTATTGTAAACTACAAACCTTGGTATAATCCCACAAATCCTTTTTAGTGTCCATGCACCTCCAATCCAATATATCAAACGGGCAAAGAGTCACATTTCTAGCCAATGTTCCTAGGAAGCTACTTAGCTCTATGACAACATCATTCGTAGGACCAACAGGTTGATTTTGACTATTCAGTATGATCAACTTACGTTCTTTTCGGGCATGAACATCATGCATTTGCGTTCTACCTCTTTTATTTGGACTGGAAAGAACTCCAGCTATAAGAAAATAAAAGAAATATAATTAAAAATTATGAATACATTTAATAGGTTTGTAATCTTATATGTTACCTTGTTCTTCAGGTTGATCATTTGTTTGAGGAGTAACAGAATTCATTTGCACTTGATCCTCGAAAGGAAAATCTTTGCCATGCTGGTCAAGAGGCAGCTCCTGGACAGGCTGCTCAAGAGGCAGCTCCTCGACAGGGTGCACAACAGGCAGCTCCTCGACAGGCTGATTTTCAAAAGGAAACTCCTCGGCAGATTGTCTTTTTGCTTCAGATTGTGGTGCTACGGATTGTTGTCCTCCAATTAATTTGAGCAGATGTCCTTTCTCGCACTCTATTTCTTTAATAATTTTATTTGTTGTCAATAAACGTCGTTTCTTATTTGCCAAGAATGATAACGATCCCGGTTTAGCAAATGTTTTCTTTTTGGCTTTTTGGTTCTTTTTGAAGTTTCTTGTTGACTCATAGCTATGACTATTCTGACCTGTGCGAAAATAGAAGAAACTAAAAAGTTACAAAGATATTACGAAGAGCTGAATCACATCCAGTAGGTCTGTTACTGTCCACAATCACACACAAGATTTAGAGTGTTTTTAGGAAGCCAATTGGTGGAATTATAAGAGCAGCAAGTATGTTACTGTCCACAATCACACATAGTAGGTTTGTTACTGTCCACAATAAAATTTTCTGCACTCAATCACATTCATAGAATGTACATTAAGTACTCAAAGAGAGATATAGCGAAGAAGTGTTCAAAGAATCATAAAAATGAGATACGAACCTGGAGTGTTGGACCTTAATAAGAGATAAGAACCTACTGATTTGCTGGTCCACTAATATATTGAAATTGCTCAGAGAAACTGCAAAAATAAGAAGAATGAAAATGATCAATAAGAGAGAAAAAGGACTTACCATAACATGAAAAAAAAAATATAGAAATAAAAAGAAGAGATAGAAAATACTGTTCAGTCAACATTCATAATCTATATGATGCAACTCAAATGATATTCATTACTTACTATAAGAAAAAAAAACATAATGTATTCGAACAAGTCCACAAGATCCTTTGTCAATCATCAACTTCCATCCAATCCCAATCAGTATCATCAAAGTCATCCTCCTCTTCCGATGTTTCTATTAACGACACACAAATTCCTAAGACTAACACAATTATAGCCAGTTTAAATTATAGACACTGCATCCAAATAAAACACAACGAACATGTAAAGTAAGAAGTAAATCATACAAAGCAAATCAATTTGTGCTTCGTGAATGATCAAAACAATATCGCAAAATGCACAAATCCACACAATGTCATTAACTTTAACGAATAAATAGGGCATTATGTTTCACAGTTTATGCTGGCAGTGACTCATAAGGGAAGATAACATTCAATCGAACAAGCAAAAGACATAGACAATATCAGAATCCGAATGTATTTCAAAGTAAAACGACAGTGATACTCAAGTTTAAACATCTCTTAATAATCAAAAACAAAATTGAAGATAACCTTTGCGACTTTTGTTGTAACTTTCTCTAGATTATCCTATCATGTACTTTCAGGACTCCACCTTAAGGAAAAATAATGTGTAATAGAAAAGCAATTACATTACTGATTTTCGTTTGCTTGTCATGTCTAGCTATAGTGCAGTCTATTGTCTCTCTTTACTTTCTCTCGTCTCATTTTTTGTGGTTCCTATGAATGACTATAACAATATATTCTTTCAAATTATACAGACTTCACCCATGATTCGTGTCTTCCCTTTTTAAAATGAGAGGAATATGAACTTCATGTACTGATTAGCGAGATTGAGTCCAAAAACTATATAGTTTTATCATCTTTGTCCTTGTGAAACTGATCCGCCATACTTTAACTGCGTGAATTCTAGTAGCACTAACTTGCATCACCCAGTTGCACTCCAATATATTTCTATTCATTAACCTGGTTTATCGTTATATTTGTATCATAAGCATCAAAACTGAAATACTTTATATTATGAACAAATCTGAGTTCATATTTGTCAATCCAAATGCAACTGGACAATGTGGTTGTGGAGAATCTTTCATGATAACAACTAGCTCAGAAGCTGCTAAGTTGTGCGGCAAGTCTAGCTGACATCTAATTATATACTCATATTATGTACGTTAGTCGTTATATATATACACTTACAACTGTGAGTATATACTATATAGTCTATCTGTAGTAATAAATCAACAATGTTAGCAGTCAGAAACAGAAGGTTTTGTTATTTTTTTCTCCTTTTTGCCCAAATCTTATGTACATCAGTTGTTGTAAAGAATAAGATTTTCTTTGCCATGGAAAGGCGAAAGTAGAAAAATATTAAATACAGAAAATCAAATGAAAAAGCATACTTTGCTGTCTGCATATGCTCGAAATTTTGAACATTACTTTCTTCATTTTTGCTCTCAAATTAAGCCATATCAGTCAACAAAAAGTGAAACAAATACCAGTAGGAAGTAATTTGGGAGTAATTTTTGTCCACATTCACATTAAATGGGGAATATTAAGGAAGAATTCAGCTGGAACAAAAAAATATGCAAAAAGAAATACTTAAAGATCCACAAACTTGGAGCACTAGATTTTGACTCTCTTATATATCACAGAATCAAACAGGGGAAGTTTATACACTAACTATATTGGAGCAAATAACATAGGTTTAAGACTAACCCATATATTATTCTTTAACATGTTTCTAAATTAATTCAATGGGGACTTAGAAATCATGAACTATAATAGAAAACTTAAACATTATTAAGATGAATTCGTAGTCGAACCTCAAAAACACCACCAAAAAGAACGAGCTGGTTGTTTTCCCCGACGAGCTTCAGCAACAGCTTCACAATCGAGCTTCAACAACGAGCTTCAACAACAAATTCACCTACGAGCTTCACCAACAACTTCACCGACAGCTCTTCACCAATGAGCTTCACCAACAACTTCACCAACAAGCTTCACCAACGAGCTTCACCAACAGCTTCACCAACAACTTCACCAACAAATTTCGTTTTTCTCACCAAAATCTTCAGAAATTCCTTTCACATGCAGCTTCACCCACAAAAAGCTCTCTCACATTGCTTTGATGAAATTTCTGAAAAATAAGGGTTTCTAATCAATTTCATTATTTTTCTTTACATTTTCTAAAAAGTTAATAAATAAGAATTGTTTTTTTAGGAGGGACTAATTATATTGGAGGCAAATATGTTTTTTAGGAGGGAAAAATATTTAGGGCTAAAAAATCAGAATTATTTTTCTAAAAAACCGTTTCCATAGAGTTGTCTATAGCAACGATTTTAAAACTTGTTGCTATACCTTCTCTATGGGGACACTTATCGGGATTATGCAACAGTTTATTTTAAAAATTGTTCTATAAGATTCAAGGATATTTGGCCACGGTTATAACCGTTGTAATAGGTTAGCTATTGCTACGATGGTATAACCGTTGGTAAATAAGCGTTGCAGTAAGTCAAATTTTTAGTAGTGACTAGGTGATCCCAAGACTACCTCTTCTAGGCTTACTTACCTCAGGATAAAAAGTCCCCACTCAATGACAAAAACATTAGATGAACACTCAAATAACACACCAAGAATTCCCTTACTGAATGCCTACTTAGTGCAATAATTAGATGGCGTCCCATTTCACCACCTACCCTAAGTAGTACACTCATTTAGAAGACTTTGCTCATTCAATTCATATAAGATTCACAAAGACTCCCCTTTTGTAATGCCTACTTAGTGCAACAGATAGATATCGTCCCATTCCACTACCTACCCTATGTGGTAAATTCTTTTAAAAGACTTATTACTTTCATTAGTTTTGTGGGGGTTAGCTTAACCGACATACACCATTAGAGATAGACATGGAATCCCGATACATCCCTTATCAGAGAAGGCTTCTCCCACTTCCCTTTATTGAGGTCTTTATTTAGATTTTACATGATTTCCCAATAGAAACACCTATGCCGGCGCATAGTTAAGGGATAAGAAGATTGCTTCTAAGTAACCCATTCTATACTAACGAGGTGTACTTATCTCAAGAGGTACATTGGATTAAAACATTTCAACTCACGAAGGGTAACCACCTCATCTTCATATCATTGCTAGGAATAACCCCCACACGGCCTCAACATTAAAAACTATAGGTTAAGGATAACTAGTGGACATCACATCTCAACTAAAAAAGGGTATCAATTCTTCTACCTATGTTAGAAATATCTTGGAAGATAATGAGGTTGGTACTAAACACTTTATCTAAACTCATGAATATTGTTCACCCCAAAGATCAACTTGTCATTCACATTCTTTAAGCATTGAGCTTGGCGATATCATGGAAATATCACTCTATGCCCATTTTGGGCTATGAGAATATTCTCGGTGAGGACTACGATGAACCTTGCCTTGAGTTGCGGGATCAACCTTGGAGGCTTAGGCCGACATGAAATACCACTATCCTCATCTTTTTCCTAAATGAGGTTAGTAATTCCTCATAAAAAATAAGGAATAATGTTTTATCATCTTTAGAGTTTTGTCTTTTGATGTTTTCTTGAGAAAAAATGCATGTTAACACATTAATGTATTTTGAGCTAATTTTGAAATTTAGGAGGTACTTTCTCATAAATTTTTATGAAAGGTTAAGATCATATGTGTTGTGACTCGAATTTCTATTTGTAATTATGTGGGTATATGTTCAATGGATTCTGCATGTTGTTGTTTGGGATTCTTGTTTCAAGTCTATCCTTTTCCTACAAAAAGATTTAGTGTCATTAGTGGATGAATGTTCCTAGAGGGGATCATGTAATACTCCGAAAGTCTATGACCTACTCTATATCCTCTTATAATTAAACAAACCTTAAAATACTTTTTCTTAAAATATGTTTTTAAAACCATTTAGGATGTTTTAGAGTTAAGGCATCAAAAAACGTCCATGAAATCCGGAAGCTAGTTTAATTCAACTAGTAAAACATCCATAGGTTTAGTGAAGGTTTGGAGGTGTCATATGGTGTATAAAACATGTATTAAGACATTAATTAGGTAATAATGTATATAAGGTTAAAACATCCAGGTCCATCCCCCCGAGGATCGTCCTAGGGGTCAACGAAGGTACCCTATCCTTGGCAAAGAAAGCTGCCCAAGGAAGCTTCAGATTGACCTTAGGTAAAGTGTTTTTGCATCGCGGAATCGGTCCACCAAGACTAAAAATCCTGTTTTGAAATGTCGACACATAGTGGAATCTTCTGTTTTGGAAATTAAATTATGAAAACTTTCTGGAGCAGCTCCGCGACGTGAACTTCTTCCCGGGCAAAAAATCTGAAAATTTGGAATTCAGGTTTGGCTTTATTAAAAGGTCAACATAAATGAGGGGTCTTTTGGGTATTTAATGGGAGGACTATACATTGATTTTAAATCAGTTTTACCTCACATTCACGAACTCAAATCAAATTCCAAAATAAAAATCCAAAAGCTCTCACCTCTCTCGACTTTCTCTCTTTTCATCCTCCATTGAAGGAAGCAAGAAGCTTGAGGGGGGAGACCAATTTCTCTAGGAATTCACATGAATTTCATGGATTAATTCTTAATATGTTATTGGTTCTTAACTCTTTGGATTACTTTTCCCATGAGGTCCTTTAAATTTTGATTTCTAGATCACCCAATATCAAGGCTTTTCTTCTAAACTTCAAAATTATGATTGATTATAACTAATTATTATTACCCATGGCTAATTGAGTGTATATTTTTGAGTAATTGGTTTTAATTTTTGGGAATTTCGTGTAGATCATTTAATTTCCCCAATTTCCTCAAATCTTTGATATTTCTTATGAATTGATAGGAATTGATGAATGTATTGATTGTTAGACTTGTTTTATCTATTCTAATTCATCCATGGACTTCCTAGGGTAATGTATTGTTGTGATTTGATAAATTTATTGAAGAATTCAAGATGAACCCTTTCCCGCTAACCTTATGTTATGAATTGAAGTTAATTGGGATTCTGATAATACAGTTAACTTACTTCCTCTAAAAATTACTATTTTAAGTTGTTATTAAGACTATGGATGGATGAATATGGTAGTTTGATTTTAAGATCATTTAAGTAGGCATATGAATTTTAATTGGTAAGACTTGATGATCTTATATTCTTTACATAAATTGCGATGACTTATAGATAATGATGATGTTCAATTGAAGTTTTGATTGTGTTTAAATATATAGGAGATGGTATGATTAATGTAATAGATATGTATTGTCAATATGGATGGTGATATTATGACTAAGTTGTATTCATATAACGTTGGTTATGAACTACCTATATCCCTTGCTATGACATGATGATGATAATGTGTGAATCTCACAAAGAAAGGGTTGCCATGAAAGGATATTCTCACGTAACTCCTAATAAAATAATGATGATGATATACAAGGGGTCATTCCACTATGACCTATACTAATCTATGATGATTAATAAAGGCTTAAAGACATTTCAAAGAGGGACTCTAGCTTAGCACCGAGTGAACTAGTATTGAGTAGTGTCCCTTCAAAAGTATGGAAGGTAGGTTCCCTCTGATGCCAATGGCATAAAGAGGGTCTCAAGAATGTCTCCTATTTCTTTAACTATGTTGATTCCATAGGAATACTATCCAGTGGATCCACGTAGATGCTATTTTCATATTTTAGTACTACCTTGCTAAGGGCTCCCCCTTTTTTCGTTGTATGGTTTCATGAAATAGGATTCTGCATTTTGCTCATCTGGTCTATGTCGGTGCAAGTGTTCCTAAAATTAAAATTAAGTAACAAAGTAAAATCTAACTAAGATGACTTAAGGGGTTTCAGTTGGTCTAGGTAGGGATATTGGACTCTGCCTATATATTTCACTAGTTGGCAACGTGGGAAGTCATAGGAGGATGTTATAATCTTTTTTATGCCTTTATGACTGAAATGATATGCATATGTGACTTTAGATGTTGATGATTCTATATTTTATTGGTTTCACTAATGAATGTGTTGTTGGTATATATTTCTAAATATGATGATGAGTATTTATGATGCTACGGTATATCATGTTTAGACATTAGTTATGATCCTTTTGTTGGTTTGCTTAGTTGAGTAACGTTATAGGACTTTACATGGTCATTTCACTTGTGAGCTTGGTAAGGGTTATGAGTAAGGGTCTTGCCTATATTGTATTGTTATGAACTCTTGTACATGCTTTGTTGTTATAACATGACTTTGGAGTTGCATTGGTCATGTTATATATTATGCTATTATATATATTGACTTGACTTTACTTGATGATGTTGGCCATGTGTTGAATACGGTATTGTCTTAAATGATATATAATTATCGACTTAGATGTGTTCTTGGTAGTGCGTAAGACATTTCAAAGTAACTTATCATTATTTGGAAAAAAATGTACTCTTTAGCGTGATTTAAAATGTTTTATGTTCATATACCCATACTTGTACAATTGGTGTACTAACCCATATTGTTATGTTTCTTCAAACATGTAGGTTAGGCCCGCTAAGGTATCAAGGTCGATTGCAAGAAGAGTTGGACTTTTTCCGATGTTTTGGTAGGTCTTCTAATTTATAGATGTTTCCAACTACTCTACCTTAGTATTATTTCTATAGTCTAAAGACACTCAGTAATTTCCTACTATTGAAGATATTGTTGGAAGCCCTATGTGGCAATTATGAATTTGTATTGAGGGCTACGCTGAAATGATCTACTCATTTTAGATTATTCAATATGAGATGAAAACTTAGACTAAATCTTATATACCGATTATGCTATGCAAAAGTAAAAGCCTATGCAACCTTCCTATGTGAGTAGTTTTACTAAACTCCATATGTTAGCTTGACTTGCATGCAAGGTGCATTAGATGATATCTTGTCTTGCATGAAAGGTGCATGACATCAAATAACTTGAGATTGTTTTCTCATGATAGCCTAGCGTTAAGGATTCATTCTCCCATATAATTTTCTTAATTCTACATTATTGGTTGGATGATGGTTAGGATGGTCGTTTCCTTCCTTAGTTAGCTTGGATTTTTTTAATCAAGAGAAGTACTTATTATGGATGTTAGTTTGCAATGATATCCATAAATGTAACAAGTATGACTTGAATCTACTTATGACATAATCCCTAGGATGTGTATGCTTATCTTGGGTAGTGACTATAGTTGCATTCAGCAACATGATTGACTTACGATGATAGTTCCTTGTAAATATGAAGTAGCTCTACTAGAGACTTCTAACTAAAAAAAGGTATTAGGGTGACTGAAGACATGCTTAGTGTGTGAGGTAGAATGGGATGCTTGACCTGCATTGCACAAGAGTGATATTAGGTGGCCTAGGGGAATAATGGTCATATTTTTTGATAATCTTAAGGTCTTAATTATTATAGTGTATTATTATCAAATATGACCACAGATATGTAATTAACTTTGGTAAAAGTATGGGGTTCTACCCTAGCCTTGCATAAATATACTTTTAGCTGGATTGTGAAGTAGTTCATTTGAGTAATAAGGACAATAACTTTAGTATAAAATTTTATATTCTTTAAGATGCTTTATTATTCTTATGATATTCATGTTGTTCTTATGTTTTAATCTCCTATAATTATGTCTATTATTGACTAGCCCTTTGAGATATCTTTTGTTTGGCATGATAGTTTCTACACTTGGTGCCTTCCATACTTATGCATATTTTACCTACATTTTTATCCAATGTAGGGTCTTGAAGAGATTCAATTTCTTTCTGGGGTAGTGTTTCCAGGGCTTATCATCAAGTGAAGATTGGTAAGTCCTCATAGCATCAAAGGAAATAACTCCTATGTTGTCTTTTATGTTCTTTTTTATATTAGACTTTATATGTGTTATAACCCAAGACTATTGTACTCGTGATATCATAGATGGTTCTTCAGACATGTGTTAGAAGTTTTATGAAATGATTCTGCAATATGTTTTGAAAGAAAATCTTTTATTCCGCACTACTTTTCGTATATATGCATCAAATAATATTTAAGAGCTTGTATGTAACGACCTGTTTAGTCGTTTTGAGCAACAAATTTTATTCTGGAAAAACTGGCAGAAGTGACGGATGCCACGACGGACCGTCACGGGCACGACGGACCGTCGGGGAGGTGTCGTTTCAAAACACTTGGAAAAATCTGAAATTGGGTACTGAAAATCGACTCTCTGAACTTCGTAACGAAATGGCAGGACGGACCGTCACAGGTGTGACAGACCGTCACAGAGTCTTCAGTGCAAATTCACTCTCTGACCCTTGCGACGGACAGCAGGACGGACCGTCGCGGGCACGACGGCCCGTCACGGGCTGCGTAGTCCCAGGCGGGGTCGGAATCCTGATTAATTAATTTAAGGGGCGTTTTGGACTATTTCCTGCTTTAATTATAAAGTAATGGGTTAATGTTAATAAGTCTAATTACTTGAGGGTTAAAAGAGGTAACCTTAAGTTATTTAGTGAATTATTAGTGCCATCTTTTAAAACTTAATTATATGAAATTAGGGTAAAGAAAGAGGGTTTTGAATAAGAAAAGAAAAAGAACAGCAAGAAGAGAGAGAGAGAATCGATCAAGGGAGAGGGAGAATGCAGCTTTGGGAAGATAGCTTGTTGATCGCAATTCTTCGGTTGAAGGTAGGTATGGTTTTTACACTATTCGTAGTAAACTCTTAATAGCGAATGATATGTGTTGGGTAGTATTATTAAGTCTTCTATATGCTTATGGTGTGTACATGATGTGGATTTTATATATTTATATATGATTGTGATAAAATAAGCATGATGAAGCTATCGAATCTTAAATCTTGTGAAGAAAACCCTAATCTACTTTGTTATGATGATGCCTTGGTATAAAAGAAGGCTTAATGAACGAAAGTAGTGAGATTAGGGGATCGGGTGCCACGTTTCGGTACCAGGATAGAATATGAGGATAGGAGTGTCACGTTCCGACACCAGGATAGAATATGAGGATCGGAGTGTCACGTTCCGACACCAGGATAGTATATGGATCGGGTGCCACGTTCCGGTACCAGGATAGAATATGAGGATCGGAGTGTCACGTTCCGACACCAGGATAGTATATGGATCGGGTGCCACGTTCCGGTACCAGGATAGAATGAGGAGTGGAGTGTCATGTAGCGACACGAGAGTAAATAATATAATGAATCTTGAAAGATACTAATATACTCAATCTAAAGAACATGTTTCCCAAATGAGTATGATGAGGAGGCGTGAGTCCTCATTGATGTGCTTGGTGTTGTAACCAAGGATTATGGTAATTGTAAATGCTGCATGCTAAGGATATTAGTTGATTTTATGATGTTACTTGATATATACTGTTTTCTATTTTGAGTTGGCCGATGATACCTACTCAGTACTTGTGGTTGTACTGAACCCCTACTTTTATGTTTTCTTTTTGTGTATCGTGGTATGCAGCAAACGTGCCGTCATCTTCGACTCAACAGTAGTTCAAGCCAGTCTTTGTCACACCGGATCTTCAGGGTGAGCTAATGCTTCTAGCTTGGACTGGATCTCCTTCCTCATGTCTTGATGCCTTGAAGTTTCGGCATAGACTAGCTTTTATTTGTTTTAGCTTCTTAGAATACTCTTAGTTTAGTAAATTGATCATAGATGTTCTTGTGGTGATGACTTCCAGATTTTGGGGAAATTAATAGAAGTTGAATTTTAGAAGTTATTGAATTGTCTTTTATTTATGAGTTTAAGTCTTCCGCATTGCTTTATGTCGATATTAAATTGACATGATAAGGTTTAGATTGGTTGGTTCGCTCACATAGGAGGGTAAATGTGGGTGCCAGTCGCGGCTCGGTTTTGGGTCGTGACAAACCTGGTATCAGAGCATTAGGTTCGTTGGTCTCATCACACAAGAACATGTCTAGTAGAGTCTTAAAGAACGGTAGGGGGACGCCTTTACTTTTCTTTGAGAGGCTATAAGACTTTAGGAAAATTCCATTCTTTCTTTCTTTCTTTCGTGCTATTACTTGGATCCAATTGTTATCTAGGTGATACAATTGGTATCTGACCATCTTCACTCTATTTCGCAGATGGTTAGAACTAGAGCAACGGCTACGCCAACTCACATCAACCATCAGCAAGACAAGATGCATTCTGAGCCAGCCACTGGGGCTGTAGCTCGAAGTGCAACAGTGTCAAGAGGCCGCGGGTAGAGGTCGTGGGAGGACGTCCTCTAGAGGAGAGGACGAGCACCTAGCCCATCTGGTGCTAGGGCGGTGACTCCTCCACCGACTGAGGAAGGAAGTAGTAAGAGAAGGGGAGGATGGGGAGGATGAACAAGTACAGAATGAGGAAATGCCACCCCAACCTACCCCAGAGATGATCAACCAGGTTCTCGCTTATCTTAGTGGGTTGTCTGATCAGGGTCAGGCACCACCAGTGTTTTCTGCACCAACACCTCCGGTTTCAGAGGTACAACATGCAGCCACTATGGCTCCTCGTATGGATGCCCCACTGGACATAGGCACGTTTCCACGTCTGACTACTGGGCCTATAATGACAAATGATCAGCATGAACTTTTTAGTAAGTTCTTGAAATTGAAACCTCCAGTCTTCAAGGGTGCAGAATCTGAGGATGCTTACGATTTTCTGGTTGACTGTCATGAGCTACTACACAAGATGGGTATAGTAGAACGGTTTGGTGTTGAGTTCGTGAGTTATCAGTTTCAAGGGAACGCCAAAATGTGGTGGCGGTCACATGTTGAATGTCAACCAACAGAGGCACCACCTATGACTTGGGCTCATTCTCTAGTTGTTTAGGGAAAAGTATTCCCCGTACTTTGAGGGATAGGAAAAGGGATGAGTTTTTGAGCCTAGAGCAAGGTAGGATGTAGTCAATGCATATGAGGCTAAGTTTCGTGCACTATCCAGATATGCCCCACCCCAACTATGTTTCAGTCCACAAGAGCGGATTCGCCGTTTTGTGAAGGGGTGAGATCAGAGTTGCGAATTTCAGCCTTACAGGTAGCGGCTACGGCAAAATCCTTCCAAGAAAGTGGTAGATTTCGTAGTAGAGGTGGAAGGAGTGAAGCCAGATGAATTCACCACGGCGTCGACATCAAAGAGGTTTCGAAAGGGAGGTGAGTTTAATGGTTCTTACTCTAGAGGACAGGGTTCCGGAGGTTACTCAGTTCGACCCATTCAGTCTTCACTACAGACTGTAGTTGGGGGTCCACCTCAGACCGATCAACATTTCTCTGAGAGACCTATGCGTGAATCTAGAGAGTGTTATGGGTGTGGGGAGACTGGGCATATCAAGAGGTATTGTCCAAAACAGAGTGATAGACCCCCAACAGCTAGAGGTAGAGGTGGTCATGGCAGAGGCCGTTATTCCGGAGGACGAGGTGGTCGAGGTAATGGTGGTCACCAAAACGGCCGGGGTGATGGGCAAAATGGAGCCACTACATCACAACATGGTAGGGACAACGGACAAACAAACGAAAGGGACCATTGATATGCTTTCCCTGGGAGATCGGAGGCGGAGACATCTGATGCTGTCATCATTTCATGGCTTCTGTATTGTTTGATCCTGGATCCACATTTTCTTATGTATCTTCCTCATTTGCTAATGGTCTAAATTTACATTGTGAATTACTTGATACGCCTATTCATGTTTCTACTCCGGTGGGTGAGTCTGTGGTAGTTGAAAAGGTATATAGGTCTGTTTGGTGAACTTGTGGGGGAGCAACACTTATGTAGATTTGGTTATCTTAGAAATGGTTGATTTGATGATGTAATTCTGGGTATGACTTGGCTTTCTCCGCAATTGCGATCTTGGATTGTAATGCTAAAACGGTGACGTTAGCCAAGCCTGGGACAGATCCGTTAGTGTGGGAGGGTGACTACACTTCCAATCCGGTGCGTATAATCTCCTTTCTTCGTGCTAAGAAAATGGTTAGTAAAGGGTGTTTAGCTTTCCTGGAACATCTCAAGGATGACACTACCGAAGTACCTTCGATTGAGTCGGTTTTGGTGGTCCGTGAGTTTCTTGATGTGTTCCCTGCAGATCTTCCGGGTATGCCACCAGATAGGGATATTGACTTCTGTATTGATCTTGACCGAGTACTCGCCCCATTTCTATACCCCCTTATAGAATGGCTCCCGCGGAGTTAAGAGAGTTAAAAGCCCAACTTCAAGAGTTGTTGAGCAAAGGCTTCATTAGACCAAGTGCATCTCCTTGGGGTGCTCCGGTTTTGTTTGTAAAGAAGAAGGATGGGAGTTTTCGGATGTGCATAGACTACCGGCAGTTGAACAAGGTGACTATAAAGAACAAGTATCCTCTTCCTCGCATTGATGACTTGTTCGATCAGTTACAAGGTGCTTGTGTCTTCTCTAAGATTGACTTGAGATCCGGTTATCATCAATTGAAAATACGGGCAACGGATGTGCCAAAGACTGCTTTTAGAACCAGGTATGGGCATTACGAATTTTGTAGTGATGTCTTTTGGTCTTACGAATGCCCCTGCTGTCATGAGTTTGATGAACGGGATTTTTAAAGCCTTATTGGATCTCTTTGTGATCGTATTTATTGATGATATACTGATATACTCTAAAAGTAAGGAGGAACATGAGGAGAATTTGAGAATGGTATTGGAAATGTTGAGGGAGAAAAAGCTTTATGCCAAGTTTCTCTAAGTGTGAGTTTGGCTAGATGCAATGTCCTTCTTGGGGCACGTGGTTTCTAAGGATGGGGTGATGGTGGATCCTTCTAAGATCGAAGTAGTGAAGAATTGGGTAAGACCCACTAATGTGTCAGAAAATAAGAAGCTTTGTTGGTTTAGCCAGTTATTACCGTCGATTTGTCAGGGGATTCTCCTCTATTGCTTCCCAACGGACGAACTTGACTAAGCAAAATGTTCCATTTGTATGGTCGGATGAGTGTGAGGAAAGCTTTCAGAAGCTCAAGACTCTGTTGACTACCGCACCTATCCTTACCTTGCCAGTGGAGGGTAAGAACTTCATTTTGTTTGTGATGCCTCCTATTCTGGTTTGGGTGCAGTACTAATGCAAGAGAAGAATGTGATTGCTTATGCTTCAAGACAATTAAAAATGCATGAACATAACTATCCAACTCATGATTTGGAATTGGCCGCGGTAGTGTTTGCACTAAAGCAATGGAGACACTATTTATATGGGGTTAAGTGTGAGGTCTATACGGATCATCGTAGTCTACAGTATGTCTCACTCAGAGAGATTTGAATTTGAGACAGAGGAGATGGATGGAACTACTGAAGGACTACGACATCACTATTTTATCATCCAGGGAAGGCGAATGTTGTGTAGCGGATGCTTTAAGTAGAAAGGCGGGAAGCATGGGAAGTCTAGCTCACTTGCAAACTTCTAGGCGCCCATTGGCTAGGAAGTTCAGATTCTGGCTAATGACCTTATGAGATTAGAAGTAAATAAGAAGGGAGGATTTTTAGCTTGTGTGGAGGCAAGATCTTCCTTCCTTGACAAGATTAAGGGAAAGCAGTTTAATGATGAAAATTGATCCGGATCCGAGAAAGTGTTGCAAGGAGAGGCTAAAGAAGCGACAATCGACGAGGAAGGTGTTTTGAGGATTAAGGGAAGGGTATGTGTACCCCGCGTCGATGATTTGATCAACACTATTCTGACAGAGGCTCATAGTTCAAGGTATTCGATACATCCGGGTGCAAACCAAGATGTACCGTGACCTAAAGCAACACTTTGGTGGAGAAGAATGAAGCGTGATATGTGGATTTTATTGCCAAATGTCCCAATTGTCAACAAGTAAAGTATGAACACCAAAGGCCCGGAGGAACACTTCAGAGAATGCCCATTCCGGAATGGAAATGGGAGAGAATTGCAATGGACTCGTGGTTGGTCTTCACCAAGACATTGGGCAAGTTCGACTCCATTTGGGTGATTGTGGACAGATTAACTAAGTCTGCTCATTTCATTCCGGTTAAGGTGACTTACAATGCAGAGAAGTTAGCCAAACTTTACATCTCAGAGATTGTTCGGTTGCATGGGGTTCCACTATCCATCATATCAGATAGAGGTACGCAGTTTACTTCTAAATTTTGGAAAACATTGCATGCGGAATTGGGTACTAGGTTTGACCTTAGTACCGCGTTCCATCCTCAGACCGATGGTCAGTCTGAGCGAACGATTCAAGTGTTGGAGGATATGCTTCGTGCATGTGTGATAGAATTCGGTGGCCATTGGGATAGCTTCTTACCCTTAGCGGAGTTTTCATACAATAATAGCTATCACTCAAGCATTGATATGGCCCCATTTGAAGCATTGTATGGTAGGAGATGTAGGTCTCCATTGGTTGGTTTGAGCATTCGAGGTTAGACCTGGGGGGTACTAACCTTTTGAGAGACTCGTTAGAAAAGGTGAAATCCATTCAAGAGAAGCTTCTAGCGGCGCAAAGTAGACAAAAAAGAATATGCAGATCGAAAGGTTAGAGACTTAGAGTTCATGGAGGGTGAACAAGTCTTGTTGAAAGTTTCGCCAATGAAAGGGGTGATGCGGTTTGGTAAAAGAGGCAAGCTAAGCCCAAGGTACATTGGTCCCTTTGAAGTACTTAAGCGAGTAGGGGAGGTGGATTATGAGTTAGCCTTGCCTCCAGGGCTGTCCGAAGTAATCCGGTGTTTCATGTGTCGATGTTGAAAAGATACCATGGGATGGGGGGAAACTACATTATCCGTTGGGATTCAGTTTTGCTTGATGAGAATTTGTCTTATGAGGAGGAGCCTGTTGCCATTTTAGATAGAGAAATTCGCAAGTTGATGTCAAGGGAGATTGCATCTATCAAAGTTCAATGGAAGAATCGACCCGTTGAAGAAGCCACTTGGGAGAAGGAGGCAGATATGCGAGAAAGATACCCACATCTGTTTACAGATTCAGGTATTCCTTTTCGCCCTTGTTTTCCTTCTTGTGATCGTTCGGGGACGAACGATGGGTAAATTGGTATCTATTGTAACGACCTGTTTAGTCGTTTTGAGCAACAGATTTTATTCTGGAAAAACTGGCAGAAGTGACGGATGCCACGACGGACCGTCACGGGCACGACGGACCGTCGGGGAGGTGTCGTTTCAAAACACTTGGAAAAATTTGAAATTGGGTACTGAAAATCGACTCTCTGAACTTCGTAATGAAATGGCAGGACGGACCGTCACAGGTGTGACGGACCGTCACAGGTGTGACGGACCGTCACAGAGTCTTCAGTGCAAATTCACTCTCTAACCCTTGCGACGGACAGCAGGACGGACCGTCGTAGGCACGACGGCCCGTCACGGGCTGCGTAGTCCCAGGCGGGGTCGAAATCCTGATTAATTAATTTAAGGGGCGTTTTGGACTATTTCCTACTTTAATTATAAAGTAATGGGTTAATGTTAATAAGTCTAATTACTTGAGGGTTAAAAGAGGTAACCTTAAGTTATTTAGTGAATTATTAGTGCCATCTTTTAAAACTTAATTATATGATAATTAGGGTAAAGAAAGAGGGTTTTGAATAAGAAAAAGAAAAAGAACAGCAAGAGAGAGAGAGAGAGAATCGATCAAGGGAGAAGGGAGAACGCAGCTTTGGGAAGATAGCTTATTGATCGCAATTCTTCGGTGAAGGTAGGTTATGGTTTTTACACTATTCGTAGTAAACTCTTAATAGCGAATGATATGTGTTGGGTAGTATTATTAAGTCTTCTATATTCTTAATGGTGTGTATGCATGATGTGATTTTATATATATATATATGATTGTGATAAAATAAGCATGATGAAGCTATCGAATCTTAAATCTTGAAGCTACTTTGTTAATGATGATGCCTTGGTATAAAAGAAGGCTTAATGAACGAAAGTAGTGAGATTAGGGGATCGGGTGCCACATTCCGGTACCAGGATAGAATATGAGGATCGGAGTGTCACGTTCCGACACCAGGATAGAATATGAGGATCGGAGTGTCACGTTCCGACACCAGGATAGTATATGGATCGGGTGCCACGTTCCGGTACCAGGATAGAATATGAGGATCGGAGTGTCACGTTCCGACACCAGGATAGTATATGGATGGGTGCCACGTTCCGGTACCAGGATAGAATGAGGAGCGGAGATAGGAGTGTCGCGTACCGACACGAGAGTAAATAATATAATGAATCTTGAAAGATACTAATATACTCAATCTAAAGAACATGTTTCCCAAATGAGTATGATGAGGAGGCGTGAGTCCTCATTGATGTGATGGTGTTGTACCAAGGATTATGGTAATTGTAAATGCTGCATGCTAAGGATGATTTAGTTGATTTTATGATGTTACTTGATATATACTGTTTTCTATTTTGAGTTGGCCGATGATACCTACTCAGTACTTGTGGTTGGACGACCCCCTACTTTTATGTTTTCTTTTTGTGTATCGTGGTATGGCAGCAAACGTGCCATCATCTTCGACTCAACCAGTAGTTCAAGCCAGTCTTTGTCACACCGGATCTTAAGGGTGAGCTAATGCTTCTAGCTTAGACTGGATCTCCTTCCTCATGTCTTGATGCCTTGAAGTTTCGGCTAGACTAGCTTTTATTTGTTTAGCTTCTTAGAATACTCTTAGTTTAGTAAATTGATCATAGATGTTCTTGTGGTGATGACTTCCAGATTTTGGGGAAATTAATAGAAGTTGAATTTTAGAAGTTATTGAATTGTCTTTTATTTATGAGTTTAAGTCTTCCGCATTGCTTTATGTCGATATTAAATTGACATGATAAGGTTTAGATTGGTTGGTTCGCTCACATAGGAGGGTAAATGTGGGTGCCAGTCGCGGCTCGGTTTTGGGTCGTGACATTGTAGAAGACCTCAGAGAGGTCAAGTCTTCCATGTTGTGACTTAAAAGATGCCTTATATTATAAGGTGTAGTTTTTGTCATGACAAACTAAGCATCAGAGCATAAGGTTACGAAATGTTCTTAGCATGTTTCACTTCTTCATTTATGAATAGGTGGCTATGGGATTTTAAGGAAGTTTCACTTCTTCATTCTTCAAGTCGTTCCATAGAGTTTGGCTTTAGCAAGACCTTCTTATAATGTTTGCCCATGATTTTATCAATATTATGACTAAAACTAGGGATAATGCTTGAAGGGAAGGATATGGCCATGAGGATCAAGAGTTTCCACCCAAAGGGAATCAAGTCCCTCCTAAAGATCATAATTCTCCTCAAGTGGGGAATGTTTCTCTAGAGGTGTGTTTGACTTCTATAAATTTTTTGTCTCAATCCTTGACGGCCCAAGCTATTAGGGAGGTGGTGGAAAAACCTATAGGGGGAATGTATACTTATACAATTAGATATTTCTTTAGGATGTACCCTCCGGAATTTAGTTTCTCCATGTTGGAAGAAGATTCAAATGGGTTTATAGATGAGGTTTATAAGACTCTTGGTATTATGGGATTGAATTCTATGTAGCTTCTTACCAATTGAAATATGCAGCTTAGTAAGAGCATGGAGATAGTTAGTTAAAGGCGCGTCCCATTGAGTGGGATACTTTTATGTCGGCTTTCCTTGATAGGTTCTTTCCTATGGATTTGAGGGAGACTAAGTTGGGGGAATTCATAAAGCTAAAGCAAGAAAAGTTAAGTTATATGAAATAAGCTTTGAAGTTCACTCAATTTTCTAAGTATTCTCCATGCTTGATACAAAACCCTTGAGACTTGATGAATAGGTTAATGACAACGGTATCCAAACTAGTTAAAAAAGATTGTCGTATGGTACGATAGGAATGGTCATTCTATGAATCGACAAATGTTATCCGTACAAGGATACTTTAATACTCCTAAGTATTAGAAGTGATGTGAGTACTCCCAAACTATTTTCCCTAGGTGTTGTAACAAAATTAAAGGGTAGGTTATTTGCCGGTAGAGATTGTTGCAACGGATATGGTGAGATTGGTCATATCAAAAAATATATCCCTATGTCAAAAGCTAATGGGAGAGAAGGCAAGCAAGTTATTACTTGTAAGGTCGAATATGAATATGTGTATAGTTAATAATTTATGAAAACATTCATGAATTTCGTATGATTGTTATTTGGTTTGTGATATTGTTGATTTTCTTATGATGAGGAATTGATGTTATAACGATATGTGTAGCTTATTCCTAAGTGGGGGATAACGATATTTTTCATGAGGTATTTATATGGTTATTTTTATTTATGTTTAGCTTGTAATTTAATTACTTTATTTGATTTTGATATGTGCATTTCTGTATAATGCATGTAAAATGGGTTGCTAGTCTAGAGTGTGTCCTTTAAGAAGTGTTTAAGAAGGGGTGATTCGAGGATGAATGTTTCCTAAGTGGGGGATATTGTAAGGACCCCAAATGATTTAGGCCAAGTAGACCATAAAATGTGTGTTATGATCTTAAAAGGTCTTATAATTACTAATTTTAGTGTAGAGGCAGTATATTAGGTTTGAATGTAAAACGTCCATGACGTTCGAAAGTTAGCCTTATGAACTTCCTTCCGTGCCTTAGTATGTTTCAATATGTTTTGTGACGTCTTTAAATGTTTAAATAATAGGAAATGTTCCTCAATTCTAGAAGGATGTATTTAGGATGGAAACGTCCGAGCACAACTCCCCATGAGGAAGTAATTAGGATAGAAACATCCGACCACAACTCCCCATGTACCACCCAAAGGGTCCTCAAGGAGTATCAAAAGGCTGGCTAAGGACTACCTTGGTAGTGTCCAATCCACGACCAAATAAACCACGAATTGTGCATGGATTGATTCCCCATAAATTAGGGGATTTTTTTACCAATACAAGTGTGATGTTATCACCCCAAAGTGGAGTATCTGTCACAAATTGACAGTCCAACACAACGACTCATCGATTAGAAGACGTTCCGTCGACTGCCTTATGTTGAAACATCCTTAAGCTGCACTACCTGTACACTAGTCACTTAAGGGTTGAATGTGTAATTCACCCCCACGTCCAAATAAATGAACAGGATATTATATTAGGTGGTTTTAGGTATTTTATATGTATAAGGGACCCATTTAGACGCTAGAATAAAAGATCAAAACCTCTCCCTCTTCAAAACTCTCTGAAGAACACCATAGAACAAAAATAGAAATCAGGGGCTGCTCTTAAGATGAAATTATACAAGTTTTAAAGATGATATTAACGCTCTAATATAATGTATGTGAAGGATATTCATCCATGGATTCTTCCATTCATGAAGTACCCTAGTTATTCCTCAATTATTATTTCAAAGAATCCCGAATTTGAGAGGTTTGTGAATGCATTGTGTGTAAGGCCTTATTTTGATCCGAATCAAGTGTGTATCATTCAATTATGTTTATATGATGATTATTTGATGTTTTCATGAGTTTTTATGGTGAATTGTAGTATTATATGTTGAAGGTGATCATGGTGATTTTAGGCCATTAGAGGCAAGATGAAGGTTCTATGTTTATATTCTTAATCCAAATGTATTACATGGTAATTGATTATGATTCAATCACATATATATAAATTAAACTATTCCTAAATGAACGAGGATGGTATTGAATTGTAAAGTTTGAATTGAACCTATGTGATCATGTATACCTAAATTTACCTTATAATGATTAAATTGAATGAATTAACTTGTAATTAATTGTAGATCTTGTATGTCAATCATCCTAGGGATTTGGGCGTGAAGTCATTATGAAGAAATTGTGATGATGTTTTCTTCTATTTTACACTTAGTCATGAGCATGATAGGAGAAGCAAGTTCACTCATATATAAGGATTCTAGCTTGACATAATAACCTCAAATTAATCAAGACATGACGTATTATAACAGCTTGAAGTTGTATTAAATATGCTTCTTCTTGTTTGGTTTACTTGGTAAGATAAGACCAAGGTGTGTTCGCTTTAGATGATAGGTCTCATTTATAGATTAAGACGGTAGGTATCATAATAGATTGAGATGAAGAATCTTATGATAGCTTGGGATGGAGGAAATAAGCTCGGTCATGATTAGCTTGGTCGTGCATTACTAGGATGTTTGATAATTATATCTTGGGAATGGTGATTCTAATGGTAACTTGGTATTGAATACTGAAGCTCTCCTAAGAATAGCTTGAAGTAGCATGACTAGAATGACTTCATGATAGCTTGACTAGGTTAGGCCAAAAACATTTTATGATAGCATTAGGGGAAAGGCCTATACTCTAATAATATTAGCTTGACGTTCATGAAAGGTGAATTTCATTATTGCTTTTCTTGCATGCAAGGTGCATTAAATGAAATAACTTGAGATCGACTTCCCATGATACTTCGGGTTGAGGATTCATACTCCCCTGTGATTAGCTTGCATCTACATGATTGGTTGCATGATGGTTATGATGGGTGTTAGATAGATTTGATTAGGTTAGTCTAGACAAGTACTTAGTAGCAATGTTAATATGGGATGATATCCATACATGACATAATTATGACTTGAATCTACCTATGGCATGACTCCTATGTTATATCTGCTTAGCTTGGGTAGTGACTATAGTTGCATTCCATGACATGATTTATTTAAGATGCTAATTCCTTGTCAATATGAAGTAGGTCTACTAGATACTCCTAACCTAAAATGAAACGGATTAGGGTAACTCCAAGACAAGCTTCGTGTTTGAGGTAGAATGGGATGTTTCACATGCATTGTACATGTGTGATTTTAGAGGTCCTAAGCATATATTGCTCATATGTTGTGACTAACTTAATATATTAATTATGATATTGCATTATGATCAAGAATGAGCAAAGCGATGTACTTAGCTTTGGTAGTCGTATGTGATGCTATCTTAGGCTTGTAGAAGTAAACTTCGAGGTGGCTTGTGAAGTATTTCATAGAAGTAAGAAGGACAATGAGTTGACTATGAACTCTGATATGCTTTATCATTCTTTATTATGCTTATGATTTTCATATTATGTATTAGATCTTATGTCTTATAATTATGTTTATAATTGACTAACCCTTTGATATATCTTATGTTTGGCAGGATAGTTTCCTTAATCAGTACATATCGTACTAATGCATATTTACCCTACATTTTAATCGAGTGTGGGGTCTTCAGTTGAATAAATTTCTCTTAAGGGTAGAGTTTCAAAGGCTTATCAGGAAGTAAAGATTGGTGAGTCCTAATAGCATCAGAAAATATCACTCATATGTTGTCTTTTATGTTCTTTTCTATGATAGAGTTTTAATAGGCTGTGACCCAAGACTATTGTACCATGATTTCATATATGGTTTTTAAGATATATTTTAGATGTATTATGAAATGATTCGGCATTATGTTTTGAAAGAAAACTTTTAATTATGCACTTATGTTCGTTTCTATGCAATTAATGATATACAAGGGCTTGAGCAAAACCTTTGATATATCAAGTACGCCATGTTCCTTATTGAAGTATGCCCTATCTTCTAGCGTGTACTGTGGGTAGTGATAATTAATTAGGACTAGTTCAATTAATAATTATACGATCCTAAGTTAAGTGATTCCTATGCATATCATTAATTCAAGAATGAAACTCGGTAACTTTAAAGTTGACCTCTAATGGCATCATCCCACAAAATATGAATTTCAACAATAAAAATATGTTTAACCATTGAAACCACAAAATTTCATCATGTAATCACTACAAAGCTAAATGTATCATAACTGGGTGACATCCACTAGTTAGGAATAAGATACACATACAACCCACAATGCAAGCACAACCCTAACTCCAATTTGGGTGTTTGACTTTTAATTGGGGGATAAATATGGCGGCTCCATGGGTGGAAGAAACAATTCATGAAAATTATTTACCTACCTCAACCAAGCTTTAATTAATGGGCTAAAATTGACCTTGGGTACTTCCTTTTCTTCTTCTTCTTCTTCTTGGGTACCATTGCCCGCAGTGGTGACTATAGTTCTTTAATCAGTGACCCTCCTTGCTTTGAAACCCTCTTGAGGTTAAGGGAAGTCTATTAGACCTCTCACGGTCTATGGTCAATCCAATAATTCGTGGGGATAGTTTTGGTGCGTCATGCAGTATCCTTGCGTCAAGCCATTACCTCCCATGAGCCTAAGTTATATTAATGGGCCACTTCATGGTCCATTGTTAAGACCATTGTTCGTAAAAATGGTTGTGGTCATGATTTAATAATTTTTTAATAGGTTGATTCAATTGATTGACTATGAATTTGTTATAATGTAGTAAAATTTAGATAAAATTCTACTTGCATTTGTAATCAAGATAAGATTTCTAAGTTGAATTGACATAGTCTAAGGTTGTGCCATGAAAGAGGTTAAATTAGGGTTTGAATGTGATCTTACTAAATTGATGAAATACTTAATGTAATGCCTTAGTTTATACCACCTAGACTTGTATTGGTTTAGGGTAATGCTTTTAAACTTATTTTGACTTAATAATGATGTTATATCTATATTGATGAATAATTGAAGTATAATGTGTCAATTTCGATGTGATTAAGGTATTGATGAGTTGTTGGATTGTGGTATTTCATTATCTTATGTTGTTCTAAAATATGTTGGGATGAGTTGGTCCAAAGCCCTTGAAAGGTATATTGTAAGGATTTAAGTATAATGACATGATTGAGTGTGAACTAATGATTTACTTAGAAGTTCAAAGTGCTATGACTATTGTGTATAAGGTGGTATTGTTGAAAGGTCACTCTTCCCTTAGCCCTACACTTGATATTGTATGAATTGTCTACGATGTTAATAATGTTGTTGTGTCATTTCAATGACAATTACACACACTCCATGCGTTAAACACGATCATGTTGTATCTATAGTGTTAATTGAAAGTATTGTTCGCATACATACCTTTACACAATATTATGAATGAAATGTACATGTCTATTATAATCCTTTAATGTTTACTGAAAGTGCATTCTTATGGGAACACTTTATCTTGTTGTGGATGTTTTACTCCACATACTAATGTTGATTATAATGTTAAAAGTACAGTCAAAATTTAATGAATCTATAAGTTATATTGATGGATTGTATTTTTAAAGAAGGATTGAGCAATTCCTCCATATATTTAAATACAAATAAAGACTAATAATGAAAAATTTAGGAAATAATGCTTACAACCGACTGGATATGGACAATGATGTAAAGGACCCTCTTTTAATGCAAGATGTTGGAACATCCTTGTGAATTCATGAGATGGGAACTCTTTCTTTAATGCTAGAGGTAGGGTTTCTAGAAGAAATTACTCTATCCCATAACTATGTGCAAACATAGCACATATCTAGTGCATCCACCTTATAGGTATACATTTTATCTAACAACCAGGGAGCAAACCCAAAAAGTTACAAGTCTTAATCGACTACTCAAAGGTCTTATACATGCCACACGGATCAATCATTGCATTGATACTCAAAATAAGTAAAATTTTTAAACTTTCTTCAAAAATGAAGAATACTTTCATTAAATATCAAGCGGAAGACTTTTAGAAACATCTACTTTTCAATGTCTCATTAAACCATCTAATATTTTGGATTGACTAAACCCATACAACACTTTAAATAAAGACTAAAAGACACATAAAAAGAACATGTAGGTCTGCTCATCAAATATATTAGGACTAACCAAAACTTAATCTTCAACCTTTAGAAACCTATCCATCATCCATGACATTAAAGACTTCAAATCCCTAAACGTTACTCATAAGCACATTAAGCACAGAGTATGGAAGACATGTGAAAACCATGAACAAAGACATTTAGTATAGAAATATGCTTTCACGATCATAATACAAGTCAAGTATCACACATACGACTATACCCAAATAATATGCAAGATTTGACCTGAACCACTTACATTCTATTTAGGCATTTAGACTTTTACCAAAAGTAATCATAAGACCCACCTAAGTAAGATATGAAGAGCCGCATATTCAGACACACCTAGGTTATCGTCAAGGCTACCTAAAGTAAGGATATTTCCTTTCCATCACATAAGTCTTAGTTCCATATTAATGAAATAAGATTTTTAGTCATTTAGAATCTCTATTAAGGTTACTGTAAGACTCACCTAAGTGAGACATGAATATACCACCCATACACTCACTTCAACCAGACCTAAGTAATACTCAAAGTTACCCTAGAGAAGAACCTTTCTATACAACATACTTTTACTAACTAAACATTATTCATTAAATCCATTTTATGTGACAAGTAACAAATTTGAGGACTCCATATAATGGTCTTGGAAGACCTAGGGAACTCATTCTAGCATATTCAAAGCCTACTCATGCCATGAGTAAAGAGTGTGTCATTAGCTACGTAGACGTTGTAGAACTTATCTAATAACAGAATTTCACATCCCACATTGGCACATGGTTAAGGAATTTAAAGTCTTATTTATACTCTAGTCTCATACTTCAAGTAAAGCTACTACCATAAGCATATCAAATTGGTGCTTTGCCTTGGTTCTCATAGATTTAGTTCATTCAGATAAAAGTATTTGAGAAGGTTCTATTTCTTTGTTATACCAACTAATAATTCCAGAACAAAGAAGTGGTCCACAAAGGCTGCCTATCAAGGTTCGTTAGGAGAGCTGTTATGGTTTTCTTAAATTTGTTTGGATGTTCTTCCAGCCAACCTATCTTTAAGTCTATCATTCTACTCAAGAAGGGCACCATTTAGGTCTTCCGATCAAGTCCTCTTTATTAACCTTCTTTCATATTCAAGGTCTCACGTTCATAACCTAATTTTATTTTCAAGGAGTCATATTATTCATCCTTAGATATGTAAAACTTTAGGTCTACTGATCCTAGACTCTCATTTATTCATTCATTCATTCATACATACATACATGGCAAGGGTGCCTAGTCCTACCAAGTCAAGCGATCACATATTCACATAACTTATATACTTCAAGGAGAAGGCACCTATGTCTACCAAATATAAGAGTTCGTAATGTATTAGATATCATGTATAAAGAAGAGGGACTTAAGTCTACCAATAAAGACACAACATATCATATAAGACTATTCACAATCCTTCATCCTTACACAGAAACATTAGAAGAGAATATCCTTTCATTCACTATATCACAAAGCTTAATACAACATCACCTAAATATCAGACAAACACCTTTCCAGTATGATAATTAGAGAAAACCACACATATACCACATAATAGTTTCACTTTGTACACTCATATAAGCCATAATACCTTATACATAGTAACATTACTTCATATACCAAAAATCACATAAACCTTAACAAGATACTACTATAATTTACATAATAATATCGAAAAGGTCATGATCATCATCATATACAACACATAAGCACCACAACCATAAGTGTCACATACCAGTCTTTAGTAATTATATATCAATTATAAATTAACTTAAGGAATTAGGTCAACTTACCTTCTTCAAATATCCAAGATCACCAATCCTTAACATCCCAAACAATTCACAATATAATACCAGAAATAACCATAGAAATCAACAATATAACATAATCTAAACTCAATTCTATCATCTTTAGATCATAAGAAATTAACATATTAATAAGACAAATTTAGAGATTTCAGAAGAACAAGGGTTCGTGGAGATATTTATTGCAATAACCCATGATTTAGGTGAAAATTGGACTTTTTCATAAACTTTGAAATCATTGAAATCACTTTGTTATTAGATCTTAGAAGATACAAAGACTTATATAAAGAACTTTTCGTACGTTTTTAGAAGAGATCCAAATAAAAAATTATGAAGAAATCCATTAAAATTGACAATCCTAGATCCATCTTGACGTTGAGATTCCATGGGGGTTTTCGGAGAGAACTTTGGGAGGGCATGGTTTTAATTTAGGTGTTAAGGTCGAATAGAGGGTTTAAAAACTGTAGTACTCTTTAAAAACCTCAATACATCTAAAACAACCTTCCATCCACTTAAAAATACATGGTATGAATTTACCATATAACCCCTAACTTGGGGGTTCATAATTTTTGTTTGCGTATCAACAATGTGCAGAACTTGTAGTCCTAGTCAACACCCGTTTGGTGCTGCATTGAGGCTGCCTAGCTACCAACTTCTTTGGTTGGAGAAGGGGTCCTCTTCAAGGTCCCCTAGTGGGTCCTTGGTTGAGTCGTACCTAGAGGTTAATATTGGAAACATGTTTATATAAGTCCTAGGGTCATCATTACTAATTAAGACCTCAAACAACACACTAAACATTCATCAAAACATTGAGGAACACAGAAGAACATAGACGACTAGTCTCCGAACGTCTTGGTAATTTTTGATGTTTGACCTTAAACTCAAATAGATTAACCTATAATCTCATATACACATTAAATTTGATAGATAAAATCCCTTAATACAGAAGTGAAGCTTTAGTACAAGCAAGTTCATTTTTAGGGTTGCAACAATCTCCCCCACTTGGGAATATTCATACTCGAATGACACTTTGCATTTTAAGGGATAAAAACGCAGGGAAACAAACCAAATTAATTCATACATTATCATAACAAAACACATAGTTATGAGGAACATCAATCCACCACAAAGAGGTTCAACCAACTCCATGCAATTATAGAAACAAGAACTATATTTACCTAGTCCTTATGCATCATTCTTTACCATTTCTCATGCTATTGGAGGAACATCCTTCTCCATGCTACATCATGCTCATTTAAACATAACTTAGCAAATCATGCAATTTCTCATCAAAGTACAATCATGCAACATTTAAATAAGGCACATGTAAAGTATTTCTTCTCAAAGTCTCAACATGAAACTTCTCAATAATACGTTAGGCGTGCTCAGTAAGTTAACTCATGGCACATTTAGGCATGTTCACTATTTTAACTAATGAATAAAATAGACAATCTATACTAAATACACATAAACACAAGGGAACACAACGCATAAAAACTAATTTTTTTTCTCCTTTAGAAAGATTTCACCCAAAAAATGCATATCTTAAGAAGAAAATTTGGAAACTCAACTTTCACCAAAGACTCCAACATAAACAAATATACTAAAGACCCTTATTTTTAGTCTTTAATAGGCACATAAGGAAAAAATAAGGATATCTCACTATGGACACCGTCATTATTCACCATACTCCCCAACTTTTGAGAGACCCATTTGAGGTCAACATGAACATTCTATAAGGTAATTGATCCAACCTAAAGTCATCATCGAAAAATCTCATATCCAATCTATAATGAAATCATAACCTCTTTTCTCTCTCCCTCACCTCTACAACGAAACTCCTCAAAGGACACACTCTAATGACCATCACATATGTCACAAGTGAAGGATAACATAGAACAAAACTCTAAGGCATGATTAGAAGAATGAAAAAGTCAAACTTTCTTAGCACCCAATAGGCTTTTATAAATAACGTGGCACACTTAACATTATGAACAAGACTCTACTAAATGTGGTATTTGAGACAACCTTAGTTCCATATTCATCACTTAATCCTTTTCCATACACTCCTATAAATAATGAGACACAAAGAGACCGCCCATACACCTTTTTCAAGCAAACCTAAGTAATCCTCAAAGCTATCCTAGGTAACAACCTTTCTATACAAAATGTTTTTACAAAATCATCATTATTCATTAATGCCATTTTAAGAGAAAAATAACAAAGTTGAGGCCACTACATAATGGTCTTGGAAGACCTAGGGAACTCATTATGGAATCTTAAAAGCCTATTTTTGCCATGTGTAGATATCGTCCCATTCAACTAACTACACATTCTATAACATATATAATAACTAGAGTGCACATCCAACATGATAAGAATCGGTATTAACAAACAAAGACCACACTAGCTACGTTTGTGATCCGATATCATAAGGACCCAACACCGTGGAAGGTTTTTTACCTGCCAAAAGTAAAACTAGGACACATTCAATGTTGTCACATTGTTAAGGGATATCAAGGTCTTCTTTGTACTCTAGTCTCATTCTTCAAGAAAAGGTACTACAACAAAAATATACACTCGCTGCTTTTCCTTGGTTCTAATAGTGTATGTTCATTAAAATTCTAATAATGGAGAAGGTACAATTTTTTTAATTTTACCAACTAATAATACAACTATAACGAAGAAGTCCACAAGGATTGCCGTTCACGGTTAATTAATATAGGTCTTATTACTTCTTTAAAGATTGTTGCATGTCGTTCTGGCCAACCTATATATAAGTCTATCATTCAACTCACGAAGAGCACCATCTAGTTCTACCGATCAAGGCTTCTTTATTAACCTTCTTTTAATATTCAATGTTTCACATTCTTAAACTTTTTTTAATATTCAACGGTTCACATTAGTCATCTTTAGAAGGGTACCACTTTAGATCTACCAATCCTAGCTACTTCTGATCTACTAATCCTAGCTTTAATTTATTGTTTTGTTTATACATACATGACAAAGGTGCCTAAGCCTACAAAATCAAAAGATCACATTTTCACATAACTTTCACACATCAAATAGAAGACACCTAAGTATTCCAAATCCAAGATTTCATAATATATAAGAATTCATGTATTGTCAAGAGGTTCCTAAGTCTACCAATCAAGACACAACATCATCATATAAGACTTTTCACAATTCATCATCCTTAGACATCAATATTCGAAGAGAATATCCTTTCATTCACCATATCGTAGAGCTTTATACAACATCACCTTAGGATCACATAAATACATTTACATTATGATCATTAAACAAGACCACACATATACCACATAATAACTTAACTTCATACACTCATATAATCCATAACACCGTATACGTAGTCACATTACTTCATATACAAAAACTTCACATTATACCTTCATATAAACCCTGTAAGATATCTGGACTGAGGAGCACCCCGTAGAAATCACATGGCGTAATTGACCTCTCTGAGGTCTTACACAAGCTCATAGACATCATTCATCGCATAGACATAGAAATTTAGCAAAAAATTTAGAACTTTTCATAGCACATCATATGCTAGAACATGACTGCATAAATGTATAAAATATCGTAAGTAAATAATTAGACTCTTAAGTCTATTTTTCCATCTTAGACTCAACATAATTATATTACAATAGTGACATGACCCTTAGTAAAATCAAATAATAATCTAAGCTATTACTTAAACCTATAGAACATCTTTTACACGAAGGTCCTTGAATAATAAGGACACTTCAACTTGGGAATAAGAATCCAAGCTCCTCATTATATGAAAGATCACTAGGCCATCACCACCTACATTTTGTGTAAAAATATGAAAAAGAATCGTGTAACTACAAAAATGTACTAAGAATGACAATCATGCAAAAACATGCTTTAAAGAGGACATTTAATTAGAATCATATAACATGCCTTCTTTAAAAAATTTCATAAATATTGTTACAATAACACCGTATCATTCACATAGTTCATATAGACATGTGGAATAGTCATAATATCACATAAAGTCACATATAATATTTATGTCACATTCAACATATTTATAGCATTGCCTTTCTCTTTACCTTACTCATACACCACAAAGTAACCCTTAAGCAACACTTAGTGCTATGTGTGAATAGTGTCCCATTCCACATTCACAACAAAATATAACCTTAAGGTCACCAAACTGAACATTCATAAAAAACTTCATTAACTCAAATAAATATATATTCATAAAAGCATAACCTATCATAAAACAGGTACTTCACATATGACTTCGACAATAAATTATACACGTCATATAAGACTCATTATAAGACACCATGCAATTCAATACTACAAATATCATCAATAATACATCCCAAAATATTACTCAAAATCCCAATCTAATCTGTAGTGCAATGTACATGTAAAGCGACATAATTGTAACACCTGTAAAATGACTTAGGTTAAAATAGATCCTAACATTTGTGTTTTAATGATTTGAAGTCCTAAACTGGGTGAAAATCATGTTATAAGAATTTTTTAACATTTCGTGAACTTTGGAGGTCTAGAATCCTATAAAGTTCATGACGTTCAAAAGATGTGCATTGAAACGTGCTTGTGTGTCTTAGTGTGTTCCGACAAGTTTTACGTGTTCTTTTAGTTTGAAATTTAAATAAAGGGTTCCTAACATGTTTATGAGGTTATTTGTTTGAAACGTCTAGGAAAAACTCACAAAGGGTCCTTGATGAGGACACAATTTGTTGGAAAAGTCTATCACAAGTTGGCAGTTCATTGCCTTCATATTCATGTACCCCATCACAACAAGTGGAGTAGATAATGGTCCGTGAAGATGGTGATGGTCCTTCCTTTTCAACTTGGAGGCTTTTGAAGGCAAGTAACAAACTTCCCAAAGGACCATGTTAGTCAAAGGGGTCGTGAATCACCTTCACATGCAGTGAAGGTTGCCGAGGTCCTTGGAGGGCTGTCCAAATTTTGATTTTGAAATAATTATTATTCGAATTTTAATTAATTGGGGTTTATTTTAAAAGGTTTATATCATTAATTAAATAGTTTCAAGTCTTAAAACCTTCATTTAACTCATTATTGCAAGACCCCAAATCAAAACCCCAAAGTTCTCTCTCAATTAATTCCTCGATTGTTGAAACCTCATGATTCAAGGAAGAGGACGAATTTCACAAGGTTTTCAATCACCTTTCGTGGGCTACTTCTAATAAAAGTATGGTTCTTCATCCTTGAATATCTTTTCTTCATGGATCCAAGATTCAAAGTGATTTCCAAAGTCATATAATAGATGAAATTGTCCTATTTTGATATGTACCCATGAGTTCTTGCATAACACATTTTTAATCTTTGTATATTGGTTGTATCGTTGTTAATTTGATGATTTTAACCTAAAAACTCTACGAACCCATGAAATTCATGTAACCCAATTTTTTTACTATGTTGTCGGTGATCTGATTATGTCATTATGCTATTGAAATATTTTGTAGTTTTATTAGGGATATTGAATTATGAATGAATCAGGTTATCATGGTAAGTAGGCTGTCATAAATTTATAAACTCATGTTGTATTATCTTGAGTTCATTGTATATTATGATTAATGGTTTCATTGTATTATGGCTATTGGTAAGAGCCTTTGTATATTGAGTTGGTTTAGTTGTCTATGGATTGAAGTTGTTAGATGGGATTAATGGTTTGTTGACCTAACTTTCTCGATATTGTGTAGTATAAGTATTAGATGTTAATGAAGGTTTGTATGGTACACATATGGTGGCGGTGCTTATGTGCTATACATATGAATAATGTGGCCTTGTTGGCATTACATTATGAATTGTAAATCAATGTGGGCTCGTGCATTAGTTTATGAATTATTGCTTTATGATGTTATAACTTTACTATGTTAGAATTGTTAAGTCTTGATGTCTTATGTGTCTATGTGGAGTCCAAGCATGAGTTCTTATAATTGATGATGTTTGTCTTCAATAAGCCATAGTGAAGTCATTAGGAGTGTTACATTCTCCCCAACTTAGAAAACATCCATCCTCGAATGACATTAAACACTTTTAAGGACATCAAGTACTCAACTTCAAGCATATAACACATCACATGAATGTCAAAACATTCATAGTTAATGCTCTAATTAGAAAGTAACACAACTACACATTGATAAGCATTTTCTAGTTGCACAACAAACTCTAGGAACAAATTCCACAATTCAAAATACACCCTCATGTCTCTATTTATGGATAAACTACCTTCTGCAACATTTTACTTACTCATACACATCATTTCTTCACACATTGACACTATGCAATTAAGTTAAAATTTTAAATTCTTTAGAGTGAATGAATTAACCTTAACAATGTAATTAATAACCTTTCAAGAAATTTTAACATGAAGGAAGGACAAAAAGAGACAATATTATATAAAAACATTTAAAGTAATTGCAACAACCATAAGGAATTAAGAGTTACAGTGGATCTCATTCTAGATTAGTTCCCTACTAAGTCCCCATTACAAAATAACAATTCTTTGTTGGATCATTATGATTAGTTCCCTACTAAGTCCCCATTACCATACCCAAAGCAATGATCCATTTAGGCAAGAAAATTACCCAATTGTTGCTTTCCACAAGTATCACATCTACACCTCTCAGAAGTATGTCCTCCCACTTAGGATTTTTTGTTTGGAGCCCTATATTTGTTCCCAATGGAAGGATGTTTATAATAGAACCTCTTCTCAGGTTTGGGTTAGCCTTGTTCATCTGAACTAGTCTCTTACCCTCTTGCCTTATCTCCCTAATTTTCCACTTCTCAATTCGTTCAACATACACCATGGGTCTAGAGATATCCATATAATTAAGTAGAATTGTCATACGACACTCTTTATCCCCCAAGCTAGATACTTCAATCAAAATTTTGTTCAACCTAGTGCTAGGGTGGGCTACTATTGTTAGGGAATAATTAGAGAGTTGAGTTAATATGAGAGAGTACTCTTTCACACTCATTCTCCTTCAAAAATATTGATGAATTCAACCATTTTCTTCTTCCTCAATTCTAAGGTAAAGAACCTATCAAGAAAAGACTCTTTGAATTCTTTGCAATATCCCTTCATTGCTCAAACCATACGTGGGCCACATGTTTTAGTTGACAAGCGTCTAACTCCGCTCTATCTAGAGGGAACACCCAAAAAATCTACCACATTGAATATTTCATTTATTATGCTTTATGGATGTTCATCCACCTTAGCAATCAAAAGTAGGAGGGTTCCTCGTCATGAATTCCAAAAATTCTAGAACTGAGAGTACTTGCATTTGGTTGAGGTCCACCTACTTGAATAGCTTTGGTAACCAAATGATTAGTGAAAATTGGATCTTCAGTCATCATTAGTCTGTCAAATCCATAATGGAATCCCTTAGCTACACATAAGTCATATCCCTTTTAACAAAGTGAGCTTGAGGATCTTCGCCCATAGGGGGAATTTGGGGCACTTGGGGTCCTTGAGGTTCCGGAGGGCCCCCGCCTCATTCACATCCTCTAGGTTAACTATAGGGACTCTCATGCAAGTACCAAAATGATTCTTTCCTATTGGGGATAAATGGGAACGCAAGGCTTGCCTTGGCTATAATTTAGAGTTCTAGTTGTAGAAAATTATGTTATGTCTTTTTATTTTGTAGCTGGCCTATTATCACTATTAGCCATAGAATTATCAAACTTTCCCTTTTTTTGATGGACCTCCAAAATCTGGTCTAGTCTTTCATAATCTATTTTCATTTGTACTAGCTTCTTCTTTATCAATTTGTTTCCAAGTAAAATTAGCAGACACTAACATACAAAAGTCCTCACGTTGCAGGATCACCACATTCTTCCTAATGTAATCAATTAAACCATCTTCAAACTTTTCTCACTAATATTTTTCCTCTTCAATAATAATCCCAGCATAACGCGAGATCTAAAGAAACTTTTGTTCATATTCAACAATATACATACCTCTTTGGCTTAGATATAAGAATTCTTTTTTCTTTCTACCACTATAAGGTGGTGGTACATATTTCATGCGAAATTCTTTAATAAAATGTTCCCAAGTAAGAACAAGAGCTTTTACCTTCGCATTCGGAACACTTAACCAACAATCATAAGCATCCTTTTGTAATAGTGAAATAGCATAGTTAAATTTCACAACATCTAAGCAGTCCAACTGCTCAAACACTCTCTACATACATCTAACCATTGTTAAACATATGTAGGATCAACTGTTCTACTCCACTCATTTTCCTTTTTTGGTAAAAGTTAATACCGCTGGGATCATATATCGATTCAGCCATGTGGTGAAAGAATTCATTTATTTGTCGAAAAGAAGGATTATTGTCTTGAGTAGAACGATCATATGATGATTTGAACCATCTCTTATACGTTGATGATTTCCCACTTTAGATCCGCTAGTGCGGGGAACATGCTCATTAGATATATGTTCTCAACCCCTTCCCATGCATGAGGTTGAGAGACAGAGGCACTCGAACCTTTACAAGCATATTTCTTAGACCGGTTAGAAGTAGTGACCATAACTGTATTCCTTCAAAAGGGAAGATCACTGCATTATGGACATGTAAATGATCTATTTACACTCTACATGCAATAAGGATATGGCAAACAATGTAAGTGAACATGAACTCTTAATAGAACCTTTTTGAAAACAAAAAACTATACAAGCAACTCAGAAAAAACATCCTAGATCCAAAAACCTACGCTCTGATACCAACACTTTTAGCTCCGCTTTCCGAGAGAAACTACAACTTAAGAAGAAACCTAATTTAAAACTTGCAACATTTAAAAGAGATTAAGGATGGTACACTGATTTTTTTAACTAGTTGAGAAACATTGGTAATAACAAATAAATTTAAAAGGATGTGCATCTTTACCGCTTTAAATATTTAATTGAGGTCAAAAATTTATATGGCACGAAATTTTTATCTAATAACAAAAAAGCCTCCAAAAATCTATTAAGCAAGATCAATAGGCTTTCATGCATATATTATTCTAACATGTAAGGAAGAAATAAAAATAGTATTACCAACTTTCATGTAGAAAAAATTAATATGATTACTTCTCACACAACTTACAAAAAATAGAGTAAATTATTATATTACAAGACTTGCGTTTGCACACCCAAAAAATATAAAAATGTATGGCCGTACTTTTACTACAACTCATGGGGATATTACCAAATCATCCCTCAAAATATAACGTAATATAAAACACATAGATCGTTCACAAATCCTAAGGTTTATACAAAAATTATATATGCCTATATTCAAGTGTGATCTTTCTTTAAGGACTTCCAAATATGTATCTTCAATGACAAACTTCAATCGTCCTCTAAAACATTCCCTATGATAGAAACACCTATTGCTCAGAATAAAGATTAGTGGTGTAAAAACTATAGACACGACACCCTTAGACTGATCATATGTAGGTAGTCTAATGAATTTAGACTAATCATATGGTAGGTAGCCTAATGGATCTATTAGGTGTGTGAGAAGGGATTGTATGGGCGGTAGCTTCATAACTGAGTTAAGTGAAACATACAATCACCTCTTGCAGGAGAATCTCATTTTTATGTGCTCGGCTATAAACCTAATGCTATATTGTGATGTATGAGTAATGTGAGAAGTTATAGTGAAGTCACTATAATGCTTTGTAACACCCTAAAATGAACTATGGTGCAGTACCAATCAATGGATCCCATCTAAGGGACGTCGATTGGGAGATGGTCGGTTGGTGGTTTGGTGTAGGTGGTCTCTATGAAAGATGCTAAAAATTTGTTTTTGTAAATTAACCCCAAGTCTTTTGTGAAACTAGTAACATATTTTTAGGGTCTCTTAGGTATATAAAGGGTGTTCAAACAGTTAGACCTAATTTTATATGTCACACCCGGAGAGCATACCCCAGATGAGACCGGTGTCGTTGTCCTCTCGAAGGACTCACATAATCCCTTAGATTTCGTCATCACATGTTATCAGTAAAAATTTTGTAAAATAAAAACTTTTACAATCTACTTGAAGTATACTTATATTTCATACATATAATTCATAAGCGATACGATATTTTATGAAATTTTCTCACATATATAAAACAATTTAAAGAGTGCAAATATGGACAAAAAATTATATTGTCAAAATACCATATAGAACTTAATATAAAAGGATCCAAAGAACATAGTGGAAATAGAATATCTTAGAACTACTAAAATCTTCCTAATCTAGAATGTTGAAAAGATAGCATCCCCGAACATTCAGGACCTACCTTGACTTGAAGAAAGAGTTCCAAGCTTCTTCAAATCCACCTCCTTAACTTCAATGTCCGGAACCTACAGTTGTAGTAATATAAAGTAATGGGGTTAGTAAAGCCACAATGACTAAGTATGTGTATATGCACATAATGCTTAAGGACATGCATGAAAAAGGATCATTTATCATTTGTTTAGAAAACATGCTAAGTCATATGAAAGTCTTCAATGCACATACCATATAACATATACAAGTTAAGGATTCAATCAATATAGAGCGTGATCATAAGGAAAGGAATATTATCATAGTCATATTGAATTTTCACATTCAATAGATCGTGTAGCATAGCATATAAAATACTCACCAATTATCTCATCCATAACCTACAAGTGCAATGGTCATGTGAAGCCCCATAAAACCACACAATAAAATAGATTAGATAGGAGACTATGAGTAAAGCTTTGCTTCATATAACTAGTGGTATAAGTAGTCATCAATTCATATTATAGTATAACCCATTAACATATTCATCGTAAATACCAACATTATATAAGGGTAACATCATGTATCATAAACATATATAATTCATGTTATTAGCTTACATAAGAACAATCTCCGAGGACATCCCTTAGACACAAGTTGTGCATTGTCTATGTAGAGTCCCATACCCCTACATATACTAAGTGGACTCCCCTAGTAACCCTATTCAACATTCATTTATTGTCTTTAATTTTGCATGAGGGAACGTTTGCTTTAATAAACATAGACCATATGACATAAAAATGGATTCCGTTGTCATAAAACCCCTTACTAAAAGAAGGAGGTCTACCGGCCAAAGTACAACCTAACATGACATAGCTTTGTAGGTCGATCAACTAACTAGTATCCTATTGTAGCAACATAGTTCAATAACTAGGATATATATTAGAGAAACATATTCCAATATAACATGGCATCCTAAATCTTATGAGAGTCATTCTGAACCTACCTTCCAACTAGAGAAGGACACCTCTCATATCTAGTTCATCGATGTTTAGCTTAAGTCCGTTTCTTGAATAACCTTTAAGTTGTATTTTATCATATACTTATCATAGGTCATAGGAGATTAAATCCTTATATACAAATGATCATTAGATCTTTATGATTAGATGAGAATTTTAAGTCATCATAACCATTCGTAAGTGATATAAATCTAACATTGCCATCTTTTCTAAAGAATACAAGAGAATATCATAACTTGCATTTACCATGTTCTTTTTATGATCTCAAAAAATAACATGTTCATAGCCCAGCATATAAACATAGAAACATCATACATACTTTCACAGTATATCATCATGATTTACAGGCTAAAAGAAACATGGTAGAGAAATCACAACTTGAGAAGACTTACCTCTTGCTTCCAAGGACCTTAATAAAGAAGTTACGTTAAACTTACAACATTCATAACCATAACATAGTTAAATAGTCAATATCATAATCAAGAAGAACTATTCAAATCATGTACAAGATCAATGCATAATGTAGGGTAAAGGATAAGTGTCATTTAGGAGTTCATTCTAGTCTTAGTTAAAATCTATACATTTTCATATTATCAATTAGGAAAGAAAATCATACAAAACCATCATAAAGATAAGAATATGATCCACCCGAAATTAAAACCTAATAACAACATACTCATCAATTCTTGTGAAATAAATCATGGAAAACACTTACTTATTATTGAAAATCATATATGTAGGGTTAGGAAGAAAATTTTTTTTGTAGAGTAAAAATCCTCATGTTTGAAGTTCTTGAAAACTTATCTTGAAAGGATCTCTAGGGGAAAGTAAAACCAAGAGTGAAAACCCCATACCTTATAGATTAAGAATACACAAAAATTGTATGAAAATGTTGAGGTCTTCGTCTTCTCCTTAATCTCTTCTTGTACTTTAATGGAGTTTGGAAAAGAGACCTTTCTTGACATACATGAAAGAAATTTCATTTATTCTGATTTGGGACATGTTAAAGTGGTCTAAAACTGACCTAATATACATATATAGTTGTCCTATGAATTACCCAAAGGAACTTTTAGTTAAATGACTCTTTTTAAGAAGTTAAATTACAAAAAATATGACTTTAACGATTCTGAGAAGAACGTGCGCGCCGCAGGGACAAAACCCATAATTTTTATTAAAATTTTTTGTTCAGGAGGTGAGGTGCCTGTCAGCCTTGCGTCGCGAGGCTGCCTATCAAATCTTGAGGCAGTGACCTGCGTGTAAGGCTTGAGTTTCACGCTTTGCCTCCTAGTCTGCCTGGTCGCAGGCTGCCAGGCAGCCTACCCGCCCATGTTTGGGTCCTCCCCAACTACCCTTTCAGTGTGGTTACTGGATGTTTGGACCCTTTGTACTATATACTACCTATCCAAGGTCTATTTAAAATTTTTTGACTTAATTTTAAGCTTCGAAACATTTACCAAACGGAGGGACGTCAAATAGTTCAAATTAGCTAGTTTCCGGACGTTACGGACTTTCTTAGTCGTTTTGGGTCTAACCTTTTCCAAATGAGTTTATTATATTAATATAGGTCTGGAAAAATCATTTTAAACATTATTTATGTATTATACTCTAGTCTACATCATAGTATTTCGGTAGTGTTACATTATACTCCATTTCCCAAAACCGAAAACTTATTTTCTAGAAAGACTTTGTGAAAAACCAATTAGAAGCTTGGAGTCAAGAAGGAACTAGGAGGGTTGTGGTTCGACCATTCTTCATAAAAATCACTAGGTTTTCTTCTATTTTAGGTATGGTAGTCATCCTTGAACTCTCTTCCATTCAAGGAGTCCCTTTACAAATATTTACAAAAGGGTGTTTTACAAGTCTATCTTCTTCAATCTTTGATTTTAAATATGGGTCCTTCATGAAAACACTTTGAATGATTCAGATATGATGCTTCTAATGTTAATTGGTGACTTTAATTTTAAAACATCAATGAAAACATTTTAAAGCATTATGTCAAATGTTGACTCAAGGAGTGGGTAAAATGACTATAGTTTTGTAGTGTTGAGATTTAATTTTCCTTGTGTTGATATTGTTGTTTAAAACTTCCCTAAGGCTATTTTATGATGAATGGTTGAGTAAGTTGTAAATAGGTGTGAAATATTTTGAAGAATGGTAAGTTGTTGTCATTGTTAACTCTATTTATGAAATGCTCTTGAGTGATATGGTTCGCCTTTTTGGGGGAGGTGTTAAATTAATGAATTTGGATATACTTGGTATGTATTGTAAGTGTGTCTTTAAATGCCTAAGGTATGGAATGAAGTGATAATGAAGATTGTTATTGTAATGTGTACTATGAAGCTTGAATTGTAGGAATGTAAAGATACTTTTGTATTGTGAAAGAGGCCATAAAGGCATATTATATGAAGTAAGATGATTATGATTCTATTATTGTTAATGTGACTTATAAAACTTATTATGAGAAGTATTCTAGAGATTATGTCTTGATGAATTATATTACTAAGTGAATCATGTTAAAGTGTGTACTGTGATGAATGAATGTCTAAGAATGTATTGAATTGAATGTAAATGAATGACACTATTGTGAAAGTTGTGTTCACATGTACACACACATACATACACTTTGACTGAATAAATGAATTAAGTTAAAGAATGTGAATGAACTGGGGATTTTTTGTGTTAACTCTCTTAGTAAGTTGAGATGAAGTGTTTAATAGAAACCTCATTATCTTCCAAGATCTTTCTAATATAGGTCTTAACCTATCGTATAATATGTTGAGAATCCATGGGGAGTTATACCAAAAAGAGAGAGAATATGAAGAAGAGGTTGTTACAGTTCGTGAGTTTAGATATAGTTTTTCAATGCACCTCATTAGTTGAGTACTCCTTGTTAGTACAGACTGAGTTACTCAGTAGAAATATCCTTATCCGTTAACTATGTGCGCACATAGTTGTAGCTATTGCGAAATCCATGTCAAAGCTAATACCTACCCTAGGAAAGTGGGGATCCCCCATCATATAAGGGTAGTATAGGGTTTCCATGTCTAGCTCTCATGGTCTATACAGGTTAAGCTAAATCCCACAAAATAATGAATTAATAATGTCTCCTAAAATAATACAATACTTCAGGTAGGTGGTGGAATGGCACACCATGTATCCATTGCACTAAGTGGACCTTCTGAAAGAGGAGTCTTGGTGTGTTTTATATGAAGTGTATTATATAAGTCTCCTAAAAGAAAGTAATACCTATGGTAGGTTGTGGAATGGGACTCCATCTATCCATTGCACTAACTAGACCTTCCGAAATGGGTCTTGCTATGTTTTATATGAAGTTTATGAACGTTTATGAACTAAGTCTCCTAAAGAATATACTACTTAGGATAGGTGGTGTTATGGGACGCTATCGATCCATTACATTAACTAGACCTTTCAAAAAGGAGTATGATATCTTGAAGATGGCCTTACCCTAAGTGGGGAGAATGAGATGAATATAAGGGTAGTTGATATCCTTATTTTTATTCTATCCTTCTTCAAGCTTTAGACCAAAAATCTTTGATAGTTTCGTAATTGTTAAAAGTCTTGAATATTTGTATGAGTTGCGTTTATCTTTATGTTATGAGTTCGTTTGATGGTATATTGTTTTGTAAGCTCTTGATGAGATTAAGATTACAATGGGAGAATTCGTAGACAACCTAAAATTTCTCATGTTAAGGAGTAGCTAATGATAATACTTATTTTCTTCAAAGTTATTTATTCATGTTATAATATGATTTAGTATGATGATTCCTCTCATGTTGTCATGCCTTCATGATTAAAATTTCTAGAAAGATTAATTAATGGAGTTTTAGCATGTTTCACTGTCTACTTGATGCATTCACTTTAAAGAAGTTCTACAATTTGAGAAATTGCATTTTTTCATGAACAATGACTTCAATGTTTTTAGAAAAAATGTTAATGAGGATGTTTAATGCTGGAGATTGTAGTTCCTCTATAAATGAAGAATGAGAATGTGTTTTGAAGTGGGGAAATTATTTTCTAAAAGTTGCATGTGTTGCTTAGTTAAGTGCTTATAATTGTGTAATTGGATTCCTTTTAAGTTGGAGAAATTATTATTAATGTTTGAGCCTTAATTTTGTGTGTAGTGTGCTGCTAGTAAGTCCTTGATATTCTTAAAAGAGTTTAGTGTCATTCGAGGAAGAATGTTTATGGGGGAGAATGTAACACCCTAAAATGAACTAAGGTGAATCGATCTTCATGAAAGTTTCTTGAGTCAATTTGGAGTTAAAATGAGTAATATTGATATTCTTAGGAAGTGTGTGATGTTTGGTTAATTTTGGTGGTCAAACGTCCGAGAACGTCCATGACGTTCAGAAACTGTGCCTTAGATTGTTCTTCAGCGTCTTCATGGTTTTTAGTTAGATTAACATGTTCGTTTAAATTGAAATTGATGTGGGGCGTTCCTAAGACATAGACGATTATGTTTAGGGATTTAACGTCCAGGTATGAACCCACCTAGGACCCAGGAGGGGCCCTAGAAGAGGACCCTATTCCTTCGGAAGGATGCTGCAAAGCAGTGACCATCGACGACCACAAGGAACGTTCCATTGGTAAACAAATGGTCCGTCAACCTTGGGCATGAATTAGACCGGAACGGATATCAAGGCCTGAACATTTTGGAGTTGTAGTCCCAATCGACAGACCCCATCTAAGGGGCATCAATTGGGAGAATTCCATTTTTTAGGGCATCCATCGTGCCTGCCAAAAAGCTGTAAAAAATCTGTTTTGACTTGGGGTGTTTGGTAAATTCAATCCAAGTCTTTTGTTAACCTAGGATGATATTTTTAGGGTCTTTTAGGTATATTAATTGTTTTCAAACACTTGACCTAATTTTAGACTTCATTTTCTAAAACCCAAAACCTTTTATCTCGAAAGACTCTCTAAAAAACCAAGTAGAAACTTGAACTCAAAAAATGTTTGGAGAGCATGTGGTTGACGTGTTTCTTAATCAAAATCAGTGAGTGTCCTTCACTTTGAGGAATGACAATCACCATGAACTCTGTTCCATTCAAGGAGTCCATTCTAAAATATTTAAAAAAGTTGTTTCAACTCTATCTTCTTCTATCTTTGATTCTAAATATGGGTCTTGCATAAATTTTTTTAAATGATTCAAATATGACGTTTCTAATGTTAGTTGGTTATTTTACTGCTAAAACGTCAATATAAACATGGTAATGTTTTTTTTTTATCAAATTTTTGTTTAAGGAAAGGGGATAAATGAGCATGATCTTGTAGTATTGATCTTTGTCTTCCTTGTGTTCATATTGTTGTTCAGCTAGTTTCCTAAGGGCTATATTATGATGAATTGTTAAGTAAATTGTAAAAAGGTGTGAAAGCTTTGAGATAATTGTAAGTTGTTCTCATGATTGGTATGTTCCACCTTCTTGGTGGCGGTATTTACATGATTAATTTGGATATACATGGTATGTATTGTAAGTGTTGATTTGAAGGCCTAATTTTTTGAATGAAGTAATAATGAAGATATTTCTTGTAATTTGTATTATGAATTGTATGAATGTAAATTTACTTGTATATTTATAAAGAGGCCATAAAGGCATATAATATGAAGTAAGATGATTACGATGTAATTATTGTTAATGTGACTTTTGAATCATATTATGAAAAGTATGCTAGAGATTATGTCTATATGAATTATATGATTAATTGAAGCATGTTAAACTATGTAATGTGATGAATGATGGTCTAAGCATGTATAGAATTAAATGTAAATAAAAACAAAGGATTCTTATGTGCAAGGTGTGTTCACATGTACCCACACATACACATACTTTGAATGACTGTATAAATAATGTTAAAGAATGTGAATAAAAAGGGTAATTTTGGGGTAACACTATATGTGAGTTAAGATGAAGTTTAGTAGCAACCTCATTATCTTCCAAGATCTTTCTAAGATACATAGTAGGATGGACACCCTTCGTGAGTTGAGATGTGGTGTCCACTAGTTATCCTTAACATGTAGTTTATAATGTTGAGAATCCATGGGGAGTTATGTCTATCAAAGAAAGAATATGATGAAGGGGTGGTTAATCTTCGTGAGTTGAGATGTTGTATTTCAATGTACCTCTTTAGATAAGTACTCCTCGTTATAAGAGAATGAGTTACATCAAAGCAATCTCCTTATGCTTTTACTATTTTCCCACATAGGTTGAGCTATTTGAAAAGCCATGGAGAAGCTTAGAGAATGACCCTACCTTAGGGAAGTGGGGATCCCTCATCCGAGAAGTGTAGTATCGGGATTCCATATCTATCTCTCATGGTCTATGTTGGTTAAGATAACCCCAACGAAAAAATTAATGAACTTAGTCCCCTTAGAGAACGTACTACTTACTATAGGTGGTGGAATGGGAAACAATCTATCCATTGCACTAAGTAGACCTTCCGAAAGGGGAGTCTTAATGTGTTTTATATGAAGTGTATGAAATAAGTCTTCTAAAAGACTTTACTACTTAGGGTAGGTAGTGGTATGGGACTCTATCTATCAATTGCATTATTTAGACCTTTCAAAAGGGGAGTCCTGGTGTGTCTTATATGAATTAAATGAGCTAAGTCTTCGAAAAGAGTAACTACTTCGGGTAGGTGGTGAAATGGGACGCCATCTACTCATTGCACTACGTAGTTAATCCAAAAGGGAAGTCTTTGTACATTGTTTTTGTGTTCTTCTAATGTCTTGTCATTGAGTGGGGACTTGTTCTCACGATTCGAGTAATACTGGAATGGTTAGTCTTTGGGATCACCTAGGTGTGTATTTCAAGGAGATGTAATGGGAGTTTCCTTCATGTACCTTGGATAGTCTTAGGATAACCTTAGCTAGGGAAATTCCTACGCAAATTATTTCACTTTCTCTTGGCCTGATTTTGCAGTTCACTGTTTAGGATAAAAGGAATTCATTGTAATGCTAAGAGGTTCATTGTAATTTTTGGGTACTTCACTGTAAAATGGTTATTTTTGCTAAAATATTGTAAATCCTTCTCTAAGTATTAAATAATGATTCTTCTGTTGTTTTTTATGAATGGTTTACTTAAATTTCATAAAAGTTTATTTTTACTAAAATGTTTGTTTTTCATTATTTTTAATAAGTCATACTTAGTACATTGTTTTGTACTAACCATATACATTTCTATACTCATTGTGTATAGGTTTTGATGCAAGGTTGAAGTTAGAAGACAAGATTGGGAAAGACTCTCTCAAAGGTTTTCAAATAGAATTTATGATCAAAACTCCATATCTTTCAATCTTGCCATGTGTTCTTTCTCCAATTAATTTCAAAAGCATAATTATGATAAATTGATTATTAGATACTTTTTTAAGGATGATTGTCAATCAAATTTCATGATGAACCCATGATCCTTCCCAATTTCTCAATTTAGACTATAATATGGTTAATGTGATCTTGATCTTCTAATGACTGAATTATGAGTTTCGTATATGTTAATGTAAACATGAATTGTTGACGAATTATTGGAATTTATCAATGTTGATCAAAGCTTGGTGTATTGGTAAGATTGTCCTACTTTCTCTACTTTTCTATAAAATTGATAGTTTAATTATCCTTGTATGGCATTGTGTGATATGGTCCACTTATGGTGGCGGTTTTTAAATGCTTGTCATACCCTATATGTGTTGATCATGTCCTTGAAGGAAAGTAATGAATAATGAAGTGTTGTTATTATTATCACACGATGTGAGTATTATGCCTAGTCTCTTAATTTAGAATCATGTGCTAGGTGCTAAGTGTGTCTTCAACGCTTGAATGAAGTTTTTAGAATTAGGTTTGGTTTATGTGCTTCCAAAACTAATGTTATAATTGTGAATGAACCCCTACCTATGTACCCCTATATGTATGTGAGATCTTAGCTAGTGTTAGGAGTCTGGTATGCAATTTGGAAGATGTTTTGTCTCCTGTGTTATAATGTGTTGTGTAGTCTATGGATGAATGTGTATTGTGGTCTTAAGACTTTCGCTACCTCACTAACAGGATAAGGGCCATTATTTCATCATTTTGTCCAATATACACACATACCTCATGCATGCTTATGTGTAGGATAGTTTTATGGTGTAGAATAAGAAGATGGTTCCCATGCAGTATTATCTACTACTATGCATCTAAGGTCTATTTCCACGAAAGTTTGAAAATATATTCTAACTAAAATGACTTTATAGGTTAACTAGTATATGTAAAGGTATGGGAATTTGTCTATTCATTGCATATATCTACCTTGATAGAACAACTCCTAGGGTGATTACTCCGTGTACATGAATATGGGCACATGATTAAGCTATGAACATGATAGTATATGATATGATGAAGTATGCATACATGTAGTATCGAAATGTATTTTTATGAAAGGTCTTCTCCTATAAGTACACCTACAATCACATAAACTAGATATTGCTTGAATATGCTATGTCTATATGAAATATTTTCTCACATGAATTAGGTTGATGAAAGGACATTATCATTTATAACTTATGAGCTAAGGATATGAGGGTTTAATTCTCCTAAATCCATTTTTATCAAGTAAATTATTAAAGATTTTTCAATAAGGGGAAGTTAGTTTATTGCTGAGTGAAATTGATGATGAGGGGTGTCCCTTTCAAAATGGAAGGCTTGTTCACCATAGTACTCACGATGTAGATAACTATAATGCTCAATGGGAATAAAGAGGGTTTCAATCTATACCTCCATGTTTCCATAATTATGTTGTCCCATAGGACCTAGCTAGTGGATTCTCCTAAAATTCTAGAATGATACTGATATCTTACTTTGGCAAGTAATATACCCTCTTTTGGTGTGAGGGGATGACACCAGATTTCATATTTGGATTACATGTTCTTATTTTTAGTTAAGGATAGGATTTCCTTAAAGTTAAATTGATAATGCAAGTTATGTAATGAACCCTAAGTAAGATAACCAAAGATAAGTTTCTTTGTGTAGGTGAGGGTATGAGACTTTCACCTATGCACTGTATAAGTTTCTCTTCAATGGAGTTCTAGTGAATTGTTCTATATATAGGTCTCTCATGCATGGAATTATGGTGTTGACCTAATTGTATGATTATATGTATGGTTTGAGTCATATCGTGTCTGTATGAGGAAGCCATACCCTGATGAATAATGCTGGTCTTATTTACTATATGATAAGGTGTTACCTTGAATATCCATGATGGGGTTCTTACTTTTCAAATGATGAAGATCCTTATTATGTTTATAGTTTGTTTTGACTGTCATGTTGATGTATGTAGTAAAATGTATGCTTATGGTCTTTTTGCGAGTTTACTAAGTATGTGTAAGATTATGGGGCTTCACATTTACATTGCACTAGTAGGCTTAGATTGAGATTATGAGTAAGGGCTTATGATGTTAATTTAATGAAGTCTAATTATGTATAGGTTGGTTATTGCCTTACTATACTTATGTTTGAAGTCTTGACTTGCATGCTGTCTTAGTATGAGACTTCTATGTGGTTAATGAAATATGTTCAGTTATATATATAATATGTGTATTATTATATGTTATGTTTTAATGAATGCCTATGCCTGAGTTAATGGAGGCAATGTTAATGTTCACCTTGGTAGACTTAAGATTATACTTGAGTGTGAATTGTGGAATAAGACACTATTCATGCATTGTAACAAGTGTTACTAGAGGGTTACTTCAGGGTTAAAGACTTAAGGTAAAAGAAAGGTAATACTACGAATGGGCTAAATGTGCCATAAATGAATTATGTGGCCTTATGTGATGTTATAAATAGTGTCTATGCCTATTTGAAGTATATGAGGTACATTGTGCTTATTGTATCAAAGTATCATGAAGTTTGACTAAAATTCATCATGCATGTCATCCTAAGAATATGTCATTTTTAAAAGATGTTTTGCATGGTTTCCATACTTTGTGAATTCTAATGCTAATACCATTCCTATTTATATTTTTACACAAAGTGTAGGTGATGGATAGTTAAACGATGTCTATAAAGTGAAATGCTTAGTATGTGCTTCCCAAGCTGAAGAAAGGGATCCTTATGATTCAAGGATTTTCTATGTTAAGTTATCCTTAAAAGTTATATAATAGTTTAGTTTATATTTTATATTGTGAAGTTAGATGTCCCTATTCCACTCTATTAATGTTGAGTCTAAGATGACAATGGTCTTGTATAATACATCCGATAGGTCCAGTACGCCATGTGACTTCTAGGGGGTGCTCCCTGGTCTCGAAAAATAAAGTGTCAGAGTATGAGGCTATAAATGTGGTTATAGGGTCCAAGTTTTATATTTCCACCTCTAGTAGAGTCTCATTCATCAATGGTGAGTTGTAACACATTTTGAGCGAGAGGCTATTGGAAGATGTGATTCCGTTCTTTAGTATTCTCATGTTGTACCATAAAAATGTGCCATAAAATGTCACTCTATATGATCTCTCTCTTACAGTTTCCTTGTTCGGTAGTCTTTTACATAGGATTTCTTGGACAAGATGGTATCTCTTTTATTGAGAGAGAAAAAGGTGAGTTTGATGCTTATCTTGGTTATATGGTTTAATGAATATATGCGAAGTTGAATTTGAATATATGTTGATGTGATACCATTTAGGCCTATATATGTTTATAAATTTCTAATATTTGTTATAGTTGAATGGAGTTCCCTTGCAATGATAGGTTGTTATGTTATTTGACATAATGATAATGTAATGTTATTTTTTAGCCTCGAAATTCTATCAAGATGTGTGTTAAATAGCTAAAGATGCATGTTGTATTTTAATATGTTGTAATGATTCAAATGTTGTCGTTCATGTGTCCTTCCTTATGAGTTTCCTAGTATAGATTGGAGTCTTTTTTATAGTCTTAATTTAGAAGTGAAAGAATTGTGCCTAGCTTGCAAGGTGATTGTGGATTATGCTAGTTAATGGGAGAACCCTTATGTAGTTGATTAGTTCCCTTATGAACCTATTATAAGAGAGGGAAAAAGGGAAGAAATGGTTTTTTTTTCCATAGGTTGGAATTATGTTTTTTTTCCTAAGGTTGACTTTTAGGGTAGTATGTATCTTTTAAACAATACATAGGAAGAGAGAACTTATGTGTAGTACCTTGATGTTGTTAGAGGTCCGTTAAGATTGACCTTATGTATGACCATTTGAGGAAGTACTTAGGTTGTACCTAGGTATGGTTGGTTGAAAGTTTCGTCCAAAGGTGATGATGTGGGTTGAAATGACTTAGAAGTTACCTTGCCTAGGGATAAAAGAAAGAAAGAGACCTTTACAGCAAGTTTGCTCTATTGATTCCCCTAAGGTTTTTATGACCCTTGGTACCATGGATTACATAAGGCCTCTTATGATGGGTACTATGACCTAACTTGATTGTTATGAATTTTATTTTATGTCTTGAGCTTAGAGGAATGATGAGGATTTAGGTGGTACCTCTTTATGATTGAGTTAGTAGGCTCATTTAGATGAGATTAGGAGTGAAAATTCTTGATGATGTCAAACTTCTTATGTGAGGTTGTGAAGGTTTGTTTTTGACTTGCCTTGACCTTGGTGTTTAAGGGCATCAATTTGTTTGGCTTATCCCATGTGTAAGATAATTTTCCTAGATGATAAGTTTTGAGTGCCCTTAATGTTTCTAGATTAATTTACCTTAAACATCCTTATGTTGAGAATAACATTGAGGTGATGTTAAGAAAGGTGTGCATGAGCTTAGATCCCAAAAGGGTGATGATGTGCTTAATATTAATGTTGGTAAGCTAAGATTCTCTTAGGATTGAGATAAGTTGCTCTTAATTAGGTTTAACCTATGTGGGGGATGAAGATGTGAGTAGTAAGGTTGTAGATATATCCATCTTGTCCATCTATTGACTCAATTTTGAAACCAACTAGTTCCTAGTAGCTTGCTCATGATACGACTCTTGCATAAAAGTATAACTTGCATGTTCTCCATATGTTGTGTATGTATTGATTGACACCATGTTTAATATGTTTTTAAGATTCTAAATTGCATGAAAAGGGATTATTGATCAAATTTATGTTTTTCATGTTGATTTTGCATCATGATATTTTAGTTGTAAATTTAACTTCATGAGATAATTTAAAGAGCATGCTTAAGGTCATTTATAATATGTAGTGCTTTAAGCCATCAATGAGAATTTGAGTCTCCTTTAAATGGAAAGTGACGAGTTTCTTAAAAGTGTATAACTTTTGTAACTTGGGAGGTGTTATTTTAGTGTGTCTAGCCAATGTTCTTGATTTGTGCCTGAAAATTGCAAGAATTTCCCTAATTGATGTGTATATATATATATGATAACTAATTTCATGCTACAACTTGAGATTATGTGTAAGGACTCCCTATTATTATGACGTGTTTGGTGTGAAATTTACTATGGTAAGTTCATCAGGAAGAGAGTATGCTAATGCTTTGGTTAAAAGTGGAGAAGTTTATTTAAATGAATTGACCTTTGTGCATTTCTTGTGTATGAACTCATGATAACATATGTGTATGTGAAGGAGAAGGACCATCCTCCTGAAACATAACTAAACATGGTAATGTTAAGTACGACCTTAATTATAGTATGACTAAATGATAATAATTCTTGTTGAATTATATTGCTCATGATCTATGTGCATTGGGTATGAGTTGCTTAATTACCTCATGAGTGATGATGTTGAGCATGACCATGTGTAACTTAAATGATATTACACGTTGAGATCTTAATAAAATTAAATTTAGAGACTAGGTTATAATTAGGAGAAGGATGTTTCTTCTACGAACATCATAATATCATATTTGTTTGATGCTTTAAAGAGTGAGTGAATAATGGTTTTTGTTGCGTATGTTTCAATGAGTTCAAAATGGTTTAAAGTTTGTGTTCCTTGTAAGATTGGTGCATTTAATTTTATGTGAAAATGTTTTAAATATTGTGAGATGCTCTATGGTTTATTGAGTCCCTGAATAACTTTATCATGTACCAAGTGTCATTTGAGGACCAATGATCCCAAGTGGGGGATATTGTTACATCTTCAAAAATGAAATGTAACACAACCGAAATTCATGACCTATAATAGAGCCTAATATGTTTAATAATAATTATTTTAAAATTACATAAGTATAAAAAACTAGTCTGAGAACTATTGGAGCCATATGATTAAAGAAAAGCCTTAGGGTCCGAAAAATAGTAAAGTTTAACTACGTAGGCGTCCCTATGTTTGGTGAATGTTTTGGAGGGTCATATGAAGTCAAAAACATGAAAAAAGACTTTGGTTTTGTCGAGTGTATTATACAAGTCTAAACGTCTGATAAAGACACTGAAGGACCTACGGAAGGGTCCTTTGGTATGACCCAAAGAAGCCTACGAAAAGTTAGAATTGGAGAAATAGGTCCCGACGAGTGTTCCTCATGAGGTGTTTTGCCTCAACATGTTTGGGGAAGCCTCACGACGCGAGGCTGACATTCACCTTACTGCCTCAACCCAAAATTTTAGAAAAATGATGGGATTATATCCCACGATGCATTGCTACTTCCCAAATATCATAAAAGTCGTAATTTGGGTGTTTTAACTTCTTAAATAATCCCATCTAAGTGAGGGATATTTTTTGTAATTTAATGGGCGAATATATAATGTACTACGGTAGATTTTAGGTCCATTCTAACACAACACAAAAAAATCAAGTCGTAGAAGTTGAAATAAAAAATCACCCTCTCTCCAAATTCGCTCTTCCTCCAAAACTCCATGAAAGACCAATAGAGCTCCAAGAAGAAGATCAAGCCTTCATGTTTTTCAACTCAATTTCGTGGATATCTCCTTAAAAAAGTATGGTTTCTTTCACTTCTGGGAATCCTTTCCCCAAGAGGTTCTCCAAAAGATGATTTCAAGATTTCCAAAAACAAGTATTTTTCTACTCACATGTGTCTTCTTTCTTGAAATAAATTTTGACTTAATTGTGATGAATTATGATGAACTAATGTTGTTAAAGTATGAATTTTTTGTCAATTCTTGAGTTCTTATGTGTTTTCCTTGAATCATTTTTTCACCAAAATCCCTAATTACTTAGATTTTGATTAAGGTGAATTGTTGAGGGTGATGAACATGTCCCTTGTTCACTTTGATTTTAGTTATGTTAATATTTCATGATTTGCCCTATTTCATAAGTTGATTGTGAGTTCTTGGGTATTGAAGTATGAAGTACCACGAAGGGATATGAGGTATGATGTTTATTATCATTTGATCTCAATTATGCAAGGTGAAATCTACATATGTGATAAAGATGTTATAGCTAATTGTGTTGTTGTGATGTTGGTTACAAGTATCCGTCATCCCTAACCTAAGACTAGGAATTGGCTATGAAGTATGTTATTATGTTATTATGTGATTATTATATGATTGAATTTAGTTTTTTCATGATGATGATGTTGTGTTTAAATTGAAATGATATTTCTCACTCGTGATCACCTCTAACCTATTATGATAACATGTTTATTTCAAGGTCTAAAATATAGTAATGTGAACTTGTATGATTTAATATTATGATTACTAAAGGGAATAGTAGTTTAGTACCAAAAGGGCACGCAAATGAGGTGGAGGTATCACGTTAGTATGTCTGATCTCCCCCATGGGTTTCCTCAGGTTACTATGTCCGGATTCCCTAGTTATACGCTGTCTCATGAGATTGACACCATGACATTAGTAAATGAATGTTTCTACCAACAATCTCCTTGAACCTTAATTATGTTCCTACTTAGGACCCTACCTTAGTGGATCCACCTAGATAACTATGTAAAAATGGTTATATATTAGGAAAGTGTTAGCCCTCTCTTTTCGGTGTGAGAGTAAAACACCTAAAACGTAGCTCACACGGTCTTATGTCAGTTGTTGAACTTCTTTTCCTAATGTAAAATTAAATGAATAAGTTAAGTATGTGAACTCTTATTAGGATTGTCTTGAAGGCTAGTATAAAGGGTAAGGGAGGGTATGGGAGTTTTCTTACTTATTGCTCATGTGGGATCCTAAAGGTTGATTCTAAGTAGTGTTCTTTTATGATTAGGATTATGATTATGGTTATGATTAACCAGCTATAAGTTAGAATTGATGTATAGGTATGTTATTAAAATATGTTGTATACATAAAGTTTGTTTCTAATAGGATACTTAGCCTTGGTTGGGATTATGGGGATCTATCTTTCGCATTGCACAAGCATTGCTTGGGTGATCTATGTGGTGGGTACTATTATGTTGAATTGACTTATTATGCTTTTGATATACGCATGTTGAATTAAATTTCTATAAACCATGATTTTGACTAAATTGTCCTTCTCTGATGCATTGAAAATTTTGTGCATAAGGGTCATACTTAGTACATATTATTTGTACTAACCCATATTTTCTCCCTTTTTCCTAAACATTTTATGTTCGGTCCATTTAGGAGATTCCTGGTCATTGAAGAAGAAGAATGTGCTCTTTCCTAAGTCAATTGGTAAGTCATCATGAGTTCCTAGGATAAAACCACTCATCAAGCCTTATTAATTTTATCTATGTTTTGAGAAAATTATTCCATTTTCATGTTGAGACTTCCATTGTAGCCTATATGGAATATTGTAATAGACTAAGTCCTTTGATAAAAGAATTTTTATTCTTTATATAGATTGTTTAATGTGAGACAAAGTATAAGACTAAAATTCTATACGTTGTATGTTGTTTATGCGAGATGTCTATCTATGCTTTCTATGTAGAGGTCTATGTAAACCTCCTTGATATATAAGAAAAAGTTTTTTTATTTTCCCATATTTTCTTACCTATGATGTGTAATAACGATCACTAAGGTCTTGTCTTATTACTCGGAGAGGATGACGACGCTGGTAACGTATAGGGTATACTTTGGGTTGTTACAATTTTTTTATCAGGGAATTATGTTAAAGTAAATCTTAGGATTGACGTCTCACTAAACAACGTCTGTGTAGGGTCTTCTAAATGACAGACTTTGACGCTTAGAAACACTCACTCTCTTGTTATTCATTGGTCGTGCCTATGAGTCCTACATCTATTTAATCCTTTCTTATAACCCTTTTATTGTTGTTATGGGCAATGAATACAAGGAGCAAAAATGCTCGAAGGGTGGGATAGGAGAATTTGAATGAGGTTGTTCACCGTTGGTTAACTCAAGTGTTGTCTAATCAAGTTGCTAGGGATGCAAGGGTGCAAGTGAACCCCAATCCTAAAACCAATGCTTCAAGAATTACAAATTTCACAAGGATAGATCTCCCTACTTTCATTGTTTCTATGGTGGAGGAGGACCTACAAGGGTTCATGGATGAAGTTTTCAATGTTTTTGATGCTCTTGGTGTTTCTTCTCAAGAAAAGGAGGAACTAGTCGCCCACAAAATTAAAGACGTAACTCGAGTTTGGTATGAGCAATGGAAGGATTAGAGGCTGGTTATAGAAGGACAGATAACTTAGGGAGCTTTCAAAAAGGCTTTCCTTGATATGTTCTTTCTCTTGAAACTAATGGAGAGGAAAATGCGAGAATTCATCAACCATCATCAAGGGGTATGAGCGTGAAGGAGTATAGCATCAACTTAATTCAACTATATAAGCAAGCTCTTACTATGGTTGTGGATTCTAAAACTCATATGAAAAAAATTGTTATGGGGATATTCAATATTCCCGTTAATGAGTGTAGTTCGTCTATGTTTATTCCTAGCATGGACATCTGTCATCTAATGGTTCATGCCAAAAAAATTTAGGAGAAAATTCTTAAGCAAGTTGGTAGGGAGATACGAAGGTAAGAACCAAATATGGGAATTCTTCCAAGGCTAACTTTGAGGTACAAAAAAAAACAAGATTAAAAAGTAGGTTTTCCATCCAAGGACCTTCTAATTCTCCAAGGATAAAAAAGACTATGGTGCCTACTTCCAAGCCCCAAGAGGGGAAAGATGGATTATCTTATGTTAAAAAAGTTGCTTTGTGCAAAATGTGATAATAGACATGGTGGTAAGTACCTAGTAGGAACGGGTAATTTATATGGATGTGGAAAGAGTGGTCACATGAACAGAGATTTCCCTATGATGAAGTCTTAAAGAAGGGAAAATTCTCATGATCAAGCAAGTTACCCATATCCGGATGCTCCTACAAAGAACTGCTTTTGTGCTCTCCAATCCCAAAGTGATCAAGAGAGATCACTGGACGTGGTAACCGGTATCTTAAATTATTTTCCTTTGATATATATGCTTTTTTGGATCCTTGAGATGCATTGTCATTTGTGACCCCTCTTATAGACATGACGTTTGATATACTACCCAGCATATTGGACGAACCTTTTCTAGTTTCTACCCTTGTGGGTGTTTCCGTGGTGGTTGATAGAATCTATAACGATTTTCCTATTTTCTTTCCCAATAGAGTTACATTAGTTAACTTGATATAACTTGATATGCTAGATTTTGATGTTATTTTTCGGTATTGATTAATTGCATGCTTAATTTGGCTCTATTGATTGTAGGACATGCTTGATTTGTCTCTATTGATTGTAGAACAAGGATAGTGAAATTTCAATTCCCCAATAAACCAATTTTTGAGTGGATGAGAGGAAACTCAAATCCTAGGGGTTAGATAATCTCATGTCTAAAAGCTTGAAAATTGATTGCAAAGGGTTCTCTTTATCACATAGTACGTGTTAGGTATCTGGAAACTGAGGTTCCCCCTATAGATCCGTAGACGTAGTGAGGGAATTTCCGTATTTGTTTCCCGATGACGAGATTTACTTTGGCATACACTTTTTTCTGGATACACAACCTATTTCAATCCCTCTTTATCGGATGGCCCTAGAAGAATTAAACGAGATAAAGGCTCAACTCAATAAATTTATTAGAGAAGGGCTTTATTCTACTGAGAATATCTCCATTGGGTGCTGCAGTATTGTTTGTAAAGAAGAAACATGGGTCGTTGAGAATGAGTATTGACTATCGTCAATTACAGAAAGTCATTATAAAGAATCAGTATCCGCTCCCTAGGATTGATTACTTGTTTGATCAACTCCAGGGAGCAAGCTATTTTTCAAAGATTGACTTGAGGTCGGGTTGTCATCGACTTAGAGTGAGGGGGGTTGATATTCAAAAAATGACATTCAGAAAAAGATATGGTCATTCTGAATTCCTAGTGATGTCATTTGGTCTGACTAATGCCCCGACCTCTTTCATGGACCCTATGAATCGAGTTTTTAGAAACTATCTTGATTTTTATGTGATTGTATTTATAGATGATATTTTTATATACTCAAGGATTGAGGATGATAATATAGACCGTTTGAGAATGTTTTGCAACTTCTTAAAAATAAATAACTTTTTGCTAAATTTAGTACATGTGAATATTTGTTTTTATTCGTAGCTTTCCTTGGTCACATTGTAACTAGTGAAGGGGTCAAGGTGGATCCAAGGACAATGTAAGTGGTAAAAAGTTGTCCTAGACCTTTGAGTTCTACCGACATTTCGAGTTTTCTAGGGTTAGCAAGTTACAATAGGAGGTTCTTTGAGGAATTGTTTCCTATCACATCTCCATTAACGAACTTAACCCAAAAGAATTCCACGTTTGAATGTTCGGTATCTTTTTTAAAGAGTTCCATATTATTGAAAAATCGACTTACCTCTACTCAAATATTGACCTTACCATAGCGTACCGATGGGTTTATAATTTATTGTGAGGCCTTGAGTTGGTTTAGCATGTGTACTTATGCGCCATGGAAAAGTTCTAGAATATAACTTTTATACAACTCAAGTAACATGAGAAGAATTATCCAACACACGACCTTGAGCTTGCGGCGATGGTATTTGCTCTAAATATATGGAGACTCTATCAATATGGGGTGCATGTTGACGTGTTCACGGATCATAAGAGTCTAGAACATGTATTAACCCAAAGAGACTTGAATTTATGCCCAAGAAGATTGTTAGAGTTTCTAAAAGACTAATGTTTTGGCGGATGCTTTAGTCGAGTATCTATAGGTAGTGTGGATCACTTGGTTGATGAGAAGAAAGAATTAGTGAAGGGCCACCAAGATGTATCATAATTTGCGTAACATTTATTGGTGGAATGGAATGAAAAGAGGGATCACAAATTTTGTGGCTAGATGGTCAAATTGCCAACAAGTGAAAGTGAAGAGTCTAGGGTCGGTAGTTCATACCCTAAATATTGACATTCTCACTTGGAAGAGGGAAGACTTCAACATGGACTTCGTTGTAGGTTTACCTCGTACCCGTCAACAACATGACTAAATATGGGTCTGTCACGACCCAAAACCGAGCCGCGACTGGCACCCACATTTACCCTCCTATGTGAGCGAACCAACCAATCTAAACCTTATCATTTCAATTTAATATCAACATAAAGCAATGCGGAAGACTTAAACTCATAAATAAAAGACAATTCAATAACTTCTAAAATTTCAACATCTATTAATTCCCCAAAATCTGGAAGTCATCACCACAAGAACATCTATGATCAATTTACTAAACTAAGAGTATTCTAAGAAGCTAAAACAAATAAAAGCTAGTCTATGCCGAAACTTCAAGGCATCAAGACACGAGGAAGGAGATCCAGTCCAAGCTAGAAGCATTAGCTCACCCTAAAGATCCGGTGTAACGAAGACTGGCTTGAACTACTGTTGAGTCGAAGATGACGGCACGTTTGCTGCATACCACGATATACAAAAAGAAAACATAAAAGTAGGGGGTCAGTACAACCACAAATACTGAGTAGGTATCATCGGCCAACTCAAAATAGAAAAACAGTATATATCAAGTAACATCATGAAATCAACTAATATCCTTAGCAGGCAGCATTTACAATTACCATAATCCTTGGTTACAACACCAAGCACATCAATGAGGACTCACGCCTCCTCATCATACTCATTTGGGAAACATGTTCTTTAGATTGAGTATATTAGTATCTTTCAAGATTCATTATATTATTTACTCTCGTGTCGGTACGTGACACTCCGCTCCTCATTCTATCCGGGTACCGGAACGTGGCACCCGATCCATATACTATCCTGGTGTCGGAACGTGACACTCTGATCCTCATATTCTATCCTGGTACCGGAACGTGGCACCCGATCCATATACTATCCTGGTGTCGGAACGTGACACTCCGATCCTCATATTCTATCCTGGTACCGGAACGTGGCACCCGATCCATATACTATCCTGGTGTCGGAACGTGACACTCCGATCCTCATATCTTCCTGGTGTCGGAACGTGACACTCCGATCCTCATATTCTATCCTGGTGTCAGAACGTGACACTCCGATCCTCATATTCTATCCTGGTACCGGAACGTGGCACCCGATCCCCTAATCTCACTACTTTCGTTCATTAAGCCTTCTTTTATACCAAGGCATCATCATTAACAAAGTAGATTAGAGTTTCTTCAAGATTTAAGATTCAATAGCTTCATCATGCTTATTTTATCACAATCATATATATATATAAGAGCAATCATGCATACACACAATTAAGCATATAGAAGACTTAATAATACTACCCAACACATATCATTCGCTATTAAGAGTTTACTACGAATAGTGTAAAAACCATAACCTACCTCCACCGAAGAATTGAAGTCAAGTAACTACTTCTCCAATGCCTTTCCTTCCTTATTGCCTCCGAGCCTTTCCAATCTATCAAGTATATATATGCACAATTGTAAGTTAACGAGTCTATAAACACTCAGATTAGTCTATGTAAAGCCTAGACCCAAAAACTCACCTAATTATATAATCAATTTCCCAAAATTTCAACCTAAGGATAGATCTTAATTCCTTCCATTAACATCACCTTAATGAAATTCAAGTAACTCAATACACCTAATATTTAATTATCTATCTCAATATAATTAATATATATTCTATAATGTGATAACAAATTATTATAATATTCAAAGATGAAAGCCACTGGTTACGAAACCAGTGGCCAACTAACAACACGTCCAGAACCTAATGTTGGTTATCAACCATTTTACCACCTAAGTTTCTTCCTATAATGACTTGATTTTAATTTTCCAATCATATTCACCTAATCTTCATTATATAGCAATAGGCATAATCATAATGCTATAATATAATATAATTAACTAAGTGCAATCACGTTACCACCAAGAGCATGAACACCCATATATCCTAACCTTTAAATCTATCATATGCTGCCAATTATCATTCCTCAAATAGTCATCATTATCTATTAATTTCCCATCCAAAACTTTGACCATTATTACTCAATATTATCCATCAAACTTAAAATGAAATTCAACAAAAGAATTAAGTAATAACTCTAATTTGTTTCTCCCATATTCTAAGTATAATTTATAGTACAAAATTTGATAATAATTTTATAGTAAAAAGCCACCACAAGTGAGTTGCGAACAAACCACAGAAGGTTTGAATCGTTACTTTCCAATAAAACTCATTCTTTTCAATTTCTCATCTCCTAATTACAATAACATAATTATAATAATCATTAGACATTTTTTTTCATATTCATTAATAGATATAATATTACCTGTATTTGTTCTTTCAATGACGCCGCAGATAAAAATTCTTTATTGTCACGTCTGATTCTTCCATCTTCTTTGTTTTTCAGATTATGATTATTTTTTTAACCCTAGTTTTTATATAATCAATTATTAAAGTGATAAAAGTGACCCCTATTAATTTTAATATTATTTTCTTAACCACTAACTAAATAATTTAATAAAACTACCCCATTAATTTCATAGTTATAATTATGAATAGTCCAAAACACCTATTTAAATCAATCGGAAAGTATTTTCTGACATAAAAGTTCTAGTGCTCAAAACGATCGAAAATGGTCGTTACAATAGATACCAATTTACCCATCGTTCGTCCTCGAACGATCAAAAGAAGGGCGAGGCAAGAAAGGGTAGTTGTCTCAAAAGTTCATTCAAAATAGTAGTACCCTTGGTCTTATATCAAAAGTGTTAAACCAATTAATTGAAGATCTACACCTCCTCACAACAATGCCTTAAATGGGTCCATCTCACTACTCTAGGAATAATTATTGACGTATGTAAACTCAAATAACAACAAAACAATTTCTAATAATGAACTTTTCAACTGATCTATTCTCCAATTAGACCTTGACACAACCATCTGAACAAATATTATCTAACATAACCACGATAAAATTTTAAAGCAAAAATGGCTACAATCAGAAGTGAATTTTAACCAACTACCACACACTTATAATGCACAAACCATCACAGATCTTATCAGGATTTTCTTTTCACAACACAATCTCATCACAAGCTTAAGTGATGAAAATATTAGCTTTAGACATCGATTACTCATCAAGGGAGACATATCTAACCCAGGGAAGAATGATATCAAGTAAACACCAACAAGGGATACACTTCAAAATGCAGAACCTCTAACATTACTCTTAGGCAATTGTAACTCTTCATAGCAGCTCTTATATAGATTCTCATAAGCGAGTTTGTGCGTATAGAACTACTGATATACTTTAGCTATTCCAAACAACACCAATTCTATCATAACTAAAAATATCAAGTTTGCCCAAGGATCCTACCCTATCAAGAGGACACAAGAGGATCTTTACATCCGATTCACCACTAGAAATCAACCCATAGAATGTGAAAACACGTGAGGACGTAAAAAAAATGAATCATACTCTAAATCACACCCGAAATGGAGTAGTTGTTCACGTTAGAGTGTATATAACCAAGGTCGAATAACTTCAGATATATATTTTTTTTCAATAGTTTCCATATCAAACGTCTTCATTCATCTGACTCTATCTCTTTGATTTTCTAGCTATCCACAATCACCAATTTAGTCCCTATTATAATTGCACACATACTTACTTTATCGAACCCTACATCCACTGAAGTCGACATTTTTTGTACTAACAAAACATCATAACCACATCAACCATCTTCCTTACTCCCAAACCACCATCATTATCTTCTATTTAAGCATTTCATGACAATTACGAGTTCCAAACAAGGCTACTAACATTATTTAAAATTTGATAGTACCCTTCCATCATGATAAACTATTAAATCAAACCATAAGTCAACCTCACACCACTTTCACATATCATGTTTTAGCTACCCTTCTAAACCATCACATACTTCATGCCAACACTTAAGAAGTTTCTTGGTCATTCAACTTATTATGTATCCTATTAGCTCATAACCTCATTTCACCATTAAATATCTATGTAACACATCATCATATTCTATGTAATCCCATCAATAGAGTAGTATTATTCCAACTCTAAATTCGTAATAACCATGTAGAATTATATTACACCTTATGCATCATTCTTAAGTCATCTATCCAAATTTGAGCAATCTATCCCATGTAAAATACTAAATTCTTCATGCCTCATTGTTTGCAATCCAAATCAAAACTCAATCTTAATAAAAGTCGATGATAAATTCTAGTAAGTCTATATCGAACTACTTCACATCTCACAGTAATATCTAAACTCATAGGCAAAAATCAATACAACCATTAACTACAACCCATGGGTTTATACGAGAGGTCTTATTCCTTCACTTTTCTCAAATTCTTCTCATGGTGCAAAATTCTATTCGACCCTTCAATATATCAATATTCTTGTTTATTTAGATCACGCATCGATCTCGTCCTTTTACCAACAACCCATGACATTTTACTTCACAACATAGTAGAAAATCACAACCTTAGATACTCACAAGTCTTTATTACATACAAAATTTATTTAACCAACAAATTCTAATCATATACTTTCATCCCAATTACAAATTCTCACAAATTTTTATTTTCCATCATGCTCAGTTAACCCTTTTATCATCATGAAGTGAACCTTTTCCTCGATCTAACACCTTAAACTTAGGTATACCAATCAAATTCAAGGGACTAACCCAATTTATATGCACTTTCTTGCTAAATCTTCAATTTACTACACCCAAGTATATCCACTAGGACTTTCTTTTCCCTATAAGTTTGTCATTTTAGTATCAATCTACATTTTGAAGCTTAAGAATAAATCGCCAGTACTCATTCAGAACCCTCAAGATACATTTCACAACCTAAATGTATTAATATTGTACCAAAGATCCACCACTAAAATTTTCCTTCAGAATAATGTTCAATCTAAGTTCTTGTAGTAATAAACTAGTTGGTTTCTCAGATGTGAATGCAACACTAAATCTTATTATCTGACCATGTCGTACAACTTGTACTCCTTTAGTAATTAGTATTCATACTTGACAATCGACGTACCTGTTTCCACATAACCCTAGTACTGCCACACCGTGAAAGTCCGTTAGATACCTCACTAGAACACATCATACCTGTACCTATTATCGTACCCAAATAGCCCACATATTTCTAACCATTGAATAATTGCAAAACATTATCAAATATGTTCTCTCTCTAGACCAAACAATTTGTTTTACTTCTTAGATCAATTCAATAACAAAAAAAATAACACACTTCCTAACTCTAACCAAGTAAGCATCGATGACTTTCTCTAATATACCCTCACTCGATGAAGTCATAGTAGTGTCTTTATTAACCGACACTCGACATGAGACTACCACCACATTTTGCGATCGAGAAAATATATATATTTCTAAGGACACATTTTTTTATTTTTTTTCTTTCTGTTGTTGCTATTTAAACTTCAAATACTCTAGTAGTACCCATATTTGAAATAGAGTGAAGAAGTTTAGATACCAATTTGTATCACCTAGATACCAATTGGATTCAAGTAGTAGCACGAAAGAAAGAAAGAATGGAATTTTCCTAAAGTCTTGTAGCCTCTCAAAGAAAAGTAAAGGCGTCCCCCTACCGTTCCTCAAGACTCTACTAGACTCGTTCTTGTGTGATGAGACCAACGAACCTAATGCTCTGATACCAAGTTTGTCACGACCCAAAACCGAGCCGCGACTGTCACCCACATTTACCCTCCTATGTGAGCGAACCAACCAATCTAAACATTATCATTTCAATTTAATATCAACATAAAGCAATGCGGAAGACTTAAACTCATAAATAAAAGACAATTCAATAACTTCTAAAATTTCAACATCTATTAATTCCCCAAAATCTGGAAGTCATCACCACAAGAACATCTATGATCAATTTACTAAACTAAGAGTATTCTAAGAAGCTAAAACAAATAAAAGCTAGTCTATGCCGAAACTTCAAGGCATCAAGACACGAGGAAGGAGATCCAGTCCAAGCTAGAAGCATTAGCTCACCCTAAAGATCCGGTGTAACGAAGACTGGCTTGAACTACTGTTGAGTCGAAGATGACGGCACGTTTGCTGCATACCACGATATACAAAAAGAAAACATAAAAGTAGGGGGTCAGTACAACCACAAGTACTGAGTAGGTATCATCGGCCAACTCAAAATAGAAAAACAGTATATATCAAGTAACATCATGAAATCAACTAATATCCTTAGCAGGCAGCATTTACAATTACCATAATCCTTGGTTACAACACCAAGCACATCAATGAGGACTCACGCCTCCTCATCATACTCATTTGGGAAACATGTTCTTTAGATTGAGTATATTAGTATCTTTCAAGATTCATTATATTATTTACTCTCGTGTCGGTACGTGACACTCCGCTCCTCATTCTATCCGGGTACCAGAACGTGGCACTCGATCCATATACTATCCTGGTGTCGGAACGTGACACTCTGATCCTCATATTCTATCCTGGTACCGGAACGTGGCACCCGATCCATATACTATCCTGGTGTCGGAACGTGACACTCCGATCCTCATATTCTATCCTGGTACCGGAACGTGGCACCCGATCCATATACTATCCTGGTGTCGGAACGTGACACTCCGATCCTCATATTCTATCCTGGTGTCGGAACGTGACACTCCGATCCTCATATTCTATCCTGGTGTCGGAACGTGACACTCCGATCCTCATATTCTATCCTGGTACCGGAACGTGGCACCCGATCCCCTAATCTCACTACTTTCGTTCATTAAGCCTTCTTTTATACCAAGGCATCATCATTAACAAAGTAGATTAGAGTTTCTTCAAGATTTAAGATTCAATAGCTTCATCATGCTTATTTTATCACAATCATATATATATATAAGAGCAATCATGCAAACACACAATTAAGCATATAGAAGACTTAATAATACTACCCAACACATATCATTCGCTATTAAGAGTTTACTACGAATAGTGTAAAAACCATAACCTACCTCCACCGAAGAATTGAAGTCAAGTAACTACTTCTCCAATGCCTTTCCTTTCCTTATTGCCTCCGAACCTTTCCAATCTATCAAGTATATATATGCACAATTTGTAAGTTAACGAGTCTATAAACACTCAGATTAGTCTATGTAAAGCCTAGACCCAAAAACTCACCTAATTATATAATCAATTTCCCAAAATTTCAACCTAAGGATAGATCTTAATTCCTTCCATTAACATCACCTTAATGAAATTCAAGTAACTCAATACACCTAATATTTAATTATCTATCTCAATATAATTAATATATATTCTATAATGTGATAACAAATTATTATAATATTCAAAGATGAAAGCCACTGGTTACGAAACCAGTGGCCAACTAACAACACGTCCAGAACCTAATGTTGGTTATCAACCATTTTACCACCTAAGTTTCTTCCGATAATGACTTGATTTTAATTTTCCAATCATATTCACCTAATCTTCATTATATAGCAATAGGCATAATCATAATGCTATAATATAATATAATTAACTAAGTGCAATCACGTTACCACCAAGAGCATGAACACCCATATATCCTAACCTTTAAATCTATCATATGCTGCCAATTATCATTCCTCAAATAGTCATCATTATCTATTAATTTCCCATCCAAAACTTTGACCATTATTACTCAATATTATCCATCAAACTTAAAAAGAAATTCAACAAAAGAATTAAGTAATAACTCTAATTTGTTTCTCCCATATTCTAAGTATAATTTATAGTACAAAATTTGATAATAATTTAATAGTAAAAAGCCACCACAAGTGAGTTGCGAACAAACCACAGAAGGTTTGAATCGTTACTTTCCAATGAAACTCATTCTTTTCAATTTCTCATCTCCTAATTACAATAACATAATTATAATAATCATAAGACATTTTTTTTCATATTCATTAATAGATATAATATTACCTGTATTTGTTCTTTCAATGACGCCGCAGATAAAAATTCTTTATTGTCACGTCTGATTCTTCCTTCTTCTTTGTTTTTCAGATTATGATTATTTTTTTAACCCTAGTTTTTATATAATCAATTATTAAAGTGATAAAAGTGACCCCTATTAATTTTAATATTATTTTCTTAACCACTAACTAAATAATTTAATAAAACTACCCCATTAATTTCATAGTTATAATTATGAATAGTCCAAAACACCTATTTAAATCAATCGGAAAGTATTTTCTGACATAAAAGTTCTTGTGCTCAAAACGATCGAAAATGGTCGTTACAGGGTCGTAGTAGATAGATTGATCATGTCATCCCACTTCCTTCACGTAAAGGTTTCTTACACGGCGGAGAAATATGCTAAATTATATGTTAAGGAAATCGTGAAGGTGCATTGGGTCCCCTTTTCCACTATTTCAGATAGGGGAACTCAATTAACTTCGCTTTTTTGTAAATGTATCCATGTTGGACATTTTATACTAATAAATCTTAGCACCACTTTCCACCCTCAAACGGATGGAAGATCAGAGTGTTGTATTAAAAATCTTCAAGATATGTTGAAGGCTTACGTGATTGATTTCAAGGGAAATTGAGATGATTACATATAGCTAGCATGCAAGTATCAGCTTGTCACCGTTTGAAGCGCTTTATGATAGACATTTACAGTCCACTATTTGATGGTTTGAATTGGTGAGTATTCTATTCTTGGTCACGAGTTAGTGTATGAAGCCACAGAGAAAGTTCTTATCATAAGGGAGAGGTTGAAAACGACTTTTAGTCGGCAAAAATCTTATGCCGACAATAGAAAGGGAGACCTCAAATTAAAAATAGGACATTCGGTCTATTTAAAAATATCACAAATGAATGGGTGATGAGGTTTTGAAAAATGGTGAAACTTAGTCCCCGTTATGTGGGCCCGTATAAAATTTTGAAGCGATTTGAGAGTGTTGCCTAAGAGTTAAAGTTTCCTTCCGTAAAAGTTATATGCAGAAACAACCTTGTCGAGGGATCTACATGGGAAGCCGAGGCCGACATGAAATCTCGCTATCCTCATCTGTTTCCTCTTACTCCTAGTAAATATTAAGGTGAGTAATCCTTATATGGTTATTATGAATATTATTAATCTTATTATGTTTTAGTAAACACATGTGCACATTATAGTACAAATTTGTGCTTAAGTTATGTTATTTTTTATTCATGAAAAATGATTTTTATGCTGGCTTTCACTTATTTGTGTTATGTACAGTAAGTGTTCATGGATGAGTATAATTACCATGTTTGATGTTATTTTGATAAAAAAAATCAGCATCTCAACTTTTAACATTCATATTGATCTTACATTGAAATTGAGAAGGTAGTAACTCCTTATGTGACATGAAAAGTGGATCTTCTGATATGGTATGTGTTGATTAAGTTCCTATTTGTTTATGGTATGTTTCATGATGAAGGGAGTTAAAATGTTCTTTGATGAGCGGTGACTCATTATCATTTTTATGTGGTTGGCTGCTAGTCTTGGGTACCTTTTCTTTTTCCCAATAGAGGTTTAAGGTGATATTCAGGGACGAATGTACTTAAGGAGGGATATTGTAACACCCCAGAAATACATGACCAGTAATAAACTATAATATGTTTATTAATAATGAGTTTAGACCTATATAAGTATAAACAACTTGTTTTAGAAGTATTCGAGCCATAGGATTAAAGAAAAGACTTAACGTCTGGAAACAAGCAAAATTCAAATGTGTTGACATCCCTAAATTTGGTGAATGTTTAGAAGTGTCATATGAGATCCAAAACATGTAAAAATACTTTGGTTTGTCTGAGTGTAGTTTATAGAGTCTAAATATCTGAAAACAACACCCAAAGACCACTGAAAGTGTCCTTGGGGAGGACCCTAATATGTGTGGACAAGCTTCCTCACATCCCGCGAACAGGCACAATTGGAGGAACAGGTAGCGACGCCCATTCCTCACGAGGTGTTCTGCCTCATGATGTGAGGGGAAGAATCGCGATGCGAGGCTGACACGCATCTCATTGCCTCAACCAAAAATTAAGAAAAAAGATCGAGTTTGGCCCCGCGACTCGCAACTATTTCTCAAATATCGTAAATGTTATTATTTGGGTGTTTTAACTTCACAAATAAACCAATTTAACTTAGGGGTATTTTGGGTAATTTAGTGGGTGACGATATAATGTATTAGGTTCAGTTAAAAGTCAATTTTAACACACAAAAATCAAGTCCCACAAGTTCAAATAAAAAATCACTCTCTCTCTTCCAAATTCTCTCTTCCTCTAAAACTCCATCGACGACCAATAGATGTCCAAGAAGAATATCAAATCTTTAAATTTTTCAACCCAATTTCGTTGCTTTCTCATCAATAAGGTATGGTTTCTTTAACTATTCGGAATCCTTTATTCAAGAGGTCCTTCAAAAGATGGTTTTGAGATCCCCAAGAACAAGAGTTTTTCTCATCACATGGTTCTTCATTATAAATGAAATTGTTAGTTAATTGTAATGAATTATGATGAATTAATATTGTGTAAGTATTAGTGAATGGTAATTTAATGAATTCCTATAAGTTTTCCCTTTACCAATGTCTTTCCCCCAAATCCCTAATTTCTTCGATTTATTAATGGTGATGATCGTGTCCCTTGTTTACTTTGATTTTAGTTATGTTAATAATTCATGAATTTCCCTATTTCATACATTGTTTGTGAGTTCTTGTGTATTGAAGTATGAATTCCCATGAAAGACAATGAGGTATGATCTTGATTCTCCTATGATATCTATTATGCAAGGTAAAATCTACTTATGTGATAATGTTGCTAAAGATAATTGTATTGTTGTGATGTTGGTGATAACGATCTGTAATCCCTATATTTATTATGTTTCTATGAAGTATGTAATTACGTTATGATTTGATCATTATATGATCAAATGTAGCTTATCAAGATTATGCTTTATGTGTAAAGTGAAAGGATATTTGTCGCTTGTGATCACCTATGACCTACTATGATAAGATGTTTACTTAAAAGTCTAAAAGAGACTAATGTGAACTTGTATGATTTTATATGATCATTAATAAAGTGATAGTTTCTTATCACCTAAAGGTAATGTATATGAGATTGAGGTGTCACGTTAGTAAGTCTGATCTCCCACATTTCTTTCCTCACGTTAGTAAGTGTGGATTTCCTATTTATGTGTTGACTCATTAGATGGAAAATTTCACTTTAGTAAGTCAAGGATTCTAGAAACAATCTCCTTGACCCATAACTATGTGCCCACATAGATTTATAGCTTAGTGGATCCATCTAGATTTCTATGTCTGATGGTTACACCTTAGGAAAGTGTTAACCATCTATTTTCACTGTGGGAATAGAACACCAAATTCTATGTAGCTCACATGGTCTCATATTTTTTATTACACTTTTTTCTCTAATATAAAAGTAAATTAATAAGTTAAGCCTGTGAAATCTTATTCAGGTTGTCTTGAAGGTTACTACAGGTAAGGGAGGTTATTGCACATGTGGAATCTTAAGGGATGATTCTAAGTAGTGTTCTTCTATGATTATTATTATGATTATGATTTACAACCTATGATTAAGCATTTATGTATAAGCATGTTATGAAAATATGTTCTATGTAAAAGTGGATTGCTTAATGTGATACTTAGCCTTGGATGGGATTATGAGTTTATATCATTGGCATTGCAAAAATATTGCTTGGGTGATCTATGTGTTGGGTTACTATTATGTTGAATTGACTTAATATGCTTTTGATATATGTATGTTGAGTTAGATTTATAAATAGCATGATGTTGACTAAATTGTCCTTTTCTCATGCATTGATGATTTTGTGCATACAAGTAATACTTAGTACATGTGGTTTGTGCTAACCCATATTTTCTCACTTTTTCAGAAACAATTTAGGTTCGAGGAATTGAGGAGATTCGTGGTCATTTAATATGAAGACTTGTCTCTTTCCTATGTCAAATGGTGAGTCCTTATGTGTTTCGCCGATAAAGACACTCATCAAACCTTATTGGTGTTTTCTATGTTTTGAGACAATTATTCCATGCTTATATTGTAGCCTATATGGAATTTTGTAATAGACTATAAGCTATGCCCAAACCATTGTGATTCTATCTTTAGATGGTTTAATGTGAGAAAAGGTATTAGAGTAAATTACTATATGTTGTATGTTGTTTATGCAAGAAGCGTATGTACGCTTGCTACGTAGAGTTCTATGTAAACTTTCTTGTTGTATAATCAAAAGTTTTTAATTTCCCCGTATTTTCTTAACTATGATGTGATATGACAAATGCTAAGGGTTATATGATTAATTTAAGTATGTTAAAGTATGTAATGTGATGAATAAAGTTCTAAGCATGTATAGAATTGAAAGTAAATGAAATTATACTTATGTGAAAGTTGTGTTCACATTTACAGACATACACATACTTTGAATGAAAAGGGGAGTTTTTGAGTGAACACTCGTCGTGAGTTGAGATAAAGTGTTTAGTGGCAACCTCATTATCTTCCAAGAGATTTATAAGATACATTGGAGGATGGAAACCCTTCGTGAGTTAAGATGTGGTGTCAACTAGTTATCTGTAAATTATAGTTTTTAATGTTGAGAATCCATGGGTACTTATGTGTAGAACTGAGAGGATATGAAGAAGGGGTAGTTGCACATCGTTAGTTGAGATGTTTTATTCCAATCTACCTCTTGAGATAAGTATGCTTTGTTAGAAGATAATAAGTAACATAGAAACAATCTCCTTATCTGTTGACTATGCGCCCGCATAGGTGTAGCGATTGGAAAGAAGCTAAGAAAATAACCCTACCCTAGGAAAGTGGGGATCCCTAATCCGATAAGGGTAGTATCGGAATTACATGTCTAGCTCTCATGTTCTATGTTGGTTAAACTAACACCCACGAAAGAATGAATGAACCATGTCTCCTAAAGAGAATATACTACTTAGAGTAGGTGGTGGAATGGGACGCCATCTATCAATTTCACTATGTAGACCTTATCAAATTGGAGTCTTTGTGTGTTTTATATGAAGTGTATGATCTATGTCTCCTAAAAGAACGTACTATTTAGGGTAGGTTGTGGAATGGTATGCTATCTATCCATTTCACTAATTAGACCTTCCGAAAGGGGAGTCTTGGTGTGTGTTATATGAATTGAATGCACTAAGTCTTCTAAAAAAGTGTACTACTTAGGGTAGGTGGTGGAATGGGACGACATCTACTTATTGAACTAAGTAGGCATTTTGAAAGGGAAGTCCTCGTGTTGTTTACATTTTTTTTATAATTTCTTTTCATTGAGTTGGGACTTGTTCTCACGAGGTGAATAAGCTTACAAGGGGTAGTCTTGGAGATCACCAAGGTGTGTATTAAAGGAGTGAAAGGTTTTTTCTTTCATGTCTTTCCTTGGTGAGTCATACGATAACCTTAGCTAGGGAAACCCCCATAGAAAAGTGTTTACATCCTCTTGGCTTGATTTTGGGAGTTCACAGTTTGGGATAAAATTAATTCACTGTAATGCTAAAGGGTTCACTGTAATGATTGGGTACGTCATTGTAAAATTGATCTTTCTGCTAAAATTATGGAAATCCTTATTTAAGTATTAAATGATTATTTTTATGTCATTTAATTCTATATTCATGAATATTTTACTTAAATTGCATGAAAGTGTATTTTTCTCAAATGTCTCTTTTTGCATGTTTATCATATGCCATACATAGTACATTGTTTCTTACTAACCCCATATTTTCAATACTTTTTAAGTATAGGTTTTGAAACAAGGTTGAAGTTATTAGAAGACAAGCTTTGGAAAGACTCTCTCAAAGGTTTTCAAATCGAATTCATGATCAAAACTCCATATCATTAAATCTAGCCATGGGTTCTTTCTCAAATTAATTTCAAAATCATTAATATGATAAATTGATGATTATCTACTGTTTGTAAGGATGATTTTCAATCCAATTTCATCATGAACCCATGATCCTTCCCAATTTTAAAATTTATACTATAATGTGGTTACTATGATCTTCATATTATCATAATTGAATTAAGAATTTCATTTATGTCAATGTTCCTTTAGCGACTGTTTATGCATGAATTGTTGATGAATTATGGGAATTGATCAATGATGATCAAAGCTTGACGAGTTTATAAGATTGTGGTATGTTCCACTTATGGTGGCGGTTTTTACATTCTTGTCATTCTCTATATGTGTTGACCATGTCCTTAAAGGAAACATATCAATTATGAAGTGTGGTTATGATATCACACAATGTGTAGTATTATGCCTAATATTTTAATCTATAATCATGTGCTAGGTGCTAATGGTGTCTTCAGCGTTTGAATGAAATTTATACGGTTAGATTTGGTCTATGTGCTTCCAATTATGAAGTTATGATGGTTAATGAATCTCTACCTATGTACAACTATATGGTGTGTGGTCTATTAATGAAAGTGTATTGTTTTATTAAGACGGTGGTTACCTCACTAACATGTTAAGTACCATTATGTGATATTTTGTCCAATGTACACACCCACCTTATGCATGCTTATGTGTAGGATAGATTTATGGTGTAAAATGAAATGATGGTTCTCATATGCACTATTATCTATTACTTTGCATGTAAAGTCTATTTCCATGAAAGTATAAAAATTTATCCTTACTAGGATGACTTTATAGGTTAACTACTATAGGTAAGGGTATGACACATTGTCTATACATTTCACATTTCTACCTTGATAGAACAACTCCTAAGGTTATTACTCTATGTACATGAATATGAATGAATGATTTATATATGAACATTAAAGTATATGATACAATGAAGTATGCATATGTTTATTATCTAAATGTGTTCTTGTGGAATGTCTTCTCCTATAAGTGAACCTACAGAAACATAAATGCATATAATGAAGTATGTATGATAATCTAGTAAAGAGGGAGTCTCTTGAAAGGTATTCTCAATTATACTCTAATATAGATATTTCTTTAATATGCTATGTCCATAGGAATGGTTTTCTCGCCTGAATTTTGTTGATGAAATGACATTATCATTTATAACTTATGATCTAAGCATATTAGGGCTTAATTCTCCTAGATACATTTTTGTAAAATAATTTATTAAAGATTTTTCAATACGGGAAAGTTAGTTTATCACTAAGTGAAATAGATGAGGAGGGGTGCCCCTTCCCAAATGAAAGGCTTATTCACCATAGTTCTCACGAGGTGGATAACTATATTTCAAAATTGGTATAAAGAGGGTTTTCATATATACCTCGAAATTTCGCTAACAATGTTATCCTCATAGGACCTAGCTACTGGATTCACCTAAAATTCTAGAATGATACTCATATCTTACCTTGGAAAGTAATATACCCTCTTTTGATATGAGTGGATGACCCTGGACCATGTTTCGCTTACATGGTCAAATTTTCATATAACCCTAGGATTTCTTAAAATTAAATGGATAATGGAAGTAATGTAATAAACCCTAACTAGGATAACCTAAGCGATGTTGCTTAGTGTACGTGAGGGTATGGGACTTTTACCTATGCATTGTATAAGTTGCTCTTGAACGGTATTCTAAGAGGGCTTTCCTATATGTATATGTGTCTCATTCATGGAATTATGGTATTGACCATATTGTATGATTATATGCACGGTTTGAGTCCTATAGTGTCAATATGAGGAAGCCTTATCCTATATGCATATTGTTTGTCTTATTGACTATATGATGAGGTCTTATCATGAATATGTGTGATGTGGTTCTTAATTTTCACATGATGAATGTACTACTTATGTATGTAGTTTTTATGATTATAATGTTGATGTACATAGTAAAATGTATGCTTATGGTCTCTTTGCAAGTTTACTAAGTATGTGTAGTTTGGGATTATGATTATCATGTTTATGTACATAGTAAATGTTTATATTATTGTAAAATGTATGCTTAGATTGGGATTATGAGTAATTTCTTAAGATGTTAAATGAAATGAATTCTAGGTTTGTATAGGTTGGCTATTGCCTTAATATGATTACATCTGAAGTCCTAACTTGAATGTTTTCTTGGTATGAGTCTTATATGTGGTTCATGAACTATGTTGACTTATATATGAAATATATGTCTTATGGTATTCTATGTTTTCATGAATGCCTATACTTCATTTAATGGAGTTTATGTGAATGTTCATATTAAGTGTGGATGGTGGAATTGGACACTATTTATGAATTGCACCAAGTGTTACTAGAAAGTTACTTCAAGGTTGTAGAATTAAAGGTAAAAGAAAAGTAATACTACGAATATGCTAAATGTCCCTTAAATAAATTATGTGGCCTTATGTGATGTTATGAATAGTGTCTATGAAAATCTTAAGTACATGAGATACAATGTGCTTACTGTATAGAAGTTCTATGGAGTTTTACTTAAAAGGCATGATGCATGATTTTCTTAGAAAATGTCCATTTTCAATGCATGTTTTTGTATGGTTTCCATACATAGTGCATTCTTGTACTATTACCATTCCTCTTAATATTTTTAGACAAAGTATAGATGATGGATAATTAAAGGATGTCTCTAAAGTGAAGGCAATTAATATGTGTTTTCCAAGCGCAAGCAAGGGATCCTTATGATTCAAGGATTTCCTAGGTCAAGTTGTCCTTAAAAGTTAAGTAATAGCTTAGTTTATATTTTATGTTGTGAAGGGACGTGTCCTCATTATACTCAATCAATGTTGAGCCTATGATGACAAAAGAGAGTTAGAGTCTAACTATGTACGATAATATTTTATAAATATGAAGTGAATATTCTAGCATATGATGTTCTATGAAATTTTTTGAATTTTCTGCTAAATTTACCTATGAAAATGCGATGGATAATGACTATGAGCTTGTGTTAGACCTCCAAGAGGTCAAGTATTCCATGTTACTTGTAAGGGGTGCTCCACTGTTGCGACAAACGTAATATCAGAGCATGAAGTTATAAAAGTGTTTTTAGGGTCAAAGTTTAATATTTCTACATCTAGTAGATTTTTATTAATCAATGGTGAGTTGCGACACATTTATGAGGCAGTGTCTATATGAAGATGACACTTCCTTCTTCAGTATTTTCATGTCGTTCCATAGAACATCAATCTATATGATCTCTCTCTTATGTTTCTTGTCCGATGGTAATTTAGATGTGATTTCTTGGACAAGATGGTATCTCTTTGCTAGAGAGAGAAAAAGGTTATTTTGATGCTTATCTTGATTATATGGTTTAATGAGTATGTACAATTTAAATTTTAATATATGTTTATATAATGCCATTTATGTCTATATATGTTATTTATGTGGAATAACATGTTATATGAGGATTTATGTTATGATATTGTTATGAATTGCTAATAATTGTTATAGTTGAATGGATTTCCCTTGGAATGACAGGTTTCTATTTGATTTGTCATGATGATAATGTAATGTTATGGTTAAGCCTTGAAATGGTTTGAACAAGTGTGGTAAATAACTAACGATACATGTTGCATTTATATATCTATAATGATTAAGATGTTTCCTTTCATGTGTCATTCTTTATGAGTTCCCTAGTATGGATTGATGTCTTTTTTGTAGACTTAATCCTAGAAGTGTAAGTAATGTACATATCAAGGTGATTGTGGAGAAAGCTAGTTAATGGGAGAACTCTTATATTTAGTTAATTAGTTCCCTTTGAACCTATTCAAAGAGTGGGAAAAATGGAAGAAAGGTATGTTCCATAGGTATGAATTATGTTTTTTGCCTAAGGTTGACTTATAGAACAGTATGTATTCCTTAAACCCTTAATAGGAAAACAGAATATATGTGTACTACCTTGAACTGGTTAGAGGTCCGTTAAGATTTACCTTAAGTATGTCCATTTGAGGAAGTGATTAGGTTGTACCAAGGTGTTCTTGCTTATATACATCAATTCTAAACATATTACAATGATTTTAGACCAAATAATCAAGTAGTCATTTTTCACAAAATTTAATAGTGAACTATTGAATCATACAGTGATTTTACAAAAAATTTCATAAAATTAAAATTTTGGCGAATTCATGATATAAACATTATAATATGTAAAGTAACATCATAGAAACAATTCTTAAAAAATAATCATAAATTTTAAAAATACACAATGCAAGAAGTTAATGAAATTCAATTTCAACAAAACGCCTAAATATCATGCTCATGCACCATGCTTTTACAACATTTTATCTCATTTACAAATATACTCCCCCACTTAAAAAGGAACTCATATTACAACAAAGAAGAAAAGAGTACTTACCAACATCATCATCACTCTCATTCTCATTCGGTTTTGATTCTCTTTCACAGAGAGCATAGAAAGGCCTATTTATTGGAGCATCTTAATTTGGGGCATTAGAAGCAAATCGCTTACCCTCCCTTCCTCTATCCGCAATGGTGGGACAATCTCTCACCTTAGGATCATCCTTACCAAAGCCATATAATCCACAAGTATTGGCTAGACATTTCGAATAGTGTGTGTTCCTACAACTGAAACATCTAGGCTTTTCATTTTGAGAACCACCTCCTTTCTCAAATTTCACCTTAGCACTCTCAGATTATTTTTGAGTTTGAGCCATAATCTTAACCCTAGTTTGCTCATGATCACTAGAACCACCCCTTTTTAAGTTTTTATCCATCCACCTATGTTTAGACCTTCAATTGCCCTTGCATATACCATGAGTCTAGCTACGGTCATATCATTATGTAACATCACCGTGGGGCATTCTTCCCTTACTAAGTCAGATAAACTCGTCACGAAATGACTCTTTTAATATTTTTGATTTAGCCCAAGAAAGGGAGCAAATTTGGACAACCTAGAGAACTTCAAAGAGTATTCCTCAACACTCATATTACCTTTTTTGAGATTGATAAACTCCTCTACCATAACTTCCCTTGTCTCATAGGGAAAGTAATTACCAGGAAAAACTTCCTTAAATTCTTCCCACTCAAAAATAAATTCTTCCCACTCAATAAGACCCGAATCCTTTAGCATATTGCCTTTCCATTGTGTGTACCACACTTGAGCCAGATCTTTTCATTGAAACGAAGCCAACTCCGCTTTCTCCCAAAATGTTACTGCTATAGGCTGCACTATCTTGTACACCTCAGCTATAAACTATAGGGGGTCTTCTCATACCTTATATCAATGGAAAATAGGAGGATTTATCCTCAAAATGTCTCTAAACCTAGTTGTCATAATGTTCGCCACAACCCTATGAATCATACTAAAATTAGCTTGCATGCTTACGACTTGGTCTATGGAAACCAAAGCCTCTCTAATCTCCCTATTAGACATCTCTTGAACCTCAATACCTCAATCAACATTAGAAATAGGATAACCTTTGGGAATCACTTGGTCACTTTGGGCACCTTTGACACCTTGCCTATTTTGAGGGACTTGCTCAACTTTCTTAACTTGAGGAGGAACCTCTTCATTCATGACCTCCTCTTCCAACCTTCTAGCGTCAATCCTTGTAGTATTTATCTCTTAAAAACACAAGAAAACATATTAAGAAGGATAATCATAACATTAACTCTAACTCACGACATAGGAGTAGCCTTTCACCCATTGATGTGTCGCAACTCACAGCGATTGTCAAGACTCTATTAGACGTGACTTGATGAGACTTCTTGATTTCTAATACTTATTTCAAAAACCTATGCTCTGATACCAAACTTATCACATCCCGAATCCACACAGTAAAAGATAAGGTACAATCTTGGATTGTAACCGGCGTACTCGACCTCTCTTAGGTCTTATACAAGCCCTTTCATATAATTTCACATAAACTTAGTGAAAAGTAGTGTGGAATTAAAAGTTTTCATAAAACATATTAAAGTCTTTAAAATCTCTTTCATATAAAAGTTTTAGCAAATTCTAAATCCCAATCTCATCATCATAAGGCACAAGAATACTTGGGACACGAACCATACTTCAAAATATGAATATAGAAATACGTAGTCTACTAAAATACTTTGAATGGAAACATAGAAGGCTTTTATGTCCTCGAGTCAAGTGAGGTCATACTTCAATATCTGTTCAACGATCTTCTAAGTACAATTCTTCACTTATCAAAGCTTCTCACCGACCAAGAACTATATAGATAGATAAAAGTATGCAGTTAATACAACCACATGTACTAAGTATGGCAGTATGTATAAAAATAACTATAACAGACTTTTATTGCAAATATGCATCTTTTTCATTTAAAATCATATTATAATCATATGAATAACATTTAACAACTTGGAAACACATAAGATAACATTTCAATTAAAAATCATATATTAGAGATCACTTTACAGTGCACTCATTCACTGTTATAGTGAATTATTTAAGTGTAGAGTTAAAATGCTTATTCTTCACTTAAGACACTATTTTGAATGTAGTCTTCTAACTTTAAGATATCCTAAGATTCACTTAAGTCACACAAAGAGACACCACCCATACTCCCTCTCTAGATGTACCAAAACAACCCTTAAGAATACTTATAATGAGTCATATACACACTTAAAGACATCAAACACAACAACATATAAACATTATGACATTTCCTCATCAAAGGTTATAAAAAGATTTACTTAAGTAGATCAAGAATATAGTATCCATTATTGACCTCTTCAAGACTACCTAAATAATCCTTAAGACTTCCAATGTTCGCATCATGTACACAAAATCAACACCTTCCCTAATTAGAGACATTCTTAAGACTCATCTACGTACGATACTGTCACGACCCAAATCAGGGACGCGACTGGCACCCACATTTACCCTCCTATGTGAGCGAACCAACCCATCTAAACCTTAACATTTCAAGATATATCAACAGGAAATAATGCGGAAGACTTAAACTCATTAATAAAAACAATTCAATACTATTATTATTATCCCCAAAATCTGGAAGTCATCATCACAAGAACATCTATCTCAAATTACTTAACTAAGAATGTCTAAGAACAAAATAACTAAAAGCTAGTCCATGCCGGAATTTCAAGGCATCAAGACTTGAAGAAGAAGACCCAGTCCAAGCTAGACGCATTAGCTCACCCTGAATTTCCGATGAAGTGAAGACTGGCTAGATCTACTGTTGAGTTGAAGTTGACGAAACGTTGCTGCATTACACAAATAACAAAGAGGAAAACATAAAAGTAGGGGGTCAGTACAACCACACGTACTGAGTAGATATCATCGGCTACTCAATATAGGGAACATTATATATCAATAATAATGTAAATCAACTACAATACTCAACATTAGCAATAAAACATGAATTCATCAATAACTACAACCGAGTTCACACGTGAGGACTCAAGCCTCAATACCATACTCTTTTGGGAATTAAGTTCATTAGATTGAGTATATTCATTATCTTTCAAGATTCATTATCTTTCTCCTCTTGTGTCGGTACGTGACACTTCGATCCTCTATTTCTATCCTGGTGCCGGAACGTGGCACTCCGATCCTCATTCTATCCTGGTACCGGAACGTGGCACCCGTCCATATATCTATCCTGGTGTCGGAACGTGACACTCCGATCCTCATATTCTATCCTGGTACCGGAATGTGGCACCCGATCCTCATATTCTATCCTGGTGCCGGAACGTGGCACTCCGATCCTCATTCTATCCTGGTACCGGAACGTGGCACCCGATCCATATACTATCCTGGTGTCGGAACGTGACACTCCGATCCTCATTCTATCCTGGTACCGGAACGTGGCACCCGATCCAAATCTATCCTGGTGTCGGAACGTGACACTCCGATCCTCATATTCTATCCTGGTACCGGAACGTGGCACCCGATCCATATTCTATCCTGGTGTCGGAACGTGACACTCCGATCCTCATATTCATTCTATCCTGGTACCGGAACGTGGCACCCGATCCCCTAATTCATCAAGCCTTCTCTTACACTAAGGCATCATCATTCCCATTTATAATTTATTAGCCTTCTTTCATACTAAGGCATCATCATTCTCATTATATAATTTATCAAGCCTTCTTTCATACTAAGGCATCAATCATTCTCATTATAATATATCAAGTGAATTAGGGTTCTTTCAAGATTTGGGATTCATAACTTCATCATGCTTTGTTAATTCGTCACAATTTTATATCATAATCATGCAAGCATACAACTTAAGCACATAGCAGGGTTTACAATATTATCAACACATAATATTCACTATTAAGAGTTCACTACGAATATCGTAACATAAACCATAACCTACCTCCACCGAAGAATTGAATCAACAAGCTATCTTCTCAAAATCGTTGCTATCCTCTTCGTCTCTCTCTCTTGATCGATTCTCCCTCTCTGTTTCTGTTCTTTCTATTTTTCTTTATTCAAACCCTCTTTCTTTTACCCTAATTAATATATAATTAGAATAAAAGATGGCAATAATAACCCACTAATTAACTTAGGTTACCTCTTTTAAAACCCCAAGTAATTAGACTTATTAACATTAACCCTCTAACTTTATAATTAAAGCAGGAATAGTCAAAAACGTCCCTTAAAACGTGTAAAGAAATCCGACCCGAACTGGATGCGTATCCCGTGACGGGCCGTCGCGCCTGCGACGGTTCGTCCTGCTGTCCGTCGTATGCCACAGAAACTCATTTTTGAGTGGATGGCCTGTGACGGGCCGTCGCGCCTGCGACGGTCCGTCCTGCCACTCCGTCACGACGTTCAGAGAGTCGATTTTCAGTACCCAATTTCAGATTTTCTAAGTGTTTGGAAACGACACCTCTCCACGACGGTCCGTCGTGCCCGTGACGGTCCGTCGTTTGCCCCCCTTCACCTCTGCCAGTTTTTTCCAGAATAAAATCTGTTGCTCAAAAACGACTAAACAGGTCGTTACAATAGATACCAATTTACCCATCGTTCGTCCCCGAACGATCAAAAGAAAAAAACAATGGCGAAAAGGAGTACCTGAATCTGTGAACAGATGTGGGTATTTTTCTTGCATATCCGCCTCCTTCTCCCAAGTAGCTTCTTCAACCGGTCGATTCTTCCATTGCACCTTGATGGATGCAATCTCTCTTGACCTCAACTTGCGAACTTCTCTATCTAAAATAGCACCAGGTTCCTCCTCATAAGACAATTCTCATCAAGCAACACTGAGTCCCAACGGATAATGTACTTTCCATCTCTCCATGGTATCTTTTCAACATGGACACATGAAATACCGGATGCACTCCGGACAGCCCTGGGGGCAAGGCTATTCATAAGCCACCTCCCCTATTCGCTTTAGTACCTCAAATGGTCCAATATACTTGGACTTACTTACCTCTTTTGCCAAACCGCATCACCCCACCCCTTTCATGGGTGAAACCTTCAACAAGACTTGTTCACCTTCCATGAACTCCAAGTCTCTAACCTTCCGGTCTGCATACTCCTTTTGTCTACTTTGCGCCGCTAGAAGCTTTTCTTGAATGCCCTTCACCTTTTCTAACGAATCCCTCAAGAGATCGGTACCCCAAGGTCTAACCTCGAATGCATCAAACCAACCAATGGGAGATCTACACCTCCTCCCATACAATGCTTCAAACGGAGCCACATCAATACTGGAGTGATAGCTATTATTGTACGAAAACTCTGCCAAAGTAAGAAGCTATCCCAATGGCCACCAAAACTCTATCACGCATGCGCGAAGCATGTCCTCCAACACTTGAATCGTTCGCTCAGACTGACCATCGGTCTGAGGATGGAACGCGGTACTAAGGTCCAACCTAGTACCCCAATTCTGCATGCAATTTTTTTCCAAAACTTAGAAGTAAACTGCGTACCTCTATCTGATATAATGGATAGTGGAACCCCATGCAATCGAACGATTTCTGAGATTAGATTTTGGCTAACTTCTCTGCATTGTAAGTCACCTTAACCGGAATGAAATGAGCAGACTTAGTTAATCTGTCCACAATCACCCAAATGGAGTCGAACTTGCCCAATGTCTTTGAAGACCAACCACAAAGTCCATTGCAATTCTCTCCCACTTCCACTCCGGAATGGGCATTCTTTGAAGTGTTCCTCCGGGCCTCTGGTGTTCATACTTTACTTGTTGACAATTTGGACATTTGGCAATAAAATCCACAATATCACGCTTCATTCTCCCCCACCAGAATTGTTGCTTTAGGTCACGGTACATCTTGGTTGCACCCGGGTGTATAGAATACCTTGAACTATGAGCTTCTGCCAGAATAGTGCTGATCAAATCATCAATGCGGGGTACACATACCCTTCCTTAATCCTCAACACACCTTCCTCGTCGATGTTGCTTCTTTAGCCTCTCCTCGCAACACTTTATCTCGGATTCGCCTTAGTTTCTCATCATCAAACTGTTTTCCCTTAATCTTGTCAAGAAAAGAAGATCTTGACTCCACACTAGCCAACATCCTCCTTCTCATTTTTTTCCAACCTCATCAAGTTGTTAGCCAGAGTCTGAACCTCTCTAGCCAATGGGCGTCTAGAGGCTTGCAAATGAGCTAGACTTCCCATGCTTCCCGCCTTTCTACTCAAGGCATCTGCCACACATTCGCCTTCCCCGGATGATACAAAATAGTGATGTCGTAGTCTTCAGTAGTTCCATCCATCTCCTCTGTCTCAAATTCAAATCTCTCTGAGTGAAGACACTGTAGACTACGATGATCCGTATAGACCTCACACTTAACCCCATATAAATAGTGTCTCCATTGCTTCAATGCAAACACCACCGCGGCCAATTCCAAGTCATGAGTTGGATAGTTACGTTCATGCACTTTAATTGTCTTGAGGCGTAAGCAATCACGTTCTTCTCTTGCATTAGCACTGCACCCAAACCTGAATAGGATGCATCACAATAACAATAAAGTTCTTACCCTCTACCGGGCAAGGTGAGGATAGGTGCGGTAGTCAACAAAGTCTTAAGCTTCTGAAAGCTTTCCTCACATTCATCTGACCATACAAATGGAACATTCTGCTTAGTCAAGTTCGTCAATTGGGAAGCAATAGAAGAGAATCCTTTGACAAAGCGGCGGTAGTAGCTAGCTAACCCAACGAAGCTCCTTATTTCTGACACATTAGTAGGTCTTACCCAATTCTTCACTGTCTCAATCTTAGAAGGATCTACCATCACCCCATCCTTCGAAACCACATGCCCCAAGAAGGACACTGCCTCTAGCCAAAACTCACACTTAGAGGACTTGGCGTAAAGCTTTTTCTCCCTCAACATTTCCAATACCATTCTCAAATGCTTCTCATGTTCCTTCTTACTCTTGGAGTATATCAGTATATCATCAATAAATACGATCACAAAGAGATCTAAATATGGCTTAAAAATCCCGTTCATCAAACTCATGAACGCAGCAGGGGCATTCGTAAGACCAAAAGACATCACTACAAATTCGTAATGCCCATACCTGGTTCTAAAAGCAGTCTTTGGCACATCCGTTTCCCGTATTTTCAATTGATGATAACCGGATCTCAAGTCAATCTTAGAGAAGACACAAGCACCTTGTAACTGATCGAACAAGTCATCAATGCGAGGAAGAGGATACTTGTTCTTTATGGTCACCTTGTTCAACTGTCGGTAGTCTATGCACATCCGAAAACTCCCATCCTTCTTCTTTACAAACAAAACCGGAGCACCCCAAGGAGATGCACTTGGTCTAATGAAGCCTTTGCTCAACAACTCTTGAAGTGAGCCTTTAACTCTCTTAACTCCGCGGGAGCCATCTATACGGGGTATAGAAATGGGGCGTGTACCCGTTCGAGATCAATACAGAAGTCAATATCCCTATCTGGGGGCATACCCGGAAGATCTGCAGGGAATACATCCGAAAACTCGCGGACTTCCGAAACCGACTCAATCGAAGGTACTTGGGTAGTGTCATCCTTGAGATGTGCCAAGAAAGCTAAACACCCTTTACTAACCATTTTCTTAGCACGAAGAAAGGAGATGATACGCACCGGATTGGAAGTGTAGTCACCCTCCCACACTAACGGATCTGTCCCAGGCTTGGCTAACGTCACCGTTTTAGCATTACAATCCAAGATCGCAAAATTTGGAGAAAGCCAAGTCATACCCAGAATTACATCAAAGTCACCCATTTCTAAAATAACCAAATCTACATGAGTGTTGCTCCCCACAAAGTTCACCAAACAAGACCTATGTACCTTTTCAACTACCACAGACTCACCCACCGGTGTAGAAACACGAATAGGCATGTCAAGTAATTCACAATGTAAATTTAGACCATTAGCAAATGAGGAATATAATAAGAAAACGTGGAGCCAGGGTCAAATAATACAGATGCCATGCAATCACACACAAACCAAAAGATTACCTGTGATAACAGCATCAGACGCCTCCGCTTCAGACCTCCCAGGGAAAGCGTAACAATGGCCCTATCGTTTGTCTGTCCATTGCCCCTACCATGTTGCGTAGTAGCGGCTCCATTTTGCCCATCACCTCTCCGTTGTGATGACCACCATTACCTCGACCACCACGTCCTCCAGAAAAGCGGCCTCTACCATGACCACCTCTACCTCTAGCTAGTGGGGTTCTGTAACTCTGGTTTGGACAATACCTCTTGATGTGTCCAACCTCCCCACATCCATAACACTCTCGGGGTCATGCATAGGTCTCTCGGAGTAGTGTTGACCGTTCTGAGGTGGACCCCCAACTACAGTCTGTAGTGAAGACTGAATTGGTCGACTTGAGTAACCTCCGGAGCTCTATCCTCTAGAGTGAGAACCATTAAACTCGCCTCCCCTCGAAACCTTTTCGATGTCGATGTCGTGGTGAAGTCGTCTGGCTTCACTCCTTCCACCTCTATCACAAAGTCTACCACCTCTTGGAAGGATGTTGCCGTAGCCGCTACCTGTAGGCTGAAATCCGCAACTCTGACCTCAACCCCTTCACAAAACGGCGAATCCGTTCTTGTGGACTGAAACACAGTTGGGTGGCGTATCTGGATAGTGCGCGAAATTTAGCCTCATACGCGTTAACTGTCATCCTCCCCTTGTTCTAGACTCAAGAACTCGTCCCTTTTTCTATCTCTCAAAGTCCTTGGGATATACTTCTCCATAAACAGAGTAGAGATGATTCCCAAGTCATAGGTGGGGCCTCTGTTGGTTGACACTCAACATGTGACCGCCACCACATTTTGGCGTTCCCTTGAAACTGATAGCTCACGAACTCAACGCCAAACCGTTCTACTATACCCATCTTGTGTAGTAGCTCATGACAATCAACCAGAAAATCGTAGGCATCCTCTGATTCTGCGCCCTTAAAGACTGGAGGTTTTAATTTCAAGAACTTACTGAAAAGTTCATGCTGATCATTTGTCATAATAGGCCCAGTAGTCAGACGTGGAAATGTGCCTATTCCCAATGATGCATCCATGCGGGGAGCCATAGTAGCCGCATGTCGTACCTCTGAAACCGGAGGTGTTGGTGTACAAACCACTGGAGGTGCCTGACCCTGATCGGATAACCCACTAAGATAAGCAAGTACCTGGTTGATCATCTCTGGGGTAGGTTGGGGTGGCATTTCCTCATTCTGCCCTTGTTCATTCTCCCCTTCCTCCCCCTCTCTTATCACCTCCTCGGTCGGTGGAGGAGTCACCGCCCTAGTATCAGATGGGCTAGGTGCTTGTCCTCTTCCTCTAGAGGATGTCCTCCCACGACCTCTCCCACGGCCTCTTGCCGTTGCTCTTCCTCGAGCTACAGCCCCATTGGCTGGCTCAGTCGTTTCTTGTCTTTCCGTTGTTGCTGCTGGTGCGGTCGTTGCTCTAGTTCTAACCATCTGCGAAATAGAGTGAAGATGGTCAGATACCAATTCGTATCGCCCAGATACCAATTGGACTCAAGTAGTAGCACGAAAGAAGAATGAAAGAGTGAAATTTTCCTAAAGTCTTATAGCCTCTCAAGGAAAAGTAAAGGCGTCCCCCTACCGTTCCTTAAGACTCTACTAGACCTGTTCTTGTGTGATGAGACCAATGAACCTAATGCTCTGATACCAAGTTTGTCACGACCCAAATCAGGGACGCGACTGGCACCCACATTTACCCTCCTATGTGAGCGAACCAACCCATCTAAACCTTAACATTTCAAGATATATCAACAGGAAATAATGCGGAAGACTTAAACTCATTATAAAAACAATTCAATACTATTATTATTATCCCCAAAATCTGGAAGTCATCATCACAAGAACATCTATCTCAAATTACTTAACTAAGAATGTCTAAGAACAAAATAACTAAAAAGCTAGTCCATGCCGGAAGTTCAAGGCATCAAGACTTGAAGAAGAAGACCCAGTCCAAGCTAGACGCATTAGCTCACCCTGAATTTCCGATGAAGTGAAGACTGGCTAGATCTACTGTTGAGTTGAAGTTGACGAAACGTTTGCTGCATTACACAAATACACAGAGGAAAAACATAAAAGTAGGGGGTCAGTACAACCACACGTACTGAGTAGATATCATCGGCTAACTCAATATAGGGAACATTATATATCATAATAATGTAAATCAACTACAATACTCAACATGTAGCAATAACAACATGAATTCATCAATAACTACAACCGAGTTCACACGTGAGGACTCAAGCCTCAATACCATACTCTTTTGGGAATTAAGTTCATTAGATTGAGTATATTCATTATCTTTCAAGATTCATTATCTTTCTTCCTCTTGTGTCGGTACGTGACACTCCGATCCTCTATTTCTATCCTGGTGCCGGAACGTGGCACTCCGATCCTCAGGGACGCGACTGGCACCCACATTTACCCTCCTATGTGAGCGAACCAACCCATCTAAACCTTAACATTTCAAGATATATCAACAGGAAATAATGCGGAAGACTTAAACTCATTAATAAAAACAATTCAATACTATTATTATTATCCCCAAAATCTGGAAGTCATCATCACAAGAACATCTATCTCAAATTACTTAACTAAGAATGTCTAAGAACAAAATAACTAAAAAGCTAGTCCATGCCGGAAGTTCAAGGCATCAAGACTTGAAAAGAAGACCCAGTCCAAGCTAGACGCATTAGCTCACCCTGAATTTCCGATGAAGTGAAGACTGGCTAGATCTACTGTTGAGTTGAAGTTGACGAAACGTTTGCTGCATTACACAAATAACAAAGAGGAAAACATAAAAGTAGGGGGTCAGTACAACCACACGTACTGAGTAGATATCATCGGCTAACTCAATATAGGGAACATTATATATCAATAATAATGTAAATCAACTACAATACTCAACATGTAGCAATAACAACATGAATTCATCAATAACTACAACCGAGTTCACACGTGAGGACTCAAGCCTCAATACCATACTCTTTTGGGAATTAAGTTCATTAGATTGAGTATATTCATTATCTTTCAAGATTCATTATCTTTCTTCCTCTTGTGTCGGTACGTGACACTCCGATCCTCTATTTCTATCCTGGTGCCGGAACGTGGCACTCCGATCCTCATTCTATCCTGGTACCGAAACGTGGCACCCGATCCATATACTATCCTGGTGTCGGAACGTGACACTCCGATCCTCATATTCTATCCTGGTACCGGAACGTGGCACCCGATCCTCATATTCTATCCTGGTGCCGGAACGTGGCACTCCGATCCTCATTCTATCCTGGTACGGAACGTGGCACCCGATCCATATACTATCCTGGTGTCGGAACGTGACACTCCGATCCTCATATTCTATCCTGGTACCGGAACGTGGCACCCGATCCATAATCTATCCTGGTGTCGGAACGTGACACTCCGATCCTCATATTCTATCCTGGTACCGGAACGTGGCACCCGATCCATATTCTATCCTGGTGTCGGAACGTGACACTCCGATCCTCATATTCATTCTATCCTGGTACCGGAACGTGGCACCCGATCCCCTAATTCATCAAGCCTTCTCTTACACTAAGGCATCATCATTCTCATTATATAATTTATTAAGCCTTCTTTCATACTAAGTCATCATCATTCTCATTATATAATTTATCAAGCCTTCTTTCATACTAAGGCATCATCATTCTCATTATATAATATATCAAGTGAATTAGGGTTCTTTCAAGATTTGGGATTCAATAACTTCATCATGCTTTGTTAATTCGTCACAATTTTATAATCATAATCATGCAAGCATACAACTTAAGCACATAGCAGGGTTTACAATATTATCAACACATAATATTCACTATTAAGAGTTCACTACGAATATCGTAACATAAACCATAACCTACCTCCACCGAAGAATTGAATCAACAAGCTATCTTCTCAAAATCCTTGCTATCCTCTTCGTCTCTCTCTCTTGATCGATTCTCCCTCTCTCTTTCTGTCTTTCTATTTTTCTTTATTCAAACCCTCTTTCTTTTACCCTAATAATATATAATTAAGAATAAAAGATGGCAATAATAACCCACTAATTAACTTAAGGTTACCTCTTTTAACCCCCAAGTAATTAGACTTATTAACATTAACCCTCTAACTTTATAATTAAAGCAGGAATAGTCAAAAACGTCCCTTAAAACGTGTAAAGAAATCCGACCCGAACTGGGATTGCGTATCCCGTGATGGGCCGTCGCGCCTGCGACGGTCCGTCCTGCTGTCCGTCGTATGCCACAGAAACTCATTTTTGAGTGGATGGCCTGTGACGGGCCGTCGCGCCTGCGACGGTCCGTCCTGCCACTCCGTCACGACGTTCAGAGAGTCGATTTTCAGTACCCAATTTCAGATTTTCTAAGTGTTTGGAAACGACACCTCCACGACGGTCTGTCGTGCCCGTGATGGTCCGTCGTGGCCCCCTTCACCTCTGCCAGTTTTTCCAGAATAAAATCTGTTGCTCAAAACGACTAAACAGGTCGTTACAGATACGAAGTGACCATTCCTATGCCCCCTTCATACCTTAACTAGAAAATCTATAACTACTCTAGAATAGGTACTTAATAATTTTTACATACTTCATAACATATGTTATTAGTTCATTAGTTCGTAAAGACTCATACATCACATAAAGGACATTCAAGTATTGGTCTTGGACAAGACCTACAGACTCTAACTAACACATTCAAACCCTAATGTGCAATATCTAGATAGCATCACATACAACCACCTAAACTTCATATAACTTTTCTAGTACTAGTAAGTATCCCATATGATGAGAATAGGAAATAATTGACATATACCATGATAGCTAGACATGGAATCCGGAGTTCCAACCTACCACGATGAGGGTTTTCTTCTTGATAAAGGTAGAAATAGGACACACCCCATTTATGCACATGGTTAAGGAGCATGAAGGGATTTTATGTACTCTAGTCTCATTCTCAACTAGAGGTACATTGTACTCTAGTTTCATTTTCAAGTAGAGCTAGTTCCCATTACATATTTAGTTGGTGCTAGCGTTGGTTTTCACAAAGTAAATGACATTAAAGGATCACATAGAGAGGGTTCCTTATCTTATTCACAACCCAATAACATACACCCTACCAAGGAGGTCCACAAGGGCTACCTTCAAATGGAGACTAAGATAGCCTATTATGACTTTCCTAAGGATTAATATGATGCCGTTACAGACAATTAACCTTATGTCCACCATTTTTTTACTTGAAGGATACTCTTACGGCTCTCGACTTCAACATTCATAACATAACCTTTACTAAGTACATGACCTTCTTAATATCCTCTAATCTCTCACATATATTTCATTCATACATGATAAGGGTACACTAGTCCTACCTACTCAATACATCTCATACTCTCATAACATTCATTCATATATCAAGTAAGGGACACAAGTCTACCAAACAACAGACTACATTCTTTCACTTTATCACATATAGAGTATCATTGTTTTAAACATTTAGAAATGACCCTTATCTTCTTATGTCATCCTCTACATTGCTATATCATTATTAATATAACCATCAAAACTCATATATTCAAGTAGGAATAATCATATACCAACATCTAAGAATACACATACAAGCACAAGGTCATAGTCTACCATGATAACCTACATAACATCTATAGATCACATATACTTACACATTACTTAAAAAGAAGATCTATATCATCATAATTCACATAATCAATTACACAAAAGCAACATTAATTTAAGTAGATCCAGCAAGGCCATGATAATCATATTGCATAAAGTAACGCCGACAAGGCCACGTCAATTCACATAACACCGTCACTATAAGTGGACCATAACAATAAAAACATAATTTAAGTATAAATAACATAAAAATAAGAGAATTAGGGCATCATACCCCCTCAATATCCTTAAAAGCCTCAACTTGATTCTAATTCATCCAATTCAATAGAAAAAGGCCCTTACCAATGACCACGAATAATAATTCATTGTAGAAACAATGATAATCAATGAAAAAAGGTCAATTCAATAGACATTCAATAATATAAGATAACCTAGATATAATTTGAACACAATTCTTACATAATTAGAAAGCCCATAGAAATCTACACTAGAATTCAACAACAGTAGGTTAAAACCAAGTAACACATAACTTAGTAAAAATCTAGGAAAAATCGAATTCAATAGTTCATAGGTAATTTATATTAAAATAATAAATAAAATATCAATTAAATCATCATTTTATATTTTGAAATCATTAATGCAAGAATCCATGGTATAATCATGATATTGGACAATTCAACTTTAGAAAACTTTAAAAACATCTTGTATTAGGTCTCCTTGATGAAAAGAGTTTAAATGATAAGTATGCATACCACAATGATGATAATTATTTATTTTTATGAAAAAATTTCTCTCAAAACATCGCCTCAGATCTGTTCCTTGATTTTTGAACTTCAATCGAGATTTTGGGATTTCTTAAGGGGTTTTGGATATTTGACTTCGAAGAATGAATTCCTCGATGTTTTTAACACTTATATACAAATTAAATATACCCAATGTACCCCATAGAAACCGCTAATGCTTATTTTGTGAAGTGGGGTGAATTTACAAATTCACCCCTAGATTGTAAGTGAAACTGCACGCAGGGACAAGACCATCGACGGTGGACAGTCGACGGACCATTTCTCCACAAACGAACTATCTCTTGCATCTGTTTGTTGGATCACAGACTTTTCAAAGTCCTCCTTCCTCACAATAATAATTCTCCACTGACTCCACCCATTGACAAGGCGTCGATTGGCCCACGAGTCGTTGATGCCTCCGTCATTTATTGCTGCCTGGAACATTATTGACATTGAGTTTGGGTACTTCCTCAAGGACCCTAGCATGGTTATTGGGCATAATTTCCCGGATGTTTACAACCCAAATACGATATTCTATGAGTTTAAGACCACTTCCAAAAATTTCATCCAAACCAAACATGTAAACTCGACGAAACATGCCTAGACACACAAGGTCATTTCAAAACACATCTTTCAGACATCATTAACATTCTTAGACGTTTGACCTCCAAACTCCTTAAAACACGAGACACGGCATGTACATTATATAATATCTCTTTTATAGACCTTAAAATTTTATTAATCACACAATAGAACACAAAACAATATATGAGGCACATAGGTGACTTAGTCATCAAACGTATTAGTCGTCTCTTGATGTTTGACTTCCAATACACGTAATACTTTAGCTATTGACTCTATACCATATATTAGACCTATTTAAAACATTATACCATCAATCAAACTATGTTAGGCTCTAGTTCATCTAAGTCATTTTTGGGGTCTTACAATAAGACTTATCCCATCTCCTTCACAAGCCATCATCTAAGGTTTTACCATCAATAATCACATTCAGACAAATAATGCGTGTAATATTATAACACAATAGTTATCAACACAATGATAAATTCAATTGAATCACAACATAACAATTCATCAGTAGTTAATAACCTAGGGTTAGGGACTGAGTAAAATTCATGAACTACTTCAATGTAGGTTAATTAATCAAGAACAAGAATAATTGAATCATAATACATCATAATTGAATCATAATGATATAAATAAACCATACCTAAAGCAATATAGAGAATTAAATTCATAATAGAGGAAAACCCACTAGAAACTCATCTATTGAAATAAATTTGGAGGAACTCTTTGGGGAGAGGAATCCCAAAGGTTAAAGGAATCACACACCTTGTTAATGTATGAATATTGATGGATTAAACATGACTTCTTGATTCCCTAGAACCCACCTTTACCTTGGTCTTCTATGGAGTTTCTTTATGATACAGAAAGTAGATAGAAGGAAGAGTAATTGGGTTTCAGAAATTATGAGAGTTTGGTTAGTTTAATTATTTTTGCCAATATAATTGTAGACAAAAGTTAAAAATTTTTGCTACACTTTAAAAGTGTAGCAAAAAATATTTTATGCAACTCTTTTCAAGTGTTATCAAGATTTTGTGTGGTTGTAGGCCTATAATGTTGTAGTGTCTTAATCTAGTATCATTTTCAAGGTTTTAATGGTGTCTTCAATGTTCGAATTTTTTTTTTAGGGTTTAGGCTTTGACTATGTGCTGCCAACAATGTATTTCTAGTTGTGAATGAATTCGTACCTATGTACCCCTAGATGAATGTGTGATTATAACGTGTGAGGAATCTTGAATGCAATGTTGAAGATGTCTAGTCTCATATGTGATAATGTGGTCTGTGGTCTATGCATGAATGTGTATTGTGGTCTTAAGACGGTGGCTTACTCACTAACATGTTAAGTGCCTTTATGTGATCATTTTTTCCAATGTACATACACACCTTATGCATGCTTATGTGTAGGATAGATTTATGGTGTCTAATGAAAAGATGGCTATCATATTCACTATAATCTAATACTATGCATGTAAGGTCTATTACCACGTAATTATGAAAATGTATCAAAACTAAGATGACTTTATAGGTTAAATAGTATAGGTAAGGGTATGGGACTTTGTCTATACGTTGCACATGTCTACCTTTATTGAACAACTCCTAGGGTGATTACTCTATGTAAATGAATATGAATGCATGATTAAGCAATGAACATGAAAGTATATGATAGGATGAAGTATACATATATGTAGTATCTAAATGTCTTCATGTAAAAGGTCTTCTTATGTAAGTACACCTACACACATAAAAGCTTTTAATGAAGCATTTATGATAATCTAGTAAAGAGGGAGTGTCTTGAAAGGTACTTTAAGTTGTACTCTAAAGTATATATTACGTGAATATTGTAATAATCTGAATGTCTAAAGCCTAATGTAGAGCCTGACATGATATTTTATGAGTTTTAAATTGGGTTTTAATCCAATTATAGTGTATCTATGTCATTTAGCAAATTTTAGAATCAAAACGTTAAGGAACGTCCATGATGTCCAAAATTTAGTTGAAGAGGTGCTAGTACTTATTATCCAATTTGACTATGTTTTAAAAGTTGAAAATATATGAAATTGTTCTAATACGTATAAGTATATATTTATAGTAGAAATATACGAGTATGAGTCCCGAAGGACTAACCAACGCCCCTTGAGGAGGACCATTGAAACTTGTCAAAAAGATTCAAAATGGCAGTGTCCATCAACGAGTTGAAGACGACGATGCGTTGGTGAATCTATGAGTCATTGATCAATCCATGTATGATGACTTATATATATTTTTGAAGTGTTCATTTTTACAAATCTATGACCAAAATGATGGACCAATTGGACGGTTGGTCCCTTGGTCATAGAATGACAAACGAGTAAAGTGAGGTATAATTAGGTTAGTTAATAACATATATAAATAACTTAACCTAATTAAACTAACCTAGCCCTCATAATTCACCAAACCGAAATTGGTCCTCCTTCTCTATTCTTTCTCACTCCCAAATAACCCTATGGAAGACCAAGAAAAAGAGGGTTATACGTCTGCAAAGTATCTTGTTTTCTCCGTCCAACATTTCCAATTAGTGAGGTATGTTATTTCTTTCACCTTTGTGATCTCTTTCCCCAAAGGGCTTCTCCGAATTTATATCAAAAGTACAAAATTCAAGTGGGTTTTCTTCCAGTAAGAAATTGATCTTGTGAATTGCTTTTTTTTTTTGTTATTTTTATTATATTAACATGCATTATGATTACATTATACCACCTCTTAATTTTTTTACCTTGTTTTGTGAAGATGATCTTTTCCACTTAACCCTAGTTTGTGATTTTGAATTGAATTGTGTAGTATTGATGCAATTGTACTTGTTATTTTGTGAATTTCTATTCTATATGGTTATTAGCATATTACGAGTATATTGTAATTAATTTATACACAATTATTCTAGTTCACGATCAATTGACCAAGGTTGTGAAGTAGATGATGAATTTGACCTAAGTCTTTCATTCTAGGTTAGGAACTAGTGATGAATTGTTGTGCAGTGGTTCAATTGACTTCATTATTATGTTGGTTACTATTGTATGATTATATATACTCATGCAATTATTATCCAGCTACTATGATGATGATGTTATAGAAGAGTTAGACCCTATGACCTAAAGTAGATTATGATTGATAATTAAAGGCTTATATACATTTAAAAAAGGGACTCTAGCTTAGCACTGATTGAACTACAGCGAGGAGTGTCACTTCCCACATAGGGAATGTAGGATCACTAATCTACTCTTCAGATTGGGTTCTACTATGCATCCAACATAAAAAGGGTCCCAACTACATCTCCTAGTTCTTGAACTATATATCCCCCATAGGAATACTACCTAGTGTAGCCACATAGTTTTTACGTTTTATGTTTTGGTACTACATTGGCAAGTAGTACGTCTTCCTTACGTGTAGGGTTTTATGTCATCGGATTACACATTAGCTCATGCGGTAAAGGCAAGATGTTCCTTAAAGGTAAAATGAATTAAAGGATTTACCTCTAACAAAGATGACCTATTGGGTCAACCTTAGTCTAGGTAGGGGTATGGAACTCTACCTAAGCATTTATCTAGTAAGACTTGACGGGATTCTTTGTAGGATATTCTTATGTATGAATATGCTTATAATTTTATGTGACATGTATATGATGAAATTTCCCATTGTTGATACTATATGTTGATTATTTCACTTATGAATATGTGTTAGTTTTTATTGTGAATGTATGATAAAATGTATATCTATATGCCATAATATATGTAGAAAGGTTTTAGTCATGGTTCTTATTAGGTTACTTGATTGAGTAAGGTTATGGGCTTTACTTGGTCATTGCACTTGTTGACTTGATAGGGGTTCATGGGTAATTTACTTCTTTTGGTTATGTTGAAATTTACTCTTATTCATGCTTATTGTAATTTTCCAAGAGTGATGCCAATAACGAGCTTATGTTCTTGTTTTACCTATGTGTGGCTCTCTTTATATTGATGTATGGGCTATTCCCTAATTGCTAATCTTGTTGTGCCCCAAGATATTCATGTATCTAAGATGGAGACAAAGAGACTTAGAATTTCCGATGTTTTTCTATGAAAGAGATATTGCACTACGGTTCTATGTTGTAAAAAAACTTAATTCTGCACTACTTTTCATATATATATATGCGATGAATGATGTTAAAGGACATGTAGAATACTTCGAAAGGTCGAATACGTTTTTCCACGACTTGACGATTTGTTTTATTCAACGATATACACTCGCTCGTGACACTCTTGATCTTGAATAGCGGCCGTAATGTTTTCCTTTAAAATATGGAGGCATTATATGGGGTACATGCGGTTGTATTTATGAACCGTAAGATCCATCAATATGTGTTCATTAAAAAGACGTTGAATATACACCAAACAAGATGGTTGGAAGTTTTAAGTATTACAAAATGAGCTTTCTCTACCACCCCGGCAAGGACAATGTGGTTGCAGACGCTGTAAGTCGAATTTCAATGGGTAGAGTAGCCCATGTTCCCCTTGATAAGAAAGAGTTAGTGAAAAAGGTACATAGTAATGTCCTTGAATCTAGTGAGGACATATAAACACTTGATTGAATGAAATGATAATATCCAAGCTTCACCTCAATTACTCCTCTTAATTGCCACATATATCTTTCGAGATAGATAAAATATATAGAACTAGTATATTAGAATGCATAAGTATGGTGTAATGAACAAAATCATGTTAAAGACATTTGTATAAAAAAATTTTTAGTAAAACTTTATAAGACAAGTATATGAGTTACTTATAAACCAACACAAACTCATATAAATCATATTCCACACTATACCATATAATCACTTTAAATCGTACAAGAATAACACTGCCCTACCAAAGGTCATCCTAAGGATCACCTAAGTTAGATATGAAACGGCCGCCCATAAAAGCCCTTCACACAGACCTAAGAGATTCTTAAGTATTCCTAAGATAATATTATTCGATATATTAAATTAAAGCCCTACCTAAAGTTACTCTAAGACTCACCTAAGTAAGACATGAAGAGAAGTCTCATACACCCTCTCTGAAATTACCTATGAAATCCTCAAAGATTATCTAGATATGCACTATTTCATCTAAATTAATTTAATTTAAGTAACTATGTTCATTAGACCATTTAGGATACATTCAAAAATTAAGGACTTTCACATAATGTTCTTAGAGAAGACATAGGGAACCTACATTTAAAAAATTTCAACGTCTACTCATGTAATGTGTAGATAGTGTCCATTCAACCACCTAACCTTCGTAGAACTTATCAAAGCCTAGAATGTATAACAGTTGATGAGAATAAGAAATAACCAACATAGTCCATACTAGATAGCCAAGGAATCAGGAGTCAACCCTACTCCGACTGAGGTTGTTCTACATGCCAATGGTAGAACTAGGACACATCCCATTTAGGCACATGGTCACGAAATATCAATGGTTTTTTTGTAATCTAGTTTAATGTCAACTAAACCCACTCCCCAAGTATACTCACTCAGTGCTGGACTTTGTTCTCATAGAGTAATTCAAAAATATAAAGAGGTATCATATCTTAGTCATGACAAAATCATAATACAACTTACCATAGAGGGTCCACTAGCGTTGCCTTATAATGGTTGTTAATCTAGATAAAGACATTCCGAAGGATGATTTCACGTTGTTCTAGCCAACCAACCCTAAGTCCATCATTTACACAAGAAGGATACCATTACGACTTTCAACTTCAAGTATATCATCACTTTCCATCTAGGTTGAACGTTCCGAATAAATAACACTCTTATCTATGTTCAAGGTTATAATTCAATCATATATATGCATTCATGACAGTGGTACTTTAGCCTAATAAGTCAAGAGTCATATTAATATTCTTCATGTATGAAGTAAGGGACATTAGTTTACCAAAACACGACATACCTGCTACAAATTATAACATATAGCATAACATTCAAGAAGCACATAAGGTCAAAAAAGTATACTACGAGTCACTATTTTCAGTACTATAGAAATATTATCATAATCCATCAGAAGACTCATATAGCAAATTAGGATGCATCATACTTTAACATCTAGTATAAACACCTATATACATCATAATAGTCTGTCATGCTCAACCCTAAAAATCAAGAGAACATATTCTTTAACTTCACACATACACAAAATCAAACTTATAATTCACTTGATCATCATCGCTAGTCAAAACATGATAATATCACAATTCATGAATGCAATGCTGGTGAGGACACATTCTTCACAAGTGTAGAAGTTAAGCAGCGACACCATAAGTGGAACATACAAAAAATTAATTTGAAAAACGTATACTACACAGTATAGAGAAGGTTAGGCAAACATTCCACCATTCCATACACTACATTTCCAAAGACATAGTAAAATCAACTAATCCAATACATCTAGTCTCTAATAAATAACCATTATCACCAATTTAATAACATTGTCCCAATATACAATGATCCACAATTAGACAACTTGAATTCATCAATTTAGGACAAGCTACATGCTATTCTAACATGTTTCTTACATAATTCAATTCAAAAAAACAAACTACATAAGAAATCGATACAATAGAAAGATGATGAAACCACCCATAAAATTGATGTCACACTCGGGATGTTCCCCCTTAGACGTTACAAACATTTTTCATCCTTGAAGAGGACTAAGACTAGCCTATTAGTAATCATCGTTACATTAATAAATTAAAAATGTAGATTATTTAAAAATTTTCATCTACACTACTTTATGAGCTTTACATAGACCTCTCGCATACGCATGATATTTTAGTATCAAGTATATATAGACCCTTCCTATAAGAAAATTACATAGTCTTCTACTTTTATACCACACATAGATAACATATATAATATGGTCTTAAAAAGGAATGTCTCATATTAACCTTCTAAACATAGATAAATCATCATGGGAACAAGCCCTTACATAAATGTAGAAATGCCACATAGGGCTGAGAAGAATATCTTAAAACACGTGAATAAAATTATAGTCTTTAGACTATAACAAGGAACAATAGCTAGAGAAATAATAAGGCATCATCCTCGTACTTGAGGACATACACACACTTGGAAAAATGATCCAATACTTCCTTCAAAGTATTAATGTTCCTTCAATAACCGGAATCTAAAATGTTTTGGAGAAAGGGAGAAAAGGGTGTGCACATAACTTGTACTAAGTATGGAATCAGATGCACAAACAACATATAAATTATACTAAAAGTGACATTTAATTAAAGCTTAATAATTTACTTCGAAAAGACCTTATGAACACTCAAGAACCAATAAATGTCAATAAGAACGTACTACTTAGGTAAAGACCATGTAAATCACAAGATCAACAATACCAAGTGTTGTTAAGTGAACATGCATATCCACATAATTGAGAACTAATCAAGACAACACTATAATCAAGTTATAAAATCAACAAGCATACATAAGAGTTAATACCATCATTACCTATACAAGACCATCACTCATACACCCCCATTAACTCAACCTGCGCAATGTCTAAGAAAGGCCAAATAAGCTCACTCAACCAAGTAAACACAACAAGAACTATAAGAAATGCCTACTTCACATACTATATCATTAAGAGTAAACATCGTCATATTTTAGAAATAGAGATCACTCGTATATTCATAAGTGATACAAATATCAAATAGTGTCAATAACATATAAGATAAACATATACATATCATTTAAATTTATAAGAATATAAGAAAATAAGAACATCTTTATAAGACTTTCTTCGATTCTAATTAGTGCAAGGTATATGTAGAGTCTCATATTCAAATCTAGACTAAGTGAAACCCATAGTTCATCCCAGTTAGATTTCACTTTATTAGTTCATGTAAGATATTGGGAATATCTTGACTTAAGAGACATAGACCACATGATTTAATGTAAATTCCAGTTTTATGGAACCCTATACCAAGAGAAGGCAGACTACTTCTCAAGGTAGTACAAAAAGTGAACATAGCATATATCTGGCTAGTATTCCTATGGGGGTAAGATAGTTCAAGAACTAGGAGATGTAGTTGGGGACATTTTTCTTATACATGTATTATAGTATCCAATCTCATGAGTATTAGTGATCCTACCTTCTTTTTGTTGAAAGGGACACTCCTAACTTTTATTTCACTCGGTGCTAACCTACAGTTTTTTTGAAAGGTCTTTCTTTAATTTTTATATCTTAGTTTAGGTCATAGGGTTTACCCCTTATATAGTCATCATCATAGCTCAGTAGGAAATGCATAATTATTGTCCTTTAATTAAAATTCAAACATATCACGTTATCACATTCACATAATAACATTATGATAAGGCACATAGGTAAATCATCTCCATCCTTATATCATCACATCTAAGCCAACAAATCAAATGTCGTAAATCAAGACATTCCAATTAAACATCATACAAACCCTAATAAATCTTATCATAAGGTTTACTTCAATATAACTCCATCATTAAACACAAGTAATCATAATTGAAGTAAAGGGTTGAGATTACAAGACTTACCCCATCCCCTTCACAATCCATCATCAAAGGTTCTACCATCAACCATCCAATTCAACCCAATAATGTGTAATATAATCAAATAATAGAAATAAACACAGTGATAAAGTCAATTGAATCACTACACCAGAATTCATCAGTAGTTCGTAATCTAGGATTAGGGACTCAATAAAATACATTATCGACATCACAATCTAGGTTAATTCATGAACAAATAGAATACTTCAATCATAATACATCATAATATAATAATAATCATCTAAATAAACAAAAAAAAACAATTTAGAAGATCAAAATCATAATAGAAGAAAACCTAGTTAAAAAAAATATTGAAATCAATGTGGAGGAAATCTTTGGGGAAAGGAATACTAAAGGTGAAAGGAATCACATAACTTGTTAATGGATGAAGGTTGATGGAGGAAACATGACTTCTTGATGACCTATAACCCACCTTGACCTTGGTATTCTATAGAGTTTCTTTGGGAGAGAGAAAGTAGAGAGAAGGAAGAGAAATTGGTTATCGGAAATTATGAGAGTTTTGTTAGTTTAATTAGTTTTAGGGATTTATATAAGTATTAACATACATAATTAGTCCTCCCTTAACCCGTACGTAAATAAATAAACACTTAATTAATTATTGAACTAGCAAAAAACTTTACAGCAAAACAATAACCGTGACCTATGAGACCCCTACCTACGGGACGTAGTTCATTAGACGGACAGGACCCCCACCGTCCTATGCAGTCGTTGTTTTGGTCTGAGACTTGGAAAAATGACCCATTCCTGAAAATTTATAATTGACCCTCAACGGTTTCCATTTAATCCCCATTGATTTGACCACGTATCGTCGCCTGCAAGTCGTCGATGGCTACTATGCAAGACAACTTTTAGCCAAAATTCAAGGGCCCTCCTCAAGGAATCTTTGTTTGGTTATTGGGTAGTTGTACGTAGATGTTTAAACACTAAACAAATTTTAAAATTTTTAGACACTTTATCACCAAATCTCATCAAATTCCGACTTCTAAAACCTTGTATAATATGCTAAGGCACGCAATACCTCTTGAACTAGTTTACTGACGTCATGGACGTTTCATGACGCCTTTATTCTAAAACATCCTAAATGACTAATATTCATTATATTTGACCTTAAAATTATGCTACAACGTGTACAACTAATGTTATGCTCTATATTAGGCATTAGACTTTCGGAGTATTACATTTTTCCCCCTTATGAAGATTAATCCCTAAATGACACTAAAATACTTTGGACCGAAGGAATAGACTACAGACTAGCAGAACATCAAACAACAACATATCAAAAAAATGAGTTAAAACTCAAATTAACATAACCACATGACCTTTTACACAATGCAACTATAAACATCATTTTCAACTCATACGAACTCAACATTCACTACATGCATATTCACATATGCCAAAGCATTCTTAACACATATCCTCATTTTCAATACAAATAATGAAGGCACAACATAAAAAAATACTTTACATAAGTCCTAATAATGTAAACGAGTAGTTTTTTTAAAAGTTTCATTTCTATAGACATAGTTCACTATAAATCACTACGAAATAACATATATTCCAATATTTTTAACAAAAATCAAGGAAACTCCAAATAAACTCATTATTTAAACTATAAATAGGAAAAACTAACCTTAGTTATCAAATAGATGAGGGTAACGGGACTTCATGCTAGCCTTGGCCTCCTTTGTTGCACCCTCAACTAAGTGGTTCTTCCATAAAACCTTTATATAAGCTACCTCCTTGTTCCTTAACTTATTTACTTGTCTATCAAGGATTTCAACTGGAACATCCACATAGGAGAGGTTCTCATGCACACCTAGACCCTCAATAATAAGAATGGAATCGCTATCACCGATACACTTCTTGAGTATGGACACATGGAACAACGGATGAACCGAAGCCAATTCACTACGTAATATCAACTCAAATGCAACCTTTCCAAACCTTTTGAAAATTTCATAAGTACCTGCATATCTAGGATTAATTTCCCTTTCTTGCCAAATCTCACCATCACTTTCATAGGTGAAATTTTTTGATAAACCTTATCACCTTGTACAAACTCTAAGTCTCTTCTCCTACTGTCGGCATAAGAGGTTTCCCAACTATAGGTTTTTTCAAGCAATTCCTTATTATATGAACTATATCGAAAATCTAATAAATCATTTTGGGACCAAAAACTAAAGACTCGCCCACTTCAAACTATCCAATTGGAGACCTATATCTCTTATTATACCAGGCGTCAAAATGAGCCATAAATATAGATGAATGGTAACTATTGTTGTAAGAAATGCAGCCAAAGTCAAGTGTCTATCAAATTTTCCCTTGAAATCAATTATTGATGCTCTAAGCATAGCCTCAAGGGTTTGAATAATATTCTCTACCTCACTATTCTTTATAGATGAAAAGCGGTGCTTAGCTACATCTTGGTACCCAACCCTTTTTGGAATAACATCCAAATACTAGATGTGAATTGTGCAAACCTATAAAATATGATGTATAACGGAATACCATCGTGAAATACAAATCATCTATGAAGATCCTTGCATAATCGTTAACCGAGTATGTGCACTTTAGTAGAATTGAATGAGTGGATTTGATCAACCTATCCATAACCAACCATATGAAGTAACTTTGCTTTTTTCTCTAAGTCAAACCAACCACAAAGTCCATATTAATATATTCCCACTTCCAAGTGGGAAATTGGTTTTGTTGAAGTAAGTCACTCGGCTTTTGGTGTGCGGCTTTCACTTGTTGGCAATTCGGACATTTGCAACAAATTCTGCAATATCCCTTTTTAATCCATCCCACAAAAATAATTCTCCAAGATAATGATACATCTTTATATAACCCCGATAAATGGAATAATGTAAACCATGAGCTTCCTTAAGAATCCGGTTTCCTTGATATCTCAAGACACCATCCACCCCTAAATAGAATGACTCATTAAGATTACCAATACCCGACTCCTTCAACTACATCATTGGTTGATCAAGATTTTTCTTAGAATTTACGTCAACCACGAAAGATTATTCGAAGCTATGATGGGTTATAAACCAACCATTCAGAGAATCTTCCAATATAACACCAAAATGAGCCAACACATGAACATCTTCAACTAAGTCTTTTTTGCCATCTTCTACAAGAGATACACTACCCATGGTCATATGACTTAGAGTATCTACAACCACATTATCCCTGGTGGGGTTATATAGAACACTCATGTCGTAATCTTTCAACAATTCCAACCACCTTCTTTGCTAGAGATTCTTTTTTTTGAGTAAACACATATTGAAGACACTTGTGGTCCGTATAAACATCCACATGGACACCATATAAATAATGTCTCCATATTTTAAAGGAAAATACCACGGCCGCTAACTCAAGATAATGAGTTGGATGATTCTTCTCATGCATCTTATGTTTTTTAGAAGCATAAGCTACTACTGTACAATGGTCCATAAAGAGACATCCTAAGCCCACTCGGGATTCATCACAATTTCTAATGAATCCCTTGGTACGCCCCTACAAAGTCAACACCGGAGTGTAGGTAAGTCCCTCTTTATAGGTTTGGAAACTTTTTGAGTTGCCTCTGACTACTGAAGTTCAATTCCCTTTTTGGTCAAGGTAGTCAAAGGAGAAGCGATGAATGCAAAACCATCCATAAACGTTCTATTGTATCCCTCTAAACCCAAGAAACTCCTAATGTCTGTTGTAGTCAATGTCCTAAGATAAATATACACGGCCATGATTTTCCTTGGATCAACCTCATCTCCCTCACTATGTCTGATATGACCAAGAAACGCCACCGACCTCAGCCAAAACACACATTTTCTATACTTGACAAATAGTTGATATTCCTTAAGCACTTGTAACAACACCCTTAATGGTCCATGTGTTCACCCTCATTTTCAAATATCCCAAGATGTCGTCATTGAAGACAATAACAAATAAATCTAGGTAACTTCGAGGCACCCTATTCATGAGGTCCATAAACTCTGCCATGGAATTAGTGAGACCAAAGGACATTACTAAGAACACATAGTGATTATATCTAGTAAAAAATACAAATTTTGGTATATCCTAACCTCTCACCCTATTTTTGTGATAACCTAATCTCAGGTAAATTTTAGAAAAGTAGCTTGCCCTTTGAAATTGATCAAACAAGTCTTCAATACAAGGGAGAGGATACTTGTTCTTAATAGTGACTTTATTGAGGTTGAGATAATCAATGTAGATTCTAAGGGATCCATGCTTCTACTTTAAAAACAATACAGGAGCATCGCATAGAGAAATACTAGGTCTAAAAAAGCCTTTATAAGTAATTCTTTGAGTTGAGCCTTCAACTCTTTCAATTCTGTAGGAGCCATCCAATAAGGAGGAAATAAAATGGGGTTGGTATCCGGTAGCAAGTTAGTACCAAAATCAATTTACCGTTCTGGAAGGACTTTTCAAAGTTCTTTAGGGAATACCTCCAAAATTTCCTCACCACGGGGATTATATCAATGTGAGGATTTTTAGAGTCTAAATCTTTGACTCTTACAATATGGTATAAACACCCTTTTGAATTCATTTTACAAGCCTTAATACAAGATATAATACAACCTCTAGAAATAGAATCCCCCCCTTCCACTCTAAAACGGGTTCATTTGGAAAATTGAACTTCAAAATTCTTGTTTTACAATAATTGGGATCAAAACAATCATTTCAACAATCCATCCCCAAAATGTCATTAAAATTTAACATACAAAGTTCTATTAATTAAACATGAGTAACTCTATTGGGAATCATTATAGGAAAATTTCTATATACCCTCTTTTTAACCACCGACTCACATGCCGAGATAGTTACCATGAAAGGTTCATCTAGAACAATAGGCAAAATAATAAAATTTCAAACTATCAAGGGAGTACTAAAAGATAACATAGGACTTTGATCAATTAAGGCATAAAAATCTATAAAAAAGACTTGAAACATACTGGTCACTATATTGTGGAACTCTCTTGTTTACCTCTAGAGCGAAGTGTATAAAACCGATTCTTCTTAGGAGCATCCATATTAGAACCACAAGCTTGAGCTTGCCCGCTACTTTTTTCTTGTCCCTTCAAATTATAACAATCCCTACCTTTGTTTCTCCATAATTCTTCTTGCTTTAGTATACACAAGTTGGCTACTTGCTTAGCGAGCTAGTACCTTTTCCCTTCAGAGACTTAGGGTGTCTGAATTTTTTTATTATTTTGCACTACTTTTCACGATGTTTATGCGATGAATGATATTTAAGGGCTTGTACAAGACCTCTCAGAGATCATGTACATCGGTAGAAATTTGAGATTACCCCTAACTTCTAGGGGGTGGTTTCTAGATATGACAAACTTGGTATCAGGGAATAGCTTGTGAGTGTAGTATTAGGATTCGAAAAATCTCATCAGTTCACGTCAAGTAGAGTCTTGACCAGCAGTGTGAGTTGCGACACATCTATGAGCGAGAGGCTAGAGGATGATAGAGTTTCCATTATTTTCTACTCCTATGTCGTGCAGTAGAGTAAATGTTATGAGTACTCTTTTCTTATAATTTTCCTTGTGTTTCTAGGAAAATGAATACGAGGAGGACACCAGATAGGAGAATTGAGGAGAATGAGATGCAAGAAGTGATTTCTCCTCTAGTTAAGGAAGTTGAGCAAGTCCCTCAAGGTGCTCAAGGTGATTAATTATCTAATTTGGAAGGAGGTAATAAGGTTTCGTGGGTTCATCAGGAGTTAAGTGATAGGGATGTTAGAGAGGCTTTGCTTGATTTATCCCGAGCCTTGACTACTCATGTGAATTTGAATATGGTACCTAGGTCGTTGTGGAGAGAACTATGACATCAAGGTTGAGAAACTTTGTGAGGATGAATCCTCCTATCTTTCTTGGATCTAAGGTAGGAGAGGATCCCCAAGAGTTTTTGTTGAGGTGTATAAGATAGTACATGCTATCTGAGTGACATCTAGGGAGAAAAAAGAATTTTCCTCGTATCAATAGAAAGATGTGGCTCAAGTGTGGTACACACAAAAAAAAGGCAATAGGCCGGAGGAGCCGATTCCTATTGAGTGGGAAGAATTCAAGGAAGTTTTTCTTGGTAAGTACTTTCCCCGTGATATGACGGATATTCAGGTAGAGGAGTTTATTAATCTAAACCAAGGCAATATGAGTGTTAAGGAATACTCTCTGAAGTTCTCTGAGCTGTCCAAATATTCTCCCTCACTTGTGTAAAATCCAAGGGATGAAATGAGTCATTTTTTGACGGGTGTTGTTTATCTACTGAGGGAGGAATATCGTACGGTGATGTTACTTGATGATATGACTGTAGCTAGACTCGTGGTGTATGCAAAATCAATTTAAGAGTCTAAGCATAAGAGGATGGCTAGAAGTTTGAAAAGGAGTAATTATAGTGAAAAGATTAAACGAGGTTGTAGAAGAGGTCTCAAAATCAAGAAGAACCTAGGATTGCTAAAATGAAATTTGAGAAAGGAGATGGTTCTCAAAATGAAAATGCTATATGTTTCACTTATGGAAAGAAGCACTATGGGAAGTGTCTAGTCGGTATTATTGGTTGGTTTTTTTGTGGGAAGGATGATCATAAGGTGAGAGATTGTCATATTATTGCGGCTAGAGAAAGAGAGGTTTGGAAAGTTACTCCTAGTGTTACAAAGTATTATCCTCCAACAAAGAGGCGTTTCTATGAACTCCGGGCTAGAGGATCAAAGTCGTATGAGAATGATGACGATGATAAGGGCAAGAACTTGTTTTTATTTCTAGAGATATGATTTCCTTCTAAGTGGGGGAGTATGGTTAGAAGATGGGATAAAAATTCCTTGAAGTATGTTGTATGTGCATGGGGTTTAGGAGTTTTGTGGAAATTGAATTTCATTAATATCTTGAATTTTGCGTTTTATGAAGTTGTGATCATGTTGTAAGATGTGTTTATATGATGCTACCTTGATACTAGTTTGTTCATATGATGAGTTACATAAAATTTGAATTTTTGAAAAATTACTCAAAATCAATTGACCTTTGAAAACTAATCACTGTAAGAATTTTCAAAATTTTATAACTTGATTCTTTTGTTTAAAATTGTTGTAATGTGGTTATATCTAACGTATCTAGGCATTACATTGAATATAAAATGAGTTTTCGTTATTTGGAATGAACCATGTGATTTTTTAGCATGATGAGTTATAGAATTGTCTTCTAGTTTTTTGTTATATTGTTAATCTTTTAACTATTTGAAATTGATGTTTTCTGTTTTGTTATTTGTTATATGGTATGTTCATGAGCTTCTAGTTAAATAACTATTCTTCAAACTGTTTGGAGTGTTGTAAGTGTCATTTCAGGACGAATATAGTCCAAGTGGGGTAGAATGTAAGATCATGAAAATGACTTAGGTGAACTAGAGCCTAACATGTTGGTGTTAATGTTTTGAGGTCCTAAATTGGTCAATAAGGTAGTATTGAGGAAGTTCCTAGGAGTTTAGGTGCATTGGAAGTTAAACATCAAGGGAAGACCAAGATGTTCAACGACAAAGTCACCTATGTATTTCAGATGTGGTTTGATGTGTTTATGTGTGATTCATGATGTTTTAAGCTCTATAAATTAGTTAATATATAATATATAAGAAGTGTGTCAAGTTTTGTTGAGTGTTGAGGTGAAATGTCAAAGAACGTCCATGACGTTTGAAAGTGTTGCCTTGAAACAACCTTGTGTGTCTAAGAATGTCTTCTCGAGTTTTATGTTTTATTTTTTGGGTAAATTCAAGTAAGAGGTCTTAAAATAATATAATATCATGTTTGGGTTTGAACTTCCGGGCAAACATACCCAAAAATACAAAAGTGATGTCAAGGCTGCCCGTGACAGCCCAAACCACAGAGGCAGTCGACGCACACTGGGCCAATCAACGCCTTGTTGGTTGAGTCTAGTAATTTGGCTTTTATACTGGAAAGGAGAGGGACCAAGGGAAAGCCTCATACAAAGACCACAATATAAAAGGATGGTCCATAGGTCAAGGTACGGCCCGTTGGTTTGTGTTTGTTGATACCATTGTGTCCTACACGAAGCTTCACAGTAAGTTGAGCGGTGAAATTGTAATTTCATGCCACTTAAAAATAGAAGGTTTGGTGGTTCTTAAGTATTTTTGGTATTTCAAACATGTATATATATGTTTAACACTTATATTATTTCATTCTTCCAAATCAAAACACCAAATCTCTTAGAATGTTTCTGCAACTACATTGGAGTCAAAACTCAAGGAAAGGCTAGGAGTGACTAATTTAGTGGGTATTCTTAATCAAATTGAATAATTGTATTCATAAAGGTATGGATTTTTATCCTTGAAACTCTCTTAATCAATGATCCATATTCTCAAGATGTTTTCTAATGTTTTCAAGTTGAATTGTCGAAATTTCATGTTTCTACCAGGGGTCTTGCATTAATTATTTCTAAACATGGAATAATTATTGGATTTGTATTTTATTTATTATTTTAACCTATATTACCTATGAACACATTAATTGTATTAACCCTAGTTTTTGACTAAGTTATGGGTTACCTTATATTGATTTAATGTTGAGGAATTATGGTATAGATTCCGATGAGCTTTCTAATGATATAAAAATTGTGTTCAATTGATATGTAGGTTATCTTATATTGATGATTCTTTATTGAATTTACCTATTTTTATTGATTATCATAGTTTCTACATTGAATTATTGTTTATAGCCATTGTTGAGGGCCTTATGATATTGAATTGGATAATTTAACAGCAAATTGAGGAGTTGCGTATATTATGATTGTTATCTTCCCTATTTCCTTTATTTTGATGTTATTTATACTTCATTTATGTTGTTTTTTGAATGTTCCACTTATGGTTGTGGTGTTATGTGTTTTACTTGCAATTGATGTGGCCTTATCAACGTTACTTTATGCAATATGATGATAATGGCCTTGTCGGCACTACATAAATAAATGTGGCTATTTTTGTAGTTGATTTTGTGAAGCATGAAAATATCTACCTTCATGTGAAGTCACGTATGTGTTTTTCTATTCTTTTCATATTAGGTGACATGTTAGACTATGTTTTTGACCTTGTGAGTATAGTCTTAGGGTTTGAGCCTTGGTTATTCCTACTTGACTATATGAGTCTATGATGGTCGTATTTTATTTACTTCTAAAGTGAAATCTATTACGAGCTAATGTCAAGTATGTGGTGTGTTGCCTTGGTTGCCTTATGTCCCTTGCTTGAGGTATGTATAAATATGAATATGTGATCTCTTGACTTAGGATGCTAAAGTCTCTTAGTCTTTAATGTATGAATAACATGTGACCATAAATGATGGTAAGATAGTCTTTTATGTGAAACCATGAACATAGTGGTAAGGTTATGAATGTTGATGTCGTAAGCCTTAATGGTATCCTTCAAAGTAATGGATTGATTGACTTAATATTTAGAAAATTCATCTTGAACTTCTTGATGACAGTGTAAGGTAGCCATTAGAAAACCTTTTTAGTAGGGTAAACGTGATTGAGTTTTTAACTTGTTATGGAACCCTTTTATATGAACCTTATGTGTGAATTACTCTATGAGAAAGAAGGCTAGCACCAAGTTAGTATGGTAAGGGAAGTAGTTTTAGTTAAGAATAAGACTAAATTACAAAACATGCCCTTCATATTCCTTAAAAATGTGCCTACATGGGATGTGTCAAAGTTCTACCATTGGAAAGTAGAACACCCTCCTCGGAACAGGATAAAACTCCGTATTCCATGTCTTGCTATCATGGTATATGTCATTTATTTCCTATTCTCATCATATGGAATATCTATTAGCATTTATGAAGATTCATGAAGTTTAGGTGGTGGTATGGGATGCTATATAGATATTCACAATAGTCTATGAAGGTCTTATTTGGAGTTCCTAGGTCTTGTATAAGACCATTACTTGAACTTCCTTTAGGTGTTGACTGATTTCTAAATTAACTAAAAACTTATGTTATGAAGCATATTAATGGAATAAGTACATATCTAGAGTAGTTAAGGATTGTCTAATTAAGGTGTGATGGGGGCATAGAAATGGTCACTTCAAATCTTACCTAGATGATTTTTATGAATTACTCTATTTTGTAAAGACTTTTATTATGTGGACATGATCCAAACATAGGAAGTCCGAAGAATTATTTAGGTAGTCTTGAAGAGGTCAATCATGGAGGTTATCTTCTTGAACTACTTAAGTAAGTCTTTTGATAGCCTTTGATGAGGAAATGTCATATTATCTATGTGTTGCTACTTTAATGTCTTGAAAATGTGTATGTGACTTATTATAAGCATTCTTGAGGTTGATTTAGGTATACTTAGGGATGTTGTATGGGCGGTATCTCTTCGTTTTTCTTGAGTGGCTCTTAGGATAACTTTTAGTGATAAGACTACACCTTAAGAAGTGTTAAGTGTAAAGAGAAGCACTTCACTGTAACACTGAATTTCTTCATTGTATAGTGAAAGTAGCTTACTGTAATAAGATCTAATTATTGAATATTGGGCTAAATGTTATCTTATATGTTTCTCAGTGGTTAAATGTTGTTATGATGATTATGATATAATTTTTAAATGATAAGATGCATATTTATAATAAATGTCCGTTTTCATAATTTTCTTGCATTATGCCATACTTAGTACATGTGGTTGTACTAACTCCATGCCTTTATCTATCTTTATAGTTGTTTGTAGCTGAGGAGCATTTGTGAAGGAAGACTTGGACCCTAGCATCGTATAAGATAAGTCAAAGTATGTCCGCAATTGATTTGAGGACATAGATGTCTTGTATGTTTTATTTGAAGTATTGTAACATACTATGTATTTAAATTTTTTGAAGTATGGTCTGTGTCCCAAGTATTGTTGTGTCTTAAGATGATGAGATTGAAACTTAGTATTTCCTATTATTTTATACGAAAGATATTTTAAAGATTATGATATTTTTTTTGAAAATTTTTAATTCTTCACTACTTTTCACTATGTTTAAGCGATGAATGATATGTGAGGGCTTGTACAAGACCTTCGAGAGTTCAAATACGCCGGTTTCAATCCGAGATATCCCCTATCATCTATGGTGCTATTTTGGGATGTGACATTTAAGGGGTGTTCATATCATATAGTAATATTAAAAGATCTATACTGTGAAATTCCTCCTATTGAGTCGGTTCGCATAGTAAGGGAATTTCTGTGGGTCTTTCATAATGATTGGCAGGATAATCATCCTGAGTGGGAAATAGATTTTGGTATCGACTTTTTAATGGATACAAATGCCATTTAAATTCCTCATTATCAGAATTCTTCAGCTGAATTTAAATAGTTGAAGTCTCAACTCAAAGATTTACTTGATAAGGTCTTCATTAGACCTAGTATTTCTCCATAGGGTTCTCCGTTTTTGTTTGTGAACAAGATGGATGTGTCCCTAAGGATGTACATTGATTAGTGACAACTCAATAAAATCACTATTAAGGACAAGTATCATCTCTCTCAGATTGACGACTTGTTTGATCAACTCTAAAGGGAAAGCTACTTTTCTAAGATTGACTTGAGATCGGGGTATCAACAACATAGGGTGAGAGGTGAGGGTATACCAAAGATGTCTTTTAGGACTAGATATGGTCACTGTGAATTCTCTAAATATCCTTTTATCTCATGAATTCACCGACGGCGTTTATGGATCTCATAAATAGGGTGTTTCAAACATACCTAGATTCATTTGAGATTGTCTTCATTGAAGACATCTTTATATATTCAAAAAATAAGGTGATCATAAGAACCATTTGAGGGTGGTGTGACAACTACCTAAGAAGAACCAATTTTTTTCAAAGTATAGCAAGTGTGAGCTTTGGTTAAGGTCGGTGGAAGTTCATGGTCATATCATCTCTATTGAGGTGGTTGAGGTTTATCAAAGGAAAATCAAGGCGGTGAAAATTGGGCAAGACCATTGGCTCAAACAGATATTTGATGTTTTTTTGGTCTAGCGTGTTATAATAGGAGGTTTGTGTATGGTTTTGAATCCATTGCATCTCCCTTGACTGTTTTATTGCAAAGGAATAAGAAATTTAAGTGTTCAGAAGCATGGTTTTGTATCCATTGTGTCTCCCTTACTTCCGCTTCGGTGTTGACTTTAATGGAGGGTAGAAATGGTTTCGTTGTATATTGTCAATCATCCCGAGTTGATATAGTGTGTCTTATTATGAAATATGGCAAGGTAATAGCATATGCTTCTAGGAAACTTAAGGTGCATAAGAGAAACTATCCAACTCATGATCTTCAGTTCGTCGGCACCGTATTTTCCTTAATAATAAGGAGGCATTACTTGTATGGAATCCATGTTGATGTGTATACCGATCATAAGAATCTCCAATATGTTTTTACCCAAAAGGAGTTGAATGTCCGACAAAGACAGTGGTTAGAATTGTTGAAAGATTACGACATCAATGTCCTCTATTATCCCAACAAGGCCAATGTGGTTGCGGATGCTATAAGTCGTATGACCATTGATAGTATGTCTCATATTGAGTAAGCCAAGAAACACCTAGTGAGTGATGTTCATAGGTTGGCTAGATTCATTGTAAGGTTGGAAGATACTCAAAATGTTTGTTTCGTTGTCCATCATAACTCCGAGTCATCCTTTGTAGTTTTGGTGATGTAGAATCAACCCTTGATCAAACCTTGATGAATTGGGAGGAATAGGTTCTCAGTAAGCTTAATGAGGCATTCTTCTTGTGGGGGATGTTGTGTTGAGGTATCAAGAAAGGTTGTGTTTTCCCAATATAGATGGGTTGGGGACTTGTATCCTTGAGGAAGACCACGGTTCCGGTAACTAACCTCATCTAGGTTCGACAAACATGTACCATGACTTTAGGGAGGTATTTAGGTGGGAAGATTTGAAAAAGTACAAAGCGGAGTTTGTTGTTAAGGGTCCAAATTGCAAACAAGTGAATGACATGAATCAAAAGTTGAATGGCTTGCTACAAGAAATATAAGTTCCTACTTGGAAGTGTGAAGACATTAAAATTGATTTTGTAGTACATTTTCCTCAGAATCTAAAGCAATATAACTCTATATGGGTGATTGTGGATAGGTTGACCATGTCCGCTCACTTTATTCCTATCAAGTCTACTTATTCGGCAGAAGATCATACAAGGATCTTCATATCTGATATTGTGTGTCCCATGTTATTCGGTTACCCTTTATATTGGATCGGGGTGCAGAATTCACATTTAGGTTTTACAGGTCATTAAAAAGGGTTGGGTACTAAGGTAAAGTTAAGTACCATTTTCATCCACAAACAGATGGTCAAGTGGAGCTCACTATACAAACCCTTGAGGATATGCTTAGAGATTATAATATTTATATCAAGGGAAATTAGGATAAGTATTTGCCTTAGGTGGAGTGTACTTACAATAATAGTTTACATTTATCCATATTCATGGGTCCTTATGATGCCTTATATGGTAAGAGATCTATGTCTTCTATTGGATCGTTTGAAGTTGGTGAGCCTTCGCTTATTTGTCCAGATTTGATTTATAAGACTTTGGAGAAAGTTCATATCATAAGGAACCGGTTGCAAACGACCTATACTCGGCAACAGTCATATGCTGATCATTGGAGAAAGGGATTTATATTTTGATTAAGGTGATAAGGTGTATTTGAAAATTTCTCCTATCGAAGGGATGGTTAGATTTGGCAACAAAAGGAAGTTGAGTCCTCGTTATGTGGGTCCTTATGAAACCTAGAAAAGAGTTTGTAAAGTTGCCTATGAATTGAAGCTTCCTAGTGAGTTGGCTTTGGTTCATCCAGCTTTCCATGTTTCTATAATTAAGAAGTGTATCGGTGAAAGATTGACCTTGACCATTGACTCCAACCGACATTAAAAATTTCTTGGCTCTAGCGGGTTTTTATCGGAGTCTTCTTGATGGTTTTCCGTGCATTTAATCTCCCTTGACTATTTTTACCCTATAGAGTAAAAAATTTTAGTGATCAAAGGAATGTGAGAGAAGCTTCCAAATGTTGAAAGATATGCTTACTTCAGCTCTAGTGTTTACTTTACCGGAGGGTACAAAAGGTTAAGTTGTGTATTGTGATGCAACCCGAGTGGATTTAGGGTGTGTGCTTATGCAACATGGAAAGGTAATAGACTATGCTTCTAGTCAACTTACGGTGCATGAGAGAAACTATCCAGCTCGTGATCTTGAGTTAGTAGCCATGGTATTTGCCTTAATAATCTTGAGGCATTACTTGTGTGGAGTCAATTATGATTTGTATGTTTACCTATCATAAGATTCTTCAATATTTTTTACCCAAATCGAGTTGATTCTCAGACAAAGATAGTGGTTAGGATTGGTTAAAAATTACGACATGAATGTCCTCTAAAACCCTGTAAAGGTCAATGTGGATTCGGATGCTCTAAGTCGTAGACCATGGGTAGTGTGTCTCACATAGAGAAAGCCAAGAAAGATCTATTGAGAGATTTTATTAGGTTCACTATATTGGGAGTGAGGTTGGAAGATTCTTCGAATGGTGGTTTAATCGTCAATCATAACTCCGAGTCATCCTTTGTCATGACCCGAATTCTAGAATCTAGATTGCAACCAGCGTCGTTGACCTCTCAGAGGTTGCAGACAAGCCTCGTCTTGCATTCATCACATTCATCTAGTAAAATTTGCGGAAAATATAAAACTTTTTATATGTATGAAGTATACATAGACTTCATATTATTATTAACTAGATACATCATATACTAAGCTCAACATAAGAGAATAACCATCTAACATAAAGAATCAAGTCGAAACTTAAGATCAATATATCATAAATAGTTTGTCAAACATGGCCTTATTACAAAGTTTCAAAATGAAGGTACGAAAGAAATGGTAGGGAAAACATAGACTAGCTATGTCTTAAACGAAGGCTAGACTAAATTTGAAGACCTACCAAATGGTTTGGAGAAACACTCAAGTCCAAACCGCTGCAATTGTCGTCAACCTGTCCTCTGACTTAAACCTATAAAAATAGTAAATAGTATTGGTTATTACACCACTTGTAATAAGTATGGGTCTATGCACACATCTACATAAGTCTATGCATGATCAAAGAAAGCTCTTCCTAAACAACATGCTAATTCTAGAAAGCCTATTGAGTAGACTTTCCTAAATCGTTAGATGTGAATTGTAGTATGAATATGACGTATTTTAATGCATTCAAATCACACAAGTCATTTTCTATATGATTACAAAACATTAGTATCATCCACATAATTTTTGAACAACTCGGCCGAAGATTTGAGATTTTGATCCTCTTAGGATGAGAGCTCCTCTTTGTACGCTTAGATTATTATTAAGTCTTTTTCGTCTCTTCTTTGTTCACTTAGCTCTTCTTTGTACACTTGGACAAGAGCTCCACTTTGTCCAGTTAGCTCTTCTTGGTCACTTCTTAATCTACATGATCATTTTAATTGATCTTGTGAAATGGTATCTAGGATTCATCGATGCCTCATACCTTTTTTTGTGTTAAAGAAAAAGCATTTTCGTTTAGGGTCTTCTTTGCAGGTACATTTCTAAACAATCTTGGAGTATATTCTGCTTATTTGGGTATATATAGAAATCGGCTAACACACCTTTGCCATTTTTTTAAACTATGCCCAATATTTCTCCATATTGTGCATTGGAATTCCTATGTATCCCCAATACGTATTCTTACGTACTTACTATCTCTTCACTAGACATATGATTTTCCGAAATGTTACATTAACCCCCCCTAGGAGAATTTGTCCGCGAATGACACTCACACATAATTTTAGAAAAGAGGGTTATTTTTTAAATATACTTTATCACGCTTACACTTTTCTCCATTACGAATATCTAATACACACATATGTGGATGATGCATATCATTCAAGCTTATCCGAAACTTCATATTTAATATCGAGGAACTTCCTTCTTAATCAAACTTAACTTAATGCACATCACAAATCATGTAACACTGAAAACATACCTATGCTACAATAAAACTACAACATAAAATGAAACATAACTTCGTTTTAAGTCACATGGTTCTATTATGAGACATACGATTAGGGACTTACCACAACAAATCCACTAAAGAACTTAAACTTAGAGTTTCTAAAGAATAAAACCAGACTTAGGAAGAGTAAATCTAACCTCAAGGTTTGAATAAATGAAGGTAAATAGATCACATATCGTCCTCGGCCTCCCATGTTTCTCTCTTAACAAGGTGGTTCCCCAATAATACTCTTACGGAGGCAACCTCTTTGTTCCTCAAACGTTTCAGTTGGGAATTCAAATTTGAACGGAGAACTCTTCGTAAGAAATGTTATCATTGACTCCTGACCCCTTAGACAACATCTTGTTGTACTTAAAATTTGAAACTATTTTACTTGTTTAATTTGAACCACGCCCTTTCCATCTCAACTCTAACTCATTTGGAAATAGAAACCTTACTACCTTGTTTCTATAGTCTATTATAGAATAACACTTATGAAGCAAATCCATGTTTAAGCCATATTCTTGAGTTGGTATGCAGCCAACTTATCCTTCTCCTCCTCATCAATACTCATAGCTATTTTTTAGACCATACCATGCATTCACCTCCATCCGAACAACCACACTCACCACACGTCTTTAGTCCACGTTGGACATTTCTATTATGGCCCTTTCTTGGGAAGGCTAAATCTTGAATCTGGCTCCTTAGACCACTTGTCCATCATAATTCTCATGTGTATCCCTATACGTACTCACACAAGTAGGATGTTTGATATATAGAATGACAAAATGTGTCAAAGTTCTAGATAGCATGATAAGGAGTAGAAGAATGTAGAATTTCCTATCAACGCGTAGTCTCTAAGTCATGATTGTGGTGCGCTTCACAACCATACGCTTGAAACTACGTAACGTGGTTTTGTTGAAGTTTAGATCCTAGGTTATTTAACCTCATGCTATTATACAAAGTTTGTCACGACCTGGATTCTGGAATACGGATCGCAAGCGGCGTTGTTGACCTCTACGAGGTCGCAGACAAGCTTCATCTTGCATTCATCACATTCATCTATTTAAAAATTGTGGAAAATTTTAAAAAATTTATATGTATGAAGTATAAATTGAATTCATATATTTATTAACTAGATACATCATATACTAAGCTCAACATAAGAGAACAACCATCTAACATAAAAAATCAATTCAACACTGAAGATGAATATATCATAAATAGTTTTTCAAATATGGCCTTATTACAAAGCTTCAACATGAAGGTGCGAAAGAAACGCTAGGGAAAAAATACACTAACTATGTCTAAAACTAAGGTTAGAATAAATCTGTAGCATCCCCAAAATCATGAGGACCTGGCAAATGGTTTGGGGAAACGCTGAAGTCCAAACCGCTGCAAGTGTCCTCAGCCTGTCCTCTAACCTGCACCTATATAGATAGTAAATAGTACGGATTAGTACACAACTTGTATTACGTATGGGTGTATGAAAAAATACACATAAGGATATGAATGATAAAAGAAAGCTCTTCTCAAGCAACATGTCATTTCGGGAAAGTCTAGTCATTAGACTTTCCTAATTTGTTAGTTGTGAATTGTGGTATGAATATGATGCATTTTAATTCATTCAAAGAACAAAACTCATTTTCTATATGATTACAAAACATTATTATCATCAACATAATTTTAGAACAACTCGGGCAAAGATTTTTTATTTTTGATCCTCTTACGCCTAGAGCTACTCTATGTACACTTAGATTATTTTTCAGTATTTTCTTCTTGTTGTGTCGTCCAATAACTCCTTTTGTCCTATGTTTTACTTAAAAGTTTAATGATTCATTGTAGTCCCATACTTATAATTAATAGATATAAGTAATCTAAGGACTAAGTAATGATTTCCATACCTTATAGTAAGTCATTCTCTACACTATATATTCACTACCATTCATAACAAATTCTCTATTGATCATTCCATTGATTTAATTACTTTCATGTTTTATATATTATACATTTCATATACACGAGACTTTTGAATCTTTGATGTAGCATAAGACATATCAATTGATGGCCCAATGTATGGGACCTCAATCCTAGGGCTTTTATTAGCAAACATAGAGTGTGCTTCATCCGTTCATTCATACTTCACATTATTCATTTCATTTCATTCGTAGGCAGATGTAAACACAATTTATACCTAGGTTGAAGTTTAAGACTCTTATCGGGATCATGAAGTGCAATGACCAAGAATTACCTAATGTCATTACTTAAATTTTATTTCACCTCCTGATTGTCTTGCACAAACAACTTCGGTATCGTTCATTTAATTATCTTTCATACATTGAGGAATTCCATCCTATAGAGACATAGATCATGTGAGAATCATGAAATCTAGTGTCTACCCTACAGCGAAAAGAGGTGGAATCACCGGCCAAAGTGACCCAAAACTTGCTAGCGTACATGGGAATTTCACCCCGCCAGATCACTATATTGGCAGTATATGTTCGAATACTAGTATATATAAGGAGACCCATACCCGGCATGACAAATAGTCTAATCTCATGAGAGTTACGTCAACCTCCGCCCTTCCCAAAAAATCCATCAGCGCTCATAGCTAGCTTATCGGTCTCAGTATAAAGTTCCATTGCATTCAACTCATATGTAATGGAAGATGGCTTCTAGTATGAGGACATCATAACTCAATAGATGATATCTCATCTCATAATTAGTAGTAACTATACATCATTCTCAATACTTTCCTTAGATTGTACATAGAGACAGGTCTATATACTATCTATACACTATCGTAGGTGAGTATATTTTTGTAGGATTTACTTAGGCTCATTTGAAATTTCTCTCTTCGTTCACATTAGCCTCTTATCATGTTTTAACAACATTCATTAACATAAAAACATTTTCTTTTCATAATTACTCACCCCTTTATGTGAACGTTCATTTCTTCTTTGTCTTCTTTTATTGGCTCAAGCATTATGGAGTCTTTCAACTAGCTTGAGATTTACTTACTCTATTGATGACTGGTCATCCTTATTTTACATTTGTGAAATGTGAATTTTTCTTACATATCATCCTTTATTGTTAATAAGACTAGCTCACACCTTCTAACACCTTCATAATTGAGTATTCTTTTAACTTAGTAGCTTAGGTTTATGTGAGACTTGTCTCACCTTCTTTAACACCCCATTCTGTCAGTTTATTAGTTTAGACCCCTTTAATTATGATATAACTCAAGTTACTTACTTAATTTAGTGTAGTAGATTAATATCATCGTTTATGGAGAATGAGCACTTCATTCAATGAGTTTCACGAGTTCATATGTCATTCTTTTAGAGCATGTTGGGTGTTGTCCCAATGAGTGGCATGACGTTGATTATGGGTTCATTAAATTAGTTTAGAAGTTATTATATTATCATTTGATACTATAAATACACATGATTGACATACGATTAATATTGGCCTCAACCTTTGAATATTGAACTACATAACCATTTTTTGGCATGTGCGAATTCTACGTATTTTCATATTTAAATTTAATATGTATGACCCATTAGCCAATATTTTAATGATTTAAGATAAAATTATAGAAATTTACATACATCACTTTTATACAATGTATTTTTAGCCATTTTATTGGCATACGACTACTATTGGCATAAACAATTGGGCATAGATTTCATAACCATATTTGTTGGCATAAGCCAATTTTCATGTGCAACATGTAAATTTTTATACATCATACATTATCCAATATTTTAATTATTTAGAGATAAAATTATAGTCAATTCCCATTTAAATTTTGAACGATGTTTTTGTTAGCCTTTTTGTTGACAGAAGGCAAACATTCACTCAAATTATGATTTCTCGGAGATCCTTTTTATCTAACCTTATAACATAACTTTAGGCATAACATTTTTGTAAACATCTTGGACAACATCATATTAGAATTTGATGAATATCATATTTATAATGTCATATTAACAGCAACTATGCAGAACAGACCGTAACATCTTCACACATTACATTTTCGGACATATCTATAACATAATATCATTCTTTTAATTCACATAATAACATTTAGCATAAAACGAGTACAGTTAAAAGATTCATTCAATTATTATATAATCAAATAAACGTTAAGATCATCCAGAATCACATACCAACAATATGATTTCTAACTTAATCAACAATGAAATAGTAACAAGGATATTAGGGAAAGGATTTCCACAAGAATGAAGGGAAACAGCCCTAGTTTTCAAGATCTTTGAATCATTTGAAAGAAAGTTATATTGGATAAAGAATTCCAGTAGAGACACCCATACCATAATTAGAACTTAATATACCAAGCCTACCTTGAACGAACCTTGAAGAAATCGTTAAAATCGTCTAAGAAATTTTATGTATTTTTTTCTAGCGTTTTGTTCACTGTTTTTCTCACGCTTCTTTTCTTGTTTTACTCGTGTATTTGTTTGAGTTTGAACAATATTTTTAGGTTTAGAAACTGACCTTGACTTATTAAAATTAGGTTTTAATAAGTTAATTAAATAAATGAATTAACTAATAAAAAAAAAACACTCCTATGTTTACTAAACATAGGAGAATGTTTACATAACATAAAATCTAAAATTATGGTGTTGACTATGGTTTAGGTCAACATTTTGACTTTATAATAATTAATTAAATTATTAATATAATTAATATAGTGACCTAGTGTAACTATTAAAGAACCCCTAAGTCATTAGAACTATAATCAACCCTTTGTAACGACCTGTTAGTCGTTTTGAGCAGTAGAATTTATTTCTGGTAATAACTGTCTGGGTCAACGGATCCCACGACGGACCGTCATGGTCGCGACAGACCGTCGAGGGTGTCACGTTCCAAAACACTTAGACCCTTAGAATTTGAGTACTGGATCGACTCTCTGAATGTCACGACGGAATGGCAGGACGGACCGTCGTTGGCACGACGGACCGTCACAAATCCTTCCACAGAATTATGTTTCTGAACTCTGTGACGACTCAGCAGGACGGACAGTCACAGTCGTGACAGACCGTCACAGGCTGCGTAACCCTGACTGGGTCGGACTTCTATTAAAAGATCTTAAGGGGCGTTTTAAACTATTCATGCTTATAATTATAAAGTTAGTGGATTAATGTTAATAATTCAATTACGTGGGGGTTAAAGGAGATAACCTTCTAATAGAAAGGGGGTTATTTTTATCATCTTTTATACTTAATTATATGACAATTAGGGTAAAAGAAAAAGGGTTTTGAATAAAGAAAATATAGAAAGAACAGAGAGAAGAGGGGAGAACGAACGAGAGAGGGAGAAATGAAGCGGAAAGCAAAGCATTGGAGAAGTAGATTGCGTGATCACGATTCTTCGGTGGAGGTAGGTTATGGTTTATGCTATTCGTAGTAAACTCTTAATAGCGAATGATATGTATTGGGTAGTATTGTAAACCATTCTATATGCTAAATTGTATGCTTGTATGAATGTGATTAGATAATTGTGATAAAATAAGAATGATGAAGCTAATGAATCCTAAATCTTGAAAAACCCTAATCTGCCTTGTTAATGAGATTGATGATGCCTTGGTATAAAAGAAGGCTTGATGAACTAAAGTGATGAGAGTTGTTGAACGCGTGTCACGAACCGACACGTAAAATTAGGGGATCGGGTGTCACGAACCGACACGTAGAATTAGGGGATCGAGTGTCACGAACCGACACGTAGTATATGGAGCGATGTGTCACGTACCGACACGAGAGAAATAAACATAATGAATCTTGAAAGACATTAATATACTCAATCTAATGAACCCAATTCCCAAATGGGTATGGCATTGAGGCTTGAGTCCTCATGGGTGAACTTGGCGGTGCTTATTAATGATTATAGAACTTGTTGTTGCTACATGTTGAGTATTGTAGTTGATTTTATGATATTAACTGTTATATACTGTTTTCTATTTTGAGTTGGCCGATGATACCTACTCAGTACTCGTGTTTTTTACTGACCCCTACTTGTATGTTCTCTCTTTGTCATTGTGGAGTGCAGCAAACGTGCCATCGTCTTCAACTCAGCCGCAACTCTAGCCAGTCTTCATCAAGACAGATTTCAGGGTGAGCTATTGCTTCTAGCTTGGACTGGATCTTTCTCGTCATGTCTTGATTCCTTGAGATTCCGGCATGGACTAGCTCTTTTACTTATTTTAGTTTCTTAGATACTCTTAGATTTAGTAATTTGAGGATAGATGTTCTTGTGATGATGACTTCCAGGTTTTGGGAATAAATTGTATTAAGTTTTTGTAAGTTATTTAATCGATTTTCATTAATGAGTTTTAAGTCTTCCGCATTATATTTTGTTATTTATGGTTGAAACGTTGGGAATTTGATGGGTTGGTTCGATCACATAGTAGGATAAGTGTGGGTGCCAGTCGCGGCCCGTTTTGGGTCGTGACACCCTTTAGGACCATCCTTGGTTAAGTACTATGGTGTTTCTTGCATTATATATTAGGTTAGCATAAGAATTTTGGTTTGATACTTTTAATTTAATTAATTAAATGGATAATTAAATTAATTAAGTAACCTAGGGTAATTACTAAAGTACCCTTAAGTCGATATAACCGTAAGTAATCCTTTGGACCATCCTAGGTTAAATACTAGGTTGTCTTTTTCTTGTCTCACCTAAATCTTAAAACTTCTTTATGATTTAGGTTTTGACCCTTTAAATTTATAAATTAAGCTTCTAAATTAATTAAATTAAGTAGATTAGGGTACTTAATAAAGCATCCCTATGTTTTTAGGACCTTACTAACCCTTTCGACTATCCTAAGCTAGGTACTAAGTTGTCCCTTTCGTGTGTTAACAAAAATCTGAAAATTTCCATTTTAGTTTTGTTTTTTGACCTTTTAAATTAAATAATTAATTTGAAAAATAAATTAAGTAGGTAAACTAGAGGAATTACTAAAGTACCCCTAAGTTGTTAGGACGATAACTAACCTTATGGACAATTCTAGGTTAGGTACTAGGATGTCTTTTTAACTAGTACTAGATTAGTGTCAACCCGGTTTTGGTCCTAGGTTATCAGGTGCACTAATGGGTCCAATTTGTTAAGTTCTAGGTTATTTAGCTATTTGGGGCAGTAGGTGAGAGTATAAAATTGTTTAAAAAGATAGGCCCCACATGGAGTGGTCCCTTATGCACGTTTTTAACCCCTTAACAACCCTAACTAAATTTGGTTAGGGGTGTCCCCTCATTTCGGGCTTCCTGATATGTCTTGCACATGTGATTTAAAATTGGTTGGTTGTACTTTCCTAACTAACTATTATTTATGGTTCCTTTTGAAATGTTAACTTATTGTCCCATGGATCCTCGCTATGTCCTTGGGCAATGCTTACTCCACATGATCATTCTAATTGATCATTAATATGGTATCTAGGCAACTTAGATGCCTCATACCTTTTTGTGAGTTAAAGGAAAAAGCATTTTGTTAAGGTATTCTTTGACGGTACATTTATAAATAAGCTTGTACTATATTTTGCTTATTTGGTCATATATAGAAATTTCCTAACACCCCTTAGCAATTTTTCTATACTATGCCCAATATTTCTCCGTATTTGGCATTAGAATTCATATGTATCCCAATATGTATTCTAACATACTTACTGGCTCTTTACTAAATATATGATTTTCCGGAATGTTACATTCTTAGTGATTGAGTGAAGTCCAAACAACACCTTGATAAAACCTTGATGAAGTTGAAGGAATCGGCTCTCGGTAAGATTAATGAGGCATTCTCCGTAGGGGGGATGGTATCTTGGGGTATCAAGGAAGTTTCACATACGTGGAGCACCCCGTAGAAGTAACACGGCGTACCTGACATCTCAGAGGTCTTATGCAAGCCCATAGTCATCATTCAACGCATCGACATATTAAATTTAGCGGAAAATTTAAACCTTTCATAGCACCTCATATGGTGGAAACATTACTTCATATACATATGAAATATAAGTCCTAATACATATATAGACCCTAAGTCTCTTTGCCATCTTACACTCAATAACTTTGGAGTACATTAGGGACAAGACCCTGAAGACATAATAAAAACTATACAATATTTATAAACATTACAATGAAAACATAAGTAGGAGATCCTTGAACTTAAGGATTCCTTTCCTTGATCTTGAGAATCATCTATCAAGCCCTGCACCCTTAAACAAATCCTTTAGGAATCCAATGCCTACACTTTGTGTAAAAAGTTGAGAAGAATGGGATTAGCACAAGAATGTACTAAGTATGTCAACTGTGAAAAAACATGCATTTAAAAAGGGACATTTTCTTTTAAATCATACTTAATGCCATTTTGAGTAAATAATCATAAAACATTTATCAATAGCATATATATAATTTTCACACTTCATAGAAACACAATCAAAGACCAAACATCATAGAAAAACACATACCATTATAGAAGTATATTTTCACATAGACATAGTTCAGTAAAGATCTCCATCATATAGTGAACAAGATCAACATCATGCATAAAGACTCATATCATGCACATCTTTATAAAATTTAGACAAATACTACAATGTCATGCATAAGGATTACATACATAGTGACATGGATTAGAACACCTTCCTAGAACATCTTATTGACATACTTTTGCAATGTCTAGATGGGTTCATTACTTCAACCTACACTAAGTAACGTCCCTTAAGTAATTCTATTTAGGGTCCTAGTCATTAAATTCCATTGTCCAGTTTACTTTAGGGAAACTATAGCCTTAACCGACCATGGAATTTGGTGTCATAAAACCCTGCATCTATAAAGGGTGGTCTACTGGCCAAAGTAGAACCAAATGAGACCTAGCTTTGTAGATGGATCCAGTAGATAGTATCCTATGGCGGCAACATAGTTATGGAACTTGGAGGCACATGTGAAAACCCTCTTTATGCTAAGATTAGTTGTTGTAGTTATTCACTTATGAAACCCTATTTATGCCCATTGAGGCATAGTGGTTATCCACCTCATGAGATTTTTCGTAACCTACCTTCCTACCATTGGAAGGGACACAGACCCAATGCGTGAGACTACATGCATAACTATATGAGCAATCCTTTCATATAAACCCACTAAGACGCTTTGCACATTTGCACTTCATCCTTTCATATACATCATACTTCACATACATAAACTTTACATAACATATTTGTAGACATTATTGAATATGAGAACAACCTTTCATTTAGACACCATAACCTATATTACTTGTAACATGCATGTAAGTGATCGTGTATCTACATTCGTCAACATGATCACATAATGGCTATAAATTACTCGTTTAGGCAGCCACCATCTTAGACCACATTATACTTCAAAGAACATACCACAAAACACATAATAGAATAGGAGGGAAGACAATATAAGGTATATAACCATGACTCCTAACATTAGCTATTTACACTTTTATTAAGGGCTACATGGGTAGGGCCACTAACAATTTTAACACATCAATGGAAGAACATATACAATACCCTAACATGAATATACACATTCTCATACAATAGCCACACAACCTAGATCACAAATAGATAGGAAGATAGGCACAATTACATAATAGGGTGATCATCTAAATCTCTATAACATATATTCATCATTTGATTTCAAGGCATGGTAAACACATATATAATGACAATAAGATAAACACCTCCACCATAAATAGAACATACCACACAATGCCATACAAGTCTTTATCAACATTACTGTAATGAAATAGAGAAGTAGAAGAGTAGAGGGAACAAGCATTATTACAAATCTCCATCCTTTGATCATCATTTATCAATACACCCTACTCATCTATAATACATATATATGAAAGTATTTAGATGTACTTTAAACACATAAGAAACCATGTACAAGTCACTACAAAAATAAACTATATCATTATACAACACATCAACATACTAGGAAAGTAGAATAACTAGATCATTAGATAATTTCCCTTGCCATGTTTTAGATAATATTTCATACATATTACGAGTCTAAGGCAGTATATTACACAACGTTTAACCATATTTAAATAATAATGACATACCCTCAAGTTTAATGTTACAACAAAGGCATTTAGGCGTATTGATTTGCTATAGTATAGAAGACTTTACCAATAACATAACTCTCTAAGGCTTTGGTCATATTTCAAATTTTATCAACAATAAAATCATTAGATAATTAGATAAGAATCAAGACGAAGTCATGCTTCATCTAATCACATTGCGATATCCATCATACACTTAGCTTTTTAACTTCATAGCGTAGATAAATCTAGATCAACTCATGCAATCCTTTATTAGATTGTTCATTAAGTATTTATACCTACAAAATTCATTCATTATATCACCCTAAAAAAGTATCTACATAATTTCATACGTAATCACAACCTTACACAAACGATCCCACAATCGATTTCAAGTTAACATGTAGAAACATAGGTTATTCATGTTGAAATCTTCATATATTTATCATCATAGACTAATCATCATCCATTCACCATCAATTAATGAAAATGACAATAAACACAAGCAATTTAACGTAAAAGAATCACTATTTAATAAAGAACAAGCCATAATCACAAGGCCCATGCAGAAGCTAAATCAATTTTTAAAGGAACATGGGTTCATCATGCAATTGGAGTGAAATCGTGTTCAAATCATTTTATTAACTTCAATTCATCATGATTTATTCATTAAAAACGTTTTGATAAAGAACCAATGGATATATTGGAAGATTGGAAACTTGATCATAAGATATCTTTGAAAAATATTGAGACAGGCTCTACAGATGAAAAGATAACTACAGATGAAGATCACCATACTTTTGATTAGTTGAAAACCTCTTAAACTTGATGATTCATCCATATAAAAACCAGCTTGAATGTGTTCTTGCTCTTCACCAACAATGCTGGTTTTAGACAAAACATTTTTTGAGGGAAAGGTTTCAATCTTGTGAGAGGATTCTAGAATGGGGTGATCACGTTTTTGATGACTTATATACACCCAAAATCACTTTAATAACCCCTTTATAATTAGGTTAAGACGTGGGATGAATTTCCCATTCAACCATTTAATGAAACAGGTGCAGTCTGCCAGTTGCAGGACACCCGCGACAAAGGCAGTGACGGGGCGTCACAGCCACGACAGACCGTCACAGGACTTCATTGTGGGGTACTTCATAGAACACTGCCTAGGCAGTGTCTTAGGTTGCTTCGGGTCGTTAATTTAGGGCCTCTTGATGACCCTTTAGAAGTCATACCTGGACGTTTCCAATGTGATTACGAACCTTAACCAGTTATAGACCTTACACATAAATTTCATCCAAAACAAACACCTATAAGACGTCCAAAGAGCCTTGGTTAAAACATGACATATGATGAACGTCTTAGGTGCTATCTTTCGAATGCCTTGGACATTTTGGGGCGTTTCACCTCTAAACTTCACGAAACTTCATATCGCAACTATACACATAATTTTAAAACATTTCAAGACTTATTTCTCATTTAATACAGAATTAAGAATGCGTAGATACATGAGGCACATAAGCGATTCGTTCCTTGACGTTCGACTTCCAAATCACTTCAAACTTTGCACACTTCCTCTAAAAAATATAATAAGATATTTTAGAGCATTAGAACATCGTTAAACACCCATAAACAAATATAATCACATATTAGGAATCTAGGTAACTTAATCGTCAAACATCTTAATCGTCCCTTAACGTTCGACTTCCAATATTTCTAATATTTTAGCTACTGCCTATATACTATATTTTAAGCATATTTATAATACTATAACTTAAAGAAAAACATGTTAGGCTATAGACACCTTATCTTATTTTCGGGGTCTTACAATATCCCCCGCTTGGAAAAATTCATCCTCGAATGACACTAAGGGCTCTTTAATCACAAGAAGGACTACAATACAAATACGAGCAATGCATAAAATTTAAAATATCATCAAATCATTTTAGCACTAAATCTACACAAGCAATCAAAACCATTAGTCACTCACTTTTTAATCTATTAAACACAAAGGCTCCTATCATGTTCATAGGAGGAACATCCTTCTCCTACTTATATCGTGATCATTACATCTTAATTCATTAAAAGACAATCTTCAAAATCTACTCATAGGAATATCATAACCAATACTAAAAGTTACTTAAGCACTCATACTCCAATACACATAAAGTTGAGTTAGTTAAATCACAAAAATCTTCATTAGTTAGTCCTAGTACCATAAAGTTCATAGTCAATCATACCATACTTATTGATGTCCATGGAGGAATGTCCTTCTCCTCAACACACTTACATGCATAATGAGTTTCACACCTTAGAAAGTACAAGGTCAGTTACTCTTAAAATGACAAATTCTGAACTTTTAACCAAGACATACTCATATTCCTTCCTAGTGAAGTGTAAGTGGCAAGTCACACCAAGTACATCACCAAAAAATAGGAAGCCATTCCACAAATTTCTTTTCTTAACATATTATTCACCCTTATAGTAAGCCTCATTTTGGAAAAATAACACAAATTTTAGTAACACATGGATTCCAAATCATAAAAGTAAGCCTATAATTATGCATTACAAATCATAAAAGTAACATAGTTTTCAAACGATTTAACATAATTCATTTTAAAGAGACTTAACTTTTTCATTTTAAGGCTAAAAATTTTACCTCACAAGTGACTATTACCATGCTTCTTATCTCATCTCATAAAGAAAAATTCACAATTAGTATGTGAATATGTAATTCAACATGACAAAACATGGACTTTATTAAAAATTTACTTTCATGCTGTTTAGAAGATTCACCATGTCCCCCAAGATGATGTCAATCAATTCATAACAATCATATAAAGGTCATGCAATTCACATTTTATGCAAGACTATATACATGAACAAGCTTACTAAGAACTAATTAGTTTCTAATCCAAGTAAGAATAGAGGACAATGAAGTGAATTTCTACAACCTCACTACTCAAACCCAATCCTCCACTTAGGGTAAACCCAATTATAAGCAACTTAACCAAACATATAGAGGATCTTAACTATACTACCTTCATTTTCATCACTTAAAGTGATGACTACTTTAGAGGGAATTTTTATTAATTCAATTGAGAAACAGTAACGCATTCCAAACCTTATTTATTTAGGCAAATCATCCTCAACTATCGATTTCAATCATACTATGCAATTAACATAAGGTCTTCCTACGATTTTATAGACACTAAGGTCATACATCATTTGAGGACAAGAACAAGGAGGTTCATAACACAATAAGAAGTTTAGAAATAACTATACGAACCATCATGTCATAAGACTCTTATTTTAATTTTCGAATAGCAAAACTCCTTTTCAAATTCATTATCATGTTCATATACATCAATTCTACACATTTTTAAAAAAATATCAAATCAAAGGACAATTTAGTTGGTTCTCCAAACATGTTATAGTGAGCATGCTTTCAAATATCCAGAAATGCAACATTTTGACATTTGATGGAACAAGCATGGAAATATAAGATACAAAGCTCTACCAACTTATCGTTCATAACATGAATACTATCTTTACAACTATGAACAATTCTCTACAGGGGGCTCCAATTTATACAAGAAACATATCAAGTATCCCTTATATACAAAAGAAAACAATGCACAATTTTAATCACAGAGATTCATATGATAGCATACTTCCATAGGTAGTTCTTAAACATTCCAATTCAAATCCTATTATTTGGCTACCATCATACAATACCATATAGGAATACAAATGTAAGAGAATTCACTTTAACCACCATAACTTATACCATGCTTTAACTATATCATCACATACATTATTGGACATATCTTGCTATTTTACATAGATTTCATGTATTGCAATAATTGGCATTACATCATCAAATAAGAGATATTTCATAAAAAATAAGGTAAGATAACCAATCATAATCCCCATAGAGTTAACATGTGCAATGATCAAGAAAAACACCATAACAATACTAAATCAGGTAACCCAATGGGATGTACAATTAGCACCATACTCCACTCATCTATAACATTCTTGCATGCATAACTCCATATAATAAGCACAATATGCTATTTACATGTTTATAAGCATAGAGATCATCATATAGGACATTTACATTTATCATCATACACATACATAATATTAACCTCCTAAGGTCTCCATCAAGGCAAACTACTTCACGATATAGGTATAGTCCCATACCACTTCCTAAGTCTAGTTAACCCTTCAAGTCGTCTTACATAGTTTATACATCATGAAATAAGTAGAAGTGTAACCTTAACACATACTCATTCAAAGCATAAAACAGAGATAAGCACTTTAAACTCACTCACTCAAACTTAGAGCAATCTTATCCAAGCAATTACATCTAAAAGACCACCGGAAAAGAAAACATAAGAGAAAGATCTTAAAGAGTTTAGTTTTATGGAATGGCATGAGAATGATGAAAAAGGTAAACTCTATCGTACTATAGCCTTTCGTACCATTTGATGTGTCGCGACTCACCACCAGTGTTGCAAGACTCTACTAGACGTGGCAATATGAGACTTCTTAGAACCTAAGACTACTGTACAAACCTCGTGCTCTGATACCACGTTTATCACATCCGGGGAGAAGCCCCAAGAAGTAACACGTCGTACTTCACCTCTCGGAGGTCTTATACAAGCCCATAGTTATTATTCATCGCATCGACATAGTAAATTTAGTGAAAATTTTAAAAATTTTCATACCATCTCACATGCTAGAAACATTACGTCATATACTTATCAAATATAAGTAATAATACATATATAGACTCTAAGTCACTTTGCAATCTTAGACTCAATAACTTTGGAGTACATTACGAACACAGCCCTTAAGACATAATAAAAACTATACAATATTTGAAGACTTTACAATAAAGACATAAGTAGAAGATCCTTGAACTTAAGGACTCCTTTCCTTGATCTTGAGAATCACCTATGTATCCCTGCACACTTCAACACATCCTTTAAGCAACCATAACCTAGACTTTCTGTAAAAAGTAGAGAAGAATGGGATTAGGACAAGAATGTACAAAGTATGGCAACCATGGAAAATTAAGCATTTAAAAAGGGACATTTTCTTTGAAATCAATCTTCATGCCATTTTGAGTAAATCATCATCAAACCTTTATCAATAGCATATATATAATTTTCATACTTCATAGAAACACAATAAAAGGAAAAATATCATAGAAAAAGACATAACATCATAGAAGTATAATATCACATAGAAATCGTTAAGTCAATACCTTCATCATATAGTCAAGAAGATAAAGATGATGCATAAAGACTCATATAATGCACATCCTCATAACATTTAGATAAATACTACAATGTTATTCATAAGGAACATATATATGGTGACATTCATTAGAACATCTTCCTAGAACTTCCTAAGGAGCTACTTGTGCAATGTCTAAATGGGTTCATTACTTCTACTTATCCTAAGTAACCTCCGTTAGGTAATTCTATTTGCGGTCCTAGTCTTTAACTTTTGTGGTCCATTTTACTTTAAGGAGACTATAGCCTTAACCGACATAGAACATGTGATCCTAATCATGGAATCTCATGCCATAAAACCTCACATCGATACAGGGTGGTCTACCAACCAAAGTAGAACCAAATGAGACATAGCTTTTGAGGTGGATCCACTAGCTAGTATCCTATGGTGGCAACATAGTTATGGAACTTATAGGTACATGTGAAAACCCTTTTTATGGGAATATTAGGCATTGTAGTTATTCACTTATTGAAACCATATTTATGCCCATTGAGGCATTGTGGTTATCCACCTCATGATATTTTTGGTTACCTACCTTTCTACCATTGGAAAGGACACACACTCATTTGAAGTTCACTCGGTGCTAAGATAAGTTCCATTTTATTGAAACCCTTTATTATATTTTTTCTTTATAAATCATACGTTTAGGAGAGTCATCCCCAAATATGCTTAAATCATAGGTGATAAATGGAAGTTCATCAACCTACATCATGTAAATAATCCATTGACATTAACATAACATATGTAAAGCATCATCTAGTTTAGGGTACACATGAATACAACATTCAAAGCCCCTCATTTTACTAGATCTTCGTACATGCGTATGTTTATACATATATGTGAGCAAAACTTTTTACATACCACATTAAGTCTTACAAGTTCATATATCAATGAATGAGTCTATAGGCATAACTATATGAGTAATCCTTTCATATAAACCCACTAAGACACTATGCACATTCGTACATTATCCTCTCATATACATCATACTCATAACATGTTCATATATTCATTTTTCGTAGATATAAAACCAAACCTAGGAACTATCCAATCAAGATACACATGTGCAATGTGTAGACAACGTCCCATACCCTTGACCATACTAGTACACCTATCAAGTCATCCTAGAAAGGAATACAACACATAATTCACATACATATACTTTACATGCATATTAGTAGACATTTATGAATATACTTTCATTTAGACACCAAAACCTATACTACTTGTAACATGCATGTAAGTTAGAGTGTGTGTACATCGGTCAACATGATCACATTATGTCTATCAATTACTCATTGAGTCAGCCACCCTCTTAGACAACATTATACTTCCAAGAGCATACCACACAACACATAATAGCATAGGAGTCAAGACAATATAATCATTATAACCAAGGATCCTAACTTTAGGTATTTACACTTTAATATAAGGGGTATATGGGTAGGGGCCACAAAAAATTTTAACAAATCAATGGAAGCACCTATACAATACCTTAACATGATAAACACATATATAATGAAAATAATATAAACACCGCCACCATAAGTGTACCATACCACACAATGCAATACAAGTCTTCATCAACATTACTATAATGAAATAGAGAAGTAAAGAGATGGGGAATAAACATTCCAGCCAATTTCATATCCTTTGATGATCATTGATCAATATACCCTATTCATCGATAATTCACATATATGGAAGTATATAAATGTAATTTAATCACATAAGAAACCATGTACTAGTCGCTACAAGATTGTACTACATCTTAATACAACACATCAACATACTAGGAAAGTAGAACAACATAGATCATTAGCTAATTTCCCTTGCATTGATTTAGATAATATTTCATAAATATTACGAGTCTAATTCAGTATCAAAACTTACATTTAACCATATTGAAATCATAATTACATACCCTCAAGAATAAGGTTACAACATAGGCATTTAGGCTTATCGATTTGCTAGAGTATAGAAGACTTTACCAATATCATGAACTCTCTAAGGCTTTGATGATCATTCATATTTTATTAACAACAAACTAATTAGAAAGTAGCTCATTAGTTACGAATAAAGAAGAAATTATGCTTTATCTAATCACAATTTGAGTTCAATTATACACTTAACTTTTTGACTTCATAGACTAAAGGAATCTAGATTAATACATGCAAGACTTTATTAGATTTTTCATTGAGGATTTATACCTAGAAAATTCATCCATTATATCACCCTAAAACAGTAGCTACAGCAGTTCATACATATTCACAACCTTACACAAACTATTTGAAATCGACTTCAAGATAACATGTACAAACATAGGATATTCAAGTTCAAATCTTCATATATTTATCATCATGGACTGATCATCATCAATTCACAATCAATAACGTAAATGACAATAAACACAAGCAATTCAACGTAAGATAATAACAATTTAATAATGGACAAGCCATAATCACAAAGCCCATGCAAGAGCTAAACCAATTTTTGAAGGAACATGGTTTCATCATGCAGTTGGAGTGAAATCACGTTCAAATCATTGTATTGACTTCAATTCATCATGATTTAATCATTAAAAATGTTTTGAGAAACAACTCATGGCTAGATTGGAAGATTCAAAACTTGATCATAAGACTTCTTTGAAAATCATTGAGAAAGGCTCTCTAGATGAAAAGATAACTAGAGATGAAGATAACGATACCTTTGATTAGCTTAAAACCTTTTAAACTTGATGATTCCTCCATAGAAAATGCAGCTTGAATATGTTCATTAGCTTCACCAACAATGGTGGTCTTAGACAAAACATTTTTGGAGGGAAAGGTTTCAATTTTATGAGAAGATTCTAGAATGGGGTGATCACATTTTTGATGACTTATATACACCCAAAATCACTTAAATAACCCTTCATAATCATGTTAAGACGTAATGTGAATTTCCCATTCGCCCTTTAATGAAACAGATGCAGGTTGCCAGTTGAATGAAAACCGTGAAGAAGGAAGTTACGGGGCATCATAGCCACGACAGGACGTCAGTGGCCTCCGTCCTGCACTACTTCATTTGACACTTCCCACACAGTGTCTTTGGCAGCTTTGGGTCCTTCTATAGGAGCCTCTTGTGGGGCCTTTTAGAAGTCCTACCCAGATGTTTCAAACGTGACAAGGAACCTTAAAGAGTTATAGACCTAACACATAAATTTCATCCAAAAGAAACACCTATAAGACGTCCAAATAGCCGTGGTTCCAACATGACATACGATGAACGTCTTAGGGGCTATCTTTCAAACGCCTTTGACGATCTTGGGAGTTTGACCTCTAATATTCACGAAACTTCATATAACAACATTACACATAATTTTAAACCATTTAAAGACTAATTAGTCTCATTTCATACAGACTTAAGCATGTGTAGACACATGAGGCACATAAGCGACTAGTCATCAAACGTCTTGGACGTTCCTTGACGATCGACTTCCAAAGAACTTCAAACTTTTCAAAATTACTATAAACCATATAATAAGAAATTTTATAACTTTATGACATCATGAAAAACCAATAAACACATAGAACCACATATTAGGCATCTAGGTGACTTAAACGTCGAACGTCTTAATCATCCTTGAACGTTCGACTTCTAATACCTCTAATATTTTAGCTACTGCCTATATACTATATTTTAAGCATATTTAGAACATAAGAAATTTAAGAAAAACATGCTAGGATCTAGACACCTTCTCTCATTTTCGGGGTCTTACAGGAAGGTTGTGTGTTCCCAATATAGATGGATTTAGGAACCCGATCCTTGAGGAAGCCCATGGATACCATAACTCAATTCATCCGGGTTCGACAAAAATGTACCATGACCTTAGGGAAGTATTTTGGTGGGAAAGTTTGAAAAAAGACATAGCGGAGTTTCTTCATAAGTGTCCAAATTGACAAAAAGTTACAGTCGAGAATCAAACGTCGGGTGGCTTGAACCACGAAATCTAACTTCCTACTTAGAAGTAGGAAGACATCATATTGATTTTTTAGTAGATTTTTCTTAGACTCTAAGCCAATATGACTCTATATGGGTGATTGTGGATAGGTAGACCAAGTCCGCTAACTTTATTCCCATCAAGTCTAGTTGTTCTGCAGAAGATTACACAACTATCTTCATAGATGAGATTTTCTGTCGCCCTGGATTCTGTTATCCATCATATCATATCGGGGTGCACAATTCACATCTGGGTTTTTGAGGTCATTCCAAAAAGGTTTGGGTACTAAGGTAAAATTAAGTATTGCTTTTCAACCCGAAATGGATGGTCAAGGGGAACACACTGTTAAAACCATTGAGGATATGCTTAGAGCTTGTATTATTGATTTCAAGGTTAATTGGAATAAGCTTTTTCCTTTGGTGGAGTTTGCTTACAATAATAGTTTTTATTCATCCATATCCATGGATCCCTATGAAGCCTTGTATGGTAGGACGTGTAGGTCTCTTATTGGATAGTTTGAAGTGGGTGAGACTTCTCTTCTCTTTCACGATTTAATTCGTAAGACTTTGGAGAAAGTTCATATCATAAAGAACATGTTTCAAATGGATTTTAGTTTGCAAAAGTCTTATGCCGATCATAAGAGAAGGGATTTAGAGCTTAAAGAAGGTGATAAGGTGTATTTGAAAATATCGCCCATGAAAGGGGTGGTTAGATTTTGCAAGAAAGGAAAGTTGAGTCCTCTTTATGTGGGTACACATAAAACTTTGCAAAGAGTTAGTAATGTTGCCTATGAATTGATGCTTCCTAGTGAACTGGCTTAGGGTCATTCGATATTCCATGTTTCAATGCTTAAGATGTATATCGGTGACCCTGATTCAATTCTTCCTATGGAGGGTCTTGAAGTGAAATCTAACATCTCTTATGAGGAAGTTCTTGTTCAAATCCTTTATAGGCAAGTAAAGAACTTGACGAATAAAGAAGTAGCTTCCTTAAAAGTGTTATGGATGAATCACCTAGTTAAGAGTGCAACATGGGAGGCCGAGGACGATATGAAGTCCCGTTACGCTCATCTATTTGATGACCAGGTTAGTAGTTCTTACTAATAATGAAAATAATGACTAAAAATTTAAGTTTCTTGATTTTTGGTGTAGTGTTTCAAAATGTGAATTGTTGATACTGTTACAGTGAAGCTACAACGAGACATTCCTAATTAACTTGAAAATTTTAAATTTAGATCTTTGGCTTGTTGTGAGTTGGTTTGTGCATTTTTATATGGTGATTATTCATGAAATGACATGTAGCATGGTGGTAAGATTAACTTTATCATAATTAACTAATAAATGCTATGTTGAGCTCTTCTTTTTATGAGAAGGATGTTACTCATAATGTAATGTTGAGACTTATGTAAGGTAATTGAAGTTTTGAATTGGCTTGTGTAAGTTATATGGTTGATGTTGTTATCTATTGTTGTTTATTGGACTATGTAACACCTTGAAAATCCAAGACTCATGGTAAAGCCTAAAATAGGTTTAATAAAGCCTAAAAACTGTTTTTAAGTCCATTTTTATTGAATATAGGTCATTTAGAAGATTTAAGAACCAAAACGTCCAGTTGGTTTGAGGGGATGTTAGTGTGCCTTAGTTTTTTTACTAAATTTGAGGAGTTAGAAATGTATGAAAATGGGTGTAAAGGTATCTAATGGATGTTTGAGTTTTTTCATGATTAAAACGTCTGGGTACGACTCCCTAAGGACCAACCAAGGGCACTTGAGAAGGACCCCTGCAGTTTGATGCAGCACTGGGTGACAATGTACATCGACGGGACACATGACGGTCCATGCGTGGTTCAACGTGGTGTCGAGAACACCATGGTCCCACACTAAGAAAGATTCATGAAGGCCCTTGTTTACCTTGCTACTATTACACGCGACGGAAGGGGTTGACTAGTCGTCAGTGGCTCCATGAGGCGTCGATGACATCGTCATCCCACACTCAGAAAAAATGGAGGAAGACCTCACCTACAAAGTCTATGAAAGATACGAGGGAGTGCAGGACGGAGGGGGAGGGGTTGTCCGTCGACTCACCAACGGACCGTCAATCTTGATCTCGTCGGTGAGGGTCGAGTTTCACTGATAAATTTTAAATGATTTCATTATATTAATTAAGTGCTTTAGGGGTTAGTTATGTATTAAAGGGAGACTAATTAAGTTAATTAATCGCCTTAATATATACCCTTAACCCTCATTAACCTAAGGACAACTATCAAAATAAACTCTCTTCCTTTTTTCTTATTTCTCTCTCAACAAGAACTCACCATTGATGGCTAGCAATAACTAGGGTTTGGGAGATGGAAAAAGGATGGATTCTCCATATAATTTTTTAGAAACATTAAGGTATAGGTTCTATTCACCTTTGAGAATCTTTTGTCAGAGGATTCTTTCAAAATAAATTTCAAAAAGTTGAGTTTTCTTATGGGTTTCATTCAATTATGAAATTGAAGTCATTGTCACGACCCAAAACCGAGCCGCGACTGGCACCCACATTTACCCTCCTATGTGAGCGAACCAACCAATCTGAACCTTATCATTTCAATTTAATATCAACATAAAACAATGCGGAAGACTTAAACTCATAAATAAACGACAATTCAATAACTTCTAAAATTCAACATCTATTAATTTCCCCAAAATCTGGAAGTCATCACCACAAGAACATCTATGATCAATTTACTAAACTAAGAGTATTCTAAGAAGCTAAAACAAATAAAAGCTAGTCTATGCCGAAACTTCAAGGCATCAAGACACGAGGAAGGAGATCCAGTCCAAGCTAGAAGCATTAGCTCACCCTGAAGATCCGGTGTGACGAAGACTGGATTGAACTACTGTTGAGTCGAAGATGACGGCACGTTTGCTGCATACCACGATATACAAAAAGAAAACATAAAAGTAGGGGGTCAGTACAACCACAAGTACTGAGTAGGTATCATCGGCCAACTCAAAATAGAAAATAGTATATATCAAGTAACATCATAAAATCAACTAATATCCTTAGCATGCAGCATTTACAATTACCATAATCCTTTGTTAAAACACCAAGCACATCAATGAGGACTCACGCCTCCTCATCATACTCATTTGGGAAACATGTTCTTTAGATTGAGTATATTAGTATCTTTCAAGATTCATTATATTATTTACTCTCGTGTCGGTACGTGACACTCCGCTCCTCATTCTATCCTGGTACCGGAACGTGGCACCCGATCCATATACTATACTGGTGTCGGAACGTGACACTCTGATCCTCATATTCTATCCTGGTACCGGAACGTGGAACCCGATCCATATACTATCCTGGTGTCGGAACGTGACACTCCGATCCTTATATTCTATCCTGGTGTCGGAACGTGACACTCCGATCCTCATATTCTATCCTGGTGTCGGAACGTGACACTCCGATCCTCATATTCTATCCTGGTACCGGAACGTGGTACCCGATCCCCTAATCTCACTACTTTCGTTCATTAAGCCATCTTTTATACCAAGGCATCATCATTAACAAAGTAGATTAGGGTTTCTTCAAGATTTAAGATTCAATAGCTTCATCATGCTTATTTTATCACAATTATATATATATATAAGAGCAATCATGCATACACACAATTAAGCATATAGAAGACTTAATAATACTATCCAACACATATCATTCGCTATTAAGAGTTTACTACGAATAGTGTAAAAACCATAACCTACCTTCACCGAAGAATTGCGATCAACAAGCTATCTTCCCAAAGCTGCGTTCTCCCTTCTCCCTTGATCGATTCTCTCTCTCTCTCTCTTGCTGTTCTTTTTCTTTTTCTTATTCAAAACCCTCTTTCTTTACCCTAATTATCATATAATTAAGTTTTAAAAGATGGCACTAATAATTCACTAAATAACTTAAGGTTACCTCTTTTAACCCTCAAGTAATTAGACTTATTAACATTAACCCATTACTTTATAATTAAAGCAGGAAATAGTCCAAAACGCCCCTTAAATTAATTAATCAGGATTCCGACCCCGCCTGGGACTACGCAGCCCGTGACGGGCCGTCGTGCCTGCGACGGTCCGTCCTGCTGTCCGTCACAAGAATCAGAGAGTGAATTTGCACTGAAGACTCTGTGACGGTTCGTCACACCTGTGACGGTCCGTCCTGCCATTTCGTTACGAAGTTTAGAGAGTCGATTTTCAGTACCCAATTTCAGATTTTTCCAAGTATTTTGAAACGACACCTCCACGAAGGTCCGTCGTGCCCGTGACGGTCCGTCATGGCATCCGTCACTTCTGCCAGTTTTTCCAGAATAAAATCTGTTGCTCAAAACGACTAAATAGGTCGTTACAATAGATACCAATTTACCCATCGTTCGTCCCCGAACGATCACAAGAAGGAAAACAAGGGCGAAAAGGAATACCTGAATCTGTAAAAAGATGTGGGTATATTTCTCGCATATCTGCCTCCTTCTCCCAAGTGGCTTCTTCCATTGAACTTTGATAGATGCAATCTCCCTTGACCTCAACTTGCGAATTTCTCTATTTAAAGTGGCAACAGGCTCCTCCTCATAAGACAAATTCTCATCAAGCAAAACTGAATCCCAACGGATAATGTAGTTTCCATCCCCATGGTATCTTTTAAACATCGACACATGAAACACCGGATGTACTCCGGACAGCCCTGGAGGCAAGGCTAACTCATAAGCCACCTCCCCTACTCTCTTAAGTACTTCAAAGGGACCAATGTACCTTGGGCTTAGCTTGCCTCTTTCACCAAACCGCATCACCCCTTTCATTGGCGAAACTTTCAACAAGACTTGTTCACCCTCCATGAACTCTAAGTCTCTAACCTTTCGATTTGCATATTCTTTTTGTCTACTTTGCGCCGCAAGAAGCTTCTCTTGAATAGATTTCACTTTTTCTATCGAATCCCTCAAAAGATCAGTACCCCAAGGTCTAACCTCGAATGCATCAAACCAACCAATGGGGGACCTACTTCTCCTACCATACAATGCTTCAAAGGGAGCCATATCAATGCTTGAGTGATAGCTATTATTGTATGAAAACTCCGCTAAGGGTAAGAAGCTATCCCAATGGCCACCGAATTCTATCACACATGCACGAAGCATATCCTCCAACACTTGAATCATTCTATCAGACTGACCGTCGGTCTGAGGATGGAACGCAGTACTAAGATCCAACCTAGTACCCAATTCCGCATGCAATGTTTTCCAAAACTTAGAAGTAAACTGCGTACCTCTATCTGATATGATGGATAGTGGAACTCCATGCAATCGAACAACTTCTGAGATGTAAAGTTTGGCTAACTTCTCTGCATTGGAAGTCACCTTAATCGGAATGAAATGAGCAGACTTAGTTAATCTGTCCACAATCACCCAAATGGAGTCGAACTTTCCCAATGTCTTTGGAAGACCAACCACGAAGTCCATTGCAATTCTCTCCCATTTCCATTCTGGAATGGGCATCCTCTGAAGTGTTCCTCCGGGCTTTTGGTGTTCATACTTTACTTGTTGACAATTTGGACATTTGGCAATAAAATCCACAATATCACGCTTCATTCTTCTCCAACAAAAGTGTTGCTTTAGGTCACGGTACATCTTGGTTGCACCCGGATGTATCGAATACCTTGAATTATGAGCCTCTGTCAGAATAGTGTTGATCAAATCATCGACGCGGGGTACACATACCCTTCCCTTAATCCTCAAAACACCTTCCTCATCGATTTTCGCTTCTTTAGCCTCTCCTTGCAACACTTTATCTCGGATCCGGATCAATTTTTCATCATTAAACTGATTTCCCTTAATCTTGTCAAGGAAGGAAGATCTTGCCTCCAAACAAGCTAAAAATCCTCCCTTCTCATTTACTTCTAATCTCATAAGGTCGTTAGCCAGAATCTGAACCTCCCTAGATAATGGGCGTCTAGAAGCTTGCAAGTGAGCTAGACTTCCCATGCTTCCCGCCTTTCTGCTTAAAGCATCCGCTACAACATTTGCCTTCCCCGGATGATACAAAATAGTGATGTCGTAGTCCTTCAGTAGTTCCATCCATCTCCTCTGTCGCAAATTCAAATCTCTCTGAGTGAAGACATACTGTAGACTACGATGATCCGTTTAGACCTCACACTTAACCCCATATAAATAGTGTCTCCATTGCTTTAATGCAAACACCACTGCAGCCAACTCTAAATTATGGGTCGGATAGTTATGTTCATGCACCTTTAATTGTCTTGAAGCATAAGCAATCACATTCTTCTCTTGCATTAGCACCGCACCCAAACCCGAATAGGATGCATCACAATAGACAATGAAATTCTTACCTTCCACTAGCAAGGTGAGAAATGGTGCAGTAGTCAACAGAGTCTTGAGCTTCTGAAAGCTTTCCTCACACTCATCCGACCATACAAATGGAACATTTTGCTTAGTCAAGTTCGTCAGTTGGGAAGCAATAGAAGAGAATCCCTTGACAAATTGGCGGTAGTAGCTAGCTAACTCAACAAAGCTCCTTATTTCTGACACATTAGTAGGTCTTAACCAATTCTTCACTACTTCGACCTTAGAAGGATCCACCATCACTCCATCCTTAGAAACCACGTGCCCCAATAAGGACACTGCATCTAGCCAAAACTCACACTTAGAGAACTTCGCATAAAGCTTTTTCTCCCTCAACATTTCCAATACCATTCTCAAATGCTCCTCATGTTCCTCCTTACTTTTAGAGTATATCAGTATATCATCAATCAATACGATCACAAAGAGATCCAAATATGGCTTAAAAATCCCATTCATCAAACTCATGAACGCAGCAGGGGCATTCGTAAGACCAAAAGATATCACTACAAATTCGTAATGCCCATACCTGGTTCTAAAAGCAATCTTTGGCACATCCGTTGCCCGTATTTTCAATTGATGGTAACCGTATCTCAAGTCAATCTTAGAGAAGACACAAGCACCTTGTAACTGATCGAACAAGTCATCAATGCGAGGAAGAGGATACTTGTTCTTTATAGTCACCTTGTTCAACTGCCGGTAGTCTATGAACATCCGAAAACTCCCATCCTTCTTCTTCACAAACAAAATCGGAGCACCCCAAGGAGATGCACTTGGTCTAATGAAGCCTTTGCTCAACAACTCTTGAAGTTGGGCTTTTAACTCTCTTAACTCCGCGGGAGCCATTCTATAAGGGGGTATAGAAATGGGGAGAGTACCCGGTTCAAGATCAATACAGAAGTCAATATCCCTATCTGGTGGCATACCCGGAAGATCTGCAGGGAACACATCAAGAAACTCACGGACATCCTTGAGATGTGCCAACAAAGCTAAACACCCTTTAATAACCATTTTCTTAGCACGAAGAAAGGAGATTATACGCACCGGATTGGAAGTGTAGTCACCCTCCCACACTAACGGATCTGTCCCAGGCTTGGCTAACGTCACCGTTTTAGCATTACAATCCAAGATCGCAAATTGCGGAGAAAGCCAAGTCATACCCAGAATTACATCAAAATCAACCATTTCTAAGATAACCAAATCTACAGAAGTGTTGCTCCCCACAAAGTTCACCAAACAAGACCTATATACCTTTTCAACTACCACAGACTCACCCACCGGAGTAGAAACACGAATAGGCGTATCAAGTAATTCACAATGTAAATTTAGACCATTAGCAAATGAGGAAGATACATAAGAAAATGTGGATCCAGGATCAAACAATACAGAAGCCATGCAATCACAAACCAGAAGATTACCTGTGATGACAGCATCAGATGTCTCCGCCTCCGATCTCCCAAGGAAAGCATAAAAATGGGCCCTTTCGTTTGTTTGTCCGTTGTCCCTACCATGTTGTGATGTAGTGGCTCCCGTTTGCCCATCACCCCGGCCGTTTTGGTGACCAACATTACCTCGGCCACCACGCCCTCCAGAATAACGGCCTCTGCCATGACCACCTCTACCTCTAGCTGTTGGGGTCTATAACTCTGTTTTGGACAATACCTCTTGATATGCCCAGTCTCCCCACACCCATAACACTCTCTAGATTCACGCATAGGTCTCTCAGAGAAATGTTGACCGGTCTGAGGTGGACCCCCAACTACAGTCTGTAGTGAAGACTGAATGGGTCGAACTGAGTAACCTCCGGAACCCTGTCCTCTAGAGTAAGAAACATTAAACTCACCCCCCTTTCGAAACCTCTTTGATGTCGATGCCATGGTGAATTCATCTGTCTTCACTCCTTCCACCTCTACTACGAAGTCTACTACCTCTTGAAAAGATATCGCTGTGGCCGCTACTTGTAAAGCTGAAATTCGCAACTCTGATCTCAACCTCTTCACAAAATGGCGAATCCGCTCTTGTGGACTGAAACATAGTTGGGTGGCATATCTGGATAGTGCACGAAACTTAGCCTCATATGCATTGACCGACATCCTACCTTGCTCTAGGCTCAAGAACTCGTCCCTTTTCCTATCCCTTAAAGTCCGGGGGATATACTTCTCCATAAACAAGCTAGAGAATGAGGCCCAAGTCATAGGTGGTGCCTCTTTTGGTTGACACTCAACATGTGACCGCCACCACATTTTGGCGTTCCCTTGAAACTGGTAACTCACGAATTCAACACCAAACCGTTCTACTATACCCATCTTGTGTAGTAGCTCATGACAGTCAACCAGAAAATCGTAAGCATCCTCAGATTCTGCACCCTTGAAGATTGGAGGTTTTAATTTCAAGAACTTACTGAAAAGTTCATGCTGATCATTTGTCATTATAGGCCCAGTAGTCAGACGTGGAAACGTGCCTATGTCCAGTGGGGCATCCATACGAGGAGCCATAGTGGCTGCATGTTGTACCTCTGAAACCGGAGGTGTTGGTGCAGAAAACACTGGTGGTGCCTAACCCTGATCAGACAACCCACTAAGATAAGCGAGAACCTGGTTGATCATCTCTGGGGTAGGTTGGGGTGGCATTTCCTCATTCTGTACTTGTTCATCCTCCCCATCCTCCCCTTCTCTTACTACTTCCTCAGTCGGTGGAGGAGTCAGCACCCTAGCACCAGATGGGCTAGGTGCTCGTCCTCTCCCTCTAGAGGACGTCCTCCCACGACCTCTACCGCGGCCTCTTGCCACTGTTGCACTTCGAGCTACAGCCCCAGTGGCTGGCTCAGATGCATCTTGTCTTGCTGATGTTGATGTTGGCGTAGTCATTGCTCTAGTTCTAACAATCTGCGAAATAGAGTGAAGATGGTCAGATACCAATTTGTATCACCTAGATACCAATTGGATCCAAGTAATAGCACGAAAGAAAGAGAGAAAGAATGGAATTTTCCTAAAGTCTTATAGCCTCTCAAAGAAAAGTAAAGGCGTCCCCCTACCGTTCCTTAAGACTCTACTAGACCTGTTCTTGTGTGATGAGACCAACGAACCTAATGCTCTGATACCAAGTTTGTCATGACCCAAAAACGAGCCGCGACTGGCACCCACATTTACCCTCCTATGTGAGCGAACCAACCAATCTGAACCTTATCATTTCAATTTAATATCAACATAAAACAATGCGGAAGACTTAAACTCATAAATAAAAGACAATTCAATAACTTCTAAAATTCAACATCTATTAATTTCCCCAAAATCTGGAAGTCATCACCACAAGAACATCTATGATCAATTTACTAAACTAAGAGTATTCTAAGAAGATAAAACAAATAAAAGCTAGTCTATGCCGAAACTTCAAGGCATCAAGACACGAGGAAGGAGATCCAGTCCAAGCTAGAAGCATTAGCTCACCCTGAAGATCCAGTGTGACGAAGACTGGCTTGAACTACTGTTGAGTCGAAGATGACGGCACGTTTGCAGCATACCACGATATACAAAAAGAAAACATAAAAGTAGAGGGTCAGTACAACCACAAGTACTGAGTAGGTATCATCGGCCAACTCAAAATAGAAAACAGTATATATCAAGTAACATCATAAAATCAACTAATATCCTTAGCATGCAGCATTTACAATTACCATAATCCTTGGTTACAACACCAAGCACATCAATGAGGACTCACGCCTCCTCATCATATTCATTTGGGAAACATGTTCTTTAGATTAAGTATATTAGTATCTTTCAATATTCATTCGGTACGTGACACTCCGCTCCTCATTCTATCCTGGTACCGGAACGTGGCACCCGATCCATATACTATCCTGGTGTCGGAACGTGACACTCTGATCCTCATATTCTATCCTGGTACCGGAACGTGGCACCTGATCCATATACTATCCTGGTGTCGAAACGTGACACTCTGATCCTTATATTCTATCCTGGTGTCGGAACGTGACACTCCGATCCTCATATTCTATCCTGGTGTCGGAACGTGACACTCCGATCCTCATATTCTATCCTGGTACCGGAACGTGGAACCCGATCCCCTAATCTCACTACTTTCGTTCATTAAGCCTTCTTTTATACCAAGGCATCATCATTAAAAAAGTAGATTACGGTTTCTTCAAGATTTAAGATTCAATAGCTTCATCATGCTTATTTTATCACAATCATATATATATATAAGAGCAATCATGCATACACACAATTAAGCATATAGAAGACTTAATAATACTACCCAACACATATCATTCGCTATTAAGAGTTTACTACGAATAGTGTAAAAACCATAACCTACCTTCACTGAAGAATTGCGATCAACAAGCTATCTTCCTAAAGCTGCGTTCTCCCTTCTCCCTTGATCGATTCTCTCTCTCTCTCTCTCTCTTGTTGTTCTTTTTCTTTTTCTTATTCAAAACCCTCTTTCTTTACCCTAATTATCATATAATTAAGTTTTAAAAGATGGCACTAATAATTCACTAAATAACTTAAGGTTACCTCTTTTAACCCTCAAGTAATTAGACTTATTAACATTAACCCATTACTTTATAATTAAAGCAGGAAATAGTCCAAAACGCCCCTTAAATTAATTAATCAGGATTCCGACCCCGCCTGGGACTACGCAGCCCGTGACGGGCCGTCGTGCCTGCGACGGTCCGTCCTGCTGTCCGTCGCAAGGGTCAGAGAGTGAATTTGCACTGAAGACTCTGTGACGGTCCGTCCTGCCATTTCGTTACGAAGTTCAGAGAGTCGATTTTCAGTACCCAATTTCAGATTTTTCCAAGTATTTTGAAACGACACCTCCACGACGGTCCGTCGTGCCCGTGACGGTCCGTCGTGGCATCCGTCACTTCTGCCAGTTTTTCCAGAATAAAATCTGTTGCTCAAAACGACTAAACAGGTCGTTACAGTCATGGATTGAGTTGTTCATGAATTCTTTGGGTTCTGTTGAGTAGATTTACAGGTAATTACACTTGTTTATGATATTTTTTGATGGTTTTGTCTAATTGAAGAATATGATCCTCTATCCCTAACCTTAGGTAGTGATCTTGACCTATGTTGTATGGTGATCATTCAATTTAGTTAGTTGTTGATTAGATTACTATCCTATGGTGCTATTATGATTAAATTAAGATTAATTATAGGCCTATCATTCTAGTTCTTGAGATGAAATTTAGGTTATGAATTATAATGTGAAATTTGCATATATACCTTGTCTCAAGTTATTATCTAAAGATGAATTGTGTTATAGAGATGCAATTGACCTTGTTATTCTATTGGTTATCTTTGTTATATCATGTTACTCCCCATGTTGGGTTAAGTTATTGGTTGATGGTAAGACCTTGATGATAGAATATCAGAAGACTTGGTAATTCTTGCAATCTCTATTTTTACTTCCAATTGTGATTAATTGTTGTTAAGCCATGATATTACACTTGAATATGCCTTATACTAGGATTATAGGGTGGTATGATGTTTAGTAGAAATGTATTGACTATGATATCAGTTGATTAAGGTTTATGTGTTATAAAGGTGGTGAAAACGATCAATGAGCTTTAATATGTTATGAAATGCTAAAGTGTTAACCTCACTTGTATGAATTGTGATGAAAGAACTTATACTCATACAACTCTTATTGAGCTATTGATGATGATGATTATACAAGGGGTTGACCCTATGGCCTAAATTAAGATATAATTGATAATTAAAGGGTTAAAGACATTTCAAAAAGTGACTCTAGCTTAGCACCGAGTGAACTAGAAAGAGAAGTGTCCTTGCGCATATAGGGAAGGTAGGAACACTACATTACTCTTGAGATTAGAGACTATAATGCATGGAGTATAAAGAGGGTCCCACCTAAATCTACTAATTCTTGAACTATGTTGCCCCCATAGGAATACTACCTAGTGGATCCACATAGTTGCTATGTTTTATGTTTTGGTACTACCTTGGCATGTTGTCCGCCTTCTTTTGGTGTAGGGTTTTATGACACCAGATTCCACACTAGGTCATGTGGTCTATTTCGGTTAGGAAAAAATTTTCCCAAAAGGTAAAACGAATATAGGACTTGGACTCTAACTTTGATAACCTAACGGGTCTAGCTTGACTCTACCTAGATATTGCACTAGCTAGTCTTAGGAAGAGGTTCTTATATGTTTATGTTATGATATTATATGATGATCTTGTCATATTGTTGATACTATATATTGATTTGTTCTTTTATGAATATGCGTTGGATTATAATGATAATATGGGATGAAATGCAAGCCAAAATTCCATGATATGTGATGTTTGACATTGATCATGTTTTTTTGTTGAGGATACTTTATTGAGAAAGGTTATGGGGCTTTGCTTCGTTATTGCACTTGTTGACTTGATAAAGACTTGTGAGTATTTGTCTTGCTCTATTCTTGTGATATTATTCCTTGATGTTAGGGTTGTAGTAAATCATGATTTATAGTGTATTGGGATAAGTATTACTTTTTGAGATATTAAGCCCGAAAATGAGTAGAATGAATGGCATGCTTAGATAAAATGTCCCTTTTATCTTGTTCTGTGTTTGTGCATAAGATCTCATACTTAGTACATGTAGAGTACTAACCCCATTTGCTTCCCTTGTACAAAACATTTTAGGTTCCGGACGTTCAAGAGTTTAAAGAGCAAATTGTTGAAGGCTTGGATTCTTCCTTTTATCCAAGAAGGGTAGGTCCTCATCTTTCGAGGGAAATGCCATCTTCTAGCTTTGGATTTTATTATGAGCTTATTGACTCTAAGATTTCTTTCCTTGTTATTAAAATATTGTAAATTAATATGACATATACATGGTCTTGTGGAATTGATGTAAGGGCCATTCCCATATTGTGAAATCCGTTTAGATGGTTTGATATGAGACAATCGTTGAGACTATTTCTATATATTTATATATATGAGTAATAAAAGTAGAAATATATGTAACATTTCTATATAAACGGTCTATGTATACTCGATATGACTATATATTATGTGTACGTAGAGTTTTATGTAAACCTCCTAGTAGAGATAATAAAAGTTATAAATTTTTCCACATTTTTAAAACTATGAATGTAATGACATGAAACAAAGAGACTAGTATTAGTACTTAAAAAGGACGACGACGCCGGTTACGTCTCGGGGGTATACCCGGATGTGATAACTTTCTAGTTTTGAGTCTATGTCGTCCTTCAATAGATTTTTGTGTCATTCGGGGACGAATGTTCTTAGGGGATAATTTATCCTTTCAAAAATCCAAGACGTTTTAAAGAGCCCAACATCAATGTTCTAAGGTCTAGACACTATTTTAAGGACCATTTTGATGAATATAAATCATTCAGGAAGTACAGAAACCAAAACATTGAAGAACGTCCATGACGTCTAGAAACTAGGTAAAGGATGTACTGGCGTGCCTTAGCCTATTTAACTATCCTTTAGGAATCTAAAAATGATGAAAATTGGTGGAAAGGTGTATAACATATTTTTAAGTTGATCCCTTGCCTAAACGTCCACGTACGACTCCCCAAGGACAAACCAAGGAACCTTGAGATGGACTCTTTAAGTTTTTTGGTACAAGAATACCTGGTAGTGTGCATCGACGAAGGTAGTGGACGAGCCGTAGGTTGATCGATGGGGCATAGATGCCATAAGTCGACCGACACTTGAAATTTTGAACAATTTTCCATTTGGAACAGTCTATGAATCAAACAACATAGTGTAGCAGGGAAGGGGAACAGTGACCGTGGATTCACAGACGGACCGTCGATCGGGATCTCGTCTGTGAGGGTTGTAATTAGCTGCACGACATTAATTAGTCGCAAAAAATTAATAAAAGGGTTAAGGGGTTATTTAGGGATTTAGGTAAGACTAATTAAGGTAATTAACCCCCAATATAAATACATCAACACAATTAGACTAATCACAACTCACAAAACAAAACTCTCTTCCTTTTCTCTGTTATCTCTTTCTAGTGCGAAATTCATTTAGACCAAGCTAGAGAGGGTCCTAGGTCTTAAATTACCAAGTTTTATCCATCAATATTCATAAATTAGTGAGGTATGGGATCTAATTCACCTTAGATACCTCTTTCCTCACAAGGTTCCATCAAGTTGATTTTCCAAATTAGGTTTTCAAGTGGATTTTCATCCAATACGAAATTGATGTTATAAATTGATTTGTTTATGATTCCTTGTGGATATTATGAATAGATTAACATTTACACTAACCGAATTATAATTTATCTTTATGGTTTGGTCTAGTTTTTAGGATATTACCTATTACACTTAACCTTAGGTTTTGATTTTGATATGAATTAGGTTGTATTGATTCATTTTACTTGATTATTTGTTGAATTACTACCAGATGATGTTGTTACACTAACCATAAAATAATTAGGGTGATTTTGAGTCCTTCATACTAGTTCTTGATAAGATTATATAGGTTATGAAGTATATTGTAAATTGACAATAGTATTTTTTCTTAGCTATGATCTAGTATTGAATTGTGATGTAGTAATTATTAAATCCTTGTTATCACGTTTTTTATTTATTTATGATGATGTATACCGAAATTGGTTTGAATTGAGCGTTTGTGGTAAGACCTTGATGATGGATTATGAAAGAGACTTGGTAATTCTTGTGATCCCTATCCTTTAGTTCAAATTATGGTTAATTGTGAATAAGCCATGATTTTATATTTGTGTATGCATTGTATAATGATTTATAGGATGGTATGATGTTGTTGATTAGGATTGTTAGGTGTTGTTTTATTATGTGAATGTTATAAGGATGGTGAATTATTTAACAATGTGCCTTATCATGATATGAGAATTTTAATGTGCTAAACTCACCTATATGAATTGTAATGAAAGGACAATACTCATGCAGTTCTTATTGGGCTATGATAATGATGATGTTATACAAGGATTAGGCCCTATGACCTACAATAAGCTACGATGATTAATAAAGTCATTAAAGATATTTCAAAAAGGGACTCTATCTTCGCACCGAGTAAACTACAGTGAGGAGTGTCCCTTCCCACATAGGGAAGGTAGGATCACTAAGGTACTGTTGAGATTGCAGACTACAATGCATGTAGTATAAAGATGGTCCAAACTATATCTTCTAGTTCTTGAACTATGTTGCCCCCCACAGGAATATTAGCTAGTGGATTCGCATAGTTGCTATGTTCATGTTCTGGTAGTACCTTGGCAAGTAGTCTTCCTTCTTTCCGTGTAGGGTTACATGACACCTTATTCCACATTATCTTATGTGGTCTATGTCGGTTAGGGTAATATGTTCCCAAAAAGTGAAATAAACTAAAGGACTGAACCTTAACAAAGATTACATAAGAGGTTTAGCTTAGTCTAGGTAGTGGTATCAGACTCTACCTAAATATTGCACTAGTTAGCCTTGAAGAGAGTCTTAGGAGGGTGTTCTTACGTATGAAAATGCTTGTAATGCTATATGATATGTATGTGGTGAATTTGTACATTGTTGATACTATATGTTGATTAGTCTCACTGATGAATTTATGCTGGTCTATATGGTTAAAGTAAGATGATATGTAATCTTAAATATTATGATATGTGAAGTAGTATGTTAGTCATGATTCTATTTCGGTTACTTGATTGACTAAGGTTATGGGGTTTCGCTTGGTTAGTGCAATTTTTTACTTGATAGGGGTTCATAGGTAATGTCTTGCTTTGGTAATGTTGAAATGTACTCTTATTCATTCATGTTGATATTATGACTTGATGATAGAATTACTTGGTTATATGTTGAATGATAGTATTGTTAGGTTTGATTTGATGTTGAGTTGCTTTCATTATATAGTTCTTATTATGAATTGATATTGAGTTGTATGGTCCATCTTATGGATTGCGGTGCTAATTGAGGATCTTGATGTTATTTAGTATATTTTTAATATTGAATCTTGAAGGTCTAACATGTGAAATGAAGAGATATTTGAAATGGGTCTTGTATTGTGTTTTTTGTAGCCTCAATTGCATGTTTGACCTAGTTTAGGTCTAAATGAAGTATATGATTATGACAAACATGTAGAGTGTACATCTTGATGATTCAAGCTTAAAGTATGTATAAAACTTGATGAGAATGAAATGATTCTAATATGCAAGGTGTGAACATGTACACATTTACACACTTTAAAGAATGTATTATGCGACGTTCAATAAAAGGGGAATCATGAGGTGGACACACTTTGTGAGTTGAGATGTAGTGTCTAGTAGAAATCTCTCCATCCCTAGTGAGATTTCTATTATAGACTACTATGCTAAGATTTCCGTTGGGATTTATGCCTAGCACCGAGAGGATATGAAGGGGAGGTGGATTACACTTCCTGAGTTGAGATGTGGTAGTCCAAAGTACCTCTTGAGATTAGTACTCCTTGTTAGTAGGGAGTGAGTTAATTAGTAACAATCTCCTTATCCCTTAACTATGTTCCCTAATAGGTGTAGCTATTAGAAAATCCATGTAAATGCTAAGAAGCATGACCTTATACTAGGTAAGTAAGGATCCCTCATCCGACAAGGGTTAATATCGTGATTCCATGTCTTTATCTTATGCTTTTTGTTGGTTAAGCTAACTCCCAAAAAATAATTCATTTGAAACTAGTTAGCTCGTATATTGTTGATATTGTGTATGTATGTCGTGAAGTGCTCTATCCACATTACTTACCTAGTAGGAGCACTAAGTGGGAGTAGTAGTATGGGATGTTATTCTCACATTGCACTTGGTGTGACCTATACCTACTATGGGTGAAGAGTACTTTCATGAAATTCGTGTGAATGAGTGCTATGGAGTAGTGTTATGGATGATTATTTTGGAGTACTTGAATAAATGGAATCCATTGGTAGTACTACGTGGGAGTGGTAGTATGGGATGCTACTATAAGATTTCACTTAGTATGACTTAAAATTTCATGAGTGTTTTGCATTTGTTAGACAAGGGCGTGGATTTTATTTCCAATGAAGTAATCCTAAGATTTTGTTGTATTAAGGGTCACTTTGGTAGGTGTAATAAAGATCCCTCCTTTACTCATATTAGGGAGTATTAGGATAACCTTGGGTTAGGGAAATTTCAAAGGAAAAAGAGTTCATATGATTTGGACCATATCATTAATTATAAGGTCTTCATTGTAAGAATTCAAAGTGTTCACTGTAATACTTTATTCAATTTACTGTAGGTTTAGTGATGTTTCTTTTAGTTTAATGTAAGTATTGGTAAAGTTACTGTAAAGTGTTCTTTTGGTTCAAAAGTATTTGATTTCTTCCTTAAGTGTTAAATGACGATTCTTATGTTGGTTTGTTTCTAAATCTATGAATATTATATTTAAATTGCATTAAAATTTATTTTATTAAAATGTCCCTTATTGTATGTTTTTTCATATGTCCTACTTTGTACATTGTTTTACTAACCCCACACTTTTATGTAGCTTATGAGTATAGTTGGAAGTCTTTTGGAAGATGGTTTGAATCTTGGGAATTCTATCTCTAAAGAATTGTCAATGTCCTCATATATTTTAGTACATAGTTTTATGTTTCTTTGTTTCATTATTAAGACATAAAATGTAATTCATTTTATGGTAAAGGGTCGTGTCCCTAAGATTAAATGTTGTGTCTTTAAGTTGGGTTGTGACGATAAGATTTCCTAGTATCTATGAAAGGACTTATTTTATTATTGTTATCATGAAAAGTTTTATTTTCACACTTCTTTTCATGCTTTATGATATGAATTCTAGTTATAGGGCTTGTACAAGACCCCAAAGGGGTCAAGTATGCCCGGTCACGATTCGAAGGTTTTCCCTAACTTGTAATGGGTGATTTTGGGTCGTGACAGACTTGGTATCAGAGACTAAAGTTTTAGAAATAGTTTGAGGTCTAAAAGTCTCTGAAGCCACATCTAGTAGTTTGTTGTTCATTGGTATGAGTCGCAACACATCCATCGACAAGAGGATAGAGGATTCTAGAAGATTCACTTTCTTCTCTATCTTAGTATCGTGCGTTAGAGTTGAGTTTATAAGGTTCTTTTCTTAAAATCTTCTCTTTTTGTTTTTTGGAGTTAAACAAAAGGAGATCGACCGCTAGAAAAGAGGAGGGTGGTGTAGGTAATGAGAGGATACCTCTCCGTGACCAAGGTCCCGCTGTTGGTCTAGAGGAAAAAAATGTGGAGGTTCCTCTTCAAGAACCTCATGTACCTCTGGAACCTCAAGGACCTCAAGTTCATCGTATGCCTCAAACTCCTTTTATGGAAGGTGATATGACTAATGCGTAGTTGAGGGCTGACCTAATGAACTTTACCAAACTCATGACGGCTCAAGCTCTTGTTGTAAACAATCACTTTGTGGGCCAAGCTAGCCAAGGAGATAGGACCAAACCAAATGCTAGTAAACCCGTCTCGAGAATTTGGGATTTCATGTGAATGAAACCTCCAACCATTCATGTCACTAAGGTGGATTAAGATCCAAAAGGCTTCATAGATTAGGTTTTCAAGATGGTAGATGCTAAGGGTGTGACCCCTAGGGAGATAGCGGAGTTATATACTTACAAACTTAAGGAGGTAACTAAAGTGTGGTTTGAGCAATGGAGGAGTGAGAAACCCCTACAAAGACGGACGATTTATTGGGAAGAACTCAAAGAGGCTTTTTAGATAGGTTCTTTCCAGTAGAGTGGAGGTAGAAGAAGATGGTTGAATTCATGAACCTTCGTCAACGTGGAATGAGTGTGCAGAGTACTCTCTAAAATTTACCCAAGTCTCTAAGTATGCCCCAACCATGGTAGCCAACCATAAAGCTTGGATGAACAAGTTTGTGATGGGTGTTTCAATATTGGTGGAGAAAGAGTGACGTATGGAAATGCTTCTTAATGGCATGGATATCTCTAGGCTAATCGTTTATGCACAACAAATTGAGGATTCCAAAATTAGGGATATAAGGAAAGAGGGTAAGAGTCCCATGTCTGATGATTCTAGTCACCAAAAGCCTAAGAAGAGGTTCTATCACAAAGATTCTTGCATGAAAAAAAATGATGGTGCTCCAAATCAGCATTCTCAAGGTGGTGGCCACACTTATGAAAGTATTGAGTGCCCTTACAGATGGTTTTTTTCATGTGGTAATAAGGTCCACAAAATTAGGAACTTCTCAAACGTCAAATAAAGGGGAAAATATGTAGATCAAGCTTCCCTAGATCCTAACACTCTTACGAAGAACCCTTCCTATGGGATGGGGGCTAGAAAGGATAATTAATCCGGATTTGATGGTTTTTTTAAGTATTAAATCTTTATAATTGTTGATTTTATTCAATGAAATTATTTTATGTTGTTTAATAGTTGATATGTTCATGTCATCTTGATGAATTGCTTAAATATTGAATTTTCAAAAAATTTTGGTAACTTGGCAGTGAACAAAGTGAACTTCACTGTAGTATTTTGATTTTTTAAAGAAAATTGTTTTGTCTTGAATTGAAGTTACAATGTGTGTAAAAATATGGTTTGTGATCAATATTAATGTTGGAGAAGTTAGTTCCTCTACAAAATAAGTTTAAGGTTGAGTTTTTACTTTATGAAGTTTGGCAAAAGCTGCCTATGTTGCTATGTGATGAAAGTGTGAAATGATGTTCCTTTCTAGTTGATTCTTTGTTTGTTGATGTTTTTATTTTTATGTAAGTGTATTATGTGATTCTAACTGAGTACTTGTTGTTCTTAAAATTCAAGTGTCATTCGAGGACGAATATTATTCTACCTGGGGGAAAATGTGATGCCTTAAAACGAACTATGGTGAACTAGAGCTTCATAAGTGTTCCTTGAGTGAATTTTGTGTATAACTAAGTTAGTTTAGTTTCCTAATGTGTGTGTGAGTTTTTGTGGAGTTTGGACTTTAAACCACCTTGAACGTTCGTGACGTTCAAAAGGTATACCTTAGAATGTCCTTGTTTGTCTTGTTGTGTATGGATGAGTTTTACGTGTTGTTTTTCCTAGAAAATAAGGTGGGATGTTCCTAAGACCTACACAACATATTTTAGATGTTTAATATCTGGGCACGACCCCACCTTGGACCCACAATAGGCCTTAGATGAAGGGCCCAATACTTTGCCAAAACATCCTTAAAGCATTGGCCATCAATGACCCTAAGGACCCTCAAAATCATCCTCCAAAAGTCCACTACAGAACCCTACGACACTCTAGTATGAATTCAACTAATTTTCGTACGTCTTGGACATTCATGGGCTTTTGACCTCCAAACATTGCACACTAACTCTTAACACAATTTTTAGTCCTTTTAGGACATTATAAGATCATGACACTTATGCAACGATCTATTTTTAGCTACCTCATTTTTTGGGTGTAACAATATCTTCCATATTAAAAACATTCATCCTCGAATGACACCTTACTAAAAACTTCTCTAAGTGTCAAACTCATAGAATAGCAGCCATTGTACATGATTTATACCTAAATGCACATACCCAAATAAAGGAAACAAATAAATTCCAAGCTATTCATATCTACAAATAATCATATAAATACCTCAGAAAAAAGCTACTTATCCCACACTTGGGAACAAGCCACACAAATCTCTCTAACATCAATTATTCATTATAAAGAAAACATCAAAAACTTCAAGGCAAATCATAATCATAAGAGATTCTTGAAATTTTCATAAATAAAAAAAGAGACATATACCAGAAAGGGATATAAAGAGATCATTTATGATCACCCTTGGATTAGAGATAAGAGAAACTATTATTTGCTTTAGGAACACTTTCAACATTACTAGAATAAACTTTATTTCCTCCGTTTTCTTTTGCTTTATGATCTGGACAATCTCTCACTTTTTGCCCATCCTTCGCACACCCAAAAAAACCATCTGTGTTGTCTTAGAACTTACCATAGTGACTCCTTCATTACTTGGGGAAATAAGACTTGAAAGAATCACAAACCATCTCCTTGACATCATTAGAGGTGTTGGAAGAATATTGGACAGAATATCTTGGTTTAGTTCTAGTCCTTTCTTTTCCCTCGGGCTAAGCATGGAAAGGCTTATAACCTTCATACCTAGACCTCTTCTTTTCTCCAGCCCTTTCCTTACATAGTTTTGTCTCTTCTATTTGTTGGTAAAACACCATTAGTAAGAAGATAAGCATTTCATCAACAAGTTTGACCATACAACATTCTTCTTCTTCTAAATCGGACACCCCCGTCATCAAAATATTCATCATGTCTCTAGGATTTTCACCAAGGATGGAGCATACTTAGACAAAAGAGTAAACTTCATAGGATACTTCTTAACACTCAAACTACCTTTCTTGAGGTTTATGAAGTCCTCCAACTTACCCTCCCTCAATTTCCTAGGAAAGAACCTATCAAGGAAAGCCAACTTTAAAATCTCCCACTCAATGGAACCCGCTCCTATGGGTCTACTATCCTTCCATTGCTCAAAGAAATGTTGGGAAACATATTTCCAATTCATAGGCAGCAAACTCCGCCTATTCAATGGAAGACACTCTTCTGAATGCACGCACCTTATAAACCTCATGAATAAAACCATTCGGACCCACATCAAATTTTGAGCCATAGAACTCCGGTGGATTCAAATTTTCTTACTCTAGTAGCACCCATTCCTCATATAGGATTGGTTAGAGCCACCTCTCTTCTAATAGCTTGTTCTGTTAAGGATTGAGCCAAAAGATTCATAGAAGCCCTAAATTCCACCAACAAACCATTCCCTAATGGAGAGTCATTAGGAACTTGAGGTGGAACTTGAGATTGCACTTGGGAAGGCACATTTCATCGCACGTGGGGAGGAATTTCTTAGTATCCACTTTTATCTCCTTCCCTTCTAGCATTATCCCTACTATTATCAATAACCTATAAAATCATTGGCAAATATTAGAAAAGGGCTTAGTCAATCCAAACTCTATGGCACCACTTGAAGAATTAAGAAGTGAAACTTTCCTAAGTATCACATAGCCTCCTACTCATAGATGTGTTGCGACGCACCCCGATAAACAAGAATAAACTATATGCGCCTTTGAGACATCCTAAGACCATTTTCATGATGTTATTCTCTGATCACATATTTGTCACGACCTGCAAGTACACCCTATAATTAGGGAAACCATAGGGTTGGAACACGATATACTTTACCTTTCGGGCGTCTTGTACAAGCCCTTGAACATCAATCATTACTTATATATGAAAGTACACAAAATTAAAACTTTTGCAGAAGTTATTTCATAAAACGTCTAACATACGGCTAAAAAACATTTTATGACATAACGAATACAATAATCTTGGTTCGAAGTCCATAAAAGTCTAACATAACGAAAAAACATAAAATAAAACATAGTGGTGGTGTCCTCCGATGTTATAAGGACTCACCAATCTTATCTTCTTGGAAACCTATGAAACTCTACCCTTCCAAGTAACTAAATATCCTCAAGACCCTACATGGACAACATGTACGCAATATGCGTTAGTACAATCTGTACTAACTATGGAAACATCATACCAAACATAAGATATCTGAAAGGGTTAGTGAATAATAGACATAATCGTATGAGATAAAGATATAAACATTTACTACATAACATATGCATAATTAATGAACCAATAAGCATAGAAGAGTACCTTCTTAACTCATTGTCTTCCTTACTATTATGAACAATCTCACAATCCACCTCCAAGTAATCTGTGAAAGGCTAAGGTAGCATACCATAATACTACAAAAGCTAGGTACCTAACTTTGGTCATACTTGATCATAGTTCATTTTAATAATCAAGACCTAAGTTCTTAATACTAAAAAGTACTATACCCTTGTGTTCATCTCAAATCATGTTTATGCAACGTGGATAAGGCAACCTATACTACCATACATACTAATCCTATCTTGAAAACCATCCTTAATACGTTCCCCTACATATCCTCTATATTACTTAAATTTATCCACTAAGATTCTCTTATCTTTAATCTACCATACTAGGAAAGGCTACTCTAGTCCAATCCTATTTTTCGATCTCTTCTTCATTAGTGACCCTATAAAATACCATGTGCAATGAACTCATCATATCCTCATACCCCCATTTATGCAAGGTATTACTCTTGGATCCTTTCATTATTACTTATTACACTGGATCCTAGCCTCTATTTTTATCTTATGAACACTATGAGATAGTTATTTTAAGTATGTCTTAGTTTCTTTATCATACGGATCCTATGAGATACTTTAAAAAGTATGTCTTGATCCCTTAATTATGAACATTAAGAGATAACCCTTGGGCATGAATAAGTTCATGCACACATTATGAACACTACGTGATATCCCTTGGTCATGTCTGAGTTCATCTATTGCTCTGAACTCTATGAGATGTTTCTCAAGTTGTCACGACCCAAAACGGTCCGTGAATGGCACCCACACTTACCCTCCTGTGTGAGCGAACCAACCAATCTAAACCCTGACATTTCAATATAATATCAACAGAAAGTAATGCGGAAGACTTAAACTCATTAATAAAAACCAATTCAATAACTTCTAAAATTCAACATCTATTATTTCCCCAAAATCTGGAAGTCATCACCACAAGAACATCTATGATCAAATTACTAAACTAAGAGTATTCTAAGAAGCTAAAATAACAAAAGCTAGTCCATGCCGGAACTTCAAGGCATCAAGACATGAGGAAGAAGATCCAATCCAAGCTAGAAGCGTTAGCTCACCCTGAAATCCGGTGTAATGAAGACTGGCTAGAGTTGTGGTTGAGTTGAAGACGACGGTATGTTTGCTGCAATCTACATATAACAAAGAAAGAAACATACAAGTAGGGGTCATTACAGAACACGAGTACTGAGTAGGTATCATCGGCCAACTCAAAATAGAAAAAAGTATACATAATATAATATCATAAATCAACTATAATACTCAACATGTAGCAACAACAAGTTATATAATCATTTATAAGTACCGCCAAGTTCACACATGAGGACTCAAGCCTCAATACCATACTCATTTGGGATAAGGTTCATTAGATTGAGTATATTAACATCTTTCAAGATTCATTATCTTTATTCCTCTTGTGTCGGTATGTAACACTCCGCTCCCCTACTACTATGTGTCGGTACGTGACACTCCGATCCCCTAATTCTATGTGTCGGTTCGTGACACCCGATCCCCTAATTCTACGTGTCGGTCGTGACAACCGATCCCCTAATTCTACGTGTCAGTTCGTGACACCCGATCTCCTAATTCTACGTGTCGGTTCGTGACACCCGGTCCCCCTAATACTACGTGTCGGTTCGTGACACCCGCTCCACTAATCTCATTCTATTAATTCATCAATCCTTCTTTTATACCAAGGCATATTCAGCCCCATTACATTAGTTCATCAAGCCTTCTTTTATACCAAGGCATCATCATTAACAAGGGGTTTTCAAGATTTGGGATTCAATAGCTTCATCTTGCTTATTTTATCACAATTGTATAATCACATTCATACAAGCATACAATTAAGCATATAGAAGACTTTACAATACAACCCAACACATATCATTCGCTATTAAGAGTTTACTACGAATAGTATAAAAACCATAACATACCTCCACCAAAGAATTGCGATCAACAAGCTATCTTCTCAAAAGCTGCGTTCTTCCCTCTCTCTTGATCGATTCTCTCTCTCTCTCTTTGTTCTTTCTATTTTTCCTATTCAAACCCTCTTTCTTTTACCCTAATAATCATATAATTAAGTATAAAAGATTGCAATAATAACCCACTAATTAACTTAAGGTTACCTCTTTTAACCCCCAAGTAATTAGACTTATTAACATTAACCCTCTACTTTACAATTAAAGTAGGAAATAGTCTAAAACGCCCCTTAATTTAATTAACAGAAATCCGACCCAGCCTGGGATTACGCAGCCTGTGACGGGCCGTCCTGCCTGCGACGGTCCGTCCTGCTGCTCTGTCACAATGTTCAGAGATCTGGATTTACTGAATGTCCTATGACGGTCCGTCGTGCCCACGACGTTCCGTCCTGCCATTCCGTCGTGACGTTCAGAGAGTCGATTTCAGTACCCAAATTTCAGAATTCTAAGTGTTTTAGAACGAGACTCCCTCGACGGTTCGTCTTGCCCATGACGGTCCGTCGTGGGATCCGTCGTCTCAGCCAGTTTTTCCAGAAATAAAATCTACATCTCAAAACGACTAAACAGGTCGTTACAATAGATACCAATTTACCCATCGTTCGTCCTCGAACGATCACGAGAAGAAAGCAAGAGTGAAAAGAAGTACCTGAATCTGTAAACAGGTGTGGGTATCTTTCTTGCATATCAGCCTCCTTCTCCCAAGTGATTTCTTCAACTGGTCGATTCTTCCATTGCACCTTAATGGATGCAATCTCCCTCGATCTCAACTTGCGGACTTCTCTATCTAAAATGGCAAAAGGCTCCTCCTCATAAGACAAGTTCTCATCAAGTAGAACTGAATCCCAACGAATGATGTAGTTTCCATCCCCATGGTACCTTTTCAACATAGACACATGAAATACCAGGTGCACTCCTGAGAGTGCTGGGGGCAAGACTAATTCATAAGCCACCTCCCCTACTCGCTTCAGGACTTCAAATGGACCAATATACCTTGGACTTAGCTTACCCCTTTTACCAAACCGCATCACCCCTTTAATGGGCGAAACCTTCAGCAAGACTTGTTCACCCTCCATGAACTCCAAGTCCCTAACCTTTCGATCTGCATACTCCTTTTGCCTACTTTGAGCTGCTAAAAGCTTTTCTTGGATGGATTTCACCCTTTCTAAAATATCCCTCAAAAGGTCAGTACCCCAAGGTCTAACATCGAATGCATCAAAACAACCAATGGGAGACCTACATCTCCTCCCATAAAATGCTTCGAAAGGAGCCATATCAATACTTGAATAATAACTATTATTGTATGAAAACTCCGATAAGGGTAAGAAGTTATCCCAATGACCACTGAATTCTATCACACATGCTCGAAGCATATCTTCCAATACTTGAATCGTTTGCTCAGACTGTCCATCGGTCTGAGGGTGAAATGCAGTACTAAGGTCCAACCTAGTACCTAATTCTGCGTGCAATGTTCTCCAAAACATAGAAGTAAACTGCGTACCTCTATCTGATATGATGGAAAGTGGAACTCCATGCAACCGAACAATTTCTGAGATGTAGAGTCTGGATAACTTCTCTACATTGTAAGTCACCTTAACCGGAATGAAATGAGCAGACTTAGTTAATCTGTCCACAATTACCCATATAGAATCAAACTTGCCCAATGTCTTTGGAGGACCAACCACGAAATCCATTGCAATTCTCTCCCACTTCCATTGAGGAATGGGCATTCTCTGAAGTGTTCCTCAAGGCCTCTGGTGTTCATACTTTACTTGATGACAATTTTGACATTTGGCAACAAACTCAACAATGTCGCGCTTCATTCTACTCCACCAAAAGTGTTGCCTTAGGTCACGGTACATCTTGGTTGCACCAGGATGTATCGAATATCCGGAACTATGAGCCTCTGTAAGAATAGTGTGAATCAAATCATCAACACGGGGTACACATACCCTTCCTTTAATTCTCAAAACACCTTTATCATCCATTATCACTTCTTTAGCCTCTCCTCGCAACACCATATCCCGAATTCGGTTTAGTTTCTCATTATCAAACTGTTTCCCCTTGATCTTGTCAAGAAAAGAAGATCTCGCCTCCACACTGGCCAAAAATCCTCCCTTCTCATTTACTTCTAACCTCATAAAGTCATTAGCCAGAGTCTGAACCTCTCTAGCCAATGGGCGTCTAGAAACTTGTAAGTGGGCTAAACTACCCATGCTCCCTGCTTTTCTACTTAAGGCGTCTGCCACAACATTAGCCTTTCCCGGGTGATACAAGATGGTAACATCATAATCCTTCAGTAGTTCCATCCACCTCCTCGTCTCAAATTCAAATCTCTCTGAGTAAAGACATACTGTAGGCTACGATGATCCGTATAAACTTCACACTTAACCCCATATAGATAGTGTCTCCATTGTTTTAATGCAAACACCACCGCAGCCAACTCTAAATCGTGGGTCGGATAATTACGTTCATGCACCTTTAATTGCCTCAAAGCATAAGCAATTACATTCTTCTCTTGCATTAGTACTGCACCCAAACAAGAATAGGATGCATCACAATAAACAATGAAGTTCTTACCCTCTACTGGCAAGGTAAGAATAGGTGCGGTAGTCAGCAAGGTCTTGAGTTTCTGAAAGCTTTCCTCACATTCATCCGACCATACAAATGGAACATTCTGCTTAGTCAAGTTCGTCAATTGGGAAGCAATAGAAGAGAATCCCTTGACAAATCGACGGTAGTAACTGGCTAAACCAACAAAGCTTCTTATTTCTGACACATTAGTAGGTCTTACCCAATTCTTCACTACTTCGATCATAGAAGGATCCACCATCACCCCATCCTTAGAAACCACGTGCCCCAAGAAGGACACTGAATCTAGCCAAAACTCACACTTGGAGAATTTGGCATAAAGATTTTTCTCCCTCAACATTTCCAACACAATTCTCAAATGCTCCTCATGTTCCTCCTTACTCTTGGAGTATATCAGTATATCATCAGTAAATACGATCACAAAGAGATCCAGATATGGCTTAAAAATCCCGTTCATCAAGCTCATGAAAGCAGCAGGGGCATTCGTTAGTCCAAAGGACATTACCAAGAATTCATAATGCCCATACCTGGTTCGAAAAGCAGTCTTTGGCACATCTGCCGCCCGTATTTTCAATTGATGATAACCAGACCTCAAGTCAATCTTAGAGAAGACAAAAGCACCTTGTAACTGATCGAACAAATCATCAATGCGAGGAAGATGATACCTGTTCTTAACAGTTACTTTATTTAGTTGCCGGTAATCGATGCACATCCGAAGACTCCCATCATTCTTCTTTACAAACAAAACGGGAGCACCCCAAGGGGATGCACTTGGTCTATTGAAGCCTTTGCTCAACAACTCTTGAAGTTGAGCCTTTAACTCCCTTAACTCAGCGGGAGCCATTCTATAAGGGGGTATAGAAATGGGGAGAGTACCCAGTTCAAGATCGATGTAGAAGTCGATATCTCTATCCGGTGGCATATCAGGAAGGTCTGCAGTAAACACATCTAAAAACTCTCGGACTATCGAGACCGACTCAAATGAAGGTACTTGGGTAGTATCATCCCGGAGGTGTGCCAAGAAAGCTAAACAACCCTTACTAACCATTCTCTTAGCACGAAGGATGGAGACGATACGAACCGGATTGGAAGTGTAGTCACCCTCCCACACTAACGGATCTGTCCCAGGCTTGGCTAACGTCACAGTTTTAGCATTACAATCCAAGATTGCAAAATTTGGAGAAACCCAAGTCATACCCAGAATTACATCAAAATCAGCCATTTCTAAGATAACCATGTCTACATGAGTATTGCTCCCCACAAAAGTCACCAGACAAGACCTATATACCTTTTCAACTATCACAAACTCACCCACTGGAGTAGAAACACGAATAGGCATGTCAAGCAATTCACAATGTAAATTAAGACCAGTAGCAAATGAGGAAGATACATATGAAAACGTGGAGCCAGGATCAAATAATACAGAAGACATGCAATCACAAACCAAAAGATTACCTGTGATAACAACATCTGATGTCTCCGCTTCAGACCGCCCAGGGAAAGCGTAACAATGGGCCCTATCACCTGTCTTCCCATTGCCCCTACCATGTTGTGCTTTAGTGACTCCAGTTTGCCCGTTACCCCGGCCGTTTTGGTGACCACCATTACCTCGGCCACCGCGTTCTCCAGAATAACGACCTCTACCATGACCACCTCTACCTCTAGCTATTGGGGGTCTATAACTATGTTTTGGATAATTTCTCCTAATATGTCCAGTCTCCCCACATCCATAACACTCCCTGGAGTCAAGCATAGGTCTCTCAGAGAAGTGTTGACCGGTCTGAGGTGGACCCCCAACTATAGTCTGTAGTAAGACATAATTGGTCGGACCGAGTAACCTACTGAACCCTGTCCTCTAGAGTAATAACCATTAAACTCACCTCCCTTTCGAAACCTTTTTGATGTCGATTCCATGGTGAATTCATCTAGCTTCACTCCTTCCACCTCTATCACGAAGTCTACCACTTCTTGAAAGGATTTTGCCGTAGCCGCTACCTGTATGGCTGAAATCCGCAATTCTGACCTCAACCCCTTCACAAAATGGCGAATCTGCTCTTGTGGACTGAAACAAAGTTGGGTGGCATACCTGGATAATGCACGAAACTTAGCCTCATATGCACTAACCGACATCCTCCCTTGCTCTAGGCTCAAGAACTCATCTCTTTTCCTATCCCTCAAATTCCGGGGAATATACTTTTCCTTAAACAAGCTAGAGAATGATGCCCAAGTCATAGGTGGTGCCTCTGTTGGTTGACACTCAACATGTGACCGCCACCACATTTTGGCGTTCCCTTGAAATTTATAAGTCACAAACTCAACACCAAACCGTTCCACTATACCCATCTTGTGTAGTAGCTCATGACAATCGACCAGAAAATCGTAGGCACCCTCTGATTCAGCACCCTTGAAGACTGGAGGTTTCAGTTTCAAGAACTTACTGAAAAGTTCATGGTGATCATTTGTCATTATAGGCCCTGTGGTCAGACGAGGAAACGTGCCTATTTCCAATGAGGCATCCATGCGGGGAGCCATAGTAGCTGCATGTTGTACCTCTGGAACCTGAGGTGCTGGTGCAGAAAACACTGGAGGCGTCTGGCCCTGATCAGATAACCCACTAAGATAAGCAAGAACCTGATTGATCATCTTTGGGGTAGGTTGGGGTGGAAATCCTTCATTCTGTATTTGTTCATTTTCCCCTTCCTCATCCTCTCTTACCACTTTCTCAGTCGGTGGAGGAGTCACCGCCCTAGTACTAGATGGGCTAGGTGCTCGTCCCTTTCCTCTAGAGGACATCCTCCCACGGCCTCATCCATGGCCTCTTGTCACTACTTATCTCTGAGCTACAACCCCAGTGGATGGCTCAGATGCTCCCTGTCCCGCTGGTGCTGGTGTTGACGTAGTCGTTTCTCTAGTTCTAACCATCTGCGAAATAGAGTAAAGATGGTCAGATACCAATTTGTATCACCTAGATACCAATTGGATCCAAGTAATAGCACGAAAGAAGAAAAGAAAGAATGGAGTTTTCCTAAAGTCTTATAGCCTCTCAAAGAAAAGTAAAGGCGTCCCCCTACCGTTCCTTAAGACTCTACTAGACCTGTTCTTGTGTGATGAGACCAACGAACCTAATACTTTGATACCAAGTTTGTCACGACCCAAAACGGTCCGCGAGTGGCACCCACACTTACCCTCCTGTGTGAGCGAACCAACCAATCTAAACCTTGACATTTCAATATAATATCAACAGAAAGTAATGCGGAAGACTTAAACTCATTAATAAAAACCAATTCAATAACTTCTAAAATTCAACATCTATTATTTCCCCAAAATCTGGAAGTCATCACCACAAGAACATCTATGATCAAATTACTAAACTAAGAGTATTCTAAGAAGCTAAAATAACAAAAGCTAGTCCATGCCGGATCTTCAAGGCATCAAGACATGAGGAAGAAGATCTAGTCCTAGATAGAAGCGTTAGCTCACCCTGAAATTCGGTGTAATAAAGACTGGCTAGAGTTGCGGTTGAGTTGAAGACGACGGTATGTTTGCTGCAATCCACATATAACAAAGAAAGAAACATACAAGTAGGGGTCAGTACAGAACACGAGTACTGAGTAGCTATCATCGGCCAACTCAAAATAGAAAACAGTATATATCAGATAATATCATAAATCAACTATAATACTCAACATGTAGCAACAACAAGTTCTATAATCATTTATAAGTACCACAAAGTTCACACATGAGGACTCAGGCCTCAATACCATACTCATTTGGGATTAGGTTCATTAAATTGAGTATATTAACATCTTTCAAGATTCATTATCTTTATTCCTCTTGTGTCGGTACGTGACACTACGCTCCCCTACTACTATGTGTCGGTACGTGACACTCTGATCCCCTAATTCTATGTGTCGGTTCGTGACACCCAATCCCTTAATTCTACGTGTCGGTTCGTGACACCCGATCCCCTAATTCTACGTGTCGATTCGTGACACCCGGTCCCCCTAATACTACGTGTCGGTTCGTGACACCCGCTCCACTAATCTCATTCTATTAATTAATCAATCCTTCTTTTATACCAAGGCATCATCAGCCCCATTACTTTAGTTCATCAAGCCTTCTTTTATACCAAGGCGTCATCATTAACAAGGGGTTTTCAAGATTTGGGATTCAATAGCTTCATATTGCTTATTTTAACACAATTGTATAATCACATTCATACAAGCATACAATTAAGCATATAGAAGACTTTACAATACAACCCAACACATATCATTCGCTATTAAGAGTTTACTACGAATAGTATAAAAACCATAACCTACCTCCACCGAAGAATTGCGATCAACAAGCTATCTTCTCAAAAGCAGCGTTCTTCCTTCTCTCTTGATCAATTCTCTCTCTGTCTTTGTTCTTTCTATTTTTCTTATTCAAACCCTCTTTCCTTTACCCTAATAATGATATAATTAAGTATAAAAGATTGCAATAATAACCCACTAATTAACTTAAGGTTACCTATTTTAACCCCCAAGTAATTAGACTTATTAACATTAACCCTCTACATTACAATTAAAGAAGGAAATAGTCCAAAACGCCCCTTAAATTAATTAACAGAAATCCGACCCAGCCTGGGATTACGCAGCCTGTGACGGGCCGTCGTGCCTGCGACGGTCCGTCCTACTGCTCCGTCACAAAGTTCAGAGATCTGGATTTACTGAATGGCCTGTGACGGTCCGTCGTGCCCACGACGTTCCGTCCTGCCATTCCATCGTGACGTTCAGAGAGTCGATTTCAGTACCCAAATTTCAGAATTCTAAGTGTTTTGGAACGAGACTCCCTCGACGGTCCGTCGTGGGATCCGTCGTCTCAGCCAGTTTTTCCAGAAATAAAATATGCTGCTCAAAACGACTATACAGGTCGTTACACAAGCACTTCTAAATTCATAGGACATAGAGATCTATAATAGGATACCTTCACTCTACTACGTGAAGGACTCCCACCTTAGGAGACTTGCTTGGATAATCATCACAACTACTAGGTGTTGCTATCCTTTCTACGTAGAGTCCTGATCCTATGTAGACTATCTGTGTCACTTTGCATATCCACTTGGAGCCAAACATATTCTCCAAGGTTTTAATGTCAAGCCATGCTAAACCTTTTCTCTTATGGAGGGATGTCCTTGACAATCTCTCTTTGCTCAAGTGATTCTATCACTTTTATTCAATTGTCTTAAATATACTGAAAACACAACCATCCTAAGGTTCATTATTCATCAAGTAATTCTATCTTCATTCATATATAGATTATAGGATCTTCTAGCCTTAGCTCTCTTCTCACATTCTTCATTTATAGGTGAATATAGCCATAATTCTTCTTCAAAGTTCAATTCAATGAAGACCAATATCAATTCATCAAGTTTATTTAAATTTATGCTTAGATGATTCAATCATGATAAATTAATATAGAATATGATCAAGTTAAAAATGAACACAAAACCTTCATCTAGTCTGTAATGGCCTAACATCACCATGATCACCCTCAAATTCAATTACTATAATTCACCATGAAAAGTAAAAAAAAAAAGTATATAATCATCTCATAAACATTATTGAATGCTACCCACTAGATTGGGATCACAATTAAGGCTTACCCGTAATGCAATTACAAGCCTCTATTGAATGGATTTCTTTGGATTCACAATTGAAGAGACACTAGGGGACTTAATTGATGGAAGAATACATAAATGAATAAGAATCACGTACCTTAGATTATACCCTTAAACCAATCTTGAAACCCTGATGACATTTGTCTTAAACGATTCCTCCAAGTTCTCTTCTTCTTCAAATGTGGTTTTGGGAGAATTTTGGGAGAGAAAGGTTTTAATATTAATTATATGGTCTAATTGGGTATTTTACTAGGTAAATACTAATAATATACCTAAAAATAACCACCAATAATTAATCCTTAAATTTTCCTAAATACACCTTCACTTAATTGACATTTTAACCAATTCAAATTTGATTTAAAAAAGACGCAACCAAATCTGGAGTTTACTGTGCGTCGTAGAGGCATTTTTGTTACTTGGTTAAAATATTTTTTTGGGAGAGAATGGAACGCGATGTCCGCGTGTTTGAAGGATAAAATTCTCTTTTACATGATGGATCTAGGTCTCACAACCACTGCCAGATCTAAGCTTCCCGGCAGCTTCACTGGTATATCTTTGGGTCCTCCTCCAAGACCCTTACGCTGGTCCCGAGGGTGTTGTTTTCGAACGTTTCAACAATTTATCTGTAAGGATATGTATAGAAACAATATATACTCAATTTCACAGTCAAACAATCCTACATCACTCAATTTCAGAACACTACACACACTAGTTTGACTTCGACTAGTTTCCGAACTTGGATGTTCTTGGGCGTTTGACCTCCAACCACTTCTAAACTTTATATACTGACTCTTACCACTATTTTAAGTAATTTTAGAACCTTATAAGCTTATGAATTTCATGTTAGGATATATTTTGATCTAACTCATATTTGGGGTGTAACATGATCATCTTGATCAATTTGCAACAATTCATAATCAATTGACATTAAGGAATATAAAACTAAGCAATTCACTACAATTTAAACATAATATAATCATCATCTAATAAAGATCACAAGACATATATTATATCATAATTTTAGAGGTTAATAAAATCATGGGTTCTTCATGGAATTGGATTGAAATCATGTTAAAACAATTGATTAATCACATATCCACCGTTAGAATTCTTTTGAAAATAATTTTAGAATGAACCCATGGCTAGATTGAAAGATAGGATTTTTGACTTTAGAATCATGTTTGAAAGCCTTTGAAAAAACAACTTAGATGGAAGATTATCTAAGTATGAAGGGTTACTACACCTTACTTTATGAGAACTCTAGGAAATTTGGAGAAGAATTCACTTGAAATCTATCTCCATGGGTAGTTCTTGAGTTTTATCTTCAATGGGGGATTTTGGGAAGAGTTTGTTTTGAGAGGGAAAGGTTTGATTTGAAAGAGTGACTTATAATTTAGAGTTTAGGATCATAAAGGTACTAATAATACCTTAATATACGTAAAATAACCGTCCATATTTTAATTAGGATGTGGGTTGAATTTCCTAATTCACCCCTAGCATGGCACCGTGTAGTAGAGAGAACTGCAACTTCAAACAATGGGCAGACTAATAGATCATCGTTGGAATGACGGCATCGTACTTAAAGTACATTAATGGTGACTAAGTCTCCTATTTTTGGGGCTGAGATCGCATGTATAAGTGGGGTGCAACGCCCCCAGTCGATGGGGCGTTGACCAGAGTATGGGGCGTCATTTGGAAAGTCCTTGGACAACATTTGGGTCCTCCTCAATGACCCTTTGAGTAGTACTTCGGGATTAGTGTCTAGACGTTTTGAACATAAATATTCTCATTTACAAGTTAGGAACCTTACCTATCATTTTAGACACCAAACAACACATAAAAAAAATCTAAAGTCACACCAGAACACACTAGTACGTCTAATTACCAACTTTCAAAAATCTTTGCGTTCTTCAACCTTTGACCTCCAAACCACTTCAAATAAATTATACAATCTATAAGAACCCTCATCAAGAAGATAATAACCTTACTAGTCTCATGTAAGAATCTAGACACCTTAGTTCATTTTGAGGGTCTTCACAATATCCCACACTTGGGAACATTCATCCGCAAATGACACATGGAACATTGAAACACTTTCAAGGACTCAACGAACCATGGATTAACTCACATAATTTAACATGTTGAAACATAATAGTCAATGTACCAATCTTACAAGGAACACCAACTTCATACAATCATGCATTTAAATAAACATTATCAAACATGGACTACTTCTACAGTTATTTCTAAGCTTACATGTTTCTTGATACTCATTGGCATTTGGAGGAACTACATACTACTTCTTTTATACATGTTCATTATTTCACTATAAAGTTATACATACAATGGATTTCAATTGAATACATAGGCCTAATCCATACTTCAACTCACGAGAAATTAATCAATTCATTTAGTTGCACAAAAATTATGAATCATGTAGATCAATTATAACCTTATAGTATAGACATAATACCACCAATGTAATATATTACATCACCATGTAAAATATTTGTTCAAGGAGGAAGTACCTTCTCTTAGTCACATAATACACACATGGCATCATATAGTGCACATAAAATAATGCACAAAGGTCAATTCATTTTAAGGTAGATATCTTTACTCCGAAAAACATTATGCTCATACTCTATTCTTTATGAATTCAAAATATAAAAATCAACTACAGCTTTTGAGGCCTACATCCACACTAAATCTGAATAGCGCTTGTAAAGCGTTGCCTAAAATACTTTCAGGGACACTTTTAATGCGTTGCCATTGCTTTTAACTTTTAGCTACAATAATATTAGCAACACTTCTAAAGTGTACTTTTTAATTGTAATGACCTGTTTAGTCGTTTTGAGCAGCAGATTTTATTTCTGGAAAAATAGGCTGAGGCGACGGACCCCACGACGGACCGTCATGGGCACGACGGACCGTCGCAGGGTCTCGTTTCAAAACACTTGGAAAATCTGAAATTGGGTACTGAAAATTGACTCTCTGAACTTCGTAACGAAATGGCAGGACGGACCGTCACAGAGTCTTCAGTGGAAATCCACTCTCTGGACCTTGCGACGACCTACAGGACAGACCGTCGCAGGCGCGACGGGCCGTCGCAGGTTGCGCAATCCCAGTCTGGGTCGGATTTCTTTATACGTTTTAAGGGACGTTTTTGACTATTCCTGCTTTAATTATAAAGTAAGAGGGTTAATGTTAATAAGTCTAATTACTTGGGGGTTAGAAGAGGTAACCTTAAGTTAATTAGTGGGTTATTATTGCCATCTTTCATTCTTAATTATATGTTAGTTAGCGTAAAAGAAAGAGGGTTTGAATAAGAAAAATAGAAAGAACAAAGAGAGACAAAAAAAGAAAAAGAGAACGAGTAGAGAGAGAGAGAAACGAAGAGGATAGAAAGGATTTTGAGAAGATAGCTTGTTGATCGCAATTCTTCGGTGAAGGTAGGTTATGGTTTTTACACTATTCGTAGTGAACTCTTAATAGCGAATGATATGTTTTTGGTAGTATTATAGAGTCTTCTTTATGCTTAATTGTGTGTATGCATGATGTGATTTTATATATATATATATGATTGTGATGAAACAAGCATGATGAAGCTATTGAATCCCAAATCTTGATATAAACCTAATCTCTTGTTAATGATGATGCCTTGGTATAAAAGAAGGCTTGATGAACTAAAGTGATGAGATGATGACGCCTTGATATAAAAGAAGGCTTGATGAATTAATAGAATGAGATTAGGGGATCGGAGTGTCACGTACCGACACATAGAATTAGTGGGACGGGTGTCACGAACCGACACATAGAATTAGTGGGACGGGTGTCACGAACCGACACGTAGATGTAGGGGATCGGAGTGTCACGTACCGACACATAGAATTAGTTGGACGGGTTTCACAAACTGACACGTAGATGTAGGGGATCGGAGTGTCACGTACCGACACAATTGAATTAGGGGATCGGAGTGTCACGTTCCGACACATAGTAGTAGGGGATCGGAGTGTCACGTACCGACACAAGAGGAATAAAGATAATGAATCTTGAAAGATGCTAATATACTCAATCTAAAGAACATGTATCCCAAAAGAGTATGGTGTGGAGGCTTGAGTCCTCATAGATATGATCGGTGATATTATAAATGATGTTTGTACTTGTTGCTATCACATGTTAAGCATATTAGTTGATTTTATGATGTTATCTGAGATATATTGCTTTTATTTTGAGTTGGCCGATGATATCTACTCAGTACTGTGTGGTTGTACTGACCCCCTACTTTTATGTTTTCTCTTGTATATTGTGGTTGCAGCAAACGTGCCGTCATCTTCGACTCAATAGTAATTCTAGCCAGTCTTCGTCACACCGAATCTTCAGGGTGAGATAATGCTTCTAGCTTGGACTGGATCTCCTTCCTCATGTCATGATGCCTTGAAGTTCGGCATAGACTAGCTTTTATTGTTTTAGCTTCTTAGAATACTCTTAGTTTAGTAAATTGATTCATAGATGTTCTTGTAGTGATGACTTCCAGATTTTGGGGAAATAATAGATGTTGAATTTTAGAAATTATTGAATTGTCTTTTATTTATGAGTTTAAGTCTTCCGCATTGCTTTATGTTGATATTAAACTGAAATGATAAGGTTTAGATTGGTTAGTTCGCTCACATAGGAGGGTAAATGTGGGTGCCAGTCACGGACCCGATTTGGGTCGTGAAAAACTTGGTATCAGAGCAATAGGTTGGTTGGTCTCATCACACAAGAACAGGTCTAGTAGAGTCTTAAAGAACGGTAGGGGGACGCCTTTACTTTTCTTTGAGAGGCTATAAGACTTTAGGAAAATTCCACTATTTCTTTCTTTCTTTTGTGCTATTACTTGGATCCAATTGGTATCTAGGTGATACAAATTGGTATCTGACCATCTTCACTCGATTTCGCAGATGGTTAGAACTAGAGCAACGACTACGCCAACATCAACATCAGCAAGACAAGATGAATCTGAGCCAGCCACTGGGGCTGTAGCTCGAAGTGGAACAGTGGCAAGAGGCCGCGGTAGAGGTCGTGGGAGGACGTCCTCTAGAGGGAGAGGACGAGCACCTAGCCCATCTGGTGCTAGGGCGGTGACTCCTCCACCGACTGAGGAAGTAGTAAGAGAAGGGGAGGATGGGGAGAATGAACAAGTACAGAATGAGGAAATGCCACCCCAACCTACCCAGAGATGATCAATCAGGTTCTCGCTTATCTTAGTGGGTTGTCTGATCAGGGTCAGGCACCCCCAATGTTTTCTGCACCAACAACTCCGGTTTCATAAGTACAACATGCAGCCACTATGGCCCCTCGTATGGATGCCTCATTGGACATAGGCACGTTTCCACGCCTGACTACTGGGCCTATAATGACAAATGATCAGCATGAACTTTTCAGTAAGTTCTTGAAATTAAAACTCCAGTCTTCAAGGGTGCAGAATCTGAGGATGCTTACAATTTCTGGTTGACTGTCATGAGCTACTACACAAGATGGGTATAGTAGAACGTTTGTTTGTGTTGATTCGTGAGTTACCAGTTTCAAGCGGAACGCCAAAATGTGGTGGCGGTCACATGTTGAGTGTCAACCAACAGAGGCACCACCTATGACTTGGGCCTCATTCTCTAGCTTGTTTATGGAGAAGTATATCCCCCGGACTTTGAGGGATAGGAAAAGGGATGAGTTCTTGAGCCTAGAACAAGGTAGGATGTCGGTCAATGCATATGAGGCTAAGTTTCGTGCACTATCCAGATATGCCACCCAACTTTGTTTCAGTCCACAAGAGCGGATTCGCCGTTTTGTGAAGGGGTTGAGATCAGAGTTGCGAATTTCAGCTTTACAAGTAGCGGCCACAGCGAAATCTTTTCAAGAAGTAGTAGACTTCGTAGTAGAGGTGGAACGAGTGAAGCCAGATGAATTCACCATGGCATCGACATCAAAGAGGTTTTGAAAGGGGGGTGAGTTTAATGGTTCTTACTCTAGAGGACAGGGTTCCGGAGGTTACTCAGTTCGACCCATTCAGTCTTCACTACAGACTGTAGTTGGGGGTCCACCTCAGACCGATCAACATTTCTCTGAGAGACCCATGCGTGAATCTAGAGAGTGTTATGGATGTGGGGAGACTGGACATATTAGGAGGAATTGTCCAAAAAAGAGTAATAGACCCCCAATGGCTAGAGGTAGAGGTGGTCATGGCAGAGGCCGTTATTCTGGAGGGCGTGGTGGCCGAGGTAATGGTGGTCACCAAAACGGCTGTGGTGATGGGAAAACGGGAGCCACTACATCACAACATGGTAGGGACAACAGACAAACAAACGAAAGGGCCCATTGTTATGCTTTCCCTGGGAGATCGGAGGCGGAGACATCTGATGCTGTCATCACAGGTAATCTTCTAGTTTGTGATTGCATGGCTTCTGTATTGTTTGATCCTGGATCCACATTTTCTTATGTATCTTCCTCATTTGCTAATGGTCTAAATTTACATTGTGAATTACTTGATACGCCTATTCGTGTTTCTACTCCGGTGGGTGAGTCTGTGGTAGTTGAAAAGGTATATAGGTCTTGTTTGGTGAACTTTGTGGGGAGTAACACTTTTGTAGATTTGGTTATCTTAGAGATGGTTGATTTTGATGTAATTCTGGGTATGACTTGGCTTTCTCCGCAATTTGCGATCTTGGATTGTAATGCTAAAACGGTGACGTTAGCCAAGCCTGGGACAGATCCGTTAGTGTGGGAGGGTGACTACACTTCCAATCCGGTGCGTATAATCTCCTTTCTTCGTGCTAAGAAAATGGTTAGTAAAGGGTGTTTAGCTTTCTTTGCACATCTCAAGGATGACACTACCCAAGTACCTTCGATTGAGTCGGTTTCGGTGGTCCGTGAGTTTCTTGATGTGTTCCCTGCAGATCTTCCGAGTATGCCACCAGATAGGGATATTGACTTCTGTATTGATCTTGAACCGGGTACTCGCCCCATTCCTATACCCCCTTATAGAATGGCTCCCGCGGAGTTAAGAGAGTTAAAAGCCCAACTTCAAGAGTTGTTGAGCAAAGGCTTCATTAGACCAAGTGCATCTCCTTGGGGTGCTCCGGTTTTGTTTGTGAAGAAGAAGGATGGGAGTTTTTGGATGTGCATAGACTACCGACAGTTGAACAAGGTAACCTTAAAGAACAAGTATCCTCTTCCTCGCATTGATGACTTGTTCGATCAGTTACAAGGTGCTTGTGTCTTCTCTAAGATTGACTTGAGATCCGGTTATCATCAATTAAAAATACGGGCAACGGATGTGCCAAAGACTGCTTTTAGAACCAGGTATGGGCATTACGAATTGTAGTGATGTGATGTTTTGGTCTTACGAATGCCCCTGCTGCTTTCATGAGTTTGATGAACGGGATTTTTAAGCCATATTTGGATCTCTTTGTGATCGTATTTATTGATGATATACTGATATACTCTAAAAGTAAGGAGGATCATGAGGAGCATTTGAGAATTGTATTGGAACTGTTGAGGGAGAAAAAGCTTTATGCCAAGTTCTCTAAGTGTGAGTTTTGGCTAGATGCAGTGTCCTTCTTGGGGCACATGGTTTCTAAGGATGGGGTGATGGTGGATCCTTCTAAGATCGAAGTAGTGAAAAATTGGGTAAGACCTACTAATGTGTCAGAAATAAGGATCTTTGTTGGGTTAGCTAGCTACTACCGTCGATTTGTCAAGGGATTCTCTTCTATTGCTTCCCAACTGACGAACTTGACTAAGCAAAATGTTCCATTTGTATGGTCGGATGAGTGTGAGGAAAGCTTTCAGAAACTCAAGACTCTGTTGACTACTGCACCAATTCTCACCTTGCCAGTGGAAGGTAAGAATTTCATTGTCTATTGTGATGCATCCTATTCGGGTTTGGGTGCAGTGCTAATGCAAGAGAAGAATGTGATTGCTTATGCTTCAAGACAATTAAAGGTGCATGAACGTAACTACTCAACTCATGATTTGGAATTGGCCGCGGTAGTGTTTGCATTAAAGCAATGGAGACACTATTTATATGGGGTTAAGTGTGAGGTCTATACGGATCATCGTAGTCTACAGTATATCTTTACTCAGAGAGATTTGAATTTAAGACATAGGAGATGGATGGAACTACTGAAGGACTACGACATCACTATTTTGTATCATCCGGGGAAGGCGAATGTTGTAGCGGATGCTTTAAGTAGAAAGGCGGGAAGCATGGGAAGTCTAGCTCACTTGCAAGCTTCCAGACGCCCATTGGCTAGGGAGGTTCAGACTCTGGATAATGACTTTATGAGGTTAGAAGTAAATGAGAAGGGAGGATTTTTAGCTTGTGTGGAGGCAAGATCTTCCTTCCTTGACAAGATTAAGGGAAAGCAGTTTAATGATGAAAAATTGATCCGGATCCGAGATAAAGTGTTGTAAGGAGAGGCTAAAGAAGCGACAATCGATGAGGAAGGTGTTTTGAGGATTAAGGGAAGGGGATGTGTACCCCGCGTCGATGATTTAATCAACACTATTCTGACAGAGGCTCATAGTTCAAGGTATTCGATACATCCGGGTGCAACCAAGATGTACCGTGACCTAAAGCAACACTTTTGGTGGAGTAGAATGAAGCGTGATATTGTGGATTTTATTTCCAAATGTCCAAACTGTCAACAAGTAAAGTATGAACACCAAAGGCCCGGAGGAACACTTCAGAGAATGCCCATTCCAGAATGGAAATGGGAGAGAATCGCAATGGACTTCGTGGTTGGTCTTCCGAAGACATTGGGGAAGTTTGACTCTATTTGGGTAATTGTGGACAGATTGACTAAGTCTGCTCATTTCATTCCGGTCAAGGTGACTTATAATGCAGAGAAGTTAGCCAAACTTTACATCTCAGAAGTTGTTCGATTGCATGGAGTTCCACTATCCATCATATCAGATAGAGGTACGCAGTTTACTTCTATGTTTTGGAGAACATTGCATGCGGAATTAGGTACTAGGTTGGACCTTAGTACTGCATTTCACCCCCAGACCGACGGTCAGTCTGAGCGAACGATTCAAGTGTTGGAGGATATGCTCTGTGCATGCGTGATAGAATTTGGTGGCCATTGGGATAGCTTCTTACCCTTAGCGGAGTTTTCATACAATAATAGCTATCACTCGAGTATTGACATGGCTCCATTTGAAGCACTGTATGGTAGGAGATGTAGGTCCCCCATTGGTTGGTTTGATGCATTCGAGGTTAGGCCTTGGGGTACTGATCTTTTGAGGGATTCGATAGAGAAAGTAAAGTCCATTCAAGAAAAGCTTCTAGCGGCGCAAAGTAGGCAAAAAGAATATGCAGATCGAAAGGTTAGAGACTTAGAGTTCATGGAGGGTGAACAAGTCTTGTTGAAAGTTTCGCCAATGAAAGGGGTGATGCGGTTTGGTAAAAGAGGAAAGCTTAGTCCAAGGTATATTGGTCCATTCGAAGTTCTGAAGCGAGTAGGGGAGGTGGCTTATGAATTAGCTTTGCCTCCAGCACTCTCCGGAGTACATCCGGTATTCCATGTGTCTATGTTGAAAAGATACCATGGGGATGGAAACTACATTATCCGTTGGGATTCAGTTTTGCTTGATGAGAATTTGTCTTATGAGGAGGCGCCTGTTGCTATTTTAGATAGAGAAGTTCGCAAGTTGAGGTCAAGGGAGATTTCATCCATCAAGGTGCAATGGAAAAATCGACCGGTTGAAGAAGCTACTTAGGAGAAGGAGGCAGATATGCGAGAAAGATACCCACATCTGTTTACAGATTCAGGTATTCCTTTTCGCCCTTGTTTTCCTTCCTGTGATCGTTCGGGGACGAACGATGGGTAAATTGGTATCTATTGTAACGACCTGTTTAGTCGTTTTGAGCAGCAGATTTTATTTCTGGAAAAATAGGCTGAGGCGACGGACCCCACGACGGACCGTCATGGGCACGACGGACCGTCGCAGGGTCTCGTTTCAAAACACTTGGAAAATATGAAATTGGGTACTGAAAATTGACTCTCTGAACTTCGTAACAAAATGGCAGGATGGACCGTCAAAGGTGTGACGGACCATCACAGAGTCTTCCGTGGAAATCCACTCTCTGGACCTTGCGACGACCTGCAGGACGGACCGTCGCAGGCACGATGGGCCGTCGCAGGTTGCGCAATCCCAGTCTGGGTCGGATTTCTTTATACGTTTTAAGGGACGTTTTTGACTATTCCTGCTTTAATTATAAAGTTAGAGGGTTAATGTTAATAAGTCTAATTACTTGGGGGTTAGAAGAGGTAACCTTAAGTTAATTAGTGGGTTATTATTGCCATCTTTCATTCTTAATTATATGTTAATTAGGGTAAAAGAAAGAGAATTTGAATAAGAAAAATAGAAAGAACAAAGAGAGACAGAAAAAGAAGAAGAGAACGAGTAGAGAGAGAGAGAAACGAAGAGGATAGCAAGGATTTTGAGAAGATAGCTTGTTGATCGCAATTCTTCAGTGGAGGTAGGTTATGGTTTTTACACTATTCGTAGTAAACTCTTAATAGCGAATGATATGTTTTGGGTAGTATTATAGAGTCTTCTTTATGCTTAATTGTGTGTATGCATGATGTGATTTTATATATATATATATGATTGTGATGAAACAAGCATGATGAAGCTATTGAATCCCAAATCTTGATATAAACCTAATCTCTTGTTAACTATGATGCCTTGGTATAAAAGAAGGCTTGATGAACTAAAGTGATGAGATGATGACGCCTTGATATAAAAGAAGGCTTGATGAATTAATTGAATGAGATTAGGGGATCGGAGTGTCACGTACCGACACATAGAATTAGTGGGACGGTGTCACGAACCGACACGTAGATGTAGGGGATCGGAGTGTCACGTACCGACACATAGAATTAGTGGGACGGGTGTCACGAACCGACACGTAGATGTAGGGGATCGGAGTGTCACGTACCGACACATAGAATTAGTTGGAGGGGTGTCACGAATCGACACGTAGATGTAGGGGATCGAAGTGTCACGTACCGACACAATTGAATTAGGGGATCGGAGTGTCACGTTCCGACACATAGTAGTAGGGGATCGGAGTGTCACGTACCGACACAAGAGGAATAAAGATAATGAATCTTGAAAGATGCTAATATATTCAATCTAAAGAACATGTATTCCAAAAGAGTATGGTGTGGAGGCTTGAGTCCTCATAGATATGATCGGTGATATTATAAATGATGTTTGTACTTGTTGCTATCACATGTTAAGCATATTAGTTGATTTTATGATGTTATCTGAGATATATTGCTTTCTATTTTGAGTTGGCCGATGATACCTACTCAGTACTTGTGGTTGTACTGACCCCCTACTTTTATGTTTTCTTCTTGTATATTGTGGTATGCAGCAAACGTTGCGTCATCTTAGACTCAACAGTAATTCTAGCCAATCTTCGTCACACCGGATCTTCAAGGTGAGCTAATGCTTCTAGCTTAGACTGGATCTCCTTCCTCATGTCATGATGCCTTGAAGTTCGGCATAGAATAGCTTTTATTGTTTTAGCTTCTTAGAATACTCTTAGTTTAGTAAATTGATTCATAGATGTTCTTGTGGTGATGACTTCCAGATTTTGGGGAAATAATAGATGTTGAATTTTAGAAATTATTGAATTGTCTTTTATTTATGAGTTTAAGTCTTCCGCATTGCTTTATGTTGATATTAAACTGAAATGATAAGGTTTAGATTGGTTGGTTCGCTCACATAGGAGGGTAAATGTGGGTGCCAGTCGCGGACCCGATTTGGGTCGTGACATTAATGGCATAAGCTACACTTTATAATTGTTGTTATGATTGGTAACAACTATTTATATAGATGATCACACTATTAATGTGTGGTATTTTTATAATTGAAAAAATAACACATAAAAAATGTGGCCCTTCGTTTTCACTAAAATTTCATATTTCCTAAAACATTTTAACATTAAAACTTGTCCCCACCAATTTTTATTAGGAAAAAAATAGAAAGCGTTCATAATTTTTTAAGCTAAAATAAAAAACCTCACCTAAAGATTTCATTTCCCTGAAACATCAACTAACATTTCCACTCCTCTCAAACTTCAGTTAAGTATGCGATTTTCAGCTGAGGAGATGAACAAATTGGCCTTCTCTCAAGAATAACTCAAGAATACATGCCATTCGCCTCAAAGTTCTCCGTCAAACTTTAGTTGAATAACACAATTTGCAGCTGAAGAACTGAAGAAAAACATAATTTTTCTTAAGAAAATCTGAAGAACATGATTTTCCTCTCACAGATTTCTTGTTGAAGATTGAAGAGATGAACATGATTTCCTCACAGATTCCTTGTTGAAGAGAAGCTTACTATAAAGTGCTAATTGGGTAATGTGAAGTGAGCCAAAATGTGACTTAAATTCTTCGTGTTATTTTATACGATGGGTGCACTTTGAATATGCATATATGAAGTATTGGGATTGTATAAGTGTTATTGTGTAAAAGTTATATGAAATTTTCTCAAAAAGGCATTAAGTATGATTTCAGTTTAAAAGTCCCTTTTTAAATGCATGTTTTTGCATGGTTGCCGTACTTAGTGCAATCATGTACTAAATCCATTCTTTTTTAGTTTTTTGTAAAAATATAATCTATTTATTCTTAAAAGGATGTTTCCATGTTTGAGGAGATTGTTATGTGTTTCCCAAGCTCATGCGAAAGGATCCCTAATATTCAAGGATGTTCTATGTCAACTTATGGTTTACTGTAAAGTCTTGTAAATTCAATAGTTATGTATTATGTTATAAGGGACGTGTTCCTAATGTACTCTTATGATGTTGAGTCTAGGATGACAAAAATACACTAGAGTATAAATATGTATTGATGATATTTTATATATACGAAGTCAAGATTCTATCATATGAAGTGCCATGAAAATCTTTAAATTTTCCGGTAATTTACCTACGGAAATGAGATGAATGATAACTATGGGCTTGTATAAGTCCTCAGAGAGATCAAGTAATCCATATTACTTCTAGTGGGTGCTCCCCGATCGTGGCAAATGTTGATTAGAGCATGAGGTGTATGAAAGTGGTTTTAGATTTCTAAAGTTTCATATTGCCACATCTAGTAGAGTCTCGATCATCATTTCAGAGTCTCGACACATGATCTCGGCTATAGGACGATAGTGTTTATATTCTTCATCATTTTCATACCTTCTTATAGAACTTAACTCTATTAGATCTCTCTCTATGTTTTCTTGTACGATAGTCTTTTAGATGTGTTTTCTTGGATGAGATAGTATCTCATTGAGGGATAAAAGCTGAGTTTTGATACTTATATTTGTTTGATGATTTCATGAGTATGTATAAATGTGAACATTGGTATGCTTTGATGATATGGTGTCTTTTGTGGCTATATATGAGAGTTATGTGAAACGGCATCTTATGTTGAGAATTATATGTTATCATTTGTTTAAATCATGTTAGAAGTTTTTTTATTTAAAATGAGTCTTCTTTTTGATTGACATACTACTATATGCATATTGGTAGCCTAATTTTATGATTTGCGTTTGAAATGCTTAGTGACTACCTATGGAAGCATGCTGCCCTATGTATTTATAGAATAAATGTTGCATTAATCTATATGTATGAACCTTCTTGATTGTTTTAAATGGATTGGTGTCTTTTGCATAATATTGGTCCTAGAAGAAAGGGTAGCATTATTTTCGTTCTGGGGTGATGATATGGGTTTGATTGACGTAGAATTTACCTTATTCTAATGTTGACAGAAAAGAAAGAGGGCTTATTGTTAAGTTTCCTCTATTGTTTACCCTAATGATGTATGACCGTGGTATCAATTGTATTTTGTAAAACCTTATGTGGTTAGGTTGTATGACCTAACATTATCATTGGGGGATAATTTGCCTAAGTTGATAAGGATTAGAATTCCTTGGTGTTCCTACGTTGACTTATTGTAATTCCTTCTAAAGTGGTAATAACTTTTAAGTGATGAAAATGAATGTTCATAAGTTAAGATCCTATTGAGGTTGGGTTAAGTTACTCTTAATTGTGTTTACCCTTAGTGGAAGATGGTGATGTGAGTAGTAAAGTTGTAAGTATTTGTACCTCGTCCTTTCATTCTTACTTGATCTTTAAACTAATGAATTCTTAGTAAACTTGTTCATGATTGGAGTCTTGTATAAAGTATGAATTGAATGACCTCTATATGTTTGGTATGTCTTGATTGACACTATATTAAGAGTATTTTGATGATTCTAATGTATTTAAAAATGATTTTTTTAAATTCATGAATTCTCATGTTTTTTGCATCTTGATATGCTAGTTGTGCATTTGACTTCATGAGATAAGGAAAGAAACATGTTTAAATTCACTTTAAATGTGTAATGTTTAACATTATAATAGGAAATCGTGATTCCTTATAATGAAAATTGACGATTCTCGTTAAATTTTTGTGACTTATATTGTTTTGAAAGCATTATTTTACGCTCACTCTTAAAAAAGGAAGGCATGTTCAGCTATTTTCCTTGTGTGTGACTATAAATTGTATGACTTTCCCTAAATGATACATGTTTATGAAAACTACTGTCAGGCAAGGAATGGAAACTTTGTGATATTACATCCGATTGTTGTAATTAGGGTGGTGTGATTTACCATTTTTACTTCACTATGAAGAAAGTATGAGCATGCTTTGGTTAAATGTTGAGAAATTCTCATATTATAGTGAAATGACTTTTGTGCCTTATTTTAAGTATGGACTCATGAGTCGTCTAAGTGTGTTGAGGAGAAGGACATTCCTCAATGGACACAACTAGGCATGGTATGGTTTAGTATGTGCATTGAAGTATGAGTACCTAATTAGTCTCTTGAGTGTTGTTGGAATCTTCCTATATGTGATCTTAAAGGATTATCTCTTAACAATATTAAATGTAAATACCATTTTATGGTGAGAATAAGGGCTTTCCTACTATTAACATGATAAGAATATATGTGTCTGATTCATTAAGGAGTTAGTGAATAAAGGTTTTGCATAAGGGCTTTCTTACTATTAACTGAGTGCTAAATGGTATGAAGTTATGTTCCCTGTAAGTTTGGTGCATTAACTTCTATAAGAAGATGTTATGAATGTTTTGAGGTTCTGTATGATTCATTGTAGACCTTGTTGTGATTAAAGTGTTCTAACTTTAATTAGAGGACGAATGTTCCCAAGTGGGAAATATTATAACACCCCCATAACGAGTTAGGGTGTCTACAGACTCACTTTTTACTTTTAGTTAGTGAACATTTTCATGAACTATTTTAAAGTATGAAAGGGTGATTTGAAGTCATTTGGAAGTCAAAAATTAGTGGACGACCAAGACGTTTTAGGACTAGTTAGCAAAGGGGCCGTATGTGTTTTTATGAACTTCCATGTGTGTCATCAGATTATGAAGTCCTTATATGAGAAATAATGATGTTTATAGGAAGTATGTTGAGTTTCATGATATTTAAAGGTCAAACATCCAAGAACATAAAAAATGTTCGAAAACTAGTCGTAAAGACATGTATGTCTGTGTCTTGAATGTGACTAGAATGTTTTGACGTGTTGTGAGTATTTATTTTAGGTTAAACTGATGTGTACGGTCCTTGAATTGTAAAGATTTATGTTTACATTGGAATTTTCAAGGAACGACTACTCAAAGGCCTCGCAAGAGGTCTTCAAGGAGGACCCAAAGGGTGTTGAGACACTGCCTTGGCATTGTAAATCAACGGAGCCAAAGAACGCCTCGTATGTCCACCAACGCCTCATAGATGGTGAGGAACCGATGGAAACATAGTTTGGTGAAGGATTAAGGTTGTTGTCAAGCCCCAGATGACAGCGACATGAACTTGGCATCATTTGTACCCATCGATTATACCTGCAACTACAACCTGCCCATTCTTTCATTGAAGGGGTGAATGGGAAATTCACCCACGTGCTAACCTTAACCTTGTTGGTTTTTTTGTTTTTTTTAGGTGTATTAACGTGATAAAAAATGTGACAACCCCATTACCAATTCAATTCACAAAAATTAGACTTCCCTCCCAAACAAAACTCTCTCTAGTACTTCCATTAAAGGTGAAGCTCAAGAACCGCTTGGATATTTGATTTTCTTTAGTTCTTCATCATGTTTTAGAGGATTTATTTTACATTAAGGTATGCTGATCCTTCATTTCTTGTTAATGTTCCATCTATAGAGTTCCCTTCAATGTTTTCAATGTAAGTTAAGGATCAAATCTCTTCCTCTTCAATCTAGCCATGGATTCTTTCTCAAAATTTTTTCAAAGGATTTATCATGACTAATTGATGATAATGTATTTATTATAATGTGTATTTCAATCCAAATGCACAATTACCCATTCTCCCTTCAAACTATCATTTTAGCCTAACTATGGGCTTTGTGATCTTGAATTGTTGTTGATCGACTTATGATTCTAACATCTTGAATATCTTACACCTATTGCCTACATTGTAATTTGATTTAGAATGATGTGATATTGGATAAATGTGGTTTGATGCTTGAAGACATGATCTCTACTTCCTATTGAATGTTAATCCGTGGCCTTCACTATAATGTAAATTTTATGGCACTTGTAGTAGGACTTATTTAGATTATAACTTTTTTAATTACTGACTTATATTGATGTTATTTATTTGTTTTGGGTATGAATCATACGTGATCAAAGTAAAGGAGTCTTGGTTAGGATAGATCTAGATTCTTCTAGCCAATAGATTGGATGTTGTAATGTACACTATGTGATCTTAATTCTAGGGTAGATGAAGCATCATTTAGAATTTATTATTATGTATTTTGTTACTTCCCTAGATTGATACTATTGGTGAAATATAATTGATGATCAATGCAAGTGAATTTTTTGAAATAACTATATCCTTCTACTTTCTAGCATGTTGGTTATGTGTTTTACTAGTTCGTAGCATGGTCTTGTAGTTGCTTATGCGTATTATCTTTTATGATTAAATTACATTTAACTACTGCCCCATATATTAATTGTTTATTAAAAAGGTTTATTGATCAATGATTATCCATGGTTGATGAATTGGTAAGAATGAATTTTCCTCTCTACTTTCTTATAGTATTGATAGTTGATGAAGCCTTATATAGCATTGTTTGGTATGGTCCTCTTATGGTGGTGGTGATAAATTTTTCCAATATATATATATATATATATATATATATATATATCTATGTGGTGTGTGTGCATTGTTTGGTAATTGCATTATGAATGTGAGTTGGTGATGATCACCCAATGTGAAGCTTATGCTTAGTTTTCCTATTCTAGCTATGATCTAGGTTGTATAGATAATATTGTGAGCATATAAATGGTTATGTGATGTTTATGTATACTTGCTTCCTATGATGAGTCCATAAAATGTTATGTGTGAAATAAATTTAATAAAGGTGCATAACGACTAGACCTTACCATAATGATGTTCTAAGTCTTGAATCAACTAGTCTTATACTATGTTATATATTCTATGATGTTATGTCATGTATCGTTATCTAGGATGATTTGATAGGTGTAATTTTATGTTCAAGGGTATGGAACCTTGTCTATGCATTGCACATATGTACTCTGATAGGATAGTTGCTAGATTGGCATTCTAAATTCATGAATAGAAATGTCTGAACATGTTATTAATATAACTTATATGCTATGATGTTAAGTATATGATATGATGAAGTGTGAATGTGCATAGTCTCTTGGTGTTTTTATATGAAAGGATTTCTCATATAGTTATACCTATATACTTATGCATTTATAAATGAACATATGTTGCCTTAATGTTTTATGTGAAATGTTTGCTCACATATAAGTGTACACACACATGTATAATGATCTACTCTATGGAGGAGACTTCAAATGTATGATAAATTGTAACCTAAACTATTTAGGTGCTTTATATATGTTATGTCCATGTGAAAGTGTTTCTCACATGATATAGTTTGATGAACTCTCATCTATGACATATAAGGTAAGCATACGAGAAGTTAATCTCCTAAAGCCTACATTTTCTAAGTAATGTTAATAAAGAATTTTAATAAAGGGAACTTAGCTTAGCACCTAGTGAACTTGACAATGAAAGGTGTTTTCTTTCCTTGGAGGAAGATTCACCATTGTGTTCTCATAAGGTGTTGACTTCCCCTGGAGGAACATTCTCTTATGGTTCCACATGAGGTGTTAACTTCCTTGAGGAAGATTCACCTATCGTTTTTCATGAGATGATGCTCCAATTCTAAAGAGCATGAAGAGCGTTATGTATTTCTCTTTATTTTATAATTATTCTCTCCACATAAGATGTAGCAAGTGATTGCACCTATTATTCTATTATCTTATAATATTTTACCTTGGGTACGTAAGAACACCTTCCCTTGGTGTAAGTCTCTACAACCCCAAATTCAATTAAGCACACATGGTCTTAATGTCGGTTAAGTCTATATTTTTGCTAATGTAAAATGGACAATGAAAGTAATGTAAGGACTCTAACTAGTATAACCTAAGGGTAGTTGCTAAGTGTAGATGGGGTATAGGACATCACCTATGCATTGCACATGTAGATCTTAATGGAAGTCCTAGGAAGGTGTTCTAATTTATATTACTATGTTTATATACCTTATGCATGACTTTTTCGTAATTGTCTACTTTATTTGATGAAATGCATGGTATGAGCTATATGAAGTGGTCTTGTTTTATATGCATTATGTTGGTCTTAATGACTACATAATGCACGTCTTTCCTAGTTTGGATGAAGTTGTCTTCACTTTATATGTTGATGTCTGAATTGGATGTTAAGGTTTGTGGTCTCATGATAGGTTTATAAATTATGTGTGATGTTATGGGGATTCACTTGTGTAAAATATGGGAATATCCCTTAGACGTAACCGGCAGCGTCATCCTTTTTGAAGACTAAGACTAGCCTCTTAGATTACATCATTAATTCATAGGTAAAATTTAGCGAAAAATATAAAACTTTTCCTTACTTCAACTCGGAGGTTTACATGGACCTCTAAATACATATATAATATACATATATAGAATAAACATAGACCCTTCGTATATAAAAATTACTTAGTCATCTACTTTTATTGAACGTAGATATAAAAATTATGACATTGTCTCAAAATAGTTATCTCATATAATAACCATCTAATAAGAGTATATCAAATTGAGTGTAGCCCATACATCAATGAAACAGGACAATATATAGGTCATAAAACGTTCAATATCAAAATTAAAAGGAAAGAAACATAAAAGTATTAATACTTAAAACAATATAATAGAATTACTTAAAACAATATAATAGAATTGATTGTGACATTGCCCTACAAAAGTGAGGACATACCCTACTGTGATGATTAAGAAATCCAAGTCTTCTTCAAGTCATTTCCAAAAGCCCTTAAACGATCGAAATCTAAAAGTTGGGGAAAAGGAAGAAATGGAGTTAGTACACCACTTGTACTAAATGTGATACCATATCCACACATTCTTTAAAATAATGCTAAGAAAAGGAACATTTCATTAAGTATGCAATTTACTTTGAAAAGTTTTATGCATATTCAACAAAAATACCAAATCAATAAGGCATATTCATTAAGTCATGAAAATATATATCACAAGACCAACAACATCAAGAATAGCCAAGTCAACATGCATTTCATGTAATTGTATACATAATCGAGTAACTCCATTGTTAAATCATAAATAATCACAAGCATGAATAAGAGTATTTTTTTATCATAACTAAAAAAAGACAATTACTCATGAACCCTTATCAACTTAACGAGTGCAATGACCAATCAATGCCTCTCATCCTTACTCAATCGATTAAACCAACAGGAATCATGGCAAACCTCCGATTAACAATTAATAGTCCATATCATCTTATTTTAACAATGTAGACCAACACATATTCATAAGTGAAACTAATAAACATATATTATCAAAAACGTTCAAGTTCATATAAATATCATATACCATCATAAGCACGTTCATACATAAGAACATCCTCCTAAGGTTTCTCTCAAGGTAAACCAGTGCAAAGCATAAGTAGATACCCATATCCCTACATAAGCTAAGTCTACCTCTCAAGTCACCCTAGTTAGTTTGTACTTCATTACTTCATTTTAATTTAGCGAAATATTACCTTAACCAACATAGACCCTAAGAGCTAAGCGTACAATTTGTGGTGTAAACCCTTACACCTAAGAAAGGTAGTCTACCAGCCAAAGTAAAACAAAATACAAACTTAGCTCTCTAGATGGTCCACTAGATAGTCTTCCTTTGGGGGCAACATCGTTCAAGAACTAAAAGATAGCTATAATCCTTCTACATACCACTTCGAAATTGATCCATTGGATGAGTATCTCTCATCAGGTAGTCAACACCTCTTATGGACCAATAGGGTGAATCTTCCTCTATGGAAAGCCATAACCTCCCATTATCAAGTTCACTCGATTCTAAGCTAAGTCCTTTTTGAAATGTCTTTAATGTCTTTATTTATCATCATAGTTTATTGTAGGTCATAGGGTCTAACCCTTGTATAATTATCATCATTATCATCATAGACCAATAAGAACTACGTTACTATAATCCTTTCATTACATTTCATATAAATAGTTAGCACATTTACATTTTACTTCATGATAAGGCACGTTGGTAAATCATTCACCATCCTTATAACATTTACATTTTATCCAACACCTCACAAACCATAGTCATTACATTTCAATTCAATATCACACCAACCCTATCATTTCTAATACAAGAAATACTCCAATACAACATCATGACTTAATCACAATTAACCATAATTTGAAGTAATGGATGGGGATCACATGACTTACCAAATCTCCTTTATAATCCATCTTCAAGATGTTACCATCAACCCTTGATTCAACCCAATTAGGGTTCAAAATCATCATAGTTCAATGATAAATATTATAACAACGTTAAAAGAATCACTACATCATAATTCAATACTAGTTAATAGCTTAAGACACGATACTTAGGTCAAAACTCACAACATACTTTAAAACCTACATCAACTTCTGAAGAAGTACCCTATAGGTCTATAATCAACCTAATTCATTCATGATTAATATAACCACATCAACTAGTAGTTACTAATACAATAACCAATTAAATTTAACTAGTATAACATGGTTGATATGAAGATCATAACCTTGGGTCAAAGGGGAATACATTATCTTCTACAAACTTGACCAATGCATAAAGATACATCATAATTAATTTAGAATACATGTTAATATAATAAAAATATCCACAATAAATCAGAAAATAATCAATTCATAACATTATTATCGAGAATGGATGAAATCAACTTGAAAACCCAACTTTGGAAATCAATTTGATGGAACCCTTTGAGGAAAGGGGTCTCAAATGTGAATGGTATTCCATACCTTGATAATTGATGATGATTGATGGTGAAACTTTAATCTTTTCAGATCTTAAACCCTCCCCTATCTTGGTCTTCAATGGAGTTCTTCACTAGTGAGAGAAAGAAGATAGAAGGAAGACAACTTGGGTTTCTGTGTTTTGAGAGTTTTTAGTAGCCTTAATTAGGTTAGGACTTTTATATAGGGTTTTAACTAAGTTAATTTGACCTCCCTAATCCCACAACTAAGTAACTTACACATTAATTATTTAATTGAAAGAAAATAAAAATGTGCAGAAAATCAGGCCCTCATAGACGACTCAATGATCGACGGATCGTGGGTCAATCGACGTCCAACTCCTGCTTCCGTGCTACACATTTGTTTTTTGATCCATAGAACGGTTCAAATGTTCCATTATCCTTAATGTATATGTTTGGTCTATGGATAACATTGACGCCCCGTCGATCCACACACGCTCCATCGACTCCCGTTATGGGTGCACACTACCTAATCAGTCCTTTTGACACCAAAACAAAAGTGTCCTCCTGAAAGGCTATTGGGTTGTACCTTGGGTGACATACCCATAAGTTTCGAAACTGAATCAACTTATACAAGTGTTAGACACACCTACAACAATTTTCATTTTTGACTTCTAAAAGCTAATCAAATAGGCTAAGGCACGCTATACATCCTTGAACTAGTTTCCGGACGTCATGGAAGTTCTTGGATGTTTTTGTTTATAGATTTATTAAATAACTAATATTCATCAAAATGGACATTAAAACAGTATCTATACCTCATGACACTTATGTTAGGGTCTAGAACACGTCTTGGATTATCAAAGTGTTACAACATGTACATTGCATTAGTAGAATTAGATTTGGATTGTGAGTAAGGTATCATCATGTTCAATATTAAGTGAAATTAGTATATGTGCAAAAGTGAATAGAGTTCACTCTAATGTCTTTATGGTTTTGACTTGAAGGCGTCTTGTGGTGTGTTATGTTTCTATGAAGGTATATATTAGTTATATAAGTTGTATGTATGCTTTCATTGTTGCTTCAAGGTGATGCTAAGTATCACCACAAAGGTACTTGGGAAGTTAAGAAATAAAATTGAAGGAAGCTTATTGTAAAGTGAAAATTGGTTATTGTAACGTGACCCCAAATGTGACATAAATTCTATGTGTTATATTATATGATGGTTGGCCTTCGAATATGCCTACATGAAGTAAGTGGATTTTGTAAATACTATTGTATCAAAGTTACATGATGTTTTCTCAAAAAGGCATGAGGTATGATTTCATGGAAAATGTCCCTTTTTAAATGCATGTTTTTGAATGGTTGTCATACTTTGTGCATTCTTGTAGTAACTTCATTCTTCTTTACCTTTTTACACAGTTTATGATATGCAATGCCTAAAATGATTTTTCTATGATTGAGGATCTTGTTATGTGTTTCCCCAACTCAAGCAAAAGGACTTATTAAGATTCAAGGATGTCCTATGTCAACATATGGTTTACTGTAAAGTCTTGTAAGTAGTATAGTTATGTATTATGTTATAACGTCCGTTTCCTTACTATACACTTTTGATGTTGAGTCAATGATGGAAGAAATAGACTAGAGTCTAAATATGTACTTATAATATTTTATATATTTGAAGTGAAGTTTCTATCATATAAAGTGGTATAAAAAGTTCTAATTTTCCGCTAATTTACCTATCACAATGCGATGAATAATAACTATGGGCTTGCACAAGACCTCTGAGAGGTCAAATACTCCATGTTTATTCTATTGAGTGCTCCGCGGTCATGACAAGAAACCTTGACTTTCTATACGTTGAGGTTTTCATATCGTCAGACAACGTGTATGTTGGGAACACCAACTTATTGTACGTGAAGGTTCTCTTGTAGGAATCTAGACTTACTAAAGGCGAAGATCCACTTTCATTTTTCATGTTCACTCAGTGATAATCTGAAACATAACTTTTAAACATATTTAATCATTTAGTACATTAGTTGATAAGGAATGATTTTTGAACTCTCTCCTTCATACATGATATAAATCAATGGTTCTAAAGATTAGAATGTCGTTTTATATTGGAACCTACTTTTTATACAATAATTCTTGTGTGCATACATATGTGAGATCTACCCTCATATAAACACCTCTAGGCACACATGTTCATAACTTCATTAATCATATACTTTACATGCATAGAAATAGATAATGATGCATAGGAGAACTATCCATTCCTTAGTAATCATGAATTTGTGCCACTCCTATATATGTATGAAGTGTGTGTGTTTACATTCGTCAAGATAATCACATAATGGATATAACAAAGTATTGAGTAAGCCACCCTCTAACTACAAAATTTTAGATATGTCGCCATACTAAATTAGAGCAACACTTGAAAAATGTTGCCTAAAATATTATTGGGAACACAAATGTAGCCTAAATTTTTAACTTTTGGAAACAAAAATATTGGCAACACTTATATAGTGTACCCTTTAATGGTATAGGCTACACTCTATAAGCCTTGTCATCAGATGAAATTAATGGCAACAATTATTTATATATATCGGCAAACTTTTAGAGGGTCCTATTTTTATAATGGTAAAAATAAGATTTTAGAAGTGTGGCCTAAAATGTTTCACTAAAATATTAGATTCGCTCCAATATTTTCTAATCTCCCTCCCATATTTTGATTGGACCAAAAAATATTTTATAAAACATTATTAAAAACATTCCTATCTTAGAATCAGAAAATAAATTGGGGCTATTTCTCTTCTCTAGAACGGTAGCTGCAGGTCGTTCCTATCTTAAAAATCCACACAATTTTTTTTTCTCTAGAACTTCAAATCGACGAGAAGATAGTGAAGATCAAAGAGAGGAAGATGAAGACTAAAGTGCTGAGCCGAAAATCAGAGGAGCTGAAAATTGGAGGACCTTAATATCGGAGGAGCTGAGCTAAGCTTAGTTGTTGCTGACGAACTGGGGATTGATCGAAGAATTTGATAACATATGCTGAAGAACCAATTTTGTCCGCTCCTCATACTATAGAATGACGGTGAACTATTGACACTGTATTTCATAGTGAAAAAATTCTATGTCTTTTATCATCCTGTCACATTAGTTTGGGTGTAGACATTATAAGTATTGGATACACAAATACTAAACTCATGTACCGAATACAGGTTAATGTTTATTTGTGATTATATATGTTGTTGAAGTAAAGTGCAGCATCGAAGGTGAAGACTTTGCGCAACTTTGACATAGACATAGCGGTATTTATCCCAAGGAATTTTTTTATTGTATCATCCATTTTTTTTATGTTTGTAAAGTACCCTACAATTAAATGATCTAGTTTGGTTTCCAAGTGTACAACTAATAACGATCCAGCGTCATTTTCCTTGCTTTTAATTGGAAATAATGAGCTTTGTTTACCTATTTTTCTGAAAAGATATGAATCTCTAGTTTCTATGAAAAGAATATCAGACTTTAATCTTCATACAGTACTTCCTAAAAGAAAATCATATAGCCAAATAAGCACACTACCAAATGCTCCGAAGGGATTGATTGTAGCATTAATAACTATTTTTATCTCAATATGTTCACATCAAATTAAGAATTTAAAAGTAAAAGTGGTATTTTACATCAGATAACTTTTTTTCTCAAACAATTGCAACTGCAACTTTTTATCATAGGCATTTTCCTATCTCTCTTTAGCTCCTGCATTTGTCACAACTTCCTAATGTGTCAATAGAAGAAAGTTCCCGAATTCACCTAGATTGACTAATAAAACGAACAATACAACTACAATTGTTGACACTAACAATCAGTGAAGTACCTCCAAATAGTCAATATAGCATAACATTATCGAGGAGCTAACAGTAGAATACAACAGTAAGAGATGTACTAGTATTGTGCCGGATGGTTTGTCTGCTTATAATTCCCTGTGTACGCGTTGGAATAAATACGTCTGCACATTCCTCCATAACGATGATTAGTTATATTGTCCTCCATAGAAAATGATTGAAAAATGTTTTAATAAGTATCGTTCATATAATATGTTGTGTGTAAGAGAGAGTGTGTTTAGTTATTATTTTTCAAGAAGAATATATTGTGTATGGTTTCCGGTAATGAGGCATCTTTATTATCATATATTGTAAATCAATTGAGATGCATAGTAACGTCAATAGTTTTAGAGTCTGTGATTATTTTAAATATTTTTTTGTCTTTGTTCCTAAGGCAGTTTTTATGGTTCGAAACTTGTGTATGTAGTTAGTATAATAAATAGTTTAAGGTATTTGTGGGTTGTTTTGTGGATATATGTGTGTATAGAAACTTACCCTGTATTTGATGATGCCTCTGTATTGTATGAATATTTATTAGGTTCACTAAATTAGTTCCAATCAAATAAACAATGGGAGATCCGAATTTTTGTAAATCGTTTAGTCCTCTTTAGCTATGTAAACCCGTTTCTTATACTTGTGATAACTTGATAGAAATTAATTTGCCAATAGGGATTTCTATTGGAACTATTTTTAATTCTCATGATGAATAATAATATAGATGTCTAAGAAGTTTGTTTTTGAGCTTTTCCTACAGGCTACATGTGTACTATAACCTAAAATGCATCATCTCAATTTATGCTTGCAGGTTATCAGCAGCAGTAATAAGGGTAATTGCGTTTTGAAGGTATAAGGTACACAAAGACATTACTTAACATAATATGGAAACTAAAAGCCTCATGATGTACAGCAGCATCCCCTCTTGCAATTACTCCCATAAAAGAGTACTAGTTTTTAATAGCAAGTGATATGGAGATCACATATGGTAATGTTTGAAGTATGTAGGATCTTGTGAGGGTGTTAGAGAAGATAGAACAAGGATTATCATGATGGATTTTTCTTCGCACCAAGGATATAGTAATCTAATTACTATAATGGCTTCCCAAGACAAAAAGCTTCTTTAGTGGCTTGATCCTCGTTTTTCTATAGATTCTTCCTAGAAAGGTCCTAATTTTATCTTATGTGCTTTATTTATATCCAATACGTGCTAAAATAATATTAGATCTGTAGACGGATAACAATTAGCTGACTCGATCTCAACTTTATTACTTCAAAAATTGAGGAATAGAGGCCCGAGGATTTATAATTGAGCACCAATTGCTTTTGCGATAACCCATTATTTCCCTTTATTTCACTCATATATATATATATATATATATATATATATATATATATATATATAATCTTTACTGTAGAATGCTTCTGAAAATAGTGAGGTCATCATGTACGTTCTCGATGAGTGCATTCTACTAACATCACAAAATACTAACTAGGTCCAAAGTGGACAGTACCTTGTTAATAAGACTTGGACAGTTACAGTTTATGTTCTTTATGACATACAAGCAATTTTCACAATATATTGTACTTTTGGTCTTCTACATAAAGTATTTGATCTTCTTTAAAATGTTGTTTACAACTTGAACCTTCTTCTCCATAAAAATTCTTAATCTTGATTAGTTCATTTAATTGTGTCTATCCTATTAGTAACTTTCTTTCTTAATTGTGTCTATTGTATTAATCTTATTTTTCTTCTTCTTAGTATTATAAACATTAAAAAACATTTGTAGAGGCTTGAAGGTTTGATTTGGCATAGCACAACTACAATGAATAGGTAAGAAACTTTTATCATCTCATAACTCATAATTCAGATAACTTACACGTGACTTATAAACTTATTTGTGAAGTAGTTAATGAGTTAATGATTCTTGATAAAATATTAAATATTTAATATCTTGATCTTGTAGGGATTGAAATATCCCATCCAAGGAATGGATGAATATAGTAATGTATAGCAAAGAGTATATTCATGGTGTTGAATCCTTCCTAGAGTTTTTTTACGCTTATGGAGATTCAATAGGAGAGGAAATTCAGTGTCCATGTGCAAAATATTTTAATATTTTTTTGATACGAAGAAATGTAGTGTATGATCATCTAATATGCTATGGATATTTTAAGGGTTACCAGATGGATCAATCACGGGGAATGGAATATTAAGTTGAATGTTGATGATGATATGGGTGCTCGTATGATGATATTGATGGTTTGTTGAATGATCCATTTAGAGATGTTGCACTAGGTAAAGAATTTTATGATGGTGTAATGGAAGATGCCAAGAAATTATATAACTTACTTGACAAGGCAAACAAAAAATTATGTACCGGCTGTACATGATTCTCTAAATTATCATTCACGCACCGTGTATATTTTTTAATATGTCTACATAGATGGAGCAATGAATCATTTACTTCTCTTTTTGAGTTATTAAAAGGGGAGATGCCCGAGTTGAACATTTCTCTGTATAACAATAACACCAAGTCTATGGTGAAGAATCTTTGTCTTGATTTTGAGTAAATCGATGCATGTCCAAATGATTGCATGTTGTTAAGGAATAATCATAAGGATGATGAATTTTCTCATACTTGCGGAACTTCACGATATATCAATTCTCTTGATGTTGATCATGAACTTGAGCTTCGAAACAAACAACATCGAGTTTCATCAAAGACATTCAGACACTTTCCATTAATTCTTCGACTCAAAAGACTATTTATGTGCTCAAAGATGATAGATTCTTTGAGGTGGCATGAGGAGGAGCGTTCTGAAGACTAATAGTTAAGGCATCCTGCTGATGGTCTAGAATGGAATGATTTTGATATATTGCATTCAAATTTTGCACTACATTCTCGCAATGTGAGACTTGGCTTGTTAAGTGATGGGTTCAATCAATTTCGGACTATGAGTATATCACATAGCACATGGCCAGTTATATTGATGGTATATAATTTACTGCCTTAGATGTGCATGAATTCAGTGTATTCTTTACTTTCTTTAGTTATACCCAGGTCCCGATCACCTCAAAAACGACAATGATATTTACTTGCAACCAATGATGGATGAGTTAAAACTATTGTGGAGTTCTGTTGTTGAAACATATGATGCTTCAAGAAATCAAACTTTTCAAATGTGGGTAGCTCTTATGTGGATAATCAATGACTTTCCTGTATATGCTATGTTATCTGGATGTCGTACAAAAGGTAAGTTTTCTTGCCCTTGTTGTAACTATAGCACTAATTCTCGCTATCTTAAACATAGTAAAAAAATGTACTAGATGTATCATCGTGTTATTCATCCCAATTATAATCCATGGAGATCAAACAAAAGTTCTTTCAATGGAAAAACGGAATTAAGGGCTCCTCTATCTTAATTAAAGGGTTTTAATGTTCTTAGTAGCTTACAAGAGTTTGAAAATGAGTTTGGAAAGAAGAGAAAGAGATCAAATGATGTCCCATGGAAGTAAAGGTCAATCTTTTTTGAATTAGCTTATTAAAAGACCAACTTGTTATGCCAAAACCTTGATGTAATGCACATAGAGAAGAACAAAGTTGATAGCATTTTTGGAACTCATTAGATATTTCTGGAAACAAAAGGATCATGCAAATGCCCGATATTATTTGAAAGATATGGGAATACGGAAGAACCTTAATCCAAAAGATACGAAGGTAGTAAGAGAACAAAGTTGGCAAAGGCATTCTTCTTAATGACAAATGGAGAGAAATCATCTTTTTGTGGAGTTATAAATACGCCCAAGCTACCTGATAGTAGTGCCTCAAATATTTCTAGGTGTGTTCAAACAGATTAAAGAAAAATGTCTAATTATAAAACACATGATGTCCATTTCATGTTGCATGACTTGTTTCCTATACAAATTAAAAGCATTCTTCCTTAATATTTTGCTATTCGTTTGATTCTTCATAGTTCCTTCTTCCATCTTTTATGTCAAAAAGTAATCACATTGGAGGACTTTGATTTCTTAAAAGAAGAGATAATAGAAACAATAAATCAGTTGGAGCAAATGTTTTCCTCAATTATTTGATATAATTATTCATTTGCCTATTCATTTGGCAAATGAAGTGAGATTAGGAGGTCCCGTTCAAAATAGATGGATATATTCTGCAAAAAGAGAAATGGGTACATTCAAATCATATAGGGAAATGAGTGAGAGTAGAATGAATTAATTTATTATCAATTATCAAAGTGGGGAAGTGCATATATTATTTAATAGAAGATCCAAGGAAAATGATGAATGTGACCCAAGTGATGCAGAAAATATGACTTTGTTTCCTTACAAAGCAGTTCCCTTAAGAGCAAAGAAAAATAATCCATTAACTTTAGATGACAAGTAACTTAGTCAGGCACATGCATACATATTGCAAAATTGTGACGAGGTTGAAGGATATATTGGGTATCTTAATTTGAATATTGTCTTCATTTTTTATAATTAATTTTTAACTTATTTTATTTATTGTTTTAACAAAAAAAATATCATGGTTTGTAGATAGCATGATAAAGAGGTAAATAATCAGCGACAAAAATCTAAATGGACCAAGACCAAGAGACATTGTCAAAACTTCTCTCAATGATTTGAAACTCGTGCTTTGAAAGAGGATGTTCCTGATTTGAAAAAACAGTTGTCTAGAAGACCAAATTCTGTTGCAAGAAGGTATTCTGGGTACCTTATCAATGTATATATATTCCATGTAAGGAAGCGTGATTCAAGGCGTAAAATACAAAATGGTTGTGCTACACTAGTTGCCTCAACTACTAGTTTTGCAATCTCAAAGGATAAAAATCCAATTTCTTCAGATTTGACTTATTATGGTAGAATAGTTGATAATGTTGAGTTTGACTATTACGACCAATGTAAGGTGGTTCTATTAAAGTGTGATTTTTTTAGGTTTAAAATGATACTTATGGCCTTACTTATGTCTATTTTGACAAGAGATGCTCTCTAGAAGGGCCTTTTGTTCTTGGATCTCAAGTAAAACAATGCTTCTTTGTGCAGGATCCATATAATCAAGATAGACATTATGCTATGAAGATTGTTCCTATAGATTTGTTTAACATGATTGATCAAGTTGAATCTAATCTCTCACAAAGTTATGAAAAATATCCATCTATGTATTTAGTGGGACCATCTATACCAAAAGACAATGGTGAAGTTCACTTAACAAGGACTGATTTACAAGAAATAGTTATTGATGTGCCTATGGAAGAATTTATTGCTCAAAAACATGAAGATGAGTATGAAGAGGAATTCGAAGATGAGTGAGTCTACAGATTAGTTGAAAGACGAGACTGAAAATGAGTTTGAGTATAAGTTTGAAGATGAGTCTGATGAGAAGTTTGAAGATGACACACCATGAGTTTCATTAATTTTGTAGTGATTATATGGTGTTCACAAACTGTTTTGTTATTTAATTTTTTTTCTATAAAATAATTAATATATGTAATATGTGGAATTGAACATTAGATCGCTACAATCTTTAAGTTTTTTGTTGGCTCTATCCCTTGATTTCTGCTATGATATACATATATGGAATATTTTAGGTTTTATACATTAGACAGGGTTCATTGGTGATTTTGCTCATAGGCTTATGTGACCATTGAAAATCAAATATGTGGTTTTCTTGAAGACTCTACTGTTGAAACAAAAATCCAAGTGAATAATGTAATGTGCTTTTCTTCACTTTACTATAACATTTAAGAGTATCTCTTTATCTTTTGTTTGAAATTGACCACAAATCACGGAGTTTACCAAAATCTTTATTTATTCCTTGTGGGGTTCTTTTGTTTAGACATAAAGCTTGAGATAGTGAAGACATATAATTGAGAAGGTCAGCGGCTAGCAGGTATGAGTAATCTACTTTTCAGTTAGACTTTCAAGTGTTTATTGTGTTGGTGGGCAGTTTGATGTTAAGATAGGTAATAGATAAGAGGAAAATCAATATTCTCAGCTAGGGGACTAATTTTTTTCTTGATATTATCATCTAGTGGACATTACAGGTAGAACTGTTATCTCTGTAGTATTTCTTGTATAGTTATCAAACTACTAGGTGTTGTCAAGTTAGTTCTATGTTATTGTTGATATTAAGCTGTAAAAGATGTTTTGGTTATTGTTGTTTCTTTTTGGCCTCGCTTATTGGTGTTGATGGTTGAATGTTCTTTGCTTATTATAAAAGTATTCTTGCATTTCAAAACCTTGTTGTCTTGTTTTTATCTTAAGGTTAAATTGCTACTTACTCAAAGACGAAAATTGTATCATTTAATATCAGTTGAACCAATTGCCTTATTGGAAGTGTCCAATTGCCACTTAGTTGGCTTCTTTATCAGTAACAACAGCCTTGCTTATAACTTATTTAATCCTTACTTTAGCCTCTGAAATTTTAACAACTGTTGGACGACTATCAGAAAAAATAAAATTTCACAATTATTTGACATAAGTAGTGATATATTTTGGCATTCCTAGGTTAATACTACCTTGAAACAATAAAATCCAATTTTTTTACTTAGAAAAAGTAATGCATCATTAGAAGCCCTATCAAAAAAGTTATGTTTTAAACATATACTGCCAAAGACAGTGCAACAGTTATATAAATTGCTAGTGTTTCCTTATGTAAAACTTTTGGTTTTTGAATAAGTATATGGATGAGTGAGGTAAAGAATTATCAAGATATGTAAGGTGAAAACTGAAAAAAACATGACATGAAGAAGGAAAGTATGAAGACTATTATGTAGAAGGGAAGTCCGACTGCCTGGATTTCATCTACCAATATGTTTGTATTTGAAGCAAAACATTCTTCAATATTTGTAATCTACCACTCTGATGATTCTTGACGGTAAATTTTTCTGATTATTATTTTGTAGGTCTACTTAATAAAAGAAAAAAGCAAGAAAAATGGTTCGAATCCTAAAAAAACTCAAAGGCCATTGAAGAATATGGATGATGATATGCAATACTGCTCAAGTTTTTAATTTCTCAACAAGTTTAAGGTTAAGAGAGAAAATAATGCAAAAGAACGTAATGATAAATCTAAGAAAGAGCACCTACCAATAGCGCTTAAAAGAAAGAATTCCGAGGATTTCATTCCACAACAAGGAAAAAGTAAATTTGTTGGCCACAAATCAGTGATTCAATCATCTTCCAGAAAAGAACTTACTACTGCAAGTATGATTGTAAGGAAAGGACAGAACAAACTAAGGTCATATAAATCTAGAGAGTTCATTTAGGAGAAAGAATTTAAATTGGCTATGCCCAATTTCAGGTTCCATATGTAGTCAAATGAAAATGTTACTTATTATTTATACGTGACTTGAACAACACTAGGTAATGGAGAGTAAAAACATGAAATTTGGAATCTATTAAACTTCAAATAGGTGAAGAGGAAGTTGGTACTACCAGCCACTAGTGTTGAACAGTTTCTGAAAGACTACAAGATACAGACAGAACTTGATATTGATCATGATCTACAAACAAATAAACACGTAAAGAAGAAGTTAGTCATACCACCTGCTACTCTTGATCTGTTTAAGAAACAACAAGGGATATTCATAGGCGATGATAAAAAATAGACAACCACCCAGATGTTAATGTCTAGTATACACCTTCTCCTTCTATTCATCTCCATAATAAAGGATTGGATACTATTGAGGATGAAGTAGAAATCGGAGAGGATGAGTGTGAAGTAGATGAGTAAATTGATATTGATTGTAGTACAAAAGATATGTTTTAAATCTTGTAAGATTTATTACTCATTATAGGGATATTTTTTATTTCCTTTCTTGTAGGGATATAGGGGCATAAAATTGATTGAGGAAAAACAACATGTAAGAATATTCATACAAAACTTTTAAAGAAAAGGAGGAAGTGATATTTGATAAAGGATAAGCAGTGGGACCAACTGATTAGATAGTGTCATAATTAACCAATTTTATCAGAAAAATTGTAATTAATCCTAGATTCATAAGCTTGATGTAAATTAGTTGGCTTGTCATTCCAAAAGATATTAAAAAGCGCATGTGTGAATATATCAATGTAAGACAAATCAATTTTGAAATTGCATTTTTCATTTTTTTACTAATGAAGATAAATATATTTTATTTTGCACAGTCCAAATTACTAATTTCGGTAGATGGAAAGAAGTGGGTGATGACTGGTCTTCGTGATGCTTGGAGGCGACACAAAAAAAATATAAAGAGTGAGTTTTTGATAAAAATAAAATTGTTGAGGAAATGCTAGGGAAACGTCTGAAAGACATTCCAGAAGCTCAATTCTGTAAGTTGATAGAGTATTGGAAACATGCAATTGTTCAAGTAAAACTAAAACAGTGCATTTCTATTGTTTGACATATTTTGCATCATATATATTGTTTTCTTTTTTATTTATCGATATAAACATCTCTTTTTATTTAATTACAACTCATAGCTGAAATGAATTCTATAAACAGGAAAAAACAACAGTGGAGGCATCAAATGGGACCAATTAATTTTGTAAGACTATGCGTGAAATTGGTAATACTTAGCACACATATGAATTTAATCTTTACATACTTTCTATAAAAGGCAAACATTTTTTAAATTTCATTTGATATAATTTATATTTTGCAACAAAAGACTACAATGAATAACCATCACAACCTGAAATGTTTATTGCAACTACTATAAAGACGGGAAAAAAAATTAAGGCCGATACCCAAATTGCAACAGTAAGTTTCTGAAAGAGGATTATTGATGAATTTAATTCAGACATATATCTTTTTTATTGTAGAGAGTGTAAATAGTTCTTACTTTTAACTATGGAAGTTAATTTTATTCAACTAACTGAACTTCAAAATCATCAAAATTTTAGGAAAACAACGGATGATACCTTTAGGGTAGTTCTTTGGAAAGGAATGACCTTGCTGACTTAGGTATTATGGCAGATCAGTGACAACAAGTTCTTTAAAATAAGATGAAGAAATTAACACGCTAAAACAAAAGCATGCTTATAAAATTAGTTCTTTAAAGGAAGAAATAATGAAATAATGAATTAAATGAGAGTAGAAAAGCGACGTCTTTTTAGCCAGTTGCTGCAAAACAACGCTGGATTGAATATTCAACAAATACAAGGAGTTGTTTGATATAATCTTGTTTCAGTTGTTGATGAACGTAGCGTATATCCTATATGAGTAAAATATATTCCACATTCTTCAAGTTCAACTCATGATTCGATTCTTCAAAAGGTATTTACTTGGTTTCTTAAGGATTTTCACTATCTTTCTCCTATCTTGAACCTGTCAACATTATTTTCCTCAATTTTGTCTAATTGTTGTTGTTGGCTGTTAGTTTTATCATGCACAAGAAGATCATTATAGTTTTTATAAGTTGAAATAGTAGATTTTCTTGCTTATTTGGTAGTGTAGTTTTGGATCCATCGGACAATTCATGATTGGTAGTGATATTTTAGGTATTTTTAGCAAAGTGCCCTGCCAAAATATTGTTATCAATAGTGTCTTTTTCTTGTTTATATCTGCAGAAACACTTGAAATATTGTTGACCGAAATTCTGAGCTACTTGTGAAGTATATACACAACTGTGATTGTTGTTATCTGTAAGGGTCCCTTCCTTCTAAAATGTTGAATTAAGTTATTTTTCATGTTGATGCAAACAATAATTCTAAGCATACATATCCATTTATAAGAAATTCAAACTGCACAGTCGTTGTCTTTAGAGGTTTAGTCATCCTCCTGTATACATAAATCAAGATTAAATACTAAAGGGTCTTCCCATATAGTTGTATACCGTCCAATTTCCCACACATAAATAAACACTTAAGAACCTTTAGGGAAAGTGTATTTACATTTTGAGGTACCAAAAGAGGAGTTGGAGGGTGCACCTGAAAAGTTTCTTTCATAATGCACTGTATGTAAGGAAATCAGACAATGTAAGCCTCCTCAATCGGTCTCCCTTTTTCAAGGAATTGTACGAGCTAGGCATAGAATCTCTTCATAACTAACTACGTAAAGATTTCTAATAAAAGTATCAATCACGCTAACTATTTAAATATCTCTAATATTAGCCAAATTCAAGATGAAGTTACAAAAGACAATGCTAAAAGCAAAAGAAGAAAACGAATCTAATAAAAAACAAAAGAGAAAGCTAAATCATGTTTTAAGGTAGAACTAAAGTAGAATGTTTTTGTCCCTACTCTGTGTCCCTACTTTCTTCTCATCAAACTTTTAAATACAATTTTGAAATGCTTGTGATATCTCTAAAAACAACTTACTAAACCTGATTCGATCTAAGTATTAAATATCATCTTGTGTGAAAGTGAATTTATTTTCTTGAATATAGAACTACAATTTTTCAAAACATCTAAAGTGGAAAGAATTGGGTAAGTGGTCACCAGTTTTTTTAAATGGGGGGGGGGGGTGGGGGGCTTTTTTCTTAATGAGTAACTGTAATTAAAATCAACCTAAAAAAAGTGGACAACTTCTTCAAACATGAGGATGTATTGTTGTTATTTATTAAGGTTCCATGTTTATCTTTAACATCTAGAATCAAAATAGCTAAACATCTACTTTTGATGTCTTTTTCAAATCCACTCAACTAGCAGCTGAATCATCTTTAATATCTACTTTTGTTGCAATATGATTTTTCCTAAAATCTAAATGTGTAGGGAAACGGAGGTAATCATATTTTAAGGGTTGCTACAAGTAAATTTGATCTCATAGAAGTGGATTATGAAGAGTTTTTGAATTATTGTAAGTTTACTTTTTGAACAATTGTGTACACATATTTTGAATATTGTTGTATAAGATTGTGTAAGTACACAAGACTACAATGTGTTGAGGTTTATTGCAAATCTATGTATTTGAATTACTTATGAGCCAATCTAATGCCTGAGATTATTTATTGTAAAATTATATTGGTGGTTTTTTATTAGAAATTCAGGCATAAATTTTATTGCAAAAATAATATTATCACACTTAAAAGTGTAGCCTTAGGACTGTAAATTGTGGTAATAACATGAGCAAAAGACTACACTTCAAAGTGTTGTCATACATTACATAGAAAAGGCAACACTTTAAAATTATTGTCATACATTATATAGAAAAGGCCACACTTAAAAGTGTTGTTGTATGAGATATAAATGTTTCTAAGTAGGTAAATTAAAGTGAGGCGATTTGCCTTTTAGGCTATTCTTTTAAGCGTAGCTAATAAGACAACACTTGAAAAGTGTTGCCTAAAATATAAGGTAACGGACACCCCTGGAAAGTGTTGCCTAAAGTCCAAAAGTGTACCCTTTTATCCAAGGCCACACATTTGCTAGTTTAGGCTACACTTTACTAGGTTGGCCGTAGGGCTAAAATAGTGTAGTGTGTAAAGATCACAACACGTGTACAACATCCACAAAGTCATAACTCAAAAACATCTAGTGTATTATGGAGTTTAGACTACAAACACTCACAATACATCATAAGAGTCAAGAACACATTAAACATTATAATAGAAGACTCCTAGCATAGTTTGATCACACATTCATGTAGGGATTTAATAGGTAGGGGTTAGTCTACAAGAGTTTTCATCATCATTAGACCTATAGACCATACCTAACCCTAACATGTAATCCACAAATATACAACATAATCACAACTTTTAAATCATACAACTATTATTGAAGAGTATACATGTAACTTCACATAACATTAATTCACTTATAACATAATACTAGAATTAAGGGTTACACCCATCAACTTCATAATCATGGAATCACTATATCAATTCATCTTGCATCTAATTCCTTCAAGTCAAATATCACAACATAAAAATCAGGAATCTAAAAACCTCACCCATATGTGTAACGACCTGTTTAGTCGTTTTGAGCAACAAATTTTATTTTGGAAAAAAAAAACTGGCAGAGGTGACGGAGGCCACGACGGACCGTCACGGGCACGACGGACCGTCGTGGAGGTGTCGTTGCAAAACACTTGGAAAAATCTGAAATTGGGTACTGAAATCGACTCTCTGACCGTCACGACGAAATGGCAGGACGGACCGTCACAAGCGTGACGGACCGTCACAGACTCTTTGATGGAAATTGAGTCTCTGACGGTTGCGATGGACAGCAGGACAGACCGTCGCAGGCACGACGGCCCGTCACGGGCTGCGTAGTCCCAGGCGGGGTCGGATTTCTGATTAATTAATTTAAGGGGCATTTTGGACTATTTCCTGCTTTAATTATAAAATAATGGGTTAATGTTAATAAGTCTAATTACTTGGGGGTTAAAAGAGGTAACCTTAAGTTAATTAGTGGATTATTAGTGCCATCTTTCAAAACTTAATTATATGATAATTAGGGTAAAAGAAAGAGGGTGAATTGAATAAAGAAAAACAGAAAGAAAAGAGAGGAGAACGAGTAGAGAGAGAAAGGAACGAAGAGGACAACAAGAAATTGAGAAATTTGCTTGCTTGATCACGATTCTTCGGTGGAGGTAGGTTATGGTTTTTACACTATTCGTAGTAAACTGTTAATAGCGAATGATAGTGTTGAGTAGTATTATTAAGTCTTCTATATGCTTAATTGCGTGTATGCATAATGTGATCTTATATATATATATATATGTTGTGATAAAATAAGCATGATGAAGCTATTGAATCTGAATCTTGAAGAAACCCTAATCTACTTGTTAAAGATGATGCCTTGTATAAAATAAGGCTTAATGAACGAAAGTAGTGAGATTAGGGGATCGTGCCACGTTTCGGTACAGGATAGAATATGAGGATCGGAGTGTCACGTTCCGACACCAGGATAGAATATGAGGATCGGAGTGTCACGTTCCGACACAAGGATAGTATATGGATCGGGTGCCACGTTCCGGTACCAGGATAGAATATGAGGATCGGAGTGTCACGTTCCGACACCAGGATAGAATATGAGGATCGGAGTGTCACGTTCCGACACCAGGATAGTATATGTATCGGGTGCCACATTCCTGTACCAGGATAGAATATGAGGATCGGAGTGTCACGTTCCGACACCAGGATAGAATATGAGGATCGGAGTGTCACGTTCCGACACCAGGATAGTATATGGATCGGGTGCCACGTTCCGGTACCAGGATAGAATATGAGGATCGGAGTGTCACGTTCCGACACCAGGATAGAATATGAGGATCGGAGTGTCACGTTCCGACACCAGGATAGTATATGGATCGGGTGCCACGTTTCGGTACCAGGATAGAATGAGGAGCGGAGTGTCACGTACCGACATGAGAGTAAATAATATAAAATCTTGAAAGATACTAATATACTCAATCTAAGAACATGTTTCCCAAACGAGTATGATGAGAGGTGTGAGTCCTCATTGATGTGCTTGGTGTTGTAACCAAGGATTATGGTAATTGTAAATGCTGCATGCTAAGGATATTAGTTGATTTTATGATGTTACTTGATATATACTGTTTTCTATTTTGAGTTGGCCGATGATACCTACTCAGTACTTGTGGTTGTACTGACCCCCTACTTTTATGTTTTCTTTTGTATATCGTGGTATGCAGCAAACGTGCCGTCATCTTCGACTCAACAGTAGTTCAAGCCAGTCTTCGTCACACCGGATCTTCAGGGTGAGCTAATGTTTCTAGCTTGGACTGGATCTCCTTCCTCATGTCTTGATGCCTTGAAGTTTCGGCATAGACTAGCTTTTATTTGTTTTAGCTTCTTAGAATACTCTTAGTTTAGTAAATTGATCATAGATGTTCTTGTGGTGATGACTTCCAGATTTTGGGGAATTAATAGAAGTTGAATTTTAGAAGTTATTGAATTGTCTTTTATTTATGAGTTTAAGTCTTCCGCATTGCTTTATGTTGATATTAAATTGAAATGATAAGGTTTAGATTGGTTGGTTCGCTCACATAGGAGGGTAAATGTGGGTGCCAGTCGCGGCTCGGTTTTGGGTCGTGACAAACTTGGTATCAGAGCATTAGGTTCGTTGGTCTCATCACACAAGAACAGGTCTAGTAGAGTCTTAAGGAACGGTAGGGGGACACCTTTACTTTTCTTTGAGAGGCTATAAGACTTTAAGAAAATTTCATTCTTTCTTTCTTTCTTTCGTGCTATTACTTGGATCCAATTGGTATCTAGGTGATACAAATTGGTATCTGACCATCTTCACTCTATTTCGCAGATGGTTAGAACTAGAGCAACGACTACGCCAACATCAACATCAGCAAGACAAGATGCATCTGAGCCAGCCACTGGGGCTGTAGCTTGAAGTGCAACAGTGGCAAGAGGCCGCGGTAGAGGTCGTGGGAGGACGTCCTCTAGAGGAAGAGGACGAGCACCTAGCCCATCTGGTGCTAGGGCGGTGACTCCTCCACCGACTGAGGAAGTAGTAAGATAAGGGGAGGATGGGGAGGATGAACAAGTACAGAATGAGGAAATACCACCCCAACCTACCCCAGAGATTATCAATCAGGTTCTCGCTTATGTTAATGGGTTGTCTGATCAGGGACAGGCACCACCAATGTTTTCGGCACCAACACCTCCGGTTTCAGAGGTACAACATGCAGCCACTATGGCTCCTCGTATGGATGCCTCACTGGACATAGGCACGTTTCCACGTCTGACTACTGGGCCTATAATGACGAATGATCAGCATGAACTTTTTAGTAAGTTCTTGAAATTGAAACCTCCAGTCTTCAAGGGTGCAGAATCTGAGGATGCTTACGATTTTCTGGTTGACTGTCATGAGCTACTACACAAGATGGGTATAGTAGAACGGTTTGGTTTTGAGTTCGTGAGTTATCAGTTTCAAGGGAACGCCAAAATGTGGTGGCGGTCACATGTTGAATGTCAACCAACAGAGGCACCACCTATGACTTGGGCCTCATTCTCTAGCTTGTTTATGGAAAAGTATATCCCCCGTACTTTGAGGGATAGGAAAAGGGATGAGTTTTTGAGCCTAGAGCAAGGTAGGATGTCGGTCAATGCATATGAGGCTAAGTTTCGTGCACTATCCAGATATGCCACCCAACTATGTTTCAGTCCACAAGAGCGGATTCGCCGTTTTCTGAAGGGGTTGAGATCAGAGTTGCGAATTTCAGCCTTACAGGTAGCGGCTACGGCAAAATCCTTCCAAGAAGTGGTAGATTTCGTGGTAGAGGTGGAAGGAGTGAAGCCAGATGAATTCACCACGGCGTCGACATCAAAGAGGTTTCGAAAGGGAGGTGAGTTTAATGGTTCTTACTCTAGAGGATAGGGTTCCGGAGGTTACTCAGTTCGACCCGTTCAGTCTTCACTACAGACTGTAGTTGGGGGTCCACCTCAGACCAGCCAACACTTCTCTGAGAGACCTATGCTTGAATCCAGAGAGTGTTATGGGTATGGAGAGACTGGGCATATCAAGAGGTATTATCCAAAACATAGTTATAGACCCCCAATAGCTAGAGGCAGAGGTGGTCATGGTAGAGGCCGTTATTCTGGAGGACGAGGTGGTCGAGGTAATGGTGGTCACCAAAATGGCCGGGGTGATGGGCAAACTGGAGCCACTACATCACAACATGATAGGGGCAACGGACAAACAAACGAAAGGGCCCATTGTTATGCTTTCCCTGGGAGATGAGAGGCGGAGACATCTGATGCTGTCATCACAGGTAATCTTCTGGTTTGTGATTGCATGGCTTCTGTACTGTTTGATCCTGGATCCACATTTTCTTATGTATCTTTCTCATTTGCTAATGGTCTGAATTTACATTGTGAATTACTTGATACGCCTATTCGTGTTTCTACTCCGGTGGGTGAGTCTGTGGTATTTGAAAAGGTATATAGGTCTTGTTTGGTGAACTTTGTGGGGAGCAACACTTATGTAGATTTGGTTATCTTAGAAATGGTTGATTTTGATGTAATTATGGGTATGACTTGGCTTTCTCCGCAAATTGCGATCTTGGATTGTAATGCCAAAACGGTGACGTTAGCCAAGCCTGGGACAGATCCGTTAGTATGGGAGGGTGACTACACTTCCAATCCGGTGCGCATAATCTCCTTTCTTCGTGATAAGAAAATGGTTAGTAAAGGGTGTTTAGCTTTCTTGGCACATCTCAAAGATGACACTACCCAAGTACCTTCGATTGAGTCAGTTTCGGTGGTCCGTTAGTTTCTTGATGTGTTCCCTGCAGATCTTCCGGGTATGCCACCAGATAGGGATATTGACTTCTGTATTGATCTTGAACCGGGTACTCGCCCCATTTCCATACCCCCTTATAGAATGGCCACCGCGGAGTTAAGAGAATTAAAAGCCCAACTTCAAGAGTTGTTGAGCAAAGGCTTCATTAGACCAAGTGCATCTCCTTGGGGTGCTCCGGTTTTGTTTGTGAAGAAGAAGAATGGGAGTTTTCGGATGTGCATAGACTACCGGCAGTTGAACAAGGTGACTATAAAGAACAAGTATCCTCTTCCTCGCATTCATGACTTGTTCGATCAGTTACAAGGTGCTTGTGTCTTCTCTAAGATTGACTTGAGATCCGTTTATCATCAATTGAAAATACGGGCAACGGATGTGCCAAAGACTGCTTTTAGAACCAGGTATGGGCATTACGAATTTGTAGTGATGTCTTTTGGTCTTACGAATGCCCCTGCTGCATTCATGAGTTTGATGAATGGGGTTTTAAAGCCATATTTGGATCTCTTTGTGATCGTATTTATTGATGATATACTGATATACTCTAAAAGTAAGGAGGAACATGAGGAGCATTTGAGAATGGTATTGGAAATGTTGAGGGAGAAAAAGCTTTATGCCAAGTTCTCTAAGTCTGAGTTTTGGCTAGATGCAGTGTCCTTCTTGGGGCACGTGGTTTCTAAGGATGTAGTGATGGTGGATCCTTCTAAGATCGAAGTAGTGAAGAATTGGGTAAGACCTACTAATGTGTCAGAAATAAGGAGCTTTGTTGGGTTAGCTAGCTACTACAGCCGATTTGTCAAGGGATTCTCTTCTATTGCTTCCCAACTGACGAACTTGACTAAGCAAAATGTTCCATTTGTATGGTCGGATGAGTGTGAGGAAAGCTTTCAGAAGCTCAAGACCCTGTTGACTACTGCACCAATTCTCACCTTGCCAGTGGAAGGCAAGAACTTCATTGTTTATTGTGATGCCTCCTATTCTGGTTTGGGTGCAGTACTAATGCAAGAGAAGAATGTGATTGCTTATGCTTCAAGACAATTAAAAATGCATGAACGTAACTACCCAACTCATGATTTGGAATTGGCCGCGGTAGTGTTTGCACTAAAGCAATGGAGACACTATTTATATGGGGTTAAGTGTGAGGTCTATACGGATCATCGTAGTCTACAGTATGTCTTCACTCAGAGAGATTTGAATTTGAGACAGAGGAGATGGATGGAACTACTGAAGGACTACGACATCACTATTTTGTATCATCCGGGGAAGGCGAATGTTGTAGCGGATGCTTTAAGTAGAAAGGCGGGAAGCATGGGAAGTCTAGCTCACTTGCAATCTTCTAGACGCCCATTAGCTAGGGAGGTTCAGATTCTGGCTAACGACCTTATGAGATTAGAAGTAAATGAGAAGGGAGGATTTTTAGCTTGTGTGGAGGCAAGATCTTCCTTCCTTGACAAGATTAAGGGAAAGCAGTTTAATGATGAAAAATTGATCCGGATCCGAGATAAAGTGTTGCAAGGAGAGGCTAAAGAAGCGAAAATCGATGAGGAAGGTGTTTTGAGGATTAAGGGAAGGGTATGTGTACCCCGCGTCGATGATTTGATCAACACTATTCTGACAGAGGCTCATAGTTCAAGGTATTCGATACATCCGGGTGCAACCAAGATGTACCGTGACCTAAAGCAACACTTTTGGTGGAGAAGAATGAAGCGTGATATTGTGGATTTTATTGCCAAATGTCCAAATTGTCAACAAGTAAAGTATGAGCACCAAAGGCCCGGAGGAACACTTCAGAGAATGCCCATTTCGGAATGGAAATGGGAGAGAATTGCAATGGACTTCGTGGTTGGTCTTCCAAAGACATTGGGCAAGTTCGACTCCATTTGGGTGATTGTGGACAGATTAACTAAGTCTGCTCATTTCATTCCGGTTAAGGTGACTTACAATGCAGATAAGTTAGCCAAACTTTACATCTTAGAGATGTTCGGTTGCATGGGGTTCCACTACCATCATATCAGATAGAGGTACGCAGTTTAGTTACTTCTATGTTGGAGAACATTGCATGCGGAATTGGGTACTAGGTTGGATCTTAGTACTGCGTTCCATCCTCAGACCGACGGTCAGTCTGAGCGAACGATTCAAGTGTTGGAGGATATGCTTCGTGCATGTGTGATAGGATTCGGTGGCCATTGGGATAGCTTCTTACCCTTAGCGGAGTTCTCATACAATAATAGCTATCACTCAAGCATCGATATGGATCCCTTTGAAGCATTGTATGGTAGGAGATGTAGGTCTCCCATTGGTTGGTTTGATGCATTCGAGGTTAGACCTTGGGGTACTGATCTTTTGAGGGATTCGATAGAAAAAGTGAAATCTATTCAAGAGAAGCTTCTAGCGGCGCAAAGTAGATAAAAAGAATATGCAGATCGAAAGGTTAGAGACTTAGAGTTCATGGAGGGTGAACAAGTCTTGTTGAAAGTTTCGCCAATGAAAGGGGTGATGCGGTTTGGTAAAAGAGGAAAGCTAAGCCCAAGATACATTGGTCCCTTTGAAGTACTTAAGCGAGTAGGGGAGGTGGCATATGAGTTAGCCTTGCCTCCAGGGCTGTCCGGAGTACATCCGGTGTTTCATGTGTCGATGTTGAAAAGATACCATAGGGATGGAAACTACATTATCCGTTGGGGTTCAATTTTGCTTGATGAGAATTTGTCTTATGAGGAGGAGCCTGTTGCTATTTTAGATAGAGAAGTTCGCAAGTTGAGGTCAAGGGAAATTGCATCCATCAAGGTGCAATGGGAGAATCGACCGGTTGAAGAAGCTACTTGGGAGAAGGAGGCAGACATACAAGAAAGATACCCACATCTGTTTACAGACTCAGGTACTTCCTTTCACTATTGGCTTTCTTCTCATGATCGTTCGAGGACGAACGATGGGTAAATTGGTATCTATTGTAATGACCTGTTTAGTCGTTTTGAGCAACAGATTAAATTCTGGAAAAAAAAATGGCAGAGGTGACGGAGGCCACGACGGACCGTCACGGGCACGACGGACCGTCGTGGAGGTGTCGTTGCAAAACACTTGGAAAAATCTGAAATTGGGTACTGAAATCGACTCTCTGACCGTCACGACGAAATGGCAGGACGGACCGTCACAAGCGTGACGGACCGTCACAGACTCTTTGATGGAAATTGAGTCTCTGACGGTTATGACGGACAGCAGGACGGACCGTCGCAGGCACGACGGCTCGTCACGGGCTGCGTAGTCCCAGGCGGGGTCGGATTTCTGATTAATTAATTTAAGGGGCGTTTTGGACTATTTCCTGCTTTAATTATAAAATAATGGGTTAATGTTAATAAGTCTAATTACTTGGGGGTTAAAAGAGGTAACTTAAGTTAATTAGTGGATTATTAGTGCCATCTTTCAAAACTTAATTATATGATAATTAGGGTAAAAGAAAGAGGGTTTGAATAAAGAAAAACAGAAAGAAAAAGAGGAGATCGAGTAGAGAGAGAGAGGAACGAAGAGGACAACAAGAAATTGAGGAATTTGCTTGCTTGATCACGATTCTTCGGTGGAGGTAGGTTATGGTTTTTACACTATTCGTAGTAAACTCTTAATAGCGAATGATATGTGTTGAGTAGTATTATTAAGTCTTCTATATGCTTAATTGCGTGTATGCATGATGTCATCTTATATATATATATGTTTGTGATAAAATAAGCATGATGAAGCTATTGAATCTTGAATCTTGAAGAAACCCTAATCTACTTTGTTAAAGATGATGCCTTGGTATAAAAGAAGGCTTAATGAACGAAAGTAGTGAGATTAGGGTATCGGGTGCCACGTTCCGGTACCAGGATAGAATATGAGGATCGGAGTGTCACGTTCCGACACCAGGATAGAATATAAGGATCGGAGTGTCACGTTCCGACACCAGGATAGTATATAAATCGGGTGCCACGTTCCGGTACCAGGATAGAATATCAGGATCGGAGTGTCACGTGCCGACACCAAGATAGAATATGAGGATCGGAGTGTCACGTTCCGACACCAGGATAGTATATGGATCGGGTGCCACGTTCCGGTACCAGGATAGAATATGAGGATCGGAGTGTCACGTTCCGACACCAGGATAGAATATGAGGATCGGAGTGTCACGTTCCGACACCAGGATAGTATATGGATCGGGTGCCACGTTCTGGTACTACGATAGAATATGAGGATCGGAGTGTCACGTTCCGACACCAGGATAGAATATGAGGATCGGAGTGTCACGTTCCGACACCAGGATATTATATGGATCGGGTGCCACGTTCCGGTACCAGGATAGAATGAGGAGCGGAGTGTCACGTACCGACACGAGAGTAAATAATATAATGAATCTTGAAAGATACTAATATACTCAATCTAAAGAACATGTTTCCCAAACGAGTATGATGAGGAGGCGTGAGTCCTCATTGATATGCTTGGTGTTGTAACCAAGGATTATGGTAATTGTAAATGCTGCATGCTAAGGATATTAGTTGATTTTATGATGTTACTTGATATATACTGTTTTCTATTTTGAGTTGGCCGATGATACCTACTCAGTACTTGTGGTTGTACTGACCCCCTACTTTTATGTTTTCTTTTGTATATCGTGGTATGCAGCAAACGTGCCGTCATCTTCGACTCAACAGTATTTCAAGCCAGTCTTCGTCACACCGGATCTTCAGGGTGAGCTAATGTTTCTAGCTTGGACTGGATCTCCTTCTCATGTCTTGATGCCTTGAAGTTTCGGCATAGACTAGCTTTTATTTGTTTTAGCTTCTTAGAATACTCTTAGTTTAGTAAATTGATCATAGATGTTCTTGTGGTTATGACTTCCAGATTTTGGGGAATTAATAGAAGTTGAATTTTAGAAGTTATTGAATTGTCTTTTATTTATGAGTTTAAGTCTTCCGCGTTGCTTAATGTTGATATTAAATTGAAATGATAAGGTTTAGATTGGTTGGTTCGCTCACATAGGAGGGTAAATGTGGGTGCCAGTCGCGGCTCGGTTTTGGGTCGTGACAATATGTGTAACATAAAAATCAACACCATTCATTATTCATACTACTAAATAGAGGAAAATAGTTTAAACATACAAACTATGCAAGATATGATAATCTTGAGAAATTAAAAACAATTCATAATCAATTGACATCAAGGAATATAAAACTAAGAAATTCATTACAATTTAAACATAATGTAATCATTATCTAATAAAGATCACAAGACCCATATTACATTATAATTTTAGAGGTTAATAAGATCATGGATTCTTCATTGAGTTTGATTGACAATCTTCTTAAAACCATTGATTAATAACATATTGACCATTAGAATGCCTTTTTAATCACTTTAAGAATGAACCCATGCCTCGATTAAAACATAGTCTATTTTTTTACTTTAGAATGATGTTTGAAAACCTTTTGAAGAACTCGTTAGATACAAAATTATAGAAGGTTGAGGGTTTACCATACAATACTACATGAGAAGCCAGGATATTTTTAGAATAATGCACTTGAAATCAATCACCATGGGTTTTTCTTGAGCTTGGTCTTCAATAGGGGTTTTGGGAGAGTTTCTTTTGAGAGGGAAAGGTTTGATTTGGAAGAGTGTGTTTGGAATTGGACTTTAGTCTTACAAAGGGACTTAAAATACCTATGGATACTAAGAATAACCATCTATGTTTAAATTAGGACATGGGGTGAATTTCCTAATTCACCCCTAGCATGGCAGCGTGAAGCCGACATAACGACAACTTCAAATAACGTGCAGACTTATGGACCATCATTGGAACAACGCTATTTTAATGCACGTCCTTTGATGGTGAATGAGGCTCAATTTTTTGGGTTTTATATTGCACGTCTAAGTATGGAGAAATTCTCCCAGTCGACGGGGCGTAGAGTGGACTACGAGTCGTCTTTTCATGGGCATCGTTTGGACACTACTTAGGTAGTGCTTGGCAAGACTTTGGGTCCTCTTGAAGGACCTTTAGGGTGGTCCTTCGGGAGTCTTTCCAGGATGTATCGAACCTAAATACGATCACATAAAAGTCAGGATCCTTACCTATAATTTTAGAGAAAAAACAATAACTAAAACATTCAAAGGCACACTGGAACACACTAGTACGGCTACAGACAAACTTTTGAACTTCTTGGTCGTTCTTGGACAGTTGACCTCTAAAAAACTACAAATCAACTATACAATATTGAAAACACTTTATTAATAAGTAAATAACATTTTAAGGAAAATTTTAGGCGCTAAAAACTTTAGTTCATTTTGAGGGTCTTGAGACGGATAGGTTGAAAATAGCCTATAGTTGGAAAAATCTTATGCCAACAATAGAAGAAGAGACCTTGACTACAAAGTAGGTTGTTAGGTCTACTTGAATATTTCACCCATGAAAGGGGTGATCAGATTTGGTAAAAATAGGAAGCTTAGTCCCCGATATGTGGTCCTTAATGAGGTGTTAAAACGGGTCGGGAAAGTTGATTATGAGTTAAAATTACCACGTGAATTTACCTCGATAACCTCATATTTCATGTCTCTATGTTTCAGAAATTTATAGGTTACCTGGTATCTATTCTCCCTATAAAAGGGTTACGGGTTAATGAGAACCATTTTATGAAGAGGTTTCGGTTCAAGATATCTCATACTCACTTTCATGCATATATCTAGTAAAGGACACAAGTATACCACACAAGACACACCATACTCTACATATAACCTTTAGTATGTTATTGTAGAAGCACAAAGAAACAACAAACATCATCTTTAGGTAATACTATCCACTATTATAACATCATGATCATAACCATTATAGACTCTTACAGTGAAGTAGGAACAATAATGCATCAACTCTAAGACTACACATACAAAGACATCGTCATAGTATGACATGATCACTTAACAACATCAATAGAAGAACAAATACTTTCACCTAATCACCTGTAGAAGAAAATGATTATATTCACCATAAATCACTACAAAAATCATTATAATACTTCAAGTAAGTTTCCGACAAGGCCATAATCATCATAATACAGAAATTAACGCCGAAAAGGCCACATCAATTGCAAATAAAGTATATAGAACCGCCACCATAAGTGGACCATGAAAATCACATCATAATTCAAGTCAAATTAACATGAAATTAATATAACAAGGGCACCGGACCACAAAACCATTCTCACTACTTCAATCCATAGTGAATCATCCAACACAATGACATAAGGCCCTTACCCATGGCCATGAAAATCATCTCGATACATAAACTATAATACTCAATGAATCTAGGTAAATTCAATGTATATTTATAAGTCTAATACCAATTAGAAATCAATTTAATACAATTCTACATCATTCAATAGCCCTTAGAAAATTACACTAGAATTTATATGCATTAAGACAACATCACTTAACCCATAAATTAGTCAAAAAGCGTGGTTGATCAATTACATTGGTTCATCAATTAATTGAGTTAAAATAATATAATTAACAACAAATCAATCAATATTTAACAATTTAAAACCATTAATTCAAGACCCATGGATAGATCATAAAATTGGACAAGTTCATCTTTAAAAACATTAGAAAACACTTTGAATCTTGGGCTCCTTGATGAATAGAGTTTCAAGGATCAAAAATCATACCTCAATGTTTTAATCCACGAATTTTATGAATAATAATAACTCAATTCTCCAATGCAAGATCTTCCTTGTCTTTTCGCATAAATGGAGTTCTATAGAATTTCTAAGATATTTTTGTGTTGATTTTTGAAGAATGAATTCTCCTAAGTGTTTTAGTATTATAAACCTATTTGAAATACCATAAGTACCCTTAATTAACCTCACAAATACCTATTTGGACGTGGTGTGCATTTAGCATTTCACCCCTAGAATTAACTAAAAGTTGCGCAGGAACTGGCCCTCACAGACGGTTGCCAAACAATGGACCGTTCGTCCACAAAAGGACCGTCCTAGCATCTCATCATTTGGTTCAGGGACTTCCCTTTTTGAGGATAAGATAACTAAGCTATGTATTGAACCACGACACCCAACGACTGGCGCACGAGCCGTTGTTTTCCTAAGTCGATTGGGGCCTTGTCTAGAAAGCCTTAGCTCAAATGAAGGGTCTTTCCTCAAGGATCCTTGGACGGTCCTTGGGGGTGTTTTCCTAGACATTTACAATCTGAATATATTCTTATACGATTTTAGAACCTCCCATATAAATTTCATCAAAAATGAACGTGTAAAACTAGACAAAACATGCTTAGACACAAAAGGTCATTTCAAGGCAAACCTTTCAATTGTCATGGACGTTCATGGATGTTTGACCTCCAAACTTCATGAAATTTGATAAAATTCTAATAAAATTCTAATAACTAATATAAGGACCTATTCAACTCAAGAAACACACAGGGACGCACATAACCCTATATAATGTACATAGGTGACTTAGTCGTCAAACGTCTTAGTCTTCCCTTGACGTTTACCTTTAAATTTACCTACAACTCTAGAAATTTCATCAATACCACATTATAGACCATTTTAGGATCTTATAACCTCATGAAAAATATGCTAATCTCTAGATTCACCTAAGTCAATTTTGAGATATTATAGTCCTGGAGGTCTGTCATTTTTGTCAAAGACTTACAAAAATGACCCTTCACGAAATTGACTAAGTGACCATCGACGCCTCGTCTATTAATCAATGTATCTTAGGCTTAAACAATTTATGGATAATGTCTTAAGATGTTTTTCAGCCATAACGCAAGGGTCCTCCTAAAAAACCCTTTTGTTGGTCTTTGATTAGTCGTACCCAAATGTTTCGACTATAAAAAAATCTAATACATACTATTAACCTTATTACCAAATTTTTATTCAATTTCGACTCATAAAACGTTGTAAAATATACTAAGTCGTACTAGAATCTCATAAACTAGTCTTTAGACGTCATGGACATTTCTTAAAAATTTAATTCTAAAACCTCCTAAATGATTTCTATACATTATATTTGACCTTAAAACATGGTTACAACTCAAAAGATATTATGTTAGGATCTATATTAGGCTTTAAGGTTTCAGAATATTAAACGTCCAGCAAAAACTCCCCAAGGACCAACCACGGGGTCCTTCAATAGGAACTATCTTGATTGCAAATACTTCCCAAGGTAGTCCCACCTACAGAGTGAAATCGACGCCCAGTAGGATGGTCGACGCCCCGTATGTGGTGGGCCTCGATGGAAAATTATTGTAGGGAGCTTAATCTCCAATTTTCCAACCTCTATCCCAAATGATGTTTACCATTAAGGGACGTCGATAGGACGACGACAAGTAGGTGTTGGGCATCAATTGTTGGCCTGCAATTATATTGCATCTCTTCCAAGTGGAGGGTAGTTTGGTGTTTTCACCTATCCTTCCTAACGTTTTTTGATTAATTTACGTATCAAAACAAAATCCACTAAATCCCTACAGAACTCTCTAGAAATCCATTAGAGAAAAAACACAAGATAAAACTTGGATTGAATATTCTGGTGATTTCTCCATTAATTATTCATCAAATTTGCGGTCTAGCATCAATTGAGGTGTGGTATTCATCCTTCAATCTCTTTCATTCATGGATACAAACTTCAAAGTGATTTCCAAAGTCTTTCAAGGATGCAATTGTCTTATTTTGATATCTAGCATGGGTTCTTGCATATAAAGTTGTGAATCATTGTATATTGATTGAGTTTATGTTAATTTTGTTATTTTAACCTATAAACTCTATGAACCCATGTAATGCATGAAACCCTAGTTTGACTACTTTGTTGGTGTTTTGATTATGTCATTATACTATGAAATTCTTGTGTAGTTTTATTAGGGCTATTGAATATGAAATAATCAAGCTAGAATTGTAAGAAGGATTCCCTAAATTAAAAAAAATCATGTTTTATTAGTTGTGGTTCATTCTATATTGTATTTGTTGGGTGGAATTGTAAACTATGGCTAATTGTAAGAGCATTGGTACATTGTGTTGGATGAATTGCCTGTGGATTGATACAGTGAGTTTGTATTAATGGTACGTTAACCTAAATTTCTCTATATTTTGTCGTATAGGCTTTATATAGTAGTGATATTTTTAATGGTCAACTTATGGTGGTGGTGCTTATGTGTTCTACTTGTTAATGATGTGGCCTTGTCGGCATTTTTTTATGAATGGTGAATGAATGTGACCTCGTCGACATTACTTTATGTATTAAGGATTTTTTCATGTTATAACTTTTATATGTGAATTTTGTTAAGGTCATAATGACTTATGTGGTTATATGGAGTAAAAACATTACTTTTTCTAGTATATGATATATGTCTCTAGTAGGCTATTGTGAAGTCATTATGTGTATTTTTTGATATTTAAGTATGATGGTTCTTTATAGATTATATGTTACTTGTGATGTCTTATATTCATTATAGTATAGTAGTAAATAGCGTGGCCATAGATGATATTGGTTATGCCTATGTGCTTCTTCAATTATATGATATATGTGGAGTATGTGTGTGTCTTGTTGTTGTAGTGTTGTGTCCCTTAATTGATACATGTAGAATGTAAATATGATTTCTTGAGTTAGTATACTATAGACTCTTAAGTCTTGTATGTGTTATTGACACGTGACCTTGAACATTGTTAAGAAGGTCCTTTATGTGGAACCTTCAACCTAGTTAGAAAGTTATGATATGTTTGAAGATGAAAGCCATAATGGTATCCTTCTTGTGTGAATGGTGGACTTAGGGTTGGTTGGATGGGAAGATAAGAAGTCATCCTTAGGAATATATTTGAGCTATCTCTTGACCATTTTTTGTTGACTTAGTGCACTCTCTTTTGTAATGTGTAATAATATTTGGTTGTAAACTAGATATGGAACCTCTTCATGTACTCCAATACTGAAATACTTGATGAGAATAAAGGCTAGCACCGAGTGAATATGCTTTGGAAGTTGTTTTAACTAATATGACGTTAGACAACAAAGAAACCCTCGATACTACTTAACCATGTGCTTAAATGGGATGTCTGATAGTACTACAATTGGAATGTAGAACACCCTCCATTGGAATAAGTTGATGACTTTGGATTCAATACATATCTAGTATGGTCCCTGTAAGTTGTTTCGCCTTCTTATCATACGGGATACCCATTAGTGTTGGACAAGTTCTATGAAGTTTAGGTGATTGGTACATAAATCAATATGAAGTTTTAATAAAAAAGAGCATGTTTCTCATAAATGTCCGTTTCTCGTGATTTTATGCATTATTCCATACTTAGTGCATCATTGTACTAATTCCATACATTTTTTATATCTAAAAGTGTAGGTGAAAGGTGAAAGATGTCTTGAATCAAAGCTTGGAAACTAGGACTCTTTAAAGAAAAGTTGAAGTATGTTCTCACTTGACCCGAGGGCATAACTATCTTTCGAAATCTTTTTTATATTAATGTAATAGACTAAGTAATTCTGTATTTTGTATTGTATGGGCCGTGTCCTAAGTATTCTTGAGTCTAAGATTGACATATGTTGAGACTTAGTATTTTCATATTGTTTTATATGGAAGATCTTTTAAAGATATTTCGTGAGAAAAGTTTTAATTCTTCACTAGTTTTCATATATGTATGCAACGAATGACGTCAAAGGTCTTGTACAAGACCTCCAAGAGGTCAAGTACTCCTTGTTGAACTACGAGAGTGTCATGTCTTCCAAGGTGTACTCTCGGAATGTGACAAAGTTTGTATCAGAGCATAGGTTATGAAAGTGGTCTTAGAAATTAACAAGTATCATAACTCCATGTCTAGTAGAGTGTTCATCGGTGTTAGTCGCGACACATCTATGAACGAGAGGCTATACGTCGATAAATTTCCCTTCGTTCTCTACTCTTGAGTCGTGTTGTAGAGTAAAAAGTTATGAGTGTCCTTAATTATTTTTTTGTGTTTATAGGAAGATGACTACTAGAAGGATGCCTGCTAGAAGGTTGGAAGAGGGAAGGATAAATTAGGGAATACCTCCTCTAGATGAGAAAGTTGAGCATGTTCGTAAAGGTTCTCAAGGTGTTCAATTCACTATTAGAGATGAAGGTAATGCACTTCAATTCGTTTCCCCAGAAATGCCTAATGCGGAGATTAGATAGTCTCTACTTTCTTTTGCCCGAGCCATGACTACTAATGTGAATAGGGGTATAGAGACTAGGGTGAATGTTATGGAGATGTATGACCTGTAGATTGAGAGACGTTGTGATTATGAATCCTCCTACCTTTCTTGGCTTTAAGGTTGAAGAAGAGCCCCAAAAGTTTCTAGATTGTGTGCATAAGGTGTTGAGAGCCATGGGGGTGACTTTTACGGAGAAGGCGGAGTTAGATTTGTACCGATTGAGGGTGTTTGGTCAAGTTTGGTACACTCAATGAAAAGATAACAGGCCGGTTGAGATGGGTCCTATAGAGTGGGAACAGTTCAATGAGGAATTCTTAAAAGTACTTTCCACATTAAAGTTGGGAGGTAAAGGACAAATAGTTCATTAATTTCAAGCAAGGCAATATTAGTGTTGAAGAGTATTCCTTGAATTTCACTATGTTGTGTAGGTATACTCAATCCTTGGTGTCTAACCCTAGGGATGATATGAGTAGGTTTGTGACTGGTGTTGCAAACCTTGTTAAATAAGAGTGACGTACGATCATACTCCACGGTGACATGAACTTTTCTACTCTCATGGTGTACACTCAATCCATTGAGGTTTCCAAGCTTAGTAGGATTTATAAAAAAATTAAGAGGAGTGTACCAAGTGAGAAAAACCAATCTAGGTTCAAGAATAAGGATCCAATTCAATTTAAACCTAGGGTTCCTAAGGTCAATCTTGAGAAGGGTAGTGGTTCTTTAGGTGGTAAATCTACTTGTGTTACTTGCGGGAAGAAGCACTATGGGAAATGTCTAGTTTGTAGTAGGAATTGCTTTGGTTGTGGTAAGTATGCTCACAAGGTAAGGGATTTTCCTATTATTTTGGCTAGTGGAAAATAAAGAATGCAAGTTAGTCCAAGTGTTCCGGGTGGTGATTTTTCAAGGAGGGCTCGTTTCTATGCACTCTTGGATAAGGGGTCAAAGACGGATAATGGGGATGATGATATTGGTAAGTTATAGCTTCTTTCTGTTAGTTTATATGAGTTCAATCTAAATGGGGAAGTATGGTGAGTAGTGGAGTTCTAGTTGATTATCTCTTCTACTCTATTCAACTCAAGTTTGAGAGTTAGAATGTTATAGTATGATGTTACATGTTGCATTGCGTTTTGGTGTCTTGTTGGAAGTGAATTTCATTGATTCCTTGCATCGTGCATTCCATTAAGTTATGATTACTTTGTAAATTGAGTTTCTATGGTTTTATTTCTTCTATTGTCATACTTGCATCATCAATTGGTTAAAAGTTGCATTTTTTAAAAGTGGAGCATAGTTCACTGTGTTGCCTTAAAAGTACTTTTAGGATTTTCAAATTTTAGCTATATGATGTTTTTGTTCAAAATGGTTCTAATGTGTATACAATTGATGTGCATGAGCATGATAATGGAAGTAGAAAGTGTTCTTTTCATTTAAATTGAAGCATGTGAGTTTTATTGCATAATGAGTATGTGAAATTGGTGTTCTTCCGAACTGTGTGTTGTGTATGGTGTGTTTGTCTCATTCGGGGAGCGCCCCTATATGTCACCGGCGCTGTCTTCCTCTTTGAGAACAAAGACTATCCTCTTAGCTTACAGAATTACATTTATAGGCCAAAATATGGAAATTTCATAAAAATTTCATTAGTTCTACATTGTGGTTTACATACACCTCTACATACACATAATATTTAAATAGAGTATACATAGACCCTTCGTATAGGAAGATTATATAGTCTTCTACTTTTATTGCACATAGATATATGAATATAACATAGTCTCAAAATGATGTCTCATCTCATAACCTCTAACAAGAATATATCAATTTGGGCCTAGCCCATACATCCATGAGATAGAGTCACATATAGGATTTACAAATTGATAGTATCCAAATGAAAAGGAAAGAATATTCGAGTCTTAAAACTAAAACAAGATTATAAGATTTATAGTGGCGTTGACGTCCGTAAGTGAGGGCCTACCAAACTTCAATGATGAGAATTCCATGTCATATTCAAAGTCATCTCAAAGACCTTCAACGACAGGAACCTAAAATTTTTAGGAAAATTTGAGAAAGTGGGGTTAGTACACCACTTTTACTATGTTGAGACATTATGCACATATAGTATTAAATCATGCTAAAAAGGGACCTTTTCATGAAAACATGCTATTTTATCTTTAGAAATCCTTATGCACATTTAAAAAGACCATACCAATACATAAGACATATACATTAAGTATAAAGTATGAAAATCATAAGACCACAATACTAAGTATAGTCAAGTAAACATGCATATCACATAATTAGGCACATAGTCAAAGCAACTTTATCATTAAGTTATTATATCAAAAAGCATAGGTAAGAGTTCATTATAAAAATAACCAAAGCAATACAATTACCCATGAACCCCTAATAATCAACAAGTAAAATTACCAGGAAAAGCCCCATAACCTTACTCAATCAAGTAACCTAACAAGAATCATGACCAACATTAACTTCTCATAACATATCATTAAGGCTACATATCATCATACTTTAAATTGAAGACTAACACATATTCGTAAGTAAAACCAATAATCATATAGTATCAACAATATGAAACGTTATCATACACCTCTCATGTACTATTATAAGCATATACATATATAAGTATATCCTCCTAAGAGTTACTTCAATGCTAACTAGTGCAATGTTTAAGTAGAGTCTCATACCCCTACCTCAACTAAGCTAACCCCTTTAGGTTAGTCTACTTAGAGTTCATTCCTTTTGTTAATTTTACCTTTTGGGATCATCTTTCCTTAACCTAAATAAACCACATGAGCTAATGTAGAATACGGTGTCATGGAACCCTACACCGAATGAAGGAGAACTAGTTTCCACGGTAGCACCGAAACATGAACATAAAAACTATTTTAATCCACTAGCTAGTATTCCTATGGTGTCAACATAGTTCAAGAAGTAGGAGATATAGTTGGGGCCGTATTTAAGCTAAATGAATTATGATATCCAATCTCGAAAGTACATTAGTGATCCTACCTTCCTTATGTGGGAAGGGACACTCCTCACTCTTGTTCACTTAGTGGTAAGATAGAATCCCATTTAAATTTTTTTTATGTCTTTATTAATCATTATTGCATAATATTAGTCATAGGGTCTACCCCTTGTATAATCATCATCATCATAGCTCAATAAGACTTGAATGAGTATGGTCCTTTCATTACTATACATATAAGTGAGGTTAGCACAACTACATATCACTTCATAATAAGGCACATTGGTAAGTAATCACCAACCTTATATGATTTACATCTTATAAAACACCTTACAAACCATAGTAAATATATTTAAATTAAAAATCATAGGAACCCTATAAATCCTAATATAAGATATACTTAAATGAAACATCATCACTTAATAACAATTTACTACAATTGAAGTAAGGAATAGGGATTGCAAGACTTAGCAAGTCTCCTAAAAAATACATCATCAAGGTCTTACCATGAAGACTTAAATCAACCCAATAAGCATGTATTATCATCACACAAAAATAACAAATATGATAATAAGGTTAACTGAATCACTACATTACAATCCATTACTAGTTCATAGCTTAAAAAAACACATAGGTCAAAGTCATAATCTACATCAATTACTCAATTACAAGCATAATAGGACTATACTTAATCTTAAGCTCTTCCTTATTTTTACAATAACATCATCTAGTAGTAATTCAACCAATAACCAGGTCAATTGAACCAACGTTACATAATCCATATCCTGATCAGAACCTGTGATTAAGGGGAATATCTCAACTTCTACAAACTAGACCAATCCATAAAAAAATAGCATAATTAAGTTAAAATACATGTAAATTTATTCATAATAACCAAAATAAATTATAAACAAACCAATTCACAAGATCAATTTGGAGATTGGAAAAGACAAAGATGAAAACTCAATTTTTGAAATCAATTTGATGGAACCGTTTGAGAAAAGAGGTCTCAAAGGTGAAAGGAATCTCATACATTATTGTTTGATGAATATTTATAAATAAAATTTGATTATTGAAGCACGATAACCCACATTGAAGTTGACATCAATGGAGTTCTTCAATTTGATTTTAAAAGAAGAGAGTAGGAAGAGAGTTTGGGTTTTCGAAATTATGAGAGTTTAGGTTAGTCCAATAAGCTTAAGGGCTTTATATAGGTTCTTAATTAAATTAATTAGGCCTACGCTAACCATAAATTATCCTCATACCTAATAAATAATTAAAATAATTAGTTAGAAATGTGCAGTAAATAAAGCCCATCACAGACAAGGCCCTGAACGATGCTTCGTGTGTCAATCAATAACCATTGTTCCCTTCTTTGCTGTACATCCGTTGATGAGTTCAGAGTCATTTCAAAAGATTCTTTGGTCACTTTTTCTAACTATCCATTGATGGAGGCATTCGACGCCCCATCTATTGGACCACGAGACATCCGTGGCATCTATTGGTGACACTGTCCATTGCAGAATTTTAGTCACTTTTGCAATCGTCCACCTTAAGGGACCTTAGTTGGTCGTTGGGGAGTCTTGCTTGTACTTTTTGCCTATGAACTAACTCTAATACATCTTATACAACCTTTCACAAATTATTATCATATTCCAACTCCTACAATCTAGTGAAATAAGATATGGTACACTAGTATCCCATTGAACTAGTTTCCGAACGTCATGGACGTTCTTGGTCGTTTTGATTTATAAACCTCCTAAATGACATAAATCATTAAAATATAACTTAAAATAGTATATAAACCTTTTGACACCTATGTTATGATCTAGAAAACTTCTTAGATTTTCAAACTGTTACAGTGGTATGGTTATGTTCTGCTAGTTTTGAATTTCTTATCTTCTGAAAGTGTATAAAAAAAATCAAGTATCAATAGAGGAAGAATGTTGTCCTAGTAGAAGAGATTGTAACTCATGTATAACAAATTTGTGAGACTACAGCCTAACACTTATGTATTGATGTTTTGAAGTCCTAAATTGTTTATCATAATGTTAAGATACAGAGTTTGAGTTTCCTGAATTTTGGAGGTCAAACGTCCAATAATGTCCCAGACGCTCAAAATGTTTGCCTTGAAACGTCCTTGTGTGTCTTCGTGTGTTTAATTGAGTTTTATGTGTTTGTTTTGGTCGAAATTGATGTGGGAGGTCCTTAATATTTAAACAAACATATTAGAGTTTGAAATAAAACACTCCCAAAGTTCCATGACTTTGAATAAATCTTAGCCTATGGAAATATAAATAAATTTATATTTCCTGAACTATATTAATGTAATAAATTCATTAAGAAAAGGTTAGATCCAAAACAACCTAGAAAGACCATGACGTATGCAAAATAGCTAATATTAACTAGTTGATGACCCTATGTGTAATGAAGGTTTTGAAGAGTCAAATAAAGTCCAAAACTTTTAAATATACTTTGAACAAGTAATATGTAGTACAAAGTGTCAAAACTTCTTGTAACGACAGCGCAACAACTAACATCAAGAATTGAGAGTCATCCTCGTGATTCAGAACTGTCACAAGGCTCACTAACTAGACCCAAAAATTAAGAAAAAGAATAGGAGTTGTCCACCCGAAGCGCAGCCACTTCCATGATCCATTAAAAGCGATTTTTTGGTAATTTAACATCACAAATAAACCCATTTAAGTGAAGGGTATTTTGGGTATGTTATGGGACGACCATATATTGATTTCAGGTCATGTTTAGACCATATTTACACATTTCAAATAATATAAAACGAATTTCTCTCATCTATCTCAAGAACGCTAACTTTTTCAAACTTCATTGAAGAACAACAAAAGCATAAGGAGGAAGACGATGAATTCGAGTTTTTAAATCCAAATTCTTGGATTATTCGTCTATAAAGTATGGGTTTTTTAAGTATTGGGAATCCTTTCCCCATGAGTTCATTTGAAACATGGTTTTCAAGAATTCAACTCCTAGGGTTTTTAATCTACAAAATGTGTTTTCGTCCTTAATCTAATTTAATGATTTTTGATTAAGTATAATGAATTTCTATGGTAATTAAGTATGTATTGTTGGCCAGTTGACTTGGAATGTTTGAATTTCGTATGAAGCATGTTCCTTTTCTAAATGATGGTTTTTATTAGGTTATATGTACTTCTTGAAAATATGGAAACGTTGGGATTGGAACCATGACTTGAATAAACTCATAATGACCCTTTCCCTAATCATACAGTATGAATTGATCTTGTATATGACTTGAAGAGTTAGTATTGTATATGCTATTAAGTATTTCATTATGTCGTTGGATAGTTGATATGTATGAACATAAGTTCTTGATAAAGGTTCTTGAAAACGAGAGGTAAGCCTTATAAAGTAGCTATTACTCTATAATGTTTATGTTAGCTTATTAATGATGTTAGTATGCTATTGAAGAATACATGATGTTTGCATGTATATATGTTTTCTATGAATATGTTAAATGTGAGATAATGATAAGGATATGACAATGCAAGTTTATGATGTTCTCTTGTATGCCTTACACAAGATGATTATGATATGTTGATCTCACACATGAAGGGATGTGATGAAAGGAAAATATCATCTAAACCTAAAATATCTTATGACCATGTTTATACATGTATTTAAGCTCCTTTTACATAAAATAAAATTTATGAATTAATGATAACTTAATGGTTATTCACAAAGGGACTTATGCTTAACACCGATGAACTAGATATGAGAGGGGTCCATTCTTTATTTGGAAGGTAGGTTCACAATAACTCTCACGAGATAGAGACTGCCACATAATGTGGAACTATGGATCACTAATATATCTCCTAGTTCCTGAATAGTGTATCCAACATAGGATACTAGACAGTGGATCCACCTAGAAAATGATGTCATGTTCGGTTCTACTTTGTCCAGTATACCACCTTCTTTCGGTGTGGGATTTCATGACACCGATTCCATGTTTAGCTAACATGGTTTAATGTGAGTTAAGGCGATTGTTTCCTTAAGTAATATAAAACATAAGAAAATGGACTTTTACTAGGTTGACTTGAAGAGTTTCTTAGTAAAGGTAGTGTTATGGGACTCAACCTAGACATTCCATAAGTTGAATGTAATGGAAATCCTAGGTGATTTTTCTTATGTAATAGGATAGTATTAAATGTACAATGCTTATTATATCTGATGTTACTCTTATATGATGTTTGCTATGTTGATGAAAATAATATTTTTCTATATTGTTATATCTGGTGCTAACTACTCATGATATATGTTGAACGAAGAAAATATTTACTTATTGTATACTATCTTGTTAACTTGTTTATGTGGGGTTATGGGGCTTTACATGATCATTGCAGTTATAGTCTTTGGATGAAATCATTGGTAAGTGTTTTGCATGTTAAGTTGATATGAACTATTGAATATGAAATGTAAATATGGCTTTATTATATTATGTCATTGATTATGACCATGCTTTATGTTGATGGTGATCCTTATCTTGTATATGCTCTATTTTATGTGCACTATATCTTTTCAAATGACTTAGCATGCTTTATAAGAAATGATCATTTTCGTGCATGTCCTTAAATGTATGTGCATATACCAATACTTACTACATCTAGTGTACTAACCACTTCATTTATATAACTTCAAACATAGGGTTCAGACATAGAAGATTAAGACGGTCGATTGATGAAGATTGGAACTTTTCCGCTAAGTGTTGGTAGGTCCTCGTGTTAAGGGATGCTATCTTTTCATTATTACCACTTATGAAGACTTTTGTAGTTTTTAAGAATTCTCTTTATTCTGTTTTATGTTCTTTTAATTCTTTTGTGTTAAGGCCTATATGACATATTGGCTTTTATTGTCTAAGTTCACAATCGTATTATTTAAATGATTTTTATATGATATAAGTTTTAGAATATCATACATGTTTTGTTATGAATGTTGAATATGAAGTCTAAGTGAACTTCACATCGTATACAAAAGTTTTTTAATTTTTCCTCAATTTTAACTGATGAGATATTATGAAGAATGCTAATAGCTTGTCTAAGTCCTCTTAGAGGACGACGATGCCGATCACGAGTCGCATCTGTGCGTGTTCTAGGGATGTGAAAAACATGGTATTAGAGAATGAGGTTGAATATCCTTAGGATCAATATCTCACTAAACCGCATTATATAGTTTCATGTTCATGGTTGTGAAGTGTGCGAACATTATGGATGAGAGGCTATGTGACAATTACAAAACTTATCATTTTTTTATAATCATATGTCTTGCCTCTATAGGTTTGACACTATGTGTCTTTTAGCATATAATCCCTTTGTTGTAGTTATAGGCAATAAACACAATAATGACAAACGCGAGAAGAGTAGGAGATGAGGTCACGAATGTGGGAGCTAACCCCAAGGCAATCAAGTTCCTCCTCAAGTTCATGCTTTTAAAAATTAATAAGTTCCGGTCAATCCTCCATCCACGACTCACGATCAGGTGAGGACAGCCCTGTTCCATATGTTTCAAGCCTTTACCACTTAAGCGTAAGACATTTGACACAAGCTAACATGGGGGTTTTACCTCGAGAGAACAAACACGCTAGTACTATGGCTAGCCAATTAAGAGATTTTACGAGGAAGAATCATCCCATTCTCTTTGGATAAAAAGTTAATGAAGGCCCCCAAGACCCTTGATGAGGTCTATAAGATCTTGTTTACTATGAGGGTAAGTACTACTGAAAAGGTTGAGCTTGCTTCCTATCAACTCAAGGACGTGGCTCAGACATGGTACAATCAGTTGAAGGATAGTATGGATTTAGGAGGTGGTCAAGTGACTTGGGATATCTTTAAAAAAGATTTTCTTGAGAGATTCTTTCCAAAGGAGCAAAGGAAAGATAAGGTAGAGGAGTTCATTATCCTTCATCAAGGAGGTATGAGTGTCAAGGAATAATCCTTAAAATTTTGTAAGTTTTACAAATATGCTTCTTATTTTTTTTCCAGTGCTAGCGATGAACTGAGTTTTTTTATAAGGTTGTGTCCGAAGAGCTTGAATAAGAATGTTGTGAATCCATTCTTGATGACAATATGGATCTTTCTAGATTCATGGTTCATGCTCCACGAGTAAAGAAGAGTTTTCTAAGGAAGAGGAATATGGAAGCTAAGGAGGCAATGTCTTTTGAAAGTTGTTCTTCTAAGAGTAGGCTTGCCATTCAAGACAAAACTAAGATCAAGAAGAATTTTTCAAACAAAGTATCTCAAAATTTCTCCAATAATCTCATGATAGTGGTTCTAATTCTGAACCTCAAAATGGGAGAAATGTTGATCAACCAAGAGAAAAACCAACTTGTGGTAAGTGCGGTATGAAACATTGGGTTAATGCCTTCTTGGGACTAATAGTTGTTATGGTTTTGGAAAGGGTTTCGATTTGGTAAAAAAAATTTCCTAATGTGATATGTCAAGTAAAATGTAATGGTAAAACTCAAACAAGCGGTCCTAACACTGAAGCTCCCAAAAGGAATCAATTCTATGCGCTCAATGTTAGGGGTGAACAAGAGAACTCTTCCTATGTTGTGACGGGTACATTATAAGTCTTATCTAATAAAGTTATGGTTTTCTTGATCCTAGTGCTATACTTTCTTTTGTTACACCTTTGGTAGCTAAGAAATTTGATGTACTTTCTGATGTTTTGTTTGAACTTTTTTCGATTCGTACCCTAATGGCTGACTGTGTGGTTGAAAAAAGAGTCTAGAGGAAATGTCCTATAATGTTGCTCAATAAAGTCACTCTTGTTTATTTGGTAGAACTTGACATGCTTGACTTTGATATTATCTGGGGTATGGATTGGATTCATTCATATTTTTCTTCCATAGATTGTAGAACAAGGATAATAAGTTCCAATTTCAGATGAACCCATTCTTTAGTAGAAGGGGTGAAATTCTATGCCAAGGGTGAAAACATTTCGTTGTTGAAGGCTTGTTAGGATGATAGGTAAGGGATGTTTATACTATATTGGGAGGGTAAAATACCTAGAATGTGACACTCTTTATATTCAATCAGTCCCCGTTGTAAGGGAATATCAAAAGTTTTTTTGTAATGACCTTCTAGGGATTCCTCCATAACGGGACATTGACTTTGGCAATTATTTGTTACCTGATACGAACCACAACTCAATTCCTCCATATAGGATGGCTCCGGCTGAACTGAATTATTTGAAGCTCGAACTCAAAGATTTATTAAAAAAGGGTTTTATTTGACCTAGTATATCTCACTAGCGACTCCTATCTTGTTTGTTAGGAAGAAGGATGTGTCCGTTAGAATGTGCATTAATTATTGCCAAAACAAAAAGGTCACCATAAAAAAAGTACCCTCTCCTTGGATTGATGAACTATTTTATAAATTCCAAGGTGTAAGTTACTTTTCAAGATTGACTTAACGTTGGGATACAACAAGCTTAGGGTGAGAGGTGAAGATGTTTCTAAAACAACTTTACGAACAGTTATGGTCACTATGAATTTCAAGTAATGTCTTTTGGGTTAACAAATGCACCAGCAATATTTATGGACCTAATTAATATAGTTTTCCAAGATTACCTTGACTCATTTTTGATTGTGTTCATTGAGTATATTTTCATATACTCCACGAATGAAAATGAAAATGAGGTCACTTGATGTTGTCCTTGCAAGTCCTCAATAAACACCAGCATTATGACAAATTTAGTAAGTGTGAGTTTTTGTTGAGTTCAGTTACTTTTCTTGGCCATTTTATTTCTAGTGAGGGTGTAAAGGTTGATTCCAAGAATACGTATGTGGTCATTAATTGCCCTAGACCATTAACTCCCACCGGCATAAGAAGTTTCTTGGTTCTAGACGGGTATTATTGAAGGTTTGCTAATGGATTTTTGTCCATTGCTTCTCCTTTGGCATCTTTAACACAAAAGAAGGTGAATTTTGAGTAGTCATAAGCTTGTGAGAAGGGTTTTCAAGAGTTGAAAGATAAGCTTACCTCTTGTGTTGACCTTACTGGAGGGTAATGAAGGCTTTGTAGTGTATTATGATGCTTCTCGAGTGGGCATGGGATGTATCCTCGTTCAACATGATAAGATGATTGCTTAGGCTTCTATGCAACTCAAAATTCATGAGATAAATTATCCAACTCATTATCTTGATTTAGCTACTATAGTTTTTTCCATTAAAATATGGAGACATTACTTGTATGGTGTGGATGTTAATGTTTTCACTGACCATAAAAGTCTTCAATATATGTTTACACAAAAGGAGTTAACATTTGACAGAAAAAATGATTAGAATTGCTAAAGAATTATGACATGAGTGTCCTTTACAACCTTGACAAGGCCAATGTTGTTGAGAATGCTTTGAGTCATATGACTATGGGTAATGTGTTTCATGTGGAAGATTAGAAGAATGAAGTTGTGAAAGATATTAATAGGTTGGCTCGATTACGTGTGTAGTTAGAATATTCTCCTTATTGTGTTTTCATTGCCCATCATAACTCCGACTCATCATTAGTAGGGGAGGTTAAATCTAAGTAACATCTTGATCAATTATTGATTGATTTGATGGAATATGTACTTAGTGAGCTCAATTAGTTTTTCTCGCGGGTGGTGGTTTTCTTAGGTACGAAATGATATTATGTGCATTGGATGTAGAGGATTTGACAAATGTAGTTCTAGAAGAAACCAATGGTTCTCGTTATTCTATACATTCAGGTGCCACAAAAATGTATCATCACTTTACAAAGGTCTATTGGTGGGATTATCCAAAAAGAGACATAGTAGAGTTTGTCGCTAAGTGTCAAAACTTGCAACAAGTCAAAGCTTAGCATCTTCAATCGGGTGGTTTAACCCAAATCATGGATGTTCGTACTTGAAAGTGGGATCCATCAATATGGACTTTGTTGTTGGGTTTCCTAGAACCCGAAGGCAAAATGATTCCATATGGGTCATTGTGGATAGGTTGACCAAATCATCCCACATTATTGCAACAAAGTGTACTGATACTGCCGAATATTATGCAAGAATCTACATTAATGAGATTGTGAGTCTTCATGGGATTCCTTTCTCCATCATTTCGGATAGAGGTGCCCGATTCAGTTCGCAGTTTTTAAAGCTTTTCAAAAGGGTTTAGTTAATCAAGTGAAATATAGCACCTTTTTTTATCCTCAGACGGATGTCCAAGCGGAACATACCATCAGACCCTTGAGGATATGTTAAGATCTTGTATCATTGATCTTAAAGGATGTTGGGATGATCATCTACCTTTCATTGAGTTCTCCTACAACAATAGTTACCATTCGAGCAGCTCCATGGCACCTTTTGAAGAACTTTATGGTAGAAGATCTAGGTCCATAGTTGGATAGTTTGAGGTTGGTGATTCCTCACACCTTGGTCCTGAGATTATATATGAGGCTATAGAGAAAGTTTGAATCATAATATATTAATTAAAGACAACTTATAGTGGGAAAAAGTATTATGCTGACAATGAATAAGAAAACATGAATTTTAAATAGGTGATCATGTCTATTTGAAGATTTCACCTATCAAACAGGTGATGAATTTTTGTAAGAAAGGGGAAATTGAGTCCTTGGTATGTTGGTCCTTATGATATTTTACAACAAATGGAGAGGAGCTCGGGCCTGGGCTACCGTATCCGCAAGATCATCAGCAAGTGGGGGCAGCTCTGGACGGGGCCCTCTGCGTTGAGACAACTCATTGGCCTCGTCACTGATGAGGCCGACGTCGACAGTGCCCTGCGGGGTCTTAAGCTGATCTACGTGCCATATGGGAACACGTGCGGACCTGCAAAGGGCAAAGATCATACACGGGAAGGGGTAGGTAGTAGTGACCTTGCATGCCCTCTCGTGCATGACTGCCTGGAGAAGCCATGCGAAGTCCACCTCGAAGCCGGCTATCATCGCCGCCATCAACACCGCTCGATCCCAAGTAACTATGTTATCAACAGCTGTGGGGGAAAGGCAGTGACGGACTAGCAGCCACAAGAACTCTGCTACGAACGTGAGGTTGGACTTCTTGATGGCCCCCTTCGGCTCAGTGACCCAATCGGCACCCTCTCAATCTACTGATAGGCTCAGGGCCATCCACCTCTTGGTGTTCTCGCTCAGTGGTGGCTCTCGCAAGAACTGTCCATCCTTTACTATCTGCCAGCGGTAGTCAAACTCGACAGCGATGGGGGTCCGATTCGCATCTGAACTCTACCGTATAGGAACTGGTGGATGGATGGCAGGGAAATCTCAACTTGCACGCCCCAGACTCGAACCTGCTCCAATGGGGCCTGTTTAGCGGGATTAGCCCACCTATCGATCTATGATCGGAGAGTCGCTACGTACGATGCGTAGAACACTCAGACCATTTCCTCGCTGTATCGTCCCAATGGATGTGCTGTCCACTCTATGCTTGGTGAAGAGGTTATGGATCTCCGGCATCGTGGGGAGACTCTCTGTAAGTACCCTCCGCTCCAAGGTGAGTGTTCAAGTCATTACTCCTTTATCAGTCAGGAACTTGGCGTCGCAGTAAACATGAAACTGGTCGTCGACACACCACCGGTTTGGCTGGTCAGTGGCTGGGGTGGAGACTTGAGCTGGTGCACCGGATGTAGAGTCTGAACTGTCAGCCTCGTTAGACGAGGCCGACGCTGCAGCAGTGGCGGGTGCGGGAACCTCTGCAGATCCAGAAGCTTCCTCGGACCATGATACTCCTAAGGAGCCAGACGCTCCTTCCTCATTTGTGGTTGACCCAGAGGGTGTGTCGGTCAGTGTGTGCTCCTCATCAGACTGGGAGGCAGTGACTACGCCGGACGCCACCTTTTTGGGTGTGGCTCTAGGAGCACACGCAGCACGGGAAGGGGCAGAAGTGCGTGGGGGCACATACTCAGGGTCACGCTAATTATCAGAGCCGATGACCATGCGTGCAGACGGGGTGACAGACTTCGATAGGCCGCGTGCGTAGGTGCGGTCTTGCTTGGGTGCCATAGTAGATAGTACCTGTAAAAGATCAATATTAGTATGAGTAGTGGCAAACAATACAGGCAAGCCCATACGAAATAAAACATTGAAAATAGTGTGTGAGTGATATTGAAACTGTATCACACGATGGGCCAGATGACGGCTCTTCGTTGCTATGACGGACCGTCATGAGGTCCGTCGTGTTGTACTTTGTCTATGTATATATAAAGAACCCTGAAGGAGGGGTCTCTGATCATCATGACGGTCGAGAAGGACGGACCGTTGTGGGTACGACGGTCCGTTGTAGGACACTTAAGAAAATTTTGGGAGACCCTTAGCAGAGGGGTCTCTGACCATCATGACGGTCGTGCAGGACGGACCGTCGTGGGTACGACGGTCCGTCGTAGGACACTTCAGAAAATTTTGGGAGACCCTTAGTAGAGGGGTCTCTGACCATCATGACGGTCTTGCAGGACGGACCGTCGTGGGTACGACAGTCCGTCACACGTCTCCGTGGAATGACACTTAGAAAAAATGAGAGACCCTTAGAAACAGGGTCTCTGACAACCAAAACGGTTGTGCAGGTCGGACCGTCGTGAAGACGACGGTCCGTCACTGCCCTTACCTTAGCTATATGGACATGTTGATCCTCAGAAGGTAGCCTTGAAAAAAAACCTCTGGCAGTGAGCATTTGCATCAGGCTACTAGTTACCACAAAAGTGTGTCCTGTGGGTAGAGGGGGCAAGACAAGTGGCCCATTCGAGTCTGCTATGTTATCATACCCTCTATAGTATGCTTGGGGCCGTGGAACAGGATTTTGTCCCCTATGTTGATGTTCAGCCGGAGCATCGGGTAACATTTGAACATGAACATCAACCGGAACTGGGATGTTCCTTTTTGGATCATCTTCATTTATTCCCAAGTTTCGATTCATATTGCGCAGTGTACGCTCTAACTCAAGATCGTAGGGAAACAATGGTTCTCTTCCTCTCCGTGAATTTGGCATACAAGGAGGATAGTTCTGAAAAGAAATCAAAAACAATAAAATGAAGTAAAATCAAAAAAATATCAACTAAACTATAGTAATAAGTTCAAGTTAATCTAAAAGCTATAATACCCGGCAGCGGCGCCAAAATTTGATACGCTCAAACATACTTCTAGAATAAGAAGTAAAGTGGTCGTGTATAGTAAATAACCCAACTAGTGAGTGTGGGATCGTTCCCACGAGGAAAATAGTCTAGACTCAACTTCAACCTACTATTACTATTGTTTGGTCAATGACTTCCTTGGAAAGTAAAAACATAAAAAAGGGGGTTTCTATCTCTAAATAAGTGAAAATAAATAACGCATTTGGAAGAGACACTTGACAGTTTTTAATGTTGAGTTTTAATCAATTAATCAAAGTAACTAGGGTTTACGTGTTCCCCACAGGTTCATAACTTGATAACTCTAACTATAACAATTCTTTCCAAGTATCTTGCATGCAAAGTGATAAGTTATGTATTTCTAAATCCTTGGTCCGGCATCTAGAAAATCTCACTCCGCACCATGGTCCGGCTATGTGTGTTGCTATCCTAACCCTTATCCTTACCTCATATTAAGAATCGTATTCGATATTTGACGAAGCTATTACCTCGTACCAATCAATAATAGCCTATTAAATAGTACACACTAAATCTATGTTAATAATTATTTTCCTATTATATACCTCCTTGGTTCGGCAAGTAGCATTAAGGAGAGTTCTAACGTTGTCCATCCGTTAAAAAGACTTCTAAATGAAAGAATTATTAATACATGCAAGACACTAATCTAGAATTTTTATTTTAGTTAGGGTTTATCTCATTATTTGTCTATGGTTCCCACAACCCTAGTTATGGAGTTTAGTTACTCAGAGCCATAAACACAATATTCAAATATATTAAATAAGAATTTATGTACTTACTTCAATGAGAAAGAGTAAAATCCGAAAGTTTGCTTTATTAACCACCACAAATCACCAACAATCAATGATAATCCAAAGTCTAACACTAATACAAAGAGTCTAATAATATGATGTCTACCTATCTGGTGTCTAACTTCAAAAATGAGGTTTTTCGAAGTATTTCTAAAAAAAACAAAAACCTAATTAAACAAGGATTCTAATAGCTTGAAATCTGCCAAAACGCGGCTGGGTCGACGGACCACGCGACGGACCGTCGTAGTCATGACGGACCGTCATGGACTCTGTCGTCCCATACTTGTGCACTTTTTTCTGCTGCTCTCTTAATTCCCCTCGACGGCATGTATGACGGACCGTCATAGGCACAACGGTCAGTCGGGGGTCTTCGTTCCAAAATACTTCAAATCTTGGAATCTGGGTACTGGGATCACTTCTCTGATCTTCTCGACGAACCTGCAGGATGGACCCACAGAGCCACGACGGACCTTCACAAGCTTCGTAATACCACACTTGGTCAGACTTCCCCATATTCCTTCAGCAGCTTCTCTACACTGCCACCTACGGACCGTCACAAGCACGACGGACCGTCATCAGCTCCGTAGGTGGTCTCTTTTACATTTCTTCTTTCAAAATCTTCGCATTTGGTTTTGGACAGATTTCCTGCAAAACAAAGAGAAACTTATATAAAAATTAGCACAAAAAGGCTTTTGGACGCACTAAACTTAAGGAAAAAGTATTTATGATACCGTGAAACCACGGTATATCAAGGCTAAACTACCTTGCTAACTAGATTCAGTTCATCAAGTGTTTTATGTTTGTATGTTGATGAAATGCATAGTAAACCCGATATTCGTTCTTCTTGTTGAAGGTTAAGGGGTGGATGAGAATCTCTCCAATGTAGAGATTTTTGTTGAGATACTAGATCGCCTAGTTAAGAAGTTGAGGAACAAAGAGGTTTCCTCCATAAAAGTTCTATACAGAAAGCGTCTTGTCGAGGGTAAAACATTGGAGGCCGATGCCTACATAAAGTCCCTCTACAATGATCTATTTAGTCCTTAAGGTTACTCATTCCTCTTAATAGATAAAATTAATGACTAATATGAAATTGTCTTTCTTTCTAAATAGGTTCATGTTTTGGTGAAAATTGTACCAACAAGAGTTTTGAGAAAATGCCTTTATACTCTATTCTTGCACTGATATGAAATATGTATATATGTGTCTTCTTGGGATTTTGTTGTTTTGTTTTTATCTTGAGAAGAATGATAACATGGTAAATCCTTGACGTATTTGAGATCATGATAATGTTAAGAGGGAAATTCCTAACTACGTGTTATGAATTGTTGAGCTCCTATATGTTTGTGCATAATGAATTGAGTGTTATGTGCTATGTTGTTGTATATGTCTAAGGGAGTTGTGATGTACTTTTATGAGTTGTGACTAATTATTATTTTATGTTGTTGGTAATTGAGATTCTAGTATTCGGTCTATCATTACCCTGCAAAAGATTGTACTGTCATTCGCGAACGAATGTTTCTAAGCGTTGGATAATGTAACACTCTGGAAGTTCCATTACATACACTATACCTTAGATGATTGAATATTAGTTAAACTGATGTTTCCAGACCTAAATTAATGTATTTAAATCATTTAGAAAAGGTTAGAGCCAAAAGAACAAAGAAAGACCTTGACGTCCAGAAACTAGCTAATTTGAACTAGTTGACGTCCCTATGTTTGGTGGAGGTTTCAAAGTATCAAATCAAGTCCAAAAATTATAAAAAGTATTCAGTAAAGTAATATGTAGTATAAAGGACCCAAAATTCAGGTAATAATACCCCAAAGACCACTAGAAGTGTCCTTGAGAGGACCCAAACATGGGCAAGCAGGCTGCGAGAGTCAAGAACCCGCACAACACATACGAGGTTGTAACACTTCAAAAAACAAGACGTGTCATAGAGTTTAACATAAGTGCATTTAGGTGCAAACACTATTTTAAGACCTATTTTAATTAACATAGGTCATTTAGGATGTTTGGGACCTAAAATTCATGGTCTAAACATCCAGGTACGACTCCCCAAGGGACAACCGAGAGACTTTGAAGAGGACCCTTAAAAGTTTGTGTCAACACTGCGTAGGCAGTGTGTAAACATGAGATATAGTCGACGATCCGTGTGTGGATCGATGGGGCGTCGTTTCCAACTATCGACCAACACTTAAAATTTTTAGTGAAGGACACCAATTGCATATTCTTTGATAATAACGAAGGATGTGCAGCACGAAGGGCACAGTGACCATCGACTCACAGACGGACCTTCAATTGGGGTATCGTCTATGAGGGTCGAATTTCCTGCACATTTTAACTTAGTTTAATTTATTTATTTATGTTTTAGGTGGTTAATTATGGGTTTAAGGTAGTAATTTAATTAACTCCCCATATAAAGACCCCAACCCTTATTAAACTAAAGATAACTCACAAAACAAATCCTTTTCCTTCTCTTTTCTTTCCCTCTATATTAGAAGAACCCATTAAAGACTAGCTAGGGGAGGAATTTGGGGTATTTAAAGGAATAAATTTACCATATAATATTCATCAAAAGTTGAGGTATGGGATCTAATTCACCTTTGAGACCTCTTTCCTCAAAGTGTTACTTGAAAGTGTTTCCAAAAGTTGGGTTTTCATGTGGGTCTTTCTCAATCTGAAAAATTAAGTTATGAATTGGTTTTTTTATTTTTTTCTATTGGATAATATGAACATATTAAAATGGATTCTAACTTAATTATGACATATCTTGATAGTTTGGCCTAGTTTGTAGATGGTGATCCTTAACCCTTATCCCTTAACCCTAGATTGGATATTGATCATGAACAATTTTTGGTTAATTTTAGTCTTGCATGTTATTTCTTGAGATGATGATCTAGGTTTGGTAGTGACTTGACCTAAGTATCATATCTTAGTCTATGATCTAGTATTGAATTTTTAAGTAGTGATTCTCCTAGCATTTTTATAATGTTCATTATTGAATTATGATGTTTTATCCCCAAAATTGGGTTAAATATAGGGTTGGTTGTAAGACCTTGATGATTATCTATGAAGGAGACTTGGTAAGTCTTGTGTTCTCTATCATTTACTTCAAATTGTGGTTAATTATGATTAAGTCATGATGTGATGTTGGAGTATTCCTTGTATTAGGATCGATAGGAGGGTATGACGTTAAATTGAAATGTCTTGATTATGTGGTGAGGTTTATTAAAGTGTATATGTTAAAAGTATGGTGATGAATACAAATGTGCCTTATTATGATATGAAATGCTAATGTGCTAACCTCACTAATAATAATTGCAATGAAAGGACGTATACTCATGAAGTTATTATCGATTTGTGATGATGATGACGTTATACAAAGGTTTTTACCTATGAGCTAAACTAATCTATTATTGATAATTAAAGTCTAAAGAAATTTCAAAAAGGGACTCTAGCTTAGCACCGAGTGAACTAGAGTGACGAGTGTCCCTTCCTACATAGGGAAGATAGGAGCACTAAAGTACTCTTGAGATTGGAGACTACAATCAATGCAAGATAAAGAGGGTCCTAATTATATCTCCTAGTTCTTGAACTATGTTTCCCCCATAGGAATACTAGCTAGTTGATCCCCGTAGTTGCTATGGTTTATGTTTTGGTACTACCTTGGCAAGCAGTCCGCTTTCTTTCGATGTAAGGTTTTATGACACCGGATTCCACACTAGCTCATGTGGTTTATGTCGGTTAGGGAATGTTTTTCCCAAAAGGTAAAATGAATTAAAGGATTCAACTCTAACTAGTATAACCTAAGGGGTCTAGCTTAGTTTAGGAAGGGGTATGTGACTCTACCTAAATTACACTAGTTATCCTTTAGGGGTGTCTTAGGAGTATGTTTTATGTATGATTATGCTTATAATGATATATGATATTTATATGATGAACTTGCACATTGTTGACACTAGAGGTTGATTAGCTCATTTCTGAATATGTCTTCGCATATATTGTTAAAGTAAGATGAAATGTATATCTATATGCCATGTTATGTGAAGTAGGGTTTTAGTCATGGTTCTTGTTGGGTTACTTTATTGAGTATATTTAAGGGGATTTTCTTGGTCATTTGCACTTGTTTACTTGATAGGGGTTCATGGTTGATTGTCTTGCTTTGTTATAATGAAATGTACTCTTATTCATGCTTATTGTTAATGACTTGATGATCGAGTTTACTTGAGCATGTATGTACTTATATGGTATGAATGAGTTACTTGAATAGGCTTGATGTTGTATTATCGTGATGAACACGCCTATGAGTTAATAAATATGCAATATTTATTGCTTTGGTCTTATTGAATGTGCATAAGGGATTTTAAATGAGAAATGCATACTTTATGAAATGTCATTTGTTCTTAGCATCTTTTACAAGTATATGTGCATATGGTCTCATACTTAGTATAAGTGGCGTATTAATCGTATTTCGTCCTTTTCCCCAACATTTTGGTTCCGGTCATTAAAGTGTTTCGGAAAGGAGACTTGAAGAAGACTTGGATCCTTGATCATCCAACTAGGGTAGATGCTCATTTTCGGAGGGCGATGCCAATATCGATCTTATGTTTTTGTTTTAGTACTAAGACTCTTTTATTCTATCTCCTTTAATTTGAGTACGAATTGTATAATGCCTATATGTGGCTCTCTTTACATTGATGGATGGGCTATTACCAAATTGCTAATCGTTTTAGATGGTTATGAGATGAGACAATCTTTTAAAACTATGTTCTATCTTTATTATACATATCTGAAATAAAAGAAGAAGGGTATGTAACCTTCCTATCCGAAGGGTCTATTTATACTCTCTATATATATGTTATGTGTATGTAGAGGCCTATGTAAACCTTCAATTATAAGTAATGAAATGTTAAAAAATTTATGCAAAATTCAACTTATGAATGTAATCATGTAAGGTAAGAGTCTAGTCTTAGTCCTCAAAGAGGATGACGACACTAGTTGCATCTAAGGGGTAAACTTTGATGTGACAAACTTGGTATCAGATCATGAGGTTGAATCATCTTAGAGTCAATTTCTCTCTCTCAACGACGTATTTGTAAGTTTGTATGCATAATTGTGAAGCGTGCAAAACTTATGGATAGGAACCTACGTGATTCCTAGGAAATTCTATTTTTGTTGAAAATCTTATATCATGCCATTAGAATAAACTTATGGTCTTCTTTTGCATCTAATCCTATTATTGTAATAATATGAAGAATGAACACACGAAGGAATGCGCCACGAAGGTTTGAAGAGGACTTTGCCAGTGCTCCTCCTTGTAGTGATCAAGATCCTCCTCTTAAAGAAGATGCTAATGTTGAACAAGCTCCGGTCAATCATCCACCCTTGATAGATAGTGATATAAGGGCTACCCTTATCCAATTGGCCAAAGCCGTCACTACACAGGGTACTACTATGGCTTCCCTTATAAGGGACTTTCCTATGATGAACCCTCCTACCTTCTACGCGTTTAAGGTCGTGGAAGACTCCCAATAATTCATTGATCAAGTCTATAAGATAATCTTGTCTGTGGGGTTGTCCTCAAGTGAGAAGGACGACGTGTCCAATTATTAACTTAAGTATGTGTCTCAAGAAATATTCGTCCAATGGAGAGATAAAATGTCATTGAGGGGTTGTACGGTTACTTGCGAGATATTCAAGAATACTTTTCTTGATCGGTTATTTCTAATGGAGATGAAGGAAGCTAACGTGGTGGAGTTCATCAACCTTCCCGAGGAGGTATGAGTGTTCATGAATACTCCATGATATTCACAAATTGTAAATATATGTTCCTTTTTTTGTTTGAGATCATAGAGATGACATGAGCCGTTTTGTGAGAGGGGTGTCAGATGATTTGCATGAGGAGTGTTGTTTGTCTATGATACATGAAATCATGAATATTTCTCATCTTATCGTGCATGCCAAACATGTGGAAGGGTCAAGGGATAAGAGGATGAGTGAGATAGTAAGAGGGCAATATCTTTTTATTGAGGTTCTTCAAATAATAGGCTTGAGTTACAAGACAAGCCTATATTTAAGAAGCAGGTGTCTAATAAAGATCCATCTAAGTTACTTAAGGGTAATAGTGATAGGGTGTCAAACCCTAGCCTTAGAAGGGAAAAGGTACTAGTTCACCAACCGAGAAGCCAACTTGTCGAAAGTGTGGCAAGAAGTACTATGGTGATTGCCTTAAGGGGACGAACAATTGTTTTCGTTGGGTTTTAAGTGGGAACAAGACTAGGTATTTCCCGAATGTGATGATTCTATACAAGGGTGGTGGTAAAACTCAAGCTAGTGGTTCAAATGGTGCTAAAAAAAATAATAGCTTCTATGTTATCCGCTCTAGGGGTGAGCAAGAAACTTCTCCCTACATTATAACTGGTATGTTGAATGTCTTCTATATTGATGTATATGTCTTATATGATCCCACTACTTAATCTTTTGTTATCCCTCTATTAGCCAAAAATTTTGACATTTTTCCAAATATTTTGCATGAACCTTTTATAGTGTCTACTCCGGTGGGGTAGTCGGTTGTTTCAAAAAAGGTTTATAGAAATTTTCCTATTAGATTGCCTTGTAGATTTTCTTATGTTGAACTAGTAGAACTTGATATGCTTCACTTTGATATTATTTTTTTTATGGATTGGTTGCATGCTATTTTGTCCTCTATTGATTGTTGAACAAGGGTGGTGAAGTTTAACTTTCCAAATGAACCTATTGTAGAGTGGAAGGGGAGAAACCCTATTCCTAGAGGTCGTACGATCTCTTGTATAAAAGCATGCAAATGATCTAAAAAAGTTTTCCATACCATATTGTAAGAGTCAAAGATCTAGACACCAAAATTTCTCGCATTGAGTCGGTCCCCGTAGTGAGTGGATTTCCAAAGGTCTTTTCTAATGACCTTCCCGGTATTCCTTCAAAAAAAGGAATTGATTTTGGTATTGATTTGCTACCAAATACAAATCCCACTTCACTTCTTCCTTATTTGATAAATCCATCCGAATTGAAAGAGTTGACGGCTCAACCTAAAGATTTACTAGACAAAGGATTCATAAGACCTAGTATTTCTCCATGTTGTGCTCCTGTTTTTTTTGGGAAGAAGAAGGATGGGTACTTTAGAATGTGTATTTATTAGATGGGTATTTAATAATGTGTATTGATTACCCCTACTTCATAATGTTACAATAAATAATAAGTACCCTCTTCCTTTGATTGACGACTAGTTTTACCAACTCCAAGGGGCAAGCTAATTTTCCAAGATTGACTTCTGGTCATTGTATCACTAACTTAGGGTGAGAGGTGAGGATATACCAAAAATGTCCTTTTGGAGTAGGTATGGACTTTACGAGTTATTGGTAATGTACTTTAGTCTCACTAATGCTTCGGTGGCATTTATGGACCTAATGAATAGGGTGTTACGAAATTCCTAGATTCATTTATCCTTTTTTATATTGATGATATCTTGGTATATTCTAAAAATTAGGGTGAGCACATGAATTATCTGACGGTAGTATTGCAAGTTCTTAAAGAACATCAATTGTTTTCCAAGTATAGCAAATGTGAGTTTTGGTTGAGGTCTATATCATTTTTTGATAATATAATATTTATTAAGGGACTTGAGGTTGATCCAAGGAAAACGAATGCGGTGAAGAATTTGCATAGACCATTGACTCCAATGGATATTAGGAGTTTCTTGGATTTAAACGGTTATTATCGGAGGTTTTTGGAGGGTTTTGTGTCCATAGAATCTCCCAAGACTATGTTAACCCAAAAATATAAGAAATTTGAGTGGTTAGAGTAATGTGAGAGAAGTTTCCAAACGTGGAAAGATATGCTTAATTTTGATCCAGTGTTGACCTTACCAGAGGGCACAAAAGGTTTTTTTGTGTATTTTGATGTATCTCGAGTGGGTTTTGGGTGTGTGCTTATGCAAAATGGGAAGGTGATAGCCTATGCTTCTAGGAAACTTAAGGTGCATGAACGAAACTATCCAACTAATGACCTAGAGTTAGCAGCAATGGTACTTGCCTTGAAAATATGGAGGCATTACTTGTATGGTGTCCATGTGGATGTCAATACCGACCGTAAGAGTCTCCAATATGTGTTTACTAAAAATGAGTTGGATCTTCGAAAACAAGGTGGTTAGAATTGTTGAAAAATTATGACATGAGTAACCTGTATAACCCCTGCAAGGCCAACATGGTTACGGAAAGAAATACAATGTGAAGGATGTTCATAGGTCGTCTAGGTAGGGTGTGAGGTTTGAAGATTCTCAGAATTGCAAATTCGAGGTACATCATAACTTCGAGTCATCATTGGTAGTTGTGGTGATGACCAAGAAACACGATAAATCGTTGATGGAGTTCAAGGAATCTATCCTTTGCAATCTTAAAGAGGCATTCTCCCTAGAGGCATTGTATTTTAAGGTGCCAAGGAATACTATGTGCTCCTAAGGTAGATGAGTTGAGGAAATGGATCCTTGGTGAATCCCATGGGTGGCTACTCTATTCATCCGGGTTTGAAAAAAATGTACCATACCTTAGGGAAGTATATTGGTGGGAATGTATGAAGAAAACATTGCGGAGTATGTCGCTATGTATCAGAATTGTCAAAAAGTAAAATTCGATAAATCAAAAGTCGGGTGGCATACTAGAAGAAATCCAAGTTTGTACATGGAAGTGGGAAGACATCAATATGGATTTTGTACTGGGTTTACCAAGGACTCAAAAGAAATATGACTCTATATGGGTGGTTTTGGATAGGTTGACCAGGTCCTCTCTCTTTATACCCTTCAAGTCTACCTATTTGGCAGAATATTATTGTAAGAACCATAAATGATTTAGGGTGTCTAGACCCTAAAAAAAATTTTATTTAGGTTATAAGGTCCTAAAATGAATTATAATATTGTTTAGAGGCTGTGTGTAAAGTTTGAGGTGATTTGGAACTAAAACGTCAAGGGACGACAAAGACGTTTGACGACTAGTCACCTATGTGCCCCATGTGTATATACATGTTTATATGTAGTATTTAACGAGCTTATGAAATCTTAAATGAGTTATAATTATGTTTAAATATATTATATGGAGTTTCGTGAAGTTTGGAGGTCAAAAGTCCAAGAACGTTTGCGACGTTCGCAAGATAGCCCATAAGACGCTCAAAGTGTCTAGATGGGGCCTAGCCAGTTTGGACGTGTTATATGTATTTTTTTTGGGTAAAACTCATGTGGTTGTTTTATACTTTTTAAGGTTTTTATTTACGTTGGGAACGTCTAGTTACAGCTTCTAAAGGGCCCCGCAAAAGTGCCCACAAGAAGGACCCAAGCGTAGTTGAGACACTGTCTTTGCAGTGTCAATCGACGCGCAAAATGATGGATTTTTGGTTGACCAACGGCATGTTGGGGAGGTCTTGTCGATGAACATTTAGACTGGTCAAGTCTCAACTAAAAAACAGGCCAAGGTCCCATTGAAAGAATCCATAGACGGCCAGTTGATTTAGAACGACCAGTCGATGGTGATCCGTCGATAGTGTCCTTCAACACTGCCTTTGTTATATATGGGTTTACCCCCTTGACATAACCATCCTCTTCTTCCTTTTGAAGGACTAAGACTAGCCTTTTAGTCTTATGTTATTACATTCATAAGTTTAAAATGCAAAAAAATTTAAAACTTTTCATTACATGTATGTGGAGGTTTACATACACTTAATATTGACCTCTACATACACATAATATAGTCGTATCGAGTATACATTGACCCTTCATATAAGAAGGTTGTATAGCCTTCTACTTTTAATGCACGTACATGTATATAACATAGAAAAATAGTCTTAAATATTGTCTAATCTCATACCATCCAAATGATCATACAATTTTCAGCATAGCGCTACATCAAATGTAAAGAAACCACATATAGGCTTACACAAGTCTTACACATTGAAAGTGGAATGAAAATAAGAGACTTAGGAAATAAAAAAACTTCGTAGGCAAGATATTGGCATTGCCCTTTCAAAGTGAAGACCTACCCACTTCGATGATATATATTATCCAAGCCTTCTTCAAGTCGTTTCGGAAGATTCTTCAATGACCGGAACCTAAAATATTTGGGAAAAGGGAATTAAATGTGGTTAGTACTCCACATGAACTATGTATGAGACCTTATACACATGCAAGAGAAAAACATGCTAAAAAAAGACATTTAGTCAAGACATGCCATTTTACCCTTTTAAAAGCCTAATGCAAAGTCAAGCAAGTCATATCAACCAACCAAACATGCTTACCAACTCAAAACGTAATATGTATTCAAACATATTTGAATCCATGATTTACTACAACCGTATTATCAAGGAATAACATCAAAAGAATGAATAATATTCAATCATATATAATAAGCGACAACTACTAATGAATCCTTATCAAGTCAACAAGTGCAATGACCAAGTAAAGCCCCATAACCTTATTCAATCAAGTAGCTTCAACAAGAAACCATAACAAATATCAAACATCACTTGTTAATTTCGTGAGTGCTCCTTTATATGACAAACTTCATTTTTTCCTTCATGGATTTTAAAACTAGAACTTTAGGTGAGGTAATGGACATCCAGTGACTCACCAAAGAGACTTGGCAATTACCAGACTTTCATTTCATCATTCTTTCAGCTTGCTTTGTTCGTTTGTTCAAATCACTTTCCATGATTTGTTGCTCAATCCATTAACCTTGAAATCAAGAGTTTTACATCAATATTTTTGATAAAATAATCATTTGAGGACACGAAATCATTGTAAATGATCCCTAAATTAGTCCAAATCTCAGACATAGCAAAGGTTCAACCCACAAATGAGACTCAAGGTCCGTAGGGTACACCACAGACCACGATGGTAGTCAATAGATGGCCACTTATGACCCTTGCCTCAGAAACCTTTATAAATTGGGCCAAGCATGATTGGACATGGTGTCTAATATATTGATCAAGGTCTGTAATTGTAGTCGCAGTCGCCTATTGAAAATTGACCATCATAGACCATCGACCGATCCATGTTTCCTTGATCTCTGTGGACACTAATTCGACTCTCCTGACTCCTTAAGTCTTCTCACCTCTATCCAGACTTTTCCTTTATCGCAGTTCTTCCGGTTTCCTCGGCGTATTTTTCCTGTCTTTTAATTGTAAGCTCTTCCTACAACGCTCACCCTTCGCCAGTTTATCTTCCACCGCGAGCTCTTCATGTTGTCTTTCCCCATATTACTGTCCACCCCCGCCCTTGACTTCGCATGTCGGTATTATACTTGGGGTGACTAGGCTACTACTGAGTACCGACCTTACTCTTCCATTCTCATATCGTGGTTTCGTTTCTTGCGCTGCGTGGCTAAACTTTCCTTTCAGCTCGTCGCGTATTTTTTTTTCTTCCGCTCCTCTATCTCCCTTGCCTCTTTAATTGCTTTATCAATGTCATCATATCCTTCGTATATAACTCTCCGGTAGTTGGCCTTGACTAGTGTTAAGCGAAGGAGATATTGGTCTTAGTATCTGCCTTGCATTAGACTCAAAGTTATTTTTATATAAACCCTAAACTATGTATTTTTTTTTATCAGTTTAAGCCTTGAAACCTCAATAAAATCATTCACCACTAAATAAGAAAAATTATAATGAAGAAGAAATGAGATTCAACCTACTTCTTGACCTGGAACACAAGCGGTTTTTCATCAATTCCAATAAAAAAATGAAAAGATTTCTCCGTGGAATACATCACAAGGTATGTGGGATTTTAGAAGTGTATACTTTTGACCCTTTAGGTCCTGAATTTTCAGTGTGATTCTTGATTCCCTTAATATTATCTAGACCTAGTATTTCAGGAATTGTAGTAGATTTTTATGGATTTGATTCTTAAATCATCCTAAAAAGATTATCATGTTGTAGTATCATTTTGCCCCGATTCATGCATAAACTCAATATACTTGCTATGTAGTTCTTTTAGGATGAATTACACATGCCAGATTAAATTTATCAATTATACATGCCTCGGATTTGTATATGTCACTGTCAGTAAATTAATGTTGCTTCTTTAATTTAGTATATCAACATTTTGAGTTATCAAATATTACAGAACATCAGTCATAATTTTTTTATAAATTAATGAATTACAAAAATATTAATATCAAGTGGACAAGGTTCAGTCATCCTCATTTAAAAATAATACATGACCAGTAGGTTGTATATCCCCTCTAAGCGCATCATTTTTGTGATTATGCTAGTATTTCTCTAAACCTCTAATCGTATATATTAGTTTCCTCCTGTAGATCATCTACATTAGACTCCATATTTAGGTGAATTGGATTTATTTTGGGTCTAAGTATCTCCCTTACAGTCTGATTCTTGCGCATGGAACATATAAAAAGTTGTTCAAATTTCAGTTTTAGAATGTTATAAACATGGTCACTGCATTCATTAAGATCATGCTCAACATAATAATATAGTATCGTACACATTAACAATTCATTACTCAGTTAAATCTTTATTCACCTATATATGTTTATTCTAATTTATTCTAACCTGTATGATCAACACATGTTAAGTACTGACACATACCCTACGCTACATCCTCTCGTGATGTAAGTTCATGTTTTATGCTTCTATATCATACTTAGATAAATTCTCGATCTTTGGTTTAGCAGCAGTAGTGGTTAGTGATCATTCTTCAAAGATTTTTGACATGATTGTATTTCTTTTCTTTCTGTTTTAGTTCCACTTTTGTTAGATTCAGTTAGGGAATGTGCTAGAACTTCTAGTTAGCTTAAAGACTTATGTCAAAAATAGATAGATTAAGCTAGAGTGTTAGAGTTTGACTTTTCTTTTTTATTTAAACTCTCAGTTTTCATTCATGTAGATAATATATGATTTTTCCCCATCATTTAAGATTATTCATGTTATTTAGGTTCTTAACATTATATGTTGATTCAGTTTGTTTTAATATGCTTACGATATGCAAGCAATATTTCTTGGGGTAACTCATGATCCAAAGTCGATTGTCCGTGACCCAGGGTAGACTCAAAGCATGAAAAACTTGGTGTTAAATATACAAGTTTAAGAGTCCCAGGATATATAAAAAGCCACCACTAAATAAAGTCATTTTCATGGGTGTGAAGCACCAGATCTAATAAGAGTGAGGCTACGAATTGTTTTAATAAATGTTCATTTAATTATTACTCTTATCGTACATAAGGTATGATCTAATTCCTCATTATAACTCAATATTTTTTGTTTAATATGATTCCTCGTAGAGATGATGGAAGGAATGCAAATGCAATAAATGCTAAAACAACACCTCCAATCCCAGATAAGGATGTCTTGAATGCTGAATTTCAGAATGTTATCTAGTTGTGCGCTCCGAGTGTGACCAACCATATAAATCACAAGGTTCTAGTTCTAACAAATGATAATATTGGGTCAGCTAGAACTGGAATTTTGGATTTCGTTAGATTGAATCTTCACGAGTTCTTAAAATCGCAAGTTGGAGAAAGGTCCCCGAAACATCATAGACTAGGTCAAAAAGATCTTTTAATTGATGGAGGTGACAGGTAATGATAGGGTTGAGTTTGAATGATCTCAGTTGAAGGAAGTAGATAACATTTTGTATGCCTAGGAAAGAGATCAGGGTTATTTATGCAAATACTATCACTTGGGAATGCTTTAGTGAAACTTCTCTAGAAAAGGTCTTCCTGAAGAAGATGAGTGTAAGGTCCTGAAAATGACTTAGGTGAAGATAGATCCTAATATGTTTTTCATAATGTTATTATATCATAAAATGGTTTATAATATGGTTGTGAGGTAGTTTCTAAGAGTTTAGATGCATTGGAAGTCAACTGTAAAGGGACGACTAAGTCACCTATGCGTCTTATATGTGGTTTTATCTATTTATGTGTGATTCATAAGTTTATAAGGTATTTATATTAGTTATTAATGTGTATAAAGGCAATGTTTCAAGTTTTCGGAAGTTCGAAGGTCAAACGTCCAAGAACGTCCATGACGTTTCAAAGGTTTTCCTTAAAACGACTTTGGGTGTCTAGGTATGTTTAGTCGAGTTTTACGTGTTAGTTTTGGATGAAAATGTTGTGAGAAGTATTAAACTTATTGTCACGACCCAAAACGAGCCGCGAGTGGCACTCACACTTACTCTCCTGGGTGAACGAACTAACAAATCCAAACCCTTACATTTACTAATATTTTAACCATAGTGAACAAAATAAAATGCGGAAGACTCAAAACTCATTAATGAAAATCAATTAAATAACTTCTAAAAATAAAATAATTATTGTTCCCAAACAATCTGGACAGTCATACATCAAGACACATCATCCGCAAATTACTAAGTCTAAGAGTATTTAAGAACTACAATAAGTAGAAAGATGGTCATGTCCGAACGTCCAAAGACATTAGACGTGACGAACAGAATCCAGGCCCGAGCTAGAAATACTAGCTCACCCTGAAGTATTGACGTGCGGAACACTGGATAGAGTTGAGGACCCAAGTCGAAGTCAATGGTGCACTTGCTGCCAATCCACAAAACAACAAGAAGGAAATAAAGTAGGGTCAGTAAAAAGAACACATACTGGTAGGTATCATCGGCCAACACAATAGAAAGAAATACTATACTGACAATGATATAAAATTAACATAATTACTTAAGGCCAAAGGTAGCAATAAACAAGTACAACGACATCATGGCAAACAACACACGCACACCTGTGGAGGACTCAAGCTCCCACACCATTACTCATTTGGGACATAGGTTCTTCTAAATGAGTATATTAACATGATCAAGTTATTCCTTTATTTCTTATCGTGTCGGAACGTGACCCACTCCGATCCTAAGCTATGTGTCGAAACGTGGACACGCTGATCCCTTATTACTACCGTGTCGGAACGTGACACTTCGATCCTAAGCATATGTGTCGGAACGTTGACACCCGATCCCATAATCTTCATTATAATTTTATTTCATCAGTCTTCGTTATGCCAAGGCGTCAGTTTAACAGAGAGGATATCAAGATTAAAGTTTCAACAGTATCAAATTATAACCACTACAATACACAATTACAACATACAAACCCACAATCAAGCATATAGAAGAATTTTACAATAACCACCCAATACATATCAATCGCTATTAAGAGTTTATCTATGAAATAGCAAAAAACAATAACCTACCTCACCGAAAGAATCACGATTCAGCAAGTCTACTTATTATTGTTTTTTACCTTTGCTTTACTCTTCGTTTCTCCCTTTTCTCGCTCGTTCTCCCTCCTTCGTTATTTTTATTTTCCTCTCAAAATTCTTTTTCTTTACCCTAATTATGATATAATTCAATATGATTAAAAGTAACCCATTATTTATTTTAAGGTTACCTCTTTAAACCCCAAGTAATAAATTATTAGCCTTAACCCCACTAATTTCTAAGGTTTGTCATGAATAGTCCAAAACAAAAAAAACCCTTTTAAAACCTTTAGAAGAAATCCAACCAGTGGGAGTTACGCAAACTTTGGGACGCTCGTCGTGTCTATGGACGGTCCGACACAAAGTTCAGAGGAATTTAACTTCTAAAGGTTGTTACCGGTCATAGTATCTACGACGGTCGTGCTGCAGTTCCGTGTGTGGAGTTCAGAGAGCGCTCCTAGTAAACCAGATTTTAGAGTTGAAGTGGTTTGGAACGGGGGCCTCGACGATCCGTCGTGACCATGACGGTAGTCGCCTGAATCCGTCGACACAGTCAGTTATTTTAGAAAATAGTTATACGATCGATCCGATAAACATGTTGTTATAATAGATTACCAATTTCCCCATCGTTCGCCCCGAACGTTTTCACAGATAGAAAAAACAAGGTTATAGAAAGGGTAACCTAAATCTGTAAAAAGATGTGGTATCTTTCTGCAGATCCGCCTCATCTCCAAGTGGACTCATTCAATGGCCGATTTCTCACTGGACCTTGATGGATGCAATTCCTTTGATCTCAACGGCGTACTTCTCTATCTAAAATAGCAACAGGATCCTCTCATAGGAAAAAATTCTCATCCGAAGGATGAATCCCAAAGAATAATGGTAGTTTCCATCTCAATGGTGTGGTTTTTTCAAGCCATAGATAGTGCAAATATGGGTCACTCCTGAGAGTCCTGGAAGGCAATGCCCAATTCATAAGCACCTCCCCCATGCGCTCAGGGAATTCAAATGGACCAATCTACCTTGGGCTAAGCTTACTCGCTGACTAAACCGCATCATCCTTTCATGGGCCCCCCGAAACCTTAAGAAGGATTGCTTTACCCTCCCTAAAATCCAGTCCCTAACCCTTTAGATCGCCATATTCTTTCTCCTGTTTGAGGCTGATACAATCTTATCATGAATGAATTTTACTTTATCTAACGATTCCCTCAAAAGATCGGTTACCCCATGGTTCACCAAATGCATCAAACACCCAAGGGGGAGACAATTTTCTCTCCCATATAGTGCCTCAAATGGGGACATATCAATAATTGAGTGATAGGTACGTATTGCTGAAAACTTGCTAAGGGGCAAGAAGTTATCCCAATGACCACCAAAAATCTATTACACATGAACGAAGCTATCCTCCAAATCCTGAATTGTTCGCTCAGGAACTGACAAGGTACGTCTGAGGGTGAAATGCGGTACTAAGATCAACTAGTACCTAAGACAGCATGGCAAGGTCTCGCCAAAAAATAGAAGTAAAATGCGTACCCCGATCGATATGATGGAAAGTGGGACTCCATGCATCGAACACTTGCTGAGATATAAGAGTTGGCTAACTTCTCTGAATTGTAAGTCATCTGACCGGAATGAAATGAGCAGACTTAGTTAACCTATCAATTAATTACCCAAATGGAGTCATCGTTCCCAAGGTATTTGGGAAGGACCTACTACAAAATACATTAAATTCTTCCCAATTTCAATTCAGGAAAGGACCTTTTCTTGAAGTGATCCTTTGGGCTTAGTGTTCATACTTGTTATATATTAGATATATCATTTATTATATATATATATATATATATATATATAATATAATATAATATACATATTCTTTGTATTGGGTGGTTTCTAGTTTGAGTTATTATCTTCCCTAGGAATAAGTTCAAGGTCATCCAGAAATCAATGACCTAAGGTAGAGCCTATGTAACCCTTCTAAAATGACTTAGGTGAAACTAAAGCCTAACATGTGTGAATTTGTTTTTAAAAGTCCTAAAATGGTATATAATGATGTTAAAACATAGTCTATAAGGTTTGTGATGTTTTGAGGGAAACGTCCCAGAAGCCCATGACGTTTGAAAGGTTTGCCTTTAAATATATTTCTGTGCCATATGGTGTTTCGTCAAGTTTTACGTGTTTTCTTTATGAAATTTATTGGAGAGGTCCTTTACATGTGCAGAACATATTTTGATTGGAAAATTCTAGATTTAAACCCCTAGGACCATCAAAAGTGTCTTGAGGAGGACGAAGCCTTGACGCAGCAAAAATCACAATGCGTGCCGCGTTCACAATGCGTTATTCTAGTTCCACGAAATAATTCAAAAAATCAGGTGGAACAGCTTCGAATCTTACTGTTTAACAATGATATTCCGAAAATTTAATTTGAATTTGACTTGGCTAAAAGTCCCATGAGTTCAGGTTATTTTGATATTTGTGGGTAAGTATTGGCAGTTATTAGACCTTTTTAAACCCCAAATACCCTTCAAATCACAAAACCATCATGTCCAAACAAAAAAACAATTCATCGTTTCTCTCCAAAAACCCTTTTTCATTAAGCTTTGAAGCTCCAAGAGAAGTAGGTATTTCAAGTTTCTCCGTCAATCTTGTGGGATTTTCTTCACAATTAAGGTATGGTTCTTCATCCTTGAATTGTCTTCTTCAAAGATTCAATTTCAATGATTTTCAAAGATGCTCCAAACCATGAATATTCTAATTTAATATTAGCCATGGGTATTTGCGTAAAATGTATTAGATCAATGATTTATGATTGAATAGTGTTGATTGAATAATTCTGCCTCAAAATTCTCTGGACCTACGCAAATCATGAAATCCTAATTTGACCCTATATGAATGATTTCATCATAACTTTATCTTAATAAATTCCTATGTGATTTTATTGGTCTATTGATGTATGTAAAAATTGTATTAGGATTGCATATAGGCTGTCCTAATTGATTAAATTTATGTTTTATTATTTGTATTCATTGTATATTGAGATTGTTAGATTGAATTAATGATCATGGGCATCGGTGAGGGGCTTTGGAAATTTATTTGTTCGGATTGACCATGAATTGAAGTGGTGAGATTTGATTTGGTGGTTCTTTACCCTAACTCCTCTCTATTATTGTATTATAGGTCTTATTTTATGTTTTTTTATTGGTATGGTCCACTTATGTTTGCGGTGTAATGTGCTATACTGTGAGTTAGTGGCATCATCGACATTAAATATGAATTGTGAAACAAGTGGCCTTGTTGGCAACTTTATGTAATATGATTTGTAAGTTCTACTTGATTATGTGAGTAGTGAAAGGGTCTTGATGACTTTTGTGCATATGTGGAGTCAAAATATGATTTCTTCTAGTTGATGATATCGGTCTCTAGTAGGCTATAACAAGTCTTTTGTGTACATTACTTGATGTTGAAGTATGATGCTCTTGATGGTTTATGAGACTTGAATGGAGTATGTGATGATTTAATATATAGGATGACTTGCAAGTGTACTAGTTATCTATATGTCCTCTTTGAATAATATGTTTATATGATAATGCAAAATATATGTGTATTGTTAGGCAGACTTGTGTCCCTTACTTGATATATGAAGAATGTATATATGAGATCTTTAATAAGTGGCTAAAGCACCTTTTTCATGAATGTATCTGAATGAATGAAACATCATCTTAAATATAGAAAAGAACTTCATTAGTGTAACTTTTAAGAAGGAAGGTTAAGATGTCCTTGAAGTAGAAAGCAATAATGGTATCCTTCTTGCGGTTAATGGTGTACTTAGGGTTTGATTGGCTTGAACAACATGAAATTATCCTAGGAGAAAGTCTTTGAGATATCCTCTTTGTCATTGTAGGCAGCCCTAAGGGGACTCATTCTTGTAGGGTATGTTATCATTTGGTTATGAACAAAGATATTAGACCTCTTCATACATTCCTTTGTTAAATTATTATGGGTAGTTGCTCTAGTTGACAAGGATTCTACAGTATAAAGGATCCCTTATATTCCTTAAACCATGTGACTTCATGTGATATGTCCTAGTCTAGCATTGGAAAGTGAAAACCCTCCATCAATGGTGGTTCATGAATACGGATTCCATGCCTAGCTAGTATGGTCTATGTCGGTTATTGCCAATTCTCATCATATGGGACACCTACTAATCTTACAGAAGTTCTATGAAGTTTCGGTAGTTGTAATGACTCTATCTAGCCATTGCATGATTAGGCTTTAAAGATGTTAGATTGTAAGTTCTCTAGGTCATTCCGTAGACAATTCTATGATGTCCTCTAAATGCTTAAATGAACACTTATTGACTTGGTGATCATTATGTCTTAAGTTAATGAAAGTTGAATTAATGTATATTATGCTTTGAGTGTTTAGGTAGTCTTGAAGAGGGGTGTATGGGCGGTCTCTCTCAAGTTTCACTCACGTGAATATTAAGGTAACCTTAGGTTAGAAATTCAATAATTGGAAGGTTGTAAGATCGTCTTAGGTAGTCTTAGGATCATTATGTGCATTTGAAGATGATGTATGGGCGGTCTCTTCTTGTCCTACTTAAGTGAGTATTAGGATAAACTGGATGGGAGATTTATGTACTATTTATCTACTGTAAGTTCATCGTGTTTTCTCTGAATGTGACTAAAATTTTATATAACTCAAAATATGTTCTAAGTGTGATGTTTTTTCTTAAATATAATTATTAGCTTATACTACAATCGTTTAATCAAAAGAGCATGCTTTATTTAAGTTTGTTTCTCATGATTTTATGCATTATCTTATACATAGTACACATGCTTGTACTATTCCACACTTTTTCTCTATCTCAAAAGGTGTGGTTAGCAAGTGAGAGGTGTTTGAAGAAAGATTCAAATCTAGTGATAGTTCAGCATGTTGTGGTTGGTCCAGTTATTCGAGGAAATTATCTTTTTTAGAATCTTTACTGAAAAGATTGTATTAGACATTAGCTTGCTATTTTCAATTGCATGGTTGTTACCCAAGGATTCTTTAGTATAAAGATTTGCATATGATTAGACTTATGTTTTCTATTATTTGTTTATGAAATATGATTTTAACTAGTATTTGTGTAAAGTTTAATTCCGCACTACTTTATATACATGTATGCTATAATAAATGTCAACGGGTTGTACATGACCTCAGAAAGGTCATGTATGCCATGTCAACTAAGGTTTCCTAAATTCCAGGGTATACTTGCGGGTCGTGAAAAAACGTGGTATTAGGCATAAGGTTATGAAAGTGGGTTTAGGAATCAAAAAGTGTATCATCATGTCTAGTAGAGTCTTGTTTTAGTATGAGTCATGACTCATCATGATTCAGAGACAATAGGAAATTAGAGTTTCCCTTCTTTTCTACTCTTGTGTCGTGTGTAGAGTAAAAGTTATGAGGCCCTTCTAATTGTTATTCTTGTGTTTAAAGAGATGACTACCATAAGGATGGACGCAAGAAGAGTTCAAAGAGTAGGGTGAATGAGTAAAATTGTTCCCCAAGTTGAGCACTTTATTACAAGATTGACAAGTTCCACTAGGTGCTGAAGATTCTCAATTCCTAATGGGGATCAATGAGATGAAGATCCATGATTCCTCTACACTTGACTAATGGGATATTAGAGATTCTTTACTTATCCTAGCCTGAGCTATGACTATTCATGTGACTAGAGATGTTTTTCCTACGATGAATGCTTTGGAGTGTAATATGACCTCTAGATTGAGGGACTTGTGAGGATGAATCCTCCTACCTTTATTTGCTCTAAGGTTGGAAGGATCCCAAGTGTTTCTTGATGGTGTGTATAAGGTGTTGAGTGCCATGGTAGTGACATCTATGGAAAAGGCGGAGTTAGTTCTGTACCCTTGAGAGATGTTTCTAAAGTATAGTACATCAATGGAAAGATAATATGCTAGTTGATTCGGTCGCATATAGTGGGAAGAGTTTAAGGAGGCTTTCTTAGAGATGTAATGTACCCATGAGAGAAGGGAGGTAAAGGTTGAAGAGTTATTAATCTCAGCAAGCAAGGAAATATGAGTGTTGAGAAATATCCTTGAAGTTCACTATGTTGTCTAGGTGATGATAATCCTTGGTGTCTAACCCAAGGAATATATGAGTAGGTAGAATACCGGTGTTGTGCCGAACATATGAAAGCAGGAGTGTCGTACGGACATGCTCCATAGAAACATGATCTTTGTCTAGGCTTATGGTGTATTACAACCATTGAGGAATCCAAACTTGTGGATCTCAAGGAATTTGAAGAGAGGAAACCCATGATTAAAACCAACCTAGTTTAACAAGAGGCTCAAAACCAAGAAGGACCTAGTGCTCCTAAGGTAAAAATTTGAGATGTTTGGTGTCTCAAGGTGATAAGACTACTTTGTCACTTGTGGGAAAGAAACACTTTGGCAAGTTTTTAGCCGGAATGGTTGCTTTAGTTGTGGCAAGAATTTCATATGGTTATGATTTTCCTTATATTGTGGCTAGATTAAAGAAGTCAACCAAGATCCTCCTATTGCTCTGGAAGGTTGTGCACCAAGAGGAATCACTTTTATACACTAGGACTAAGGAACAAGTCGGATGATGATGATGTTATTAAATCTTAATCCTAATTTAGTTATATGAGTTTCTTATAAGTGAGGAGTATGGCCAGTAGTAGAGTGGTGATTGTTGTCTCTTCCCTTCTATTTTGTTCAAGCATGAGATACAGAAATACCATAGTACCAGTTGCATGTTGCATGTGTTTAGGAGTTTTGTCAAAATTGAATTTATTTATTTCTTGCATGTTGCACTTCATGAGTTATAATTATGTTGTAAATTGAGTTATATGATTCCATACTCATTAATATGTTTTCATAATTTCTTAAGAATGCAATTTTAAAAAAACTTACAATGATCACTGTAAATTATTGGGCAGTGTAAGGATTTTGGAATTTTGACTAAATATGTTTTCTTGGAAAATGGTTATAATGTGTATAGAAATGATGTATTTGAGAATTATAATGTGTGGAGATGGTGTTCCCCACTAGAATGAAAAATGTGAGTATATTGCATAATGAGTCGTAGATGAGTTTATACCTTCTTCTGTTTTAAATCTATGAAGTATACGAAATTTGTGTTCCTCCTAAGTGGTGTAGGATTTGTTGTATGGAATGGTTATGTGCCATCTTGTTTGAGTTAATCATCTCTTTAATGTGCCTAAATTAAAAAAGTGTCATTCGCGGACGAATGTTGTTCGATTTGGGGAGAATGTAACACTTCTAAAAAAAATAGATGAAACTAGGAATAGAGATAAATGTTGTCATGACGTTTTAAAAATCGTAATTAAAATATTATATAATGAGTTAAGAGTTAGTGTCTAATGTTTTGGTGAAGTTTGACAATCAAACGCCATGACGTTCGAAACGTTTTCTTGAAACGTCCTTGTGTTACTAGTGTTTAGGCAGGAGACTACTCAAGCTAATTTTTCGTTCAAGAGTTAGCCAAGACTAATGGAAGTCAATCTCACTCAACTAAGCACATTTCATAGCCTATTCTGCCTAACGTTAAAAGGCCTTTTTACTTTTTTTTAATAGATTATTTTTCGACTTCAACAATAAATTAACACACAATATATACTGGCTAACCCAACCTTTATATTTATAATCAAAAAAATATACAGGACTCACTTGTCGAACAACAATTCTGTCAAACCTCGACTTCGACTATCTTAAGGTACAACCACAAGTCGATTAATTCCTTAGACACTTCTTATAACCCTCACTTTCATTATAAGTGTCCTTGTGGAATTGCTGACTAATCTTCCCTCTTTCACCTAAGGATAACAATTCTATCCTCTTTACTGTAGCAATTTTGTCCAACACACAAGGTTATCCATTTATAGAACATGTGGCAGCCTTGTGTTTACATTGAATAGTTTTTGTGAACATGTCTAAAACTTTTTAAAATGCTTAGGCACTCTAAAATTAAAAACTCATTTTACATCCGAAAATATAAGGAATTTACAAATTTAAATTCAAAAGCTATTAAAAGATACAACGATCTAGACACAAGCGGTTACAAAGAAGGTAAGTGCCGCATGGCTTGCCCTGTGATCTTGTTGACATGATTTCGTTATTTGCTGCATTTTCCTTCAACAGTTTACTAAATACAATTTTAAAAATTTATAGTCAATTCCTCATCAAATCCCACCTAAATACATCTGCACATTTTCCATGCCTACACACCAGCGACGCCATGCCACTGCGTGCCGCTACATTGATTGGGCCTATTTAACTTTTAATCTACTCGTTCCATTTTCTGTTTTGTAGGTGCATTTTAATTTATAATTGACAATGCTTCAATTATCTCACCTCAAATTTCCCATATTTGACTAGACCATGTGTTTTTCGCATGCCAACTTTGTCCACACCTGATGTGGCAGCGGCCAAGACATGCCATGGGTTGTTGCCTTGCCAACGCACATGTCATGTGTTGATACTTTCGTACAAACATATTAAACCCATTTTACCATGCCAAAACTCATCTAAAGCAATGCATGCCTAATTCACCCACATTTTGGCTTTTGGCAAAGTCATTCTTTCACACCCTTTGCCATGCCCATGCCTATGTCGAGTCACTTGGTCAGGACCCTTACAAACTTTTGCCCACCTGATGAACTCGACGTAGTCGCCGAGGACATCATTCATCTTAACCTATTAGGGTTCAAGAAAGGATCTATCATGTCCATCATCTTCATTTAATATCAACGCAAAACAATTCAGTTATGTGTTTCTGCCTCATTTTTCTTTTCCTTTTCCATTAGGTAGCAAGTATGGCTTTTCACTATCACTTGCAATGTCCCTTTTAAAATGTGGACCACCATAGTAAAGCATCTCCCAAACAGTCCCTTCTGTTTTTTGTAAAGAAGCTCCCCTTGGTCTAGTTTTCCACCTTCATCTTTTCTTTTCTGGTAGTAGCTTGGCCCATCCCAATTTTTCCTCTCCACTCCTTCCCGTCATTCTTTTGAAGGTGTGAAGACATCCCTTGGGTCATCACCATCATCAAAGTCAGCCAATTTAACTGCTACCACTATGGCGAATTAAGAGTTTGGAAATTCTCGTATCCTTAACTCTTTGGGCCCCATTCTTTACACCCGTTATGAAATAGTTTTACTGCTTGTTCGACCAAGTTGCCTATGTTCATCATCAAGGACGTTCGTCCCTTAATATAAGACCTCACTATGTTGCCTTCTTTCAAAATGCTCAGCCCATCTCTTGCCAACCAAAGACGAATTGATGGAAGTGAATTGATTTTCAACTCTATCTTTAACATTTCCCACGTTTCAATCTTTGGAAAATCGAACAGTCTACTTCAGCAATCCTTTTTCCCCACCAAACCTTGGCTTCATCACTTAAATGCATGTTGTGATGTTACCTATTCAGCATTTTCTACCTTTGCTTCCTTGAAGTAATTTTTGATATCCAAAGATTAATCCAATTCATTGGCACTCCTTACTTATTGTAAGCCTTAGGTTTTGCAACCTTCATCCTTATAGGTCCAGTTGTGCCTTTCAACGCCCGACGTAGAGAAGAAACTCACCATGCAGATCTGTTTCTCCTGAGAACAAGTTTCATCTGTGTTGGACTGTGGCGTTTTTTCTTCATATTCTACCTCCAACATCAACACAGTTTCTTTTTTGAAAACTCTATGTTAAGGTTTATTCTTCCTTCACACTTTGAATTTGAGTGACAAAATCAACCAAGTCCTCCCCATTGTTTGTTCCACAAATAAGCTCTTCTTATCGTGTCACCCTTTCCCGTAGTTCAGCGTTTCCATCAGCCCCTTGATAATCAAGGTAACACTCTGATACTAAATTCAAGGCGGCAGAAAACTCCACCTTATTTCGTCAAGAGTTAAACAGCTAATGGCAGTCAAAGGTAACTAAACTAATCCACCTTCACAGCCTATTCACCTAACGTTAAAGGATTTTTTCTTTTTTTATGCCTATTAATATTTTTAAGACTTCAACAATAATTAACACGAGACCATACGGGCCAAACTCAACCTTTATATTAAAACAAAATAATACAAAGGACTCACTTTTGAACAACAATTCGTTCCAAACATCGACTTCAACTTCGACTTTAAGGCACGATGAAAAGTCGATTTCTGCCTTAGACATTCTTAAACCCGTCACGTTTGTATTCTAAGGTGTCTTGGAGAAGTTCCAGACTCTTAATATTCCCCTTTCACCTAAGTATAATAACTATATATCTTATACTTAAACTATTTGTCCGGCAAACGATTGTCCATTTATGAAACATGTGGGCAGCCTTGGTTTTACATTGTGTTGTGTTTGACACATGTTCAAACACTTGTCAATGCTTATACTACTAAAATTAACTTAATTTGACATCACAAAATGATAAAGAATATAAAATTTTGAATTCAAAGCTATTACAAGATACAAGAATCTGGACACAAGCGGTTACAAAAATTTTAGCTACCGCATATGCCTAATATGTGATCTTGATGACTGAATTTCTCGTTTCATTGCTGCATTTTTCTTAAAGATTTGACTATAACACAATGTATAAATATTTTATAGTCAATGATCATCAAATCCCACCCAATCCATCCAAACATTTTCCATGCATGCGTACCACCGACGCCCTGACCGCTGCATTGCTTTTTGCCTTGTTACTTTTGATCCATTGTGCCATTTCATTTTCTTGTTTAGTTTAATTACATAATTTATAATTCTTTAATTTATATCAAATTAATTTTCCTACATTGACCAGACCATATTATTTTCACTGGCAAACTTTTTCTCAATCGAATGTACGGCCAGCGCCCAAGTCAGGCAATGTATGTTCCTTGTTAACCACCCTGTAATGTATTCAGACTGTCCTATCAACATATTTGAACCCATTTGATCATGCCAACATCTTCTCATACAACTCAGAACGATTCCATCCGCAGTTTGGCTTTTGAAATGTCATTCATGTCACCCTTTGTCACGCCCATGCCTATGTCGAGTCACTTAATCAACACTCTACACTTAGGTGTTTTTTTCGGTTACGTGTACGTTGAATAAATTTATGTGAGAGGTCTTAATATGTGTATAAAAATATTTTGGGTAGAAACGTCTGCACAAAAAGGACCAACAAAAAGTTCCTTGAGGAGGGACAATATCCTTGAGAAGAATTTGCCTTAGGAAGCACGATGTTCTTTGGGTGAAACATGTACGTGTTTGCGGAATACGATCTTCCATAGAAAAATAATTAGCCTTCGGTCGCAGGCACACAGAGGATCTATGCCTCAAGAAATTATTCCAAAAATCAAGTGTGAACATATCTGCCTCGCGGACTTGTTTCTCGATGATAATTCCAACAAATTTTAATTTAGTTTGACTTGGTTAAAAGGTACTATAAGTTGAAGTGGTCTTTTGGGTATTAAGTGGTAGTTATTGGCGGTTATTAGACCTTTTACAATCCCAATTGACCATTCAAATCAAAACATTCATGTCAAGAAAAAAACCTACCATTGTTCTCTCTAAAAACTTCCATAACGTAAGGGTCATTGTGATATGTGTGTTGGTTTGATTTACTATGAATTGAAGTGGTGAGATGGATTTTTGGTTACACTCATACCCTAAATCTCTCTATATTATGTAGTATATGTCCTTGAACTATGGTTTTTTTGATTGTATGGTCTACTTTATGAGGCGCGCGCTTATGTGCTATACTTCTGAATTGTGTGGCCTGTCGGAATTACGTTATGAATTCTAAAACAATCAGGCCTCATAGGAATTACTTCATGTACCCTGATGTTAGCAGATCTACTTTTATATAACGTAATGAAAGGGTCTTGATGAATTATGTGCATACGTGAAGTCAAAATATTTTTTCTCCTGGTTGATGATATAGGTCTCTAGTAGTCTATCGTAAGACCTTTGTGTACATTACTTGATGTTGAAGTATGATAATTATGATTGTTTATATGACATTGTAATGTCTTATGTGATGATTCAATAGAGTATATACGATGACTTGCAAGTATACTAGTTATCAATATGTGCTTCTTGAATAATATGTTCTATGTATAATGCAAATGATATGTCTTGTTAGGTAGAGTTCTATCCCTTACTTTATATTTGAATAATGTGTAAATGAGAGTTTACTTATTAGGCTAAAGAACCCCTTGTCAGGAATGTATACTTGGATGAATGAAGAGTAATGACGTAATATAGAAACGAAGGTCTATTTGTAACATTTGTAAGAAGGAAGGTTAAGAGGTCCTTGAAGTAGAAAGAAATAATGGTATCCTTGTTGGGTGAATGGTGGAGCTTAGGTTGATTGGCGTGGAACGGCATGGAGTCATACTTAGGACAGTCATTGAGTATTCCTCATCTCCATTGTAGGCATCCCTAAGGGGATCATTGGTTAGGTATGCTATGATTTAGTATGAACGAAGATATGGGACCTCGTTATACATTTCTTTATTAATTACTCTGTGCAAAAAAGCTAGCACCGAGAGAGTATAATTGGGTAGTATCTGTAGTATAGAAGAAGGATAGAGTACAAGAAAGCCCTTGATCATTCCTTACCATGTTCCTCAATGGGAGTGGTGCTAGTTTCTACTATTGGCAGGTAGAAAGACCCTTCACGGGGAGTTGGTGCAGGACCGGATTCCATGCCTAGGAAGTATGGTCTATGTCGGTTATATACTATCTCATCATATAGGACACCTACTATTGGAGATGTTCTAGAAGTTTAGGTAGTTGTATGGGACACTATCTAGACATTTGCACGATTAGACTTTGAGATGTTGGAGTGTGGTTCCCTTGGTCTTTCCCTAGACCATTATATGAAGAGTCACTAATGCTAAATGATCTCTAATTGTCACGACCCAAAACCGAGCCGCGACTGGCACCCACATTTACCTCCTATGTGAGGAACCAACCAATTGAACCTTATCATTTAAATTTATATCAACATAAGCAATGCGGAAGAATTAACTCATAAATAAAAGACAATTCAATAACTTCTAAAATTCAATCTCTTAATTCCCCAAAATCTGGAAGTCATCACCACAAGAACATCTATGATCAATTTACTAAAAAAGAGTATTCTAAGAGCTAAAACAAATAAAAGCTAGTCTATGCCAAAACTTCAAGGCATCAAGACATAAGGAAGGAGATCCAGTCCAAGCTAGAAGCATTAACTCACCCTGAAGATCGGTGTGACGAAGACTGGCTTGAACTACTGGGAGTCGAAGATGAGGCACGTTTGCTGCATACCCGATATACAAAAAAGAAAACCTAAAAGTAGGGGGTCAGTACAACCACAAGTACTGGTAGGTATCACGGCCAACTCAAAATAGAAAGCAATATATCTCGGATAACATCATAAAATCAACTAATATTCGTAACAGGTGATAGAAAAGTATCAACATTATGTATAGTATTACCGATCATATTTATGAGGACTCAACCTCCCACACATACTCTTTTGGGAAACATGTTCTTTAGATTGAGTTATTAGTATCTTTCAAGATTCATTCTATTATTTACTCTAGCTGTCGGTACGTGACACTCCGCTCCTCTTCTATCCTGGTACCGGACGTGCACCCGATATATACTATCTGGGTCGGAAGTGACACTCCGATCCTCATATATATCCTGGTACCGGAAACGTGGGGCACCCGATCCATATACTATCCTGTGTTCGGAACGTGACACTCGATCCATATACTATCCTGGTACCGGAACGTGGGCACCGTTCCATATACTATCCTGGTGTCGGAACGTGACACTCCGATCCTCATATACTATCCTTTGGTACTGGAACGTGGCACACCGATCCCCTAATCTCACTACTTCGTTCATCAAGCTTCTTTTATACCAAGGTCATCATCATTAACAAAGTAGTTAGGGTTTTTCAAGTTTAAGTTCAATAGCTTCATCATGCTTATTTTATCACAATCATATATATATAAAACACATCATGCATACACACATTAAGCTATAGAAGACTTAATATACTACCCAACACATATCATTCGCTATAAGAGTTTACTACGAATAGTGGTAAAAAAACCATAAACCACTCCACCAAGAATTGGATCAACAAGCTATCTTCCAAAATCCTTGCTATCCTCTCGTCTCTCTCTCTTACCATTCTCTTTTCTTTTTCTGTCTCTCTTTGTTCTTTTTTTTTTCTATTCAAACCTCTTTTCTTTTACCCTAATTATCATATAATTAAGAATAAAAGATGGCAATAAATAAAACCCACTTATTAACTTAAGGTTCATCTTTTAACCCCCAAGTAATTAGACTTATTAACATAACCCTCTAACTTTATAATTAAAGCAGGAAATAGTCAAAAACGTCCCTAAAACGTATAAATAAATCCGATCCAACTGGATTGCGCAACCTGTGGACGGCCCGTCGTGCCTGCGAGGTCCGTCCTTCAGGTCGTCGCAACCGTCAGAGAATCAATTTCCACCATAGAGTCTGTGACGGTCCGTTCAGCCGTTTGAGGTCCATCCTGCCATTTCGTCGTGACGGTCAGGAGTCGATTTCAGTACCCAACTTTTAAGATTTTTACCAAGTGTTTTGAAACGGACCCTGACGAAGGTCCGTCGTGGGGTCTCTCGTTTCGCTCAGCCTATTTTTCCAGAAATAAACTCTGCTGTCCCAAACGACTAACAGTCGTTACAATAGATGACCAATTATCCATCGTTCGTCCCCGAACATCACAAGAAGGAACAACAAGGCGCAAAGGAATACCTGAATTGTAAAACAGATGTGGGTATCTTTCTCGATAGCTGCTCCTTCTTCCCCAGTGGTCTCTTCAACTGGTCGATTCTCCATTGAACTTTGATAGATTGCCAATCTCCCTTGAACCTATAACATGCGAATTTCTCTTATATTCAACAATGGCAACAGCTTCCTCCTCATAAGGACAAATTCTCTCAAGCAAAACAAAATACAACGGAATATGTAGTTTCCATCCCCATGGTATCTTTTCAACATGACCACATGGAAATACCGGAATGTACTCGGACATTGCCCTGGAGGCAAGGCTAACTCATAAGCCACCTCCGCCTACCGCTTAAGTACTATCCAAGGGACCAATGTACAGCTTGGGCTTAACTTGCCCTTTACAAACCGCCATCCCCTTTCATTGGCGAAACTTTCACAGACTGTTCACCCTCCATAAAACCTAATCTCTAACCTTTCGGATCTGCCTATTCTTTTTGTCTACTTTGCGCCGTAGAGCGTTCACTTAATAGATTTCACTTTTCTATCGAATCCTCAAAAGATCATACCAAAGGTCTAACCTCGAATGCATCAAACCAACCAATGGGGGACCTACATCCTACCATTAAATGCTTCAACAAGGGAGCAAAGTTAAGTTTGAATGGTTGGAATCTTTTCAAAAAGGCTTCAAATATCTGAAAGATAAGAATACCTCTGCACCCGTTTATCCTTACAAAAGGTAACAAAGGATTTTTGGTAGATTGTGACATTTCTCGAGTAGGTTTGTGTTTCTCCTTATGTAACATGAAAATTTCATGGATTATGCCTCAAGTCAAGTAAAGTTACACAAAAATATCTATCTTACTAATGATCTTAAATTAGAAGTGGTAGTGTTTTCTTTGAAAATATTGAAACACTATCTCTATGGAGTGCTTCTAGATATGTTCACCGATCAGAAAAGTCTTCAATATGTGTTCACCCAAAAATATTAAAACCTCTATTTAAAGAAGTTTGTTATAGATTATGAAAGACTATGATATGAGTGTTCTCTACCATCCTAGCAACGCCAACATTGTTGCGGATTCTTTAAGTCGAATTCCCATAGGTAGTGTTTCTCATGTACAACATAAGAGAAAACAATTAGTCTGTTATGGTCATAGATTGTACCAGTTGGGATTTCAAATAATCGGTTTTCCTAAGGTTTATTTCACTATCCAACATAGTGTCGAGTCTTCCACAGTTGTTCATGTGAAATCTAAACAAAAACTTGATCCCATCTGGATGGAGTTTAATGACTCTGTGGTTGGGAAATCCACTGAAGCTTTCTCCCAAGGGGGAGATACGGTACATAAGTATCAAGGTAAGTTGTATGCACTAGACGTGGATGACTTAAGAGGAAATTTTTTTGAAGAAGTCCTTGGTTCGCGATATTAAATTCATCAGGGATCCACTAAGATATAGTATGACTTACAAGAGATATATTTTTGGAACAAATTAATGAAGGAAGGATATAGTAGAGTGAAGTGAAAGCCGAAAATCAACTACTGGGAGGTTTTTGTCAAGATATAGAAATACCTACATGGAAGTGGGACGATGTCAATATGGATTTCTTTGTGGGTTTGCCTCAGACACGAAGGGAACATTGTTCGATTTGGGTCATTATTTTTAGGAGGACCAAATATACCCATTATGTTTACGTCAAGGCTACATAATCTGTATAAGATAATGCTAAATTGTATCCTAACAAGATTGTCGGAATGCATGGAGTTCCTTTGTCAATCATTTCGGATAGGGGTACTCAATTTACTTATAATTTTCGGAAGGCATTCCAAAGTGGTAATGGTACCAAGGTAAAACTTTGTACCACATTCGCCATCAAATTAATGCTTTGGCAGAACGAACTATACAAACCCTAGAATATATGTTGAGGGCTTGTGTCATAGTCTTCAAGGATAATTGGGGTTACCATGTACCATTGATTAAGTTTACCAACAATAATAACAATCACTCAAGTATTGCCATGGCTCCATTTCGGGATCTATATGGGAGCAAATTAAGGTCTCTGATTGGGTGGTTTGAGGTAGATGAGTTTTATCTATAGGTCCAAAAGTAATTTATGAAGCCGTGGAGAAAGTCTTAATCATAAGGGATAGATTGAAGACGGAGCTAATTTTGTAAAAATTTTATGCCGGCAATAAAAAGAGGGACCTTGTGTTTATGGTAGGTGACTTGGTCTATTTGAAAATTCCTCCAATGAAAGGGGTGATGATGTTTGGTAAATAGGTAACCCTTTGTGTAGGGACTTATGAGATTTAAAATGCGTGGGAAGTATTTTCCTACAATTTAAAATACCTATTGAGTTGACTCCTGTTCATTTGGTGGTCCATGAATCAATGATCAAGAAGTGCATCGATGATCCAGTTTTTATCCTTTCTCTGGAAGGCTTAGGAATTTATGTTAACCTTTCCAACAAAGACGTCCCAGTTAGCATTGTAGACTAGTTAGTGAAGAAGTCGAGCAAAAAGGAAGTAGCTTCCTAAATGGTTCTTTGGAATAATCATCTTATGGAAACTGCTACTTGGCAGGCCGAGATCGATATGATGTCCTGGTACCCTCATCTTTTACCTTTAACTTCTAGTCAAATTTGAGGTTTGAAATTCCTTCTAACATTGGCTTAGAAGATCCATGTGCGTTTTTAACTTGACATGATTTCCTTTATGTATGCATACTCTTGTAAGAATTCATGTTGCATGGGTATCTTAAATTTTCGTGAATCATATGTTCTTTGTCATTGAACACACTTGATATGTTGTAGGTATATTTGAATTTATGCAATACCTTAAATGAACGTGCTCATGTATAAAAAGATGAAAAAATGTATTGGCTCTTTTTATGGACCATGTGAGCCTTACATAAGAGAGACGGAAAAATGTCTTCTTACATAATTTGAGATACTAAAATATGTGTAGATATTTTTTTTAATGAGTATTTACTACTATAATTCATTGTGTTTTTAAGAATGGAGTTGAGGTGTGCAGAATATGTTTACGATTATATAGATATGTGTCTAGATTATTATATATATATATGATATATATATTATATTAGATTAACATATACTATCTTGTATTGGGTTGGTCTTCTAGTCTGAGTTATTATCTTCCCCTAGGATAAGTTCAGTGTCATCCAGAAAATCCAATGACCTAAGGTAGAGCCTTATGTAAACCCTTCTAAAATGACTTAGGTGAAACTAAAGCCTAACATGTGTGAATTTGTTTTTTAAAAGTCCTAAAATGGTATATAATGATGTTAAAACATAGTCTATAAGGTTTGTGATGTTTTGAGGTTAAACGTCCCAGAATGCCCATGACGTTTGAAAGGTTTGCCTTTAAATATATTTCTGTGCCATATGGTGTTTCGTCAAGTTTTACGTGTTCTTCTTTTATGAAATTTATGTGAGAGGTCCTTTACATGTGCAGAACATATTTTGATTGGAAAATTCTAGATTAAACTCCCCTAGGACCATCAAAAGTGTCCTTGAGGAGGACGAAGCCTTGACCGAGCAAAAATCACAATGCGTGCCGCGTTCACAATGCGTATTCTAGTTCCCCACGAAATAATTCAAAAAATCAGGTGGGAACAGCTTCGAATCTTACTTGTTTAACAATGATATTTCCGAAAATTTAATTTGAATTTGACTTGGCTAAAAAGTCCCATGAGTTCAGGGTTATTTTTGATATTTTGGGGTAAGTTATTGGCAGTTATTAGACCTTTTTAAACCCCAATATACCCTTCAAATCAAAACCATCATGTCCAAAACAAAAACAATTCATCGTTTCTCTCCAAAAACCTCTTTTCATTAAGCTTTGAAGCTCCAAGGAAGAAGATAGTTATTTCAAGTTTCTCCGTCAATCTTGTGGGATTTTCTTCACAATTAAGGTATGGTTCTTCATCCTTGAATTGTCTTTCTTCAAAGATTCAATTTCAATGATTTTCAAAGATGCTCCAAACCATGAAATCTTCTAATTTAATATTAGCCATGGGTATTTGCGTAAAATGTATTAGATCAATGATTTATGATTGAATTAGTGTTGATTGAATAATTCTGCCTCAAAATTTCTATGGACCTACGCAAATCATGAAATCCTAATTTTGACCCTAATATGAATGATTTCATCATAACTTTATCTTAATAAATTCCTATGTTGATTTTATTGGTCTATTGATGTATGTAAAAATTGTATTAGGATTGCATATAGGCTGTCCTAATTTGATTAAATTTATGTTTTATTATTTGTATTCATTGTATATTGAGATTGTTAGATTGAATTAATGATCATGGGCATCGGTGAGGGGCTTTGGAAATTTATTTGTTCGGATTGACCATGAATTGAAGTGGTGAGATTTGATTTGGTGGTTCTCTACCCTAACTCTCTCTATATTATGTATTATAGGTCTTATATTATGTTTTTTTATTGGTATGGTCCACTTATGTTTGCGGTGCTAATGTGCTATACTTGTGAGTTATGTGGCATCATCGACATTACATATGAATTGTGAAACAATGTGGCCTTGTTGGCATTACTTTATGTACTATGATTTTGTAATGTTCTACTTGATTATGTGAGTAGTGAAAGGGTCTTGATGACTTTTGTGCATATGTGGAGTCAAAATATGATTTCTTCTAGTTGATGATATCGGTCTCTAGTAGGCTATAACAAGTCTTTTGTGTACATTACTTGATGTTGAAGTATGATGCTTCTTGATGGTTTATATGAGACTTGTAATGGAGTATGTGATGATTTAATATATAGGATGACTTGCAAGTGTACTAGTTATCTATATGTCCTTCTTGAATAATATGTTTTATATGATAATGCAAAATATATGTGTATTGTTAGGCAGACTTGTGTCCCTTACTTGATATATGAAGAATGTATATATGAGATCTTTAATAAGTAGGCTAAAGCACCTTTTTCATGAATGTATCTGAATGAATGAAACATCATCTTAAATATAGAAAAGAACTTCATTATGTGTAACCTTTTAAGAAGGAAGGTTAAGATGTCCTTGAAGTAGAAAGCAATAATGGTATCCTTCTTGCGTTAATGGTGTACTTAGGGTTGATTGGCTTGAACAACATGAAATTATCCTTAGGAAAGTCTTTGAGATATCCTCTTTGTCATTGTAGGCAGCCCTAAGGGGACTCATTCTTGTAGGGTATGTTATCATTTGGTTATGAACAAAGATATTAGACCTCTTCATACATTCCTTTGTTAAATTATACTGGGTAGTTGCTCTAGTTGACAAGGATTCTACAGTATAAAGGATCCCTTCATATTCCTTAACCATGTGACTTCATGTGATATGTCCTAGTTCTAGCATTGGAAAGTAGAAAACCCTCCATCAATGTTGGTTCATGACTACGGATTCCATGCCTAGCTAGTATGGTCTATGTCGGTTATTGCCAATTCTCATCATATGGGACACCTACTAATCTTACAGAAGTTCTATGAAGTTTCGGTAGTTGTATATGACTCTATCTAGCCATTGCATGATTAGGCTTTAAAGATGTTAGATTGTAAGTTCTCTAGGTCATTCCGTAGACAATTCTATGATGTCCTCTAAATGCTTAAATGAACTCTTATTGACTTGGTGATCATTATGTCTTAAGTTAATGAAAGTTGAATTAATGTATATCTTATGCTTTGAGTGTTTCTTAGGTAGTCTTGAAGAGGGTGTATGGGCGGTCTCTTCAAGTTTCACTCACGTGAATATTAAGGTAACCTTAGGTTAGAAATTCAATAATTGGAAGGTTGTAAGATCGTCTTAGGTAGTCTTAAGGATCATTTATGTGCATTTGAAGATGATGTATGGGCGGTCTCTTCTTGTCCTACTTAAGTGAGTATTAGGATAAACTTGGATGGGAGATTTATGTACTATTTATCTCACTGTAAGTTCATCGTGTTTTCTCTGTAATGTGACTAAAATTTTATATAACTCAAAATATGTTCTAAGTGTGATGTTTTTTTCTTAAATATAATTATTATGCTTATACTACAATCGTTTAATCAAAAGAGCATGCTTTATTTAAATGTTTGTTTCTCATGATTTTATGCATTATCTTATACATAGTACACATGCTTGTACTAATTCCACACTTTTTCTCTATCTCAAAAGGTGTGGTTAGCAAGTGAGAGGTGTTTGAAGAAAGATTCAAATCTAGTGATAGTTCAAGCATGTTGTGGTAGGTCCTCAGTCTATTCGAGGAAATTATCTTTTTTAGAATTCTTTTACTGAAAGAATTGTATTAGACATTAGCTTGCTATTTTCAATTGCATGGGTTGTATCCCAAGGATTCTTTAGTATAAGATTTGCATATGATTAGACTTAGTGTTTTCTATTGATTTTATGAAATATGATTTTAACTAGTATTTGTGTTAAAAGTTTTAATTCCGCACTACTTTATATACATGTATGCTATAATAAATGTCAACGGGTTGTACATGACCTCAGAAAGGTCATGTATGCCATGTCCAACTAAAGGTTTTCCTAAATTCCAGGGTATACTTGCGGGTCGTGAAAAACGTGGTATTAGAGCATAAGGTTATGAAAGTGGTCTTAGGAATCAAAAAGTGTCATCAATTCATGTCTAGTAGAGTCTTGTTCATTAGTATGAGTCATGACTCATCCATGATTCAGAGACAATAGGAAATTAGAGTTTCCCTTCTTTTCTACTCTTGTGTCGTGTCGTAGAGTAAAAGTTATGAGTGCCCTTCTAATTGTTATTCGTTGTGTTTATAAGAGATGACTACCATAAGGATGGACGCAAGAAGAGTTCAAGAGAGTAGGGTGAATGAGTAAAATTGTTCCCCAAGTTGAGCACTTTATACAAGATTGACAAGTTCCACTAGGTGCTGAAGATTCTCAATTTCCTAATGGGGATCAATGAGATGAAGATCCAATGATTCCTCTACACTTGACTAATGGGATATTAGAGATTCTTTACTTATCCTAGCCTGAGCTATGACTATTCATGTGACTAGAGATGTTTTTCCTACGATGAATGCTTTGGAGTGTAATATGACCTCTAGATTGAGGGACTTTGTGAGGATGAATCCTCCTACCTTTATTTGCTCTAAGGTTGGAAGGATCCCAAGTGTTTCTTGATGGTGTGTATAAGGTGTTGAGTGCCATGGTAGTGACATCTATGGAAAAGGCGGAGTTAGCTTTGTACCAATTGAGAGATGTTTCTAAAGTATAGTACACTCAATGGAAAGATAATATGCTAGTTGATTCGGGTCGCATATAGTGGGAAGAGTTTAAGGAGGCTTTCTTAGAGATGTAATTTACCCATGAGAGAAGGGAGGTAAAGGTTGAAGAGTTCATTAATCTCAAGCAAGGAAATATGAGTGTTGAGAAATATTCCTTGAAGTTCACTATGTTGTCTAGGTATGATATATCCTTGGTGTCTAACCCAAGGAATTATATGAGTAGGTAGAATACCGGTGTTGCCGACCATATGAAAGCAGAGTGTCGTACGGACATGCTCCATAGTAACATGATCTTGTCTAGGCTTATGGTGTATTCACAATCCATTGAGGAATCCAAACTTTGTAGGATCTCAAGGAATTTGAAGAGAGGAAAACCCAATGATTAAAACCAACCTATGTTTAACAAGAGGGCTCAAAACCAAGAAGGACCTAGTGCTCCTAAGGTAAAATTTGAGATGTTTGGTGTCTCAAGGTGATAAGACTACTTTTGTCACTTGTGGGAAGAAACACTTTGGCAAGTTTTTAGCCGGCAATGGTTGCTTTAGTTGTGGCAAGAATTTCATATGGTTAATGATTTTCCTTATATTGTGGCTAGATTAAAAGAAGTCAACCAAGATCCTCCTATTGCTCTGGAAGGTTGTGCACCAAAGAGGAATCACTTTTATACACTCCGGACTAGAGGAACAAGTCTGGATGATGATGATGTTATTAAATCTTGTAATCCTAATTTTAGTTATATGAGTTCTTATAAGTGAGGGAGTATGGCCAGTAGTAGAGTGGTGATTGTTGTCTCTTCCCTTCTATTTTGTTCAAGCATGAGATACAGAATACCATAGTACCATGTTGCATGTTGCATTGTGTTTAGGAGTTTTGTCAAAATTGAATTTCATTTATTTCTTGCATTGTGCACTTCATGAAGTTATAATTATGTTGTAAATTGAGTTTATATGATTCCATACTCATATTATCATGTTTTCATAAATTTCTTAAGAATGCAATTTTAAAAAATCTTACAATGATTCACTGTAAATTATTGGGCAGTGTAAGGATTTTGGAATTTTGACTAAAATATGTTTTCTTGGAAAATGGTTATAATGTGTATAGAAATGATGTATTTGAGAATTATAATGTGTGGAGATGGTGTTCCTCCCACATAGAATGAAAAATGTGAGTCATATTGCATAATGAGTCGTAGATGAGTTTATACCTTCTTGTTCTGTTTTAAATCTATGAAGTATACGAAATTTGTGTTCCTCCTAAGTGGTGTAGGATTTGTTGTATGGAATGGTTATGTGCATCTTGTTTTGAGTTAATCATCTCTTTAATGTGCCTAAAATTAAAAAAGTGTCATTCGAGGACGAATGTTGTTCGATTTGGGGAGAATGTAACACTTCTAAAAAAACATAGATGAAACTAGAGAATAAAATGTTTGTCATGACGTTTTAAAAATCGTAAAATATTATATAATGATTTTAAGAGTTAGTGTCTAATGTTTGGTGAAGTTTGACAATCAAACGTCCATGACGTTCGAAACGTTTTTCTTGAAACGTCCTTGTGTTACTTAGTGTTAGGCAGGCAGACTACTCAAGCTTAATTTTCGTTCAAGAAGTTAGCCAAGACTAATGGAAGTCAAATCTCACTCAACTAAGCCATTTTCATAGCCTATTCTGCCTAACGTTAAAAGGCCTTTTTACTTTTTTATATTAGATTATTTTTCAGACTTCAACAATAAATTAACACACAAATATACTGGCTAACCCAACCTTTATATTTATAATCAAAAAAATATACAGGACTCACTTGTCGAACAACAATTCTGTCAAACCTCGACTTCGACTTCATCTTAAGGTACAACCACAAGTCGATTAATTCCTTAGACACTTCTTATAACCCTCACCTTTCATTATAAGTGTCCTTGTGGAATTGCTGACTAATCTTCCCTCTTTCACCTAAGGATAACAATTCTATCCTCTTTACTTAGCAAATTTTGTCCAACACACAAGGTTATCCATTTATAGAACATGTGGCAGCCTTGTGTTTACATTGAATAGTTTTGTGACACATGTCTAAAACTTTTAAAATGCTTAGGCCACTAAATTAAAACTCATTTTACATCCCGAAAATATAAGGAATTTACAAATTTAAAATTCAAAAGCTATTAAAAGATACAACGATCTAGACACAAGCGGTTACAAAGAGGTAAGTGCCGCATGTGCTTGCCATGTGATCTTGTTGACATGATTTCGTTTATTTGCTGCATTTTCCTTCAACATTTTTTACTCCAATACAATTTTTAAACATTTTATAGTCAATTCCTCATCAAATCCCACCTAAATACATCTGCACATTTTCCATGCCTACACACCAGCGACGCCATGCCACTGCGTGCCGCTACATTGATTGGGCCTATTTAACTTTTAATCTACTCGTTCCATTTTCTGTTTTGTAGGTGCATTTAATTTATAATTGACAATGCTTCAATTTATCTCACCTCAAATTTCCCATATTTGACTAGACCATGTGTTTTTCGCATGCCAACTTTGTCCACACCTGATGTCGGCCAGCGGCCAAGACATGCCATGGGTTGTTGCCTTGCCAACGCACATGTCATGTGTTGATACTTTCGTACAAACATATATTAAACCCATTTTACCATGCCAAAACTCATCTAAAGCAATGCATGCCTAATTCCACCCACATTTTGGCTTTTGGCAAAGTCATTCTTTCCAACCCTTTGCCATGCCCATGCCTATGTCGAGTCACTTGGTCAGGACCCTTACAAACTTTGCCCACCTGATGAAACTCGACGTAGTCGCCGAGGACATCATTCATCTTAACCTATTAGGGTTCAAGAAAAGGATCATATCATGTCCATCATCTTCATTTAAATCAACGCAAAACAATTCAGTTATGATGTTTCTGCCTCATTTTTCTTTTCCTTTTCCAATTAGGTAGCAAGTATGGCATTCACTATCACTTGCAATGTCCCTTTTAAAATGTGGACCACCATAAGTAAAGCATCTCCCAAACAGTCCCTTCTGTTTTTTGTAAAGAAGACTCCCCTTGTCTAGTTTTCCCACCTTCATCTTTCTTTTCGGTAGCTTGGCCCATCCCAATTTTTCTTCCACTCCTTCCCCTTGTCATTCTATTTGAAGTGTGAAGAATCCCTTGGGTCATCACCATCATCAAAGTCAGCCAATTTAACTGCTACCACTATGGCAGAATTAAGAGTTTGGACATTCTGTATCCTTAACTCTCTTTGGGCCCATTCTTTACACCCGCTTATGAAATAGTTTAACTTGACTTGTTCGACCAAGTTGCCTATGTTCATCATCAAGGACGTTCGTCCCTTAATATAAGACCTCACTATGTTGCCTTCTTTCAAAATTCTCAGCCCATCTCTTGCCAACCAAGACGAATTGATTGGAAGGAATTGAGTTTTCAACTCTATCTTTAACATTTCCCACGTTTCAATCTTTGGAAAATTCGAACAGTCTACTTCAGCAATCCTTTTTCCCCACCAAACCTTGGCTTCATCACTTAAATGCATTGTTGTGATGTTACCTATTCAGCATTTTCTACCTTTGCTTCCTTGAAGTAATTTTTGATATCCCAAAGAAATTAATCCAATTCATTGGCACTCCTTACATTATTTGTAAGCCTTAGGTTTTGCAACCTTCATCCTTATAGGTCCAGTTGTTCCTTTCAACGCCCGACGTAGAAGAAGAACTTCACCATGCAGATCTTGTTTCTCCCTGAGAACAAGTTTCATCTGTTGTTGGACTGTGTCGTTTTTTGCTTCATATTCTACCTCCAACATCAACACATTTTCTTTTTGAAACTCTATGTTCAAGGTTAATTCTTCCTTCACACTTTGAATTTGAGTGACAAAATCAACCAAGTCCTCCCCATTGTTTGTTCCACAAATAAGCTCTTCTTATCGTGTCACCCTTTCCCGTAGTTCAGCGTTTCCATCAGCCCTTGAATAATCAAGGTAACACTCTGATACTAAATTCATAGGCGGCAGAAAACTCCACCTTAATTTCGTTCAAGAAGTTAAACAGCCTAATGGCAGTCAAGTGTAACTAAACTAATCCACCTTCACAGCCTATTCTACCTAACGTTCAAGGATATTTTTCTTTTTTATGCCTTATTAATATTTTTAAGACTTCAACAATAAATTAACACAGAGACATACGGGCAAACTCAACCTTTATATTTATAACAAAAATAATACAAAGGACTCACTTGTTGAACAACAATTCTGTCCAACATCGACTTCAACTTCGACTTAAGGCACGATGAAAAGTCGATTTCTGCCTTAGACACTTCTTAAACCCGTCACGTTTTATTCTAAGTGTCTTGGAGAAGTTCCAGACTTAATATTCCCTCTTTCACCTAAGTATAATAACTATATACTCTATACTTAAACTATTTTGTCCGGCAAACGATGTTGTCCATTTATAGAACATGTGGCAGCCTTGTGTTTACATTGTGTTGTGTTGTGACACATGTCAAACACTTGTCAAATGCTTATACTACTAAATTATACTTAATTTGACATCACAAAATGATAAAGAATATAAAATTTTGAATTCAAAAGCTATTACAAGATACAAGAATCTGGACACAAGCGGTTACAAAAATTTAGCTACCGCATATGCCTAATATGTGATCTTGATGACTGAATTTCGTTTCATTGCTGCATTTTTCTTAAAGATTTTTGACTATAACACAATGTATAAATATTTTATAGTCAATGCATCATCAAATCCCACCCGAATCCATCCACACATTTTCCATGCATGCGTACCACCGACGCCCTGCCGCTGCATTGCTTTTGCCTTGTTAACTTTTGATCCACTTGTGCCATTTCATGTTTTCTTGTTTAGTTTAATTCATAATTTATAATTCTTTAATTTATATCAAATTAATTTTCCTACATTTGACCAGACCATATTATTTTCACTGGCAAACTTTGTTCTCAATCGATGTCGGCCAGCGCCCAAGTCATGCAATGGTATGTTTCCTTGTTAACACCCATGTAATGTATTCAGACTGTCCTATCAACATATTTTGAACCCATTTGATCATGCCAACACTCTTCTCATACAACTCATGAACGATTCCATCCGCATTTTGGCTTTTGGAAATGTCATTCATGTCAACCCTTTGTCACGCCCATGCCTATGTCGAGTCACTTAATCAACACTCTTACACTTAGGGTGTTTTTTCGGGTTTACGTGTACGTTGAAATTTATGTGAGAGGTCTTTAATATGTGTATAAAAATATTTTGGGTAGAAACGTCTGCACAAAAAAGGACCAACAAAAAGGTCCTTGAGGAGGACAAATCCTTGAGCAAGAAATTTGCCTTAGGAAGCACGATAGTTCTATTGGGTGAAACATGTACGTGTTGCGGAATACGATCTCCATAGAAAAATAATTAGCTTCGCGTCGCAGGCACAAAGAGGATCTACTGCCTCAAGAATTAATTCCAAAAATCAAGTGTGAACATATCTGCCTCGCGGACTTGTTTCTCGATGATAATTCCAAAAATTTTAATTTAGTTTGACTTGGTTAAAAGGTACTATAAGTTGAAGGGTCTTTTGGGTATTTTAAGTGGTAGTTATTGGCGGTTATTAGACCTTTTAAAATCCCAATTGACCATTCAAATCAAAACATTCATGTTCAAGAAAAAACCTCACCATTGTTTCTCTCTAAAAACTTCCATCAGTAAGGGTCATTGGATATTGTGTTGGTTTGATTTACTATGAATTGAAGTGGTGAGATTGGATTTTATGGTACACTACCCTAAATCTCTCTATATTATGTAGTATATGTCTTGAACTATGGTTTTTGATTGGTATGGTCTACTTATGGAGGCGGCGCTTATGTGCTATACTTCTGAATTGTGTGGCCTCGTCGGAATTACGTTATGAATTCTAAAACAATCAGGCCTCATAGGAATTACTTCATGTACCCTGATGTTAGCATGATCTACTTTATTATATACGTAATGAAAGGGTCTTGATGAATTATGTGCATACGTGAAGTCAAAATATTTTTTCTCCTGGTTGATGATATAGGTCTCTAGTAGTCTATCGTAAGACCTTTGTGTACATTACTTGATGTTGAAGTATGATAATTATTGATTGTTTATATGACACTTGTAATGTCTTATGTGATGATTCAATAGAAGTATATACGATGACTTGCAAGTATACTAGTTATCAATATGTGCTTCTTGAATAATATGTTCTATGTAATAATGCAAAGTATATGTCTTGTTAGGTAGAGTTCTATCCCTTACTTTATATTTGAATAATGTGTAAATGAGAGTTTTACTTATTAGGCTAAAGAACCCTTGTCAGGAATGTATATGAATGAATGAAGTATGACGTTAAATATAGAAACGAAGGTCATTATTTGTAACATTGTAAGAAGGAAGGTTAAGAGGTCCTTGAAGTAGAAAGAAATAATGGTATCCTTGTTGGGTGAATGGTGGACTTAGGGTTGATTGGCTGGAACGGCATGGAGTCATACTTAGGACAGTCATTGAGCTATCCTCATCTCCATTGTAGGCATCCCTAAGGGGATCCATTTTGGTAGGGTATGCTATGATTTAGTTATGAACGAAGATATGGGACCTCGTTATACATTTCTTTATTAAATTACTCTGTGCAAAAAAGCTAGCACCGAGAGAGTATAATTGGGTAGTATCTGTAGTATAGAAGAAGGATAGAGTACAAAGAAGCCCTTGATATTCCTTAACCATGTTCCTCAATGGGATGTGTGCTAGTTCTACTATTGGCAGGTAGAAGACCCTTCACGGGAGTTGGTTCATGACTCCGGATTCCATGCCTAGGAAGTATGGTCTATGTCGGTTATTACCTATTCTCATCATATAGGACACCTACTAGTTTTGGAGATGTTCTATGAAGTTTAGGTAGTTGTATGGGACACTATCTAGACATTGCACGATTAGACTTTGAAGATGTTGGAGTGTGAGTTCCCTTGGTCTTTCCCTAGACCATTATATGAAGTCACCTAAATGCTTAAATGATCTCTAATTGTCACGACCCAAAACCGAGCCGCGACTGGCACCCACATTTACCCTCCTATGTGAGCGAACCAACCAATCTGGAACCTTATTTCATTTAAAATTAAATATCGAACCATAAAGCCAATGCGGAAGACTTAAATCCATAATAAAAGACAATTCAAAAATTCTAAAATTCAACATCTATTAAATTCCCCCAAAATCTGGAAGTCATCACACAAGAACATCTATGATCAATTATAAACTAAGAGTATTCTAAGAAAGCTATAAAAACAAATAAAAGCTAGGTCTTATGCCAAAACTTCAAGGCATCAAGAAATAAGGAAGGAGATCCAGTCCAAGCTAGAAGCATTAACTCAACCTGAAGATCTGGTTTGTGACGAAGACTGGCTTGAACTACTGGTTGAGTCGAAGATGAAAGGCACGTTTGCTGCATACCACCGATATACAAAAGAAAACATAAAGTAGGGGGTCAGACAAACCACAAAGTTAGGATAGGTATCATCGGCACCAAACTCAAAATAGAAAAGCAATTATTTTTATCTCGGAGTTAAACATCATAAAATCAACTACAAGATTCGTAAACAGTGATAGCAACAAGTATAAACATTATGTATAGTATTACCGTCATAATCTATGAGGACTCACGTCATCCACACCATACTCCTTTTGGGAAACATGATTCTTTAGATGAGTCATATTAGTATCTTTCAAGATTCATTCTATTATTTACTCTCGTGTCGGGTCGTTGAAACTTCCGCTCCTCATTTCTATCCTTGGACCGGAACGTGGCCACACGGTCCATCTAATATCCTGGTGCGGAACGTGACACTCCGATCCCTTAATATACTATCCTGGTACCGGAACAGTGGGCACCGATCCAATATCTATCCTGGTTGTCGGAACGTGACACTCCGATCCTCATATACTATTCATGGTACCGGAAAGTGGCACCGAAATCCCCATGTTTTTTTTTATTACCTTATCCTGGTGTCGGGAACGTGACACTCCGATCATCATATACTATCCTGGTACGGAAAGTGGCCACCCGTACCCTCAATCTCACTATTTCGTTCATTCAAGCATTCTTGTATACCAAGGCATCATCCATTAAACAAGCGTAGATTAGGGTTTGTCTTCAAGTTTTCAAGATTCAAATAGCTTCATTCATTGCTTATTTTATCACATCATATATATATAAAAATCACATCATGCGATACAAACAATTAAGCATATAGAAGACTTATAATACTACCCAAAACATTCATTCGCTATTAAGAGTGTACTACGAATAGTGTAAACCCATAACCTACCTCCACCGAAGAATTGCGATTCTTTCCTCGTGATCAACAAAGCTATCTTCTCGCAAAATCCTTGCTATCCTCTTTCGTTCTCTCTCTCTCTCTACTCATTCTCTTCTTCTTTTTCTGTCTCTCTTTGTTCTTTCTATTTTTTTCTTATTCTAAACCCTCTTTCTTTTACCCCTAATTAATAAACATATAATTAAGAATATAAACGATGGCACATAATAACACCACGTATTAACTTAAGGTTACCTCTTTTAACCCCAAGTAAAGTAATTAGACTTATTTAACATTACAACCCTCTAACTTTTTATAATGTAAAGCAGGAATAGTCAAAAAACGTCCCTAAAACGTATAAATAAACCACGATGCCAACTGGGAAGGGTAGAAAAAAAAGGGGAGCGGGGGCTACCTGGCTAAAGCCTGTGGCCCTCCGCCCCTCTCTCTCCTCGGTTCACCCCTCTCACTCCAGGCTAGTTCTGATCACTGTTCTCTCCCCGGTTTTCTCAGTTACCCACTCTTAGACAGCAAGCATAACCCCCTCTTGTTATAACATATTCCCTCCTTCTTTATACCCCCGTCGACTGCCTGCGATGGTCCGTCCTTCAGGTCGTCGCCAACCGTCAGAGAACTTCAAAAAATTTCCACCATAGAGTCTGTGACGTGGTCGTCACGCCTTGACGGTCCATCCTTGACATTTTCGTCGTGGACGGTCAGAGAGGTCGATTTTCAGTACCAATTAAGAATTTTTCCAAGTGGGTTGAAACGAGACCCTGCGACGGTCGTAGTGGGTCCGTCGACCTCAGCCTATTTGCCCAGAAATTAAAAAACTCCTGATGCTCCCAAAACGACTAAACAGTTCGTTACAATAGATACCAATTTTATCATCGTTCGTCCCCGAACGATCACAAGAAGGAAAAAAGGGCGAAACAGGAATACCTTGGGAATCTGTTAAAACAGATGTGGGTAATTCTTGCTCGCATATCTGCCTCTTTTCCCAAGTGGCTTCGTCAAATGGTCGATTCTTCCATTGGAAACTTGATAGATGCAATCTCCTGACCTAAACATGCGGAATGTCTCTATACTAAAATGGCGAACAGGCATCCTCCTAATAAGACAAAATTATCATCAAGCAAAAAAAGCAATACCAACGGAAAATGTAGTTTTCCATCCCATGGTATCTTTTCAAAACACGACACATGGAAATACCGGATGTACTCCGTGACACCCTGGAGGGAAGGATAAACTCAGTTAAAGCCACCTCCCCTACTCGCCTTAAAGTACTTCAACGGGACCAATTGTACCCTGGGGTAAACTTGCCTCCTTTACCAACCGCTTTCACCCCTTTCATTGGCGGAAAATTTTTAAACAAGACATTGTTTCACCCTCCACAAAACTCTAAGTCTCTAACCTTTTCGACTTGCATATTCTTTTTGTTCTACTTTGCGCCGTAGAGATTCAATTGAATAGATTTCAATTTTTTCTATCGAATCCTTCCAAAACAGATCAGTACCCCCAAGGTCTAACCTCGAATGCATCCAACCAAACCCAATGGCGGGGAGCCCTACATCTCCATACCATACAATGCTTCAAAGGGACGCCATGATCCAATGCTGAGTGATGCTATATTGTATGAAACTCGCAAGGGTTTAAGAAGCTATCCCAATGGCACCGAAATGCTATCACACATGCACGTAGGCATATTCCTCCAAACACTTGAATCGTTCGCTCAAAAACTGACCGTCGGTCTAGGATGGATCGCAGAAGTACTAAGAGTCAAACCTAGTACCAAATTCAGCCATGCAAGTTCCAAAAGCTTAGAAAGAAAACTGCGTACCTCTATTCTGATATGATGGATAGTGGAACTCCATGCATAGAAACAAACTTCTGTAGATGTAATGTTTGGCTAAATTCTTTGCAGTGTAGTAACCTTAACCGGTAATAGAAACGAGTAGACTAGGTAAGTCTTGTCCAACAATAAATGTCACGAGCCAAATGGAGTCGAACTTGCCCAATGTCTTTGGAAGAACAACACGAAAGTCCATTGCAATTCTCTCCCATTTCCATTACGGGAATGGGCATTCTCTGAAGTGTTCCTCAGGGCCTCTGGTGTTTCATACTACTTGTTGACAATTGGACATTGGCAATAAAATCCACAATATTCACGCTTCATTTCTTATCCACCAAAAGTGTTGCTTAGGCTTCACGGGACCATCTTGGTTGCACCCGAATGTATCGAATCCCTTGAACTATGAGCCTCTGTCAAAATAGTGTGATCCAAATCATCGACGCGAGGTACCACATACACTTCCCTTAATCCTCCAAAACAACCTTCTTCATCGATTTTTTTGTTCTTTAGCATTCCTCCTTTGGTGCAACAACTTTATCTCGGAGCCGGATAACTTTTTCACATTAAACTCTTTCCCTTAATCTTGTCAAGAAGGACGAATCTGCCCTCCACACAAGCTAAAAATCCTCCTTTCATTTCTTCTAGTCCATAAAGTCATTAGCCAGAGTCTGAACTTCTCTAGCCCATGGGCGTCTAGAGCTTGCAAGTGAGCAGACTTCCAAGTTTCCCGCCTTTCACTTAAAGCATTCGCGACAAACAGTCGCCTTCCACGGATGATACAAAAATAGTGATGTCGTAGTCCTCAGTAGTTCCATCATCGCCCTCGGTCTCAAATTTCAAATCTCGCTGAGTGAAGGACATACTGTAGACTACAATGATCCGTATAGAGAACCTCACACTTACCCCATTAAAAATCGTGTCTCCATTGCTTAATGCAAACACCCACTCTGCAGCCAAACTCTAAATCATGGGTCGCGCTAATTACGTTAAGCCACCTTAATTGCCTCGAAGCATAGCAATCACATTTTTCTCTTGGCATTAGTACTGCACCAAACAGAATAGGATGCAAACACAATAGACAATGAAATTCTTACCTTCCATGGCAAGGTGAGGAATGTGGTGCGAGTAGCAACAGAGTCTTGAGCTTCTGAAAGCTTTCCTCACACTCATTCGACCATACAGAAGGATAACATTTTGCTTAGTCAAGTTCGTCAGTTGGGAAGCAATAGAACAGAATCCCTTGGATCAAATCGGCCGGTAGGTAGTAGATAGCTAACACAACAAGAGCTCCTTAGTTCTGACACATTATTAGTAGGTCTACACAATTTTCACTGACTTCAATCTTAGAAGATCCACCATTTAAACCATCCTTAGAAACCACGTGCCCAAAGAAGGACACTGCATCTAGCCAAACACTCACACTTAGAGAAACTTGGCATAAAACTTTTCTCCTCAACATTTCCAATACCATTCTCCAAATGCTCCCATGTTCTCCTTAATGGTGAGAGGATATCAGTATATCTCAATTAATACGATCCAAAGAGATACAATATGGCTTAAAAATCCCTTCATCAAAATCATGAACGAAGCGGGGGCATTCGTAAGACCAAAAGACGTCACTTTACAAATTCGTATGCCCATACCTGGTTCTAAAAGCAGGTTCTTTGGGCACATCCGTCGCCCGTATTTTCCAATTGATGATAACCGGATCTCACAGTCAATATTAGAGAAGACCACAGCACCTGTAACTGATTCGAAAAGTCATCAATGCGAGGAAGAGGATACTTTGTTGCTTATGGTCACCTTGGTTCAACTGCCGGGGTAGTCTATGCACATCCGAAAACTCCCATTCCGTCTTCTTCACAACAAAAACGAGCCACCCAAGGAGATGCAATAGGTCTAATGAAGCCTGTGCTCAACAACTATGCATGGGCTTTTTAATTCTCTTAACTCCGCGGGGGCCATTCTATAAGGGGGGGTATAACAAATGGGGCGAGTTACTCGGTTCAAGATACAACTAGCAGATAGTCAAATCCCCCTATTGGTTGGCAACCCGGAAGATCTGCAGAACACATCAAGGGGAAACTCACAGACCACCGAAACCGACTTTCAATCGAAGGTACTGTGGGTGGTAGTGTCATCCTTTGAGATGTGCCAAGAAAGCTAAACCACCCTTACTCAACCATTATTTCTTAGCACGAAGAAAGGGAGGATTCTACGCACGGATTGGAAGTGTAGTCACCCTCCCACACTAAAGGCGATCGGTCCCAGGCTTGGTAAAGGTCACCGTTTAGAATTACATCACCAGATCGCCCATATTGCGGAGAAAGCCAAGTCATACCCAGAATTACCTTCAAACATCAATCATTTCTAAAAGATAACCCAAATCTACATAGTGTTGCTCCCACACACGTTCACCAAACAAGACCTACTATACCTTTTCAACTACCACAGACTCACCCACCAGGAGTTCGAAAACGAATAGGACATATTCAAGTAATTCACAATGTAGATTTAGGACCTAGCAAAATGAGAAGATTTACATAAGAAAAGTGGATCCAGGATTCAAACAGACCAGGAGCCATGCAATCACAAAACCAGGAAAAGATTACCGTGATGAAAGCATCAGATGTCTCCGCCTCTGGATCCCCAGGGAAAGCATAACAATGGGCCCTTCGTGTGTTGTCCGTTTCCCTATCATGTTTGTGATGTGAGTCCGCGCCACCCCCCTCCCCCCAGTTTTCCCATTCCACTCCGGCCATTGTGGTGACCCAACATTACTCGGCACACCACGCCCTCATGAATAACGGCCCTGCCATGACCACCTTACCTCTAGATGTTGGGGGGTTCTATAACCTCTGTTGTTGGACCCAAGACCTATTGATAGGCCCGAAGTCTCCCCACACCCATAACACTCTTAGATTCACGCATAGGTGCTCTCAGAGAGATGTTGCCGGTCTTGAGGTCGGGGACCCCAACTACAGTCTTTGTAGTTGAAGACTGAAGGGTCGAACTGCAGTAGTAACCGTCCGAAAAAACCTCGTCCTCTGAGTAAGAAACCATAAACTCACCCCCCTTCAAAACCTCTTTGTGATGGTTCGAGAGCCATGGTGAAGTTCATCTGGCTTCACTCTGCACCTCTACTACGAACGTCTACTACCTCTTGAAAAGAGTTCGCTGTGGCCGTACTTAAAGCATGAAAATTGCAACTCTGATTCCCTCAACCCCTTCACCAAAACGGCGAATCCCACATCTGGGGGACTGAAACATAGTTGGGTGGCATATCTGGATAGTGCACGGAAACATAGCCTCATAGCATTGACGACAGCTCCATACCTTGTTAGGCTAAGAATCATCCCTTTTCCGATCCCTCCCCCCCCCAAAGTACGGGGATATACTTCTCCATAAACAAGCTAGCGAAGAGGCCCAAGTCATAGGTGGTGCCTCCTGTTGGTTGACACTCAACATGTGCCCCACACATTTTGGCGTTACCTTGAAACGGTTTTAACTCACGAAACTCAGACACACCAAAACGTTCTACTATACCAATTCTTGTTGTAGTAGATCATGACAGTCAACCAGCAAAATCGTAGCATCCTCAGATTCGCACACTTGAAGACTGGAGGTTTTTAATTTCAAGAACTTACGTGAAAAAGTTCATGATGATCATTGTCATTATCGGCCCCAGTAGTCAGACGTGGCAGCGAAACGTGCAATATTTCCATGAGGCATCCATACGAGGAGCCATAGTGGAGGATGTGGTACCTTATGAAACAGCAGGTGTGGTGCAGAAAACATGGCGGTGCCTGAACCCTGATCAGACAACCCACTAAAGATAAGCGCAGAACCTGATCTGATCATATCTGGGTAGGTTGGTGGTGGCATTTCATCATTATGTAATTGTTCATTCTCCCCAGTCTCCCTTCTCGTAGTACATTCCCCAGTCTGTGTGAGGAGTCAACGCCCTAGAACAGATGGGCTTAGGTGCCTCGTCCTCTCCTCTAGAGGAACGTCTCCCAGACCCTCTACCTGCGGCCTCTGCCAACTGTTCCAATTTCGAGCTTACAAGGGCCCCAGTGGCTAGGTCAGATGACCACACCCCCCCCAATCTTATATGGCTGAGTTTTTGGCTGTTGGTTTGATGAGGTTTGACTGTGGCGTAGTCGTTGCTCTAGTTCTAAACCATCTGCGAAATAGAGTGAAGATGGTAGATACCCCCCCCAATTTGTATCCACTAGATACCAATTGATCCAAGTATAGCCGAAAGAAAGAAAGAAAGAATGGAATTTTCCTAAAGTCCTTATAGCCTCTCAAGAAGAAAGTAAAGGCGTCCCCCTACCGTTCTTAAGACTCAACTAGACCGCTGTCTTCGTTGTGATGAATGAGGGACCAACGAAACCTACTGCTCTGATACAAGTTTGTCACGACCCAAAACAAGAGCCGCGATTGGGCACCCACATGTTACCCTCCTATGATGAGCGAAAACCAACCAATTGAACCTTATCATTTCAATTTAATATACATAAAGCACTGGCGGAAGAATCTTAAACTCATAATAAAAAAGACAATTCATAACTTCTAAAATTCAACATCTATTAATTCCCAAATCTGGAAGTCATTCCCATGCGAAGGACATCTACGATCAATTTACTAAAACTAAGAGTATTCTAAGAAGCGTTTAAAACAAATAAAAGCTATAGTCCTATAGCGAACTTTTCAGGCATCAAGACATGGAGGAAGGGAGATCCAGTCAAGCTAGAAGATTAGCTCACCCTGAGGATCCGGTCGGTGACGAAAGAAATGGCTTGAACTACTGTTGAGTCGAAGATGACGGCACGTTTGCTTGCATACCACGATATACAAAAGGAAAAACATAAAAGTAGGGGGTCAGTTACAACCACAAGTACTGAGTAGGATCATCGGACAACTTCAAAATAGAAAGCAATATATCTCAAGATCAACATCATAAAATCAACTAATATTATTAAACAGGTGAGATAGCAAACAAGTACTAAACACATATGTATTAATATACCGATCATATCGATGAGGGACTCAAGACTCTCAACCATGACTATTTTGGGACGGAAAAAGGTTTTTAATTGGGTTTATATTAGTATCTTTCAAGATTCATTCTATTATTTACTCTCGTGTTCGGTACGATGACACTCCGCTCCTCATTTATACTGGTAACGGAACGTGTGGCACCGATCCATATACTCTCCTGTGTCGGAAACGTGACACTCCGATCCTCATATACTAATCCTTGGTAACGGATGTGGCACCCGATTCCATAATACTATCCTTGGTGTCGGAACGTTACACTCCGATCCTATATACTATCATGGTACCAGAACGTGGCACGTCCGATACAATATACATCCTTGTGTCGGAAGTGGACACTTCCGATCCTCATATACATCCTGGTACCGGAATGTGGCCACCCGATTCCCCTTAATATCACTACTTTCGTCAAAATCCTTCTTTTTATAACAAGGGGCATCATCATTAAAAAAGTAGATTAGGGTTCTTCAAGTTTTAAAGATTCAATAGCTTCATCATGCTTATTTTATCAAAATTCATATAATATTAAAAAATCATACACAGGCAATACACAACAATTAAAGGCCATATAGAAGACTTAATAATACTACCAACAAATATCATTCTCTATTAAAGAGTTTATACCGAATAGGTAAACATAAACTACCTCCACCGAAGAAGTGCGATCAACAAGCATTTTCTCAAAATCCTGCTATCCTTCTTGTCTTCTCTCTCTACTCGTTTATCTTCTTATTTTCTGGTATATCTTTCTTCTTTCTACATTTTTCTTATTCAAAACCCTCTTTCTTGTACCCTAATTATCATAAATTAAGAATAAAACGATGGCAAAAAAACTCCACTAATTAAATCTAAGGTATACTCGTTTTAACCCCAAGTAATTAGGGACTTATTAACATTAACCATCGAACTTTATAATTAAAGCAGGAATAGTCCAAAAAACGTTCCCTTAAAACGTGATAAAAGAAATCCGACCCAGATGGGATCTGCGCAACCTGTGACGGCCATCGTGCCTTAGCGGTCCGTTCCTGCAGGTCGTTCGCAACCGTCAGAGACTCAATTTCCACCATAGAGTCTGTGTGACGGGTCACGTCACGCATTTGAAAGTCCGTCCTTCCATTCGTCGTGACGTAGAGAGAGAGAGTCGATTTTCAGTACCCAATTTCAGATTTTTCCAAGTGTTTTGAAATGAGACCCTGCGACGGTCCGTCGTGGGGTCCGTCGCCTCAGCCTATTTTTCTACAAATAAACTCTGCTGCTCAAAATGACTAAACAGGTCGTTACACTAATTTACATAGTGATTTTTATGACTTAAGTTAATGAACGTTGAATGAATTTAACTTATCGTGGGAAGCTTTCAGGGTTGCTTAGGTAGACTTGAAGAGGGTGCATGAGTTGTCTCTTCATGTTCCACTCAAGCGAATCTTAAGGTAACCTTAGGTGAGATCTTTAATGTTTTAAAGGTTATGAGATCGTCTTAGGTAGTCTTAAGGATCATTTTGGTGTGCTTGAAGAGGTTGTACGAACAATATCTTCTTGTCCTACTGTGAACGTTGGGAGTGTCCTGTGTAGTAAATGATAACCGTGTGGCCATTGTGTCTGGAAGGATTTTTGTGCTATTTAGCGCACTGTAAGTTCGATGTGTGTTCACAATATGTCACGTAAATCCTATATAACTTGGAATGTGTTCCAAATGTGATGTTTCGTGCTTAAATATGATTATTATTCTTGTACTATAATGTTTAAATCAAAAAAAGGATGTTTCATTCAAATGTCCCTTTTTCATGATTTTATGGATTATGTCATACTTATTACACGTATTTTTTTTTAAACTAATTCCATGCTTTTTCTCTATATATAATGTTGTGTCTAGCAAGTGAGAGGTGTGTGAAGCAAGCTTGGAATCTAGTGATTGTTAAAGCAGAGTATGTCCTCACTTTATACGAGGAAATTATTATTTTTAGTCTTTTTTTTATTGATGTTTTGTAATAGACATTCGGTATCTATTTTCAATTGTATGGCCCGTGTCCCAAGGATTCTTAAGTCTAAGATTGACATATGATGAAACTAGTGTTTTCTTTGATTTTATGAAAGATGTTTTGAACTAGTATTTGTGAGAAAAGTTTTAATTCCTCTCTACTTTTCATAGATGTATGCAATGAATAATGTCAATGGGCTAGTACAAGACCTCCGAGAGGTCAAGTACACTTTGTCCAACAAAAAGATTGCCCTAACTTCTAGGGTGTAGTTGCGGGTCGTGACACCTCGTATGATCAATAATGACGTAAAATGGTAAAAATTATATATCTGTATTCAATATTATATAATTAACGTGTTTAAGGGTGTTAGAGTCTAAAATGTGAGAAACGACTATGACATCCGAAAATAAGAAAAAAATTAACTAGTGTCTTCTTAGGTGTTGTGAGAGGATTTAAAGTGTCGTACGATGATAAAATATTATAAAAAATTTTAAATATATAAAACTAAGTGTTTAGGGAGTAAGTGTATCGGTACAACCCCTCAAGGACCACCCTAAGGGTCCTTGAAGAGCACCCAACCGTTTGACACAAAAAGTAGTCAAATGAAAGCTTGAATTATTGTGGAAAGTGACGAGTTGTAACTAGCCTTATGCACCTATATATAAGGGTAGTGGGTTTAGACTTAGTCTCCCCACCAAATCCTCTCCTTTTTCCCTCTCTGAATCAAGGCACGACTATGTAGGAGGGGTTGTACCACCTCCTAAAATCTATAGGTTTTGGCCGTAACTGCCTATAATTTTGCAAAACATTGTTGTTATTTAAGTGTATTATTATTATTTAATTATTTAAATAGTGGTTAGGACGGGTGGTTAGTGATATTTTACCTATTTAAACCTGATTATAAGACACCAACCCCAAAACCCTACTTATTCTAGCTAAACTCACAAAACAAAGCGAAACTCTCTAAACTCAAGACCATTGTATAATAAGATCAATATTTTTCTAGGACTTCATGAAAAAGAATTTTTTTCCATTAATCCTTAAGTATTATCAGGTAATGGGACTATTCACTCTTTGGACTTCTTTTTCTATGAGGTTTCTTTAAAATTAATTTCAATCTCATTACAAATTTCTATATTTCACTCATTCTCGTTAGTCACTGTCAAAGTTGACTTATTTTGTTAGGAATTGATTAATAATGATTGAAAATGAATGTTTATGAATGAATTCAATCATTCACTGGGGTTTGACCTAGTTCTCTAAAGACCCATGTACATTCCTCTTCTCTTAACCCTAACTCTTTAATTATGTTGTATAATATGAGTAGATGTGATGTAATTGAGTATGTTCTTGTATAACTAACCATTTTATCATCTGGATAAATTATGTGACTGTAACACTTCGAATATCCAAGATGTGTTCTAGAGCGTAACATAAGTTTCAGAAGGTCTAGATACTATTTTAATGTCTACTCTAATGAATATAAGTCATTTAGGAAGTTTATAAACCAAAACATCCAAGAACGTCCATGACGTCTGGAAACTACTTCAAGGAGGTACTAAATGTGTTAGACTATTTGACTATCTTTTAGAAGTCGGAAAATGATGAAAATTAGTGAAATGGTGTCTAATATGAATTTAAGTTGACTCGTAGTCAAAACATCTTCACATGAATCCCCAAGGTCCAACTAAGGGCCCTTGAAGAGGACCTTGCATTTTTTTGCAATAGACTGCCTGGGCAGTGTACACCCATGAGGGGAATCAATGTGGTATAGGTTAATCGACGGGGCATCAATTCAATCCGTCAACCAACACTTAGACATTTTGGTTAGTGGTCCATTTCGACAATTCTCTGTATCAAACAACGGATGTGTAGCACTGAAGGGGGGACTGGCAGTTGATTGACACGCGAACTTTAGATCATGGTGTATTATGTGGGGTTTAGGGGAGGTCTAATTAATTTGGGTAACTACCTATATATAGTCTTAACCAAATTAAGCCTAACAAAAACTCTCATAACTCACAAACCCAAAACTCTTTACCTTTTCTATTCTTTCTCTGTCCCAAAGAAACCCCCATTGATATCAAAGATAGATATAGGTTCAAGGGATTAAAATGGTAAACTTCCTTCATCAATATTCATCAATTAGCAAGGTATGGTATCCCTTTCAACTTTGAGACCTCTTTCCTCAAAGTGTTCCCTAAAATTGATTTCAAATGTTTGTTTACAAATGGGTTTTCATGCAATATGAATTAAAGTCATGAATTTATTTGTGTAATATTTATTTTTGATATTATTAATAGATAAACATATATTCAAAATGAATTAAGAACGTCCAAAGCATTCGAAAATAACCGTTAAAACGCTCAATGTGTATCTTTATGGGGCTTATCCTTTTTGGAGGAGTTGCGAGTATTGATTTTGGGTGAATCTCATGTGGAAGGTCTAAAAATTGTTAAGGATTGTATTTAAGTTTGAAGCATCTGGGTAAAACATCTAAAGGGACCCGCAAAAGGATCCACAAGAAGGACCCAAGGCTGGTCGAGACACAGCCTTGACAGTGTCAATCAACGGACCAAACGATGACCACTTCGTCAACCAACGGCCCGTAGGTGAGGTCTTGTCTATTTGTACTTAGATTGGTCGGGTATCAACCCAAAAATTTTCCAAGGACGAATCTACGGAAGCCAAAGGACGGACTGTAGATTGACCCGCGGCCAGTCGATGGGTCCGTTAATGGTGGCCTGTAGCTATAGCATTGCATCTGTTTTATTTTAGGGGTGAATGAGAAATTCAACCCACGTCATAAAATTACTCTAATAGGCTTATTTATATAATTTCTATTGTATATGAGTCACCTAACACGTAAAGAACACATTCAAAATCCTCTCCCACGAAATTGAACCTTTCCCCTCCAAAAATATTCTCCCTACAAACCACCCTTGTTGGAGAAGCTCAAGAAGATATTGTAGATTGGATTTACATGGATGAATCATAATGTTTTAGAGGTTTTCATGTAGATAAATGCATGGTGATTCTTCATCTCTATGTAACCTTTCACTTGGAGAGTTAACTCTCAATGTTTTTTTTAAAAGAGTTTTTATTATCAAAATTCTCCTTCTTCAATCTACCCATGGGTTCTTTCTAAAAACTTTGTGAATGATTGAATCATGTTAAATTGAATTTAATACATTGGCTTTAACGTGATTTTTACTCCAGTTTTATGATGAACCCATGCTCCTTCCTTGAATCAGTTTATCCTTGTATGGGCTTCGTGATCTTGACTTGTTATAGATTGAACTATTATTCAACTATGTTTAAGTGGTTATATATATTTTTATTTTCGTGAATTTATTTTTTGTTTATGTTTAATAATCCATGTGGATCAATGTATGAAGATTTGAAATGTTTATCCTAGATTTCCATGATTCACTATAACGTTGGTCTTTTGATAATTTAAAGGGGAATTCTATTCTTCAGGGATGGTAATATCTACTATATTAATTGGATATTATGGATGAATTGTAAATAAGTGATTCATGGGTATCAATGTTTGTTAGTCTATGAATCTTCTAGTTTACATTGATGGCTAAAATACCATGATCACTGTAATCTGAAAGTTATAGCAATGGCAGTAAGATTTCATGTAGATTATATCATCCTGGTCTACTGCCTTATATTGATGATATTAATGGATTGTGGGTATGAATCCTTGACGATCAAAGAAAAGGAATCTTTACATGAATTGATCTAGGTTCTTCTAGCCAATAATTTGAATGTTGTAATGAACATTATCTGACCTTAATTCTAGGGTAGATGAAGAATGATTTATATTTAATTATATCTATTTTGCTACTTCCCTAAATGTATATTATTGTTATATGATTACTCATGAACTACACGAGGGAGATCAGTCGGTTACCAGACTTGATCATGCTTTTATACTTCCTACCACATGTGGACCATCCCTTTGTAATTATGGTTATAGGTAGGGATCTTTTAGTGACTTGTACATGGTTTCTTTTATGATTAAAGTACATTTAGATACTACCATATGTATAAATGGTTGATAAACAAGGTGTATTGATCAAAGATAAGATTGATGATTTGTTAATAATGACTCATCTATCTACTCTTCTATATTAATGTAGTTGATTAAACCTTGTACGAGATTGTGTAGTATGATCCACTTATGGTGGCGGTGTTTATTTATTTTCATTATACATGTTTTGACCATGGCCTTGAAGGCAAATGGATGAACATCTGCTTATGATAATACTACGAGAAGTTTATGCTTACTTTCCTATTCTAGTTGTGATGTAGGTTGCATGGCTATTGTATAAGCATGTGTATATCCATATTAGGGTAAAATATCGGTGCTTCCATTGATGAGTTAAAATTATTAATAATCCTTTACCTATGTACCCCTATGTGAATGCATGATTAGCACAAGTTAGGAGTCATAAGTGTAATATGAAGTTGATTTTTCTCCTATACGATTGTGTGTTGTATGGTCTATCTTTGAAAGAGTACTAGGTATGTGATCAAGTTGATGAATGTACACACATACTCACTTTACATGCATGTTAGAAGTAGTATAGATCATGGTGTGTAAGTTAAAGGTATTTGTCATATTCACTATTGTCTGTTACTATTCTTGTTAAGATGATGATTATGAAAGTATGATATGTTTTTCCTTAGTTAGGATGACTTGAATGGTGTACTAGTTTCACAAGGGTATGGGACTTTGTCAATGCATTGCACATGTGTACCTTGATAGGATAGTTCTTGTTTTGGTTTCTATATGTATGAATATGTATGTATCAAAAGTGTGTCTTAATGAGTTAGGTGAATGGTTTGATCACATATATGTATACACACACATGTATAATGATTTTGTCAAGAGAGGGGCCTTGAATGGTGTATTTATGTGTACCCTAAACTAGATGATGCTTTGCATATGCTATGTTCATGTGAAGGGATTCTTTACATGATTTAGGTTGATGAACTTTAATCTATGACCTATTAGTTATGCATATAAGGGGATGAATTTCTGAAGCCTATGTTTTATAAAGTAAAAATACAATAAAGGTTTTAAATAAAGGGAACTTATCATAGAACCGAGTGAACTTGAATATGAGTATTTATCCCTTTCTATGGTAGGAAGGTAGGTCACCATAAATTTCTTGGGGTGGATAGCGTCATGACCCAAAAAGGTGTTATAGTGATGTTTCCGTAAGTGAATAACTACAATGCCTAATCTTGACATAAAGAGGGTTTTTACATGTACCCCTAATTTCCATAACTATGTAGCCACCATAGGATACTAGCTACTGGATCCACCTAGAAAGCTATGTTTGGTTCTACTTTGGCTGGTAGACCACCTTTTTAAGTGTGGGGTTTTATGACACCGGATTCCATGTTAAGCATTAAATGGTCTATGTCGGTTAAGGCTATAGTTTCCCGAAAGTAAAATTGATTATGGAAGTAAATGAAGAGGACCCTAACTAGAATGACTTAAGGGAGGTTACTTAGGATAGGTGGAAGTTATGAACCCATCTAGACATTGCACAAGTAGCTCCTTAGGAAGTTCTACGAAGGTAATGCATGACACTATGTATTTGTTCTTTATGCATGACATTGTAGTATTTGTCTACTTGTTATGAAGATGTGCATGATATCAGTCTTTATGCTTGATGTTGATCTTGTTGGACACATATATGAAGGTCTTTCTTGACAAAAAATGAAAGTGGTCTCGTTCTTACTATGTGTGATAAATGAACTCTTAGAGGTAAAGTCTTGTGGTTCTCATAATATTTACAGTGTGCACTAATTTCTATACAAACTGTATATTTTAAGGTGCAGGCACAGGTGGCGCTAGAGGCTTCAACGTTGATGGTAACTATCCAGATGTTGAGGTTTCATCCGTTACTTTCAAGACCTTTATGATTCGAGCCGCATGTCTACCGTATTAGCTAGATTAGCTGTAGAATGGTTAAGCTGCTAAAGATGGTCCACTAGGGTTTCTTCAAACTTTCATTTCTAACTTTGTATTGGTGCCGTTTGGCAAAATAAATTATAGCAATTTAAAAACTATTTCTTTCATTTAGTTATATCTTTATTAGATGGTTGATTAGTGAATGCCTATGATGTTAAGTTTAAAATGCTTAACATTTAATAAGAAAATAATAATTTCAATCTTTTCGGTAAAAATTAACCTAGAAGAAGTAAGAATGACATATGTAGGCTTGTTTGCGACCTTTGAGAGTTCAACAACGCCGGTCTCGAGTGGGGTCTAGATTACGGTCATTACAAAGTTAGTATTAGATCACTAGGTTAAAATTCCGAGGAAAGTAAGTTCACATCTATCACATCGACTAGTTTTTAAGTCATGCTAGTGAAGTGCACCACTATCCTTATTTAGAGATTGCATGATGCATATGAAAAATTCCCCTCCTCTGATATTATCGTGCCTTTCCTAATATCTGATTTTCTTGATGTTATTAGCATGTCTAACATCAATCCTTGTTGTTTTTAGAGATTGAATACTAGGAGAACCCTTTGTAAGAGGAGAGGGAGAGCGGCTACTTGGGCAATCAGGTCGCAACCCAAACTCCAGTTCAAGGAGTGGTTATGTCAGTTAATCTTGTTGGGTTGAGTGATGCTAAGGTGAGGCAATCTCTGGCACAGATGGAACAGGCCATCACTATGCAGGCCCAGACCAAGGCTGACCAGGTCAAACGGTAAAATGTTCAGAGGCAGAACCCACCAGTTCGCAGTATGCCTGAAAGGTTGAGAGACTTTACTAGGATAACTCCTCCTATTTTCACAAGGTCTAAGAGTTCGTGAGATCCTCAGGAGCATAAGATCTTGGTTGGTATGGGGAGCACAAATACGGAGAATGTAGAGTTGGCTTCCTACCAACTCAAGGATCTTGCACTGACTTGGTGCAATATGTCACAAGATACCTGAGTTTTGGGTATAGTTCTGGTTACTTGGGAGTTCTTTAAGACAACCTTTCTAGAGAGATTCTTACCCACAGAGATGAGGGAGGCCAAGGTTGAGGAGCTTATCAACCTTAACAAGGGATCAATATTAGTCAGGGAGTATTCCCTAAAGTTTGTTAAACTTTTCAGGTATGCTACTTCCCATGTATCTAACTTCATGGATGATATTAGAAGATTCCTCACAGGAACCAAGGAGGATTTTGAGGAGGAGTGTTGGTCTGCGATTCTACACGATAATATGGACCTCTCCAGGTTTATGGTGCATGTCCAATAGGTGTATGACAACCGAAAGAATAGGGGCGTTCGTGATGCTACGAGGCCTAAGCCTCAATATCAGGAAGGTCCCAACCATTGAGGCCATAGAAACAATTTTAGCATCCGTGAGCAGCCTAGGTTAAAAAAGGGGAAGCAGAGTTCAGGGAACTCTAACTCTTAGAGGAGTACATAATCTAGAGGAGAAGTCCCAAGCCTAGGAAGGGAAATGGAGGTGATATGTTGCTTCCAAGAAAGAACTGTGCTAAGTGTTGTCATGCTCACAGTGGAGATTGCAGGCAAGGCACTAATGCCTGCTTCGGTTGCGACAAGAGTGGGCACATTGTTAAGCACTACCCCCTATAAAAGAGGTTAGGATGGAGGTAATTCTCAACCTAGGCCTAATCCACAGGATGAAGCAGCAGCCTAGCATCATAGGAGGAAAAAGTTCTACGCCCTGAAGGGCAGGGAGGAGCAGGAGAAGTCCACTGATGTGGTCACAGGTATGTTGTAAGTATTCTAAACTTTTTTTTGTAGACTTTGTTGAGTTACCCATGCATGATTTTGATGTTATTCTAGGCATTAACTAGATTCATAATTGTTGTGCTTGTATGGATTATAAGTAGGGTTATGTAATTTGGTGTCCCTAATAAAGAAGAGCTAGTCTGGGGGGGCTACAACTCGAGTCGTCCTAATCCCTTGATTTCAAATCTTATGGCCAATAAAATGATATCCAAAGGGTTATTATTTTATTTTGTGGGTGTTAATGATTTAGATCATGATATTCCTTCCATAGACTTAGTGCATGTAGTGAATGAGTTCAAAGATATATTTCCTGATGATTTGTCTAGAGTTCCTCCCCTCTAAAGATTGACTTTGTATCGACTTATAACCCAATTCTAAACCAATTTCAATTCCTCCTTATAGAATGGCTCCAGCTGAACTCAAAGAGTTGAAGCTGCAATTAAATGATCTCAGTGACAAGGGTTTCATTCAGCCGATCATATCCCCTAGGGGCTCTGATGTGTTGTTTGTGAAAAAGAAAGATGGAACCCTTAAAATGTGTATCGATTATCGGAAGCTCAAAAAAGTCACTATCAAGAATAAGTATATATTTCGTAGAATAGATGACTTGTTAGAAAAACTCCAACGGTCTAGTTTCTTGTTGAATGTCGATGTTCGTTCAGGTTAGCATAAGCTTAGGGTTAGGGATGAAGATTTTCAAAAGATAGACTTTCATACCCATTATTGTCATTCTAGTTATGTCATTTGTTCTCACTAATGCACCTGCTGCATTTATGGATTTCATGAACAGATTCCTCCATGAATACCTTGAATCTTTCATCATAGTATTCATTGATGATATTCTCATCTACTCTAAGACCAAAGAAGAGCATGAAAAATATTTGAGACTAACCTTGCAGGTATTTAGATAACATAAGTTGTATGCCAAATTCAGAAAATGTTAATTCTGGCTTAGATCAGTGACCTTCCTAGGTTATGTTGTGTCGGACAAAGGTGTGGAGGTAGATCCATGGAAGACTGAGGTTTTTAAGAACTTGCCAAAACCTCTTACTCCCACAAACATTCATTGCTTCTTGGGATTGGCTGGTTGTTATCGTAGGTTCGTGGAGGGTTTTTCTTCTATTGCAGCCTCACCGACAACCTTGACTAAGAAGAAGGACAAGTTTTAATGGACGGAGGCGTGTGAGAAGAGTTTACAGAAGATGAAGGATAGACTTACTTCAGCCTCAATTCTTACTTTCCAAAAGTGTGGTGAGAATTAAACTTAGTATTGTATGCATCTATGGTTTGTTTTGGCTGTGTTCTTATGCATGGGGTAAGGTGATATCTTATGCGTCCAATCACACCAAGGTTAATGAAAAGAATTATCTCACTCATTACCTAGAGCTGGCACCTGTGGTGTTTTCACTATATCTGTGGAGGAACTACTTGTATGGGGTGCATGTGGATGTGTTCACAGACCACAAGAGTCTCCAATACGTGTTCACACAGAGAGTTGAATGTACGTCAAGGCTAATGAAAAGAATTATCTCACTCATTACCTAGAGCTGGCAACTGTGGTGTTTGCACTAAATCTGTGGAGGAACTACTTGTATGGGGTGCGTGTGGATGTGTTCACAGACCACAAGAGTCTCCAATACGTGTTCACACAGAGAGTTGAATGTACGTCAATGGATATGGTTGGAACTATTGAAGGACTATGACTTGAACGTTCACTACCATCAAGGTAAAGCTAATGTTGTAGCTTATGCTTTGACTAGGATAAGCATGGGAAGTACATCCCATGTTGAAGATTGGATAAAGGAGTTGGTGAAAGATATACATAGACCGACCAAACTGGGTTTGCGGTTAGTTGACTATACTAGTGGGGGTGTTGCAGTTCTTTCTAGTTTTGAATCATCCTTAGTACTTGAAGTCAAAGAGGGTCACCATCTTGGACCTGTGTTGATGGAGCTAAAGGACTTTAGTGTTGGTTAAGATGAATGAGTCATTTGCTTTGGGATATGATGACATACATAGGTACCAAGACATTTTGTGTGTACCATATGTGGATGATTTGCTGACTAGGATCATTGTAGAGACTCATGGTTCCAGATACTCCATACATCCAGGTTCAACCAAGTTGTATCGTGATCTTAAACAGTTCTATTGGTTGGATGGCATGAAGAAGGACATTACAGATTATGTGGCCAAGTGTGCTAATTGTAAAGAGGGTAAGGCAGAACATCTTAAGTTTGACGGTCTTACTCTTATTATTGAGGTTCCTTCTTGGAAATGTGAAACCAATAAGATGGACTTTGTGGTTGGTCTTCCGAAGACTAAGAAATAACCTGACTCCATATGGGTTATTGTGGACAGAATTAAAAAGTCTTCCCACTTTATCCCTTTGAAGTCTACTTACAGAGCCGAAGATTATGTAAAACACTACATTGATGAGATTTTGAGATGGAATGGGATTCCTTTGTCTATCATTTCAGATTGAGGAGCTTAGTTCACATCTTATTACTTAGATCCTCCAGAAGAGCTTAGGCATGTAGGTGAAACTTAGTACTGCCTTTAATCCTCAAACTGATTGGTAGGCAGAGCTCACCATTCATGCATTGGAGGAATGATGAGGGTGTGTGTGATTGACTTCAAGGGTAGTTGGGATGACCATCTACCTTTGATAGAGTTCTCGTATAATAATAGTTATCACTCCAGCATTGGGATGGCACCGTTTAAAGCATTGTATGGTAGGAGGTGTAGGTCTCTAGTTGGGTGATTCGAGGTTGGAGTGTCATCCATTTATGGTCTAGAGATCATTCATTAGGTCTTATAGAAAGTCAGGGTGATTAGGGAGACGTTGGTTATTGCTTACAGTTGGCAGAAGTGTTATGCAGATAACAAAAAACGATCCTTAGAATTTGATGTTATTGACCAGGTCTATTTGAAGATATAACCTATGAATGGGATGATGAGGTTGGCAGGAAAGGGAATTTGAATCCCAGGTATGTTGTGCCATATGAGATCCTACAGTGTGTGGAAGAGGTGGCCTATGAGTAAGCATTGCCTGCGTACCTAGGTTTTGTTTCATACAGTTTTTCATGTCTCTATGTAAAAGAAATGCCTAGGCAATCCACCATCGATTCTACCTGTTGAATGTTTGGGGGTGGATGAAAATTTGTTCTATGAGAAGGTACCTGTTGAGATTTTAGCGGCTGAGGAACAAGAAGATTTCCTTAGTGAAGGCATTGTAAAGTAATCATCTTGTTGAGGGTGCTACGTGGGAGGCCGAGGGTGATATAAGATCCCTCTACCCCCATCTTCTCAGCTCCTGAGGTTAGACTTCATACTTTTAAGTCTAATTTTCTTTATCTCTCCATTTTTTGTTCCTATTGCTTGAATATGTATAGTGATTTTGTTATTATCTAATAGGCATTATTATGCTAGGTAGTTAGTAGTGTCATTCGGGGACGAATGTTCCTAAGAGGGGGGATAACTTAACAACCCTAAAAATGGATAATCTAAGTAATGCTTAATGTATCTAGAATGCGTACGATTATAGCGGGTTCACACAGGTTGATGCTCGTAGAACTAGACCTATGAACCCTTACAACAGCCAAGTACACTAACTTGGGGAGTTAGTTGATCTAGAAAAGGTTTGGTCAAGCCATGTAGGGCTCCTGAATATTAAGATTTGCCTGGATGAGTCTTTACCGGACATAAAAAGGGGAAATCTTATGTTTGGAGGGTCTAGGGGTAAAATGGTCTTTTTCCAAGATAAGTTTAGTATTGTAATTACCCTAAAAAGATAATTAATTACTTTATTAATAAGGTGGAGTGGTATTTTGGGGAGAGAGGGCCAAAAACTGGCTCTTAGAGAGAAGCCTTTCTCTACACGGGTTCAAACCTAGGTGGAAGAGATGATTTAAATTTGTTTTAATATATGTCGATAAATTAATGTAATTAATTAATATTTATTATTTATTATCATATTTAAAATAAAGGGAAATCAAATATTTTTTATCATTTAATAAAAACTTTATTTGACTAAGTCCTAAACTAGACTCCTAACCCTAATAAAACTCTCACTCTCTCATGTCTATCTCCTCAACATTAACATTCAATCTCTCTTCTCCCATTAACATTTATCTTTGCCAAATAACATTTAAGAACAGAAAATTTACCAGGGTTGTTAACCCTCGAAGAATTCACACGAAAATATAAGAAAAACAAACATTAATCAATCACGTAGGCAAAGAGAAGGTTTTCCGTCAAGTGGGGTGTTAAAGTTTTGCGATAAAACTCGAGATTTGAACGTCCAAAAGTTATGGGTTGTCTTCTCTCTTGGTCCTTATCCAAGATACCCCTAAGGTTCAGTATAATCAATATGAAAACTAGGGTTGTTCCCCATTGCATGTCCTTTCCACTAGCTCCCAATAATTTGTAGGTTGGATATGTTTGCCGCTAGATATTAGGAGTGTGTTTTGTTTTCTTGATGAATATGTTGATACATGTGTACTTGAATATTATGAAGCATCACCTATGTGTTCCGAAACTATGTATACGTGTGTGCAATGAGAACCACGATTATGTCCCTCGGGTTTAATGCTCTAAAATTTGATGTTAGGTCTTTGTTTTTCATGTACACATGTTTATGTAAATCGTGATGTTCATAAGTGATGTAAAGATGCTGATTTGAGTAGAATTGTTTCTCGTATCAAATTTTTAAAATGCACCTAAAGAACTCACTTAAAACTATTTAAAACGTCTAAACAATAAATGTCAAAGAAGTAAGAAAATAGGTTTCATAAATTTCAAGTATATTTTTAATGATTATCGGCAAAATTTAGGGGATTTTCATGCTATGAAAATGAATTAAAATATGTGAGCTCACTGGAGATTGAACCCATGACCTCCCCATGTTAAAAATCAATGAAATAAGATGAGAAAAAGGGAATGTGACATGTGGGATTCAAACCCATGACCTTGGCTGTAAAATGAATTATGAAAATATGAAATGAGAGAAGTGGGATTCGGACCCACCACCTCTCAATCAACATAAGAAAATTATAAGAAAAAATAAAGGTTGAGGCGCATGGGAATGGAACCCACGACCTCTAGGCATAACCAAGGGAAATTAAGGACAAGAAATTAAATTGGTCTGTGGGGTTTTCGTTGTTCGATCCCACATCCTCTCATTCCTATTGAGCGAGAAACGAAGAAAAAACATAAGGGTAAAAATAAAATGAAGGTTTTGGGGCTCGATCTTGGGTCCCCAAGCCGCATGGATCAAATCAAAATGAATAATAAAATGTAAGTGTTGTCCAAGGGATTGGAAACCGGGTTCCCTTGTCGAAATTCAGTATTGATACATAAGTTATATGTGAGTTAAATATTCAAGAATAATGCTACCTACATTGATCAAAATTGATATCTTTGCATACATACAAGATTCATAAGTCTTGCACCACATAATCTTAGTAAGATATGAACCACTTAGATGAACTATAAACGAAGCCTCATTGCTTATGTATATAGACCCATAAGTCTAGCATACGTGTAATAATAGGTTAACCTAAGATGTTTGAACAATGAAATGATGAAATGATGAAGTAAATAATGAAATGACCAATTAAATGACGAAACCCAAGAAAGGTTAAGTAAGAGTGTGAAACACACTAAATGGCCAAGTGCATTGGCATTTGATGAAAGGAACATTCACGTAAAAAGAGGTGAGTTATTATGAAGAGAAAATGTGCTAATTTTAATTAATGTGGTGACAGATGATAAAAGGCTAATGTAAAAGATGAGAGCAATCTCAAATGAACATAGGTAAAATGTTACCAAAACGTACTCACCTATGAGAGTGTAAAGTTAATAAAGATAGCAGTCTCTATGAACACTCTAATGAAAGTATTAAGATTAACACACTTAATACTAATGATGAGATGAGAAATTATCTATTGAGCTATGATTTTCTTATACTGGAAGAGAGCTTCCACGACGTATGAGTTGAATGTAATTGAACTTTATACTTAGCACAGATAGACTAGTTATTAGCGGTGATGCCTTCTTTCGAGAAGCACGGAGGTTCACGTAACTCTCATGACATGAGACTGTTCGGAATGATAGGGTTGGGTTTCCTTATATCTCTTAGTCTTTGAACCTATACTACCAATATAGGGATCTCGCGGGGTTCAATTCTCATGTACGCTAGCATATTTTGGGTGACTTTGGCCTATGACTACACCTCTTTTCGATGTGGGGGAGACATTGGATTTCATGATGATATCATGATCTATTTCAATAAAGGTTAAAGTTCCCAATGAATGAGTCCAGCCTCAAATGATGTACATAATGAAATGATTGATACAAAGGTGTAAGGATAGGATAATCAGAGGTGAGCTAGATTTAATTAGTGACACTAGGTCCTTCTTGATCATTGCACAGCGAACCTGATGAAAGTCTTAAACTACATTGTAGGTATAACTGGTGTTTATACTAGCGTATGAAATAAATCAAATGAAGTACGTATGAATGAATGAAGCGGACTCTATGTTTACTAAAGAAGTCTCTCTAGTTGAGGTCCTATATGTTGAGCCCTCATTTTGGGAAGTCTTGATGTCAAGTCCATGATTCCAAGGTCTCATGGCATACGAACGAATGATATGAAAAATGATATGTGTTATATGCAATATGTTATGTGCTGTGTGCAACATGTTATGCGTTGTGTGAAATACGATAAGTATGATAATGCATGTTACTCTCATGGCATGACTTTCCTAATCCAAATTTGGAAATCTCACTAACTTACCTAATCCCATTTTGGCAAGTCCACTTACTTGACTTTCCATAATCACGTTGTTAGGAAAGTGCTGTTCTTACTCATGAATTTCCTTGGTGTATGCTTTCATATACTCATACATATTACAAGTTTGTACTAATGCCATACAACTCTATATTTTTAGGTTGACGCTATCGGAACGTGGATCTTTAATCCGAACTTGGTAGTCCCTCATGCTTTCAAGGACGTCTACCATTATTATCTAGCTTAGATGTAGGCTTTAGCTAGTGGAGAATGTTCCACTAGTGTTTCTTTTCATTTTCACTTCAGACTTTGTATTGATGTCGTTTTTGCAAGAATACGTGTAACATTCCTAAACATGGATATGCTAAGTAATGGTTAATGTGTTTAGATTTCAAACGATTAGACCGTATTCACACGGATTGATAAGCGTAGAACTAGATGTCGGAACACTTGATACATCCAAGAAAAATAACTTTGAGAGTTAGTTGATCTAGGAAAGGTTAGGTCCAACCATGTAGGCTCTCGAATACCAAGATTTAATTGAAGGAGTCTTTACCGGACTTAAAAAGGGAAAATCTTAGGTTTGGAGGGTCTAGATGCAGAATGGTATTTTTCCAGGATGAGGGTAATATCGTAATTACCCTAAATATATAATTAATTATTTAATTAATAAGGTGGAGGGACATTTTGGGGAAACAGGGCCGAAATTGGGCTCTTGAAGTGAAGACTTGTTCCACCCGGGTTCGAACCTAGGTGGAAGCTAGGAATTAAACCGTTTTTAATTTAAGTTGGTAAATATATGCAATTAATATATATTTATTATTTATTAGCTGTTTTAAAATAAAATTAAATCATATTTTCAAAAATTAAATAAAAGCCTTATCTTACTAAATCCTAAACTAGACTCCTAATCCTAAGAAACTTCTTCTCTCCCAAGCTCATCTCTATCTCACGTGTCTATCACTCTCACTAACAATTCTCTCTGCCAAATAATTTCAAAAAACAGTAATTAAAAAAAAGTTCTTCACAGTTGAAGAACTCACAATGAAAATATAAGAAAACAAACGAAATCAATCACGTAGGAAAAGAGAAGTTTGTTCATCGAGTTGGTGATAACTTTGAGGGGATTTGGTCGTGATTTTTGTAGAAGAGTTTATGCATAAAGTCGAGGTTTGAACGTCATAAAAGGTATGGGTTTTCTTTCTCTTGGTACATTTCCCAACATACCCTTAAGGCTCAGATGAATCTACTCAAAAACTAGGGTTATTCCCGTTCTTGTCGAAGTCCTTGTCACTAGAAGTCATTTGATCTCAATGTGAAATAGGTTAGAGATGATGTTGTTGGTATGTTTGATGGTATTTTAAGTATGAAATTTATGTGATAATGTGTTCTTGATTATGTGTTTAGAAATGTAAGCATGTTAAGTTATGTCAACCGAAAGTATGTGAAAAATGATATTTTTTTATGGTTCAATCTTATGTGCGAATGTTTGTGTATATCATGAGGTGTAAAAGTGGTGTAATGTTTCTTTATGAAATTATAATTCTTGGATGAATATAATGATAAAATATTATACTTAAAGGTGCACCAAATGATCCACGAAATGCCTTAAGAATTAACGTATGAATGATGATAAAAAGAAGCTGAAAATAGTGAACAAATTTCTAGCATTTGGTAGGTTGGGTTCAGCCAAACAAAATGGTACAAAATGAAATGAAAAGGGATGTAAAATAAGTTAGATCACCAAGGATTGAACCCAAGACATAATTACATGAAATCTATAAAAAAAATCAAAAAAATATTAAGACAAAAAATGGATTGGAAGAAACTAAATATCCATCCTGCTGAAAATTGTAGTCTCGGCCAACTTTAAAAAAAAATGACTTTCGTTCAAAAAAATATATAAATGTGAGGTCATTGGGGAATGAACCAATGACATCACTAAATGAAAATTTCATAAAAATTTCGTGAGAAAATTCAAGGAAAAATAGATGTGGTGAGTGGGGATTGAACCCAAAACCTCTTGAATAGATGAGAGAGTTAGGAGAAAAATAATGTAGAAAATAAATGTGGAGAGTGGGTATTAAACCCACAACCTCTTCAATAGGTGAGAAATTTAAGAGATGAATTAAAATAAAAATAATGAGCTTGTGGGGGATTGAACCCACAACCTCCTTGACTTAAACGAAAAATGAGAGGAGAAAAAGAAAGCAAATAGTATGGGGTTGATGGGGATCGAAATAGGGTCCCCCAAATCTGAAATATGTGATTATCATGTTTAAAATAAGATTGAGTGTTGTACAAGGGATTCGAAGTCGGGTTCCCTTGCCCAATTCTATATTGACACATAAGTCATACATAGGTAAATATTGAATGAATGTAGCCACTAAAGATAGAAATCAATATCTTAGTATATCTACAAGATGCATAAGTCTTGTACCGCATAATCGAGGATATATATGAATCACTTAGACAAACTATGAATAAAGCCCCATGGCTTGTATGTATAAACTCATAAGTCTAGCATACATTAAAAAAGCAAGTGAACCTAAGATGTTTGTGACTAAATGATGTAACCCTAAAAGGACTAAGTAAGAGTGTGAAACACACTACATGGACAAGTGCATTGGTGTATGATAGAATGAACAATAAAATGATGAAATGAACAAACAAATGATGAAATGAACAATGAAATGATGAAAACCTAGAACGGTTAAGTAAGAGTGTGAAACACACTAAATGACCAAGTGCATTGGCATATGATGAAATGAACATTCACATAAAATGGAGTGAGTAATTATGATGAGAAAATGTGCTAATGTTAATTTATATGGTGACAAGAAGATATAAGGCTAATGTAAAAGATGAGAGAAATCACAAATGATCCTAAGTAACTGTCACCAAAATGTACTCACCAATGAGAGTGTAAAGTTAAAGAAGAGACCAGTCTGTATGAACACTCTAATGAATGTATTGAGATAAACACAATACTAAAGATGAGATTATAAATCATCTATTGAGCTATGATGTCCTCATACTGGAACGTAGTGGAACTTTATACTGAGAACGGATAGACTAGCTATGAGCGGTCATGCCTTCTTTCGAGAAGGGCAGAGGTTCACATTAATCCCATGAGATGAGACTGTCGCATGCCGGGTATGGGTCTCCTTATATTTCCTAATTTTCGAACATATAAAAACAATATAGGGATATGTCGGGGTTAAATTCCCATGTACGCTTGCATGTTTTTGATCACTTTGGCTAGTGATTCCACCTCTTTGAAGTGTGGGGTTTCATGACACAGGATTTCGTGATGCTCACATGATCTATGTCGGTCAAAGTTGATCTTCCCCATGAATGAATGGGGCCAACCGCAAATGATGATCATAATGAAATGAATGATACCAAAGGTGTTAGGATAGGATAACCAAGAGGTGAGCTATACTTAATTAATGACACTAGGTCATTCTTTATCATTGCACAGCGCACCCGATGAAAGTCTAAAACTACATCCTAGGTATAGCTAGTGTTTACACTAGCCTATGAATGAAATGGAATGAAGTACATATGAATTAATTAACCAAATATTTGTGTGCTAAATAATGCTCCCTAATTGAGGTCCCATATGTTGAGCCCTCATTTTGGAAAGTCTTAATGACATGTCCATGATTCCAAGGTATCATGGCATATTAATGAGTGTTATAAAAGATGTTATGTGATATATGTTATATGATATGTGCTATGTGTAAGATGTTATGTGTTATTTGCAATATGATAAGTTTGATGATGCATGTTACTCTCATGGAAGATCCATTGAATTCCCTTATCCTAATTTGGCATGGGTTTAAATTGATTCATAGTCGAAACCTCCGTGTAAGAATCCCCAAGGAACAACCAAGGGCCCTTGAGGAGGACCCTTGCATGTGGAGTCAGATACTGCCTGGGCAGCGTGTGTTAATCGACAGGGCGTCGATGCCTACCGTCGACCTAAACATATAAAATTTGTTTGACGCCCTCACCTTCAAAGTCTCTAATAAAAAAAAAGAGTCTGTAGCACATAGGAGGGACCAGTCGTCGACTAGTAGACGGACCATCGATGGGGTCTCGTCTTTGAGGGTCTAATTTTTCTTAATATTTTTACTCAGTCTAAAATAATTAATTAAGGGTTTTTTTTGGTTATTTAGGGATTAAAGGAAGTCTAATTAATTTAATTAACCTCCCATAGAAAGACCCCAACCCCATTAGTCTAATTACAACTTTCAAAACAAAACTCTCTTCCTTCTCTCTTCTTCTTCTTTTTATTGGAAGACACCATTGAAGACAAGCTAGGGGAGGAATTTGGGGGCTGTAAATGCAATATTTAACTATAATTTCTTCATTAATCATTGAGTTATTGGATTTAATTCACCTTTGAGACCTGTTTTCTCAAACGGTTCCTCAAAGTATTTTCAAAATTTGAGTTTTCATGTGGGTCTTTCTCAATCTCGAAATTATATTATGAATTGGTTTTTTCTTTTTTATATTTTATAATATTAATTTATTAACATATTTATAACTTAGTAATGATATATCTTTATGGTCTAATATATTTTGTAGAAGATGACCCTCAACCCTTTATCGTAGGTTGTGATGTGTATAGAATTAGTGTTGATATTTGAGGTCCTTGGACTTTGTATTGGTTGGGGAGGAGCGGGGGGATTAATACTAGATGGTTTTTTAAAAAATTAATCATGCGCAAAATTAGGGTTATTTTTAGTATTTCATGATCGTTCTTGAGAAGATAATATAGGTTATAAAGTGTGTTGTGAAATAACCTACGTATTTTGTCTTAAGATATTATTTAGCATGGAATTGTGATGTAGTTATTCTTCTAGCCTTGTTATCATGTTGATTATTGACTTATAATGATGTATACCCAAATTGTGTTGAATTGATGTTTTATGGTAAGACCTTGTTCATGAACTATGAAGAAGACTTGGTAAGTCTTATGATCTCTATTCTTTACTTCAAATTGTGGTTATTGTGATTAACTCATGATGTGTTGTAATGGGGTATGCCTTGTATTAGGATTGATAGGGATGGTTTTATATTTAATTGAGATGTCTTAACAATGATTGTGAGGTTGATTAATGTGTAAATGTTATAAGGATGGTGATGAATACCAATGTGCCTTATTATGAATAAAAATGAAAATGTGCTAACCTCACTTATATGGATTGTGATTAAAGGACTATAATAATACAATTCTTATGAAGCAATAATGATTATTATTATACAAGGTTTAGACCCTATGAGGTACAATAAGTTATGATGATTAATAAAGACATTACAGACAATTTAATAAAGGGACTTAGCTTAGCACAGAGTAAACTTAACAATGGGAGGTGATGCCTTCCTATAGAGGAAGATTCACCCTATAGTTCTACATGTGGTGTTGACTCCCCAAAGAGGGATACTGATTCAATGAATTCCCATGAGAGGAGGACCCAATTTCCAAGTGGTACATAGAAAGAGAACACCTATCTCTTAGTTCTTGAACTATGTTTCCCCCATAGGAAGACTAGCTAGTTGATCCACCTAGAAATCTATGTTTATGTTTTGATTTACTTTGGCTGGTAGACAACCTTCCGTTGGTGTAAGGTTTTCCAACAACGGATTCTACACATAGCTCTTGTGGTCTATGTCGGTTAAGACAAGTGTTCGCTATGTTTAAATGAAAAAATAAAGGATAAACTAACTAAGATGACTTGAGAGATTTGACTTAGCCTAGATAGGGGTATGACACTCTACCTATGCCTTGCACTAGTTTTCCTTAATGGAAGATTAATAAGGTTAATATGTAATGTAATATATATGAATGAATGCAAAAATGATAAGTAATGGTTACTTTACATGTCATTGGTCTATTTCTTAAAGAAGATGTTGTATATCCTTAAAATTATGTTTATGTGATTTGAATTATTAGTCCTGATTCATTTTTGGCACTTGAATTGAGTAAGGTTCTGGGATTTTGCTTGTTATTGCACAATGTTGCCTTTAGAGGATTCATGAGTAGAAGTCTTGTTTATTATGAATATGATGAACTCTTAGCCGCTTGGTTATTTAATTACTGTGAGATATGTTGTATATTATAATTATCGTTAAAGTATGTTTGGACAAGTAGGTTTTGCAATTTTACTTGATATATATGACTTCTTGATTTGTATGTTTTCCTTGATGATACATAAGGATTTTTAAATATTAAAGAAACATGTTTTGATAAAATATCCGTTTTTGCATGATTTGATCTTATATATGAATATGGTCTCATACATAGTATAAGTGGCATACTAACCCCATTTTCCCCCTTTTACCAAACATTTTAGGTTCCGGTCGATGAGGGCTATTTGAGACGACCTTGAAGAAGGCTTGGAGTTTCTGATTCATCCAAGTGGGTAGGTGCTCACATTCCGAGGGCGATGCCAATATCGAGTTTATGATGTTGTTTTAGTTTTAAGACTCTTATCTTTTATCCACTTTCATTTGAGTACGGATTGTGTAAAGCTTGCATGTGGATCTCTTTTCATTGATTTATGAGTTATGCCCAAATTGCTAATCGTGTTAGATTGTTATGAGATGAGACAATCTTTGAACACTATGTTGTATCTTATATATATACTTATGTGCAATAAGACTAGAAGGTTATGTAACCTTCCTATAAGAATGGTCTATGTATTATCGATATTATATATATATATATGTGTGTGTGTGTGTGTGTGTGTTGTGTGTGTGTGTGTGTGTGTGTGTGTGTGTGCATACACCCTGGGCAAAGGATAGAAAAAGATTGCTCTTCACTTCAATGTAAGTTAGATGTCCAATTAAGGCTTCCCACATGAACAATTGTCATAATATATATATATATATATATAATATATATACTCTTATACATATATATATGAATATATAATATGTGGTGTGTGTACCCCAAGTAGAAAGGAAATTAAAAGTTTTAATTTTGCCGTTCAATTTTACTAGAATGTAAATCATGTGAACTAAGAGGCAAGTGTTAGTTCTCAAAGAGGACGACAACTCCAGTTACGTCTAGGGGTGAACCCGAATGTGACACGAATATTGCTAAGAAGGTTCTTTATGTGAAACCTTCAACCTAGTTGTATGGTTATGATCCCCTGAAGTCGCAAGCGTTAATAGTATCCTTCTTGTATGATTGGTTGACTTAAGGCTTGTTGACTATAATGACATGAAATCATCCTTAGGATATTCATTAAGCTATCCCCTTCGCCATTTAAAGGAAGCCCTAGGGGACCTCTTTTGTAGGGTGAATGTGATTGGGTTATGAACTATGTATGGAACCTCTTCCTTTAATTTTTTTAATGTGAATAACTCAATTAGAACAAAGGCTATCACCGAGTGTGTATGGTAAGGGAAGTAGCTCTAGTTAAAGGATTAGGCTAGAGTGTAAAAAACCCTTCAATTCTCGTCATCATGTCCTTCAAATTCCTTCATCATGTGACGTCATTGGATTCTGTCTCATTTTAACCATTTGCGCAGATTTATTGATACACCACCCTCGAACACTGTAGTATTATACACGTATACATCGAATTCAATGCTTTTCCACCATGGTCTATGTCGTTTATTGTCATTTCTGATCGGGATACCCTCTTGAATTACATAATTTGTACGAAGTTTAGGTTGTGGTATGGGACACTTTCTAGACATTGCACGATAGGCTTTGAAGGTGTTAGTAAGTGAGTCTCTAGGTCTTCTCCAAGACCATTACTTGAATGTCTTTATCTGATGAATATCTCTTAAATTAACTAATGAATCTAATCACTTAAGTTAGAAAGCATGTTAAATTAATAATTACTTATCTAGAGTAGTTATGGATTGTCTAGTTAAGATATGAAGGGGGCATAAGAATGGTCACTCCATATCTTACCTATATAAGTATTAAGAATGACTCTAGTTAGGAAAAATGGTTTATTATGTAGACATTGTCCAAACTTAGGTAGTCTTAGGGATTATTTAGGTTATTTTGAAAAGGTCAAGCATGGACTTTATCTTCTTGATTTACTTAAGTAAGTCTTTTGATAAACTTTGGAAAGGAGAATTTCATATTATATGTATGCCATTGTATTATGTGAGAATGATCTTATCCTAGGTACTCTAAAGGATATCTTAAGTGTGTGTGAAGGGGTTGTATGGGTGGTCGCTTCACAATCCAATCAAGTGAACCTTATAATAAACTTTGGTTGGAGGATCTCGTGTTTATGTGTTTGGTGTATTCTAGCTGGGTATATCTCATTAAAGGCGGTCTTAAGGATAATTTAGGTGTATCTTTAGAGGGTGTATGGGTTGTGTCTCTTTGTCATACTTAAGTGAGTTTTAGGATAGCTTCTAGTCAGAGGATTGCATGCTAGATAGAGGCTACGATGACGTTGAGGAATTTCACTGTAACTTTGGAATTAGTGACTGTAACAGTGACCTAGTTCATTTAAGGCCATTAAAAAGTGATTGCATATCTATTTCTTTCTAAGGTGTTAAATGATGTTCTTATGCTTACACTATGATGTTTTAATCAAAAAGAGCATATTTCAATTAAATGTCCATTTTCGTGGTTTTTATGCATTATGTCGTACTTAGTACATTTGTTTGTATTAAATCCATGCTTTTATCTTGGTATCATAGCATGAGGTTAAATATCTTTTATTCGATGTCTCTCTCAAACACGTGTATGTATGTTCGTATTCATAATTGTGAAACTCGCCATACTTATGAATAAGAATCTACATGATGCTTAGGAAGATCACTTCTTGGAATTCCAATATCGTGCCTCTAGAGTGTTAGATCTATGTGGTTTTGCATCTAATCCTCTAATTGTAATTATAGGCAATGAATACTTTAAGAAAAGAGGCAGGAAGACTTGAAGAAGAGATGGCCAATGCGGGAGTTCCTCCCCGTGGTGATCAAGTTCCTCCTCTTGAAGAAAATATTAATGATTACCAAGCTCCTGTCGATCCTTCTTTAACAGATAGTGCCATAAGGGCTGATGTCTTCCAAAGTGAAAAAGTCATTACTATCCATGCACAATCCACCACTACTCAAGCTCAATCCCTGACGGCCCAAGATAATGAGGAGGTTGTACCCCGAGCAAACCAACAAATTATTACCATGTCCTCCCGTCTAAGGGATTTCACTAGAATGAATCCCTCTACTTTCTGTGGGTCCAAGATTTATGAATACCCCCATGAGTTCATTGATGCAATATACAAGATCCTCTATGCTATGGGGTTGACTATTAGTGAAAAGGCCGATTTAGCCATTTACCATGGTTGTTCTTGAGGTTCATCTCCAAGGTAGGTTTCTAACGAGATTTTAGTTTGGGAGGGAAGTCAAATTTTTGAGAATTGAATTAGCAATGGAGTTTTTATGTTATTAAATTACTATACCTAAAATGCCCTATAATAAACGACCATATTATTTCAGAAACGTGCGGTGAATTTCTCATTCACCCCTCTAATGAAACAATATGTATTACAGTTTGCAGACTGTATTGATGGATGGCGGTCAACGAGTCGTCCTGCTGCTCCATCATTTGTGACTACAACTCCTTCCTGAAGGGTTGATCTCACAATTCTATTTTTTCAATTACGCCTCCCATATATGGGGCGTTGATTGTGGAACGGAGCTTAAATTAAGGGCTCGTCGATTGACATTTCCAAGGTAGTGTCTCGACAACCTTTGGGTCCTCCTTGAAGGCCTCTTGCGGGGCCCTTGGTGAGTCGTACCCTGATTTTTAGATAGTAAATATATTCCATAACATTTAAAGGCCTTCAACATAAGTTTCAACAAAAAGGAACACGTAAAACATTTATATACACACCAAGACACACAAACACGTCTCAAGGGCTGTATTTTTGAACGTCTTTGTACATTTTGCTCAAAATACTTCATATTACATACCTTGCTTTAAATACTTATTAACATATTCAACGTCTGTAAAATCCACATGGGACTGAAACCATTAACTCATTTTTCGGGGTCTTACAATATCTCCCACTTGGGAACATTCGTCCTCGCATTACACTAGGAACACTTTACTCACAACAAGGACTTCAATGACCAATTGAGCATCTTACAATATTTATAAAATAAACGCATAAATTTAAATGAACCACATTAAAAGTAACACCTACCTCCTAGCCACTTAATACTCAATGCAACATAAGCAAGCAAAAGCCATTATTTACTCACTTTTCTAAATGCATCAAACACTAAGGCACTTCTCATGTTCATATTAGGAACATCCTTATCCTAATCATAACATTGTCATACACTTCATTTCATTATGAGATCATTATGCAATCACATTTAAGTTACACGTACACACATTTAACAACACTCAAGAACTAATAAGCACTCATAGTTTAATGCACATACACTTGAGTTAAGTAAATTACCGAGGATCTTGGTTGGTTAGACCGAATTCCATGAAGGTCATACTCAACCATACAATGCCTAGTTTGTTTATGGAGGAATGTATTTCTACACAATATAGTTACATGTCTCATGAGTCCTTACCCAAGAAAGGCACAAGGGTTAATTCACTTAAACGGGAAATTCTCATTATTTTACCAAGGCATGATCAAATAGTCTTCTTAGTGACTACAAAATGGTAAGTCAAACCACACATATCAAAACTATAGGATGTCATTTCACAAAATTTCAATTGATAGCATGACCATGGCCTTCATAAGTAAGCATCATATGGGGAAAATCTCATAAACTATAGGAACACACAAGGATACTAGTTAGACATGCATTCACTTGCAAAATTGAGCCTACAATCATGCTTTCCAAACTATACAAGTCATACAATTTTGAAGAAACTCACCATTTTCATTTCAAGGGAACTCAAATTTTTTTTATTTATAGGCTAAAATACTACACATTAAGAGTGACTTCAAATATGCTTCTTACATCATCTCATGAAGTTATATGCACCTTTAGCATATCAAGATGCACAATCAACATGAGGGAACAAGAATTTGATCATAAATACATTTTCATGCACTTTATAATCTTGAAAATATGCTTAACATTATGTCAATCAAGAGTTACAAAAATAAGGATAACGTGCAACTCAAGCTTTTATGCAAGACTCCTATCATGGATAAGCTACTAGGAACTCTTTAGTTTCAAGCTCAAATGAGAATAGAAGGACAATCTACAACCTTACTACTCAACTCATCATCCCTCACTTGGGGTAAGCCAATTTAAGAACAACTTAACCTAACCTCTAGTGGATTTTAGCTTATCAACCTCCCTCATCATTACTTTTAAGTGATTTCCAATACAAAAAGTTTTACAGTAACTCAACAAAGGGAATCAAAGGGACATAAAAATCTTATCACTTAGGCACAATGTTCGTCATTTGGGGTATTCCTAATCACATCATCCCCTTAGACAACAAGGTCATGGAAAGTCAAAACCAACCTATATCCTCCTTACTCAAGAAGGTTCAACATTCCTGAGCATTTTCACTCCTAATCTCTCCTAAAGGACATTAATAACTCAATCATCAAGTATCACCATGACTCTAAGTTCAACACTCAAAAGAAAATCTACAATCCAAGTTTGTTCATACCACCTAACAACATAAGGTCTCAACTATACCATAAACACCAAGGGTCATGAAAACCTTAGGGGAAAGAATTGGAGAGACATTTTTATAAGGCCTCTTTCTTTACTTTTAATACTAAACTAAGGCAACATCTAGGTCATTCCAACCCAAATCATCACCCTACCTAGCAAGCACACTTCCTTTTCCTCTAGTTATAAGTCTATTCAAAGTACTCTTATTCATACAAGGAAACTATGAGGCACAACACATATAAAGAAACACATGAACCATTACACATATACAAAGGACAACCATGAACCATTTAAACATATACTTAGGGTAGCATACTTCCATAGATAGTCACCAAGCATTTAAAGCTAAAATCATAATATTATTCTACCATCATGAAAATTATATAACAACATACCAATCAAAAAGGAATCTCAATTCAACTATAACAACCACTTTACAACGATATAAACATATCATTGCATAAATCTTCACCTAAAATTTCATTCCACATAGATCTCATGTATAGCCATAAATGGTATCATATCAACAAAACATCCAAAAAGATCACTTACACACATACTTATAAAACCTAAGACACAAGATAAGCATCAAAGCACATATTTTCTTCCTCAAGCTTAGAGATACCATATAATCCAAGAAATAACATCTAAAAGAACACTAGACAAGAAAACTTAATAGATGGATCTTAAAGAGTTTTTAAGTTTTATGACACAAAAGGAGAATGATGAAGAAGGGAACTTTATCGTCCTATAACCGCCCGCTCATGGATGGCGTTGCAACTCACCACCAATAAACAATACTATACTAGACATAGATTTACGAGATTTTGGTCCCTAAAACAACTTTAATAACCTCATGCTCTAATACCATATTTGTAACATCCGGGGAGCACACCCGACAAGTAACATAGTATATTTTACCTCTTGGAGATCTTATACAAGTCCATAGTTATCATTCATGTCATTTTCATAGGTAAATTAGCGGAAAACTTATAACTTTTATAGCACATCATATGCTAGAACATCACTTCAAATATATTTAAAGAATATCATATTTACATAGTTAGGCTTATTGTCTTTTTTCCATCTTATATTCAATATCATTAGAGAACATTAGGGACACGACCCTTATACATAAAATATATAACTAAACAATTACATGAATTTAAGCATAAACTTGACATAGCACATCCTTAAATTTTAAGGATTCCTTTCCTTGAGTTTGGGGAAAGATACATCAAGACCTTCACCTTAAAGACCTCATTTAAGCATCTATAATGTACAGATTGTGTAAAAATGTAGAGAAGAATTGTATTAATAAAAAAATTCACTAAGTATAGCAACCATGAGAAAAACATGCATTAAAAAGAGTCATTTTACTTTGAAACCGTGCATCATGCCTTTTTGTGAAAACATGATAAAACCTTGATAGAATGAGCATCATACAATTCACGTACTTCATTAAGGCATTCAATAGTGATAATGTCACATAAAATCACATATAGTATTTATGTCACATTTTGAAGATCGTTACACTAACCTATTTTCTCTTTGTAGTAAGTCTCCTTTCTTTTAGCATCTTAACATCCCAAATACCGCTCTAGTGATACTTGGTTATATGCATCATTTTAAGGCCAAAAGGTACTCATACATACAACCTATATAAGACAACACATAGCATCATAGAAGTATAGCACACCACAAGAGACATTCAAGTAAAGACTACAACCCAATTACAGTATGCCATAGCCATATTGCACACTTTGTTAACCTCACTTCACATAGACGATTATAAGACCTTACTCATAACTGTAATCTAAGTCTACTAGTGCAATGTACATGTGAGAACCAATAACCTTACACATACTTAGTAAAACTATCATAAGACCATAGGCGTTAATATATACTTCATACACCAATCTTCACACAGTAGTCAATTACATGCACAACAAGTAGGACCTTATTCTTGATATCAAATTAAGGACTTTCATATCATAGCTCTACTCTCATCATATAGCCAATAACACATGGTCATCAAGACCATATGTACATTATCATATTCTTAGAATCCTTCCTAATCCCGTTATGAGCTAGTAGTGGCAATGGATCAGTAAAGTCCATACTCCTCACGTACGTTTCGGTACATCCCTTAGGTTTCTTGTTAGTGTCCTAGATTAACTTTAATTCCATTGTCCCTTTATGCTTTAGGTACGATATAGCCTTAACTTAAATAAGACCATGGGTGCTATATTGAATTTGGTGTTGTAGACCTTACCTTACCCAAAGAAGGTGACTACTACGTACAGAGTAGAACATTACACATGCTATCATCCTAATTATTCTCACTTGCTCGACTCCTATGGAGCAAGTATTAGATTTCCTACTGTGGATCATATGGAAGTATCACTATGGCCCTTTGGCTTGAGGTAACCCACCCCTCGTAAAGGACTATGGTGCACCTACCTTCTTGGTGAAAGGGATACCCTCAACCTCCTTGTCCTAGGTTCTAAGCTAAGTTCCCTTTATTGATAAAAGTATATTATTTTTACTTATCTTCCTAAATATAGCTAAGATTGTTATCCCCTATGCTATCTCAGATGTCTTGATGAAAGTTTGTGTTTCATCAACCTAAATCGTGTGAGAAATCCTTTCCCATTGACATATCATATGTAAGGCACCATCTAATTTTGGGTACACTTGAAAGCACCCCTCAAGGGTCGTCTATTAACTAGATCATCATACACCTTTCAACCTTTCACCTAACAGCTTAGGGACGATGCTTTCATTAATGCATACATTATAACAAATTACTTACTTCTGAGTACCCTTTCAACACAAACATTTAACACCTTCCATATTTCTTTAATGAAGACCATGCTTAATCTGCATGTACATATATCACATACCTAGAAACTATCCTATCAAGTCACAAATGTGCAATACATAGACAGGGTCCCATATCCCTGCCCATACTAGTAACCTATAAACTCATGCTATGTAAGGGAATACATAACGTACTTCATATACATATACCTTACATGCATAGTAGTAGACATTAGTGATTATGAGAACAACATTTCATTTGACACCATGAAGCTATACTACCTTGTAGCGTGCATGAAGTGTGAGTGTGTATGTACATTGGTCAGTATGACCACATAATTCCTATAAACAACACATTGAGGCAGCAACCCTCTTAGTTCCACAACGCACAACCAAGTTAAGACTACACAACATAATTTAGCATAGGAGACAAGCGAACTTCACATTACACTTAATACTCCTAACCCTAGATATTCACAACATCTCCCATGGGATCAAATGTAGAGGCTCATAACCATTATTCCTCAAGTCAGACCCTATCAAAACTCTAGGCATAGTCTACATATGATTGTAATTTAGCAATAGCCCTGTCACAGTTAGAATGGAAACTAGGCATAAGCTTCACATAGTGTGATTATCATAACCACACACCCATATAGTCATCAAATTACCTTCAAGGCCATAATCAACACATTTATAATGACAATAAAGTAAACACAACCACCATAAGTGGAACATAACACACAATTCCATATAAGGCGACATCAATTAACAATTCTATAGAAGAGTAGAGAAGTAAAGGAATAGAGCAACTTTACCCATTTCATCAACCTTTGATCATCATTTATATATACTCACAATCTATAAATATTAACAATATAGGGTTGTAGATACATGTATCTTAGCATAAACTAAATAATTCATAAACTATAACAAGGTCATGAAACTAACATGTACACTATATCACCAATTCATTAGAGTAGGGAGACATATATCACATTACAATTTCCCTTCCTTTGATCCTCAATGATCAATAAAAAAAACATTAATAATATCAATATAAGGCAGTATCTTAAGTGATCATAACCTAATGAAATCCTACTTCAATTTTCCGTAGAATCGAGATCACATTGAAGCTACATTAGCAATATATAGAAGATAGGAGAATTATAGGATAATCTCATTCAGACCTTCAATCCTTTATAAGCATAGATCACTCATCAACAATTCACAATCAATATACATAATAGGCAGTAGATATAAGCAATTCAACATGCTAGAATGATAATTTTATCTATAGCAAGAGAAGATCACAATGCCCATAATGTTGGCTAATTTGAAAAATGGAGGGAAAATGGGTTCATATGCAATTGGATTGAATACATCATTATAAAAAGTATATAACCCAAAATTCATCATAATAATTTTTTGACATCGTCATCAGAAGGAAACCATGTCTAGATTGAAGATACACAATTTTATCACAATTTCTCTTTGAAAACTTTGAAAGCAACTCTCTCGATGAAAGTTTATCTATACATAAAGGATCACCGTACAAAAATATAGGAGAGAAACATGAAAACATAGTGAAAAAATCCTGATAATCCATCGTCATGGGTGCTCTTAAGCTTCTTCTCCTATGGAGGTTTCTAGAGAGAGTTTGGTTTGGGTGGGAAGTTTAATTTTTGAGAATTGAATTGGGAATGGGGTTTTTATGTTATTAACTAACTTAATATACCTAAAATACCCCATAATAACCGTCCATTGTAATATAGGAATGTGGGGTGAATTTCAGCTTCACCCATTTAATAAAATAGTGTGTGCTGTAGTTGAAAACTGTATCAGCGGATCGCATTCGACGAGGCATGGTTTAGTCGACGAGCCGTCCTACTATTCCGTCTTTTGTGAATGCAAATCTTTCCTTGAAGGTTGAACTCAAACTTAAAAGTGTTCAACGATTCCTCCCATTGAAGGAGTGTCGATTGAGGAATGCGGTGTCAATTGAGGGCTCGTCGAATTACACTGCGAAGACAGTGTCTCGACAACCTTTGGGTCCTCCTTGAGGGCTTCTTGCGGAGACCTTGAGGATTTTTGCTCGGATGTTTCAAATGTAAAAATACTACTTAACATGCTAAATACATTTCACATCATTTTTAACCAAAACAAACCCGTAAAGCATGCCAAGGCACACCAAGACACACATACACGTTTCAAGGGCTAACTTTCAAACATCTTAGACGTTATTGGACGTTTTACCTCCAAATGACTTCAAATTAACCATACATATTTTAAAAAACTTATTTAACATATTAAATAGTTTACAAGGCACATGTGAGGCTTTAGACACCTTAACTCTGTTCTGGGTCTTACAATATGTTCTTGGAATGCAGGATTTCAAAGTAAATATAGCATGCTTTAAACCAAAAGTTCTTTTGTGCATGTTTAGAAATGTTTTTCTTGCATAATTTAAATACATAGTACATGTGGTTACTTCTAACCGATATTAGTTCTATTTTCTACACAAGTGTAGGTTCGGGAGATTGAGGTGATTCTAGTCCTTTCTTGATGAAACTTGTATTTCTTTTACCAAGTTGACGAGTCCTCATGTCCGAGGACGAAGATGCATTAATTCTACTTATAATTTCACATTAATTTTTGAAAGACTTTTTTTTCTAATGTAATACTTATTCTTTATGTAGGGCAACGTAACTAATTTTCAATGCTTATTATAACGTGGCATGTGAGACAACTTGGTTTCTTATTTTTAAATATGAAGTGATGTTGAACATCAATTCAAAAGTTTTAAATTTCCGCTTTTATTATATCTAATAATCAATAATGATTGATAAAGGCTTGTATAAAAGAGGTCGAAGAAGCTGGTTATGACTATGGTGTGCTCTTAGGTCGTGATAAACGCCTTCATAATCTATTAATACTCAAACCCTCAAGTTATGATGATACACCAGAATAGGAACTTCTTTCTCTTCAAAGTAGCATTTCAGGACCTAGAGCCTACACAACATGTCCTTAGTGTTGTAAGAACCATCCATGCGGGTGTCTTATAGGAAAGGAAAGATGATTTGTGTTCAATTAGTCTTATTAGAGGTTCACAGACTATCCTTCTTCTAAATCGGCTCAAGGAGTCCATAATAGTAAACTCAATCTACAACTTTAGAAGCACTAGTATATCACCTGATTCAGCAGTGTAACTCATCTAGTACGGGTGGCAGACAATGCAAAACAATGTTGTATAACCTCCTAACTCTTAAAGATCACATAGATTTTGCTAATGTCATCACTTGTATGTCAAAAATGTTTATCATAGATCCAGGGTCTACTCAATCCTTTGTAACTCCTGATATAGTAATAAACATTAATGTTAGCTAAGAAACTCTCTTGGAACCCTTTTCTATCTCTACTCTAGCCGGTGACCTAGTTATAGCTAGACGAGTATAAAAAAAGTTGCGCTGTCACAATTTCTCAAAAGTTCACCTCAGCGGATCTTAACGATTTCGAAATTGTCAATTTTGATATCATTCTAGAAATGGATTAGTTAGATTCATGTTATACCTCAGCCAATTGTAGAACTAATATTGGTCAATTTTAAGTTTCTATAAGAAAAAATTTTATAATAGAAGGGTAGTAGCTTAAAGCCTATGGGTCAATTCAGTTCTTACCTTGAGGACAAAAAGATGATTGTAAGGGTATCTGTATCATCTAGTTTTGGTTAAGGATTGAAGCACCGAAACACCTACTCTTGAGTCATTCCTTGTTTCCAATCAGTTCCTACATGATTTTCTAGAAGATCTTCTTAGATATCCTCTTGAATATGAAATCCATTTTGGAATTGATCTCTAGAAAATTTCTCCACCTGAGCTTAAGGAATTGAAAGAGTTGTTGAATGACCTTCTAGATAAGGACTTTATCTTACTGAGTATTTACCCATGGGGTGCACCAATTTTGTTTATGACGAAGAAAGATTGTTAATCTCAAGTGTGCATCTGACTTATAGAAGCTTTAAGAAAGTCACATATCGATAGTACCTATCCCCAGTTTGCATTAACTTGGTTATACAACGTCAGAGTGCTAGTCCTTTCTCAAAAATTGACCTCACGTAGTGTTATTATTACAATAGAATTAGGGTTAGTAATATCACAAAAACAACAAGCAGAACTTTGTATGGTAATCATGAATTTGTAGTTATTTCATTGAAAAGGGGCCTAAAATACCCTTGAAGTATTCAAAGGGGTACAAAATAATCTTTCATCCACCTATTGGCTTCAAAATGCCCTTTTCATCCACCTATTGGCTCCAAAATGCCCTTGTCATCCACCTTTGAGTTCAAAATTGACCACTTCTTTAATTGTTTTAAAATAAAACTCTTTTAATATTTTTTTAAATACTTGATGTTCCACTATTGGTTATAATTTAATTTATTAATATAATTTATAAACTAACCACATCCACACCTTATAAACTAAATCCCACAAGTTAATAATCAATATAATATCAATGTTCATAAACACTACTAAATACGATGAAATTATAGATTACTTCTTAAAATGACATCCAATTATCTCGAGTCTGATCGAAGCCCATTAAATTTATTGAGCCGCTGATTTAGGAGGACAATTCAATAGTATTGTCGCTTTCAGGCTTGATTAAAAATTTATGATTCAAGGTAAAGAATACGACAAACCCCAAAATTAATTCATGCACTTTTAAAACATATAATTTTATAAATATTTATGACTTGTTTTTAAAACCTTTAATATATTATTTTGAAAAATGAGTTACTTAATAAGTAATATCACATAATTGAGATGTAAGAATTATTAAGATGAACATAGTCATACATCTAAGTTTATCGCTAATTTTTATTTAGATACTTGAATGTATGATAATTTCCTTCTATAGATATTTGCGCCTCAAATTTTTATAAATATTCAATTGGTAGTAGCTTTTCTGATGTTGCATTAATAGTGTGACGGGTTTATTAATTTGGAGGGGTTTAATTAATAATGGGTGGGTAGTGGATTAAATTATAACAAATAGTTGAGACCACATATTTAAAAAAATATTTAAATAGTTTAAATATAATACTGTTAAATAAGTGGTAAATTTTTAACCAAAAGGTGGATGACAAGGGTATTTTGGACCCAATAGGTGGGTGTCAAGAGTATTTATGAGTGAATAGGTGGATGAAGGGTAATTTTGTATCATTTTCAATATTTTGAGGGTATTTTAGGACCTTTTCCGCTATTTCATTTGGACTAACCGATGCTCATGAAACATTCATAGACTTGATGGACAGAGTGTTCAAGCAATATTAGGATTTGTTCATTATCCTTTTTATTGATATATCCCTCAGTTCCCTCTAGAATTAGGTAGAACATGGAATTGGTGTGGGGTGTTCCATAAAATGTACAGATCATCACGTATTTTGCCACGTTAAATGTGTTTTTTGTTGTAATCCATTGCTTTCCTTGGTTAGATTGTATCTAGCGAAGGGATACATGTGGACTCTCAAATAATATAGGAACTGAAACAATGGCCTAGACCTACCTCACCTTTATACATCAGAAGTTTCTTGGGTTTGGTAGGCTACTACAGAAGGTTTATGGAAGAATTTTCAGTCATAGCCTATCTATTAACTAAGTTTATTCATAAAAATGCCAATTTTAATTTTGACTATACAAGAGGGTTCCGATAATTTTGTTATCTATTTTGATGCATGAAGAGTCAACTTAGGTTGTGTGTTGATACATAGAGGTAAGGTTTTACTATATTCTTTTAGAGATCTTAAGGTACAGGAGAAGAACTATACAACTCATGAACTCAAGCCTGCAACAGTAGTGTTAGCACTTAAGATTTGGAGACACTATTTCTTATGTGTTCATGTAGATAGGTTCACGAACCATAAGATCCTTTGGTATGTCCTTATCCAAAACGAGTTGAATTTCTACAAAGGAAGATTTCTTGAACTCCTCAAGGACTATAATATTAGTGTGCATTACAATCTTGGTATGTCCAACACAGTAGCAGGTTCTCTTAGTAGACTATTTATGGGTAGTGTAGCACATTTTAAGGAAAAAAGAAAAAAAATAGCAAAGGATGTTAACAAGTTTGTCGTTTGGGAGTTCACCTCATGAACATATTAGATTGTGGTGTAAGAGACAATAATCAGTCACAATCTTCATTGGTAGTGGATCTTAAGGAAAAACAAGACAGTAATATACTATCTCTTCAACTAGGTGTAGTCACTTTATTAGAGAGTTTGCAGTTTCATCTTATAGAGAGATATGTGCTCGCTGATCTGGTCGATATGTGTTCTAGGTGGGTGAGTTTAGATTAAATTCTTTCAAAAGCCCATAATTCAAGATATTCTATTCGCCAGACACCATTAAGATGTACGTGGTCTATGGGTATAACAACCTATTAACTAGTAGACTAAATTAGGCCTAAGTGTGAGGGTTAGAACAAAGTAATAGCGCAAGAGAAAAGAAAGGGGAATAAGGTAATCCACTCTTACATGGAAAATGCCTCACCTTCCACGGCTAGTGGTGTGGCTCGCGGTAGTCTACGCAGTGGCTAATCAAAGGCTTCCCAAAATATCCCCCATCACATCATCAACTTCACAGCTCGTGATATTGACCCCGACATCTGGAAAGGCTTGTGGTGGTGCCTCAGATTTTATGGGATAATAAGAAGCTTTTCTAGATATTCTATCAAGATCACGAGAGGCACCACTACTTGTGATAGGAACATGGCTCTTTGAGCCTATAGTGAAAGGATTTTCATTAGACTTGACGTGTAGGGACAACATAATATTGTCATATATCTTACCTCAAAACGATTTAGGTGGTCCATTACCTATAAATATATAACTCTCTGAGTCTATTTACAATGCCACCAATTTCCCTCAATTATAATCTCGGGGTAAAATGTTATGCCTTAAAAAGTGATGCAATGTCAGGCGAAAAATTCTTCACGACCCTTTTGACTTGCGTGGTGATGATGACGATCTGTGAAAGCATCCATCATGCCATTTTTGCATTTAACAGTAATGTAACTTCTTGGGTCTTTTGCAAATAATTTTATCTCAAAGTTATGTAATTTTAACCAAGCCTTGGCCCCCTATATAAGTTATTAAATCCAAAAAATCACTAAATTAAATCATTTATTCCAAAATCCAAATCAAGACCACTAAGTCCATCTTCCTCCAAATATTTATTTCTCTAAAATTTAAGGAGGAAGAAAGGTGTAATTGGATCTAGGGTTTGCAAAAATTCAAAGTTACTTCCTAAAATTTCTTGAGAGTCTTAATCAAGGAATGGTAGTCCTGATTTTTTGATAGTTTCCTTCCATAAATCCCTTCATAGCTCTATTTCTGAAAGTTGAAATTTCCAAAAGGTTAAGGTTTCAATCTAAATAATAGGTTCTATTTAAAAATGTTTTAAATTGTTGATTTGTGGGTTATTACTGATCACGATGGATTATGATTTAAATGATGATTAATTGATCATTTATGATCAAATATCACCAAGAACCCATGAGTCCTTACTTCACTAAATTGATTTCATGATGTTGGTATTTTGTATATTAGCATAATTATGTGATTAATGATTGTTTATGATGTAACTACATGACTTAAGTTTGATTATGCATGCATTATTTATTACCTAAGATTCTAAGGAGCAATTGATATGGTCAAATGGTTGTGCTATGAAAGAGGAAAATTTAATGTTTAAATGTCACTTTCGAAGTTTGATGAACTTCATTATGAATTTCCTTAGAATATATAACCTATATATGAATTACTTATAAGTAAAACTTGTAGACATGCATGAAATAATTTAGGAATTATATGGGGTGGATCATTGTTTGAGTAATTATTAAGTTTTTACAATGATCTATATGACTTAATTGGGTTAGAATAAGCAATTGATAGTTTTACCTTTAGATATCGGTTGCATATGACATGTGTACTACTGCTTCAAGAGAGTAATACTTTTAGTATGAAGATGACTCTTATGGATAAAACGATAAAAACTAAACAAAATGAGTTTTAATGTTGAATATTTAAGAAGGAAGCTATTGTCCATATTTAATTCTGTTTGTGTAATTGAAAGGGCAATCACACACACATCCCTTGCATAAATATTACTATGATGTGACTAAGGGTTTTTTGAAATCTTAATTCTCACAAGCACCTTTACAGATGACTATGTATGAAATACCTATTATTATGATAGTATGATTGTGTTGATTGAATGGTTATTCTAATAAACACATTATCAATATGATATGAAAGGCTTACTCACATATTTATGATTCTAAGGTTTAAAGGACATTCTCACCTAATGAATCTATGAGCTTATATGATACTATATTTGTTTGAATTCCCAATACATTCATTCATGATCATGAACTTAACGAAAGACATAATATGAATTCTAAAGGGAATAATACTTAGAACAGCGTGAATATGTAAATGTGATGGAAGTTTTTAATCTAGAATGTTCGACTTCCAAAACTAAGTTATCTCATGAGATGGAAACCTTTTTCACTAGAAAGTAGTTGTTTGAAGTAGCAATCTTGTTATCTCATAACTATGTGACTGCATAGGTCTTTAGTTAGTGGATCCACGTAAAAGCTAATATGTCGTCCCACCCTAGGCAAGTAGCACACCTCTTTTTGGTGTGGGTTTCATACATTGGATTCCATGTAGTTCAAATGGTCTACTTTGCAAGATATATTCCCTATATCAATCCGATAATTATTACAGACAGAACATGAGTTTGTACTACTTTTGTAGGACGATCTTGTGGGGGTGTCGGTTCCACAAGAGGTCCAACTTCGTATGAGTGGGGGTATAAAATTTCACCCATGTGTTTCACAATTAGACTTTATTAGTGGTTGCATACTTTATATGTATTATTAATTATGAACAGGAACTATAGTAATGTAACACTTTTGAAGTTCATACTTAGTATAGAGCCTCACATGATGAACAATGTATTGAAACAATGTTTCTAAGAGTAAATTAATGTATTTAAACTAAGTAGGAAGTGTTAAAGTCAAAACGTCAAGAAACAACCATGACGTCCAAAGACTAGTAAAATTGATACTAGTGTGCCTTGACATGTTTGAAGAGTCTTTAAGAGTTGGAATTTATTCAAATTTGTTAAGAAAATGTTAAACATGTATTAGAGTGTGTTTAGGTTTTAAACAAATGGGTAAGACTCCCCAAGGACCAACATATGAATCCTGAGATGACCCTCTTTTAGCTTCAAACTATCCTTTAAACACGTGTGCACACGAACAAATATTTCGTCGTTTATCAATGGCTCCATCGTGTGTCATTGTTTGAAACTTATATTATTTTCAAAAATAGTCCAAAAACACCCTCTCTGTCAAAACCGACGGCTTGCCAGTATGACGTCGTCGTTTGATCGATGCCCTATAGATGGGGGTTTGTCAATTGAGGGGCGCCTACACCCCCTAAATTTTTAGTTAGTGAGTTAGTTGGTTAATTATTTATGAAGTAATTAAGGATTAAGGGGTGTTTAATTAAGTTAATTAAATGACTACAGAGGCTACCCTAAGTGATAAACTAACTTAACAACCCCTAATTCCTAAACCCAATTCTCTCCACCTTCTCTCTACTTTCTCTCATTTTTCCAAAATACAACATTGAAGACAAAGATTTAAGGCTAACTAGTGCTGCAATACTATAGTTTTTATCCATAAAAATTAAATAAATCTTATGGTATGGAAGTTATTCACCCTTGGGATCTCTTTCCCCAAGAGGCTCTTTAGAATTGGTTTCTAATGATCTCCAGAAGATGAGTTTTCTTCAAATTTCGTAAATGATCTTTCAAATTGATTTGATTTTGAATTAATTTTATTATTATTGATAGATAATTATTTTTTATTGGTTACTTTTTGTAGTTCTTAGTCCTTGAGCTAGTAATATGAAATAATCCATAATTGAACCCATTTTTTTTTTTTTTCTCACGCAAGTTATGAATTGTGGACTTGCATGATTAGGGTTGTCTTAATTGATTTATTTTAAGTTGTTTATGTCTTTCACTATATTATGAATGATTTGATTTGATTCGATAATTTTTATTATTTAAGGTTGATCTTGAAAAGGTTTGGAAGCTAGTGGTACAACGTCCTTATGTTTATGATTGTATACTTTAAAATTATTATATATTCATGAATTAGAATATTGATTCAGAATAAACAGATTATTATATGATAAGTATTATTGATATATCTGATATTTTTAGTGTGAAATCGTGTTTACTGTAGGATTGATACATAGATTGAGATTCTCTGTGTTTGTCCTTATTATGATATATAGAAGTGTTAATCTAATTAATGATGGTGTGTATGATGTGAGTCTGAATCCATATCTATATTAGCTAAGACATTATTCTAAAGGAGTTAGTCTGCTATGGCCCAATTAAGATTGAGGATTAACAATAACTTGAAGCATTTAAAAAATGGACTAGCTTAGCATACCGATGAACTAAGTTCATGAGAGGTGTCCCTATTCCTCTCTCCCCCATGTGAAAGGCGGTTCCACGGTGGTTCTCATGAAATGGAGACTACATGCTTATGCATAACAACGAGGGTTTCTATTAAGTACCCCCCTTCTTGAACTATGTTGCCTTCATGGGAATATACCAAGTATAACTCCACAGCTAGATGCTATGATTCATAGGTATAGTTTCTTATGTACCTTCGCAAGTACGAGCAATTCTTGCGGTTAAGGGTTCAGGACACTAGATTCCATGGTTAGCTCATTGTCTATTGTCCATTAGAGAAGGCGATTGTTTCCCAAAGTAACATGAATTAATAAGTAATTAAGAGGAATACTACTATGGTGATTAATTGTTCTATTTTGGTGTACTTAGGGGTATGGCACTCTATCCTATACATTTGCACAAGTTGGGCGTGAGTTAAGTTCCGAGTAGGTGGATCTTTGTTATTATGGCCTTACGATACTCATGACGTATACATGTTGTTTTATTAGATGTTCCCTTATTTATGATGCTACTTGATGAAGCTGATATTCCCTCTAAGTTGATATATATGATGTTGACTACCCAAAATGGTATGTATATGAAGCAAGTCATTATTGATGGTTCCTTTTCTTATTAACGTGATTATGAGGGGTTATGGGGCTTCACATGGGCATTGCAATTGTACACTTCGGATGGTAAGGGTCATGTATGTTGATGATATGAAATAATGAATATAAAATGTTAAGATGACTTTGTGATGATGTTGACCTTACTTATGAATATGTATTTTATTATTGTAATCCTTGACTTGCATATGGTCTCTTGTGTGCGCATAAAGTCTTTAAAAATGACTTAGCATGTATAAAAAGAAATGGTCCCTTTTTCTTGCATGTCTTCAAATGATTTTATGTGAATATGTTTTCATATTTAGTACAAGTGGTTGTATGAACCAAAATTCTTTATATTTTGACTAATATGTAGGTTCGGGCCATAGAGGTGTGTAGAGGCCATTTGCATGAAGATTTGGACTTTTCTCTATGTTATTGGTGAGTCATCAATGCTCGAGGATGGTTCCACTTGCTATGTTATTAGGATCGTTATGCCTAAACACTATTGTTTCTTTCGTAAATTCTTGACACTATTGTTGTTAGCCTATAATGGCATATTGTACTTGTGTATGGTATTATGGCAAACTTTGTAATACTATATAGATGGTTTATATGTGAGACAAGATATTAGACTCTTAAGTGTGTGTTTATGCTAAACGATGATTGTATCTTAACTCCATATATGATATGTGAGAAGTCAAGACCATTCACTTACTTTTTAACAAGTTCTAAATTTCGCACTTTGACATATAGAATCGTAATGATGAGATCTAAAGCTAGTCCTAAGTCTCTTTTAGAAGGAGGTTGATTAACCTTATGAATGATTTCTCACTAAACCATTTCTATTAAGAGTCTCGTTCATAATTGTGAAGCGTGCCACACATATAAATAAAAGGCTATATAATGCTTAGGAAATTTTCATCTTCTTTGTAATGTTATGTTGTGCCTCAAAATTATTAACTCTAGGTGTCCTTTTTCATCTAACCCTTCTATTGTGGCTTTAGGCTATGAATACTAGAAGGGAAGCCGTAAGAAGAGTTGAAAAATACATTGATAATGCGAGAGCTCGTCCCTAAGACCACCAAGCTCCTCCAGAAGGCAATCAGGCTCCTCTTCAAGAACAACATTTTTTGGGTGGCCAAGCTCAGGTAAATCCTCCAGATATTATGGATGAAGAGATAAGGTCATCTCTTCTATGTTTTTCTCAATCTATGACTACTCAAGCACAACCCGTAACTACTCAAGTTCAAGATATGACAACTCATGCAAATATGGAAGTTTTACCCAATGGGAACAAAAATTCTAGTACCATGGCTTCTCGTTTGAGAGACTCTACTAGGATTAATCTTCCTATGTTTTTTGTCTCTATGTTTGGTGAAGACCCCCAATACTTTCTTAATGAGGTCTATGAGATCTTTTTTTTCTATGGGTGTGACCTCAATGAAGAAATTCGAGGTAGCCTCTAATAAACTAAAGGATGTGGCTCAAACATGGTATAATCAATGGAGGGACAATAGGGCTTTAAGAGTGGGTCCCTTGACTTGGGAAATCTTTAAGAAGACTTTTCCTGATACGTTCTTTCCAAGGGAGAAAATAGAAGTTAAATTTGAAGAGTTTATCAACATTCATCAAGGAGGTATGAGTGTGCTCGATTACTCTTTAAAATTCACTAAATTATCAAAGTATGACCCTTACTTGGTGTCTAACCCAAGGGATGAGATGGGTCACTTTATGACAAGAGTGTCTATAGACTTAATAAAGGAATGTCGTGCGGCTATGCTTCATGAAAATATTATTATTTCTCGTTTGATGGACCATGCTCACAATGTTGAAGAGACTAAGCTTAGGAGGAAGAATCGAAATTGGTAGGGGGGAAAATTCTTATGAAGGTGTTTCTTTGAAGGATAGGTTTGAAATTCAAGAAACCTGAGTTCAAAAAGAAGTTCTCCAAGCAACTTCCTTCTTAATTCACCAATGTGGGTGATGATATGGTGTCTAACCCTAGTTCCCAAAAAGGAAGAGGTGGCAATTCACCAAGCAAGAAACCTACTTGTACCAAGTATGGTAGAAAGCATGTGGGTGAATGTCTAGTTCGAACAAACAATTGCGTTGGATATGGAAGGAGCGAGAATAAGAAGAGGGATTGTCCTAATGTAAGGGGCAAAGATAAGGGGAGTAATTAAGCTAAGGAAGCCATCCGAGTTCTGATGGTCTAAAGAGGAACCACTTCTATTCTCTCTTCTCTATGGGTGATCAAAAGGAATCCCCCGATGTTGTCACCGGTATGTTACAAGTCTTTTCCATTAATTTCTATACTTTACCTGATCTCGGAACCACATTATCTTTTTTGACTCATTTAGTGGCCATGAATTTGGAATGTATTCCCGTATTTTTATGTTGAATCCTATCCAGTTTTAGTTTACTTGCCGTACACTGGGTGACTCTGTTATTGCTAAAAGAATCTATAATAATTATCCTATAATGTTGCCCAATAGAGTTACTCATGTTGATTTGCTAGAAATCTATATGGTTGATTTTAATTTCATTTAGGGAAAGGTTTGGTTGCATGCTTGTTTTTCTTCCGTAGATTGTCCAACAAAGATAATTAAGTTCAATTTCCAATAATCTGTCTTAGAGAAATGGAACGAGGGAAAACTCCTCCCTTAGTCGAATATTTTAATTTCTAAAGCTTGTAAGGATGATCTCTACATGGGTGTATATAATACTAATATAATAATAATACATAATAATAATAATAATCATATAATAATAATAACTAACATATCAAAGTTATATTAATAATAAAATATATACTAATACTAATTATTCTTATTATTTTATTTTATTTAAAGAGTAATATAAGTATCATAATATGATCGATATATAAATAAATATAAAAATATTATAATATCATACTCATCAATAACGATGATAATAATATAATAATAATAAATATATACATAATAAAATACTCCTAATAATTATCTGATGATAATGATGGATGATTAATTAGGCTTTATTATTATTAGATATTATAATAATATGCTAAAATACTAACTAATATATAATAATAAGAATAATAATAATGATGATGACGATGATGATGATGATGATGATGAGCATTATGATAATGATGGTGATGATAATGATGTTAATGACGACAATGAAGATAACGACGACAACGATGATGATGATAATGACAACGATGATGATGATGATAATGATGATGATGACGACGATGATGAGGATGATGACGATGATGACGATGATGATGAAGATGACGATGACGATGATGATGAGAACGTTGATGATGATGACGATGACAATGACTATGATGATTATGATGATGACAATGACGATGATGATTATGATGATGATGACGACAATGATGAGGATGATAACCTGATGATGAAGATGACGATAATGATGATCACGATGATAGCGATGATGATAAGAACGATGATGACGAGACGTGACGATTATATGATGATAGATGATGGCACATGATTGCTAGAGATGATGCATAGGAAAAGATGATTATATGAATACGAAGATTATGATGATAAAAATGATGACATGACATGACTTGATATAGCGATCTGATGATGATGATGACAACAATATAAATACGATATGCTCTGATGAAAGACCCATGATATGATGATGTGATGCACGATGATGATGACGATACGAAGATGCGCATAATGATATGATGACATGTATGATTATGATGACGTGCATATAGTAGGATGACCATGATACTTGATGATGAATGATGACATGATGATGACGCGACGGATGCGATAATGATGATTGAGACGATGATTATTATGATCGACGGCGCTGTATGACTAATGAACAATGTGATGATGATGATGGTATGATTATATTATGTATGATGATGATGATACATGCTACGGATGATGATAATATGATAATACGATGATGATATGACTCCTATCGACGATGATAGATAGATGACAATGATGATTAATTATGACACGCGACGCGCATTAATGATGATGATGAGTTAATATGATGATGGTTGATGATAATGATGATGATGACGAAGATTAATTATACATATTACGATGATGATTGCGATGAATGGATAATGAAAGATAGGATTGTGCTGACTACGATTGATCTGGGATGACACGGGTAATGACGGTGGACTGATGATATGATGACACACAATAATTATGACTGATTATGTCAATGATGAAAGGAGAGATGAAACGATGACAATGACATGATGATGAAGTGACTATGATGATATGCCGACATGACGACGATGACCGCTAGCCTGGATACTAGCAACGATTATGATGATTTAGAATGATGATGATGATGATCCAATTGATATGATATGACGATGATGAATGATATGATACGATGACGATATGAGATGATGACAATGACAAGTATTATGATCTCTGATCTATGATATTACTAGACGATAATATATGATGACAATGACATTATGACAATGATAACACTGATAATGATGATGATGAATGATGTTAACAATGATGACAATGAATGATGATCATTAGGAACCAGACTTGATGTGTTATATGATGATGATGACGAGATTATGATGATGACAGATGACGATGATGATGACGACAACGATATGAGACTGATGATGATATTATTATGATAATGACGATGATGACTGATGATGATCACGATTACTGTGATGACGAGTATTGCATTATTATTGAGATGCAATGAGGTATTGCTGATGATGAGGATGATGATGAGAATGAATGTATGATGACTATTGATCACTGGAGTAATGATGATGCGATGAAGATGATGATGATCGAATGACGCGGATGCCCGATGATGACGTTAATGTGGTTCAATCACTATAATTAGATGATGATGATCCTACCGGTGATGTTTGATGACGAGACGACAGATGACTATGATGAGGATGATTATGATGATTTAAGGAATGATAGACGATATGCCAATGACGATGACATAATATGCTGCCGATGATGACAAAGGAATGACGATGTTATGATGCGGATGCGTGATGGGATATTCAAGAGAGATAATATGAGGTATGATGATGACGATACATGATGATTGCAGGTGAATGATGATTATGACGCCCAAGGATTATGAAAAAGATGACGATAATGATGACGATCATGACGTGATGATGACAATGATGATGACGATGATAACGATGATGATGAGAATGATAATGACAATGAAGATGACAATGGTGATGATGGTGATGGAGATGATGATGATGATGATGATTAAGATGATGATGATAGTGATGATGACGATGATGATTAAGATGATAATGATAAAAATGATAACGATGATGATGACGATAAAGATGACGATGATGATGATGATAAAGATGATGACAATAATGATGATGATGATGATGACAATAGCCATGATGATGATGATGAAAAAGGTGACGATGATAATACGATGATGATGATGATTATTATTATTAAAATGATGACGATGATGATTACGAGGATTATGATGATAAGAACGATGATGATGATGATGAAGACGATGATGATGATGATGATGACGAAGATGATGATGATGACAATGATGATGATGATGATTACACTGCGGATGATGATAATGATGATTATGACGATAATTATGATGATTGAAGTATACCTTTTGCAGATGATATGATGATGAATAAGATGATGAGTGAGACGACTATCATAATACCACGACAGTGCTATAGATGATCATAATTAACTAATTATAAAGCCGATAATATGATAGACTCTGATGATGGTCATGGAACTATAAGGACGTATGATTTTTATGGTGATAGGATGATTTGACGACGAGTTATATATTATTACGTGACTTAAGTACTGACTTATGAATGATAAACGCCGAATGATAAACGATGATTATTATGGACAATGATGATTATGATGATGATGACGATAATGATGATGATGATGATGATGATGATGATGACGATGTTGACAATGATGACGTTGATGATGATGATAATGAAAATAATGACAATGATGATGATGACGATGATGATTACGACAACAATGATGGTTATGATGATGATGAGGACGAAGATGATGATGATGAAGATGACGATAAGGATGACGACAATGATGATGACGATGATGATGATGATGATAATGACGACAATGATGATAAAGATTATGATGATGACAATAATGATGACGAACTATCCCGATCTATGATTAATAATAAGACGATGATGACGACGATGAAATGATTTATACTGTGCTTGAGATTTATGAATTGATAATGATATGATTATGACTATGATAGCCGATATGATGATGAAATGTATTATGTTCAGATGATGATGATGAACGACGATGAGATGAGGTTCAATGACGAGTAAGGACGATGATTATAATGGTGATGTTTGACGTGACGCTGACTGTTATGAATTATTCTATCAATGAGGAGAGATGAAACGATTAATATGACTACATGACGATGAGACTTATGATGAGGACTGGGGAGGATGATGATGGTAGTATATATGATGATGCATGACGACGAGATGACGCGGATAGTAATGATGATTATGACACGATAATGACGAGATGATGACAATGATGATGATGACGACGACAACGCCATATGACCCTGTATGGCGAAGATTGAACTGATGATGATCATGATGACGATCAATGATATGACGATGAGGATGATAATTATGCAATAATGACGATGATGAAGGATTCTGATGATGGATGATGACGATGATGATTTCAGTCCTTCTTTTCCATCCAGTAGCACAGTTGCGAATTTTGCCCCCTTACCACATTGTTTTTGCACTTCTTTTATTTTACAACTTTAACGTTGTGAGGTCCACGCTGTTCGACACTCAGTGACCTCATTAAGAAGAAAATTACCAATTATTCCGAATATAAATCAACTTAAATATTACAAAAACCAACATTAGGAATTATAAGAGAATGATAGATATTATTTTTCATTAGAATATAATTATATTAATATTTACAAATACAATGACAACGCATATAAATAGGAGCTTATAAAATATTATGGCAAAAAGAAAAGAATTAAGATATAGACAAAAGAGACGAAATGGTTCTATATTTTGCCGGATTTGTGGAAAATCTATATAGCACTAAGAAATACTATTTTTTAATATCATTAAAAACAATAATATAATTTGAATATAAACTACACATAATTTTATGAATAGGCGAATTGACAAATAGACGAAAAAATATTTGAAAAGTATGTAAGGATTAAAATAAGGATATCTTCTATCTAAGAAAGAAGATCATAAGAAATAGGTAAACAATTATATGTTTAAATGTTGACAAGAATGGTAAATTAGAAGCTAGTGGTTTTTTAAAAGCTATGGTGAGGATAGCAAAGAAAATGACGAATAGATAGAAAAATTGAAATTGAAACAATAAACATCAAGCGAAAAAAGAGTACAACAATAGAAGAAGTAAAAATAAAGATATTGTAGAATTACAGAAAGAATTAGCAATGATTAAAGAAATGTTGAAATAAACACTATACCTTGTCTCATGATTTTCCCTGTTTCTAAAATCTGACTTGATTGCGGAATTTTCTTTCTCCACGTTTAACATAGTTTTATCTTTTGTTGAGAGGTTTTTTTGAAAGGGTTTTTTATTAACTTAACGCTTTTTTGTTTGTCTTGCCCGGCCTTTTATTACAATTTGACAATCATATATACGTATCACTAAATTTCTAAACCTGATATAAGTGAGCGTACTAATATACTTTAATGACTTTCTAAACAAACTTTTACAAACGGCCGGCTAGAATACAACATTGATCCTTGTCAAAAAGTAAGAGCTATTACATAAAAGAACTTATCGCTTCTTTTTACACTTTTTCAAGATTCTATCCCCTGGTGTCTGCCACCTTTTTTTTTTGTCTATCTTATTTATGACTTTTTCTTCTTTGGTCTTGGTCGTCATTTTCTTTTGTCTACTATAACTTTTTTCTTCAAATCCTTATCTTATTTTTAATTTCTTCTCTTCATCTCGTTATTCCACATCAACATCTGGTAAATAGACGTTATCTTTCTCCATTGCATGTGGAACACTCTGTGATCTAGGTATTGTGTCCATAAGTTTTACAATATCTCATTAATAAGTCTTCTGAATAAATTCTTTCTTTATTCTCGTGTTTCGCTTTGGTTCCTCGGCTTAGTAATGAATAAAATTCAGTCATCGCTGAACCTCATCCATATCTGCTCTTCTTTATTCCGTTGATTTGGAAATATATCATAACTTGATCTCTAGCATCATAGCTCCATAATGATATTTTACATTGAAATATATTTGCTCAATTCTGTATGATTAGTTGATACCCCATTATTCTTTTATTGGCTAAATCTTGGTATTTCTATCTTAGTATTTCATTCTGATGCCTATATCTTCTTGTAGATCATATATTTTTTGTTAATCCTATCTAATAACTTGAATTTGAAGATTTTTACTCCTATATATATTTCTGCCTGATGCTGTATCTAAAACGTAATATAAAATCAGTTTCCTTTTGTAACTCTTTTAGATGTAATAATGCTTTTGTGAACTTTGGTATTATTCCAGGATTTCTTCTCCGTCATTTGGGGGGGGGGTTAACACCTGTTTCAGTCTTTTTGAGCAACAGATTTTATTCTGGAAAAAAAAACTGGCAGAGGTGACGGAGGCCACATACGGACCGTCACGGGCACGACGGACCGTCCGTGGAGGTGTCGGTTCAACACTTAGAAAATCTGGAAAAAATTGGATCCGAAAATCGACTCTCTGACGTCTTGACGGAGTGGCAGGATGGACCGTCGCCTGCTCTACGGCCCGTCACAGGCCATCCCCTTAAAACGGTCCTGTAGCATGCGACTGCCAGACAGGAACGGACCGTCGCATGCCGCACGACCGCCCGCGGCTATACCAATCCCAGTTCGGGTCGGATTATCTTTATACGTTTTAAGTGACGTTTTTGACTATTCCTGCGTTAATTATAAAGTTATGGGTGAATGTATAAGTACAGTCTATTACTTGGGGGTTAAAAGAGTTCAACCTTCACGTTAATGATGTATTATTAGGCCAATCTTTTAAAACTTCATTATACTGATATTGGGGTAACGAAAGAGGGTTTGGAATAAAGAAAACCGAAAGAAAAAGGTGATGAGAACGATTAGAGAGGGTAGGAAGAATAGGACAACCAGAATATGATGATTTGCTATGCTTGATCACGATTCTCGTTGGAGGTAGGTGATGTTTTTCACTATTCGTAGTACAACTCTTAATATCGACCTTTATATGTGTTGAGTATTATTATTAAGCTCTTCTATAGGCTTAATTGTGTGTATGCATGATGTATCGTACTATCTAACATGATTGTGACTAATAAGCATGATGAAGCATTGAATCTATGATCTTGAAGAAAAACCCTAATCTACTTTGTTTAATATGATGCCTTGGTATAAGAGTTAATGACGAAAGTAGTGAGATTATAGGGATCGGGGTGCCACGTTCCGGTACCAGGATAGAATATGAGGATCGGATGTTCACTCCGACTGCCAGGATATGAAATATGAGGATCGAGTGTCACATTCCGACACCGAGAGATAGTATATGGATCGTGTGCCAACGTTCCGGTACCATGATAGAATATAAGGAGCGGATGTCCTTTCCCGCACAAGGATTTGTATATGATCGGGTGCCACTTCCGGTACCGGGATAGAATATGAGTATCGGATGTCAACATTCGACCAGGTATCGTAAATATGTCGGTTGCCCGGACGTTCCACCCCGTTACCGTAGTGTCTAATGAGGGCGGAGTGTCACGTACCGACACGATGAGTATAAATAATAGATCTTGAAGATCCTAATATACTCACTCGAAAGAACATGTTTTCCAACGAGTATGATGAGGAGCGTGAGTCCTCATTGTGTGCTTGGTTTTGTAACCAAGGATTATGGTCAATTTGTAAATGCTTCATGCGAGGATATTAGTTGATTTTTGATGTTACTTTGATATATACTGTTTTCTCTTCTATTTTGAGTGGCCAATGATACCTACATATCTCAGACTTGTGGTTGTACTGACCCCTACTTTTAAAGTTTTCCTTGTGTTTTTGGTGAGTGCACAAACGTGCCGTCAATCTTCGACTCAACAACGTTCAAGCCAGTCTTCGTCACACCCGGATCTTCAGGTGCGGCTAATGCTTATAGCTTGGACTGGAATCTCCTTCCTCATGTCTTGATGCTTGAAGTTTCGACATAGGACTAGTTTTTATTTGTTTTAGCTTCTAGAAGTACTCTTAGTTTTATGTAACTTGAGTATAGATGTTCTTGTGTATGACTCCAATTATTGGGGAATTAATAATTTTGAGTTTTATAGCAGTTATTGAATTGTCTTTTATTTATGCGTTTAGTCTTCCGCTTGTTTTTATTTTGATATTAAATTGAAATGATCAAGTTTAGATTGGTTGGTGTCGCTCCTCATAAGGAGGGTAAATGTGGGGTGGCCGAGTAGCGGCTCGGTTTTGGGTCGTGGACATCACTTGTGTATCCAGAGCATTAGGTTTGTTGGTCTTCAATCACACACGACAGCAGTCTAGTAGAGATCTTAAAGAACGGTAGGGGACGCCTTACTTTTCTTTGAGAGGCTATAAGACTTTAAGGAAAATTTCCATTCTTTCTTTTCTTCTTTCTGCTATTACTTGATCCATTGACTGGTGATACATTGGTATCTGCCATCTTCACTCGTATGTTCGTCAGATGTTAGAACTAAAGCACGACTACGCCAACATCAACATCATCAAGACAGATGCCATGGCCGCCACTGGGGCTGTAGCTCGGAAGTGCAACAGTGGCAAGAGGCCCCGCGTAAGGTCGTGGGAGGACTTCCGCTAAGAGGAGAGGCAGCACCTAGCCCATCTGGTGGCTAGGGCGGTGACTTCCTCCACCGACTGAGGAAGTGAAAAAGTAAGAGAAGTTAGGATGGGGAGGATGACATGTACAGAAGAGGAAAGTGCACCCCACCTACCCAGACATGATCAATCAGGTTCTCCTTATCTTAGTGGGTTGGGTTGTCCTGATCAGGGTCAGGCACCTCCAGTGTTTTCTTCTTCTCTGCACCAACACCTCCGGTTTCAGAGGTCACAACATTCATGCCACTATGGCTCCTCGTATGGATGCCAGCCATGTACCCATAGGCACGTTTCCCACGTCTTGACTACTGGGCCTATAATGACTAATGATCAGCAGGAACTTTTTAGTAAGTTCTTGAATTGAAACCTCCGTCTTCAAGGGTGCAGAATCTGAGGATGCTACGATTTTCTGGTTGACTGTCATGAGCTACTACCAAGAGGGTATAATTAAATGGTTTGTTGTTGAGTTCGTGAGTTATCAGTTTCAAGGGAACGCCAAATGTGGTGGCGGTCACATGCTTGAGTGTCAACCAACAGAGGCACCACCATGACTTGGGCCTCATTCTCTAGTTTGGTTTATGGAAAATTATATCCATCCCCCGTAACTTTGAGGATAGGAAAGGGATGAGTTTTTGAGCCTATAGGCAAAGGTAGGAATGTCGGTCAATCATAATTAGCTAAGTTCGTGCACTATCCAGATATGCCACCCAACTATGTTGCAGTCCACAAGAGCGATTCGCCGTTGTTGTGAAGGGGGGTGAGAAGCAGATTGGCGAAGTTCAGCCCTTACAGGTAGCGGCTACGGAAAAATCCTCCAGAAGTGGTAAAGCCATTTCATAGTAAGGTGGTGAAGGAGTGAGCCAGATGAATTCACCCGGCTTCCGCATCAAAGAGGTTTCAAAGGGAGGTGAGGTTTAAATAGTTTCTACTTCAGAGGACATGGTTCCCGGAGGTTACTCATTCGACCCATTCCATGTCTTCACGACGACTGTAGTTGGGGTGTCCCACCTCAGACGGCTCCACATTCCTGAGAAACCTATGCGTGAATCTAGAGAGTTTTATGGGGTGTGGGGATACGTGGTGCATATCAAGAGGTAGTGTCCAAAACAGAGTGGATAGACCCCCCAACATTAGAGGTGAGGTGGTAAATGGCAGAGGCCATTATCCCGGAAGACTGGTGGTCAGAGGTAATGGTTGTCACCAAAACGCCAGGGGTATTGGCAAACTGGAACCACTACATCACACATGGTAGGGGCAACGGACAAATAAACGAGAGGGCCCATTGTTATTGCTTTCCTGGGGGGGGGGGGAGATCGTGAGGCGGGACATCTGATGCTTGTCATCCCACAGTTAATCTTCTGGTTTGTGTTGCATGGCTTCTGTATTGTTTGATCTCTGATCCACATTTTTCTTATATATCTTCCTTCCATTTGCTATGGTCAAATTTACATTGTGAATTACTTGATCGCTATTCGTGTTCTAGTCTACTCCGGTGGGTGAGTGTCTATGGTAGTTAAAAGGTATATAGGTCTTTTTGGTGAACTTGTGGGGAGTACACTTATCGTAGATTTGTTATCTTTAGAGATGGTTGCTTTTGATTGTATTTCTGGGTCAATGACTTTGGCTTTCTCCACAATTTGCGATTTTGGATTGTAATGCTAAAACGTGACTTAGCCAATGCCTGGGATAGATCCGTTAGTGTGGGAGGTTGACTACACCTTACTAATCCGGGGCGTTAACTCTCCTTTTCTCGTGCTAAAAAATGGGTTTAGTAAGGGTGTTAGCTTTCTTCTGCACATCTCAAGGATGACCTACCCAAGTACCCCTTCGATGAGCGGTTTATCGGTGGTCCGGGAGTTTCTTGATGTATTCCTGCAGATCTTCCGGGTATCCCCCAGCATAGGGATTTGTACTTATGTATTGATCTTGAACCGGGTACTTCTCGCCCCATTTCTATACCCCCTTATATAGAATGGCTCCCGCGGAGTTTTAAGAGAATTAAAAGCCCCAACTTCAAGAAGTTGTTGAGCAAAGGCTTCATTGACCCAAGTGCTCTCCTTGGGGTGCTGCTCCGGTTTTGTTGTAAAGAAGAAAAAGTGGGAGTTTTCGGATGGGCATATACTACCGGCAGTTGAACCAGGTGACTAACAGAACAGTAATCCTCGTCCTCCATTGATGAACTTTGTTTCGATCATTACACGGTGCTTGTGCTTCTCTAGATTGACTTGAGATCCGGTTAATCAACCAAATTGAAAAATACCGGGCACCGGATGTGTCCAAAGACTGGCTTTTAAGAACATATGGGTATTACGAATGTTGTAGTGATTTCTTTTGGGTCTTACGAATGCCCCTGCTTCTGCGTTCATGATTTTTGATGACCGGGGATTTTTAACCATATTTAGATCTCGTTGTGATCGATTTATAATTGTGATATACTGATATACTCCAAGAGGAATAAGGACATAGGAGCAAATTTGAGAATGGCTTATTGGAAAATGTTTGAGGAGAAAGCTTTATGGCAAGTTCTCTCTAGTGTAGTTTGTTAGCAGATGCAGAATGTCCTTCTTGGGGCACGTGGTTTTCTAAGGATGGGTATGGTGTGGATCCTTCTCAAGATCGAATAGTGAAGAATTGTGTAATACCTACTAATGTGTCCGAGAATAGAGCTTTGTGGGGTTACGCTCTCTACTATAAAACCACCCGGCCGATTTGGTCAAGGGATTCTCTTCTTATTGCTTCCCAACTGACAACACTGGACTTAAGCAAAATGTTCCATTTTGTACTTGTCGGATTGAGTGTGAGGAAAGAGTGCACAGAACTCAGACTCTGTGACTACTTGCACCCAATTCTCCGCCTTGCCAATGGAATTGTACAAGAAGTTCATTTTCTCTATTGTGATCATCCTATTCTGGTTTGGGTGCGGTGATAATGCAAGAAATAATGGGATTGCTTAGCTTCAAGAATTAAAGTCATGAACTTAACTATCCAACTCATGGATGTTGTAATTGGCCGCGGTAGTGTTTTGCCACTAAAGCAATGTGAGACAACTAATTTATATGGTGGGGGTTAAAGTGTGAGGGCCTATACGGATCATCGTAGTCTACATCATGTCTTCACTCAAGAGATTTGAATTTGAGACAGAGGAGATGGATGGAACTAATGAAGGAAAACTATGAACATCACTATTTTTTGTATCATCCGGGGAAGGCGAATGTTGTAGCGGATAGCTTTACTAAGAGTAAAAGGGCGTGGAAGCGGTCGTCTACTCACTATGTTCAACTCTAGGCGCCCATTGGCTAGAGAAGTTCAGATTCGGACTAACACCTTATGAGATATTAAGTAAGTAATGAGAAGTGGAGTGATTTTTAGCTGTGTAAGGCTATGCAAGATCTTTCTTCCTGGACAAGATTCGAGGGAAAGCAGTTTACTAATGATGAAAAATTGATCCGGATCGCAGAATAAGTGTCTTAAGGCAGAGCTAAAGAAAGCGAAAATCGATGAGTAGTAAGGGTTGTTTGAGGATTAAAGGGGAAGGGTTTATGTGTACCTCGCGTCGATGATTTGATCAACACTATTCGACAAGAGGCCTATAGTTCCAAGGTATTCGATACATCCGGTTGCAACCAAGATGTACGTGACCTAAAGGCAACACTTTTGGTGGAGAAGAATGAAGGTGATACGTGTGATTTTATGCCAAATGTCCAAATTGCAACAAGGTAAGTATGACACCAAAGGCCCGGAGGAAACACTTCAGAGAAGGCCCTTCGGAATGGAAATGCGAGAGAATTGCAATGGACTTCGTGGTTGGTCTTCCAAAGACGATGTTAAGTACGACTCTATTTGGGTGATTGTGGACAGATTAACTAAGTCTGCTCATTTCATTCCTTCGTTTAAGGTGACATACATGCAGAGAAGTTAGCCAAACTTACATCTCAGAGATTGTTCGGTTTTGCATGGGGTTCCACTATCCATCATATCAGATAGAGGTACCAGTTTACTTCTAAGTTTTGGAAAACATGGCATGCGAAATGGTGGGTACTAGGTTGGATCTTAGTACGTACTGCGTTCCATCCTCAGACGATGGTCAGTCTGAGCGAACGATTCAAGTTTTGGAGGATATGCTCCGTGCTGCATGATAGAATTTGGTGGCATTGGGCTAGCTCTTACCCTTAGCGGAGTTTCATACAATAATAGCTATCACTCAAAGCATTGATATGGCTCCCTTTGAAAGCATTGTATGGTAGGAGATGTAGGTCTCCCATTGGTTGTTTGATGCATTCGAGATAGACCTTGGGGGTACTGATCTTTTGAGGGATTCGATAGAAAAATGAAATCTATTCAAGAAAAGCTTTCTAGCGGCGCAAAAGGTAGACAAAAAGAATATGCGATCGAAGGTTAGAGACGTAGAGTTCATGGAGGGTGAACAAGTCTTGTTGAAAGTTTCACACATGAAAGGGGTTATGCGGTTTGGTAAAAGAGGCAAGCTAAGCCCAAGGTACATTGGTCCATTGAAATTACTTAAGCGAGTGGGGGAGGTGGCTTATGAGTTAGCCTTTTCCCCCAGGGCTTTCCGGAGTACATCCGGTATTCCATGTTGTCGATTTGAAAGGATACCATGGGGATGGAAACTACATTATCCGTTGGGATTCAGTTTTGCTTGATGAAATTTGTCTTATGAGGAGGAGCCCTGTTGCTATTTTAGATAGGAAGTTCGCAAGTTCAGGTCAAGGGATGAGCTGTTCATCTATCAACAGTTCAATGGAACGAATCGCCCGTTGAAGAAGCCACTTGGAGAAGGAGGCAGATATGCGAGAAAGATACCCACATCTGTTTACAGATTCAGTATCCTTTTCGCCTTGTTTTCCTTCTTGTGATCGTTCGGGGACGAACGATGGGTAAATTGTATCTATTGTACGACCTGTTTAGTCGTTTTGAGCAACATTTTTATTCTGGAAAAAAACTGGCAGAGGTGACGGATGGCCACGACGACGTCACGCAACAACGACCGTCGTGGAGGTGTCCGTTTCAAAACACTTTAGAAATCTGAAATTGGGTACTGAAAATGACTCTCTAACGTCGTGACGGAGTGGCAGGACGACCGTCGCAGCTCGACGGCCCGTGCACAGGCCATCCACTTACAAAAAAACGAGTCCTCTGTAGCATGCGACGGACAGCAGGACGGACCGTCGCAGGCGCGACGGCCCGTCAGGGCTTACGCAATCCAGTTCGGGTCGGATTTCTTTATACGTTTTAAGGGACGTTTTTTGACTATTCCTGCTTTAATTATAAAGTTATAGGGTTAATGTTATAAGAAGCTAATTACTTGGGGGTTTAAATGAGGTATAACCTTAAGTTAATTAATGGATTATTTAGTGCCATCTTTTAAAACTAATTATATGATAATTAGGGTAAAAGAAAGAGGGTTGAATAAAGAAAAATAGAACGAAAAAAGAGAGGAGAACGAGTGAGAGAGAGAGGAACGAAGAGGACAACAAGAAATTGAGGAATTTGCTTGCTTGATCACGATTCTTCGGTGGAGGTATGTTATGGTTTTTACACTATTCGTAGTAAACTCATAATAGCGAATGATATGTGTTGAGTAGTATTATTAAGTCTTTCATATGCTTAATTGCGTGTATGCATGATGGATCTTATATATATACATGATTGTGATAAAATAAGCATGATGAGCTATTGAACTTGAATCTTGAAGAAACCCTAATCTACTTTGTTAATGATGATGCCTTGGTATAAAAGAAGGCTTAATGACGAAAGTAGTAGTGAGATTAGGGGATCGCGGTGCCACGTTCCGGTAACCAGGATTAGAATATGAGGATCGGAGTGTCACATTCCGACATCAGGATAGAATATGAGGATCGGAGTGTCACGTTCCGACACCAGGATAGTATATGGATCGGGTGCCACGTTCCGGTACCAGGATTATAATATGAGGATCGGAGTGTCACGTTCCGACACAGGATAGTATATGGATCGGGTGCCACGTTTCCGGTACCAGGATAGAAATGAGGATCGGAGTGTCACGTTCCGACACCAGGATAGTATATGGATCGGGTGCACACTGTTCGGTACCAAGATAGAAGAGGAGGGAGGAGTGTCACGTACCGACACGAAGTAAATAATATAATGAATCTTGAAGATACTAATATACTCAATCTAAAGAACATGTTTCCCAAACGAGTATGATGAGGAGGCGTGAGTCCTCATTGATGTGCTTGGTGTTGTAACCAAGGATTATGGTAATTGTAAATGCTGCATGCTAAGGATATTAGTTGATTTTATGATGTTACTTGATATATACTGTTTTCTATTTTGAGTTGGCCGATGATACCTACTCAGTACTTGTGGTTGTACTGACCCCCTACTTTATGTTTTCTTTTTGTTATTTGTGGAGTGCAGCAAACGTGCCGTCATCTTCGACTCAACAGTAGTTCAAGCCAGTCTTCGTCACACCGGATCTTCAGGGTGAGATAATGCTTCTAGCTTGGACTGGATCTCCTTCCTCATGTCTTGATGCCTTGAAGTTTCGGCATAGACTAGCTTTTATTTGTTTTAGCTTCTTAGAATACTCGTAGTGTAGTAACTTGATTATAGATGTTCTTGTGGTGATGACTTCCAGATTTTGGGGAATTAATAGATGTTGAATTTTAGAAGTTATTGAATTGTCTTTTATTTATGAGTTTAAGTCTTCCGCATTGTTTTATGTTGATATTAAATTGAAATGATAAGGTTTAGATTGGTTGGTTCGCTCACATAGGAGGGTAAATGTGGGTGCCAGTCGCGGCTCGGTTTTGGGTCGTGACAGTCATATGTATATAATGTACTTAGTAATCCATAACTGTAACATGTCTTAACTAGATTAGCACTAATTTTTGGTTGTGCTATAAGTGTATTGTATCCTTGTAATTTTTGAGTTATATAGTCTTAACTTTGATCTTTGGTTTGGTTAGATCTGGGGTTGAGATTTAAATAAGTTTGGATTCTATATATATTTTCAATGTAGGTTTGTGTAATATAATTGTATCTTTTCTTTTCACTCTGGTTTTGTATACTCACTGCATAGGTAGAAGTTTGTGGTTCTATGCGTATTTATTATGGTGTATTTTGAATAAATGGTTTTGCAAATAACTGGTTTAAATTTGTATTTTGTGATTTTTCACTAACTTTTCTGTGTGTACCTGCAGCTGTATTTAAACAAACATTCTGGGTTTTATGGAGTTTCCCATCGTCACCTTTTATGTCTCGAATTTTAACGTCTTCTGATCGACGTAGCTCCGCATGTTTATATTCATGCTGCTGACTTATATTAGCTTTAGAATTCAGATTATCTTCATTGGTCTTTAGCTTTTGTATCTCATTGTCCATACTATCCACTTTAGTACAAAGTGTAGTAATGGCTTTGAGTAGCTTTTCAATTGTATCTTCGTCTTTGTTCTCATTCTGAGTAGCTTTGTCTTGATAAGTAGTCTGTAACACAATTCTTATTAGTCTTTATTACTTCAATTGTAAATGTAAAGTTTATTGTATTTAATACCAATCTTCTAATTTCTTTCGTTGTTACTGAATCTTGTATTTTTCTGGTTAACCACCACTTTACTTGTGTATTATCTGTTATTACAATTAATTTTTTATATACAATATATGTCTCAAATGCTAATAAACATTTATATACTGAAAATAATTCTTTCCTATTTATTTCCCATTTCATTTCCGTATTTGTATATGTGCCTGAATAATATCATCAATATATACTACACAATTTTCTAGTTGTTTAAAATAGTTATCCATAAAATTTTGAAATCTACCTGGTGCATTTTTATATCCAAATGGTAATACATTCCATTCATAAAATCCTTGTGGTACTGTGAATGCTGTAAGTTTTTTAGATTCTTCTTCTAACTTTAAATAATAAAATCGTGATTTACAATCAAATTTACTAAAGTATTTATATTCTTGTATTTGTCTTATCTTTAATATTTTAATTGTTATTGGATAATTATATGTTTTAGTTTTTGAATTTAAATTTCTATAATCAATTACAATTCTAGTTTTTCCTCTTTTTTGTTTACTATATTTATTAACAATAAATGCCGGACTTGTATGTTTACTATTAAATTCTTGTATATATCCATTTTTTAGTAATTCACTTATATGTATTTTAAATTCACTTAAATCATTAAAATTATATAATAATGGTTTTTGTGTTATTATAATATTTTCATCAATCAGTTCAATCTTAACTTTTGTTTTATGTTATTCCCATCCTTGTAAAGGATCTTCATTATATAGTAATTCTAATTTTTCTTGGATTATTTTTACTTTGTCTATGGCAAAATATAATTAATCCTAATTTAGGGTCTTCTTCTTTTATATTTTCTAATTTTTGTGTAATTTTTTCACTGCCTTTAATCCATTCGGTTGTTTTTCTTCTTTTGTTTCCTATTCTTTTTGCTCTTATCTTTTGTTTACATGGTGTTGTGAACCACCAGTGTGTTTTTGTTATTATATGTGGATATAATTTTTCTAAAAATGGCATTCCTAATAACATATCCTTTGTTGTTAATTCAAAATTACATATTTCGTCTACAATTAATATTTTATCCCATATTTGTATTTTTATATTTTTTGCCTTGTACGTGGTCATACTTCTTTCATTATTAAATCCTGTTACTACTATTGGTGTTTTTGATTTTTCCCATTTTTCTTCTGGTAAACAATTCTATATATATATATTAGCTTCTGCTCCTGTATCTATCATTGATGTATAATATCTATTATAATATCCTTCTATTATTATTTTCGCGAGTTTATATATTTTCATATATTTTTTTAATATTAAAGTCCTTTTTATTATGACTTTTTTTATTTTAATAATTTATTGTTAGTTGTTTATCCTTTATATTATATGGTTTTACTTGTTCTAGCCATTTTATTTCTAATGTTATATTTTTATTTTCTTGATATATTTTTAATTTTATTATCAATGGTATACCTCCAATTAATATTTCTTGTTCCGTTGTTTCTTCAACACTGAGTGCTTCAGCTCCATCAATAAAGGATCAGGATGCTGACCCTCCTTAACCTTAACTATTAAGGATGATTCATAACTAAGTTGAACTGAAACACCCAAACTGGTAGAGTCAACTAACCACACACCACGTCTTGCCAGTCTATGTATATCTTTCACCTACTCCTTCTTCCCATCCTCTATGTGGGTTGTACTTCCCATGCTCATCCTACTCAAAGAATTTTCTACAACATTAGCTTTACATGTATGTTAGTGAACGATCATCTCATAGTCCTTCAACACCTCAAACAATCTACGTTAACGTAGATTCAACTCTGTCTGTTTGAACACGTATTGGAGACTCTTGTTGTCTGTGAACACATCCACATGCACTCCGTACAAGAAGTTCCTCCATATTATAAGTGCAAACACCACAGCTGACAACTCCAGGTCATGAGTGGGATAATTCTCTTCATGAACCTTGAGTTGTCTGGACGCATATGCTATAACCTTACCACCCTGCATAAGAATATAAACCAAACCAACCTTAGATGCATCACAATAAATAGTGTAATTCTCACTACAGTTAGGCAAAGTAAGCACCGTGGCTGAAGTGAGTCTTTCCTTGAGTTCGTGGAAACTCTTCTCCCAAGTCTCCGTCCATTCAAACTTGGCCTTCTTCTTAATCAAAGTTTTAAGTGAGGCAGGAATGGAAGCAAAACCCTCCACAAACTACGATTATAATCAGCCAATCCCAAGAAGCTACGAATATATGTGGGAGTAAGAGGTTTTTGCCAATTCTTAACAGCCTTAATCTTCTTGGGATCTACCTCCACACCATTGTCGGACACAACATGACCGAGGAAGTTAACTTATTTAAGCCAGAATTCACACTTGAAGAATCTGACATTTAACTAATGTTGTCTAAGTACCTGCAAGGTTATTCTCAAACGTTGTTCATGCTCTTCCTTGGTCTTAGAACGGATGAGAATGTCATCAATGAATACTATGATGAAAGAGTCAAGATATTCACAAAAGACTTTGTTCTTGATATCCATAAATGCAGCAGTTGCATTCGTGAGACCAAATGACATAACTAGAAACTCGTAATGACCATAACGGGTACGAAAGGTTGTCTTTGGAACATCTTTATCCTTATCCCTAAGCTGATGGTACCCTGAACGAAGATCATTTTTCGAAAAGAAACTAGACCATTAGAGTTGGTCAAACAAGTCATCTATTCTGGGAAGTGAATACTTGTTCTTGGTAGTGAATTTGTTGAATTCCCGATAATCGATACACATTCTAAGGGCTCAATCTTTCTTCTTTATAAACAACACTGGAGTGCGCCAATAGGATACGCTCGGCTGAATGAAACGTTTATCAGTAAGATCTTTTAGCTGCTGCTTAAACTCTTTGAGATCTGCTGGAGCAATTCTATAAGGAGGAATTTAAATTTGTTTAGTATCGGGTTCTAAGTTGATACCAGAGTCAATCACTCTAAAGGGAGGGATTCTAGGCAAATCATCAGGAAATACATCTAGGAACTTATTCGCTACAGGCACTGAGTCTATGGAAGAAATGTCATGATATAAATCATTAAAACATACAAGATGACACAACTACCCCTTGGACACCATGTTGTTGGCCTTAAGGTTAGAAATGAAGAGGTTAGGACGACTCGAGTTGTACCCGTTCCAGACTAACTCCTCTTAATTAGGGAAACAAAATCTCACCATTCTAGTACGACAACCCAAGCAAGCATAAAAAATTGTGAAGTCAGTCCATGCCAAGAATAAAATCAAAATCATGCATGGTTATCTCAACAAAGTTTGCACACATAGTCTTACAACTTACAACTATTGGGCAGTCCTTGTATACTCTATTTATTCTTACATTTTCTCCTAAAGATGTACTAACCACTATAGTATCACGCAGAACTTCAAGAAATATCTCAAAGTGAGAGAAAGCAAAGTATTTCCAAAGGAAAGCGTAGACCCTGGATCAAGTAAAGACTAAACAGAAGTTGAGAATATTTGCAGCATACCTTTGACCACATCATCAGGCTTCTCCTACTCCTCCCTGCCTTTTAGGCATATATTTTGTTCCTCTCAGGAGGCTTCGCTACTGCTTCACCCAGTGGATTAGAACTAGGCTGAGCATTACTTCCAGCCTAACCTCTATTCTGTAGGAAGTCTCGAACCATGTGCCTACTCTTACCGCAACTGAAGCAGGCATTAGTGCCATGTCTGCACTCTTCACTTTGAGTTCGGCCACACTTAGCACAATTCTTTTGAGGACGCTGCGTCTCACCAAAGTTTTTTCTGTTGCCTCCATTACAAGGACCTGCCTGATCTTGAGGTTTAGGCCTCCTAGCATCACGGACTCCCCTCGTCTTCCCGCTGTCCTCTACCTGCTGGACTTGTTCCATCAATCTTGAGAGGTCCATGTTTTTGTGGATCATCGCATATTGACAATCCTCCTCCAAATCTCTGTTGATTCCCATGAGGAACCTGCTCATCTCATCCCTGCTGTTAGATACAAGGGAAGTAGCATACATGGAAATTTTAACAAACGTCAGGGAATACTCCCTAACTGTCATGGATCCCTGCTTAAGGTTGATAAACTTCTCAAACTTGGCCTCCCTCATCTTTTTGGGAAATAATCTCTCAAGAAAGGTTGTCTTAAACAACTCTAAAGTGACCAAAACTCCTCCCAAAAGTCGGCTATCATGCCACATCTTGCACCAAGTCTATGCAACATCCTTGAGTTTATCGGAAGTCAACTTTGCTTTCCCGGTATTTTTGGCCCCCATAGCCAATAAAATCTAGTAAACCTCATCCACAAACTCTTGAGGATCCTCCGAAGTCTTAGACCCTTTGAAAATTAAAGGATTCCTTCTCGTAAAGTCTCTCAACCTCTTAGCCATACTGCGAACCGGTGGGTTCTCCCTCTGAACATTCTGCGGGTTTACCTAGTCAGTCATGGCTTGGTACTTCATAGTGATGGCCTGTTCCATCAGGTCCATACATTCCCTCACCTCAGCATCGGTCAACCCACCAGGGTTAACTGACATTGGAACGTCTTTAGCTGGAGCTTGGGTGGAACCGTATTTTCTTCAACAACTGCTCCTGCTCTCCTCTGATCAATCGTCCTCCTAGTATTCATTATCTGAATGCAACAAGGATTGATGTTAGACACTCTCGTAATATCAAGAAATCAAACATTAGGAAAAGGCACGATATGATCAAAAGAAAGGAATTTTCCTATGCATCATGTAGCCTCTAATTCAGGATAGTGGTGCACTTCACTACCATGACTTAGAAACCACTCGTTGTGGTTGATGTGAACTTATTATCTTCGGGATTTAACCTAATGATCTTATACAAACTTTGTCACGACCGGAGTCTAGACCCCAGACGAGACCGGCGTTGTTGACCTCTCAAAGGTCGCAGATAAGCCCACATATATCATCGCTACATCATCTAGGTTAATATTAGCGGAAAATTTGACTATGTTTCTGACCATACATTTATACATACTAATTAACATCATAGGCGTTCACAAATCAACCATCTAATAAAGAGATAATCAAATGAAAGAATTAGATCATAATTTTAGTACACGTATCTTTGCCAAAATGGCACCAATACAAAGTCTGAACAAAACTGGAAAGAAACACTAGAGGTACATGTCTCACTAGCTATAACCTACATCTATGTTACATAATAAACAGTATACATCCTCGAAAGCATGAGGGCCTACCAAATCCGGATAAAAGCTCTATGTCCCGATAACAGCAACGTCAACCTTTAAGCTCTAGCGTCCACCGGTGCCTGCACATAAAATTGTAGAATTGCATGGGATTAGTACATAGTTGTACTAAGTATGGGTATATGCAATCACACACCAAGGACATGCATGGGTAAGAAGAGCTCTTTCATAACAACATTATTATGGAAAGTCAAGTCAGTTGACTTGCCAAATTGGGATTAGGAAAGTTAGTACGCTTTTAAAATTTGGATTAGGAATGTCATGAAATGAGAGTAACATGCATCATCATATATATCATATTGCACACGGTACATGCATATATGCATGGGTAAGAAGAGATCTTTCCTAACAACATGATTATGGAAAGTCAAGTCAGTTGACTTGCCAAATTGTGATTAGGAAAGTTAGTACGCTTTTAAAATTTGGATTAGGAATGTCATGAAATGAGAGTAACATGCATCATCATACATATCATATTGCACACGGTACATAACATCTTACAAATATCACATAATATATTGCATATAGAACATAACATATTGCATATATCACATACATCTTTCATATCATTCGTTCATATGTCATGAGACCTTGGAATCATCGACTTGAACTTAAGACTTCCCATAAATGAGGGCTAAACATATGGGACCTCAACTAGGGATCCTTCTTTAGCAAACATAGAGTATTATTTATTCATTCATACGTCTTTGATTTCATTCATTCATAAACTAGTGTAAACACCAGCTATACCTAGGATGTAATTTATGACTTTCATCAGGTTGATTGTGCAATGATCAAGAATGACCTAGTGTCATTACCTAAGTCTAGCTCACCTCTTGATTATCCTATCCTAAATCCTTTTGTATCATTCATTTTATTATGTGCATCATTTGAGGCAGGCCTCATTCATTCATGGGGAACTTTAACTTTAACCGACATAGATTATGTGAGAATCATTAAATCTTGTGTCTCCCCCAAACCAAAAAGAGGTGGAATCACCAATCAAAATGACTCAAAATTTGCTAGCGTACATGGGAATTTAACCCCGGCAAATCCCTATATTTGCAGTATAGGTTCAGAGTCTAGGAGATATAAGGACATCCATACCTGACATGCTAGATAATCTCATCTCATGAGAGTTACGTGAACCTCCGCCCTTCTCGAAAGAAGGCCTCACCGCTCATACCTATTCTATTGGTGCTCAGTATAAGTTTCGATTACATTAAACACATATGTCACAGAAGTTGGCTTCTAATATGAGGACATAATAGCACAATAAATTATTTGTCATCTCATCATTAGTATTAAGTGTGTTAATCTCAATAATTTCATTAGAGTGTTCATAGACACTTGTCTCTTCACTAACTTTACACTCTCATAGGTTAGTACATTTTGGTAAAATTTATTTAGGCTCATTTGAGATTGCTCTCATCTTTTACATTAGCCTCAAATCATGTTGTCACGACAATCATTAGCATTTGCACATTTTCTCTTCATAAGTACTGACCCCTTTTTACGTGAATGTTCATTTTATCATAGGCCAATGCACTTGGTCATTTAGTGTGTTTCACACTCTTACTTAACCCTTCTAGAGTTTCATCATTTCATTGTTCATATTATAATTTCGTTACATACATATTAGGTTCACTTACTTCTAATGTATGAAGACTTATGGGTCTATACATAAAAGCCATGGGGCATCATTCATAGTGCGTTTAAGTGATTCATATATTCCTAAGATTATGTGGTATATTGTATTCCAAGATATCGATTTTGATCTATGTAGGCAGCATTAAATTGAACAATCATTCACGTATGACTTATGTATCAATATAGAAACTTGTGTTTGTTGCGCAGTGGCATCTTTGGCATCCGTCTTGCCCATGTTCGGTCCTCCTCAAGGACCCTTCAAGTTGTCCTAGGGTATATATTACTGAACATTTACACCTTATGTACTATATTTTACCTATTTAAAGTCTTTTTAGATGTTTTACACTTCATATAAACCTCCCAAAACATCACCAAATATAGGGACGTCAACTAGTTCAATTTAGCTAGTGTCTGAACGTCAATGTTTTCCTTAACGTATTGACTCTAATACTTACTAAATGTCAGATGATCTAATTTTGGGTCTTCAAATAGTGTTACAACCATTAGACAAAAATGTGGGGCTCTAGATTAGGTTTTGGACTTTAAGAGTGTTAAATTATCCCTCCCCTTAGGAAAATTCATCCTCAAATGAACTAAACCTCTTAAAAGGAAATGATAAACGCAAGACTAGCAGTTCAACAAACAATACACGAGATCAACATGAGTTACAACTCTAGTAGTGTTTCAAGACTCCGTTCAACACATAATCATTGTATTTACACAAGTAACCCAAGACATCAATTTTAATCGTAAGATCTCAAAATCAGAACATAAGGAATTTCCTTCTCACAACAACATGAGCTCAACATATCATTTAGATTCACTTATGAAAAATCATATTTCTCAATGTATCAACATGATCCATATAATTTCATGAAGGCAACTACATATCAAATACAAAAATAAGTGCAAGTAAAAGAGCATTTCTATATGCTAATTCATTTTAGCATAAACCTTTTACCATAAATATGCATATCTTTGCTAAATAACTCAAAATCAAATTAACTCATTACATTAATGATTAATAAGATCAACTAACCGTAATTTGCAATGAGATTATAATAACGGGACTTCGTATCGACCTCGGCCTCCCATGTTGCTCCCTCAACTAGGTGGTTTCTCCATAGAACCTTTACGAAGGCTACTTCTTTGTTTCTCAACTTATTTAATTTTCGATTAAGAATTTCCACCGAAACCACTTTAAAGGAGAGTTTTCTCATCCACACCACGACCTTCAATAGGAAGAATGGACTAGGGGTAACCAATGCAATTTTTAAGAATCGACATATGGAAACCGGGTGAACCAAAGCTAGCTCACTAGGTAATCTCAACTCCTATGCAACATTACCAACCCTTTGAAAATTTCATAGGGACATAAGGAGGACTTAGCTTCCCTTTTTTGCCAAACCTCATCACCCCTTTCGTGGGTAAAATTTTAAAATACACCTTATCACCTTCCTTGAACTCAAGTTGTGTCCTCCAATTGTAGGCATAAGACTTTTGCAAGCTATAGGATGTTCTGAATTGATCCCTTTGTATATGAACTTTCTTAAAAGCATCATACACTAATTTGGTACCAAAAAGAGAATACTCTCCAACTTCAAACCATCCTACCAGAGATCTACATCTCCTACCATACAATGCTTTTAAAGGATCCGTGGATATAACCGAGTGGTACCTATTGTTATAGGAGAACTCAATGAAAGGCAAATGTTCATCCCAACTTCCCTTGATGTCTGTAATACAATCCCTAAGCATATCCTCGAGGGTTTTAATAGTTTGCTCTGCTTGACATTTTGTTTGGGGATGAAAAGTAGTGGTTAACTTTACTCTTTAACCCAATCCTTTTTTAAACGATTTCCAAAATCTAGATTTGCTTTTCATGGACCTATCTTGATATGATGTATAATGGTATACCATGAATTCTCACAATATCATATATATAGATCTTTCCATAATCCTCCACCGAGGAAGTAGACTTTACTAGAATTAAGTGAGCGGATTTAGTCAATCTATCCACTACCACAAATTTAGAGTAATTTTTCCTTTGAATCTTCGGCAAACCCATTGAAAAAACCTTACTTATGTCTTCCCACTTCCTTGTGGGAATTCCGATTTCTCAAAGTAAAGTTGGTTTTAGGTGCTCCACTTTCACTTGTTAGCAATTTGGAAACTTTGCAACAAATTAGGCTATGTTCCTTCATACTACCAAAACACCTACTAAGGTCATGATACATCTTATTATAACCCGGATGAATTGAATAACGTGAACCATGAGCTATCTCAAGAATCAAGTTTTTATCAAATCATCAACATTGGGTATACATTACTTCTCTTTATACCTCAGAACACGATTCCTCATAAGGAGAATGACCCATTAAGCTTACCAAGAACCGATGCATTCAACTCCATCAATAATGGATCAAGGTGTTTCTTAGACTTCACTTCAACCACCAAAGACGATTCGGATTGATGATGGACCAAAAATTCGCCATTAGGAAATCTTCCAATCGAACACCGAAATGAGCCAACTTATGCACATATTTCACTAGGTCTTTCTTGATCTCCTAAATAGGTGACACACTAGCCATGCTCATACGACTAAAAAATCCGCAACCACATCGGATTTACCGGGATTATAGAGAACACTATGTCGTAATCATTCAAAACTTCCAACCATCTTCATTAGCAGAGATTCAACTCTTTTTAGGTAAACACATATTGAACACTCTTATGGTCGTTATACACATCAACATGAACTCCACAAAGATAATGTGTCCAAATTTTAAAGGAAAATACCACGCCGATAACTCAAGATCATGAGTTGGGTATCTCTTCTCATGAACCAAGAGTTTCCTAGAGGAATAGGCTATAACCTTCGCAAGTTGCATCAAGAAACAACCCAAGACGATTCAAGATGTTTCTGAATATACCACAAAGCCCTTGGTACCATCCGGTAATGTAAATACCGGAGCGGAGGTAAGCCTATCTTTCAATAATTGGATGTTTTTTTCACAAGCCTCTGACCACTCAAATTTCACATTCTTTTGGGTCAAGGTAGTCAAAGGAGAAGCAATGGATGAGAATCTATCCACAAACCTCCTATTGTACCCGGCTAGACCTAAGAAACTTCTAATATCTGTTGGAGTCAATAGTCTAGGCAAATTCTTAATCACTTAGGTCTTTCTCGGATCGAACTCTACACCTTCACGATATATGACATGACTAAAAAACTCCATCGTTGTAACCAAAATTCACATTTGCTATACTTGGAAAAAAGTTGGTGTTCCTTAAGAACTTGCAAAACTACTCTCAAATTGTCCATATGTTATCCCTCATTTTTCAAATATACTATGATGTTTTCAAAGAATACAATGACAAAGGAATGTAGGTAACTTAGAAACACCCTATCTATAAAGTCCATAAATTTTTCCAGGCCACTAGTCAACCCAAATGATATAACTAGAAACTCATAGTGACCATACCTAGTCTAAAAGGTAATCTTAGGTATGTCATCCCCTCTCACCATAAGTTAGCAATAACATCACATCAAATCAATCTTAGAAAAGTAACTCGCACCTTGGAGTTGATCAAATAAATCATCAATAGTAATGAGAGGATACTTGTTCTTAATAGTGATTTTATTGAGTTGTCGAGAATCAATACAAATCCTGAGGGACCCATCCTTTTTCTTTACAAGCAACATTAGAGAAACCCATGAAGAAATACTAGGAAGAATGAAACCCTTGTCTAGTAAATCTTTGAGTTGAGCCTTCAACTCTTGCAATTCGTTCGAAGCCATCCGATAAGGAGGAATGTAGATGGGGTTTGTATCCGGTAGCAAGTCAATATCAAAATCAAATTTCTCGTTCGGGAGGGAATCTGAGAATATTATTAGGAAAGTACTCCAGAAATTCCCTCGCTGCAGGGACCATCTAAATCGTTCGCTCTTACAATATGGTATAAACACCCTTTAGATATCATCTTGCAAACCTTCAAACAAGAAATAAGACGAAGTCTTAAAATAGAATATCCCCCCTTCCATTATAAAATGGGTTCATTAGGAAAATTGAACTTTACAACTCTAGTTATACAATAAATGGAAACAAAACAATCGTGCAACCAATCCATTCCCAATATGACATCAAAATCGACCATATCCAGTTCTAGTAGTTCAACATGAGTAACTATATAAGGAAGCATTATAGGATAATTCCCATACACCGTTTCGGCAATAACTGAATCACCTACCGGGGTAGACACCATAAAAGGTTCATTCAAGATATTGGGAAAAATATCAAACTTACTAGCTACAAAGTAGTAAAAATGAGAAGGTAACACCGGGATCAAGTAAAGCATAAACATCAATAGAGAAGACTTGTAGCATACCGTTCACCACGTCGGGAGAAATCTCTTGGTCAACATTAGAGCGGAGAGAATAAAAGCAATTATATTATGGAGCATCCATATTAGTACCACTAGCTTGGACTTGCCCACCTCCTTTGTCTTTCCCTTTCATATTTTTGCAATCCCTAACCTTATGTCCATTCTTGCCACACCCAAATCAATTATCCGTCGCAACGAAGCTCTCACCAAAATTGTTCTTACCAAACTTTCCACAAGTTGGCCTATTGGTTGGTGAACTAGTACCCCTTCTGTTTTGACACTAAGTTTATACACCCTATTATCATGAGAGTTGGTTAATTTAATAGGAACTTGATAGGAGAACCTCTTAATTAACCCGTAAGAAACGGACTTATCTCATCCCTCGGGTTACACACCAAAGATGGAGCATAGTTGGACAGTTTAGTAAACTTCAAGGAAAAACAAGAACACTCATACCTCCTTGACGAATGTTTATGAATTCTTCCACTTTAGACTCCCTCAACTCTATAGGAAAGAACCAATCAAGGAAATCCCTCTTGAAGGAATCCGAAGGCACCGGACCACCTCTTACTTCCCTATAGTCCTTCGAGTGTGTGTACCTAATTTTGGACACATCTTCGAGTTGATAGGCCGCTAATTCGGCCATCTCATTTTAAGTCAGAACTATAGCAAATATGATTTTATAGACCTCATCAAGAAAATCTTGGGGGTCTTCACCTTCTTTTGACCCATATAACATCGTAGGGTTCATCTTAGTGTAATCTCTCAAGTGAGACGCCATGGTGCTAGCATGTTGAGGCATACGTGGTTTAACTTCCTGATTCATATGTGGCATCATAGAATGGACTTGAGAAGTTAAGGAATTATATTTAGAGGTCATGTCTTGAGGAAATTTGAGAAATACTGACCAAATCTCATCATTCTTCATGGGAGGAGAAGGAGAAACCGGAACTTTACCACCTAAAGGAAGTTGCTCAAGTGGAGGAACTTGTTAGTCTTGTGGAAAAGCTTGATTGTCATAAGATCTGACATTACCAATGCCTTCCTCGGCCCTTCTTGCAGCTGTCCTTCGAGTATTCATACAAATAACTACAAAGCAAGGCTTAGGTTAAAGCACACATAAGTGCCATCCATACTTTTACTAAGCATCACGTAATTCCTTATTTAAAAATGTGGCGTGCTTCACAATCATGAATAATAATATACATAAACTAGATTTAATGAGACATCTATGCTATAGATATTGAACCTCATTCTCTAATACAAAGTTTGTTACATTTAGGGAGCACCTCCTAGACGTAACCGACATCGTCGTCTTTAGAGAGGACTAAGACTAGCCTTCTAGCATTCATCATAACATATCATAGGTTAAAAATATCAAAAAATTTAAAACTTTTGGTTTACTTATAAATAATTCATGTTTAATTAGACCTCTCGCTTATATATATTATATGCATAGGGAGTTTACATAGACTATTCGCAATAGGAAGCACTACATAGGCTTCTACTTTCATTTCACATACATTATATAGTAACATAATCTCATAAGAAGTCTTGAATATATCTTATATTAAAACATCTAACATGAATACAACAATTGGGATTAACCCGTACTTCGTTACAACAAATAGCCTTATGTAGGCTTATACAACATTCATCTTCAAATGGAAAGGAAATAACTAGAAGTTTTATAACTAGAACAACATAAATAGCTTGAGAATGGCATCATCCTCGAAAGGTGAAGACATACCAAACATGGAGAATGAGAATGAAAGTGTTCTTCAAGTCCTTCAAGAAGCTTAATGGTCAAACCCTACATTTTATAGTAAACATAGAAACAATATGGTTTAGTACATCACTTGTACTTAGTATAGGCATATGCAAATAAAACATTTGAAATCATGAGAAAGAGTACATTTGTTCAAATACATTCTACAACACTTTGAAAAGACTTATGCATAATCAAGAGTCCATATAAGCCAATAATCACAAAATCCGTAAGTCATGACCATATACAACACAAGACCAACATCATTAAGTATATTCAAGTCAACATGTATAAGGGTTAATAACATCGTAACATAAGCAAGACCCTTACTCATAAACCACCACGCCTACAAGTGAAATGCTCAAGCAAATCCCAATAACTACTCAACCAAGTAAACTGAGCACAGGATGACAAACACTGCCTGACTCAACATAACATAACATCAATAGTAGTCATCATAATATTTAGCAATATAGACAAATAGTATGTTTTATAAATAAAACTTTCATCATATAGGATCATCAAGAGGTAAAGTCATCATATGCATTACATTTACTTTATAAGATCATAAGAACATCATAGCAACCTTCTAGGACTTCCCTCAAGGCAAACTAATGAAATGTATAGGTATAGTCTCGTACCCCTTCCTAGATTATACGAAACCTCTTAAGTCACCCTAGTTAGTGTTCACGTCATTACTTCATTTTACTTTAACGATAACTTACCTTAACCGACATAGACCGCATGAGATAAATGTGGAATCCGGTATCATGATAACCCTACACCGGAAGAAGGTCGTATAACAGAAAAAGTAGAACCACACATGAACACAGCATCTAGGTGGATCCACTAGCTATTATTCCTATGGAGGCAACATAGTTATAAAACTAGGAGATATGTTTGGGACCCTATTTATGACTTTGGCAATGTTGTCTTCAATCTCATAAGTACAGTAGTGAACATACCTTCCCTACATGTGAAGGTACACTCCTCAATTATAGTTCACTCGGTGCTAAGTTAAACTCCTATTTGGAATGTCTTTCTTTATCAATCATAACATAGTTTAAGACATAGGGGTCTAACCCCTTGTATATTCATAGTCATTATCTCCATTGGTATTGCAGGAGTATATCCTTTCTATACAACCCTCATATATCATAACATTAACATCATCATATCGTAATAAGGCACATAGGCAATACATAACCAAACTTATATCATTACATCTTAGCCAATATCTCACAAGACATATAATAAAGATATTTCACTTACATCATCATACAAATCCTACCTAATCTAATCACAAGACATATAATTAAGATATTTCAATTACATCCTAATTTTCCTTAGACCCAAAGAACATTGAAAGATTCATCCTTGTGAAGTCTCTCAAATGAGAAGCCATGGTACTATCATGTTGATTCAAACGGAATGCAACTTGCTGATTTTCTTGAGCCTCCATGTCTTGAGCTTGAGTAGTTACGACTTGAGATCACATAAGTCATGTTAGGAAAACCTCCCTTACTTTTCCATCTGGCAAGACAAGAGGATTGATCTTAGCTTGGCCACCTAGAGGAACTTGTTCTTGAGAAGGAACTTGGTTGTCTTGCGAAGGAACTCCGCATTAGTAATCTCTTCTTCAATCCTTCTTACGGCTTCCCTTCTAGTAGTCATAGACTAGAAGCACAAGAAAATAATTTGAAGGAAAGGATACATAGAGTAAAGACTCTTGAGAAATGATTTAAGATTACAAAATAAGTGAGAATTTACTAAGCGTCACATACCCTCTCATTCATAAGACTGGCGCGCTCCACAATTATCAAGAAGACTATAAGTTGACATGTTTTTGTGAGATATCATTCGTATGAATATTCAACCTCATGCTCTTATAAAAAGTTTGTCACGACCGGGGAGACAACCCTAGATGTAATCGACGTGTTCATCCTCTAAGACGCCTTAGATAAGCTCTTAGCTTGTATCATCACATTTCATAGGTAAGTAAAAAGACGGAAACAATAAAACATTACCTTTTGATGTTCATATAAACTTCTCATATATTGAAAATAGTCTACAATCGTCTCACAACAACAATCTAACATAAGAGTATAAGAGTTTGGACATAGCCCTTACATCATTACAATATCTCTCATAAGAGAATGCAAAGTCTATACAAGATATGATATATAAAAATGTCTTCAAACTAATCAAATAGCATGAACGAGAATCATAGGCTTCGTCCTTGAACTTGAGGAATCGCCAACTTGGGAATCTATCCAAGTTTCTTGAAAAATTGTCTTGAAAACCTTCAATTGCCTGAACCTACATTGATGTAGAAATAGAAGAGAATCTTGGTTGGTACAAACCACATGTGTATGGATAGATTCAATTAAACCTTTAAAGACATGGACAAAGAGAATATTTAGTATAACATGCAAAGGTCAGTTTGAAATCCTTTAGTTCACTTTGAAAGCCTTTTATGCACATTGCAAGAACTTATACAAGCCCATACAAAAACAACAATAAGAAATATTCATGTTCATGTTCAAGAATAATATCATAACAAAGCCTTATTCAACATTTCAAGTTTTATAGTGGATTTCATCAATAAATAACAAGACGTTACTCATAAAACCTATCAAAGTAACCCCACATAACCCAAGTAAACTAGAAATAAGATCATAAGTATTGTGTTTACCTCATATAACATCATAATAAGTCTAGTGAGAATCATACATAACAATTTTAGACAAACATCATGTTTTCAAGTGAAACAAACATCATATATATATACACACAAATCAATTATACACAAGAACCAACCATAGAAAACCCCTCAAGGTCCACTTGTGCAATTATAGGTAATGTCCAATACCCGTACCTACACTAAGTAACACCCCTTAAGTAGTCCTAGTTAGTGTTCAACTTCTTACTTTAACTAATTAATTTTAGCCTTCAAGAAACCTCCCATAACCAATAATAGAAGATGTGATCTAAACATGTAATCCAGTGTCACCCCTCAAATCGAAATGAGGGCATCGTACATGCAGAGGTAGGGCGTATTCATAATCACATCATCTAGGTAGATCCACTAGCTAGGTTTCCAATAGGGCACATAGTTAAGGAACTAGGAGGTTCCTACTACAAACCCTTCTTGTGCTAATTCTCATTGGAGTTTCAACCTCATGAGATCATCGCGTGAACCTACCTTCCTTTGTGAATGAACAACTCTCATTTGAAAGTTCACTTGGTGCTAAGCTAAATTCGCTTTTTGAAGAATCTTTAAGTCATTTTAAAGATTAGTGCAAAAGATAAGCCCTAAGGAATTAATCCATTATATAACATCTACATAGCTCATAAGTTATCTGATGATAATGTCTTTCATTAAAACAGACATCATGTGAGATCATTACTTCATGAAATATTTATAAGATGTATATGAGAATTACCTTCAATTCTATATATTAACACATATATCCTTATCTCACAAATCATACATTCAAAACAATATCATAACTTTATAAGTTCATCATTCGTACTCCAATTAACAAACATTAACAAATACAAGCCAATAATAATAAAATAGCAATACTAGTTCATGACCATTATAGTCTTACCAATGGCCTACATGAAATCTATCAAGGACTCAATTCGAAATTCATGATAATTACCCATCAACCCATTATCGTCATCATACAATGAAATATTATACAAGAACACCCTTAATTTTATTATCTCTAGCCATAAGTTTACATAATTCAAAGATTAGGGTTAGGGTTAAAGAAAAATTCATGGATTATTCAAGAAATAGGTCAAAATCTAACACTACATTTCAATACGCAGTCCACGAATCAAATAACACGGTTAACACAAGTCTAACAATGGACACATTCATCACTTCCAATAAATTCATAAGCAAGATCCAAGATATAGGGAATTTGGGGGAGGTACATAGATCAATTGAAATATCAATTAAACAAAAGAAATTACCCACCAATATACACTTAATTAGCCCTATGTAATCATAATTCATCATAATTAACCAAAAATTTGATACTTAGAAGGAAACACACTTGTAGAAACCTTTAGATTTGGGTGATTTAAATTATCTTTCAATTGACATCTTGAGGAAAGGAATCCCAAGTGTGAAAGAATCCATACATTATTGAATATTTTTCCCACATATTTGAGTAGAAAACTTGGAAGATTGGTCTTATTCTTCAATATCCAATGGTAATCAATGGAGGTTTAGTAGAGATAGAATGTTAGAGGAAAGTAAGGATGATAAGGATTTCCATTTGGGGATTTTATTTGAGTGGATAAATGTATGTATAAAAATGACTTAAAATCAATATTTAACCCTCCCATAAAATACCCAAAAGACTCCTCACTTGTTTTGATCTTTCTATGAAGTCAAACTTGACTTCAAATTTAAGATTTTTCGTTAGGGAACAATTTTGCGTCGCGGAGTTATCCCGCAAGATTTTTGAAATTAATTTTTGAGACTGTAGAGTCCGCGACATTTTCGTGATGCGGACCAAACATTTTGGTCCTTTGTGAACCAAGTTTGTGACGAGTATGGTTTCATGAAAGTTTAATAGCTCGCTACCTTGGGCAGCTTGTTTGCCAATACTTGTGTCTTCATCTAGGATCCCTAGGGTGGTCCTTGGTGGGTTAAAATGTTTACACCCTATAAACATTATTTTACCTATTTAAAGTATTTTTACAAGTTTTAGACTTTATACAACACTTCCAAAACCGTACAAGACCTAAGGACGTTTACTAGTTCCATTTTACTAGATAATGAACGTCATGGTCGTCCCTTGAAATTCATGCTCTAATATTTGTTGATTACCTTTATTTAGGCCTGGAAAAATTGATTTAAATAATAAGACACTAGGTGAAAATCTAGCTTAGGTCTTGGGATTTCCGAGGTATAACAATTTCAACATGAAACTCTTCAACAAGATCATCAGACACACTAGAGAAGAGACTTATTTGGACAACTTAGTAAATTTCACAGAGTATTCTTGAATACTCATACCTCTTTGACGAAGGTTGATTAACTCTTCCACTTTTGCCTCTCTGTGCTCCATTGGGAAGAACATATCAAGAAATGCACTTCTAATGATTTCCAAACTTATTGGACCAGCTCTTAAAGCTCTGTTTTCTTTACATTTAGTGTACCATGTTTGGGAAATATTTTTGAGTTTATAGGCAGCTAGCTGGACCTTCTCATTTTAAATCACACCCATAGCATAAATTTTTTTTATAAAACTCATCAAGAATGTCATGCGTATATTCACTCACCTTAGACCCAAAGAACATGGGAGGTTTCATCCTTAATAAGTCACTCAAGCGAGAAGCCATGTTACTAGTATTTTGATTAACACGGGGTGCATTTTACCCGGTTTGATTGAGCTTCTATAATTTTATCTTGAGTAGCTATGACTTGAGCTTGAGTAGTCATGGCTTGATCCAAGTTGATGAAAGACTTTCATATATCTCGATTCATCATGCAGGAGGAGTTCCTAGAGCTTGGTCACCTAGTGGAGCTTGTGCTTGAGGAGGAGCTTGGTGATCTTGGAGAGGAACTCCCGCATTAGCAATCTCATCTTCAAATCTTCTTGCGGCTACCCTTCTAGTATTCATTGACTATAATAACAAGATAAGGATAATAAGAAAAGGAAATATAGAGTTAAGACTCTTGAGACACGACTTAAGAATACTAAAGAAGTTAGAATTTCCTAAGCATCACATAGCCTCTCATTCATAAGTGTTACCCGTTTCACAATTATGAAAAACACTCCATATAGACGTGGTTCTTTGTGACATTGTTACTATAATTATTCAATCTCAAGATCTGTTAAAAAGTTTGTCACGACCGGAGAGCACCACCTAGATGTAATCGGCTTCTTCTTCCTCCAATAGGCTTTAGACAAGCCTTTAGCATACATTATCGAATTTCATAGATAAATAAAAATACAAAAGAATTAAAAGTTTAAATTTGAATTTCACATAGACTTCTCATATATCAAAACTAGTGTACAATAATATCATACAAACAATCTAATATAAGGGTGCAAGATTTGGTACATAGATCTTGAAACATTACAAGACATTTTATAATAGAATACAAAATAGTCTTTAGAAGATAGGAAATAGAACAAAGTCTTCGAACAAATGAAATATCATGAACTAGAATGACACTCTTCGTCCTAGGACTTGAGGACTCACGAACATAGGATCCTATCCAAACATCCTTAAAATTGGACTTGAAACCTTTCAATGGACCAAACCTACATTATTGGATAAATAGAATATAATATTGTTTATTAACAACCCCATGTACTATGTATAACAACATATGCAAGTAAATCATTTGGAAATATGCACAAAGGGACATTTTAGTTATAACCATGCATAGTTACTTTAAAAGAATTCATGCACTTTCCAAGAATATAGCCAAGTCCATAATATAATCTCAACAAGACATTTTCATATTACATGTTCACGAGAAAAGTCATGATATAGTCATAAGAAATATTTCATGAATACATTACATGGCCTTACCTATAATTCCAATTCAAGTCAAATAATGGAATGTCTATGTGAAGCCCCATAACCCCACATTAACTAAGAAGCTAGCAAAGAGACTATAAGCATTGACTTTACATTATATAACATCCTAACAAGTGTATTCAACCTCATAGATGACATTTTTTACAAACAATATGTATATTAAGTGAAACAAACATCATATCAGAATAAGATTATATATACTCAACATTATGCATTTCATTCATAACATATGTATATAAAGCGAACATCGTAGGAATTATTCCCTGAAGGTCCAAGTGTGTAATGTATATATAAAGTCCTTCCCTTCCCTACCCTAGTACACCTCTCAATTTATCCTTGTTATTATGCATATTTTTAATTTTATTCATTGATTTTAGTGTAAGGAAACTTCTCCATAACCGACAATAGACTATGTGAGATAAACATGGAATCCGGTGTCAACCCCTCACACCAAAATGAGGACATCTTACTTGCCAAGGTAGGACATGTATGTCATAATAGCGTCTACGTGGATCCACTAGCTAGTTTTCTTACGGGCCACATAGTTATGGAACAAGGACTTTGTTACTAGAAACTCTCTTTATGCTAATCCTCATTGTACTTTCCACCAGATGATACCACTGGTGCCTACCTTTCTTAATGGAAGGGTTAACTCTCATTTTCTAGTTTGGTCGGTGTTAAAATAAATTCCTTTTTAAAGTGTCTTTACGTCATCCTTAATATTAGTTCATTATATAGGTCTTAGGATACTAGACCCTTGTATAACATGCATAGCTCCTAGGTTTTAGGATGAGAAAATTCTTTTATCACAAGCCAACATAAAGTGAGAACATTACATCATAATCATAGTAATAAGATGCACAAGAGAATCACTTTGAATCCCTCATAATCATAAAACTATAATCATGTCACATTCATCATAATCATAAAATAATTATAAATTCCTACCTTCAACATTTATACTTTAATTGAACAACATTACAAAGAATAGACCAACATAAATACAATAGATTATTCATGATCTAGAATGTCTTACCAATGGCTTCCAAGAATCTCCTCAAAGATATCATCCTCAATTCCATGATTTTCAAAAAAAATTTAAATAATTATCATCATATAATTGTAATTAATGGAAGAACACATTCATTTTCAACTCCCTTAATCAGAAAAAATCAAATTCACAAGTTAAGGTTAGGAGAATATGAGTGTTCATGGGTTTGTGTAGATATTTAGGTCAAAGATTAAAGTGACGCATAAATATACATTTAAAGATACACAAATCATCACTAATATCGAATTATGACTACACAATTGAAGTTAGAAAGCAGACCCAAGAAATTTGATGAAAACTAGTCTTTTCAAGAACATTGAAAACAAAACTTTGAAAAACCTCTTAAGGAATGGAGTCCCAAGTGTGAATAGCTTCCATACCATGAGAATCATTGAATATTTTTTAAGGGAAGTCTTGACCTTGATGACATATAGAATCTTAACGTTGATCTTCAATGGGGGTCGTTGGAGTAGAGAGAGAAACTAGAGAGTCGTGGGAGCTATTTGGGTTTTGGGATTTATAAGGTTGTAGGTTAGTATAATAACTTAGGTTGCTTAATCAGTCTTAAACTAAATAATTATATATATCCCTAATAATTAATTAATAAGTTACTTAATTACCTAACAACCACCACTTAAGCGTGCATAGACAGTGATAAAGGGGTCCATTGACAAGACCTCATCGAAGCCCCGTCATCCTAACCACGGACCATACTAGTCAAGCATGCCAAGGGATAGAAACTGCATTTTGGAGGCCATAGTGAAGAGTCTAAGTATATACTCATGCTCACCATCGACGGGGCGTGAACCTATTGACATCTCGTTGACCCCGTCGTGGTTAGACGTTGTTTGTTTTACAGATTTTAGGGTCAAATGTTTGAGTTCTCCTCGAGAGTCATTAGCCTTGTTCTTGGGGAGTCGTATTTGGACGTTCTGACCCTAAACATTCACTTAAGTGTAACCTAGTACTTTTACAAATTTTAACCTTCATACAACTCTTCAAACCCATACAAAACCTAAAGGCACATTATGTCTCTTTCACCATTCTCCGAATGTCGTGGACATTCTGTCACAATCGGGGAGCAACCTCTATTAGTAACACGACATCGTTGACTTCTCGGAGGTCTAAGACAAGCCTATTAGAATTCATTCGTCGCTTAAACATAAAAATAACGGAAAATTCAAAACTTTTAATAGCTCATCATATTCTAGAACATCAGTTCAGATTTATAAAAATATCATAATAAATAATTTGACTATAAGACTTTTTTGCCATCTTAGATTCAACATGAATAGAGTAGAATAGGGACACGACCCTTGACCACATAAAATAATATCTAAGCTATTATATCATTTGATTAGGAACTGGACATAGGAAATCTAAGGATCGCTTTTCCTTTAAATTGGGAGATCTATCGAGGACTTGCTTTTGTCCGTTGATGGTCATCTTACCTGTCTCCTACGCTACGCTCTCAACTGGATCAATCGCTTTGTCCTGATTTATTGAAGAGGTGCCCTGTGTAACAAGTTTTATGGAATTGAACTCTTTATTCCATATTTCTTTTCTTACTGATTGAATGAAACTTATGTAGTCAATCATGATGGGAAGATCCCGCTAGGATCTCGGCACCCCTCCTCTGCACTTATTCCATCTATTTAGTCAATGACTCAGTCTTTAGTCTGCTTTGAAGACATACCATGGATTTCAATTGCACACATAGGCATAATCCACACTTAAACTCAAGAGAATTATGCTTTTCAATTAGTTGTACAAAAATCATGTATAATGTAGATCAATTACAATCTTATAGTCTAGATATAATATCATCAAGGACATATATGACACTACCATGTTAAATTCTTTTGTTAAAGGAGAACTACCTTCTCCTAGTAACAACATATACACATGGCATCATAGAGTTCATATAAAATCAAAGCACAAAGGTCAATTCATCTTAAAGAGAACCTAATAACCTTTAATCAAAACATGCTCATACCTTCTTACTACTGAAGTCAAAAAATGGTAAGTAACACGAAACACATCACAACAATAGGAAGTCATGTCACATAGTTTCAGTTTCTAGCATGACACTTGTTTTCATAAAAATGCATCAATTAGGGAAGTTCTTACAATTTATAGGTATACAGCAAGAACATTAACTAGATATACCATCACTTCTCAAGAGCGAGCCAACATTAACACTTCCTACGTCATAAAAGTCACACATTTTTAAAAAGAGTCATCTTTATTAGTCAAAAAAGACTCAACTTCTCTTTGTGAGGCCAAAACACCACACATTATAAGTGACGTCAAGCATGCTCATTTAGTCGTATCTTGAAGTTAAATCCATATTAATCATATTAAGAATCATAAGAAACATTAAATTTGATAAAAAAATCTCTTTTTCATGCAATAATGACCTTCCATAACATGCATAACATATTGTAATTTAATATATGCATAACATATGAGAACATGCAACTTATCTTTAAATACAGGACTGCCCCTCATAACAAGAAACTAGGAACTTGTTGGTTTAAAGCTTGAGTAAGAGTAGAAAGAAAGTAGGGATATGAACAACCTTACTTCTCACATCATCACCCTCCACTTAGGTAAGCCCATTTAAGAGGAACTTATCTCCCAAAGAGAATCTTGGACTTGCCAATCTTTCTAGAAAAGCATCACATCCCCCTTTTTGGGATCAATCTTAAGAAAACCCTTCTTAACATCAACTCTTTCCATCTCTCAAGAAGGAACTATTTCCCACTAGCTATTAACTCACACTCCACTATGTAAGGAATTCAAGACGTGACAATTGAGTATCTAGATTACTCAATAATTATAACTCAATATGATTCTTAACATGAGGAAGTTCAAGGGAATTCAAAATAGGACCATTGAGGGCATTCAAACGCTTACCATCTAGGCACATTATAACCTACATGGGATAATCCTAATCAATATTCAACACCTCAAGGCCTTAAACATCAGGGCCAAGGAATGTCAAGAACAAACCCACATACACCTCACATAAGGAGACTAGTTATCATTGAGGGTTTCCTGCTCCTAGTTTCTTCCCAAGGATCTTATTAACTCAACCATTTGTCCTCTAAGTTCATCAACTAAAGGAACTCATAACAATCAACTTAGGTCATACTACCCAACGACATGAGGCCTTAACTACACCATGAATATCAAGGTTAATTCTATACATCATCACATTCTACCACCAAGTTCTAACAAGGTAAGTAGTTCGCGATTCAAGCCTATAAGGGTCATCACATTTGGTGGAACCTTCCAACCAATCATACCTATGTACAATATGAGCACCTTCTTTAAATGAACATACTCAAGATAAAACATAAAAGACAAATAACCAATTAAAATTAGGTAAACCTCAATTCTCTCCTTCAATTTGAGATTTAAGGGGTATATGGATCCATCTAAGTCACCTTAGGAAAAACATTATAACAACTCCAAAAAAATGACTTAGGTCAAATTAGGTACTAATGTGTGTTTCATGAAGTATTGAAGTCACAAGATTGTTTAAAATGGAGTTTGAGGCACTATCTAAAGATTTAGGTTAAGTTCGAAGGCAAACGTCAAGGGATGACTAAGACATTAGACAACTAGTCACCTATGTGCTTTAAGTGTTTTCATGTTCTTATGTCTGAATAATGAGTTTATGATGTCCTTATACGATTTATAATAGTGTTTAGAGTTAGCATGTTAAGTTTGGTAAGGTTTTGAGGTCAAACGTCCAAGAACGTTCGGTGACGTTCGAATGATAGCTTTAGACTTCCTCGTGAGTTTTGATGTGTTTTGGCATTTTGTGTGGCTTGTTTGATGTTTTACATGTTTGTATATGTTACAAATACCTACACGTACATGTTTAGATGTTTAACGTTCGAGTAGTGTCACACCCGGGTTCTAGAACCTGGATGAGACCAGCGTCGTTAACCTTTCAGAGGTTGTAGACAAGCCTCTTCTTAGTTTTCATCACAATCATACAATTATATTTAGCAGAAAATTTAAAACTTTTTAACTTTAATTAAGTGTACTTAGACTTCATATAATTTCTGCATCGGAGTGATATACTAATAGCTCGACATAAACAACCCCATTTATTAATAGATTGAACAAATGGAACGAAGAATTCATAATATTATTAATAGTTGCCAAATCGGCCTTAACAAAAAAGCTTGAACAAATGTTTTAAGGGAAATTATAGGGACAACATACACTTGTTATGTCTAATCTACTAAATCTAGAATATAAAGCGTAGGCATCCTCGAACTCAAGAGGACCTACCAAAGTCTGGAGGTACTAGTCCAAACCGCTTCAAATGATCTTCAATCTTCTTCAAGGACCTGCACCTATAAAAATAATAATTGTATATGGGTTTGTACCCACTTTTACTAAGTATGTACAGGTTTATGAACATAAACACATAAGGACTAATGCATGATCAAAGAAAGTTATTCTTATAGCAACATGCCATTTTTGAAAGTGAAATCACTTTACTTTCCTAATTCATTATTTATGAATCATCCTATGAATATGACATACTTTTATGAATTTAAAGCACACAACTCATTTTATATATGAACATAATACCTTGGAATCATAAACATAATTTTAGAACAATTTAAACAAAAATTTATATTTTTGCCCCCCCCCCCCCCCTTAAGCCAAGAGCTCCTTTTCCCACACTTAGATTGTTTTTCTGTCTTTTCTTCTTTTTGTTGTGTAGTTTAAATTCTATTTCAGTCTCTTATTCTTTTTTTGGTGCAGTTCAATTATCTCCTTTGATCCAATGTTTTACATACAAGTGCAATGATTCATTGTAGTCCCAATCCAACAATGAATCAAGTAAGTAATCCAAAAGACTAAGGAAATGGTTTGACCACCCTACTCACAAGTTATTCTTTCCATTCTTGTTAAATTGGCATGAGTCTTTGTATGTCAATGTTTATTAGTTATTCCCATTATTTGGTTGTTTTCATCATATAATGATTATTGGATATGCCCATTATTTGATCATTACATAATATAAAGATTAATGGTTATGCCCATTATTTTATCATTTGCATAACATAATGATTATTGGCTATGCCCATTATTTGATCATTTGTATAATATAAAGATTATTTGTTATGCCCATTATTTGATTATTTGCATGGTATAAAAAGATTATGGGGCATTGATTATCCATTATGTTTTGCTCCCTTTATTGGCATAAGACAATAATTGTTAAAACTTCATTCTTATCAAACACTGGTGATTTGATTTACTTATTCTTTTTTCTTACTTAGTTCACTTTGAACTTATGTATTTTCTTCTTTGATATCATGTTCACTTTGAATACACTTTCCTTTCTTTCTATCTTTCTTAGTTTCTTTAAGAAATCTTTAGAATTAAACTGACATAGATCATGTGAGCTAACATGAAATCCATTGTATTCCCCACATTGAAAAGTGGTGGTTCACCAGCTAAAGTGAAACCGAATACTAGAATTTAACCGACATAGATCATGTGAGATAACATGAAATCCAATGTGTTACCCACACTGAAAAGAGGTAGTTCACCAACAAAAGTGAAATCGAATACCTTCTAGCTTTCTTTGGTGGATCCACTAGCTAGTAACCTATACTGTCAACATAGTTCAAAGACTAGGAGATTTTGGAGACCCTTATCCACCTTGGTGGTAATATAATCTCATGAGTCTTACATGTTCCTGCAGAAGCTCATTTCTTGTCAATCGGTGCATTGCTAAATTTATCATACTTTACAACTTTTAGAGTTGACTCATACATGATGGAAGCTTGCTTCAAGTATGAGGTATGCCTAGATAAATGGATGACTTGTCATCCCTTTCTTTACTTGATGAATGAGAACTTGAACCTTACATTATCATTATGATGTGAATGAGACTTGTACGATTTCTAACACCTTCTTATTTGTGTATTTTTAAAATAATTGTGTAGGTGCAAGTAAGACTTGTCTCACTTCCTTTAACACCCCATTCTAGGTCAATTTAATGACTCATAAGATTTTATGTTATGTCATTACTCACCTTATCTTGTTAAACATTATTTGGTAGTCTTGTTACATTGTTTATGAATGTCGTAAGGACTTATTCAATGTGGTACTATGTTAACAAGTTCATTTATATAGGTTATGTTGGGACTTGACCCAATCATTGGCATACCCTGGGTTATTTGTTCATTGAGTTACAACTTGTCAAGTCATTATTTAACATATACTTGTCCTTATAAGAAACATCATAATTTACATTCGCCATATAACATTGGTATGGCTTCGTCATTAGCAAATTCTATATCATTTTTTCCGAAATAATATTGCTAGAAAATTTATTGGCATGACCCAAACATTCACTAAATTTTTTTATGATATTATCACTAGCCAAATAAATTAACTTATGTATAAACTATAGCTAATATCATCATTTTAGGCAAGCCAACTTCTAACATTTTTTTTATTAGACAATAAAAACAATTCAGTACTTAGTTTGGCTAAGCTAATAAGTTAATTTTGCATTGAAGATTCTTTAACTAGTTTTGATTCTCATTCTTATTTATTCTCGAAAACATTGCATTCCAAACACTTAGAAACATATCTACTGTAAAACACGTAATAAAAAACTTCATTCTTTTCATCAATAAATGGAATTAAATAAACGACTTATAATAATTTCATCTTCTCGAAAACAATTAGGCATTAATCATAAGGATCTAACCTATAGTCTCATTCGACATTATTTAATCATAGAAACCTACACATAATGATCAGATAGCCCCACATACCAATGACATGCTTGATATTTTTCATTAGTCATACTACTAGAGTCGGTAATAGGGAGAATTAGAGAGATGAACATTTGAAACTTTCATTGGGAACAACCCTAGTTTTTTTTTTCCTTGAATTTAAGATGTTTGAAAATCCTCCTAGGCAAAGAAATCCAAGAGAGAAAACCCATACCTTACTGTATATTTGAATCTACTTAGATCACCCCATACTTTGTACGAAAAATCTTGAAGAACTGCCTTCGAATCGCCTAAGGAGAATTGTTCATTGTTTTCCTTACGTTTGTTTCTGTTTTTGAGTCGTGAGGTTTCTTAATTAGTTAAATGTGAGTCTCAGTGTTAGGGACTGAATATTGACTAATTGAACTGAGGATGATTAACTAAATTAAATAAATCAATTAACAAGTTACCAAAACGCCCCTCCTTAATTGACTAAAAATAGGAGAGCATTTTAATTAGCCAAATCTGAAAATTTGCTAAGGTTTCTCGGCTTCACCATGAATTTTAATTAATTAATTAAGTTTCTAATTTAGTTAATTATATGACGTAGTGTAATAACTAAAGTACCCCAAAGTCACTAGGACCATAACAAACTCCTTTGGACCATCCTAGGTTAGGTACTAGGATGTTTCCTTTGTTAGTTGCCCGACTAGTGTCACCCGGTTAGATTTTAGGATTTTTGTACACTAGTTAGTTTATTTTAGTTTACACTAGGTTATTTAGTTAGGTAAGTTAGTTAGAGTGTGGAGTTTATTAGGAATCTAGGCACCACACGGATTCACCCGTGCGCGCGCCTTCCCCTTAACCGGGCTAACTAAATTCGTTGGGGCTTGGTCGCTTGGTCTCTTGCACATGTGCTTGCACATGTGTTTCTGCGCATTTCTTGTCCAAGGACCCTCACTATTTCCTTGGACACTTGTTAATCTACATGATCAATTTTAATGATCATGTGCTATGGTACCTAGGCTTGACACTTGGATGTCTCATACCTAATGTGTGTAAGTTATGAAATCAAAATATTTAGCTTAGGGTCTTCATTGCAGGTACAATTCCTAAAAAACCTTGGATTGGAGAAATTGAATATCAAAGTAAATCTTAATACATAGAAATTGGGTAACCTTTAAGAGAATACTCTCTAACGTCCCTAATATTACTCAATATTTGTTATTAGGATGCCTATGTACCCCAATACATATTCTTAAAACCTACTAGACCCTTCACTAGACAAGTACATTTTCTGGAATTTTATTGGTACGACTCAACCTAAGACCCACAATGGGACTTAGAGGAGGACCCCAACTCAAGACTTGAAGGTACATGGCAGCTTCATGCAATGTGCCAAACGATGACCCAAATAATGACCACTACATGGAATGGAGGATCATCGACTTGTGGAGCCGATGGAGCCTGCAAGTCTTCAGGTTTTGGACCTCTGAACGAAACAACGAGACCCTCATCAATGAGGAGTGGACCTACCTAGGGACAGTCATTGGCAAGGCGTGGTTTGGACCTGGACTGCCTACAATTTTTCTATTAAGGCTTGGGGGTTCTGGGAAATTCATCCCAAGTATTATAAAATAGGAGGAATATTATTTTGGGTGTTTATGGGTATTTTAAGAGTATATAAGTTATGAAGCTCTCATTTCAATCGTAGAACCTAGATCAGAACTCATTCCCTAACAAAGTTTCTTCAAAAACTTCCGTGAGAGCTCAAGGTGAAGATGGAGCTTGAAGATAGATATTCAATGGAGTTTCTTCAAATATTATCATAAGTTTCTTCTAATAAGGTATGTGATTTCTTCACCTAAGGATTGATATTACCTTAGAGTCAATTTCAAAATGATGAAAAACTCTATTTTCTACTCTAAGTCTTGGGTTCTTGCATGAAATATTTTCATACATTAAGATATAATAATATTGATGAATAGTTAATGTTTCCAATGAAATTCTCCATGAACCCTTGAGTTTCCCAAATATTTGAATTTAAATATATGTGTAGATTGTTATGGGCTCTTGATTTATGTATTTTTCATATGATTGTATGGTCAGTAGCTAGATACAGATAAGGGGGCATGGAATACATATGATTATCTACAACAATGTTTAAAGATCCAAAATATTAAATTGACCTATATTCATTAAGTATTGTGATAACTGTATTGGATTGATGTTCATGGCCATGAGTAAGGGCCTCACTGTATTGAATTGGATGATTTAGTTATGGATTGAAGTGGTTAGAAGGGATTGGTGGTATACTGTCCTAATTCTCATTATTTTATGTAATGTGTCTCTTGTATAATACAATAATTTGTATGGTCCACTTATAGTGGAGGTGCTACATGAATGATATGGCCTTGTCGGCATTTCATTATATATTATGATTATCATGGCCTTGTAGGAACTACTTGAAGTACTATGGTGATGTGTGTAGTGAATTATGTGCAGAATGATCATGTTGATCTACCTGTGATTAAGTGAAAGTATGTGTTATTCTATTGATATTGTTAGGTGATCATGTTAGACAATGACTATGTCATTAGGTGAGTAGTCTTAGAATTTATTAATGGTTATCCTTACTGAACTATATAAGTTTCTAATGGTTATATTGATTATATTATAGTAATGTATAGGATGACATAAAAATGCTAAGGGTCTTTCCTAAGTTCTTCAAAAAATGATATGCTATATGTAATAAAGTAAAGTGTGTTGTATCTTGTTTTGGTGGACTTATGTCCCTCACTTGATATATGTATGAATGATATGTAAATATGATATTCCTTGACTAGGTAAGCTTAGTGAACCCTTCTCATGTATAAATTAATGATATGTGAGACCTTAAATGATGTAAAGAAGGTTATGTACGTGGAAGCTGAAACCTAGTTGTAAAGTTATGAACATTAAAATCGTAAGTAATAATAGTATCATTCCTGTAATGACTGATGGACTTAGTTTGATTGTCTTGAAAGACATCACACTTCCTTAGAGAAGCCATGATGAGCTATATTTGTCGCCATTGTAAGGTAGCCCTAGTGGACCTCTTCAGTTGGGTGAATGTGATTGGGTTATGAACTAGATATGGAACCTATTCGTGTGATCCTTTATTGTTAATTACTCTATGAGAACAAAGTCTAACACCGAGTGAGTTTGTTATGGGATGTACCTTTAGTAGAGAAGGAGACTAGAGTACAATGTATATCTACTTGAGAATGAGACTAGAGTACATAAAATCCCTTCACATTCCTTAACCATGTGCCTACATGGGATATTTCCTAGTTCTACCCTTGGCAGTAACAACACACTCAACTGAGTAAGTTGCAACTCCGAATTCCATGTTTATCTATCATAGTCTATGTTGGTTACTGTCTATTCTTATCATATGGGATACATACTAGCATTATAAAAGTTCTATGAATTTTAGGTCATGGTATGGGACACTATCTAGACATTGCACAATAGGATTTGAGGTGTAAGTTAGAGTCCCTAGGTCCTCTCCAAGACCATTACTTCAATGTTATTATGTGATGAATGTATCTTAAATTAACTGTTGAACGTAATGATTTAAGTTAAGAAATCATGTCAAATGAATAATTATGTATCTAGAGTAGTTAAGGGTTGTCTAGTTAAGGTGTGAAGGGAGAATAGGAATGGTCACTTCGTATCATACCTATATAAGTCTTAAGAATGAATTTAGTTAGGAAAGATGGTTGATTATGTAGGTATGATCCAAAATTAGTTATTCTTAAGGATTATTTAGGTAATCTTTAAGATGTCAATCATGGACGTTATCTTCTTGATTTACTTGAGTAGGTCTTTTGATATCCTTTAAAAGGTAAAATGTCATATTGTATGTATGTTGTTGTATTAAGTGAGTGTGGTTCTATCTAATGTAGTATATAGGATCTCTTAAGTATGTGTTTAAGGAATTGTATGGGCGGTCTCTTCATAACTCACTCGAGTGAACCTTATAATCACCTTAGATAGGAGGATGTCGTGTTCATGTGGTTGGTGTGTTGCAAGTGTGTGTATCACATTATGGATGGTCTTAAGGATCATTTAGATGTGCCTAGAGAGGATGTATTGGTGGTATCTCTTTCTTTTGCTTGAGTGAGTCTTATGATAGTTCTTAGTGAGAAGATTACATGCTAAAAAGTGTTCATCATGAAGTTAAAAGACTTCACTGTGAGAGTGAAGGAGTTCATCTTAATACTGAATTATTTCAATTTAAAATGTGATAAATTGCTAAACTAATTTTTCATGTGTTCCTAATGTGCTAAATGTGGTTTTTATACTTTGTCTTAATAAAAATTCATGAAGAGCAGGTTATTTACTAAATGTCCCTTTTTCATAGTTTTTCCATGTCTTCTATACTTAGTGCATCTAATGTGCTAACCCCTTTTTTTTTCCTTTTTGACTAATGTGTAGGTAATTGGAAGTTTTGATATTCCATGGAGGATGTATAGCTTTCTAAGGGTTGAAGATGAAGAATAGGTGAGTCCTCCTCGATTCGAGTACAATATCCACATGTTCCTTTTTGTCTTAGTCTTTATTTTATGTCTTGTATGGTCATAGTTTCAAGTGTTTTGTACTCCAAAGTTTAGATGGTTTAATGATATGTTGTAAAGGTTTAATGTTTTAATTAAAGACCTCCGCTTGCGTATTGATTATGGAAAAAGTTCTTCGTGTGTGAGGAAAGTATTAAATTCTTACTTATTTTAGAATGTTTATTATGCAATGAATGATACAAGTGTCTTTAATGACACTTCTTGAAGTCTCATTTGCCGTGTGGCGACTCAAGGATGATCTAACTTCTATGGTGTACTTGTGGGTCTTTACAAACATTATTCCAAATTATGGAACAAAACCCTTTTTCCCTTTTTCTCCACGCTCAAATTCATATAGGGATTCATCAACTAGTCATAGGGTTCTCCCATTAATTAGCATACTCCACAATTACCTTACAAGGTAAGCATACTACCTTAACTTCTTAGGATCAAGCCTATATAAAAGACTCCAATCCATACAAGGGAAACTAGGAAACATACAACATGAACAAAGGCAACATTCATCTTTCTAAATATTTACAAGATTTCTCCAAAGTGTTTCAAGCCTATTTCAGAACATTTTACTATTATTATACATAAGCATAGAACAACCCATCATTCCCAAAGGGAACCCTATTCAATGATAAAAACTCATAACAATCTATCACATATCATATCATAACTTTCCACCATTATATCTTGTTTCTCATATATAACCTATAGCCATAAATGACATCACATCAAGACGTATCCCATTTTTCGTCTACATAGACTCATCAAGTTATAAATACCATAGTAAGAATTTAAACTCACCTTTTCTCCCTCAAGCCTTGAGACATCATCCCATACGAGAAATCACATCTAAAAGACCAGCGAACAAGGAAACATAAAAGAGAGATCATATAGAGTTTAAGTTATATGGAACGACATGAGAATATTGAAGAAGGGAAACTATATCGTCCTATAGCCTCTCGCTCATAGATGTGTCGCGACTCACTAACGATAAACGAGATATCTTATAGACGTGGAAACATGAGACTTTGGACTCTAAAACATTTTGTATAACCTTATGCTCTGATACAAAGTTTGTCACAACCGGGAGCACCCCCTATAAGTAACACAGCATAGTCGACCTCTTGGAGGTATAAGACAAGCCTCTTGACATTTATTCATCGCATACACATAAAATAGAAGAAAATTTAAGACTATTCATAGAACATCATAAACCAGAACATCACTTAATTTATATAAAAATATCACTATACATACTAAGACTGTCACATCCGGGGAGCACCCCTTACACGTAACCGACGTTTCTTCCTAAAAGAGAACTAAAACTAACTTCTTAGAACTTTAAACCTTTCATCTGTACTACTTCATGAGGTTTACTAAGACCTCTCTATTGCACATAATATATTTATATCAAGTATACAAAGACCCTTTGTTTAAGAAGATTACACTATCTTCTACGTTTATGGAAAACATATATATAATATAAAATATAGCCTTAAAACGAATTTCTTATATCATAACCATCTAAACCAGAGTATAACAATTGGGAATAGCCCATACATCAATACAATAAAAGCTACATAAATTGTATACAATCTTAGTACCCAAATAAAAAAAATGAACAATGTCTCTTTAAGACTAATAAGTATCCAATGCTAGAAAGTGGCATTTTCCTCGAAGTGGTGAGGACCTACCCAACTTGAAGAATCAGGATCAAAGCATCTTTAATGGCCTCAACATCGTCAATGACCGAATCTAAAATACTTCGGAAAAAGGGATAAATGGGGTTAGCATATCACTTGTACTAAGTATAGGAATATATGCACTCACAAAATAAACATCATGTTAAAAAGGGACATTTCATTATAGCATGCTAATTTACTTTCATAAGCCTTATGGACATTCAATAACCAATACATGTCAATAAGTAGATATTCCTTAAGTAAAGACCATATCAAGTTCTAGTATTTAAATAAGTAACTCTATTGGGCAACATTATAGGACAACTTTTATGTACCCTCTTTGTAACCACCGACTCACCCACCGTGGTGGACACCATAAAAGGTTCATTTAGAATATCGAGCAAAATATAAAATTTTCTATCTACCAAAGGAGTAACAAAAGATTGGGTAGAACCCGGATCAACTAAAGCATATACATCAATTGAGAAGACTTGTAACATATCGGTTACTACATCGAGAGAACTCTCCTATTCACCTCTAGAGCGAAGTTTATAAAAGTTATTATTCTTTGGAGCAATAACATTACAACCAATAGTTTGAGCTTTCCCATTTTCTTTCTCTTGGCCCTTCACATTAGGGAAATCCCTAACCTTGTGGTCGCTCTTGCCACACCCAAAGCAATTGTCCATCCCAACAAAGAAATCACCATAATGCTTCTTGCCACACTTTCCACAAGTTGAGTTTTTGCTTGGTCAGCTAGTACCTCTTCCCTTTTGAGACTTAGGGTTAGACACCCTATTATCAGGAGCCTTGGGAATTTTTTAGGGGACTTGATTGGAGAACCTCTTTTTGAACCTTGGTTTGTCTTGCATATCAATCCTACCCTTTGAAGAACAATCATTATACAACCTTGCCCTATTAGCATCTCTACTCTTCATTTTAACCACTGCCTCATCCACTTGTTGACTATGAACCATGAGACCAAAAATATTCATATAATCATATAGAATATCCAAACGACATTCTCCTTTTAAGTCATCGGACACTCCCATCGCAAAGCAGCTCATCTCATCCCTTGGGTCGAAAACCAAAGAAGGAGCATATTTTGAAAACTTAGTATATTTCAAAGAGTAGTCAAGCAAACTTATACCTCCTTGACAAAGGTTGATGAATGTTTCCACTTAGCTACACTATTTTACCTTGGAAAGAACATATCATGAAAATACTTCTTAAAAATATCACATGTCACCGGACAACCCCTCAAAGGCCTATTGTATCTCCATTGAATTTACCAAGTTTGGGCAACGACATTGAGTGTGTAGGTGGCCAACTCGTCCTTTTCACTAGTCATCAACCCCAAAGCATAGAGGATTTTGTAGACTTCATCAATAAAATTTTGGGGTCTTCCTCCATTTTGGACCCAGAGAAAGTAAGGGGATTCATCCTTGTGAAGTCCATCAAGTGGGAGACAACTGTGCTAACATGTTGGTTTCCTCGGGGTACCACCTCACGGTTAGCTTGGGCCGTCATGACTTGAGCTTGAGTAGTAAAATTTTTGTCCATTTGGAGAAAGGTTTCCCTTATTTCCCAATCTTACAAGGCCTGAGCTTGATCATCATTAGAAACTTCTTCAAGAGGAGGATCTTTATTGCCACAGGTAGGAACTCCCGCATTAGAAATCTCTTCATAAAGTCTTCCTGTGTCTGACCTTCGAGTATTCATACCTATAACCACAATACAAGGTTTAGCACACATAAATTAGACTCTAGCGGAGGGACATTAGATTTCCAAGAAAATGAGAATTTCTTAAGCATCATATACTTTCTTACTCTAAAGTGTGGTGTGCTTCAAAATTTTTAAAAAGAACCTACATAGACATGGTTTAATGAGACATCAATCATAAAGATATTCAACCTAATGCTCTGATACAAAGTTTTTTACATACGGGGAGCACCCCCTAGATGTAACCGGTGTCATCGTCCTCTAAGAGGACAAAGACTAGCCTTTTAGCATTCATGATTACATTCAAAGGTTAAAATGAGGAAATTTAAAACTTTTTTGTCTATACTACTTCGTGAGGCTTACTTAGACCTTTTACTTACACATAATATATTCATATTGAGTATACATCGACCCTTCTCATAAGAAGATTACATTGTCTTCTACTTTTATAGCACATATATTTATAAGATACAATATAGTCTAAAAATGGATGTCTCATATCATAACCATTTAAACAAGAGTATAACAATTGGTCATAGCCCATACATCAATACAACAAAAGCAACATATAGGCTATACAATCTTAGTATCCAAATGAAACAAAATGAACAAAATGTATTTAAAACTAATCAACATCCGATGCTAGAAAGTGGAATTATATTTGAAGTGGTGAGGACCTACACAACTTGGAGAATGACTATCCAAGTCTTCTACAATGGCCTCAACCTCGTCAACGAACGAAACCTATAATATTTGGGACAAAAGTATATATGGTGTTAGCATATCACTTGTACTAAGTATGGGCACGTATGCTCACATAACATAGTAATCATGCTAAAAAGGGACATTACATTAAAGCATACTAATTTACTTTGAAAAGCCTTATGGATATTCAATAACCAATACATGTCAAGAAGTAAATATTTCCTTAAGTGATACCATGTACATCACAAGGCCAACGATACCAAGTCTACTCAAGTCAACATGCATTTCTACATAATTGAGCACGTAATCAAGACAACTCTATTATCAAGTTATAATATCAACAAACATGTATAAGAGTTCAAAAAATATTAACTAAAGCAAGACCATCATCATGAACCCCCACTAAGTCCACTAGTTCAATTAAGCAAGGTCCAATAACCTTACTCAACCAAGTAAACCTAACAAGAAACATAAGCAATGCCCATCTTCACATACTACATCACTAAGAGTAAATGCCATCATATTTTAGGAATAGAGACCAATCACATGTTCATAAGTGAAATCAATATCACATAGTGTCATTAACATGAAAGATAAACATATACATATCATTTACATTTATAATAATGTAAGCACATAAGAACATCCTTCTAAGACTTCCCTCAAGGAAAACTACTAAAATGCATAGGTAGAGTACATACCAATACCTAGACTAAGTCAAACCCCTTAGGTCATCGTACCTAGAGTTCACTTAGTTATTTGATTTTACCTTGTGGGAACATCTTTCCGTAACCGACATAGACCATATGAGCTAATGTGGAATCTGGTGTCATGGAACCCTACACCGAAAGAAGGTAGAATACTTGCCAAGGTAGTACAAAAACATGTAAATAGAATCTATGTGAATCCACTAACTAGTATTCCTACGAGGGCAACATAGTTCAAGAACTAGTACATGTAGTTGGGACCCTCTTTATGATACATGAATTATAGTCTCCAATATCAGGAGTACATTAGTGATCCTACCTTTCCTATGTGGGAAGGGACGCTCCTTACTTCTAGTTTACTCGGTGCCAAACTACAGTCCCTTTTTAAATGTCTTTCATTAATAATTATAATTTATATTAGGTCATAATCTGTTCCACTTATATAGTCATCAATCATATCTCAGTAGGAATTGCATGAGTGTTTTCCTTTCATTACAATTCACACATGTGAGGTCAACACATTTACTTAATCACATTATGACAACGCACATAAACAAATTCATCACCACCATTATGTAATTACATCTTAACTAAAAACTCACAAGTCATAATTCAAGACATTCAATTTCAACATCGTACAACCCTTATCAATCTCATCATAAGGAATACTTCAATATCACTTCATCTCTAAACTCAAATAATAATAATTGAAGTAAAGGATTGATATCACAAGACTTAAGCCATATCCTTCACAATCAATCATCAACGTTTTACCAGCAGCCATCCAATTCAACCCAACAATGGGTGTAATAATATTATTCAATAGTAATTGAAACAGTAACTAGGTCAGTAACATCATTACCATCCCAAATAACTTTAATTCATAACCTAGGGTTAGTGGGAAAGGTTCATAACGAATTCTTAAAGAAATAAATCTAATCCCAACAATACATTACCCTAGGCAGTCCATGAACAAATTAAAATATATAAAACAAGTCTAACAATCAATACAATCTTCAATACTCATCAATTTATAAGCAAGATCCAAGATTTGGGGAATTTAGGTTAAGGGACATGATCTATAGGAAATTGCTTCAATCAAAATCAATTAACCAAAACTCTATATTTAATTAGTCATAGGCAATCACAATTTATCATCAATTTGACGTTTAGAAGAAAACTTATTAGAATAGGAAAACTCTTGCAATTGGTTGATTTAGAAATTAACTTTAAAAGGACCTCTTAGAAAAATGATTCCCAAGAGTGAAGACCACATACCTTAATGAATATTAAACCACAAAATTCAAGTGAAATCCTAGATAAACTAGTATTCTTCTTCAAGCTTTCTTGCTTCTTCAATGGAGGATTTAGGGAGACAGAAAGTAGAGAGAGTTGACATCTTTTGTGTTTTGTTTTGAAAATTTTATTTAAGTTAGTGAAAAATGACTTAAAACTAACCCTTATTCAATATATAGTAACCCCAAAATTACCAAACAGACCACTCACTTAAATGGGTCTTTTTTTGAAGCCAAAATGCTTAAGATATGATCGCAACAAATGTGGAAAGTGGATGCGCATTGCGGGGCTAATTGCCCATTTTATTTTTGAAATACGCGTTGAGGAAGTGGACCTAGTGGAGTGCACACTTCAACCATTCAAATTTCGCCACCCTAGACGTCAGATGCGTGTCTTACATTGATTCTCAAATTCTGGGCTGCCGCAAATTCCTTTGGCAGCTTGCTCTCCAAGGTTTGGGTCCTCTTCTCGGACCCTTTGGGGGGTCCTCTGGGAGTTGTTACTGGATGTTTGGACCCTTTTTTTTAATCTCTACCTATTTAAATTCTTTTTATAAGTTTTGGACTTTATATGACCCTTCCTAACCTTCACCAAACATGGGGACGTTAACTAGTTCTATTTAGCTAGTTTTCGGAAGTCATGGACGTTCCTTTAGGCTTTGAATCTAAAACATCTTAAATGGTTTATAAACATTATTTTAGGGTTATAAACAGTGTTTTAAGATTCAGTTTATCATGTAATTCTCTATCTTATGTCATGGAATTTCGGAGTATTACATGGACTCTAAGTATCTTTTGCAATCATAGACTCAACATCAATAAGAGAATAGGTACACGACCCTTGACAACATAAAATAATACCTAAGCTATTACATAATTTGATTAAGAACATTTTATAGAAAATCCCAGAATAATAAGGATCCCTTTTCTTTAACTTTGAAGATTTACCCAAACCCTTCACTTAGGAGACATCCTCTAGCCATCACCACTACACTTTTTGTAAAAAATATGTAGAAGAATGGTATTAGTACAAGAATGTAGTAAGTATGGAAAGCATGTAAAAACATACATTTAAAAAGGATTTTAAATTAGAAATCATGCATCATGTATTTTGGTGAACTTCATGAACATTGGCAGAACAATGACAATTTAGTTCATATACATCATATAGACATGTACACTATTCATAACAATACATAAGACACTTATCACATTCTGATGAACATTCATTACATACAACTCGTTACTTCTCTTTTATCTTAATTCTTTCTGTAATCAACCCTCAAGTGTAATTAGTATAATGTATCACATTGAGGTCATCTCAGATAGTATTTCATAAATATGCTACATCAACAAAACCACATATAATCATAAAATCATAAGCACATCATAAGGCGTAAGCTTCACATAAGACCCATCACCTAAGACAACCCCCAAGTAACACTAGTGCAATGTGTAGGTAGCATCCATACTACTACTTGCACCAAATGTTCCTAATAAGTCACCCTAGTCTATGGATAACATACTCAACAAGTCATAAAACCTTCATTTATCATTAGACTTAAGGCCATATACATCATAGCATTATATAAGGACTCATTCTTTTACTTCAACCTTAGTTATAACTCATTTAGTCATATCATAAGTAAACCACCCTCACAACCCCTTCACAAGCTTACTTGTGCAATGTACACATGGAGTCCCAAACCCCTACATATACTAAGTAAACTCACTTAGAAGTCTAAGTGGAGTTCACATATATAGTCATAATTCATGTCTTCGTATAGAAAATTTAATTTGACATGATTTCAATTAACTCATACATAGAATAACTATCTATTTCATATGAGGCTCCAATCCTATCCTTTCTTAAAGTCCACTTGTGAATTGCATGGGTAGGTTCCATAGTCCTACCTATACTAAGTAAACATCTCAAGGAGTTATAATTAATGTTCATTTTATTATCTTATTTCATTTCTTAACTTTTGGGAGACATATCCATAACCGACATAGACAATGTGAGCTACATAGAATCCGATGATCTACTCCAACATGAAAAAGAGAGGGTACTACTTGCCATAGGTATTCCTGTGGATCCACAAAGATAAAACCTCTGGGGGAATGTAGTTATGGAATAACGAGATTGCTTCTAGAAACCTTGACTTGCGAGACGTGGAGTTTTCCATCTCATTATAGATTATCTATGTTGGGAACCCGAACATACTGAAGTGAAGCTTCTCTTATGGGAAGTCAGACTTTCTAGACGTGAAGCTCCCACTCTTATTTTTTCATGTTCACTCGGTCCTATACTTAAATACCCTTTTTAAAAATCATAAACCCTTTCATTAATATTAGGCCTTAGGGACTTTATCCCTGATATATCATGTGTGGTAAGGACTTTATCCCTGATATATCATGTGTGTGTTAGGTTCTAGGATGAGAATGTCTTTTAATCATAGAACCTACTTTATGTGAGAACATACTTTCACATAATTTTATCATTCATACAATCATGTGTGTGTGCATATATATGTGATATCTACCTTCACATAAATAGCTCTAGGCACATATATTCATAATTTATATAATCATATACTTTAAATGCTTAGAAATAGGTAATGATGGATAAGAGAACTATCCTTTTCTTAGACATCATGAATCTACCCTACTCATATATACGCATGAAGTGTGTGTGTACATTGTTCGACATTATCATATATTTGTTAGCACATAGTATTGAGGAAGCCACCCTCTAAATATCACAATACATGTACAACATTCCTCAAGTTTGAAGTCATACACAAATAGAGTTTGAAGGACTATAGGCTACACACAGTCACATTACATCATAGGAGGAAAGAACATATTCAACATTAGAATAGATGACTCCTAGCATAATATGATCACACATTCATATAGGCTTTTCATAGGTAGAGGTCGTCCTACAAGAGTATTCATAATCAATAGCCATACAGACCAGGTCTAACCCTAACATCATCTTCCATATATATACAACTTCATCCACACACCTAGATCACACAAGTAGTATGGAAGTCTACACACATAACTTCACAAAAAATCAACACTTCGAACATGAAACTAGAATCAAGGGTTAAACCATCAACTTCACAATTATGAAATCTCTATATCAATTAATATTGCTTCAAAAGCCTTCAAGTCCATGATCACAATACATAAAGATGTACAAGAATGCAAACACCACAACCTTAATTTGACCATGCCAGTCAACACAATTCAACATAAATTATAGGCTAATTAGAGTGAGTAGGTAAACTTATAAAATTCCAAGTAATATCATCATTAATAAATTATTCATTAATTCATAATAAATGTACATCAAGGAATATGGAAATAAGCAATTCATTACAATCTAGACATAATCTAATCATCATATAATCAAGATCAGAATACCCATATCAAAGACTTATTAGAAGGAATAAGGAGATCATGGGTTCTTTATGAAACTAGATTGAATATAATGTTAAAACCATTTATTAATCATATAATCATCATTAGAATGATTTTAAAATCACTTTATCAATGAACCCATGGCTAGATTGAAATATAGGATTCTGACTTTAGAACCATGTTTGAAAAAACATTGAAAGACTCCTTAGATGGAAGATAAACTATGGATGAGGGGTAAAAAAACTTTCACACAATATAAGCCGCGAAATTTGGATAATAATGCACCAAGAATCCATCTATATAGCTTGTTCTTGAGCTTCGCCTCCAATGGAGGTTGTGGGGTTTCATATTTTGGAGGGAATATTTGATTTAGAGGAGTTAAATTCAAATTTGGAGTTAATGATTATAAAGTTACTTAAAATACATAAAAATACCTAAACTAACCTCCCATATAATAATTAGGACTTGCGGTGAATTTCCTGATTCTTCCCTAGCATGACAACATTTTAAGATAGATTGCAGGTGCAATCTACGGATGGTAAGGAATTGGCCACCGATTAACTGACGTGCCAGCTTTCTACTCTGTCAATTGTTATTGAGGCTCCCTTATTAGGGGCATATCTCACACTCCTAAGTGTGTATCAACGCCTCTAATTGGCGGGGCATCAATCTATGCACGAGCCATTAATTGTATGGCATCGATTATATTATGCATAGACAGACTTTAGGTGCTCCTCAAGGACCCTTTGAATTGTACTTGGGGTGTCGTGACCAAACGGTGTCATTAGGACCCTGCACCGTGGAAGGTGTTCTAATTTGTAGAACTATGATACATATCATGTTACGACATGGTTAACGGATATCGAGAGCTTCTTTGTACTCTAATCTCATACGTTAGTAGATCTACTACTCTAAGCATATCCACTTTGTGCTTTGTGTCATACTTCACAAGTTCCATGACTTAATTAGAAACATTACATGATGAACTAAGACTTAAAACTATGTTTCTACACCTAAAATAACGTATTAAATCTAATTAGGAGGTGTTTGAATCAAAACGTAAAGACACAACCATCACATCCGGAGAATAGTGAAATTGAGATCGTGTACCTTAATGTATATCAAGGGGTTTTAAGAGTGGGAATTTAGTCAAATTTTGTTAGAAGATGTTAAACATATAGTGGAGTGTGTGTCGGGTAGACACGTCTAGGTACGAGTCCCAAAGGACCACCCTAAGGGTCCTTTATGAGGACATTTGCATTTGACCAAAAATCTATCATTTTAAAGTGGCTAAGTACATAACTAAACGACGAGCCATCGATGGGTCAAAAGTCATTGATTGTGGTCATTGGTTGACACTTACCCATTTTATAAAAATGGATAAAGAACCATCTCTGACCAAAATCATGGATGAGCAGTACAGGGTCGTGGTTATGTCAATGGATCATCGACATGAAGTCATAAATTGAAGTTTGGTTCACTACCATGTTTCGGTCAAGCTTGGTTCACTGCCAAGTTTCAGTCAAATTAGTTAATAAAAGATACCATTGAAAACCAACTTCAAGCTTGATTATGGCTCCAAGACCCAAGATTTCTTCCATCATCATTCACGGATTGTCAAGGTATGGAGTCTTTTAACTCTTGGGATCTCTTTCTCCTGGAGACTTTCCAAAATGGATTCCAAAGATGTCTAAAAATTGGATTTTCAGTCAATTTCGTGAATTCCTTTTCAAATTAATTTAATGTTGTATTTTATGGATTTATATTGATAATCTATGATTAATTAATGGTGTAATTTTTGTAATCCTATGTCTTTGACATAGTTTATATAAAATATTAATTATTGAACTATTTTCCCTAACCCTAGTTATGAATTGGACTTGTAGATGATTAGGGTTGTTCGAATTGCTTATGTTATTGTTTCATTCACTATATCTGATGAGTGGATTATTGTATAATTTTGATGAATTGAGCGTAAGATCTTGAAGGAATTTCTTGGAAGACATTTCTATGGTCTTTAAGATTATGAATTCTTTACTTCAATTATGTTGATCTATTCTTGATGATAATAATAAATTTAAGGATGAGTATGTGTATAGAATAGGATAATGATATGATGAATATGATGGCATGTAATGAGTATGTTTATTTGTTATATCTTGATAGGGTTATTTTCATGAAGGTTTAATGTGATTCTCTTGTGTGTCTTATTATGATATGAGATGTGATGAACTCACTAAAAGAATGATTGTGATGAAAAGAAGTTCTCATTCCAAACCTAATGATCTATAAATATGATTATGCAAGGTGTTATTCTCATATGACCTATATATAGAATTTATGACCAAGAATGAGTTAAATACATTTCAAAAAGGGACATTATCTTAGCACCGAGTGAACTATGATATTTGTCCCTTCCCAAGAGTGAAGGTAGGCTCGCTATTGTTCTCATGAGGTTGAAAATGCCATGCAATGTGAATACATGATTTTTACTATGTGTCCTAGTTCCTTCACTATGTTTCCCTCATAGAAATACTAGCTAGTGGATCAATCTAGAATGCTATGCTCATGTTTTGGTTCTACCTTGGCAAGTAGATAACATTACATCATTGTAGGGTTTCATGACACCGGATTCAATCTTTATCTCACATGGTCTTTTGTCCGTAAAGAAATTTGTTCCCGAAATTAAAACGAATGAATCGAAGTAATAAAAATGGACACTAACTAGGGTGACTTAAGGGGTACTACTTAGAATGTGTAAGGGTATGGGACTTTACCTATGCATGACCCAAGTTTGAATTGAAGTGACTGCTAGGTGGTTGACTTTATGTTCTTATGTAATTATGAATATTATGAAAGGTATAATGTTGAACCTATAAGATGTGGTCCTATATGATGGTTTTTTCATTTGATGAAAATGATATTTGTGTAATTTCCTATATATGCTAAAGACGACTCATGATGTTGTGCTATATGAAGCAACACATTATTTATAATCTCATTTCTTGTTTACTTTATTAGGTGGGTTTATGGGGCATCACATGGGGCTTCACATGAGCATTGCACATGTAGGCTTTGGTAAGGGTCTTTTATTCTTTGATAATATGATGTCTTGAACATGAAATGGTTATATGACTTTATGATAATGTTATTCATGAATAAATTAACATGTCTTAAGGTTGTTATGATTGTTGCCTTGTATATGCTCTTGTATGTGCATAAAATCTTTCCGAATGACTTAGCATGTTTCTATAGAAATGGTCTCTTTTCTGCATGTTTTCAACGGTGTTATTTTCATATGTTTCTATGCATAATACAAGTGGTTGTACTAAAACCATATCCTTTATGTGTATATAAATATTTAAGTTCGGGTTGTTGATGTTTTTCAATCCCATTTGCAAGATGACATGGACTTTTCCCCAAGTTGTTGGTGCGTCCTCAACATTCGAGGATGGTGTAACTTGTTCTATATTATTATTATAGCTTATTTTTAAACACACTTGTTCTTTCTTTATTCTTGAACTATTGTTGTAGGCCTATATGTGTCATATCGTACCCTTCTAGGCTTACTCACGTCGGGAGAACAATCCCCTACTATATAACAACACATTAGAAGAACACTCAAGCATCACACCAAGACTTCCCTTTTGGAATGCCTACTTAGTGAAATGATTAAATGGTGTCCCACTCAACCACCTACCTAAGTACAACACTTTTTTAGAAGTCTTAACACCAGCACTCCCCTTTCAGAAGGTCTACTTAGTGCAATGGATAGATAGAGTCCCACATAAATACCTACCCCAAATAGCACGTTCTTTTATCAAACTTAGTACATTCAATTCATATAATACTCACCAAGACTCCCCTTTCGGAATTCCTATCTAGTGTAATGATATATATCGTCCCATTCCACTACCTACTCTAAGTTGTACACTGTTATAAAATACTAAGCACTTTCATTACTTTTGTGGGGGTTAGCTTAACAGACATAGACAATGAGAGATAGACATGGAATCCAGATACTATCCTTATAGGAAAAGGGTCCCCTCACTTGCCTAGAGTGAGGTCTTTTCTTTTAGCTTTTACATAGATTTCGCCATAGCTACACCTATGCGGGCGCATAGTTAAGGGATAAGGAGATTGCTACTAAGTAACTAATTTTCTACTCACGAGGAGTTCTCATCTCAAGAGTTACATTGGAATACAACATCTCAACTCACGAACTGTAACCACCTTTTCTTCATATCCTCTTGGTTCTTGGCATAACTCCCCACAAATTCTCAACATTTTACACTATCGTCTATGGATTACTAGTGAACACCACATCTCAACTTATGAAGGGAATTCATCCTCCTACCTATCTTAGAAATCTCTTCGAAGTTAATAAGGTTGATACTAAACATTTCATCTCAACTCACGAAGAGTGTTCACCCAAAAACTCCCCTTTTCATTCACGTTCCTTGACATAATTCTTTCATTCAAACTGTGTACGTGTTTGTACAAGAAAGAACACCATTCACAATAGCATCATTTCATTTACATTAAATTGTATACATGCTTAGACCTTCTTTCGTCACATTACATACTTTAACATGCTTCACATGATCATAAAGGTCATTTAGACATAATTCTTAGCATATTTTTCATAACAAGCTTCATCAAACACATTAACAAGAATAACTTCATATTCATCTTTCTTCACTTCATATATTCCTCATTGCCTCATTCACAATACGTAAGTAACTACATATTCATACAATTCAAGTAAATACCGCCACCAAAAAGGTGGACCATACCACTCAAGAGCATTTCATAAGTAAAACTAAACAACACAATCAACTTACCAATTTATACAAGCTTGCATCACCTATAACATTTTACTCAAAATTTCATCATAATATATCCCTTAGGGAAGTAGCTAAACAACAATATCAACTACAAGAAACCAAAGCTCAAACACTACCAATTCATGCTCATGTAAGCCATTCCTTAAGCCAAAATTTTATTAAAGAAACTTTAACATGTTTTCATTTAAGTTTTATCTTTAAAATCAACAACTAACATTTAAATCATAATTTTTAAATCATTCAAAACTTTTTCATGCAACACCCATATTTAGAGTTGAAGATAGAGGAAACTAGGGTGAAAACCCTATTCGAAAATCCATTAGATGTGATTCCTTGAATGAAAGAGATTTCATGAATGGATACCGTACCTTCGAGAAGATAATACCCAATGGTTTTTTATGTACAAATCAACCACCAGCAATCCCTTCTAGCCCTTCTTGACTTCAAGTTTCTATGTTGACTTGAGAGAGTCTTTTAACAGAGAGGGTTTTTGGGTTTTATAAAGTGGAGTCTAAAATTAGGTCTAATGGTTTAGAAGTCCTTAATATACCGAAATTACTTCCTAGGTTCACAAAAGACTTGGGGTGAAATTACCACACACCCCAAGTCATTACAAGAAAAACCATCTTTTGGACGATCTTCAAACGACGGATGCAACAAACTGACCATCTTTCCATCAAAGGTCCGTTGGTGGGATTTTTTGGGTTGATACTTAGTTTCATTTGGGGCCTTTATATCCTACCTTTCAGGTCCAAACGACGGGGAAAGTCGATGATCCATTGATTGTACTAATGGCTGTCGTTTGCCCTCGTTGGTGGACACTGCCAAGGCAGTCTTGGATCCTTGTCTTAGGCCCTTCTCTAGGGACACTTGTTGGTAATAGGTGGAGTCTTAACCATACGTTAATCCTCTAAACATAGTATTCTAGGTCTTAGGAAAATCTAAAACCAGTTTCAAGAAAAATGAACAAGTAAAACTCACTCAAACACATGAGAACACACAAGCACTATCTAAGGCATATCATCCGAAAGTCATGGACAATGCCTAAGTACAATAATAAAAATCTTTTAACAAAAACTTAACTCAAAAAATAATCACGAATGTCTATTTCACCTTAGTTCATTTTAGGGTGTTACATTCTTCCCCACCTATAATAACATTCGTCCTTGAATGACACTAAAAACTTTAAGAACATCAAGGAATCCATTAGAAACTCTTAAACATTAAAATCATGATCAAAACATCATAATCAAGGCATAAATTAATAAGGAGAACAATTTCACACTTTCGAATACTTTGTAACATAATTACTTTATCAAAACTTTAACATTTCAAAATCTTCTCTTATCATTCAGTTTTGGAGGAACAACCTTCTCCAACATTAAACATTATCATATACAACACTTTCATACACATTGAAACCATCATCCATGAAAAATGAAATTTTTCAAAATTTGAACTTCTTTAGAGTGAACTGAAAATTTTACTGTGTTACTTTCTTAAAAATTCTATAATGCACCTTTCAAGCAACTTTAACAAGATGACATGACAATATGAGAGACAAGATCATACTAACTTAGTCAAAGAGACTTGGTAAGTTACACTAAGTGCAATGTGAGAGTAGCATCCCATACTACCACTCCCACTTAGTGACCCTTGAGGAGTCTCTTGGACTAAGTACACTACATGCATCCTATCTAGCATTGATCATGTGAAAACTTAGCTTTAAATTGGTTTTTTAACATTACACCTTAAGTAATCTAACTTCATATTCAACACATGATAACTCATTCATACACTTCATATTCAAGACGACCATGAAGCATTTAAGCACTATCATTAGCTACTTCTTAACAAAAGAGCATAGGATGACTATCAATTTTTCCCATGCCATCATGATAACTTAAACAGCCTCTCAAACATTTTGCAATTAAGACACTCATAACAAAAGGATACATGCAACTGATATTAATATGCAAGACTCTTAATTATTACCAAATTACTAAGGATTTGGTCTCAAGCTTGAATAAGAACAAAAAGGAAAGATGAGGATATCAACTACCTCTCTACTCACTCATTCTCCCACACTTAGGGTTAATCCATCTTCAAGGACTCCTACTAAAAAGTACCACTATGCTTCACACATGAAATGAACTGATACTACTCTTAACTCAGGGTCATCAGGACTAAACATCAACTCTACTAGTCACGCATAAAACGCTCCTCTTAGGATTCAAGCTTAGACAAACTCTCTTAAACATCACCTCATTCAACTCTTAGGCACCACATAACTCAATCTCATGGAACAAAAATCCCTTACTAGGTATTTATACAACATTTCCTCCTTCGAGGAAACCTACACAAGAACTTCAACCCAATCATAAGAACAACTATGATACATTACCCACCATAGAGGGTTTCCCTCGATTCCTGCAAAATCTCCAAATTCTTTTAATATTCCTCAAATTTACACCTTAAAGCTTTCTACCACATTGAACATAATCACAAGGTAACTCAATTCCTCTCAAAGGTACTTCATTCAATCACTATAACTCTTACCATGCTTAGAAATACATCACTACAAAGTTTCTCATCATAACATCTCAATTCTCATAAATCACACCTAGACATAGATGGCATCACATCACAATTGTTTTTTAAAACCCACCTTCACACTTACTCTTCTAGCCACAAAACCATTATTATATCATAACTCAGCTTTTCTTCCCTCAAACATAGATACATCTTCCTTTCTAAGAAACAATACCTAGAATACCACTGGACAAAGGATAAGAAGATACATATCTTATGATGTTAGGTTCTATGGAACGATACAAGAGTAATGAAGAAAGTGAAACTCTATCATTCTATAGCCTCTTGTCCATGGATGTGTTACAACTCACCAATGACCAAGACTATACTAGACGTTGCTTGTGAGATTTTTAAACCCTAAACTATTTTCCATAACCTTATGCTCTGATACCAAGTCTGTCATGACCCGCACGTACCCCGTAGAAGTTAGGAAGAACCCTTGTATCATGACATGGCGTACGTGACCCTTTAGGGTCTTCTACAAGCCCTGTAACTATCGTTCATTACATAAGACATAAAAAATAGTGCGACATTAAAAATATTCACGAATATTTTAATAAAGGAAACATTTTTTCACAAAATACTATGGAAGTCTCATCGACACAAGACAATCATAGAGACAGGACATCATATCTTAACGACACGACCCTTTAAATTAAAAGAAATACATAATAAGTCTTAACATAAAGAAACTAAGAAGATAGGAACTATGTCCTCGGATATATGAGGACATATTTTGTCTTGAGAGAAACTTTCCCAAGCTTTTCCTTATAGAATTCAACCTTGCTTCCAAAACCTATACTTATACCGTATAGAAAAGTATGGGGTTAGTACAAAACAATGTACCAAGTATGGCATATGCAAATACATGCAAAAGGGACATTTTAGTAAAAACACAGTTTCATGCCAATTAATTAAAAAGTTCATGAATATAGAAACAAAACAACATAAGAATCATTATTTAACAATTAGAGAATAATTTCCACAATTTTACCACAAAGGACCAACTTATAGTAATCTTTTCAAAATAACAGTGAAATCTTTTTAACATTTATAGTGAACTAATTCATTCCCAAAAAAGTGAACTTCCAAGGACAAGCAAAGAGGAAGTGAACCCATTTCCGTACGAGTTTCCCTATCTATAGTTATCCTAAGACTCACCAACGTAAGATATGAAGAAAAAAGGCACATACACCTTCTCAATACACACCAAAGTTATCCTCAAGACTACCCCTTCTAGGCTTACTCACCTCGGGAGAACAACGCCCCACTCAATTACAAGACATTAGAAGAACACATAAGCAACACACTAAGACTTCCCTTTCGGAATGCCTAGTTAGTGCAATGAGTAGATGGCATCCCACTCCACAACATACCCTTAGTAGTACACTCTTTTAGAAGGCTTAACACCAAGACTCCAATTTCGGAAGGTCTACTTAGTGAAATGGATATATAGAGTCCCACATAACTACCTACCCTAAATAGAACGTTATTCTAGGACACTTAGTACATTCAATTCATATAAGACTCACCAAGACTCCCCTTTTAGAATTCCTACCAAGTGCAATGGATAAATATCGTTCCATTCCACTACCTACCCTATGTAATACACTCATATAGAAGACTTAGCACTTTTATTATTTTTGTAGGGGTTAGCTTAACCGACATATACCATGAGAGGTAGACATGGAATTTTGATATTATCCTTATTAGAGAAGGGTCCACCCACTTGCCTAGAGTGAGGTCTTTTCTATTAGATTTTACATAGCTTTCCCAATAGCTACACCTATGCAGGCGCATAGTTAAGGGATAAGGAGATGGATACTAAGTAACTCACTCTCTAGTCACAGGGAGTACTCATATCAAGAAGTAAATTGGAATACAACATCTCAACACACGGAGAGTAACCACGTTTTCTTCATATCCTCTCGGTTCTACGTATAACTCCCCACGGATTCTCAACATTTTATACCGTAGGTTAAGGATTACTAGGGAACACCACATCTCAACTCACGAAGGGCATTCATCCTCCTACCTATCTTAGAAAGATCTTGATAGGTAATGAGGGTTATACTAAACCCTTCATCTCAACTCACCAAGTTCGTTTACATTCAATTCTATATACATGCTTAGACCTTCTGTCATCACATCACACACTTTAACATGATTCACATGATCATAGAAGTCAATTAGATATAATCATTAGCATATTTTTCATAACAAGCTTCATAAAACACATTAACATGAATAGCTTCATTTCATCTATCATCACATAATATGCCTTCATGTCCTCATTAACAATAAACAATTAACTACACATTCATACAATTCATGTAAACACCTCCACCAAGAAGGTGAACCATACCACTCAAGATCATTTCATAGATAAAACTAAACAACATAATCAATTTAAAATTTTATACAAGCTTCCATCACCTATAACATTTTACTCAACGTTTCATCATAATATAGACCTTAGGGCAGTATCAAAACAACAATATCAACCATAAGAAATCAAACCTCAAAGACTACCAATTCATACTCATTTAACCCATTCCTTAATCAAAAATTTGATTAAAAAAACTTTAACATCTTATATTGAAATTTTGGCATTAAAATCATCAACTAACATTAGAATCTCCATTTGTAAATCATTCAAAATGTTTTCATACAAGACCCATATTTAGAGTTGAAGATAGAGGAATCTAGGGTTGAAACTCTTTTTAAAAATCCATTAGATGTGACTTCTTTAATGGAAGATATTTAAAGGATGGCCACCATAACTTATATAAAGAAACCCTAATTATTTTTTGGTGAAGAACTCGACCACCAACAACCCCTTCTATCCCTTCTTGACTTCTAACTTCCATGGTGACTTGAGAAAGTCTTTTAAGAGAGAGGGGTTTTGGGTTTTAGAAAATGGAGTCTGAAATAAGGTCTAAGGATTTGTAAATATTTAATATATCTAAAAAGACCTAAAAATGACTTCCTACGTGTCACACCCAGATTTTGGAAAACGAATGCAACCGGCGTCGTTAACCTCTCTGAGGTCGCAGACAAGCCTCTTCTTAACTTTCATCACAATCATATCGTTAAATTTGCGGATAATATAAAACTTTAAAACATAGTGAAATATACATATTACTCATATGATCATTACTTAGAATAATATTATAATGAGCTCAATGAAAAAACAACTATCTACAATTTATGAAACAGTTCAAATGGAAAGCTCAATATATAACGTAATAGTGTTCCAAAATGGCCTTAATATAAAGGTTCGAATAACACATCGAGAAAGAAATTATAGGTACAACATCCACTAGATATTTCTAATGTTCTAGGCTAGAAATATAAATGTAGCATCCTCGAACTCTAGAGGACCTACAAAATTCTACAGATCACTAATCCAAACAGCTTAGATGAGTCTTCAACCTTCTCTCTTAACTGCACCTATAAAGATATTAATAGTATAGTGTTAGTACACACTTGTACTATGTAAGGGTGTATGAACACATATACATAAGAACTATGCATGATCAAGGAAAGCTCTTCCTATAAGAACATGCCATTTCTGGAAAGTGACATCACTAGACTTTCCTAATTTGTTATTTCTGAATTGTGGTAAGAATGTGACGTATTTTAATACATTCAAAGCACACAAATCATTTTCTATATGAACAAAATACCTTAGAATCATAAACATAATTTAAGAACAACTAGAGCAAAAATTTTGAAATTTGATACCCCAAACCCAAAAGCTCCTCTTTTTCCATTTAGTTTATTTGTTAGTCTTTTTCTTCTTGTTGTTGTGTAGTTCAATTATCGACCTTTATCATATGTTTTAATTTCAAGTTCAATGACTCATTGTAGTCCCATACCTACAATGAATCAAGTAACCAATCCGAAGGACTAAGGAAATGATTTAACTACAAATTGGGCATTAAATCTTCATCTGATAATCTTTATTGGTTATGCCTATTATGTGATTCTTTACATCATATTAAAAATCATTATAATCCAATTTTATTATTGTCATGATCTTGTGCATAGTATAATAAGTCATGATAAACCAATCTTATTTATCTTTGATCAATTTCACAATAAAAGAAGTTATTATTTGTTATGTCCATTATTTGCTGAAATCTTCATTCTTATCAAACACTGACGATTTTTATTCTTAATCACTTACTTTCTTAGATCACTTTGAACATACATCTCTTCTTATTTATTTCTTGCTTTCATAAAGATATCTTTAGAATTATGATGATGCTAGCTAAAATGAAATTGAGTGTCTGCCCCACACTGAAAAGAGGTGATTCACCGATCAAAGTGAATTTATATCGTGTGAGCTAACATGAAATCCAGTGTCTGACCCACAGCGAAAAGGGGTGGTTCACCACTAAAGTGAAACCAAGTTCAGTTTTCTACCCACACCAAAAAGAGGTGCTTCACGGCTAAAGTGAACCGAATACTTTATTTGAGAATTTAACCGACATAGATCATGTGAGCTAAGCTTGAAATCCAGTGTCTTTCCCACAACGAAAAAGGATGGTCTCACCGGACAAAGTGAAACCGCATCATACCTAGATCGCTTAGGTGGAATCCATTGGCTAGTTCCTATGCTTGAAACATAGTACGAATACTAGGATACATACAGAGACTACTTGTCCACCTTGGTGGTAGCCTCATCTCATGATTATTACATATGCTGGCACAAGCGCATTGCTAGTCTATCGGTACTTTGCTCAACTTCTTTTTCATTATATCTTTTAGAGTTTACCCAAACATTATGGAAGATTATTTCTAGTTATGAGGTTTACTTAAATCTTTGGATAACCGGTCATCCCTTTCATTATTTGATGAAATGTGAATTTAACCTTACATTATCATTTTGGAGTTAATGATACTTGTCTCACGATTGTTAGCACCATCATATGTGAGTATATTTAACATAGTTGTCTTAGGTGTAAGTGAGACTTGTCTCACTTCCTTTACACCCCATTATGGTATCTTTCATAATACAAAGTCTTCTAATTATCTTATTACTCACCTTAACTCGTTTCATGTCTTTTGGTAGCTTTATACCCTTCTTTATAAACGTTAAGAACTTTGTTCAATGTAGTTACTATGTTCATAGTTCATTTGGAAAGGGTATATTGGGACTTGTCCCAATGATTGGAATACCCTTGGTTATGAATTCAAAGTTACATTGGTCATGCTTAGTTTTGTATACATTAGGCATTATCCAATCTTTTAATTATTCTGAAATAACATTATAAGCCAATTCCATTCAACTTTTTTGGCAAAACATTGGTAGCCAATTTATTGGCATAAACCAAACTTTACTTAAACAATTTTCATTATGTTATAACTAAACAAATCAATTAGATTCATGAATGTAATATACAGACTCCTCAACATGAACAAGTCGAAACTATAATATTTTAACAAAAACTAAACTCCATAGCCTATTCATAGTAACTTCATATCCTTGAAACACAAGTAAACGTTGTATCATTCCTTAATTCGTGTAACTAGCACTAAAATCATTCGAATCAAATCTCTACGTCTCTTTAGTCATTAGCAAACCAAGAAACATACACATAAAAATCATTTAGCATCACATACCAACAACATGTTCGAGCTTTACATATACATACTTATTAGAATGGAAAACAAGGATAACTAGGGAGATCGACGTTCAACAATGTCATTGGGAACAAACCTAGTTTCGATATTCTTGAATTCATAAAAAGTTTTAAAATCCTTTTTAGAAAAGAACCAAAAAGATAAAAACCATACCATAGGTATAATTAAATCTACAAAGATAACCTTGCACGAAAACATTGAAGGATACCTTGAAATCGCCTAAGAAATTTTCTGTTTTTCTTGCGTTTTGCTCAGTTTTTTTTCTCATGCTTGTTTTCTATTCTTTTCGTCAGTTTCTTGGTATTAGGGACTAATATTTAGTAATTTAACTTATATTAATTAACTTTATTAAAAAATAAATCATCTAATTTAATAAAACGCCCCTCCTAGATTGACTAGAATTAGAAGAACACTTGACTTAACCGAAATCTTGAAATTGCTTAGTGGTTTCGGTTTTGACCAATTAAATTAATTAATTAACTTTATAATCAATTAATAAGGTAACCTAGGGTAATTAATAAAGTACTCCTAAGTTGTTAGGACCATAATCAACCCTTTGGACCATCCTAGGTTAGGTACTAGGATGTTTCTTAGTTAGATACTTGTCTAGTGTAAGGATTTTGGTTTGACCATTTAAATTAATTAATTAACTTTTTAATTTATTTAATTATGAGACCTAGTATAATTAATAAATCACCCCTAAGTCGTTAGAGAGATAACTAACCCTTTTGGACCATCCTAGGTTAGGTACTAGGATGTTTCTTGAGTTAGTTACTAGGTTAGTGTCATCCGGTTAGGTTTTAGGTTGTCGGGTGCACTAGTTAGTTTATTTTTGTTAGTCCTATGTTAGTTCGCTAATTAGGTAAGCTAGTTAAAGTCTAGAGTTTGTTAGGAAGCTCAGCCTCACATGGCTTGACCCCCACATGTGTGCCTGCCCCTAACCTCTTAACCACCCTAACCGATTTCTTGCACATTTGTTTCTTCTCATTTCTTATTGTCCTAATGATCCTTGGGATCCTCCCAATATCATTGGGCACTTGTTACTCTACATTCCCATTTTAATTGGTCATGTACTATGTTTCCTAGGATTGACACATGGATGACTCTCACTTATTTTGTGAATGATGAAAATTAAGATTTTCATAATAGGGTCTTTATTACAAGTACATTTCTAATATGCCCAATATTTCTAAAATATTGGCCATTGAGATGCTTATGTACCCTCAATACATATTCTTAAAACGTAATAACATCTTCACTAGACGAATACATTTTTTGGAATATTACACAAGGTTCATCAAAGACATGGGGTGAATTTACTAAACACCCCAAGTCATTACAAGAAAAACAACTTTCGGACAGTCTCTAAACAATAGATGCAACCAACGGAGTGTATGTTCATCAACGGCCCATTGGTGGAGTTTCATGGGTTGATACTTAGATTCATTTTGGGTGTGTCTACCCTACCTTGAAGGTACAAATGACTGGAAAATTCGATTGGCCGTTTCTTGGACCACTAGTCGTCGCTTGCCCTCGTTGGTGGACAGTGCCAAGACAATCTTTGGCCCTTCTCTATGAACCCTTGTGGATCCTAGGTGTGGTTGTACCAAGATTTTAAACCTCTATACATAGTCGGCTAGGTCTTAGGATTATGTCATACGAATTTCAAGAAAAACGAACACGTATAACTCACTCAAACACATGAGAACACACAAGCACTATCTAAGGCATATCTTCCGAACATCATAGACTTTCTTGGACGTTTGACCTCCAAACTCAACCAAACTTCACACAGTGCATAAGGACATAAATATAACACATTTTAACACAAAATTAACTCAAGAAACAATCATGAAGCTCTAGATAACCTTAGGTCATTTTAGGGTGTTACAATAGCATGATAAAGTAGTTTCATAACAAACCCAACATCCTATGAGAACATTACATCATACCATAGTCATAAGTTGCTTCAAAATTACCTTCAACGCCTTATAATAACACACGTATCATCATCTCGCATCCATAATAAACATTGCATGTTCATACATTAATGACTTCATCATTCATACTTCAATTAATCAATTTGAAGATCTTACCTATGACCTCAAAGAAACACATTCAAGACTTCAACCCCAAATCAATGATATTTACCCAACAATTCAGTTACTATCATCATATAATAGTCAATTATTCAAGAACATACTCATCGCCCCTAATCATAAATCAACATAATTCAAGAGTTAGGGTTAAGAGAAGAGGGACATTCATTAGTCTTTAAGGAATTAGGTCAAAAACCCAAAGTAATACATTAATTAACTGATAAACACTCATAATCCAACATTATTAATAAAATCTACACCAAATAAATCATGTTTAAGGTAACCCACGAATAAGTGTGAAATCTAGAAAATTGGAAGAACACTGAAATTCAATTTGAAGGAACCTATTGGGGAAAGGAGTCTCAAGAGTGAAGAGTTCCCATAAATTATAAATACTTAAGGATTTTTTAATGAAAATTTCTTGTTCTTTAATTCCTATATTAACCTTGATATTCTTCTTCAATGGAGTCTTAAGTCGAGAGAGTTTTGAGATAGAGTTTAGTTTTAAGTTTTGTTTTGTAAGTTTACTAAGAATGATTAAGGGACTTGGGGTTCCATTCTTATAGTTAGTTAAGATATATATTTAACTCCCTAAACACCCCTCCTAACCCCTATTTAAATAAATAACTCCAGATAAGACACTAAAATAAATGTGCACATTCACTTACCTGGCAATGACTTACGACCACCATATGCTTACAATAGGTCGTGTTATGGCCCGCCCTGCTGGTCGTACTCTTGTAAGAGAGGGTGTCAAGGACAAGGAATTTAGGGGAGACAAAGTATCAAACCACTAGTCTCATTTATGGGGCGTAATACCAATGACAGTTCCTCACAACCTCCGTGGGGCAAGCTGTCATTTGATAGTTTTTGGGGTTAAATGGTTGGGTCATCCTCAAGGAACACTAGGGTGTCCTTGAGGAATCTTACCTGCATTTTGTAAACCTTAACACTTGGTTTACATATATTTAAGCTATTTGTAACATTTCTTCCTCATACGACACTTCAAAGCCTCTTACAATACCTTAGAACACACTAATCCAATTTTACAACCTTCTACACGTCATGGTCATTTCTTGATGTTTAGACTATAATACCTCCTAGTAAACTTCACTACATTTTTTTATGTTTATAAAAATCATTTTAACCATTTATGGGTCAGTATACTCCATTCAAAACTCTAGCTTAAGTCATTGGACTTCCGAGGTGTAGCACGGCGTATCATGTATGTTTGGATATGAGCAGCTAATCGGTAAAGAAAATGAACACTTGTGTCTGTGATTGAACATTAGGATTTTCATATGACATTTTAGATACTTACTTGTTGAACATTGCTAGATTGAGAAGTTAGTTGGTAGGGAGACGAAAGGATACTTCAATGACGGAAACAGCCGGAAACTCGAGAGGGTCCTCTTCTTTCTTTTTGATACTTGGTTGTCAGGGTCAGGGCCTTTCTCGCTGGGCGAGCGCATCCGACTAAGAAAATGAACAATGCAATCCTATGTTAGGTGTGTATGAGTTTTGATTGATATCTACCATTACTAACAATAACTAGAACTTGCCTAAGTTGTCTTTCTTGAAGTTGAGAATGATCGGATAGAAAATAATCAGTAGACAGTTTTTGTATAAACCATGAAAAGAGAAAACCAAAGATCCCAATGAAAACCTTACCACTTGAACCCAATTTGAGCCTTTAATATATGTTTGTTCTAACCTAAAATATAACATAACCTTGGTTTTCACGAAGGTAGGATATCACCGCTCTGGTGAAAAGCCTTAGTAGAGGGTTATTGCAGTCCAAACAAAACAAAAGGGAAGAACAGGTTCATGCAGTGAGCTAAAATGCCTACCAAAACGTGCAATAAAATTTAAAAAAATAAAAGAAAAAGAATAGCAAATGGGTTTAGTTGAAAGAGAAGAAAAGAAGGATTCAATCACAAAAATATTTGTGAAAAAAAACTTTGATAAACCAAGATATTAGTCACTCACAAGATCAAACATCCACTTCCTAGACCGAGCTTATGTTACAAGCCAATAAAAGTCTATCGGTGATCCTTTTCCAGCTTTCTGCGATAGAGCCTACAAAGCGAAGGCAATTCTATGGTGGTTTGTTGTTAATACTAGAAATTCTTTGAGAGCTTGAGTTTAGTATTCAGTCCCAACAATTGTGCACGAGGGACTTCTTTAGTGCAAGGACTTAGTGGTTACATTTGAAAGTGGAATAAGTAAGCTGTGATTTATAGGCATGAGCATGGTTGACGGTAAATAGTGAGAAGTAATATATTAATCCTTGCATGTTGAACACAGGGTTCTGAAAAACAAATTGTGCATGAAATTTTTTTGCAATGCTTTCAAGGGTTTGAAAAAGTTTTGGGGAATTTGGTTGTATTGTTTTTCTCATCACTTGAGAACAAGTCATAGTTCTAAGTTGAGGGTGTTTATATGCCGCAAAATCTTGGAACATTTAATACTCAAAAACCAAGAATTAATAATTGAATTGAGTGTGTTATAGTATGGTTTTATGTGTTTTGTTATTGTGCAGACAAATCCTAGCACATGTAAAAAGTGGGGGAAAGAAGCTGAAACTGATCATGATCAAGTGAAGGTAATGACCAACTTCATGGACCATGCTTGTATAAACGTTCTGTGGTTTAGACCATGGAATTTAAATAGTATGTAGCCTAAACAAGAGATGTGATTAAAGGAACAAAGTCAAGACCACAACTAAATTCATGGGTTGTGGTCCTCTTAATGGTCTGTGGTTCAGGCCATGGTGAAAATTGAGTGAGCAGTGCTAAAGACCCATGTTTTGGAAAATCCTAAGTGAAGACCACGGACATATTCCGAGTTGTGGTCTATTTAGTGGTCGTGGTTAATATTCCAGTCATCATTGATAAAGACCCATGTTTTGAAAAACATTTAAGTGAAGCGCATTAACGTCTTCACAAGTGGAGATAACTTTAATTGTCTGTGGTTCAGGTCGTTCTGTAAAATCCAGTGCGTGGTGTTGAAGACCATGGTTTAGGAAATTCCAATTAAATACCGCTGACATCTTCATGGACCATGGTACTTTTGATGGTCCTTGGTCCAATTCATGTAATTAAAGATATTTATGGAACACTATAAGGAAAGACCACAGAGGGATTCATGGTTAGTAAAGCCCATGACGGTCGTAATCATAGTCGTTAAAGGTTTCGAATATTCAATCATAAAACATAATATTTTAAATTATTTGGTCGTTTAGGAGGATATTATTCGATTAAATTACGTTTTACCAATGAGTATGTGCGAACAAGTTTGTTTTCTTTTATATTCGACGTTTTTTATTTTTGTGATTATTCTCAGGCAGTCGATTTTGAAGGAATTGGGGTTCTACTATTTATTGTCATAAGTGATCCTTACAAATTTTTCATCTTTTGTTATGTCTGTTTTGAGCAAACAAAGGAGTAACTAAATACAACAATTGGGGTTGTGGGAACTATGACAATAATATAATTGAAATTCTGTAAAACGAGTTTATGCTGATCTATTTTTACAATTTGTAGTTGCAGCTTTCAAGCTCATTTTAGTCTATTGAGTGTACACTTTAGACAAACATGTATTTGATGCTTGTTCGAGAGAAAAACAAAAATTAGGAAAAAAGTTGAACTAAATCAATGGTTATGTGTTAGAGTTGGAGTTCGAGAGAATAAACATTTAACATCTAAGTCAATTGAAGAGAAAATTAACATTGTTAACACTTTAAGTTCGAGGGAATAGACATGTTTATTATCTATTTAGGCTATGAAGCATTAGATAAACTCAATTTGCAAAGGTTAATTGAACAGTAAATTGTGTGACACTCGAATCACTAAAGAAAATTAGAGCTCATGTCATAAGAACACCACCCTGGTTTCTTAAAGTTAACTGAAACATAACAATAAGATCATTTGGTAATAGTAAAACAGAAGTCTATGGTAAGTATTAATACATAGATCGTTTCAACTATCAAATATCTACTTTCAGTTGTTATCTTTGCAAATTATAACTGTATTAAAAAAATTCTATAGTTAAATCTTATCTGCAAGAAAATTCTCTATGGCATCGATATAACCTCTAGTTGAGTTATATGCATTGACAAAGGCTGTTTATAGTTCTTGTTTGAAGTGTAAAGTTGGACATATCAATGGCACAACACATACATTGGGAACCCATAATGTAAAAGGAACCTATGTGGGAGGTCGTACTATCTAACGTAAAATCCTCCATATCATATTCATGTTCACTCGGCTCTAAGCTTAAATTTTTGTTTGGAGTGTCCTTCAATCATTACGTAATTAATCATTCATAAGGAAATCCATAGGGACTTAATCCCTAATATATAATATATCTCATAGGTTTCAATGTGAGAATAACCTTTCATCATAGAATCAACATCATGTGAGAACATAACTTTCGTAACATAGTAAGGTAGTGTGCATAAGAATTACCTTCAATTCAACATAATACACATTCATCATCACCGCATAACATTCATGGTCTTATCATACCATAACATTCATAGCCATATCATACATGAATCATCATGCTTAGGGTTATGGGGATACGAAATCATGATCCATATCCACAATACATACATCAAGACAACACCCCTCCTAAAGGTGAATCAACAATTCAATTATAACAGAGTTATGACCTTGAAATCCCTTAGTTATAGCCTATAATATCTCTTTCAAGATTTAACCTCAATTTAATGATAAGCATCCATCAAATAGTTTAACATCACAATGATGAATCATACCGAAACATACTAGTTTTTCACCTTACAATAATCATTCAACACAAGTTAGGGTTTAAAATTGAGAAAGAAGAAGGATTAATAGGTTTTGAAAGAATTAGGTCAAACATAGCACATCATATTCTAGAATCATCACTTCATATATATATATATAAAATATCGCAATACATAGCTAGACTATAGGTCTCTTTTGTCATCTTAGACTCAACATCAATAGAATAAAATAGAGAAACTACCCTTAATAACATAAAATAGTATCTAAGATATTACATAATTCATATAAGAACTTGACATAGGAAATCCATAAATCATAAGGATCCCTTTGTTTGAACTTTGGAGATCTATCCAAGCTCTTCATTTAAGGAACATCATCTAGCTGTCACCACCTACACTTTGTGTAAAAGATGAAGAAGAATGGTATTAGTACAAGAATGCACTAAATATGGCAACCATGCAAAACATGCATTTTGAAGAGGACATTTAGTTAGAAACCATGCATCATGTCTTTTTAGTAAATTTCATGAACATTGGCACAATAACCACAACATAGTTCATATAAACAAAGTAGACATGTATACTATTCCTAAACACATAAAGCCACTTATAACAATTGAGGCACATTAAACATTCTCAATACATACGACATATTACATTCATTATCACCTTACCTCCTTTTTATAAGCAACCCTCAAGTAATACTTAGTACCATATATCACATTAAGGTCACCCAAGATAGCCTTTCATAGATATGCTTCATCAACACAACAAAAGATATTCATAAAGTCATAAACACAACATACGATATAACCTTCACATAAGAACCATCACCTAAGACAACCTCCACATCTCACTAGTGCAATGTACAAGTATCATCCCATACTACTACCCATACCAAGTGATCTTAAGAAGTCACCACAAACATACGCACATCTAACTCAATAACATACCATACATGCATTTAACCTTAGACATAAGATTAACATACTTCATAAATAATCATATAAGAATTCCTTCATTCTTTACATCTAATTCATAAATCACTTAGTTCATATCATAGGTAAACCACCCCCACAACCCCTTCACAAGCTTACTTGTGCAATTTACACATGGAGTCCCATACCCCCACATATATTGAACAAACTCATTTAGAAGATATAAGTAAACTTCACTTGCATCATTATAATTCATGTCTTGAATAAGTAAAATCAACCTTAACATGTATTCACATTCCGAATAAATGAACTAAATATCCTTATCTAATAAAGGAGACTCATCATGACTTCCCTTAGAGTCCACTTGTGTAATTTATAAGTAGGGTCCATAATCCTACCTACACTAAGAAGTCTTTCAACGAATCATGACAATTATTCATAATCTCTACGGTAGTTAATTTTCTTAACTTTAGGAACAATTAGCCATAACTGACATAGACCATGAAAACTACATGGAATCCAATGTCATACAACCCCGCACCGAAATAAGGAACCCTACTTGCCAAAGTAGAACCATACATAATAGCTATCTAGGTGGAGCCACTAGTTATATCCTATGTGGGAACGTAGTTAAGGGATAGTGAGATTGTTTTTAGAAACCCAATCCATTACATTAGTAGAGAGGCTTCCATATCATGAGTATCAATTAGATGACCCGGCCTATTGCATTAGCGGGATGCTCTTTTCCCATTGTAAATATTCTCTCAATGCTAAGCTTAAACTCCTTCATTAATATATTTAAGCATTTGTTAATCATTAGTTCATAAGATTAGGCTAGGGACTTTCTCCCTCATACATCATATGTCTCAAGGTTTCTACGATGAGAATCTACTTTCATCATAGAATCTATATTATGTGACCATTTACTTTCACATAATTCTACCATTCATATGTGTGTGCATACATGTGAGAAATATTTTCACATAACACCCCTAGATAATACATGCTCATAATTCATTAGTTATATTCATTACATGCATAGTAATAGATGATGGTACATATGAGAACTATCCTTTCAATTGACACTATGAGTCTATAATACTCATAATTATGCGTGAGAGTATGTGTGTACATTGGACAACATGATCACATAATGGCCATGACATTTTATTGAAGAAGCCATCCTCTAAAGATCACAAATATGTACAACCTTCCTCAATTCTAAAGTCATCCACCTATAGATCATAAAGGACAAAAGACTACACACACTCACATTACATCTAAGGACATAATAACATATTCAACATTTTCATAGAAGACTTCTAGCATACTATGATCACACATTCATATAGGGGTTTCATAGGTAGGTGTCATGCTAAAAAAATATTCATCATCATTAGCCATATAGACCACACCTAACCTTAACATGATCATCATATATACATAACATCATCAATACCACTAGATCACGATACTAGAATGGAAGACAACACAAGGCAATCATACTTGTGATCATCATCACCAGAATTCACATAAAAGAATTGCCTTCAAGGCCAGGACATAACACATATAGATGTACAATAATTTAAGCACCGCTACCATAAGTGGACCATACCAAGCAACACAATTGATATACATCCCAAGCAAATTAGAGGAAATAGGTCAACTTACCAACACTAAAACCTATGATCATCATTCATCAATTCCCTAAATTCAACATCAACTGACACAAATAACATTATTAATAATTAATACACTATAATAAATCATAATTGGATCATCATCTAATCAAGATCACAAGACCCACATTAAAGGCTTATTTGAAGGGTAAAGGATATCATGGGTTATTCATTTTATTGGATCAAAAGTCATGTTAAAACCACTGATTGATTAATAATATATTCATCATTATAATACTTATGAAATCACATTAACAATGAACTGATGGCTAGATGAAAGAAAGGATTTTAGACCTTGAATTCACTGTTGAAAAACCTTGGAAAGGACTACTTAGATTAAAGAGTAAATAACAATGAAAGGATACGATAACACAATAGATGACACGAAATTTTGAGAAGAATGCACTTGAAATTAAAATCAAGGGTTGTTCTTGATCTTGGTCTCCAAAGGAAGTTTTGGGGGTTTCATATTTGGGAGGGATGGTTTGATTTGGAAGAATGAAATTTTAAATTTGAGTTTAGTCTTATATAGTGAATTAAAATAAAATAATCAAACTTAAATAACCATCCACACTTTAATTAGTATGTGGGGTGAACTTCCAAATTCACCACTAGCATGGTAGCGCACAAGACATAACTACATGCTCCAACAATGTGCATGGGTGATAGATCGTCAATGCAGCGGCGGCGGCGCACTGCACAACCATCATTTGTGAATTAAGGTTTATTTAGGGAGTGATCTCACACGTATAAGTGTTGAGTAACTCCCCTAGTCAATGGGGTGTAGGTTTGAGTACGGAGTGTCGATTCATAGGCATCGTTTGGACATTGCCTAGGTAGTCCTTGGCCAGACATTGGGTCCTCCTCAAGGACCCTTGTGGTGAACCTTGTGGAGTCGAGCCTAGACGTTTATACCCTAGATTCTACCATATATAATTTAGTATCCTCCTCTATCAATTTATACTCCAAACAACACATAAAAAATACAAAGGCATACTAGAACACATAAACATTTTGGATGTTCTTGGACATTTGATCTCCAAATCAGTTCAAATCAACTATATAAGCTCTAAAACCGTTTATTATTATTTTATTAACCTTTTAAGGAACATGAGAGTCTATATACACCTTATTTCATTTCGAGGGTCTTGACAATATTTATCAATGAAATCATGTTTAGAAAGTGATCCTTGAAATTGAGTAAAACCTAGTAATTAGGGGAACTTTGGTATAAAAGTTTCCATACCTTGGTAATGCTTAAGGATTTATGAAGGAAAGTCCATTTATTGAAGCCCTGATTGAAGATTGATATGCTTCTTCAATGAAGTCCTTAGATTAGAGACAAGTTTGAGAGGAATGTTGAGTTTTGATTTGTGTTTTGTGAATTTAGTTCGAATGACTTGGGGTCTTATGTTTGGGTTTTTATAGCTAGGTTTAGTTATTAACCCACCAAGCACCCTTTCTTACCCCTATTTAAAAAAATAACTCAAAATTAGACCCCTAATGTAAAACTAAAATTGGAAAATAGATGGCATTTACGGCCACCACCTACGGACCGTAGGTGGTGGTATACCCTCGTGCTGCTGCACCATGGAATGCATCAGAGAGAGTTGTGGTGAAGATTTGGTGAGATACTATGTCTTAACCAACAAAGCCAACTCACGCCCCGTTACTCCATTGATTGGTCGTCAATGGGACTTATGGGTAACTTCTATGTTTTATAGCTATTTTTCAAATGTTTGTGTCTTCCTCGAGGACCCTTAGGGTGGTCTTTAGGGGTTGTACACGAATGCTTTTACCCTAAAAATGTATTTATATACTTTCAAGGTATTTTTACAATATTAAACCATCGTATGATACCTCAAAACCCTTATATTACCTAAGAACACACATTAGTTCAATTTTACTTATTTCCTGGCGTCATGGTCGTTTCTTGACGTTTATGCTCTAACTCTTACAAACTAAATTAGTTTCAATAGGTTAGGTCAAGAAACATTGTTATAGTCTATTTGTAAGTTATTATTGATCATGTAAGACTCTAGCTTAGGTCATTACAATTATGGGGTATTACATTGGGTCGTGAGAAAGGGATATAGCACATTTTGTGGCTAAGTGCCCCTATTGTCAGCAAGTGAAGTTATAAACATAAATCAGGAGGTCTGACTCAAGAGTTCAATATTCCTACATAGAAGTGGGATATGATCAACACTAATTTCATTAAATGTTTACTTCGTACTAGCAAACAACATCACTCTAGAGTTACTAAGTCTACACACTTTTTGGCTATTAAGACTACATATTCGCTCAGAGGACTAAGTTAAGATTTATATTAATGTTAGAGTGAGGTTTCATAGAGTCCCTTTCACATAAACGTCACACTTTTATCTCTAATTTCTAGATGTCATTTCAGAAGGGCCTTTGTACTCAAGTTCATCTTTGCACAATATCTCATCAAAAATGGATGGTCAGGTAGAGCGTACCATTAATACCTTATAGGACATGTTCAGATCTTGCATGATCGATTTCAGGGGTAGTCGGGATGATCATCTTTCACTTATAGAGTTTTTCTATGATAATAGTTACCATTAAACATTCATATCGCTCATTATGAGGCAATGTATGGGCGTATATTGATCATCGGTTTGTTGTTTTGAAGTAATGAAGCCTCCTTGATAGGGACAGATTAAGTTCATGATACTATGGTGAAAGTTAAACTCATTAGAGATAGTCTTAATACATGACAGAGTCTCCAGAAATCCTATTTGAATGTAAGGAGAGAGAATTAGAGTTCCCAATTGATACTTGCTTTTCCTGAAAGTGTTGCCTATGAAATGGGTGACAATAAGTGGCAAGAAATGGAATCTCATTCCTATATATGTAGGACCTTTCTAATCTTAAAGTGGGTTGGTGAAGTGTCTTATTAGTTAGAGTTTCCAATAGATCTAGAATTAGTGCATCCGATTTTTATCATTTCGTTGTTAATGAAATGTGTAGGTGATCGAAAATCTATGGTACCTTTAGAATGTGTGGTTATTCAAAATAGTCTCACTTATGAAGAGGTACCGATTGAAATCATTGATCGTTAGGTTAGATGATTGAGAAATAAAGAAGTCTCTACATTCAAGATTTTGTGCAGGATTTAGTCCATAGAGGGAACGACATGGGAAGAAAAAGCAACTATAAAGGACAAGTGCTCACCTCTATCCTATCGAGTTTGTTCCATCTTGAGATAATAGTTCCTCTTCATTTATTCTGCAATTCATGCATAATTTCACTCTTAGCAATACATTCCTTTAGTTGTACTGTCTTTTTCAGTATACCTGCATGTTTTTGGAACTTAGTGTAGTCAGAAATTAGTTTCTAGTGTTTAGTGATAGGGTTTACAGCTCTTTCCCGCTTATGACCAAGGGGTACTCCCTAGATGTAACATGGTGTATTTGACCCAGAAGGGGTCTCATACTAAACCTTAGCATATTATAACATAATATAACAGAAAATTACGAAAAAATTAAAACATTAATTCATACAATCGAAGTGATTTCATAAAAGCAAGATGAAATCATTAGTACAATTTGCCTCAAACTATCTATTATAAATATAGAATTGAAGTCTTGGAAAAAAACCCCATACAACAGTCTCAACATCAAAATAGTAGATTTTTGTCCTCAAGCTATGAGGACTCACAAAGATCTTCAACTTCATGAAACTTATAGGACCCTTTCTTGAAGAGTAGAACTCAATGTCTAAACCCTTCATTTAATGAGAACGTAGGCAAAGTATGCGTTAGTTAAAAAGGCATTGAATATGTTAGCTAGTATAATCAAAAGATCATTAGTCAAGGTCATTAAATATAAAACATAATCCAAAATCATATGAAAGACCTCAAGAAACATACACTATAAATATATGAGAGAAAATTATTGTATTAAGCAAAAAAAACAATATAAGCATTATATAAGAATTATCATTTGACTCTGAGTCATCTATATGTTAATAGAACTACTCTCAAGTAACCTATAAGCATACATAAGCAATGAATGAATAGCATCATATATTACCACCAAAGTCAAGTACCCCTTTTTAGTCATCTTAATCATAGCCTATATAAATGGTCAAGTCAATAAGATTTTCTACCATAAGGGTACCATACTCCTAAATAACCTCAAAGAACACTTGTGCAATGCATTAATGGCGTCCAATACTACCCTTCACACTAACCATAAACATTGAAGTCATCCCACTAATGCTTACCCACCTTTGGTCTCATTATTAGATTACTTCAAATAAACAAGGGAATATATCACCTTTAGTCACTACTAAAAAGGAAGGAAACTATATCAAAATACTATATAAAGATACATCACTCAGAAGAAAACCTTCTTGAATAACCTTAAGTCATACTTGTGCTATGCAATGGATAGAATCGCATAATACTATTCATGTTAACTGCCACTTTTAGGTACTCATACTAATACTTCTTGGTTTGAAACGTAATACCTTTCCATATCGTTATAACACTTGAGGTATTAATCATATCATTGTTCATTATTCGATTCTACCCTAGGATATACTCCTTTTATCATGTATAGGTTCATTATTAACTTGGACCGTATCAAATAGTACCTTAAGTATATCTAAGTCTATTTGTATGCTTTAACACAATGACTTAGTTCGTTAAGAAATTATTAGTTCAATTATTCTTTAGAACACTATGAGATGCTTCTTCATGTGTATCTTAGTTAATTGGATATGGAGATTGCAACTAGAAACCTTAACTAAACTATATGATAGCTTCCATCTCAGGCAACCTAACTTTAGTAAAAACCACACTCTACTATGTAAGAGTTCCCCCTTTTAACTTTGATAGTCCTCATATCAACTAGGTGTGGTTCTCCTTTCAACATGGAGCCCGGACCCTATCTTGTGTGACACTCCATCTCATTGTCAATATCCATTTGACGCCAAGTATACACAAAAAATATAACTACTAAGCCTTGCTTAACAATGCTTTTGTTTCATGGAAGGATGTCCTTGACAAATCAATCTATGTTCAAGGGATTCTATAACTTTATACTTTTAAGCATATATAAGGTGGGTTGGGTTTGTATAAGCCTTTCAATACAATTCAACCTATTTGAAGTTTATTCATCACCCTAGATTTACTCTAAAATCCCTAGTGATTCAACTTCTTGACCACTAGCATTACTCTCAAAGATCACAATCATCAATTACCCTAAAATTCTAAGGCATTCTAATCACATTCTTTACTATAAGGTGGTTCTAATCATAACTCATTAAAAGGATAAAATTCTATGCTCTAAAAGTAAAGATCAATCATACATAATAAGGTTGAGTTCAATTCATGATTATATGTTCCTAACTTTGAACAATTACTGCACATTACATTGATTTTACAGGATTGAGTTATAATACTTTTATTTCACCTTTCATGGTATTAACTCATACAATATCAAATTTATCTATTAGACTAGTATTAACCATATAAATCACATAATTTCATCATGATATATTAATTCAATGTAATAAAATCATAAGTACATAGTATCCACTAGATTGGAATCCTACCTAAACCCTACCCACAATGTAAAAGAACCCCGAGTTACAACTGGGTCTTCGACTTCAAAATTGGGGGAAACCTATGGGATATATGGGTGGAATAACCCATAGATGATTAATCTTAAATAAATTTATGAGAATCCTAGAAAAATTTTGAAAAATATGGAGGAGTTTCGGCTTAGGTTGCAGCCCTCGTTGTTCTTCTTCTTCACTCTTATAGAGAGGATTTCCTTGAGGAGAAAAGTTAGTTATGGTTTGTGTTGGGGATTCTTAGGAAGTGTTAAGGGTTGTTTAATAACTTAATTACCTTTATATAGGCCTAATAAATCAATATAAGCACACCCTACACGAAACTAACTAAAATAGAAATTAACTAAGCTAACCCTCTCCGTAACAGTAACTAGGTTGATTGGCTGACCTTGACTCATGCCCATGACCTACGAATTGTAGGTTAGTCTACTTTCTGCCATGAAGGTACGTAATTCATGAAATACAGCTCAATAACACAAGACAACAAGTGTAGTGACTCACGACCAACATATACGAAGCGTTGATGGACCTACACCCATAGGTGCCATCCGTAGCTAACTAGAAATGCAAATTTAGGGGACTGTTTTTGGGTCTTCCTCAAGAATCCCTTGGTCGTTCCTTGACGCCCTAACCTTAAACCATTTTTCTAAGTACGGGTATCTTTTTTACGATTTCATTCCTCTCACAAAACTCTAAAACTCATATAAAAAGCTTTCGAACTCTGTAGTTTAGTCACTAGTTTCTTCGATAATATCTCCCCCTTAGGATCATTCGTCATCGAATGATGATTTTAACACTTCTTAAAGTCACCAAAACTAAAATAGAATACCATCATTCATTCGCTGCATCTAAATGCACACTATAAGGAAGAAAACATTAATTCTAAAACAATACATATTCAATGCGACACAAGGGAGTATGAACTCTTCTAACAACCCAAAAGTAATGAGATTCTATATTTACCCAGTTTCAAGGAAAAACTACTATCACCTAACCAAAAAATTTCTCAACACACTCATGGATCCTAAGTTTAATTTACTCTCAATACTGATTTATTCAACAAGGAATCTTTAAACTCCAAACTAAGGCATGCTCATTAGTTTATCTCATGAAGTATATATGCAATTCTATTAAAATTCACAACAATGTGAGGAAAAATAATGTATATAAACATTCCTAAAAAGGCTTAAGTATTTTCATGAACATGCATATAAGGATAACATGGCAACACATAAACATACTATTACCTTGCTTTTTAGGCACACTATCTCCCCTTGGGAGTAATCCTATACAATCACTTCTAAACATCGGTCATGCTAAAGATAACCTCAAGTTCCAATATAACAAGTCAAAAAACACGCAAAAAATAGAATTTTCTAAACCTTTAAAAACATACCAGAAGAAACATGAGGAGACCACTCCTTATCTTTTCTATATTTGAGAGCAAAAACCATATTCTTCTTTTGAGAACCCTCATGCGGACCACTAGAGGCAACTTTCTTATTCACCGTTCCTTAGCCTTAAGAATCGAGCAATATCTAATTTTGTGAATTTCCTTTCCACACCCATAGAAACCATCCATGTTTGCTAGGCACTTACGATAATGACTCCTCCTTCGCTTGCAGCAAGTAGACTTGGGCAATGGAAACCCACTACCCTTCTGTTGGTCAAAACAAGGGTTCTTGGAATATTATTGACAAGAATAAATTTATTCAGATTTAGGTCTATCTTATCCATCCAGCTTAGCACTAAAAAGTTCCAATAATCGTTTGAAGCTTTTTTTACCTCCCTGACACTTTTTTTAAATTTTGGCTCCCCAATTTGTTGAGAATGCACGATGAAACAAAAATATTCATACTTGGGATAAGCATTTCCAAATGACATTCATTAACTACTACGTCGGACATTCCCATCACAAAATTATTAATCTTGGTCCTCAAAATCTGTAACGACCTGTTTAGTCGTTTTGAGCAACAGATTTTATTCTGGAAAAACTGGCAGAGGTGACGGAGGCCACGACGGACCGTCAAGGGCATGACGGACCGTCGTGGAGGTGTCGTTTCAAAACAGAGAAAATCTGAAATTGGGTACTGAAAATCGACTCTCTGAACGTCGTGACGGAGTGGCAGGACGGACCGTCGCAGGCTCGACGGCCCGTCACAGGCCATCCACTTAAAAACAAGTCTCTGTTACATGCGACGGACAGCAGGACGGACTGTCGCAGGCGCAACGGCCCGTCACGGGCTACGCAATCCCAGTTCGGGTCAGATTTCTTTACACGTTTTAAGGGACGTTTTTGACTATTTCTGCTTTAATTATAAAGTTAGAGGGTTAATGTTAATAAGTCTAATTACTAGGGGGATAAAAGAGGTAACCTTAAGTTAATTAGTGGGTTATTATTTCCATCTTTCATTCTTAATTACGTAATAATTAGGGTAAAAGAAAGAGGGTTTGAATCAGAAAAATAGAAAGAACAAAGACAGAAAGAAAAAGAGAGGAGAACGAGTAGAGAGAGAGAGGAACGAAGAGGACAACAAGAAATTGAGGAATTTGCTTGCTTGATCACGATTCTTCGGTGGAGGTAGGTTATGGTTTCTTTTACACTATTCGTAGTAAACTCTTAATAGCGAATGATATGTGTTGGGTAGTATTATAGAGTCTTCTTTATGCTTAATTGTGGTGTATGCATGATGTGATTTTATATATATGATTGTGATGAAACAAGCATGATGAAGCTATTGAATCCCAAATCTTGATATAAACCTAATCTCTTGTTAATGATGATGCCTTGGTATAAAAGAAGGCTTGATGAACTAAGTGATGAGATGATGACGCCTTGGTATAAAAGAAGGCTTGATGAATTAATAGAATGAGATTAGGGGATCGGAGTGTCACGTACCGACACATAGAATTAGTGGGACGGGTGTCACGAACCGACACGTAGATGTAGGGGATCGGAGTGTCACGTACCGACACATAGAATTAGTGGGACGGGTGTCACGAACCGACAGGTAGATGTAGAGGATCGGAGTGTCACGTACCGACACATAGAATTAGTGGGACGGGTGTCACGAACCGACACGTAGATGAAGGGGATCGGAGTGTCACGTACCGACACATTGAATTAGGGGATCGGAGTGTCACGTTCCGACACATAGTAGTAGGGGATCGGAGTGTCACGTTCCGACACATAGTAGTAGGGGATCGGAGTGTCACGTACCGACACAAGAGGAATAAAGATAATGAATCTTGAAAGATATTAATATACTCAATCTAAAGAACATGTATCCCAAATAAGTATGGCATGGAGGCTTGAGTCCTCATAGATATGATCGGTGATATTATAAATGATGTTTGTACTTGTTGCTATCACATGTTAAGCATATTAGTTGATTTTATGATGTTATCTGAGATATATTGTTTTCTATTTTGAGTTGGCCGATGATACCTACTCAGTACTTGTGGTTGTACTGACCCCCTACTTTTATGTTTTCCTTTTGTTTATTTGTGGAGTGCAGCAAACGTGCCGTCATCTTCGACTCAACAGTAGTTCAAGCCAGTCTTCGTCACACCGGATCTTCAGGGTGAGCTAATGCTTCTAGCTTGGACTGGATCTCCTTCCTCATGTCTTGATGCCTTGAAGTTTCGGCATAGACTAGCTTTTATTTGTTTTAGCTTCTTAGAATACTCTTAGTTTAGTAAATTGATCATAGATGTTCTTGTGGTGATGACTTCCAGATTTTTGGGAATTAATAGATGTTGAATTTTAGAAGTTATTGAATTGTCTTTTATTTATGAGTTTAAGTCTTCCGCATTGCTTTATGTTGATATTAAATTGAAATGATAAGGTTCAGATTGGTTGGTTCGCTCACATAGGAGGGTAAATGTGGGTGCCAGTCGCGGCTCGGTTTTGGGTCGTGACAAACTTGGTATCAGAGCATTAGGTTCGTTGGTCACATCACACAAGAACAGGTCTAGTAGAGTCTTAAGGAACGGTAGGGGGACGCCTTTACTTTTCTTTGAGAGGCTATAAGACTTTAGGAAAATTCCATTCTTTCTTTCTTTCTTTCGTGCTATTACTTGGATCCAATTGGTATCTAGGTGATACGAATTGGTATCTGACCATCTTCACTCTATTTCGCAGATGGTTAGAACTAGAGCAACGACTACGCCAACATCAACATCAGCAAGACAAGATGCATCTGAACCAGCCACTGGGGCTGTAGCTCGGAGTGCAACAGTGGCAAGAGGCCGCGGTAGAGGTCGTGGGAGGACGTCCTCTAGAGGGAGAGGACGAGCACCTAGCCCATTTGGTGCTAGGGCGGTGACTCCTCCACCGACTGAGGAGGTAGTAAGAGAAGGGGAGGATGGGGAGAATGAACAAGTACAGAACGAGGAAATGCCACCCCAACCTACCCTAGAGATGATCAATCAGGTGCTCGCTTATCTTAGTGGGTTGTCTGATCAGGGTCAGGCACCCCCAACGTTTTCTGCACCAACACCTCCGGTTTCAGAGGTACGACATGCAGCCACTATGGCCCCTCGTATGGATGCCTCATTGGACATAGGCACGTTTCCACGACTGACTACTGGGCCTATAATAACAAATGATCAGCATGAACTTTTTAGTAAGTTCTTGAAATTGAAACCTCCAGTCTTCAAGGGTGCAGAATCTGAGGATGTTTACGATTTTCTGGTTGACTGTCATGAGCTACTCCACAAGATGGGTATAGTAGAACGGTTTGGTGTTGAGTTCGTGAGTTACCAGTTTCAAGGGAACGCCAAAATGTGGTGGCGGTCACATGTTGAGTGTCAACCAACAGAGGCACCACCTATGACTTGGACCTCATTCTCTAGCTTGTTTATGGAGAAATATATTCCCCGGACCTTGAGAGATAGGAAAAGGGACGAGTTCTTGAGCCTAGAGCAAGGTAGGATGTCGGTCAATGCATATGAGGCTAAGTTTCGTGCACTATCCAGATATGCCACCCAACTATGTTTCAGTCCACAAGAGCGGATTCGCCGTTTTGTGAAGGGGTTGAGATCAGAATTGCAAATTTCAGCCTTACAGGTAGCGGCTACGGCAAAATCCTTCGAAGAAGTGGTGGATTTCGTGGTAGAGATGGAAGGAGTGAAGCCAGATGAATTCACCACGGCATCGACATCAAAGAGGTTTCGAAAAGGGGGTGAGTTTAATGGTTCTTACTCTAGAGGACAAGGTTCCGGAGGTTACTCAGTTCGACCCATTCAGTCTTCACTACAGACTGTGGTTGGGGGTCCACCTCAGACCGGTCAACACTTCTCTGAGAGACCCATGCCCGACTCCAGAGAGTGTTATGGATGTGGGGAGACTGGACATATTAGAAGGAATTGTCCAAAACAGAGTTATAGACCCCCAATAGCTAGAGGCAAGGTGGTCATGGTAGAGGCCGTTATTCTGGAGGACGTGGTGTCGAGGTAATGGTGGTCACCAAAACGGCCGGGATGATGGGCAAACTGGAGCCACTACATCACAACATGGTAGGGGCAACGGACAAACAAACGAAAGGGCCCATTGTTATGCTTTCCCTTGGAGATCAGAGGCGGAGACATCTGATGCTGTCATCACAGGTAATCTTCTGGTTTGTGATTGCATGGCTTCCGTATTGTTTGATCCTGGATCCACATTTTCTTATGTATCTTCCTCATTTGCTAATGGTCTAAATTTACATTGTGAATTACTTGATACGCCTATTCGTGTTTCAACTCCGGTGGGTGAGTCTGTGGTAGTTGAAAAGGTATATAGGTCTTGTTTGGTGAACTTTGTGGGGAGTAACACTTATGTAGATTTGGTTATCTTAGAGATGGTTGATTTTGATGTAATTCTGGGTATGACTTGGCTTTCTCCGCAATTCGCGATCTTGGATTGTAATGCTAAAACGGTGACGTTAGCCAAGCCTGGGACAGATCCGTTAGTGTGGGAGGGTGACTACACTTCTAATCCGGTGCGTATCATCTCCTTTCTTCGTGCTAAGAAAATGGTTAGTAAAGGGTGTTTAGATTTCTTGTCACATATCAAGGATGACACTACCCAAGTACCTTCGATTGAGTCGGTTTCGGTGGTCCGTGAGTTTCTTGATGTATTCCCTGCAGATCTTCCGGGTATGCCCCCAGATAGGGATATTGACTTCTGTATTGATCTTGAACCGGGTACACGCCCCATTTCTATACCCCCTTACAGAATGGCCCCCGCGGAGTTAAGAGAATTAAAAGCCCAACTTCAAGAATTGTTGAGCAAAGGCTTTATTAGACCAAGTGCATCTCCTTGGGGTGCTCCGGTTTTGTTTGTAAAGAAGAAAGATGGGAGTTTTCGGATGTGCATAGACTACCGGCAATTGAACAAGGTGACTATAAAGAACAAGTATCCTCCTCCTCGCATTGATGACTTGTTCGATCAGTTACAAGGTGCTTGTGTCTTCTCTAAGATTGACTTGAGATCCGGTTATCATCAATTGAAAATACGGGCAACGGATGTGCCAAAGACTGCTTTTAGGACCAGGTATGGGCATTACGAATTTGTAGTGATGTCTTTTGGTCTTACGAATGCCCCTGCTGCGTTCATGAGTTTGATGAACGGTATTTGTAAGCCATATTTAGATCTCTTTGTGATCGTATTTATTGATGATATACTGATATACTCCAAGAGTAAGAAGGAACGTGAGGAGCATTTGAGAATGGTATTGGAAACGTTGAGGGAGAAAAAGCTTTATGCCAAGTTCTCCAAGTGTGAGTTTTGGCTAGATGCAGTGTCCTTCTTGGGGCACGTGGTTTCTAAGGATGGAGTAATGGTGGATCCTTCTAAGATCGAAGTAGTGAAGAATTGGGTAAGACCTACTAATGTGTCAGAAATAAGGAGCTTTGTTGGGTTAGCTAGCTACTACCGCTGATTTGTCAAGGGATTCTCTTCTATTGCTTCCCAACTGACGAACTTGACTAAGCAAAATGTTCCATTTGTATGGTCGGATGAGTGTGAGGAAAGCTTTCAGAAGCTCAAGACTCTGTTGACTACTGCACCAATTCTCACCTTGCCAGTGGAAGGCAAGAATTTCATTTGTGTATTGTGATGCATCTTATTCGGGTTGGGTGCAGTGCTAATGCAAGAAGAATGTGATTGCTTATGCTTCAAGACAATTAAAAATGCATGAACGTAACTATCCAACTCATGATTTGGAATTGGCCGCGGTAGTGTTTGCACTAAAGCAATGGAGACACTATTTATATGGGGTTAAGTGTGAGGTCTACACGGATCATCGTAGTCTACAGTATGTCTTCACTCAGAGAGATTTGAATTTGAGACAGAGGAGATGGATGGAACTACTGAAGGACTACGACATCACTATTTTGTACCATCCGGGGAAGGCGAATGTTGTAGCGGATGCTTTAAGTAGAAAGGCGGGAAGCATGGGAAGTCTAGCTCACTTGCAAGCTTCTAGACGCCCATTGGCTAGGGAGGTTCAGACTCTGGCTAATGACTTTATGAGACTAGAAGTAAATGAGAAGGGAGGATTTTTAGCTTGTGTGGAGGCAAGATCTTCCTTCCTTGACAAGATTAAGGGAAAGCAGTTTAATGATGAAAAATTGATCCGGATCCGAGATAAAGTGTTGCAAGGAGAGGATAAAGAAGCGAAATCGATGAGGAAGGTGTCTTGATGATTAAGGGAAGGGTATGTGTACCCGCGTCGATGATTTGATCAACACTATTCTGACAGAGGCTCATAGTTCATATCGGTACTCGATACATCCGGGGCGCAACCAATGTACCGTCCTAAAGCACACTTCTTGGTGGAGGAGAATGAAGCGTGATATTGTGGATTTTATTGCCAAATGTCCAAACTGTCAACAAGTAAAGTATGAACACAACCAAGGCCCGGAGGAACACTTCAGAGAATGCCCATTCCGGAATGGAAATGGGAGAGAATCGCAATGGACTTCGTGGTTGGTCTTCCAAAGACATTGGGCAAGTATGACTCTATTTGGGTGATTGTTGATAGGTTAACTAAGTCTGCTCATTTCATTCCGATTAAGGTGACTTACAATGCAGAGAAGTTAGCCAAACTTTACATCTCAAAAGTTGTTCGATTGCATGGAGTTCCACTATCCATCATATCAGATAGAGGTACGCAGTTTACTTATAAGTTTTGGAAAACATTGCATGCAGAATTGGGTACTAGGTTGGACCTTAGTACCGCGTTCCATCCTCAGACCGATGGTCAGTCTGAGCGAACGATTCAAGTGTTGGAGGATATGCTTCGTGCATGTGTGATAGAATTCGGTGGCCATTGGGATAGCTTCTTACCCTTAGCGGAGTTTTCATACAATAATAGCTATCACTCAAGCATTAATATGGCTCCCATTGGTTGGTTTGATGCATTCGAGGTTAGACCTTGGGGTACTGATCTTTTGAGGGATTCGATAGAGAAAGTGAAATCTATTCAAGAGAAGCTTCTAGCGGCGCAAAGTAGACAAAAAGAATATGCAGATCGAAAGGTTAGAGACTTAGAGTTCATGGAGGGTGAACAAGTCTTGTTGAAAGTTTCACCAATGAAAGGGGTGATGCGGTTTGGTAAAAGAGGCAAGCTAAGCCAAGGTACATTGGTCCCTTTGAAGTACTTAACGAGTAGGGGAGGTGGCTTATGAGTTAGCCTTGCCTCCAGGGCTGTCCGGAGTACATCCGGTGTTCATTGTCGATGTTGAAAAGATACCATGGGGATGGAAATTACATTATCCGTTGGGATTCAGTTTTGCTTGATGAGAATTTGTCTTATGAGGAGGAGCCTGTTGCTATTTTAGATAGAGAAGTTCGCAAGTTGAGGTCAAGAGAGATTGCATCCATCAAGGTGCAATGGAAGAATCGACCCGTTGAAGAAGCCACTTGGGAGAAGGAGGCAGATATGCGAGAAAGATACCCACATCTGTTTACAGATTCAGGTATTCCTTTTCGCCCTTGTTTTCCTTCTTGTGATCGTTCGGGGACGAACGATGGGTAAATTGGTATCTATTGTAACGACCTGTTTAGTCGTTTTGAGCAACAGATTTTATTCTGGAAAAACTGGCAGAGGTGATGGAGGCCACGACGGACCGTCGTGGAGGTGTCGTTTCAAAACACTTAGAAAATCTGAAATTGGGTACTGAAAATCGAATCTCTGAACGTCGTGACGGAGTGGCAGGATGGACCGTCGCAGGCTCGACGGCCCGTCACAGGCCATCCACTTAAAAACAAGTCTCTGTTGCATACGACGGACAGCAGGACGGACCGTCGCAGGCGCGACGGCCCGTCACGGGCTACGCAATCCCAGTTCGGGTCGGATTTCTTTACACGTTTTAAGGGACGTTTTTGACTATTCCTGCTTTAATTATAAAGTTAATAAGTCTAATTACTTGGGGGTTAAAATAGGTAACCTTAAGTTAATTAGTGGGTTATTATTTCCATCTTTCATTCTTAATTACATAATAATTAGGGTAAAAGAAAGAGGGTTTGAATAAGAAAAATAGAAAGAACAAAGACAGAAAGAAAAAGAGAGGAGAACGAGTAGAGAGAGAGAGGAACGAAGAGGACAACAAGAAATTGAGGAATTTGCTTGCTTGATCACGATTCTTCGGTGGAGGTAGGTTATGGTTTCTTTTACACTATTCGTAGTAAACTCTTAATAGCGAATGATATGTGTTGGGTAGTATTATAGAGTCTTCTTTATGCTTAATTGTGTGTATGCATGATGTGATTTTATATATATGATTGTGATGAAAAAGCATGATGAAGCTATTGAATCCCAAATCTTGATATAAACCTAATCTCTTGTTAATGATGATGCCTTGGTATAAAAGAAGGCTTGATGAACTAAAGTGATGAGATGATGACGCCTTGGTATAAAAGAAGGCTTGATGAATTAATAGAATGAGATTAGGGGATCGGAGTGTCACGTACCGACACATAGAATTAGTGGGACGGGTGTCACGAACCGACACGTAGATGTAGGGGATCGGAGTGTCACGTACCGACACATAGAATTAGTGGGACGGGTGTCACGAACCGACAGGTAGATGTAGGGGATCGGAGTGTCACGTACCGACACATAGAATTAGTGGGACGGGTGTCACGAACCGACACGTAGATGAAGGGGATCGGAGTGTCACGTACCGACACATTGAATTAGGGGATCGGAGTGTCACATTCCGACACATAGTAGTAGGGGATCGGAGTGTCACGTTCCGACACATAGTAGTAGGGGATCGGAGTGTCACGTACCGACACAAGAGGAATAAAGATAATGAATCTTGAAAGATATTAATATACTCAATCTAAAGAACATGTATCCCAAATAAGTATGGCATGGAGGCTTGAGTCCTCATAGATATGATCGGTGATATTATAAATGATATTTTGTACTTGTTGCTATCACATGTTAAGAATATTAGTTGATTTTATGATATTATCTGAGATATATTGTTTTCTATTTTGAGTTGGCCGATGATACCTACTCAGTACTTGTGGTTGTACTGACCCCCTACTTTTATGTTTTCCTTTTGTTTATTTGTGGAGTGCAGCAAACGTGCCGTCATCTTCGACTCAACAGTAGTTCAAGCCAGTCTTCGTCACACCGGATCTTCAGGGTGAGCTAATGCTTCTAGCTTGGACTGGATCTCCTTCCTCATGTCTTGATGCCTTGAAGTTTCGGCATAGACTAGCTTTTATTTGTTTTAGCTTCTTAGAATACTCTTAGTTTAGTAAATTGATCATAGATGTTCTTGTGGTGATGACTTCCAGATTTTGGGGAATTAATAGATGTTGAATTTTAGAAGTTATTGAATTGTCTTTTATTTATGAGTTTAAGTCTTCCGCATTGCTTTATGTTGATATTAAATTGAAATGATAAGGTTCAGATTGGTTGGTTCGCTCACATAGGAGGGTAAATGTGGGTGCCAGTCGCGGCTCGGTTTTGGGTCGTGACAAAATCCCCCACTATGGTTCGAGAATATTAGCGTGAACCAATTCTAGAGAAAAGAACCTATCATGTAATGCCTCTTTGAAACATTCCCACTTTATTGGACCCTTTTATATAGTAATACTATATTTGTTTATACCCAATTCATGCGACATCCCTCAATTGGTAAGCATCTAGCTATATATCTATAATAAAGTTAAACTAATTATACCTACACTCTTATACACCTCATATACAAAATATAGAGGATCTTTCTCTATTTTGGAGGCATAGAAGTCCAAAACGTTAATCCTCAAAAACTCTCTCACTCTAGATGCAACCATCCCCCTTATTGGGTTTACCAAATCTAACATCTCCCTACTGATTTGATTCGTCATAGTTTTCGGTTTGAGTAGTCAAAGCTTGAGTCTAAATTTGGAGAGTCGATCTAATCTCTGCATTAGTCAATTACAAAGGATCAATTAGATCTTGAGTGGGATCTTAGTGTGGAACTTGAAGGGGAACCTTTTTCTTGAGATTTCCTTCCTCTTTTCTCCTTGCATTTTTCCTTGTATTAGTCATACCTTTAAAATCAATGGGCACAGATCAGAAGAAGGGTCTACTAAAACTAAACTTTATGGCATGACTTAGAGAATGAAGATGTGAGATTTCTTGAACATCCAACATTCATATATTCAATAAATTTGGCGTGCTTCACATTTATGAACAAAACTCTACTAGATATGGTTTGAAACTATCCTAGAACCATTCTTAACGATGTGGTCTAATAAAAAGTTTGTTACGACCAAGGGTATAACGACCCAAGAGTTCCCCCTAGATGTAATCGGCGTATTCGACCTCTTGGAGATCTCATACAAGCCACATGGATCTTTAATTGCATGCGATACTCAAAATAAGTATGATATTAAAGCTTTATTAACAAACGAAGAACACTTTCATTAATAAGCAAGCGGAAGACTTTTAAAACAATCTCTAAGTTTGCATCATGCATGTTTCATAAACCATCTAATACTTTAGAGCACAACATTGGGTCTAAGAGAGTAAATGACATTAAAGAACATGTAGGGTATTAACCTTGAATCAATAAGCACTCACCAAGTATTCACCTTCAACCACTTAGAAACCTAATCAACCTCCATAGAAGACCACATCTTCTATCCATACACTTTAGTCAAAAGGAAAAAGAAAGGTTTTAGCACAATTAATCACTAAGGATATACACAATGCAACAACCATGAAAAAGGGACATTTAATGTAGAAACACGCTTTCACGAAACATTGATAAGAACCTTCATCATATAAGTTTAAGAGACATAACACAAGTCACAAGTCCACATTCACAGATAAAGCCATTTTTAAGTAAAATCAACATATAACACATAATTACATATTCATTAAGTAACCTTTCATTATTTATACTCTCTACCTACGGCTACTCTAAGACCCACCTAAGTAATACATGAAAAGACCGCTCATATACCCTCTTCAAGCACACTTGAGTGTTCCTCAAAACCACCCTATATAAGAGACTTTATTTTCAACATACTACCACTAGGAGAACATACATTACATAAGTCATTTAGAATTCAACCATACAATTAGGGAACTTTACATAATGGTCTTTAAATACCTGGGGAACTCACTCTAGTATGTTCAAGGCGTACTCGTGCCATGTGTAGATAGTAACCCATACTACTACCTTCACTTCATAAAACCTATTCAATAACTAGAGTGCACATCCCACATGATAAGAATAGACATTAACCGACACAGACAACGGTAGCTAGGTAGAGAATCCAGAGTCTTCCTACTCTATGGAGGGTGTTCTACTGGCAAAGGGTAGAACTAAGACACATCGCATGTTGGAACATGGTTAAGGGGATATATAGGGCTTCTTTGTACTCTAGTATATTTCTCAAGTAGAGCTATTACCAAAAGCATATCCACTCGGAGATTTTCCTTATTTCTCATAGATTAAGTTCATTCATATAAGTCTATTAGAGAAGGTAACATAACTAATCCCTATCAACATATAATACAAACAAAGAAGGGCTTTATAAGGATCAACAAATCATGGTTCATAAGGATAGATCTTATGACATTCTTAGAGATGGTTTCATTACGTTCTATCCAACCTACCTCTAATTCAATCATTCCACTTAAGAAGGAGGCACCATAATGGTCTACCACTTCAAGGCTTTAATAGTAACCTTTTTTTCATATTTAAGGTTTCATATTGTTAACATTCTTTCATATTAAAGACTTAACATTCTTAACCTTTTTTTCATATTCAAGGTTTCACATTATTCATTCTGAGAAGGGTACCTACTTTAGGTCTACCGATCCTAGACTTACATACATTCATACATACATGACAATGGTGCCTAAGCCTACCACGTCAAGAGATCATATTTACATAAGTTTTATACATCAAGGAGAAGACACCTAGGCCTACCAAGTCCAAGACATCATAATTTAGAAGTATTTTTATATCAAATTGGGGCAATTAGGTCCACCTAAACAAGACACCATATAAACATATATGTACCTTCAGAGTCCATCATCATCACATGAAAACATTAGAGAAATACATTATTCATCACATCATGCCCACATTATACAATATCACACATATATCACATAATCCTTCACTATATGCATTCATATAAACAATAAAACCTTATACAAGATCATATTACTTCACATGACCAATTCCACATCGTACAATCACATATATCATAACAAAATAGTACTACAATTCTCATAGTAATGCTGACAAGGCCATGATCACAATAAGAATAGGAAATAAACACCTCCACAATAAGTGGACCAAATAACACAAGAATAATTTTATCTCAATTTTGCATTAGTAAGAGAATTATGTCAACTTGCCTTCTTCAAATAGGAACCATCACCATCCCCTCATTCTTCATAATTTCACAATAGAATAACATAGATAATAGAAGAATTCAACTATAAAATTAAGCTAATCATGATCGAATAATCAATATAAAGTCCAAATCACTATTTTCCCATTTAAGGCTTAAATCTCATATAATTCAGTTCAATATCATTTCTTCATAAATAACAATAAAAAATACCATATATGAATATCCCACATAACCTCAAACACAATTCTATAACCATCAACTAAAAATCAACACACCCACTTTATGTTAAAATTTAGAGGATTTTAGAAGACATGGGTCCATGGAATTTCATTTCTTAAAACAATCAATAATCATTAATAATATCATAAAATCATCATTAAAATATGTTTCATGCAAGAACACATGCAAAGAATAAAAATTGGGTTTCTTTAAGGGTTTTTGAAGAACTTTTAAAATACCTTGAATTAGATCTTTGATTTAAAGAGGAATCAAAGATAAAGAGTTCTCATACCTTACTGAATACCTATCCACGATATTTTGGTTGAAACCTTGGAGAATTAATTTGCTTCCATATAACTTGAAGGTTCTTCAATGACGGATATAGTGGGGAGAGAATTTTGAGAGAAAGAAGATCTTTTTTTTTTTGATTTCTAATTGAGTGTTAGGGTTTTTGACTGGGGAATGGGTGTAAATGACCTAAAATTAATATATAATATACCCTTAAAATACCCAAAACACCCCTACATTAGTTGGACCTTTTAAGAGAAGTTCAAGTTGACTTTTATTATCATTGTATCAGTGGTCGTTTATTGGGACTTCAATAGTGATCCTTTTTCAATGCATTTTTGGCTTTTAAAGAAAAAGACGCAGTCAAGTCTTGAACATGGTTGCGTGTCACGAAGTCACTCACCTGTTTTGTTTCTCAAAATTAATTTGAGGAAGAAAGGTGTGTGCCTAGCCCGCGATGCAGATCAAACTATTAGCCTTTGAGTGAAAGGTGCGCGTTGTGCCCTACCCTCCTGAAATTTCCACCTGCATGTTGCCTTGGCAGCCTATTGGCCAAACCTTAGGTCCGCCTGAAGGACACCTAGGTTAGTCCTTGGAGAGTCATACCTGGACGTCTTAACCCTAAACTCGATATTAAAGCACTAGGGTAAAATCCACAAATTTTCAACTCCAATCAACACAAAAACACATGTACAACTTACTAGGACACACAACACACAAAAGACTAGTTTTTTATAGTATCGGTCGTCCCTTGACATTTGACTTCAAAACTCTTTATACCTGACTTAAAAAGTTATTCTTCATTAATTTAAAAAGTTATTAACTAATAAAATTCATGTGAACCTCTAGTTAGTCCTATATTCTTTTGAGGGTGTTGCATAGGGGTACCCCTAGATGTAACATGGCATACTTTACCTCGAAAAGGTCTCATACATACTCTTAGCATATCATAATATAATATAATTTAAAATTATGGAAAACTTAAAACATTTATCCATACAAAGGAAGTAATTTTCATGAAAGGAAGCAGAAGTCTTAACTACACGTTGTGTCAAACCATTTATTACAACTATCAAATAAAACTCTTGGGACACAACCTATAAAATAGTCTCAAAATGAAAATAAAAGACATATTGAAAATAGTGGATTTTTTTCCTCGAAGATATGAGTAGTCACCAAGATCTTCAAATTCTTACAACTTCTCGAAACCTATCTCCAAGAGTAGAACTCAATCTCAAAACCCTACATTTGATAAGACATTAGGCAAGTAGAACTCAATCTGAAAACCCTACATTTGATAAGACTTTAGGCAAAGTATGTGTAAGTACAGATGTACTAAATATGTGAGCTAGCATAATCATAAGAGCATTAGACAAGTGTTAGTCAATATAATATATAGTCTAAAATCATATGAAATACTTCATGAAACATAACTATAAGTATATGAGACAATAAAAAGTCTCCAACATAGGTATCATATAAGAATTATTTGACTCCTAGTCTTTTATATGATACAAGAACTACTCTCAAGAAACCTAATAGCATACATGTGCAATACATGAATAACATCCAATTATACCACCTGATCCAAAAATCTTTTTTTGGTAATATTAATCATAGCCTATCTATGTGGTCAGCTCTTTAAGAATTTTTACCATACGAGAAACATACTCGTAAGTATATTCGAATCGAACTTGTGTTATGCATGAAAAGCATCCCATAAAACCCTTCACACCAAGTATAAACTTGGAGTCATCCTACGAATACTTACACTCTTTTATTCTGATTATGGGCTTACTTGAAATAGAAATAGACAATGAAATCTCTCACCTTCAGTTATAACTAACAAGTGTGGCAACTATAACACAATCCTATCTTAAGATACATCACTCACAAGAACACTTAATAAAATAATCTTATTTTGTACTTGTGCAATGAATGGATAGCATCCCATAATATTGTTCATGCTAAGAACCACTTTTTGGTGCTCATACTAATCTTTAGAATATTATGAGATACTCCCTTAAACACATCTTATTTCATTATTACTTCGAACCATATGAGATACTCCTGTTAGCATGATTAGGTTAATTATTAACATCGACCTTATGAGATACTACCTTAAGAATGTCTAGGTCCACTTATACTTTTTAAGACTTTGAGGTTGTCCATTAAGTGAGTGTTAATTTAATTATCATTTAGAATACAATGAGATGTTTCTTCAAGCATATCTTAGTTCATTGTACATGGAGGTTTCTACTACAAACCTTAAATCAACTATGTGAAAGGCAACTATAACATAAGCCTATCTCATGATACATCACTCAAGAGAACACTTTATTAAATAACCTTAAATCGTACTTTTGCAATGAATGGATAAAATCCCATGACACTATTCTTGGTAAGTACCATTTTTTGGTTCATTACTTTAACTTTAGTACATTATAAGGTACTCTCTTAATCTCATCTTAGTACATTATTAGATTGATCAATATGAGATTCTCCTGTTAGCATGATTATGTTCATCATTGACCTAGACCTTATGAGATACTACCTCTTAAGAATGCCTACGTACATTTATACTCTTGAAGACTATGATGTTATTCATTTAGTGAGTCTTAATTCAATTATTCTTTAGAACACTATCAGATACTTCTCCAATCATGTATTAGTTCATTGGATATAGAGAAGTGTACTATCAGATGTATTAACTCAACTATATGAAAGGTTCCATGTAATGAGACCTGACTTTAGGAAAACCCACACTCTATTACATAAGAGTTCCCTCTTTAACTTGGATACTCCTTAAATAAAATTCTCCTTTAAACTTGGAGCCCGAGTTCTATCTTGTGTGTCACTCCATCTCATTATCAATATCCTCTTGAGGCCAAGCATACACCAAAAGATTTACTATTAGGCCTTGCTTAACACTCATTTCTCATGGAAAGATGTACTAGATATATTTGTCCATGTTCAAGTGATTATATCAATTTATACTTTGAAGAATTTATACGGTATGTTAGGTGAATATATGTCTTTCACCATAATTATAACTACCCAAGACTATACCCTAAAATAAATGGTATACTCAAGTCTCCATATGGCATATTCTATCTCTTATTATACAATCCCCTAGACATCATTCATCGCATATATGTATATGAAAATTAGTGCAGAATTAAAAAATTTCACAACATTAACTCAAATCATATTTATAAAAAACATAACAAATTCTATGTCTCTTGTAGCCATCTTAGACTCACGAATATCTTGGGTCACATCCCATACATCAACAAAATAGAAAATATCTAAGTCTATTACAACGACTTTGAATATAAAAGCTAAACACAACTATGTCCTTGAATCAATTGAGGACATAACAACTCTTGCTTGAAAGGATGCTAATATCAAAGATTCACTTCAAATGACATCTCACGTTTTCCACTTACACCTTTAGAGGTAAAACAACATATGGAATTATTACATTAGAATGAACTAATGATGCTGACATTCAATAAAACCATTGTAAAGGGACATTTGTACAAAAAATGCTCTTTTATGCCCTTTTTAGGAAAACTTCCTAAAATTAATACAAAAACCACTTTAAACACCAACTTCACATATAAGACATATTCCAAGAAGCAAAATATATCATTAACATTATTTCAAATCATATAAGCATATAACCCTCCTACAAAAGATTATCCTACGACTTCCTTAAGTAAGACAAGAAGAGACTGCCCATACACCCTCTTCAAGCACACCTGAGTATTCCTAAAGACTACCTTAGATAAGATTATTGCATTTTCATTACTTAGACTCTCTACCCAAGGTTACTCTTAGTCTCACTTGAGTAACACATGAAGAGACAGCCCATACACCTTCTTCAAGCCTACCTAATCAATCCTCAAAGCTACCGCAGATAGGGATACTCTTATGCAACATATATTTACTTAAGTCATTATCATTCATTAAGTCAATTAAGAGATATTTCATCAACTAAGGACTTCACATAATGATTTTTGAAAAGACCTAGGGAACCTACATCCTAGCATCTTCAAATCCTACTCGTTCCATGTCTAGATAGAGTCCCATTACACTACCTAATATTTTAGAACTTATCCAATACTAGAATCCATCCCACAGGAAGAGAATAGGCATTGACTAATATAGACCATATTAGCTAGGCATGGAATTCAGAGTTTACCCTACACTGATGAAAGGTGTTCTACTTTCCAATGGTAGAACTAGGATGGATCCCATGTAGGCACATGGTAAAGGAATATCAAGGGATGATTTTCACTCTAGTGTTCCTCTAAAGTAGATTATTTCCACAAGCATTTTCTCTCGGTGATAGTCATGTTCTCATAGAGTAAGTTCAATCACATAAGGGCATATGAAAATGTACAATCTCGTAGTGATTACCTAACTATAATGCACCTACCAAAGATGGATCCTCTAGGGCTTACACTCTATGGTCAATAAGGATATCTCAATCACTCTCTTAGAGATGGTTTTATGCCGTTCAGGCCAACCTTTCAGTAACACTCTGAAAGTCCAAAACCTAATATAGAGCCTCACATGAGTTTTTATGGTTTATAATAATGTTTTACGGTAAAAACTAATGTTTATAAATCCTTTAGAAAGTTTTAGATACAAAACGTCAAGGAACATCTATGACATCCGGAGACTAGTGAAAGATGTGTTAGGGTGCCTAGGCTATTTCACGTGGTTTTAAGAGTTGTAATTTGATGAAATTTGGTGGAAAGGTGTGAAACATGTAACTAAACATTTTTTGGGTGTAAAGTCCGTTTACGACTCCCAAAGTACAACCTAAAGGGTCCTTGAGGAGGACCCTTCTAAATGACCAAAAAGTAGACAAAGACAGCAACACCTACGTCTGCCAAAGGACGTGGCGTCGCCTTGGTAACGGGGTGTCAATGCCTCCATCGACCACGACTTAGCCACTTTTCCAAAATTGGACAAAATTATTGTCACTGACAAAAACAAAGGTTTTGCAGTACGGGCAGTAAGGGTGGTCGTTGACTAACCTATGACCCATAGGTCGGGGTCTCACAGGTCAAGGTGCATTTACATAGTGAAATTATAAATGGTTCTATTAATGAGTAATTGGTTAGGGTATTAATTAAGGGTTAAGTTATGGGTAATTAAATTATTTAAATGACTATATAAACTACCCTAAGCCTAAACAAACTTAACACCTCACTTTCCCAAACTCAAATTACTCTTCCTTCTCTTTACTTTCTTTCTCACAAAGAAGACTCCATAGAAATCCAAGGTCAAGGGAATTGGGGATTCATGAACCTATCTTTTCTCCATCAGTCTTCAAGTAAAATCAAGGTATGGAAACCTTTAACATTTTAGATTCCTTTCCCCAAAGGGTTCTCCCAAATTGGTTTTAAAAAGATGATTTTCATATGGGTTTCTTCCTAATCCAAACTTGATCTTCTATGTTGGGTTATTTTTAGTTTAATTTATTTATTATGATTAAATTATGTTGCAATATTGTTCAATTACATTGGTTCTTGATGAATTAACCTAGTATGTAAAATAGACATAAACTGACCCAAATTCCCTAACCCTAGGTGATGAACTCATGTTGAATTGAATAGTATTTATGTAATTGAGTTAGTTGTTGTGTTAATTACTATTGAATTATGTTTTTACACCTATATATTCCTGAGTAGTGATGGCTTGGGACATCTAAAATAGTTTTTCTCTCACTTCTCCATCTGTCAACACAGCTGGGTTGATAGGCAATTGTACTCCAGCGGCTGGGAATTGAGGAAGTGCTTGGTTTCCCCTAGCAGCTGCTTTTTTAACTCTCCTACCTACTTTTCTTCTTGTGTTCATTCTCTACACACACACACAAGAAGGAAGTACGATGCTAGAATGACACAAAATGTCAAAGCTTTACACGGCACGATAAAGACTACAGGAAGGGAAAATTCCTAACATCACTTCGTCCTAGTTAATTTAACTTCATGCTCTGCTACCAAGTTCTGTCACACCCAGATTCTGAAATACGAATGCAGCCGGCATCGTTAAACTCTGAGAGGTTGCAGACAAGCTTCTTCTTAGCTTTCATCAAAATCATATAGTTAAATTTGGGAAAAATATAAAACTTTGAAAACATAGTGAAGTATGCATAGACTTCATATTATCATTAAATAGAATAATATTCTAATAAGCTCTAAGACTAAACAACCATCTACAATTTATGAAACAACTCAAATGGAAAGATCAATATATAACGTAATAGTTTGCCAAAACGACCTTAATACAAAGCTTCGAATAGAACATCTAGAAAGAAATGCTAGGACAACATCCACTAACTATGTCTAAAGTGCTAGGCAAGAAAGATAAATGTAGCATCCTTGAACTCAAGAGTACCTACAAAAGTCTGGAGATCGCTAATCCAATCAGCTTTGATTAGTCTTCAACCTTCTCTCTAACCTGCACCTATAAAGATAATAATAAGTATACGTTTAGTAAAAACTTGTAATAAGTATGGGTATATGCACACATACACATAAGGACTATGCATGATCAAGGAAAATTCTTCCTATAACAACATGCCATTTCTGGAAAGTGACATCACTATACTTTCCTAATTCGTTATTTGTTAATTGTGGTTTGAATATAACGTATCTTAATGCATTCAAAGCACACAACTCATTTTATATATGAATACAAGACCTTAGAATCATGAACATAACTTTAAATATAACATAATTGAGTTAAAATAAATGTTAATATATTCATAATATCCAAAAGAAATCATAATCAAAGTAATCCATAACATCAATTTCGTACAGGATGAAAACCCACTTGAAAACTCTACTTTTAAATTCAATTGGATGGAACCTTTTGAGATAAAAGGTCGCAAAGGTGAAAGGAATCACATACCTTACAAATTGATGAATATTGATGGAGGAATTTTACCTTTTGCAGCCCTTGAACCCACCCCTAGCTTGATTTTTCAATGGAGTTCTTCACTAGAGAGAGAAAGAAGATAGAAGGAAGAGAGTTTTGGGTTTGGGGATTATGAGAGCTTACATTTGTCTAATTAGGTTAGAGGTTTTATATATGTTGTTAATTAACTTATTTAGACCTCCCAGAACCCCTAATAAACTTCCTAACTAAGCCAACTAATTAAATGACTCAATTAAAAACGTGCAGCAAAACACAGACCTCATAGACGACACCACGATTGACAGATTGTGTGTCCAATGACGGCCACTACTCCCTTCTATGTTGGATATTCGTCGATGAATTTAGAGAGTCCAAAATACATGCCCTTAAAGAATTTGGCTAAGTGTTCATCGAAGAATTAATAGACTCTGAAACACAGGCCCTTAAAGAATTTGGCTAAGTGTCCATCAACTAAGGTTATCGACGCCCCGTTGATTGGAACACGATCCGTCTGTGGCATCCGTTTATCACACTGTCTATTTACAGATTTTGGTCACTATTGTAAGGGTCCTCCTCAAGAGCCCCTAGTTGATCCTTCGGGATTCATACCCAAGCATTTCGACTATTAATTCTAATACATGTTAGATACTCTTCTGCCAATTTTGATCATTTTTCGACTCCTAAAAGCTAGTCAAATAGGTTAAGGCAAGCTAGTACCTCAAGAACTAGTTTCCTGATGTCATGGATGTTCTTGGACGTTCTGACTTCTAAACTTCCTAAATGACTTATATACATTAAAATAGACCTTAAAAAGTTTCTAAGCCTTATGACACTCATGTTAGGATTTAAAACACGTCTTTGATTTTCGAAGTGTTATATTATCCCCCCCTTTAGGAACATTCGTCCCCGAGTGACACTAAAATCTTAGAAAGGAAGGAATAGACTCAAGACTAACAGCCCAACCAACAACAATAGATTATAATATCATTTACAAATCAATCATATCATTTACACACGGAAATTCAAAACTTCAATTACCACACATAAGGCTCAAAATAACATTATGAGGAATTTCCTTCTCACAACAACAACATAAGCTCAACATACGTTACATGTTTCAATTATGCGAAAGTTAAACTTACCAACTTAATAAATATCATTTCATAAAGAGTCACCATATAAAAATGCACAACATAACTCAAAACAAGACAATGAGAAACATTTACAAGTCAAGAGTACATTTTACTGTAGCTTAGTGTGATGAAACCAAAAATGCATATTTTTGCAAAACTTCACCAAAAATCAAGAAACTTAAATTCTAGACATTATATTCATTATTAAGAGAAATGACTCACCTTAGTTAACAAATAGATGAGGGTAACGGTACTTCATGTCCGTCTCGGCCTCCCATGGTGCAACATGAACTAGGTGGTTCTTCTATAACACATTTACGAAATCCACCTCTTTGTTCCTCAATTTCTTTACTTGCCTATCAAGGATTTGAACCGGAACCTCCTCATAGCAGAGTTTATCCTTCACACCAAGACACTCAATAGGACGAATAGACATGGGACGCTGATACATTTCTGAAGCATGTAAACATGGAAAATCGGATGAATTGAAGCCAATTCACTAGGGATTTTCAATCCATATGCAACCTTACCAACCCTTTGAAAGATTTCATAGGGAACAACATAACGAGGGCTCAACTTCCCTTTCTTGCCAAATCTAACCACCCCTTTCATAAGAGAAATTTTGAAGTACACTTTATCACCTTCTTCAAACTCTAAATCCCTTCTCATATGATCGACATATGAATTTTTTTGACTATAGGTTGTTTGCAACCGTTTCTTTATGATATGAACCTTTTCCAAAGTCTTATAAATTAAATCGGGACCAAAAGTGAAGAATCACCCACTTTAATCCATCCAATAGGAGACCTATACCTCCTACAATACAAGGTCTTATAAGGATCCATGGATATGGATGAATGGAAACTAATATTGTAAGCAAACTCCACCAAAGGCAAATGCTTATCCCAATTTCCCTTGAAAACAATGATACAAGCTCTAAGCATATATTACACTCCGCTCGACCATCCATTTGGGGATGAAAAGTGGTGCTTAACTTCACCTTGGTACCCAACCCTTATTGGAATGACCTCCAAAACCTAGATGTGAATTGTGCAACCCTATCTGGTATGATGGATAACGGAATACCATGGCGACACACAATCCTATCTATGAAGATCCTTGCATAATCTTCCGCTGAATAAGTAGGACTTGGCGGGAATAAAATGAGCTGATTTGGTCACCCTATCCACAACCACCCATACAGAGTCATATTGATTTTGTGTCCGAGTCAAACTTACCACAAAATCAATATTAATGTCTTCCCACTTCCAAATAGGAACTCGGATTTCTTGTAGTAGACCACCCGACTTTTGATGTTTGACTTGCACTTGTTTGCAATTTGGACACTTAGCAACAAATTCCACAATGTCATTCGTCAAACGTTCAAACCAAAATACTTCCCTAAGGTCATGTTATATTTTTGTCGAACCTGGATGAATGAAGTAACGTTACCCATGAGTTTCCTCAAGGATCCAGTTCCTCAAACAATCTACATTAGGAACACATAACCTTCCTTGATACGTCATGACACCATCCCCCCCACCACCCAAGGAGAATAACTCATTAAGCTTGCCAAGAACTGATTCCTTCAACTCGATCAATGGTTTATAAAGGTGTTGCTTGGACTTCACCTCAACCACCAATGATGACTCGGAGTTATAATGGACTATGAATCCACCATTCAGAGAATCTTTCAACCTAACACTCAATCTAGCTAACCTATGAAAATCTTTCACTAGGTTGTTTCTGGCTTTCTCTATATGAGACACACTACCCATGGTCATACGACTTAGAACATCCGCAACCACATTAGACTTGCTGGGGTGATAGAGGAACCTCATGTCGTAATCTTTCAATAATTCCAACCACCTTCTTTGTTAGAGATTTAACTCGTTTTGAGTAAACACATACCAAAGACTCTTGTGGTCTCTATACACATTAACATGAACACCATAAAAGTAATGCCTCCATATTTTCAAGGCATATACTATGGCTGCTAACTCAAGATCATGATTTGGATAGTTTCTCTCATGCACCTTAAGTTGTCTAGAAGTATAGGCTACCACTTTCCCATGTTGCATAAGCACACACCCTAAACCTGGTCGGATTCATCACAATATACAACAAAGCCCTTTGTACCCTCCGGTAAAGTCAACACCGGAGCGGAAGTTAGCCTATCTTTCAAAATTTTGAAGCTTCTCTCACATGCCTCTGACTATTTAAATATCTTACTCTTTTGGGTTAAAGTAGTCAAGGGAGATGCAATGAGCCATCCACAAACCTCTAATCATAACCCGCTAGACCCAAGAAACTCCCAATGTCGGTTGGAGTCAATGGTCTAGGCCAATTTTTCACCATTCGGTTTTCCTTGAATCAACCTCAACTCCCTTACTAGGGATTATATGACCAAGAAACTACAACGACCTCAACAAAAACTCACATTTGCTATACTTGGCAAATAATTAATTCTCCTTAAGCACTTGTAACACCACCATCAAATAGTCCATGTGTTCGCCCTCATTTATCAAATATACCAAGATGTCGTCAATGAATACAATGAAAAATGAATCTAGGTAACTTTGAAACACCCTATTCATGGGATCCATAAACGTCGTCGGGGCATTAGTGAGACCAAAGGACATTAATAAGAACTTTTAGTGACCATATCTAGTCCAAAATGCTATATTTGGTATATTCTCACCTCTCACCCTAAGTTGGTGCTACCCCGATCTCAAGTCAATCTTAGACAAGTAGCTTTCTCCTTTGAGTTGATCAAACAAGTCGTCAATCCGAGGGAGAGGATATGTGTTTTCCTTAGTGACTTTATTGACTTAGCGATATCAATTCACATTCTAAGGGACCCATTCTTCTTCTTCACAACTAACACCCAAGCACCCCATGGAGAAATACTAGGTCTAATGAAGCCTTTGTCTAGTAAATCTTTGAGTTGAGCCTTGAACACTTTCAATTCGGACGGAGCCATCTGATAAGGAGGAATGGAAATGGGATTTGTATCCGATAACAATTCAATAGAAAAATCAATTCCCCGTTCAGGAGGAACACAGGGAAGATCATTAGGAAAGACCTTCAGAAATTCTCTCACTACGGGGATCGACACAATGGGAGGAATTTTGGAGTCTAAATCTTTGACTCTTACTATATGATATAAACACCCTTTAGAGATCATTTTACAAGCCTTAGTACAAGAGATGATACGACCTCTAGGAATATAATTTCCCCCATTCCACTCTAAAACGGGTTCATTTGGAAAATTAAATTTCGCCACTCTTATTCTACAATCTATAGAGGCAAAGTAAGCATGCAACAAATCCATACCAAAAATGACATCAAAATCAAGCACATCAAGTTCTACTAGTTCAACATAAGTAACTCTATTGGGCAACATTATAGGACAATTTCCGTACACCCTTTTTGCAACAACCGACTCAACCACCAGGGTAGACACCATAAAAGGTGAATGCAAGATATCAGGCAAAATGTAAAAAAATTTAGCTACTAGAGGAGTAACAAATGACAAGGTAGCAACGAGACCAAGTAAGGCATAAACATCATAGAAAATATTTTCAACATACCGGTCACCACATCAGGGGGAAGTCTCCTGCTCACCCCTAGATTGAAGAGCGTAGAAGCGATTGAAGAGGCATCATTAAGACCACTTGCTTGACCACTACCCTTGTATTGACCCTTCACATTTGGGAGATCCCTAATAGACACTGTTGCCACAACCAAAAAAATTGCCTATTCCAACTAAGCATTCACCGAAATGACCCTTTCCATACTTGGCACAAGTAGTCTTCTTGTTCAGGGAACTAGTATCCCTTCCCTTTTTAGGCCTAGGGTTAGACACCTTGTCATCACGAGACTTAGGGAACTTGGCAGGAACTTTATTAGACACTCTCTTCTTTAACCTTGGATTATCTTGGATATCAAGCCTACCCTTTGATGAATCACCATCAAAAGGTATTTCCCTCTTGGAATCTCTTCTCTTCCTTTAATCCCTTGCCTCTTCCACTTGTTGAGGCTGAACCATGAAACGAGAAATGATCATATTATCCTGTAGCATAACCGAATGATATTCCTCTAGAAAGTCATTCGATACTCCTATCACAAAAATGTTTATTTCAACCCTAGGATCGAAAACCAAAGAATGAGCATGTTTTGACAATTAAGTGAATTTCAAGGAGTATTCAATCACACTCATACCTCCTTGATGAAGGTTGATGAACTCCACCACCATGGCTTCCCACTTTCCCTAGGAAAGAATCTATAAAGAAAATCCATCTTGAAAACCTCCCAAGTCACTGGTCCACCCCTTAACGGCCTATTGTCCCTCCATTGGACATACCAAGTTTAGGCCACACCTTTGAGTTGGTAAGTGGCTAACTCGGCCTTCTCTCTAGTAGTCAACCCAATAGTATAGAGGATCTTTTATATTTCGTCAATGAACTCATAGGTTTTTTGTTCAACCTTGGACCTATATAAACTAGGGGGATTCATTCTAGTGAAATCCCTTAGACAGGAGGCCATGATTGTAACTTGTTGGTTCGCTCTATGTACAACCTCCCGATTAGATCGGGCCGTCATGGATTGAGCTTGGCCAGTGGTTGCTTGTGCTTGGGTAGTAATGGCTTGGTACATTTGGAAAAGAGCAGCCCTGATGGCACCATCGGTCAAAGGAGGATCAATCAGACTTTGTTCATCATTAAAATCTTCTTCAAGAGGAGAAACTTGATCACAACATGGAGGAACTCCCGCATTGGCAATCTCTTCTTCAAGTCTTCGTGCTGCATTCCTTCCACTATTCATTGCCTATAATCACAATAATATAGATGCAAAAAGCACATAGACCTAAACTATAGAGACACGATATTTGACATCCAATAAAATGAGAGTTTTCTAAGCATCACATAGATTCCCATTCATAAGTGTGGCGCGCTTCAAATTTATGAATATGAACCTACATAGACATGTATGAGAGAGACATCGACTCAAGGATATTTAACCTATGCTCTGATACGAAATTTGTCACATCCGGGGAGAACCCCCTAGATGTAACCGGCGTCATTGTCCTCTTTCAGGACTAAGACTAGCCTCTTAGCTTGCATCATTACATTCATAGGTAAAAATTATGGAAAATTTAAAAACTTTTAATTACACATAATAGGTATATATATCGAGTATACATAGTCCCTTCGTATAGAAAAATTACATAGTCTTCTACTTTTATTGCACATAGATAATTAAAATATAACATAATCTCGAAAGCATGTCTCATCTCATAACCATCTAACAAGAGTGTAATAATTTCTACCTAGCCCATACATCAATATAACAAGACCACATATAGGTCATAGAATTTTTAGTATCCAAATGAAAAGGGAAAGAACATAAGAGTCTTCAAACCAAAACAACTCCATAAGCTTTATAGTGGAATTGCCCTCAGTAAGCGAGGACCTACCCAACTTGGATTAATAAGAATTCAAAGTCTTCCTTCAATGTCGTCTCAAAGCCCTTCAACGACCGGAACCAAAATTGTTGGCGAAAAGGGGGAAATGAGGTTAGTACACCACGTGTACTAAGTATGAAACCATAGCTTAGATATTATCAATTCATGCTAAAAATGGACCAATCATGAAAACATGTTATTTTACTTTTTAGAATGTCATATACACATTCAAGAATATCATACCAATCAATAAGACATATTTATTAAGTCTAAAGCATGTTCATCCCAAGACCAACTATGATAAGTCTAGTAAAGTCAACATGCATATCACATAATTGGACACGTAGTCAAATAAACCCTCTCATCAAGTTATAATAGTAACAAGCATGGATAAGAGTTCATTACAACATAATCAAAGAAAGACAATTACCCATGAACCCCTATTAAGTCAACAATTGCAATGACCAAGCAAGGCCCAATAACCCTACTTAATCAAGTAACCCAACACGAATCATAACCAACATCCAACTTCTCATAGCATGCCAATTGAAGTGCATATCATCAAACTTTAACAATGAAGACAAACACATATTCATAAGAGAAATCAATCATCATGTAGTATCATCAATGTGCAAGATCATCATATACAAAGCATGTACCATTATAAGCATATACATATATAATAATGACCTTCTAAAGTTCCCTTCAAGGCAAACTAGTGCATGGCATAGGTAGAGTCTCATACCCTTACCTAAGAAAAGTCAAACCTCTTAAGTCTCTTTAGTTGGTCTGTACTTCTTTACTTCATTTTAGTCTAGGGAACACTTTCCTTAACTGACATAGACCACAAGAGATAAGTGTGGAATCTGGTGTTGTAAAACTTTACACCGATGGAAGGTGGTATACTTGCCGAAGTAAAACCAAACATAAACATAGCTTTCTAGGTGGATCCACTAGCTGCTCTTCCTATGGAGGAAACATCGTTCAAGAACTAAGAGATACGTATAATCTCTCTATATGCCACTTAGAAATTGGAGACTCATCTCATGGGAATCCATCGGATGAGTATCCCTCATTGGGGAGTCAACACTATATGTGGAACTATAGGTTGAATTTTCCTCTATGGAAAGTCAACACCAATCATTGTCAAGTTCAGTCGGTGCTAAGCTAAGTCCATTTTGAAATGTCTTTATTGATCATCATATTATTTTAGGTCATAGAGTCTATCCCTTGTATAAGAATCATCATCATAGCTCAAGAAGAATTGCATAAGTAGAGTCCTTTCAATACAATTCATATAAGTGATGTTAGCACATTTGCATATCAGTTCATAATAAGGCACATTGGTAAATCATCACCATCCTTACAACATTTACATCTTGAATAACACCTCACAAATCATAGTCAAGACATTTCAATTCAACATCATACCAACCCTATCAATCTTAATACAAGACATACTCCAATATAACATCATGACTTGATCACAATTAACCATAATTTGAAATAAGAATAGGGATCACAAGACTTACCAAGTCTCCTTAATAATCCATCATCAAGGTCTTACCATCAACCCTTAAGCTCAATCCTTAAGGGTATAGTATCATCATATAACCATAACAAACATAATAACAACGCTAATTGAATCACTACATCACAATCCTTTACTAGTTCATAGCTTAAGATAAGAAACATAGATCAAAGTCATAATCTAGATCAATTACTCAAGAAGAAATAGCATGATAGGACTATAATTCATCCGAATCTATTCACAATTGATACAATAACATTAATTAGTAGTAATTCAACCAATAACCAATTCAATTGAACAAACATTACCCGAATCATATCAAAATCATAACTTACTAATTGATGAAGATTGATGGACTAAATTGTCCTTTTGCATCCCTTTAACCCACCCCTAGTTTTTTCATCTATGGATTTCTTCACTAGAGAGAGAAAGAAGAGAAAAGGAAGAAAGTGTTCGGTTTGGGGATTATGAGAGCTTAGGTTAGTCTAATCAGGTTAGACGCTTTATATAGATTGTTATTTAACTTAAATATACGTCCACCTAACCCCTAATTAACTTCCTAACAAATCCAACTAATTAAATGACTTCACTAAAAATGTGTGGCAAAACATAGACCTCACAAACGATACCACGATCGACGGATTGTGTGTCCATTAACGGCCTATGCTCCCTTTGCTGCAGCACATCCATTGACGAGTTCTGAGACTCTACAAAACAGGAACTTCAAGATATTGGCTAAGTGTCCATCGACATAGGCAATCGACGCCCCATCGATTGGACTACGAGCCCTTTGTGGCATCTGTTGGTGACACTATCCGTTGACGGCTTTTGGTTACTTTTGCGTCTTTGGGGATAGTGCCTGTCTATTCAACGACGAATTAAATCTAATACATGTTATCTCTTCCACCAATTTACATCATTTCCCGACTCCTAAAAGCTAGTCAAATAGACTAAAGCACGCTACCTCATTGAACTAGTTTCCGGAAGTCATGGACGTTCTTGAATGTTTTGACTTCTAAACTTCCTAAATGACTTATTTACATTAAAATAGACCTTAAAACAATGTCTAATACTTATGAAACTCATGTTAAGATCTAGAACACATCTTAGATTTTCGAAGTGTTACAGCCAGATCCATGGGGTAGTTTACACCACCCGAAGGTGAGTTTAGGCCTCAATTATCTAACAGACCACCTAGGCCATAATATTTCTACTCTACAACTAGTGATGCACCAAGGTTCCAAGGGTTTAGGGGAAACTATTTTTGGAAAAGACGTGAAAGTCAAAGCTCACAAATAGTGGGTCATCAATAGCAAGGAAGTACGATTCAATCAAGGTCTCCTCGATAGCCTTTAAATAGTGTAGGAGGAAACATCTAGGTGCATGATGGTTTGGGACAAAATTTTGTTTTTGGTGTTGAACACCAGGTCATATGATGAGAAACTTCCCCCATAGGGGTGTGGGTGGTGTTCACAACCGACTAGATAAGTTGTTGCATCGACCTCTTCAACACCATCTTTATGTAGGGACTACAGATGCCTACATGTCATGGTAGAGGAGCTAGGGGGAGATAGTTCTAGGGGCGGTCAGAATCGCACATATGCTCTAGGGGATCGACAAAATTCAGAAGCGTAGCCGTATGTGGTTACAGGTACACTATCTATCTTTTCACATATTGTTTATGCATTAATTATAAACTATCATATGTTACTCCATTGATTGATTAAAAGTTTAAAAGAACATCAGAATTATTAGTGAAGCCATTTGAAGTGTCTACACCGATTTGTGACTCTATTATAGCTAAAAGGGTTTATCGTAATAGCATAGTAATTGTTATTGACTGTGACAAATTGGCTGACATTGTTGAGCTAGAAATGGTAGGTTTTGATGTTATAATGGGTATGGATTGGTTAGCCTCTTTTTATGCCATGGTAGATTACCGAACTAAGATAATGCATTTCCAGTTTCCAAAAGAGGAAGTCCTCGAATGGAAAGCCAATATTGGGCACCAAGAGGTAAATTTATTTCTTATCTTAAGGCAAAGAATACCATGTCCAAAGGATACATATGTCATCTTATGAGAGAGAAAAATATGAATGTGGAGTCACGAACTCTTCAATTTATTCCGATAGTGAATGAGTTTCCTGATGTATTTCCTAAAGACCTTCCAAGTTTTTATCTAAAACGAGAAATAGATTTTGGAATTGATACGCTACCATATACTAAACCTATCTCAATTCCCCCGTATAGAATGGCTTTGACAGAGAGTAATTGAAAGAATTATCAGAAAAGGGATTCATAAGGACTACTATATCCCCATGGGGAGCACCAGTTTTATTTGTACGCAAGAAAGATGGGTCCTTAAGAATGTGTATCAACTACTGGCAGTTGAATAAGGTAATGATTAAGAATAAATATCCTCTCCCTAGAATTGATTATTTGTTTGATAAATTACGAGGTGCTAGGTGTTTTTCAGATCGACCTGAGGTCGAGTTATCACCAAGTGAGGGTCAAAGACAAAGATATACCCAAGACAACTTCCGAACATGGTTTGGTCATTTTGAGTTTTTAGTCATGTCATTCGGGCTAACAAATGTACCAGAAACTTTTATAGATTTGATGATTAGGGTGTTCAATCCATTTTTAGATGTTTTCGCGATAGTGTTCATAGATGATATTTTGGTGTGCTCAATATCAAAAGAGGACCATGCTAATCATTTGCAACAGGTTTTACAAATTCTTCGTGACCGTAAGTTGTATGTGAAGATCTCTAAATGTGAGTTTTTTGCTGAAATTTGTGACATTATTAGGTCATATTGTATCTAATGAAGGAATAAGTATGGATAATCAAAAGATAGAAGCCGTGAAAATTGGCCAAGGCCTACACCGTCTACGGAGATTCAAAATTTTCTTGGATTGGCAGGTTATTACAGAAGTTTTGTTGAAGGATTCTCTTTCATTGTTGTACCCTTAACAAATCTAACACACAAAGAAACCAAGTTTTAGTTGAATTATGAGTATAAATGAAGCTTCCAAGAGATGAAGAGTAAATTAACTTCTACACCAGTATTGGTACTTCCAAAATGCACAGAAGGATATGCAATGTATTGTGATGCTTTGGGATTGGGCTTAGGTTGTGTATTGATGCAGCATGACAAAGCTATAGCTTATGGCTCGACGTAGTTGCAGACACATGAGAAAAATTATCCAACCCATGATCTAGAGATAGCAGCAGTTGTGTTTGCTTTGAAGATATGGTGCCACTACTTGTATGGAGTTCATGTTGACATATACACTGATCACAAGAGATTGCACTGTATCTTTAAGCAAAAGGACTTAAATCTGAGGCAGCGAAGGTGGATAGAGTTATTAAAAGATTATGATATTGACATCTTGTATCATCCCGGTAAAGCTAACGTATTAGTTGATGCTTTAAGCCGTAAAATAATGGCAAGAACTTATGGGCCATTTGTGGAAAGACAAGAAATAACTAAGGATATGTGCCAACTAGCCAACTTGGGAGTTCTCCTTCTTGAATCTCAAGACGAATGGGTTATTGTGCGAAATGCGGCAGAATCCTCATTAGTAATGGAAGTGAAAGAGAAGCAGTACACTGATCCTATTCTTTTATAGCATAAGGAGAATGTACAACATGGTATGTCAAAGGCATTTGACATTACACAAGATGGAGTACTTCGATGAGAAAACAGATTGTGTGTACCTAATGTAGATGAACAAAGAAAGACGATCATGATGGAAGCACATCATTCACGATACTCTGTTCATCTGGGGTCAAATAAAATGTATCATGACTTGAAAGAAATGTACTTGTGGGGGGACATGAAGAAGAACATTGCAGAATTCGTGGCTCAGTGTCCAAATTGTCAACAAGTAAAAGTAGAACACCAAAATTCGGAGGATATATGCAGCGTATAGAACATCCAATTTGGAAATGGGACATGATCAACATGGATTTTGTCACTAGTTTGCCTCGCTCATTCCGTAAGTTTAACTCCATATGGGTAATAGTTGACAGATTTACCAAAGCAGGCACTTCTTACTAGTAAAGACTACTTATACAGCTAAAGAGTATGCAAGGTTGTACACTGAATAGATAGTTCAACTAGATGGATTGCCAATCTTTATAATATCTTATAGAGGAGCTCAATTCACTGCAAATTTTTTAAAGTTGTTTTAGAAGAGTTTGGGAACACAAGTGAATTTAACTACAGCCTTTCACCCTCAAATGGATGGCCAGGCAGAACAGATAATTCTTACACTTAAGGATATACTGCGAGCTTGTGAATTAGATTTCAACGGTAGATGGGATGATCATTTACCAATTATTTAATTTGCTTATATCAATAGCTGCCATTCCAGTATAAAAATTGTGCCTTATGAAGCTTTACATGGTAGAATGTGTAGATCACCAATTGGCTTGTTTGAAATAGGTGAAACTGGCTTATCTGGGCCAGATTTTGTTCGTCAAGCTATAGAAAAAGTCAAAGTGATACAGCAGCGGCTATAAAAAGCTCAAAGTCAACATAAATCATATGTCGATGCTAGAAGAAGAGGACCAGAAATTTCTATAGGGGATTGGGTGTTCCTGAAGGTGTCTCCAATGAAAGGGTAATGAGGTTTGGTAAAAAGGGAAATTTGACTCTACGCTATATAGGGCCATATAAGATTATTCGAAAAGTCGGCCAAGTAGCCTATGAGTTAGAGATACCACAAGAGTTTTCATCAGTTCATCCAGTGTTTCATGTCTCAATGCTTCAAAAATGCATAGGTGACCCATCTCATTTTACTCCTACTGAAGATGTCCAAATTACAGGTTGGATCTCTCGGGCCTTTTCGGTCATCGGGTGCTTGTTCGTCTTAATGGGATTTGAAGAATGACACCTATAATCCAAGCTTCGCTCCCAAAAGCACCTTCACCTATTAATCACTTTAGAGATAGATAAAAACATGGAATCGGTACAAAAGCATGTACTAAGTATGTCATAATGCATAAAAATCATGATAATTAACATTTAATGCAAATATGCTCTTTATGATTAAAACCTCATAGTATAAGCATAACAACAACATTTAACACCATAGAAACACATAATATAACACAAAGACATTTTATCACATTTTTGGAGAAAACATTACAGTAAACCATATCATTGTTATAGTAAATTCCTTCACTGTTACAGTGAAGTTCTTCAACATTAATGTGGATCATTTCTAGCATGCAATCCTTCCACTAAATGTTATTCTTAGACTCGCTTAAGTAATACAAAGAGAAACCGCCTATACACCCTCTCTAAGCACACCTAAATGATCCTTGGGACTACCTATAATGAGATACTTACACTTACAATATACCAAAACACATAACATACATAATATGACATTCTCCATACGAAGGTTATCAAAATACTTACGTAGGTAATTCAAGAAGAGAACACCCATACACCCCCTTCAAGATTACCGAAATTATCCTTAAGACTTCCTAATTTTAAATCATGTCTAAGCTATCAACCAACCTTCCTATCTAGAGTCATTCTTAAGACTTCCCTAGGAAAGATATGAAGTAACTATTCCTATGCCCCCTTCACACCTTAATTAGACAACCCTTAACTACTCAGGTAAGTACTTATTCATTAATAAGCTTTCTAACTTAAGTCATCATCTTCTTTAGTTCATTTAAGAGACATTCATCACATAAGGACATTTAAGTAATGGTCTTGGAGAAGACCATAGGACTCTATCTTTAACATCTTCTTAGCCTATTGTGCAATGTCTAGATAGCGTCACATACCACCACCTATACTTCATAGAACTTCTTTAACACTAGTAGGTATAACGTATGATGAGAATAGACAATAACTGACGTATACCATGGTAGCAAAGCATTGAATCCAGAGTTGTAACCTACTCCGATGGAGGGTGTTCTACTTGCCAATGGTAGAATTTGGACACATCCCATATAGGCACATGGCTAAGGAATATGGAGTGTTTCTTTGCACTCTAGTCTTATTCTTAATTCGATCTACTTCCCTTACCATATGATATACCGTTGTTTCACGGTATAATTAATACTTTTTCCTTAAGTTTAGTGTGTCCAAAAGCCTTTTTTGTGCTAATTTTTATATAAGTTTCTCTTTGTTTGGCAAGAAAATTTGTCCAAAGCTGAATGCGGAGATTTTGAGCGATGAAATGCAGAAGAGACCACCTACAGAGCTTATGACGGTATGTCGTGCTTGTGACGGTCCGTAGGTGGCAGCGTAGTAAAGGTGCTGAAGAAAGACGGGGAAGTCTGACCATGTGTGGGGTTACGAAGCTTGTGACAGTCCATCGTGGCTATGACAGTCCATCCTGCAGGTTTGTCATGAATTTCAGAGAAGTAATCCCAGTACCCAGATTCCAAGAGTTGAAGTGTTTTGAAACGAAGACTCTCGACAGACCGTTGTGCCTATGACGGTCGGTTATACTTGCCATCGAGGGTGGTGAAGAGCAGCAGAAGAAATTACACAAGTATGGGACGACGGAGTCCATGACGGTCCGTCGTGTCCATGACGATCCGTCGTGAGGTCCATCGACCCAGCCGCGTTTTGGCAGATTTCCAGCAAACAGAGTCCTTGTTTAATTAGGTTTTTATTTTTTATAAATAGTTCGAAAAACCTCATTTTTCGGGTTAGACTCTTAGACTCTTAGACAATTAGATTCCGTATTGTAATACAACATATTATTAGACTTTGTGTATTAGTGTTAGATTGGGAGATTCTTGCAAGTGATTTTTGGTGATTAATGATACGCTCAAACTTACTTCTAAAATAAGAAGTAAAGCGTTCGTGTCAAGTAAATAACCCAACTAGTGAGGTTGAGATCGTTCCCATGAGGAAAATAGTCTAGACTTAACTTCAACCTGTTATTATTATTGTTTGGTCAAGGACTTCTTGGAAAGTAAAAAAACATTAAAAGGGGGGTTTCTATTTCTAAATGAGTGAAAATAAATAACGAACTTGTAAGAGACACTTAACAACTTTGACAGTTTGATTTTAATCAATTAATCAATGTAACTAGGGTTTACGTGTTCCCCACAAGTTCATAACTTGATAATTTTAACTATAACAATTCTTTCCTAGTATCTTGCATGCAAAGTGATAAGTTATGTATTTCAAAATCCTTGGTCCGGCATCTAGAAAATCTCACTCTGCACCTTGGTCCGGATATGTGTGTTGCTATCCTAACCCTTATCATTACCTCATATTAAGCATCGTATTCGATATTTGACTAAGTTATTACCACGTACCAATAAATACTAGCCTATTAGATAGTATACACTAAATCTATGTTAATAATTCTTTTCCTATTATCTACCTCCTTGGTCCGGCAAATTGCATTAAGGCGAGTTGTAACGTTGGCCATCCGTTAAAAAGAAGTCTAAGCGGAAGAATTATTAATACATGCAAGACACTATTCTAGAATTGTTATTTTAGTTAGGGTTTATCTTATTATTTTCCTATGGTTCCCACAACCATAGTTATGGAGTTCAGTTACTCATAGCCATAAACACAAGATTCAAGTATATTAAATAAGAGTTCATGTACTTACTTCAATGAGAAAGAGTAAAATCCAAAAGTTTGCTTGATTAATCACCAAAAATCACTTGCAAGAATTCTCAAAGTAATCAATAATCTCACAAAAAGTCTAATGATTATCAAGAATCTCACAATATAATGTTTACCAATACGGAGTTTACCAATCTACGAGTCTAACCTTAAAAATGCGGTTTTTTGAACTATTTATAAAAAATAAAAACCTAATTAAACAAGGACTCGGTTTGCTGGAAATCTGCCAAAACGCGGGTGGGGCGACGGGCCACGCGACGGATCGTCGTGGTCACGACGGACCGTCATGTACTCCGTCGTCCCATACTTATGCAATATCTTCTGCTGCTCTTCTTCAATACCCTCGACGGCAAGTATGACGGACTGTCATTGGCACAACGGTCCGTCGAGGGCCTTCGTTTCAAAATACTTAAACTCTTGGAATATGGGTATTGGGATCACTTCTCTGAACTTCATGACAAACCTGCAGGACGGACCGTCATAGACACGACGGACCGTCACAAGCTTCGTAACCCCACACTTTGTCAGACTTCCCCATCTTCCTTCAGCAGCTTCATTACGCTGCCACCTACGGACCGTCACAAGCACGACGAACCGTCATAAGCTCCATAGGTGGTCTCTTCTGCATTTCTTTCGCTCAAAATCTCCGCATTCAGCTTTGGACAGATTTCCTGCAAAATAAAGAGAAACTTATATAAAAATCAGCACAAAAAGACTTTCGGACACACTAAACTTAAGGAAAAAGTATTAATTATATCGTGAAACCACGGTATATCAACACCCTCAACTTAAATTCGTTGTTTGTCCTCAAGCGACGCACTATGACTCACTACACAATCTTTGTACAATAGTATCCATGTTTTATCCTTTGCAATCATTTGGCTATCAATCCCGATTAATCTCATCAAATCTATGCATGCTATCACGATTAGGCTTGAATTTTGTGGGATCAGAACATGACATAGACTCACCATGCATTAACACCTATCCTCGTCAATTTCTCACCGAGGTGCTAACAATTCCGGTATTGCAACTAGTGTCGTCACTTTAAAACAAAATCCTCGTGTTTCACACAATGATTTCAGTTCGAGTATAAGGATTACTTTTCAACACTCGCTCTCAGAACAAAGTCACACTCATTCATACCTATTGCCATAAGCTTGCCCTTATATTCACTGCCTTAAGTTCGCTATAAAACCCTTAGGATCACGATAGAACTTTCTTAGCTAGTAACATAGGCTCAGGGTCAGGTAGGGTGTATTTAGGTATACTTTAGTGATTTCCCTCCTTGACATATCGGCTAAACCATCCACTTTCTATCATTTTATCTCGCCTAGTTTCTCATATTCTTTCACCTTGCTATTTCTCTTCTTTCTTCATTTGTGCAAGTGACTCTCTTCTTTTCTTGTTTGTAATTCTTGTATATTTTTATTTTTCTTTACTTTTCTTTACATGAATTCTTGAGTCACTTTACTTCTGTTCTTTATGTCTCTTTGTTCTTTGAACCCCACTTTCAAGAGCATTCCTCCTAATAGCCACCCTCAACTCATGGCTTTGCCATGAGTCAAGGTACACAATACCCAAAGTTGGGTCAGGGCCATAACGAAGGATGTTTATGCATTAGCCACCCCGAACTTATGCTTTTGGCATAAGCTGAGGTGCACATGTCCAATGAGGGACGAGGGCCAACACATTGTTCCCAGAAAAGATCCATTGGGGTGAAAAAGAAAGGTCTAATTTTAAGCTCAGATTATTTGGATCAAAGAAGGATAAATTTCATTTGGGTTCTTTTATTTAGGCTAGAAATGGGCTACATTGAATAAGGGCCTATGATCCTTTACTAATTGTCTATTACAGCTTACTTTTAGCAGGTTTAACCAGGAAAGTTCTAGCTCAGAATACCAATAGTGGACTATTCAGATTTTCCTCACACTCACTTGACATCTCATCACTATACCAGATTATCATACACCTAGTTCGAATTTAATACTTAGGGTAATGCAATGGTGTAACTCTATTTCATGCTTAGAGCCACATAATTATCAGTTACTATGCCTAGTCTGCATCATTTTCAAGTTTATCAAGATATCATTTTAGCCATCATGCTACAGAATTAAACTATGTACAAAAGATATAAACATGCCGGTTCAACAAAAAAAATCAGTCTTTTGGGGAAAAAGAATACAGGTAAGAAAACCCCAAATGAGGATAGTGAATTGGGCTACTCAGACTTCACCCTAACACTCACTATCCATTTACCCCACCCCTAACAAAAAAGCATGCAATTGTCCCCAATGCATAAAAATCTAAATATTAGAGTGGTAGGTGAAGCAAACTTGTGGCGCAAATCGCCGTTGATCAGCAAGATAGTGGGTTCGGTTCCCCGAAACCCACGTCCTCTGCAATCTGGACATCCTCAGTGGTGTCCTCAGCAACAACCGCACCATCAGTAGTGCCTCCTGCTATCTCCACAGTGCGTGAGCTAGACTCTCCAGCCGCTAACTCTGATGCTCTCATTTGGTGCGCCTCCTCCTCAGCAAGTGAGGCTCTCTTCGCAGCCTCTATCTCTCGGCTCTCCTTCTTCCTTGCTCGCGCCTCGTCCTCTGCTCGACCCCTACGCCTCTTGGCACTCTCTCGAGGGGGAGGTAGTGGAATTTCTGAAGTAGCAAAAAGGGCCGCCAACACTGTGTCCTCAGCAGGCTCGACAGAAGGGGCCTCAGAGTCCGGAACCCTAGCCTCTAAGATCGTGTCGATGTCTGCACGAAGACTGTTGACTGCAGCCTGAAGAGTCGCCACATCCATCGGAGGGGCTGGTCGGGCTAGCACCCTCAACTCAAAGGCGTCCAAGCACTGGTTAACCTCAGCTATCTTCCGCTCTGTAAACTGCACCATTTTCCTCTCTAGGGCGCTCTTCGGGCTCAGTAATCGACTTCTGCATCCACGGCTGGATATGATACAGAAGAGTGCAACTTGTGCCTCTACTTTTTGGACCCTAGCAAGCGGGACCAGTGTCGGTAGAGGGGCTGTGCGAGAGGAGCTCGGTGCAGTGCTACTACCCAAGATAGACTCGACCGGGGTAGTGTCAGTGGACGCCGCATGTGTAGCTGTGCGGGCCTGGGCTACCGTATCAGCAAGATCATCAGCAAGTGGGGGCAGCTCCGGACGGAGCCCTCTGTGTGGAGCCAACTCATTGGCCTCGTCTCTGATGAGGCCGATGTCAAAAGTGCCCTGCGGGGTCTTAAGCTGATCTACGTGCCATATGAGCACACCTGTGGACCTGTAGAGGGAAAAGATCATGCATGGGAAAGGGTAGGTAGTAGTGACCTTGAATGCCCTCTCGTGCATGACTGCCTGGAAAAGCCACGAGAAGTCCACCTCGAATCCGGCTATCATCGCTGCCATCAACACTGCTCGATCCCAGGTAACAATGCTATCAGCAGCTGTGGGGGAAAGGCAGTGACGGACAAGCAGCCACAAGAACTTTGTTGTGAATGTGAGGTTGGCCTTCTTTATGGCCCCCTTCGGCTCAGTCACCCAAACGGCACCATCTCAATCTACTGACAAGTTCAGGGCCATCCACCTCTTGGTGGTCTCTCTTAATGATGGTTCGCGCAAGAACTGGCCATCCTTAACTATCAGCCAACGGTAGTCAAACTCAGCAGTGAGGGGGGTCCGAGTAGCATCAACACTCTCGCCGTATAGAAACCGGCGGATGGCTGTGAGGGAAATGTCAACATGTACGCCGCGTACTCGGACCTGCTCCAGTGGGGCCTGTTTAGTGGGGGCAGCCCGTCTATCTATCTGTGATCGGAGAGTCGCTATGTAAGATGCGTAGAACTCTCGGACCAATTCTTCACTGTATCGTCCCAACGGACGTGCTGTCCACTCCAAGCGATTCCTGATGAAGAGATTGTGGATCTCTAGCATCGTCGGGACACTCCCTGTAAGGACCCGCCGCTCCAAGGTGAGTGTTTGAGTCATCACTCCTTTATTAGTCAGGAACTTGGCGTCGGAGTAGACTTGGAATTGCCCGTCGACACACCACCAGTTGGGCTGGTCAGTGGCTGGGTGGGGACCTGAACTGGTGAGCCTGATGTAGAGTCTGAACTGTCAGCCTCATCAGACAAGGCCGACGCTGCAGCTGTGGCAGGTGCGGGAACCTCAGAATATCCGGAGGCTTCCTCGGACCATGATACTCCTAAGGATCCAGACGCTCCTTCCTCATTTGTGGCTGACCCAGAGGGTGTCCCCGACAACAGCGCCAAAATTTGATACGCTCAAACTTACTTCTCAAATAAGAAGTAAAGCGGTCGTGTCAAGTAAATAACCCAACTAGTGAGGTTGAGATCGTTCCCACAAAGAAAATAGTCTAGACTTAACATCAACCTGTTATTACTATTGTTTGGTCAATGACTTCTTGGAAAGTAAAAAAACATAAAAAGGGGGGTTTCTATTTCTAAATGAGTGAAATAAATAATGAACTTGAAAGAGACACTTAACAGCTTTGAAAGTTGGATTTTAATCAATTAATCAAAGTAACTAGGGTTTACGTGTTCCCCACAAGTTCATAACTTGATAATTCTAACTATAACAATTCTTTCCTAGTATCTTGCATGCAAAGTGATAAGTTATGTATTTCTAAATCCTTGGTCCGGCATCTAGAAAATCTCACTCCGCACATTGGTCCGGCTACGTGTGTTGCTATCCTAACCCTTATCCTTACCTCATATTAAGCATCGTATTCGATATTTGACTAAGTCATTACCTCGTACCAATCAATACTAGCCTATTATATAGTATACACTAAATCTATGTTAATAATTCTATTTCTATTATCTACCTCCTTGGTCTGGCAAGTAGTATTAAGGCGAGTTCTAACGTTGGCCATCCGTTAATACATGCAAGACACTATTCTAGAATTGTTATTTTAGTTAGGGTTTATCTCATTATTTGCCTATGGTTCCCACAACCCTAGTTATGGAGTTTAGTTACTCATGGCCATAAACACAATATTCAAATATATTAATTAAGAGTTCATGTACTTAGTTCAATGAGAATGAGTAAAATCCAAAAGTTTACTTGATTAATCACCAAAAATCACTTGAAAGAATTCTCAAAGTAATCAATAATCTCACAAAAAGTCGAATGATTATCAAGAATCTCACAATACAATGTTTACCAATACGGAGTTTAACAATCTAAGAGTCTAACCTTAAAAACGCAGTTTTTCGAACTATTTATAAAAAATAAAAACCTAATTAAACAAGGACTCTGTTTGTTGGAAATCTGGCAAAACGCGGCTGGGGCGACGGGCCATGCGACGGATCGTCGTGGCCACGACAGACCGTCATGGACTCCGTCGTCCTATACTTATGCAATTTCTTCTACTGCTCTTCTTCATTACCCTTGACGGCAAGTATGACGGACCGTCATAGGCACAAAGGTCAGTCGAGGGCCTTCGATTCAAAACACTTCAACTCTAGGAATATGGGTACTGGGATCACTTCTCTGAAATACATGATGAACCTGCAGGACTGACCCGTCATAGACACGACGGACCATCACAAGCTTCGTAACCCCACACTTGGTCAGACTTCCCCATCTTCCTTCAGCAACATCACTACGTTGCCACCTACGGACCGTCATAAGCTCCGTAGGTTGTCTCTTCTGCATTTCTTTCGTTCAAAATCTCCGCATTCAGCTTTGGACAGATTTCCTGCAAAATAAAGAGAAACTTATATAAAAATCAGCACAAAAAGACTTTCGGACACACTAAACTTAAGAAAAAAGTATTAATTATACCGTGAAACCACGGTATATCAATAAATCAAGCAAACTTTTAGATTTTACTTTTTCTCATTGAAGTAAGTACATGAACTCTTATTTACTATATTTGAATATTGTGTTTATGTCCATGAGTAACTAAACTCCATAACTAGGGTTGTGGGAACCATAGGCAAATAATGAGATAAACCCTAACTAAAATAACAATTCTAGAATAGTGTCTTGCATGTATTAATAATTCTTTCGCTTAGAAGTCTTTTTAACGGATGGACAACGTTAGAACTCGCCTTAATGCTACTTGTCTGACCAAGGAGGTAGATAATAGGAAAAGAATTATTAACACAGATTTACTGTATACTATCTAATAGGCTAGTATTGATTGGTACGAGGTAATAATTTAGTCAAATATCGAATACGATGCTTAATATAAAGTAAGGATAAGGGTTAAGATAGCAACACACGTAGACTGACCAAGGTGCAGAGTGAGATTTTCTAGATGGAGGACCAAGGATTTAGAAATACATAACTTATCACTTTGCATGCAAGATACTAGGAAAGAATTGTTATAGTTAGAATTATCAAGTTATGAACCTGTGGGGAACACGTAAACCCTAGTTACTTTGATTAATGGAATAAAATCCAACTTTCAAAGCTATTAAGTGTCTCTTTCAAGTTCGTTATTTATTTTCACTCATTTAGAAATAGAAACCCCCCTTTTTATGTTTTTACTTTCCAAGGATTTCATTGACCAAACAATAGTAATAACAGGTTGAAGTTAAGTCTAGACTATTTTCCTTGTGTGAACGATCTCAACCTCACTAGTTGGGTTATTTACTTGACACGACCGCTTTACTTCTTGTTTGAGAAGTAAGTTTGAGCGTATCAAATTTTGGCGCCGTTGCCTGGGATCCACAATCTCTTCACCAGGCATCGCTTGGAGTGTACAGCACGTCCGTTGGGACGTTACAGTGAAGAAATGGTCTGAGAGTTCTACGCATCCTACGTAGTGACTCTCCGATCACATATAGATAGGCGGGCTGCCCCTGCTAAACAGGCCCCACTAGAGCAGGTTCGAGTATGGGGCGTACAGGTTGACATTTCACTGCCTTCCATCCGCCGGTTTCTATACGGCGAGGGTGTTGATGCTACTCGGACCCCTCTCAATGCCGAGTTTGACTACTGCTGGCAGATAGTTAAAGATGGCCAGTTGTTGCGCGAGCCATCAATGAGAGAGAATACCAAGCATTGGATGGACCTGCACCTGTCAGTAGTTGGAGAGGGTGCCGATTGGGTGACTGAGCCGTAGGGGGCCATCAAGAAGGCCAACCTCACTTTCACGGCGAAGTTCTTATGGTTTCTTGTCTGTACTTGTCTTTCCCCCACAGTTGCAGATAATATCGTTACCTTGGATCAAGCAGTGTTGATGGCGGCGATGATAGCCGGGTTCGAGGTGGACTTCGCATGGCTTCTACAGGCAGTCATGCACGAGAGGGCATTTAAGGTCACTACTACCTACCCTTTCCCGTGAATGATCTTTGCTCTCTGCAGGTCCGTAGGTGTGCCTATATGGCACGTAGATCAGCTTAAGACCCCGTAGGGAACTGTTGACGTCAGCCTCATCAGAGACAAGGCCAATGAGTAGGCTCCACGAAGAGGGCCCCATCCAGAGCTACCCCCACTTGCTGATGATCATGCTGACACGGTAGCCCAGGACCGCACGGCTACACAGGCGGCGTCCACTGACACTACCCCGGTCGAGTCTATCCCGTGTAGTAGCACTTCCCCGAGCTCCTCTCGCACAGTCCCTCTACCGGCACTTGTCTCGCTTGCTAGGATCAAAAAACTAGAGGCGCAAATGGACACACTTCTGCATCATATCCAGCCGTGGATGCAGAAGTCTATTACTGAGTCAGAAGAGCGCCTCGAGAGAAAAATGGTCCAGTTTACAGAGCGAAAGATCGCTGAGGTTAACCAGCGTTTGGACGCTTTTGAGTTGAGGGTTCTAGCCCGACCAGCCTCCTCTGATGGATGTGTCGACTCTTCAGACTACAGTCGACAGTCTTCGTGCATACATCGACACGATCTTAGAGGCTAGGGTTCCGGACTCTGAGGCCCCTTCTATCGAGCCTACTGAGGACACAGTGTTGGCGGCCCTTTTTGCTACTTCAGAAATTCCATCACCTCCCCCTAGAGAGAGTGCCAAGAGGCGTAGGGGTCGATCAGAGGACGAGGCGTGAGCACGAAAGAAGGAGCGCCGAGAGATAGAAGCTGCGAGGAGAGCCTCACTTGCTGAGGAGGAGGCGCACCAAATAAGAGCATCAGAGTTAGCGGTTGGGGCGTCTAGCTCCCGCACTGTGGAGATAGCAGGAGGCACTAATGATGCTGCAGTTGTTGCTGAAGACACCACTGAGGGTGTCCAGATTGCAGAGGACGTGGGTTCCGGGGAACCGAACCCACCATCTTGCTGATCGACGGCGCTTTGCGCCACAGGTTTGCTTCACCTACCACTCTAGTATTTAGATTTTTATGCATTGGGGACAATTGCATGTTTTTTTGTTGGGGTGGGGTAAATGGAAAGTGAGCATTAGGGTGGAGTTTGAGTAGCCCAACTCACTATCCTCTTTTGGGGTTTTCTTGCCTGTGTTCTTTTTCCCCAAAAGACTGATTACTTTTTCTGTTGAACCGGCATCTTTATATATTTTGTACATAGTTTAATTCTGAAGCATGATGGCTAAAATGATATCCTGATAAACTTGAAAATAATGCATGACTAGGCATAGTAACTGATAATTGTATGGCTTTAAGCATGAAATAGAGTTACACCATTGCATTACCCTAAGTCTTAAATTCGAACTAGGTGTCTGATAATCTGGTATAGTGATAAGATGTCAAGTGAGTGTGAGGAAAATTTGAATAGTCCACTATTGGTACAGAGCTAGAACATTCCTGGTTAGTCCTGCTAAAAGTAAGTTGTAATGGACAATTAGGAAAGGATCATAGGCCCTTGTTCAATATAGCCCATTTCTAGCCTAAATAAAAGAAACCAAATGAAATTTATCCTTCTTTGATCCAAATAATCTGAGCTTAAAATTAGACCTTTCTTGTTCACCCCAACTGATCTTTTATGGAAACAATGTGTTGGCCCTGGTCCCTCATTGGACATGTGCACCTCAGCTTATACCAAAAGCATAAGTTGAAGGTGGCTAATGTAGTAAACAACCTTCATTATGGCCCTGACCCAGTTTTGGGTATTGTGTACCTTGACTCATGGCAAAGCCATGAGTTGAGGGTGGCTATTATGAGGAATGCTCTGGAAAGTGGGGTTGAAAGAACAAAGAGAGAGAAAGAACAAAAGTAAAGTGACTCAAGAATTAGTTGAAAGAAAAGTAATGAATAAGAAAAATACACAAGATATACAAGCAAGAAAAGAAGAGAGTCACTCACACAAATGAAGAAAGAAGAGAAAACAGCAAGGTGAAAGAATATGAGAAACTAGGCAAGATAAAATGATAGAAAATGGAAGGTTTAGTCGATATGTCAAAGAGGGCAAAAAGTCACTAAAGTATACCTAAATATACCCTACCTGACCCTGAGCCTATGTTACTAGCTAAGAAAGTCCTATCGTGATCCTAAGGGTTGTATAGCGAACTTAAGGCAGTGAAAATAAGGGAAAGCTTATTGCAATAGGTATGAATGAGTGTGACTTTGTTCTGAGAGTGAGTGTTGAAAAATTAATCCTTATACTCAAACTAAAATCATTGTGTGAAAAATGAGGATTTTGTTTTAAAGTGAGGACACTAGTTGCAATACCGGAATTGTTAGCACCTCGGTGAGAAATTGAAGAGGATAGGTGTTAGTGCATGGTGAGTCTGTGTCATGTTCTGATCCCACAAAATTCAAGCCTAATAGTGATAGCATGCATAGATTTGATGAGATTAATTAGGATTGATAGCCAAATGATTGGAAAGGATAAAACATGGATACTATTGTACAAAGATTGTGTAGTGAGTCATAGTGCGTTGCTTGAGGACAAACAATGAATTTAAGTTGAGGGTGTTGATATACCGTTGTTTCACGGTATAACTAATACTTTTTCCTTAAGTTTAGTGTTTCCAAAAGCCTTTTTTGTGCTAGTTTTTATATAAGTTTCTATTTGTTTTGCAGAAAATCTGTCCAAAGCTGAATGCGGAGATTTTGAGCGAAGAAATGCAGAAGAGACCACCTACGGAGCTTATGACGGTCCATCGTGCTTGTGACGGTCCGTAGGTGGCAACGTAGTGATGCTGCTGAAGGAATATGGGGAAGTCTAACTAAGTGTGGAGTTACGAAGCTTGTGACGGTCCGTCGTGGCTATGACGGTCCGTCCTGCAGGTTCGTCATGAAGTTCAGAGAAGTAATTCAGTACCCAGATTCCAAGAGTTGAAGTGTTTTGAAACGAAGACCCTCGACGGACCGTTGTGCCTATGACGGTCCGTCATATTTGTCGTCGAGGGTGGTGAAGAGAGCATCAGAAGAAATTGCACAAATATGGGACGACGGAGTCCATGACGGTCCGTCGTGACCACGACGATCTGTCGTGAGTTCCGTCGACCCAGTCGCGTTTTGGCAGATTTCTAGCAAACAGAGTCCTTGTTTGATTAGGTTTTTATTTTTTATAAATAGTTCGAAAAACCTCGTTTTTCGGGTTAGACTCTTAGACTGTTAGACTCTGTATTGTTAGACATCATATTATTAGACTTTGTGTATTAGTGTTAGATTGGGAGATTCTTGCAAGTGATTTTTGGTGATTAATCAAGCAAACTTTTGGATTTTATTCTTTCTAATTGAAGTAAGTACATGAACTCTTATTTAATATATTTGAATATTGTGTTTATGGCCATGAGTAACTAAACTCCATAACTAGGGTTGTGGGAACCATAGGCAAATAATGAGATAAACCCTAACTAAAATAACGATTCTAGAAAAATTTCTTGCATGTGTTAATAATTCTTTCGCTTAGAAGTCTTTTTAACGGATAGACAACGTTAGAACTCGCCTTAATGCTACTTGCCGGACCAAAGAGGTAGATAATAGGAAAAGAATTATTAACATAGATTTAGTTTATACTATCTAATAGGCTAGTATTGATTGGTACGAGGTAATAACTTAGTCAAATATCGAATACGATGCTTAATATTAGGTAAGGATAAGTGTTCGGATAGCAACACACGTAGCCGGACCAAGGTGTGGAGTGAGATTTTCTAGATGCCGGACCAAGGATTTAGAAATACATAACTTATCACTTTGCATGCAAGATACTAGCAAAGAATTGTTATAATTAGAATTATCAAGTTACGAACCTGTGGGGAACACGTAAACCCTAGTTACTTTGATTAATTGATTAAAATCCAACTGTCAAAGCTGTTAAGTGTCTCTTTCAAGTTCGTTATTTATTTTCACTCATTTAGAAATAGAAACCCCCCTTTTTATGTTTTTACTTTCCAAGGAAGTCATTGACCAAACAATAGTAATAACAGGTTGAAGTTAAGTCTAGACTATTTTCCTCGTGGGAACGATCCCAACCTCACTAGTTGGGTTATTTACTTGACACGACCGCTTTACTTCTTATTTGAGAAGTAAGTTTGAGCGTATCACCATACTCACTTGGTGCTATCCTTTGTTCTCATAGAGTAATTCATATGCATGAAGAGGTTTCATATCTAGTTCATAACCCAATCACATTCACCCTACAAATGTTGTCCCTTAGGGCTGCCTTTTAATGGAGAAGAAGATAGATTAATGATTTTCCTAAGGATGATTTCATAGTGTTCCATCCAAGAACATCCAACCAACCTTAATTCCACCATTCATACAAGAAGTATACCATTACGTCTTTCTACTTCAAGGATAACATAACCTTACAACTAGGTTGAATGTTCCACATAAAGGACCTTCTTAGCATCATTCAAGGTCAGATGTCATTCATACTTGTAAGACTAAGAGGATTTAGCATCCTAAGTCAAGATATATCATATTCATATTTAGACAGGTATCAAGTAAGGGACACAAGTCTACCAAACAAGACACACACATACTACACTTTATCACTTATAGCATATCATTCTAGAAGCACATAGAAATACCCATCATCATCTATAAGTCACCCTATACACTAATATAACATCATTAATATAACCATTATAGACTCATATAATCAAGTAGGAAGAATCATGCATCAACTCTAATACTACACACATAAGGACATAGTCATAATCTAAAATGATCACCTAATATCTATAGAAGAACACATACTTCTACATTACTCACATGTGGGTAGATATGATCATATTTCACATAAATCAACTACAGAATTCATCATCATACATCAAGTAGTTTCCGACAAGGCCATGGTCATCATAATACATAAAGTAACGCCAACAAGGCCTCATCATTCTAACACATAGAACCTCCACCATAAGTGGACCATACAAATCATAATATAATTCAAGACCTAAATTACATAAAATAAATAGAATTAGGGCAGTGTACCACCAATCCATTCTCACCAGTTCAATCCGTAGCTAAATCATCCAATTCAATACCAAAAGGCCCTTACCCATGGCCATTATCATCAATTCAATACAAAAATCATAATACGAAATGAATATAGGTCAATTCAATATATATTTATCAATCTTAGATGTCCTATACATAAATTCAATACAATCATTACATCATTCAATAGCCCATAGAAAACTACACTAAAATTCATAAGAAAAAACTGTTAGGTTTTATTTGTCCTAAATTTCTTACCATAAATAGGTTTTTCTTTAAGGAAAAGGTTTTGAATTGACTAATCCTTTTCTTGTAGGAAAAGATTTACGACTCTATAAATAGAGACATGTTCCTTCTAACTTAATCAGCATTCACAATGTAGTCTTAAGGGCTTTGAGAGTTTTTGTTAGAGGGAGAATTTGTGGGTCACAAGCTTGATATGTTATCACTTGTGTGAACCTCCCATGTATTCCGAGTGATTTTGTTGAGTTTGTTTCCCTCTGTATTTTGTACTCTCATATTTATAGTGGATTACTCATCTCCTTTGTGGACGTAGGTAGATTTACCGAACCACGTTAAATCTTTGTGTCTTTTGGTATATTTCTCATTGTTTTCTTACTCGTGGTCTTTCGAGGTTAGCTTTGCTAGATTCCGCCGGTCCTAACAAAAACTACACTAAAATTCATAAGCATTGAGACAAGATCATCACATCCAAAATATAGCAAATTTGAAAAGATTATGCTTTGCGTGGGTTTTGAAGATTTTAGATTAAAACCATAAAATTGACATCAATTCAATCCATAAAAAAATGATTCAAAACGTTTATGCTATAACCCATGGCTAGATAATGAAATTGGACATGTTCATTTTTAGAACACTTTAGATATCTCTTTGAATCTTGGGCTCCTTGATGAGGAGAGCTTCAAGGATGAAGAACCATACCTCAATAAAGATAAACCACGAAATTGATGAAGAATAACCAATCAAATCTTCAAGCTTAGCTCTTCCTTGAATTTTGGCTTAAATGGAGTTTTAGAGAATTTCTTAGAGAATTGGCGTTTTGATTTTAGAATAATGAATTTATCTAGATAGTAAGGAGTTATAAACCCACTTAAAATACCTAGAATATTCTTAGGAAACCTCCCAAACTCTTATTTGGACGTAGGGTGAATTTACCCTACCAATTCACCCTTGCATTTTACTAGTAAACTACGAAGTTGCAAGCACCAACCTACGACTAGAAATTGACGGGGCGTAGGTCCACAAATGTCCTGTCTTTGCTATCCGTCGATGGGATCAGAGACTTGACTTTGGGAGCTTAATATCCCTACGCTAAGTCTCGACCCACGCTCACCATCGACGGGGTATCAACCAGCCTAGTGGCCGTCGATTGCCTTAGTCGTTTGGGCTGGTCTAGACAGCCTTAGGCTCTTGTGAAGGGTCCTTCCTCAAGGACCCTTGGTTGGTCCTTGCGGATGTTTGCCTGGAAGTTTCCAACCAAAATATGATTGTATTATATGATTTTAGGACCTATCACATTAATTTAATCCATAATGAACACATAAAACTCGACGAAACATGCTAAGACACACAAGGTCATTTCAAAGCAAACCTTTCAAACGGCATGGACATTCTTGACGTTTGACCTCCAAACTTCATGAAACTTGACACACTATCTATAAACACTATTATAACTCATATAAGGACCTCATAGTCACATTACACACACATAAGCACATAAACACACATGAGGCACATATGTGACTAGTCATCGAACGTCTTGGTTATCCCTTGACATTTGACATCCAATGTTCCTAATTCTCTAGACATTGCCTTATTACCATATATATACCATTTTACGACCTTAGACCCTCATGACAAACATGTTAGGATATACCTTCACCTATGTCATTTTAGAGGTGTTACATGTTACACCACTAATTGATATTCTAGACAATGCATAACAATCAAAACTTACATATGAGATTTTCTAAATAAAAAGTGGGTCCTACATCCAAGATCATTTTAAACAAAATTCTACAAGAGGGATCAGAACGATATATAGCTTTCCCATCCACATGATAGATAATTCTAGGCAAAACTTGACATTTCAAAAATAACAAAATCGTGAAAACATGCATTCTTCTTAGATTTATAATAGAAATTTAGAGTAAAAACTCTAGAAGCTCTGAATCACAGAATCTTCCTCATTCAAATGAACAACCTAGTGATCATGACTTGTAGTCGCTACAGTAAAGCTCAATATCCAAAAAAAACCTATTGGAAAACAAAGGAAACTATCAGGAGTGTTATTACATATATGTAATGAAACTTTTTTTTATTAATGAGGATGAAATAATAGTTGTTCAAGTGGAAGGCTAGACAACATACAATGCATATTCCCTTTCATGCTCGTATAAGTTATTTATGTATGTGAGTTGAGTGTCATGTCTTCAAGGAGGTTATATAGGTCCTTGAGATCAATTTTTTTCAAACAAAAAGAATTAAGATGAACTATTTGTCAAAAGAAAAAAAGTTATTTCCCCTATGTATTTGCCTTCACAAGCTATGCCATATGTTTCACAATTTCTCCAACAACCTAGCACATCATCCACAGCCTAATGAAGTTAGAGAGTTGTAAAATTCATATAGTCCAATTGAACTAGATTGTTACAAAACCCTACATTTCACAACTACACTAAATTTTTCTAGCTAAACATATGAGTTTGGGGAATTACTCTGAGATTACAACAACACAGATGCAATAAATGAAATATTCCAATTACCATTTCACCTATATACTGTAGTTATTGGGAGAATATCAAAAAAGCAAATGCTTGTGAATTTACTGAATCAGAAGAAATGTTGATTGAGGTTTAAGGATTCATAACATTTGTTACTGTTTTAACAAAGGAACCATATCTTGTTGTAGTTGTTATTAATCTATAATCGTGGTATTTTAATGTTCATATTCATTGTGCGTTACAAAACATAATTTTCCCCACCACCAGCTTGACTAGGCAACATTTTCTCTTTCCAAGGATTTATCAAACTCCAACTTGTACAAATATATATAATTAGATACTCCTTTTTGTTAAGAGTAAAAGGGCCTCCTTCAATTTATAGAGAATAATATGTAATATGTATACGTATTATTTTATGAAGTACATAGGGAAGCAATAGAGAAGGTTATCAAAACATGTTGAAGAAAAGCCTTATGTTTCACACAGCCTTCTAAAATTAATAACCACATAGTTCAAGAAAATCCTTTTGTTTCAGTAAGATACAATGACCAAACTTACACCTGATGAGTTATTGTGATCATAATATTTATTAGTTTAGGTTTTTTTTAATAAAAAATACACCAAATAATTAACCAGTCTTATTCAATTAGAGATGACCTATTGCCTTTTCATTTTATACAACAGGAGATTTGTCATTATTCATTGATTAGCATCTTCAAATTGGATTTGCAATAATTCCAGATTGGTTTGTAGCATTTCAAGTTTATTTTGCAGGAATGTAAAAATAGCAAATAATTTGAAGTGTTTCAAACTAGACTTTTAAAGCTTTAATTTAATCTGCACCTTATAGCTTAATTACTTAACATCATATGGAAATAGGTAGTGTGAAAATAAATACTTGAGGGTATTTACTCTAAAATTACTGAAATGTAGACTATTGAATGAATTATGAATGATATGAATAGAAGATTTTTCATGGCAACCTTTTCAGTGCAATCTAAAAATAATGTTGAATGTGAAGCAGCCATGTTTGGAATTTATTGGTGTATTGAGCATTGACTAACAAATCTCATTTTGATCTGGATTCTTTATTGCTAGTTGGCTTGATATGCATGAAGTCAACCACTAATATAAGAATGAAAAGGGAAATTACGGATATAAAAGGTTTTGTTGGTTAAGGAGAGCATTTTAATTTTTTTATTAAATTTATATTGAAGTTTTATCCATTTCCTAGATGCATACCAGTAAAAAATTGAAACATAATGGCATAATTACTAGCAAATTGTATAACTTCTTTTTGGCAGTGAATTTGACTTAATTGTCATTCCGTTGCTGAACAATGTGATAGTGTCCATTGGTTTTCTTAGCAGGGTGTGTAATTGTAAACTAGGACCATTATTTCTCCATATTTCACTCTTGATTCTTTCATTATTGTTTGTAACCTATGTAACATATGTAACTCCTAAGGACATTATCTTCACTATTTACTACACCATTATCTTTCTATTCCTATTCATTGCTAGGAAGACTTCTTCTAGTATAAATAGTGGCGGTCTTCATTTGGTTTGGAAGAGACAATACACAAGATAAAAATATATAGTGAAAGAGTTTGTTAAAAACAGAGATCTTATCAGTTTAAGGGAAGTATTCTTTTTTATGGAGCTTTGGACTCAATTCTGAGTTTTCGAGTTATATTTTGTGAATGTTGGTGTATCTTTGAGGGGACAAGCCAAAGAGGACTACTGCTGGACTGTTGAAAACATTTGATGTTGTGGGCTTGAATCTCCTTCAAAAGAGCGAGATATCCGCACCTCAAGCTGAAGAGATTTATATCTCCATTTTATTTTCAATTTTTATCTTGTATTTTTTTTATTTTTTAAGTTTTTTCACTAACAATTTTAAGGAGATTCAAATGAATAAAATTGAAAAAACTGCGTATGTCAAGATGGGAAACCTTAACAAGTCATTTCGGTTCAATGGAAACTATTTTAAGAGATGGAAGGGAAAAGTATTTTTCTAGTTAATCTCAATGTTTCTTATGTATTAATTGATAAGAATCCAAATATAGAAGACATCACCTCTATGAATGATAATGAAATTATTTCTCATCTAGAGAAAGTGAAAAAGTATGATGGTGATTCCTATAAATGTCGGTATTATATTCTTTATTGTCTGTCTGATAATTTTTATGATTATTATGATAGAACTTACTGTAGTGCAAAGAAAATTTGGAAAGCATTGCAAAGAAAGTATGATAGTGAAGAGGCGGGAGCGAAATAATATGCGTCTAGTACATTTTTCTCGTTTCCAAATGATGGACGATAAATCGATGGTAGACCAAGCTCAAGAACTTATCATGATTGTTAAAGAGCTTAGGTTCGAAGAGGTCAAAATTGGATATAACCTTATTGTTTGTGGCATAGTAGATAAACTTTCACCTTCTTGGAAGGAATTTCAAAAAACTATTCTCCAGGAAACTTCTGTTGAAACTTTGATAATGATAATATGCATGGAATAAGAAGCAAGGGGCCAAGATGCACTTTTATAAATAGAAGAGAACATCATCACATCGAAGGTAAATTTAATTACTTCAAATAATGCTACTCCTGAAACTCACAAAAATACTTCTTTAAAGCCTAAGAAGAAAAAATTCAAGAAAAATAATATTAGACCTCCCAAGAAAAATAATGGTGAAAATCACCAAACACAAAATAAACAAGTTCAAGAAAAGGGATCCTGCTTTATTTGTGGCAAGAATGGGCCTAGTGCTCAATTTTACATTTTCTTGAAACGTGGTCCTAACCTTTGGTCAAACGTTACCGAAGAACCTTTTGTGGCGGTGATTACATGGTTGAGAATGTTGATGTATTGTGGGTTGATTCTAGTGCTAATCGTCATGTCTGTTATGACAAAGACTTGTTTAAAAAATATACTCATTTTGAGGATCCCAAAACAATCATGTTTGGTGATTCTCACACAACTCAAGTGTTTGGAAAGGGAGATGTCGAATTGTGTTTTAATTCTGGAAGAGTTTTAACTTTGAAAGATGTAATTTATTCTCCTATGAGAAAAAATTTGATGTCTAATTTTCTTCTTAATAAAGATGAATTTAAACATATTATTGAATTGATTAATATGTAATAGTGAAGAAGGGTATTTTCTGTGTGTGAGGGGTATGGATGTGATGGCATGTTTAATTTGAATGCTGAGATGAATAAAACTTCTACTTCTGTTTATATGCTTTCTTCTACCAATTTTTGTTTCATATTAATGATCGTTGTGTTGGAATCATAAGTAGTTTAGGATTAATCTCAATGGTAAAAAAAACTTTTAAAAGTGTGAGGTAAGCTAAAATCACTAAAATTCCTCATTTTCAAGTTAAAAAAAATTGATTTGTTAGAATTAGTTCATACAGATATTTGTGAACTTGGTGAAATTCTACCTCACTGAGGTAATAGATATTTTATCACTTTCATTGATGATTTTTCTAAGTTTAAATATTTTTATTTAATGAAAAATAAAAGTGATGTTTTTGAAAATTTCAAAACTTATCTACATGAGGTTTAAAATAAGTTTGGATGAAAAATAAAAACAACTAGAAGTGATAAAGGCCGTGAATATGAATCAAATGAGTTTAATTCTTTTGTTAGATCATTGGGAATAATACATAAAACTACTCCTCCTTACTCTCATTCATCTAATGGAGTAGCAGAAAGGAAAAATAGATTTTTTGTTGAATTGACTAATGTCATGCTTATCGTGTCACATGCACCTTTGAATTTTTGGGGTGAAGCTACCTTAACTGCTTGTTATGTGTTGAATGTGTGCCTCATAAAAGGTCTAAATTGACACATTTTGAATTGTGGAAAGGTTACAAACCAATTTTGGGATATCTAAGAGTTTCGGGTTGTCTAACCTTTGTGAGACTAATGGAACCCAAGATTGCAAAGTTTGGTAACAAAGTTACTACTTGTGCTTTTCTTGGTTATGCTTCAAATAATACAGCCTTCAGATTTTTTAATCTTGAAGATAATATTGTGATAGAATCAGGTGATGCTATTTTTCATGAAAATAAGTTTCCTTTTGATTCTAAAAATAGTGGGGTCAAAGGATCCAAAAAAATATTTTGTCACTACCTAGTTCTTCAGCTTCAACTTTGAAAAATAAAGAAGTTAATAATTTTGAGTTAAGAAGAAGTAAAAGATCTAGAGTAGAAAAAGATTTTGGTCCTGATTTTTATGTGTTTAATGTTGAAGATGACCCTCTAACTTTGAAAGAAACATTATCTTCACATGATTCTATTTTTTGGAAAGAAAATGTAAATGATAAAATGGAATCACTAATTTCAAATAAAATTGGAAACTAGTTGATTTACCACCGAGTTGTAAAAAAATTGGTCGCAAATAGGTCTTAAGGAAAAATTTGAAATCGGATGGTTCTATTGATAAATACAAGGCTAGGCTAGTTGCAAAAGTTTTTAAACAACTAGAAGGCCTAGAATTTTTCTATAGTTTTTCTCTGGTAACAAGAATTACATCAATAAGACTTTTAATTGCTATGGCTGCAATTTTTTATTTGCAAATTTATCAAATGGATGTAAAAATATTTTTCTAAATGGAGACCTAAATGAGAAAATTTATATGGATCAACCTGAGTGTTTTGTTAAAGCAGGTCAATAAATCAAAGTACTAAACTTACTAAATCCCTATATGGCTTGAAACAAGCATCAAAGCAATAGCATTAAAAGTTTGATTCTTACATGATTGCAAATGATTTTAAAACAAATGAGTGTGATAAGTGCATATATCATAAGTCTTGGAATAATTCACATGTGATTATTTGCCTATATGTTGATAACTTGTTGATCTTTGGATCTAACATGAATCTTATTGATGAAGATAAAAATATTCTAAGAAGCCATTTTATATGAAAGATCTTGGTGAGACAAATTTTATTCTTGGAATAAAAATAACAAGAACATGTAAGGAAATTTTCCTTGACTTGTCACATTATGTTGAGAAAATTTTGAAATAAAAATTGCTTTCATGTTTGCGAACATGTTGCTACTCCTTTTGATTCAAGTGTTCACTTATTTACTGTTGAAAGAGAAAATGGTGTAATAAGTCAAAAGGAATATGCTAGTATAATCAGAAGTTTGAGATATTTGACTGATTGCACTAGGTTTTATATTGCATATTGTAAGAAGGATGATCTAAGAACATAAATAGTTCACCGATTTAACCCACTTTGATAGTCGATAACCTTGTCGACTTCAGCCTTTAAACACTTAGCCAAATTTGGGATTGTTTTGGTGTTAACTCGATAAATAGGCAGCAATATTTTTTAGACTAAATCTTGGACATTTTAAACAATATAAAACAGTAACAACAATCTGATTAAACCACAAAAATATAAAATGAGACAAAGGGAACCAGCTTTATAAAAAATCAATTTCCAACTTGTATTAGTAAAGTGGATGCAGAAACACTCCATAATCGTACCAACCTTGGCACTATAAGATTACCCTAGACCTTAACTTAGATTTGACACTATAATTAGTATTCCCTAATACTTAGAACAATCAAATCCAAATTACACCATAAGGCATCCTACACATTTATAATACTATGTGCAGCCAACTACCGACAAGTGGCGTAATAAGAATAAAACACTTGTTGGCTTTAGGCTAATCTTATCATATGTAGTTAAAACCCCACAACTACTTGGTGTATTCAAAATAATTCAAACAAGGCGCCAAAAATAATCTCCACGTGAAATGAAATAATGCTTCACTTTTTGTAAGCGCTGATCATGTGTTTCGCATGTGTTTTTTAACCGCTAGTCAGCTTTAACTTTGCTTTCCTTTTGGACGAGCTTCTTCATCTTTAAAAATGTCATACTTAGACTTTTCAGCCTTGCATTTCTCCCACTCAATGTTACCATGCCACGGTCATAAATCTACACCATTGTTTAATCTCACGTTGCCATCAATGTCCTTTCATTGTTGCCTTAAACTTGCTGGTTATTTTCCCTTGTTCTTTTTTTGAATATCAATTCTATGCCCACACAACAATGTTAAGCTTTCATCTGGTCAAGTTCTCACCAAGATGCCTTCCTTCAAGTCCTTGATCCTCACTTGTTACTTCGAAATCAGGCCATGATGCCATTGTGCACGCCTTAGATTCATGAACAATACGTCGCCAACTTAGCCTTGCATGCTTTTTTTCTTGGCTTATGCAAGTGAAAAGGTTAACATGCTTAATACCTTGTTCATGCTGCCATTTAATTGAGTGACTTAGATCAGGGGTCTAACACATATGCAATAAGTACTTTGCAGGTTTACAAGCAAGTCAGGTAATGAACATTGGAATGTTGTAATAAGAATTATGAGATATTTAATTAGAATGAAAATTGTGATTTTTTCTATAAAAAATATTTTGTTGTACTTGAAGGCTTTTTTGATGTACATTGGAACACTTTATCAGGTGAATCCTGTTCTACCACTAGTTATGTCTTTACTTTAGGGTGTGGTGTTCTTTATTGAAAATCAAAAAAGCAAACTATAATTGCTAACTCTACCATGGAGGCTGAACTAATTGCTTTAGCTTAATCTAGTGAGAAAGTGAATTGATTAAGATATTTATTATTTCAAATACCTTATTTTGAAAAACCAATTCCTCCTATTTTAATACATTGTGATAGCACCGCTGCAATTGGTAGAGTTCAAAACTGTTATTACTACGGTAAATCCAGACCTATAAGGAGGAACACTGTAATGTAAGATCGTATTTGACAAATTGTACCATTAATGTTGATTATGTCAAATCTTGTGATAATCTTGCAAATCTTATTACTAAGGCCTTAACAAGAAAAAAGGTATGGATCACATAGAGGGGGGTGGGATTGAAGCCTACAAATCCTTGATTCATATATAAGAAAACCCAACCTGGGGACTAGATATCCTATAACCAGGTTCAAAGGGAAAAACTAATCTTATGATTACTTTGTTGAGAAAAATGCACTATCTTTTTATTCCCTCCCTATAAATCGAGTGCATTGTTTCCTGTAGTTTGTGAAGGTTGAGCTGATAAAAATCTTAATGAATATCTGCAGCCCATATTGGTGGAATGTTACTCTCAAATGAGCACTCTCGACAGATTTCACGTATGTGATGTGTGGAAGTAGGTCGCTTCCTATGAGAATTGACTTATTCTCAAAAGCTCTCATGAAGCCGGGATAGCATGTGGTCATAACGTGCTGGCTTTAAATCTCATATCAACACCTTGATTATTATGTGTGAGCAATGATATTTTATTTCACTTAAACAGTTATAGTCCAAGTCTGAGACCACTACGACTCTGGAGTAAAAATTATTGTTTCACTAAGTGGAGGTTCAATGTAGAGCACACTTTCATTATGCGTAGTAGTCTTCCTTCAACTAATATACTCACTTACTAATATTAAAATGAGTGGGGGATTGTTCGTTAAGTAGAGCATTTTAATTATTTTTTATTAAATTTATATTGAAGTGTTATCAATTTCCTAGTTGCATACTAGTCAAAAAGTGAAACATAATGGCATTATCACTAGAAAATTGTGTAACTTCTTTTTGGCAATGAATCTCACTTAATTGTCATTCCGTTGTTGAACGTTTTGATAGTGTCCATTGGGTTTCTTATCAGGGTGTGTAATGGTCTACTAGGACCATTATTTCTCCATAAGATTTCACTCTTTATTTCTTCATTATTCTTTGTAACCTATGAAACATACGTAACTCCTAAGACCATTATCTTCACTTTACTGCACCATTATTTCCTATTCCTTGCTAGGAAGACTTCTTCTAGTATAAATAGTGATGGTCTTCATTTGGTTTGGAAGAGACAAAACACAAGATAAAAATATATAGTGAAAGAGTTCATTAAAAGGAGTTCTTATTAATTGAAGGGAGGTGTTCTTTCTTGTGGAGCTTTGGACTCAACTCTTATCTAGAGTTGTTGAGTTATACTTTGTGAAGGTTGTTGTATCCTGGAGTGGACAAGTCAAAGAGGACAACTATTGGACCGCTGAAAACATTTGCTGCAGTGGGCTTGAATCTCCTTAAAGAGACGAGATATTTGCGACCCAGAGAAATTTATATATCCATTTTATTTTTTATTTTAATCTTGTACTTTTGTTATATTTTAAGTTTTTTCACTAACTGCTTTTGCATATGTTTATATACAATCTACAATGTGTTAAAAAGGGGACAGTGGTGGTTTGATTCAATAATGAACTAAGGGAGTTCGTCAAGATTACTAGTATTTCGCTTGATTTGTTAAATTTTTTACAAGTTTTTTCGCACCAATGTTTATAGAGTTTTGGATTATCTATATCACTAATATGAGGTCGGAGATAGAGATAGATAAAATATTGGAAGGAACGGGAGAAATTGAGAATGTCAATGTATAACACTTTTGAAATGCCTAACTCAAATAAAGGTAGAAAGTGCAGACAATGTTTCTAAAGCCTACAACTTTTGTCCTTCAATGCAGATGTTCATAGGCTATATTAGGTGTCAGTAGCCATGGAAGCCTTCCATTGAAGGGAAATCGAGAAATTAGAACTTCAAGTTAGGGACCACAAACAGATGTACAGTCGATAAATGGATTCACGGATCTTAGACGTGGTCATAGATCCCCTATAGAGAATGGTAAGTTTGGGTATAACAAGATGGATGAGGTCCACGACCTGTAGATGGTCCTTTGGACTGTTGATAGGTCTGTAGATCATATCGTTCAGCCTTAAGGAAAAATGAGTAAGGGTTGTTGTATGGGATGTTTTAAAGGATTATTAAGGTTCCACGAGCCATGGAATGAATGGTAAAAGAATTGGTATTTTTTGCTTCGAAAGGACGAGCATGAGTATGGATTGTGTAATGTTGACAGTTTGTAAATGTGATCATGGATTTAAACTTCAGAATGACAGAATTTCTTTCTTTACCTTCCACAAATACTTTGATGACCGTAAACACTTCTATGAATCGTTGAGGGAGGCATAAAATTTGTTTGACACTTATTTTCCAGGGATAGTTTAACATTTTCGTACTCTTTTAATTACTCGGCCACATTGTTTTTGACATAATTTTTGAGATCATTAGTGATTCTTATTTTTAGGAACACATGTTATTGAAGTAATTTATGATTATAACTTAAGTTATGTTACTACGCACACAATATGTTACTGAGGATTTTATGAATCAAGGATGCTTTTAGATACAATATTAATATTTTTTAAATGAATATCATTATTTAAATGTTTGAAATAAGTGTCTCAAACATAATCAAATTATGATTTTTAAGAAGGTAATGTTACGATGATTGTCAATCTGTACGGATTTTCAGTATTAGTAAATTCTTAGTGTTTCAAAAGAATATAGTTACGATTATGCATATTTCAGATTGGGGGTTTATTTGTACCGAGTTGACCGGGGGATAAAGTCTCAGCATTAATAGAAGCTTAAGACCTTTAGTAGAAGTTTCCTTTTCCAACAACTATGTACATTGTAGCACCTTGACTAATTTACTTTACCTAGTGAATTCATCTTAGCTCGTGAATATGGTGCATATCTTGGTAAGTAGGAGACTCTCTTTTTTATATGGGAGGAGTGCACTAAACTCTATGTAATAACTCATATGATTCATGTCGGCTAACAGTATCTCCCACACTTGTTATTATCATGATCTTTTAAATATTGCATTGACCTTGTAATATGATTTTATGAAATCATAATATTAGTTCTATGCTATGCTTACTCGGTCATTGCATTATCATATTTTGAGATTTATCAAGTTATGTCATATTTATGCATTTCCCAATATTCAGTATATTCTGACTAATGGTTGCATACATTCTTATGCCTATATTATCTTATAATATATGTGGTGACACACCCATTAGCCTCACGGTTAGTAAATGATTCTATCAGCCTCAGCTAAATTTTTGTAAGTCCTTATGGTATAGGGAAATGCCACTTATGAGTACATATATTAGTCTTCAAACTTCATTTAAGTTTCATTTGTTCGAGTGAGCTAGGGTTTGTCGAAATATGTCTTATAAATAAAGGCTAGTCAGACATTAGTATTCCTTCTAATGAATTTTGACATTAAGATTTTTTAAAATGGTGAGATTACAATTTGAGACTTTATTCCACTTATCATATTATTTCAATTATGTACATTTTCCTTGTGTCATACTATGCTATGTGATTATTTTGTAGTCTCTTAGATACCTAGGTACAATTTCATGTCTAGGAGGTACTCTTGGATCATGGAAAAATAATTAAATGACAAAGTCCACAGCTAAGAGGAAGGTGAAACGAAAATTTCTTTGTAAGCCACAACGATAAATCAACCAGTCCATCCCTAATCATAGGCATTATGAAAACTCTTGATAATAGATTTTCCTATATGAAAACCAATTTTTATTCTCTGAATTAGTCTTTTTTGCAATCCAGTTCATTTGATGGCTTATATGGACACTCTGTCTCTCTCTCTCTCTCTCTGTGCGCGCGTGCGTGCGTGCGCGTGCGCGTGCGTGTGCGTGTTTGTGTTATAATTGGGTATTTTTTGCCCTATACTGACAACTCATAAGTGCAGATAAAAATTCATTGTAGGCTTCGTAGTCTAAGTATTGTATCAATTGTACAGTTTTTTAGTATGTCCTACAATTTATATAGATGATCCTTTATGTATATGTAGACAAACCTTGTTAGCTATGTTGATGCGTATGACTAGTTTTAACATAAGATATATGGTAAAGATTTAAAAGGTGCTTGTACAGATCCTCTATGTCCTCCCACTGTTGGGTTGGGGGAAAGATGACTATATACTTGCAAAATAGAACGATTCACACATTAAAGAAGTGTATACTACTTTTTGTTACTATTCAAAAGAAGAATTTTTTTTTGTTTCAATAGCCCTCATTAAAAATATTAATTAGAAAACAATATTTCACTTTTACATTGTGTGCAACCTTAAATAGTAAAAGATTGTCACAAATTATTATAAATGTTGATTATTTGTCAATGAATAGCATGTCAAATGAATAATTTGACTTCTCAAAATTAAATATAATTGCCACTTATCTTTTATGATTTCATTCAATGTTAATCAAGATGGAAATTAATATATTCAACTATTATATTAGCAATGACGCTAAATAAAAATCTATTTTGCTGTATTAAAAATTGTAAATGCTTTAAGTAGAAATGATTTAGAATAAAGAGGCAATTATAATAGACCCTCTTGCCATCCTTGACTGCAAAAAAATAATTTTCAATATAGTTACTTTTGGTTATGATGTATTTTTATTTTATCCCCAAATAGGCTTTTTTTAAGGATTAGCACATAAGTACTAATATTAGTACTACTACAAAAGACTAAATATTTCATTACTTTATCGAAAAAGGCTCAAAAATATCCCTGAACTATTGAAAATAGCTCACATATCTTTGAATAATTTTTTGGCTCAAAAATACCCTTTCGTTAAAGTATTGGATCACATACCCTTACTATTAACAGAGATGTGTTAATTGTCACGTGGACACCACATGAATACCACGTAGATGCCACATGACATCTAACCTCCACATAGATTAAGAAAATCCTAATACTGATTTTGCCCTTATTTTCTTAGGAAATACCACTTAATCCATTTTTTCATTTCTCTAAAATGATAAAATACATTCCTCCATTTCTCTGTAACATAATTTCTCTAAGGTTTCACAAATCCTCTCATGGACGCCTTGGGATTTCAAAGTTGATTTCGTCATAACAATTTTTAACAGATGTTACCAAGCAAGACATTTGATCCTTTAAATGGGAATCGTTGGCTGATAAAACGCTGGCAATTCTCCTAGAGAGGCGGACATTGTAGCAGAATACGGTGACGAAGCTTTCTTTCCGGTAGTAAATTCCGATCTTATTGTTAGGATTTTCAGCTCGAACAGTAACGTCGAGTTCCGGCGATATCGGAGACGACGACGAACTTAAGTTGAAATATTTAATGGCGACGTTGGGAATAGTTTATTTTGGAGCTGGAGGACGGAAGACGAGGGAGAGAACAACAACAGTGATTTCAAGAGAGGTAACTGTTATAATGGACTGAAAGGGACAAATGTGAAAATTTTGTCTGAAGAAATGAAATTTATTTCAGCCAAGAAGCTGGAAAAGTTATGCTTTTGAAGAAGAATATCAAAAATTTAAAAACTATCATTTTCATTTCATGTGATTTGTTTGATGTATGGATCATGAAGTGAACGTATGTAAGGATCAAACACTTTAGGACTCAATGTATGAATTGAATGTTTGTTGATTTAGTACTTGTGGAGTTTGAATTATAAGTATGTATTATTGAATTTGTATTTTATAATGAAGTTGAAGTACTTATGGAGTTTGAATTATGTATAAATTTCAGGATGGAGATGAAAGTTTCCAACTGCTAGAAAAGAGAGCTTTTGGCGTTAATCGTTGTCCAATTGAGTTAGTAGAACACGGAGAAGCTATTGTAGCAAAATGTAGTGGAGTACCACTTACAATTGTGGTAATTGTAGGAGATTTAAGAGGTTGTATGAGAGAAATTGATTGGAAAGTAGTTAGGAAAGTGAGGAAGCATATTATACAAGAAGACAAACTTCTGAGATGTGTGAATGTTGTGAGATTGAGTTACAATCATTTGCCTCAAGAAAAAATGACTTTCTTCTTGTATTTTGGTGTCTTTCCCCAAGGATTTGGTATCCCCGCTTGGAAATTGATTCGACTCTGGATTACTGAGGGAATCATAATGTCCAAGTTGTCAGGCAACGAATTTGAAGAGATAGCCGAGTATTATCTCAATGACTTTGCCAACAAGAAATTAGTGATGCATTATGCATTATGTATTATGTAGAGTAGTATATGAACTTTACTGTTATTGCATCTTATATGAATGAAATGGAATATTGAAGTATGTACCTGTGAATATGTATTTTCAAGAATGTTTGGCCAAACTCTTGGGGCTTACTGATGAGACTACTGTGTAGGCAAGTTTTTAGAAATGCTTGCACTCATTAGTTTGAAAGCATTTAACTTTTGTTTCTTATCAGAATGTAATAATAACTAATTTAAGGGTGAAGACAAAAAACAACTGGATATTTTTTTAAGAGTTAAGTATTTTTCAAAGTTCAATCTACAATGATAGACATGAGCTGAGTGTTTGTTAAAGGTTACTGCCTAAAAATTGAATAACTTCTTTGGTTGTGGCAGCAACCACATGCACCTTTCTCCAAATAAAAATCCCATCAATTGGTCAATCTCGGAATAATCAAAAAGCGTAAAGAAAGGCTATACACCTTACCAAACTTTGGACAATAAGCAATAATTCACCAAACTCAACCCAAAATAATAAGAAATGCATTCACTGTTTTCTATCTACCAAATTCAACCCAAATAAACATAAGGCTTCATTGTTTTGCAACTATCAATTTCAACACAAAATAAACATAAGCATTCATTGTTTTGAATCTACCAACTTCAACCCAAAATAAATAAATGCATTCATCGTTTTGCATCTACAAACTTCAACCCAAAATAAACAAAACACATGCATTGTTTTGCATCAACTAACTTCAAGCAAAAATAAACAAAAGTAGAGTACTTTTTACACTATCAGAGCACTTCAAATCTGGGATTTCCCCTTAGTTTTTCTTCTCTTCAACTTTTCCACCTTCTTCTGTCTCTCTCTTTCCAGCTGATTGCCGGTGACAGCTTCTTTTCCTTTCCAAGTGAGATTACTAGGTGAGTAAGGAAAATCTGTAGGCTCACTAATTCCAGCATGATCACCTTTAAAAGATATAACTCTCTTTCCAGTTGCACTTTGTTGATTCATCCTCATTTTCAATTTTGTGCAATTTTCAGATATGACTTGAGGCCCTATATCTGGATCACTTTCAGGCTCTCTAGCAGGTCCAAATGGTTCATATTGTTGTTGTGACACTCCATGTGTGGACATGAAATGTTATTCTTCATCTTCTTTTAGTCTAGAGGTTGTGCTATTAACATCATAATCTTCTCCATGGGCTTCTTCAACTTCTTCATATTCTTCCTCAGTTATGCCCTTTTTTCTCTTCAATGTTGCCCCTTATTCTCCTTCAACAAACTGAAAATACAATATTTATGTGCAATTAACTACATAGTACTATATACCCCGATATGTAAATATGTAATGTTCTTACGTTGCATGTTCTTGCATGGTTAGTTGTTTCACCACACTTACAACATGTCATTTTAGTTCCTTTTCTTGAGTGAGTTCTCTCCAGCTCTTTTAATTGTTGCATCCTTTTCCCTAGTTGTTTTGGTCTTTGGTCTTCCCACTGTTTTCACAAGTTCAGGTGGATCCATTGTATGTTATGGCAATACATTCCAGAATTGTTCACCTCTTACGGGCATCAACTTTGCTCTATATGTCATCAAATAAGCTTCCTTATTATACCACCAATTAATTTCGTTCTTTGGTTCTATCTTCTGATAAAACATAGCTTTGATGGCATGAGAGCATGGAATGCAGTTAACTGCCATGACCTAGGACTAAACATTATATATTCAATTCTTAAGGTTTTCTAAGTTGCAATTAGTATATTCATCTATTCCAAAATAAACAAGTCATAACAAATAGAGAGCATTTAGGATAAACAATAGGAATACAACAAACATTAAACAATAGGACCACAACATATAAGACAACATTCTCAAAAGATTACAAAAAGGAAATAATAAACAACAAAAAGGGACATTTGGGGCCCAAACTTCAAACTAGGACTAAACAATATATATTCATAAACTAGTCCATTAAATACTACTACTTTAACTAAACTATTTCTTAAATCCAACCTTGACTGAATAGGACCACAACGTACGAGACAACATTCTCAAAATATTACAAAAATTGTAGCTATTGAACCACAATTCAATAAGATACGAAACCACACGCCCTTCTTGAGTATCTCCTACACTTTACTCTGAAAAATTATCAAAATTTTTAATAATACTTTAAACGATTTAGAATAAAAAATAGATTCTTTGCCTAACTCAAATAAACAAACAATTTCTCCCTAAATCTAACATATAAGAATATTATAAACAAGGTCGCAAAGGCTAACTATCCAAAACTTTGAAATCGTAAACATAATAAAATAAGAACAAAGATTAACTAACTTATAGCGGCAAAAATAACTCTGAAAACCAGGCGCGAAATCAATTTTGTAATCAAATCACGAAATCAGAAAAATATGTGAACCCTAGAGATGAATAAACAAAAGATTCTTTGTTTAACTCAAATAAAACAAATAATTTTTCCTTAAATCAAACATATTAGAATAGTACAAACAAAATCGCAACCCTAACAAAAAAACACGTCTTTGGAATCGCAAAATTAGAACCATCGTGAAATAAGAACAACAAAATCTACTAACCAACAGCTGTCAAAATCCACTTCGAAAGAAAGGGGTGAAATAGTTTCTTAGCTTAGAACCATGGCGAAATCAACTTTGAAATCCCAAGGCGTCCATGAGAGGATCTGTGAAACCCTAGAGAAATTATGCTACATAGAAATGGGTGGAGAATGTATTTTATCATTTAAGAGTAATGAAATGTAACATTTCAAAAAATTACATGTCTAGGGAAAAGCCCAATAGGTCTTTAAGAATGTGTATTGGGGATACATAGGCATTTTAATGCCCAATATTGATAAAATATTGGGCATAGTATAGAAAATTGGCTAAGGGGTATTATCCAACTTCTATATAATACCCAAATAAGCAAAACACTGGTCATATTAGAAATATTGACTTAAAGGGTGTTAGCCAATTTTCTAACATTAATTAGCTTGTTTAAGAAATGTACCTACAATGAAGACCCTAAGCTAAAAACACATATTTTCTAGTATTTGCACACAAAGTACTAGGCATCCAAGTGTCAAGCCTACTACCATATCACATGATCATTTAAGTACTAGGCATCCAAGTGTCAAGCCTACTACCATATCACATGATCATTTTAAATGATCATGCAGATTAAACATTGCGCAAGGATATAGTGAGGATCCTTGGGACAATAAGTAAACATTCCCAAATGAACCATAAATAATAGTTAGTTGGGAAAGTTAAACCAACCCATGTGAAAGAACATGTGCAAGACATGTGAAGAAGCTGCCAAAGGAGGGGACCACCCTAACCGAATTCGGTTAGGGTAGTTATGGGGGGAAAACGTGCACAAGGGACAACTTCATGTGGGGCCTAATCTCCCTACAAATTGTAGACTATAATCTATTGCCCTAAATAACTAAATAACCTAGGACTAACCGATTGGACCCATTAGTATACCTACAACCTAGGACCAAAATTGGGTTGACACTAACCTAGTACTAGTTAAAGAGACAACCTAGTACCTAACCTAGGATGGTCCAAAAGGTTAGTTATGGTCCTAAAAAATTAAGGGTACTTTAGTAATTCCCCTAGGCTACCTAATTAATTTATTTAGCAAATTAATTAATTAATTTAAAAGTGCTAAAACCGAAAATAAAAAGAAAATATACAGATTTTGGTTAAGACAAGAAAGGGACAACCTAGTACCTAACCGAGGATAGTCCAAAGAGTTAGTTAAAATCCTAACAACTTAAGGGTACTTAAGTAATTACCCTAGGATGCTTAATTAATTAAATTATAAATTTAATTAATCAAATTAAAGGGGTCAAATCGAAATTCTTACACTAACCTAGTACAACTCGAGAAACATCCTAGTACTTAACCTAGGATGGTCCAAAAGGTTTAATTTTGGTTCGAATGACATGAGGGTACTTTAGTACTTACCCTAGGTACCTAAATTAATTAAATTAAGGATTTAATTGATTAATATAAAGTCAAAATTTTGACCAAAATCATAGTCAACACCAATTTCAAGATTTCACTAAGTGTTATGTTCTCCTATGTTTAGTCAACTAGGAGGGGCGTTTTGGTAATTGGCTAATTAGTTTATTAAATTAACTTATTAAACCTAAATTGTATAATTCAATATAATTTATTAAACCTAAAAATCACGTTCAAACTCATATGAAAAAGAAGGACGCAAAAGAGTAAGCAAGCGAGGGAAAGAAAAACAGAAAATTTCATTGATTCTCCTAGGCGATTTCAAGGTTTCTCCAGGTTTTCGTTCAAGATGGTCTTCGTAGATTAAATTCTACTTAATCTATGGGTTTCTCTGCTGGACTTCTTTATCCAAGAGAACTTTCTTTCAAATGATCCAAAGATCTTGAAAACTAAGGTTGTTTGTCGTCGTTCTTGTCGAACTCCTTTTCCCCAGTATCCTTGTTGCGATTTCAATGTTGAATAGGTTAGAAATCATGTTGTTGGTATGTGGTGCTGGATGATCTTAATGTGTTTGTTTTTTGATTAAATAAAGATTGAATGAAGCTATTAATTGGACTCGTTTGATGCTAAGTGTTATTATGCGAATTAAAAGAATGATACTATGTTAAAAATATATCCGAAAATGTTATGTATGAAGATGTTACGGTCTGTTGTGCATAATTGCAGTTAATATGACTTTATGACGATGTTAAAGTCGTAAAATTTTAATATGATGTTGTCCATTACGACTTAAAAACGTTACTCTAAAGTCATGAACCAAAATTGCCTTAACAAGGCCACTATGAAATCATATCTTGAATGAATTGGCTATCTGGTTCCAATAAAATTGGCTGACTCTATTTGTCAAAACGAATATATTGTAATGGCTAGAAACTTATGTAAATAATTAAAAGATCGGCTAAGGGTTCATACATATGGAAAATTAAATATGAACATACGTAAAATTCGCTTATTCCAGTAAGAATATATTTGCTAGTCTAACATCCCAAATCTTGAGCCAATACTAATCATATGCTAAATCTTGTGTAATTAGAGTATCAAATGATAATATAAGCACTTATAAAGTAATATAAATGAATCCATAACCAAGGGGATGACACTCATTGGGACAACTCCCAACATGCTCTAAAAGAATGACATATGAACTCATGAAACTCATTGAATGAAGTGTTCATCGTCCATCAACAATGATATGAATCTACTACACTAATGTATGTAACGTGAGTTATAACATAATTAAAGGGGTCTAAAGTAAGTGACAGGAATGGGGTGTTAAAGGAAGTGATACATGTCTCACTTACACCTAAGTTGCTATGTTAAAGTAATACTCACGTATAAAGGTGTTAGAAGGTGTGAGCCAATCCCATTAACACCAAAAGATGCTATGTAAGGAAAATTAACATTTCATCAATGTAAAGTAAGGAGTACCAGTCACCAATAGAGTAAGTAAATTTCAATCTAGAAGCCTCCAAAATGATTGAGTCAACACTAGAAGATAAGAAATGAACATCCACGTAAAGGGGTGAGTAATATGAAAAGCAAATGTGTTAATGTTAATGAATGTGGTGACAACATGATAAGATGATAATGTGAAAGATGAGAGCAATCTCAAATAAGCTTACGTTAATGTTACCAAAACGTACTCACCTATGAGAGTGTAAAAGTGAAGAAGAGAAAAGTCTCTATGAATACTCTAACGAAAGTATTGAGATTAATGTATACTTAATACTAATGATGAGATGAAAAATCATTTATTGAGCTATGATGTCCTCATACTATAAGTCAGCTTCCATTACGTATGAGTTAAATGTAATGGAACTTTATACTTAGCACCGATAGGCTAGCTATGAGCGGTGATGCCTTCTTTTGGAAATATCTCCTAGTCTTTGAACCTATACTGCCAATATAGGGATCTAGCAAGGTTCGACTCCCTATATACGCTAGCATGTTCGGGTCACTTTGGCTGGTGATTCCACCTCTTTTTGGTGTGAGGAAGACACTTGATTTCATGATGCTCACATGATCTATGTCGGTTAAGGTTAAAGTTCCCAAAGAAAGAATGAAGCCAGCCTCAAAGTATGAAATATAATGAAATGAACGATACTGAAGGTGTTTGTGCAAGACAATCAGCAGGTGAAATCAGATTCAAGTAATGACATTAGGTCATTCTTGGTCATTGCACTCCATGATCCCGATGAGAGTCTTAAACTTCATCCTAGGTATAACTGGTGTTTACATCAGCCTACGAATGAATGAAATGAATAATGTGAAGTACAAATGAAGCAGACTCTGTGTTTGCTAAATAAGACCCTCGGGTTGAGGTCCCATATGTTGGGGCCTCACTTGAGATGTCTTAACGTTACATCAACGATTCCAAAGTCTCGTGTATATGAAATGTATAATATATAAACCATGAAATTAATGAAATCAATTGCATGATAAATGGAGAATTGTTTATGAAAGATAATGAATACACAATGTAAAGAATGACTCACTATAAGGTAGGAAAATCATTCCTTAGTCCTTAGATTACTTACTTTATTCATGGTGGATATGGGACTACAATGAATCATTGCACTTGTAAGTAAAACATAGGATCAAAAGAATTATTGACTACATAACAACAACAAGAAAAAGACTGAAAAATAAACTAGGCTTGTGCCAATATTGGAGCATGAATAGATGTCTCAAGGTATATAAACAGGGTTAATAACCAATTAATGGGCATAGACAATAAAGATTGGCTTATAAATACATTCATACCAAATTAAAGAATGAAATATTTATCTTGTAAGTAAGGTAGCCAATAATGGAGCATGGATTATAAATCAACTAAAGAATGGGCATAGCCAATAAATATTGGCATATATATATATATATATATATAATATATATATATATATATATATATATATATAATCATACCCAAAGGAAATAAGAATGAAGAATCTAAAGTAGAGTAGCCAAATCATCTCCTTCGTCTTGTGAATTGCTTACTCGATTCATTGTAGGTATGGGACTACAATGAACCATTGCACTTGTAAGTGAAACATAAGATTAAAGGAGATCATTGAACTACATAACAAGAAGAAGAAACAGACTGAAAAATAATCTAAGTGTCAAAAATAGGGCTCTCGGGTTTGGACTATCAAATTTCCAAATCTTCGCTCGAGTTGTTCTAAAATTATGTGGATGATACTAATGTTTTTTATTCATACAGAAAATGAGTTGTTTTCTTTGAATGAATTAAAATACATCATATTCCTACCACAATTCACATCTAACAATTAGGAAAGTTTAGTCACTGGGCTTTCCAGAAATAGCATGTTTTTTAGGAAGAGCTTTCTTTGATCATGCATAGCCCTATGTGTATGTGTGAATACACCCATACTTAGTACAAGTGATGTACTAACCCCTACTATTTACTATCTTATAGATGAAGGTTTAGGGATAGATTGACGACTCTTGTAACCGGTTGGACATCAGCGTTTCTCCAGACCATTTGTTAGGTCCTCTTAATTTCGCAGATGCTACAGTTTTAGTCTAGCCTTAGTTTTAGAAAAAGCTAGTGGATGTTGTCCCTAGCGTTTCTTTTGTACTTTCATTTCAAAGCTTTGTAATAAGGCCGTGTTTGGCAAACTATTTATGATATATTCATCTTCAGTTTTGAATTGATTCTTTACGTTAGATGGTTGTTCATTTATGTTGAGATTCGTATATGATGTATTTAGTTAATAATTATATGAAGTCTATGTATACTTCATACATATAAAAAGTTTTAAATTTTTGGCAAATTTAACTAGATGAATGTGATGAATGCAAGATGAGGCTTGCCTGCGACCTTTGAGAGTTCAACGACGCCGGTTGCGATCCGGATTCTAGAATCCGGGTCGTTACATGAAAAAATAGATTAAGTTGTATTTACGATGAAAATAAGGGCAAAATCAAAATTAGGATTTTCTTAATCTATGTGGAGGTTAGATTTCATGTGGCATCCACGTGGCACTTAACACACCTCTATTAATGGTAAGGTTATATGTGACCCAATACTTTAACGGAAGGGTATTTTTGAGCCAAAAAATAGTTCAAGGGTATATGTGAGCTATTTTCAATAGTTCAAGGGTATTTTTGAGCCTTTTTCGTTACTTCATTAATATAATTTTTCAAGCTACACAATAACGATATGTAAGGCCTCTTCTAAATGTGATTTTTATTTGCAAAGATAGGTTGAAGAGATTTTTGTTTTCACAGAGCTTTATGTGTATAGGGGTCAATGGAATAGTAAACTAAAAGAAGTTGAGATATTGTTTTCTCCAATATTATATACCAAGCTACAAAATTTATTGCATACTACTACATCACTAATAATTTTACTATATGTAAGCCTCCTAAATGTGACTTTTATTCTTAAATATAAGTTAAAGAGAGCTTGGTTTTCAAAGAGCTTGGTGTATAGGGGCCAATAGAATAGGGAAAAAATGAAATTGAGACATTTTATTCTCCAATATTATTTTCGAAGCTACACAATTTATTGCATACTGCATCATTAATAATTTTACTTTATGTAAAGCCTCCTAAATGTGACTTTTATTCGTAAATATAGGTTGAAAATGTTAGGACCGATAATAAGCAGGTGTAAACGCGGAAACTAGCAAAGCAAACCTCAAAAGACCACGAGTAAGAAGACAACGAGAAATATACCAAAAGACACAAAGATTTAACGTGGTTCGATCAATCGACCTACGTCCATAAAGGAGATGAGCAATCCACTATAAATATGAGAGTACAAAATACAGAGGGAAACAACATCAACCAAATCACTCGGAATACATGGGAGGTTCACACAAGTGATAACATATCAAGCTTGTGACCCATAAATTCTCCCCCTAACCAAAACTTTCAAAGCCCTTAAGACTACATTGTGAATGTTGATTAAGTTAGAAGGAACATTCGTCTATTTATAGAGTCCTAAAACTTTTCCTACAAGAAAAGGATTAGTCAATTCAAAACCTTTTTCTAAAAGGAAAACCTATTTATGGTAAGAAATTTAGGACAAATAAAACCCAACAAATCTCCCCCTTGGCCTGAATTTCTGACAAAATAAATTTATCCACCTTCTTCACTTAATCTTCAACAACTTGCTTCTCCTCTCCATAATCTCCTTCGCAAAATTTATGTCTCAACACAGAGAACCTCTCTGAAACAATTTCTCCAACAAAATCTTCGTTACTGTTAAAATGGTTGCGGCTAGAACTACACCCGTCAAGATGAACACCTCTTTCTAACCTGGTTCAATCATCGACAATCGAACCGCTGAACCTGACTCCATCATTGAATCTGGTTCTGATACCACTTTTTAGGACCGATAATAAGCAGGTGTAAACACGGAAGCTAGCAAAGCAAACCTCAAAAGACCACGAGTAAGAAGACAACGAGAAATATACCAAAAGACACAAAGATTTAACGTGGTTCGGTCAATCGACCTACGTCCATAAAGGAGATGAGCAATCCACTATAAATATGAGAGTACAAATACAGAGAGAAACAACCTCAACCAAATCACCCGGAATACATGGGAGGTTCACACAAGTGATAACATATCAAGCTTGTGACCCATAAATTCTCCCCCTAACCAAAACTCTCAAAGCCCTTAAGACTACATTGTGAATGCTGATTAAGTTAGAAGGAACATTCCTTTATTTAAAGAGTCCTAAACCTTTTCCTACAAGAAAAGGATTAGTCAATTCAAAACCTTTTCCTAAAAGGAAAACCTATTTATGGTAAGAAATTTAGGAAAAATAAAATCCAACAGAAAAGAGAACTGTTTTCTTGGAGCTTGATATGTAAAGGGATCAATAGAATAGTGAAATAAAAGAAGTTAGATATTTTCTCTCAAATATGAATAATCTTTGGGACTCTTATAATGAGGTTGGTAGTGATGTATTTAAAATAACAACCATCATTTGATATTTTGATTGAAGTTAACCAAAATTTATGTTAATACATGAAATAATTTATAATGTGATATTGAAAGCTAGAAATATATTGTATTCATAGATCATATTTGTTACGTAAGTTTTTATTATTTGAGAGATTTTTAGTAACGTAGTTATTTTTTGATGAGTCGCAGAGATTGTGATGAGAAATTAAAATTTGAAACTTTTCGAGTTCAAACACTTATTTAAGACCATAAAAGATACTACAAAACATGGATATTGGGTTCTACAAAAATAAATGTTTCACAATATGCAAATTGAATTACTCTTTAGACGTTTAGCGTATGTACTCAAGACATTTTATACACATACCAACATATAAAACGAAGAACTATTTTTCTAAATAAATATATATAACCACACCCACCACCCTTCCCCTCTGCACAGATGTGTGTATATAACCTACATAAAGTTTCTAAGATAATTTAATAAATTGTAGTTTTTTATGTTAATCGCGTCACTTATATTTTTATTTTATTGTTATCTTAAAAAATTACCTTATTTACACATAAGACATATAATTTGTTATGTCACCATGAGATATTTACAAAAGACATACTTATGATGTAAAAATATCTATATAATCATTACAACGATTGAACTACCAAATTGACATTCAATGCTTACCTTAAAAGGATAAATTTGTCTTTAGTCACTCTAATATAATTTTCAGAGATAAATATTGAAATTTTTTTTAAAAAAAGTGTAAGGTCTTTTCTTCTTTATAAAAGCTCCACATTTCTTTCTTTATCCATCAAAACCCTATATTTCAGTGAGTCGCCATACTCCTTTTCTTTGGTATGTAAATGACCTTCATGAAGTTGTAGTTTTTAGTCAAAGGATATCATGGGAGTGGTGAATGTCTTACAAGGATATTTCTGAACATCATTTCAAAACTTCCATCCCAGTAAGATCAAAGACATCCACCATCTCCATGACTTCCTTCGGATAACAACCAACATGTTAATTCCATATAAGCTTGCAACTTTACTTTAACTAGGATAAATATGTTAAATAAGTTTAGTAAAATTTCTTGTTAAGTCTTTATTTGATTTTGTATACAAGTGAATAATTTCACATCTTTATTTGAAAAAATGAATTGAAAGGGATCTAGAGGATTATATTAGGTTCTGTCATTTGTGTAATGAAGTGTACCATTCATTTAAGCTTTAGTGTAGCCTTCTTATGTTCGTTAATTCTACAAAACTGATTCAAGATACTGTTGTTTTTATTGAAATCATTGATAATGTGTCTTCCAAGATATTATACCATGTCAAGTAACTTACCAAATTCTCCTTATAAGATGTTTGTTTTACGTAATATTACTTTTAAGACAATCTGCTAATGTTCTAATCAGGTAATCATATATTTAATCATTTTCAATGATTGGAATTTGAACTGCTAATGCTTATTTTATCCCCAACTCAATCTCGTTAGAATATCATTCATAAAAAAGGATTTATCTACTGCAATATTTTTAAATTTATAGCTAGTAATATACGTATGCTAAAATAAATTAAAAAAGATAATTCTTGAGAATACTTGAATTTATTTTTCATGGCCTAATTTTTCGAGTTGTGATGATATCTATTATCAGTAGTAGCTAAGTCAATATGTACCTAGAAGGAAAAATAATGAGTATAAGGGTAGGACAACAACAATTAACACGAAACAATTAAATAATATCGAAGCGGAAGCAAGCCAACACCTATATACAAGAGAATACCTCCCAGAACCTGGAAGTCAGAGGTAAGGAGTTTTCTAAAATACAAGTACAAGTTCCAGAAGTGGATCAGACACAATAAAGTCACCTAAAGATAAAGGACTAATTAAACACACGCACGCATGCTCGCGCACGCGCGCGCACACATTCATATAAATTGGCTTCTCGACAAATATGTTGAACGTATTTTCTATGTTAATTATTATTAATATTAAAATAATATATATAATATTTAAAAATATGTATATATGAGCAACTGATATATGTCTAAATGGAAAAAAAGTAATCTCAAAATAATGAATAATGAACCTATATAAATGACTTGATTCTTGAATGCAAACTTATTAGATTTCATATCTTGAAGTTACAATGATGAACTAAACTTAATAAGAAAGTGTATTCTTATACAATATATAATTGTCTAGAATATAAAATTGTTGCTTAATTCTACTATCCCTAATTTGATATTATTATATGAAAACAAATCTAATTATTAACAAACATAAACAGATAACTCAAACCATCTCTATAAATTTTGACATTAAATTTATTTACTAATTGGTTATGAGTATCAATTAGAGTCACAAAAAAAAAAGTATAGGTTAACCTTTTTCTCCCTCTTGTGTTTATGGTTTAACCTTGTTTTTTTAATAAAGAGATTTATATTTTGTAGTATTTCAGGTATTTTGATTATCATCACAAACTCAGGGAAGCGCTCCCCAACAGAGTTCTCTCGCCCAGGTTCAATATGTCGTACTACTGTAAAGTTTGTCTTGTCAGGTAATTGGTGGAAAAGTCAGCATACTTCGCCACTAGTAATGGCTGAAGTGGTTTTTGTAGTGTTCAATAACTCTTGTTGGTGATTGATGTATTCAACAAAAGCAAAAATATATGACTATTCATTCAAAACGAATGAGTGAGTCTTTTAATGAACTTAAGCATCAAAGAACACATATGGCAAGGGACATGATAGACTAAAGAAGAGTAATCTTGAAGTGTCGTTGTTTTTGAATGCTTGTATTGTGCTAAATTGCAAGATTCACTTCACATTTATAAAAAAACATTTCAAACATTTGTGTGTACTTAGTGTAACAACATAGTTGGAGTTAGCGGTGTATCTTACGTAATGAAGTCTATATTAATTAGATGTAGTTTATATCGTGGGGAAAGGATGCATTGTTTCAGCTCAATAAGTAAAGGAGGTATTTCCTAGTAGGTGTTTGGCAATGTTATGCCATATCACGGTACAGTAACGTGAGATGGAATCAACGTTTGGACATGCGATTTTACGACGATTCCATCTCATGATTCCATATATCATGAGATGTGATTTCATATTCTCCAAAAACCATGATATGCAATCATATGGGAATACCATATCATGATTTGGATATTTTAATACAAAAATTGATCCACAAGTTTATATTTTGTTAAAACAACTCCACATTTATATCTACTAACCATTTATATCATATGTAAATAAAATTTATAATCACTTCATTACTTTTCAAAATTTATTATCCTCACCGATAAAAAGTTTATTATTCTCACCAACATATAGCCATTTTATCTCACACCAACTGATTGTTAAAGTGGTGATAGATTTATGGTTTATGAGCATCAAGATATACTTGCGGATGATATTCACCAACAAATAACTCAAAGTAACAATGTTGGTTCGTTTTCTCGATCACATGATCGAGAAATGTAAATTTAACGTGAGGGAATTGTCCGTACTATGTGAAAATAATATATTAAAGACTAGTACACTAGAATTTATGTTTTATTTTTTATTATTATATTAAAATTAGATGAGACAATTACTTAAGCAGAGAATAAATAACTTTGTAATAATTTATTATATGTTATAAAACTATAGAATAAGAAGAAGAAACTAGAGAGAAAAGAAGAGAACACTTGTTATTTCTCTTGATGAATGAATTTACAATTAAGAGGAGCACTCTATTTATAGGACAAATCTAACTTGGTCCCCAAGTAGGAGGACTCTTTAATCATATCCTAAAAAGGACTCCACATGATAGACATTCACTAAAATACAAATACTTTATAACACTCCCCCTGAATGTCTAATTCATAGATGATGTGCCTCGTCAAAAACCTTACTAAAAAAAAACTTTAAGAAAAGAAAAACTCTAGTAAAGGAAAAGAGTACACATATCTATTAATACGCATCTAGGCTGCCTCATTAAAAACCTTACAAGGAAAACCCAGTGGGACAAAACCTCGTAAGGGAAAAAGAGTACAAAGCGTATTCACTCCCCTAATGAGAACATTCATCCACAGACTTGAATATTCGCATTCCAAGCTTGTGCACCATCTTCTTGAAAGTTGCAGTTGGTAGAGACTTGGTGAATAGATCAGCCACATTGTCACTTGAACGAATCTGTTGCACATTTATATCACCATTCTTTTGAAGTTCATGTGTATAGAAAAGCTTCGGTGAAATGTGCTTTGTTCTATCTCCTTTTATGAATCCTCCCTTAAGTTGTGCTATGCATGTTGCATTATCTTCATATAAAGTGGTGGGTATTTTATCACATTTCAAACCACATTTCTCTCGAATGAGCTGAATCATAGACTTTAACCACACACATTCTCTACTTGCTTCATGAATAGCTATTATTTCAGCATGATTAGATGAAGTGGCTACGATGGACTGCTTTGTAGATCTCCAAGATATGGCAGTCCCCCCACATATAAACACATAGCCTGTTTGGGATCGATCTTTGTGTGGATCAGAGAAATATCCTGCATCAGCATAGCCAACAAGATTTGGGCTACAATTAACAGAATAAAATAAGCCCATATCAGTTGTCCCTTTAAGATATCGCAAAATGTGTTTGATCCCATTCCAATGTCTCCTAGTAGGAGCAGAACTATACCTTGCTAACAAGTTAACAGCAAAATCTATATCAGGTCTTGTAGTATTAGCAAGATACATTAGTGCACCAATTGCACTAAGATATGGTACTTCAGGACCAAGAATTTCTTCATCCTTTTCTTGAGGTCGGAATGGGTCCTTATTCACATCAAGTGAACGAACAACCATCGGAGTACTTAATGGATGCGCTTCATCCATACAGAATCTTTTCAACACTTTTTCTATGTAGGCAGATTGATGAACAAAAATACCATTTGTCAAATGCTCAATTTGCAAACCAAGACATAATTTTGTTCTTCCCAGATCTTTCATCTCAAATTCATTATTTAAATAATCAATTGCCTTTTGAATCTCTATTGGAGTTCCAATAAGATTTATGTCATCAACATAAATAGCAAGTACAACAAATTCCGATATTGTTTTCTTTATAAAGACACATGGGCAAATTGCATCATTTGTATAACCTTCCTTAATTAAATACTCACTAAGACGGTTATACCACATACGCCCAGATTGTTTCAAACCATAGAATGATCTTTGCAATTTAATTGAATACATTTGTCGAGATTTTAAATTACATGATTTAGGCATCGCAAATCCTTCAGGATTTTCATGTATATCTCATTATCAAGTGATCTATAAAGGTAGGTTGTAACCACATACATCAAATGCATTTCAAGTTGCTCATGGACTGTGAAACTAATAAGATAACGCAATGTTATTGCATCCATAACGGGTGAGTATGTCTCTTCATAGTCGACGCCAGGCCTTTGAGAAAATCCTTGTGGCACAAGGCGTGCTTTATACCTTTGTATTTCATTTTTCTCATTTCTTTTTCGCACAAAAAACCATTTGTAACCAACATGTTTAATACCATTAGGTGTTTGAACTATAGGTCCAAAAACTTCACGCTTGGCAAGTGAATTCAACTCTGATTGATTTGCTTCTTGCCATTTTGGCCAATCATTTCGTTGTCGACATTCTATAACAGATTGAGGTTCATGATACTCATTATCTTGCATGATATTTGTTGCAACATTATATGCAAAGACATAATCAACCACTATTTCTGATCGATTCATGTTAGTTTCAACATCTCTTAAATTTATGGATAGTTCATTATTTCTTTGAGTTTCAAGTTCATTGATTCTTTCATGAATATCAGACTTATTCAAATTTTGAACTTCCATATGATATTCTTTCATAGTGTCATCTTGACATTTAATCTTTCTTTTTCTAGGATTTTGATCCTTAGACCCCAATGGTCTACCACTCTTTAGGTGTGTTTTTGACTCATTATCTATGACACTAGTGGATGGTCCTTTAGGGACATCAATTCGAATTGGGACATTCTCTGCAGGAATATGTGATTTAGTAATCCTTTTCAAATCTGTAAATGCGTCTGGCATTTGATTTGCAATTTTCTGCAGATGAATAATCTTTTGTACTTCTTGTTCGCAAGTAGAACAATATGGATCAAGATGAGACAATGATAAATTTTTCCACAAAATTTCTCATTTTATTTCACTATTCTCTCCCCCTAATTTTGGGAAAACTGTCTCATCAAACCGACAATCTGCAAATCTAGCAGTAAACATGTCTCCAATCAATGGTTCAAGATAGCGAATAATGGAGGGTGACTCAAACCCAACATATATTCCTAACCTTCTTTGAGAGACCATCTTAGTGCGGTTTGGTGGTGCCACAGGCACATATACAGCACTTCCAAAAATTCTTAGATGGAATATATTAGGTTCTTGACCCATAACCAATTGCAATGGAAAAACCTTATGATAACTTGTCGGTCTGAGACGAATAAGTGTTGTAGCATGCAAAATTGCATGTCCCCACACATAAGTGGGCAACTTAGTTTTCATAAGCAATTGTCTTGCTATTAATTGCAAACGTTTAATTAATAATTCAGCGAGACCATTATGAGTATGAACATGAGCAACGGAGTGTTCAACTCTTATCCCCATCGCTAAAAAATAATCATTAAATGATTGGGATGAAAACTCTGCAGCATTATCAAGACGAATGGACTTAATCTGATTATCAGGAAAGTGTGCCCTTAACTGTATTATTTGTGCCAATAATTTTGCAAATGCCAAGTTACGAGATGACAATAGGCACACATGAGACCATCTAGAAGAAGCATCTATTAGAACCATAAAATATCTAAATGACCCACTAGGTGGGTGAATAGGTCCACAAATATCCCCATGTATACGTTCCAAGAACGCAGGGGACTCAATCTTAACTTCCATTAGTGATGGTCTCACAATTAACTTGCCTTGATAACAAGCAGTACAAGAAAATTCACCATTTAAAAGAACTTTTAGGTCTTTTAGTGGATGTCCATTCGAATTTTCTATAATTCTTCTCATCATTATTAACCCAGGATGTCCTAGACGATCATGCCAAAGTACAAATGTATTGGAATCAGTAAACTTCTTATTTACTATAAAATGTGCCTCAATTGCACTAATTTTTACCCAATACAAGCCAAAAGATAAAGCAGGGAACTTTTCTATAACACATGTCTGCCCAGAGACATACTTGGTGATACCAAGATATTCAAGATTATTTCATCCATTGATTGGATATGATAACCATTTTCACGCATATCTTTAAAACTCAACAAGTTTCTCTTAGATTTTTGAGAAAACATAGCATTATTAATTATGAGTTTAGTTCCCTTGGCAAAATTACAATGGCTCTTCCAAAACACTCAATCATATTAGTACTACCAAAAATTGTAGTAACATTTATTTTACCCATACTTAAATGAGAAAAAATATTTCTTATTTTTGAATATCGTATGTGTTGTACCAGAATCAATCAAACAAATATCTTCATATTTCGATAATATGTTCTTAGAATTATCCATATCTTCACATGAAATGACATACACAAAATAAATATATATTAAATATTAGTGTTGTAAAAAAGGTACAATATATTCAAATGAATAAATTCACAATTAAATATTAGAAATTGAGCCTTAAATTGTTTCCTCTAAGTCAAAAACTAGTTGTTAGGAAAATAAAATAAAATCATTGTTTAATCCTAGTTAATAACAGACTGCATGTTTTTAACATTAGATCAAGTTAAAGACCTAATATAATACAAACACGTGATAAATTTTAGTGTTTGACTAACTCTATCATATTAGAATCATATAAGTAAATCAATGAAAATATATATTATTTTATTAAGAATTAAGGAACAAGCTAATGAACGACTAAACTAATTTAAAATACTGATATTCATGCAAACAACTATCATTACATGAAATTTATTATTTAATACTACCAAAAAAAAACTCTTCCATGTTCACAGAACCATCACCAATTAAGTGATCTATTTTTCCTTCAGGATGTGCGAAGAAATCTGCTACATCCAAGTGCGTGATGTCAACTTGATTTTCAGAGATAAAATTTGCCTCAGGATTTTTCTCTTTCTTCTTTAGTGATTCTTGATAAAGCTCAACCAAGTGTTTGGGAGTACAACAATCATGTGCATAATGACCTTTTCCACCACATCGAAAACAACTTTCCCTAGTTGCTTCACGTTTCTCATCCTTTCTTTTTTCCTTTTTATTTGATGAATGATTAATGCCAGGAATAGAATTACGTTATTGACCATAATCACGACCACGTCCACGACCACGATTAGGACCGCGACCTTTTCCACGCCTAGCATGGTGGGCGTACGCCTCATTCACTTCAGGAAGTGGTTAAGATCCAGTAGGTCGATTCTCATGTTTTTTAAATAATAAATCATTATTTTGCTCGGCCACAAGAAGATGAGAAATTAGTTCAGAATACTTTTTGAAACCTTTCTCTCGATATTGTTGCTGCAAGAGCACATTCGAGGCATGGAAAGTGGAGAACGTCTTTTTCATCATATTAATCTCACTAACCGTTTCTCCACATAATTTCAATTGAGAAGTGATTCTGAACATGGCAGAGTTATACTCATGTATATACTTAAAGTCTTGTAGCCTTAGATGCATCCAATTATATCGTGTCTTTGGATGTATGACCATCTTCAAGTGGTCAAATCTTTCTTTTAGGTTTTTCCACAAAACAAGTGGATCCATAACTATCAGATATTCAATTTTCAGAATCTCGTCAAGATGATGATGCAAGATTATCGTTGCTCGTGCACAGTTTTGATTTGATGCCTTATTTTCTTCTTTTATGGTGTCCCCAAGACCCATTGCATCAAGGTGAATTTCAGCATCCAACACCCATGAGAGGTAGTTCCTGCCCGAACTTTGAAGGGCAGTGAACTCTAGTTTTGTAAGATTGACCATTAAAATTAAAAACAAAAGAATAAATAATACCTCTAATAATTCTTCAAATCTAAGCTTCACTTTTGAGAAATTAGAGTCTCGTGCTGATAACGTGTTATAAAACTATAGAATAAGAAAAAGAAACTAGAGACAAAAGAAGAGTAGACTTGTTATTTCTCTTGATGAATGAATTTACAATGAAGAGGAGCACTCTATTTATAGGACAAATCTAACTTGGTCCCCAAGTAGGAGGACTCTTTAATCATATCCTAAAAAGGACTCCACATGATAGACATTCACTATAATACAAATACTTTATAACATTATATGATTTATAAAAAAAATTATTTGATGAGATTGAATAAACAATTGGGACTATTTTAATAGTTCTACAACTTATGGAATTTTTGTGTTTATGAGTAAATATACAACACAAAAATGTCATATCGCATGTCCAAATAAAACTTCAATTTCATCTCATAATTCCATATCATGATATTGTATCACATGGACAAACGGTAGTATGTATTCAATTTTTCTTATATTTTGAGTATGTATTCACTTTTTTCTTGTGATTAGTGAAAGTACTTTGAAATCATGTGTGAAAGGTCGTTCCTTCACTCCATTAAGAAAGGAGGTTTCCACGTAACATCCCTTATTCTCATTTATTGATTGGTTAATTTTTTACTACTTTTTAATTGTACATTTGGCCTGTAATATAGCATACTAGTGGACGTATACATTCCAACAATTGGTATAAGGGACTTTTGAGTTGAGTAACATCAAAAAAGGATCATGTAGGGATGGAGGCTCCACAAAGTCTAGAAGGTAAATATACTAGACGTCATCCTCGCTTTAATGGTCAGTATTACGGAAGCTGGAAGACTACAATGCATGAGTACATTATGGAAGAAGACAATGAGTTTTGCAATGTGGTTCTTATTGGTCCTTACGATCCTACCAAGGTCGTGAAAGAAGGATATCATTGTGGGGTAGTTCCGAAGTCTAGTAGAGAATATAAATAAGTAAACAAGAAGAAAATTGAGAGGAATTAAAAAACATGGCATTTGAGCAGATTAATACAACATGATTTTTGCATGAGAGACAACCAAATAAATCTTGGACTGCCAGTCAAGGAGTCTAAGGTGGACATGCTAACAACTAAATACGAGGATTATAGGATGAAGGAAGGAAAAACTACCCATAAGATTCATTCCAAAATCACCTCCATTACTAACAAGCTTTCCTATCTTGGTGAGCCCATTCATCTAAGCAAGTTTCAATGCCCAAGTTATCCCCTAGGCATAACATGGCGTATAGCACCCCGAGAGGCCCCGTACAAGTCATTTAGCATTCATAACATAAGAAATTGAACAAAAGAGATAAAGAACAACATTCCAAGTCCAAATCATTTTCATAAAGTAAAGCGGCTACTCTAAACAGTTATCTCGTTAGCCATCTAGTACATGAGAATGAAATTGAGACTAGCCCGTACGTCATGTCCATAACTGAAAGTAAGAAACAAAACTACAGACAATGAAAATTTTCCCTCAAAGCATGAGGACCTACCAAAGCTCCAATCTTTCAGATCACCTTCTAGCAACAAAACTGAGAACTCGACTGTCAGACCTTACACTTGCATAAATGTAGGCAAGAGTTTCTATTAGTACGAAGTACGATAGCCATGCATTATAACATCTAAAACATGCTTAAATAGGACATTCATAACATACAATGACCAAGATAAATTATGGTATAAAAAAGGTTAAAAAGACGCAAGTCATAAAACATGGTCAATGCAAGGTAACATCTTTAAAACCTTCAAAATCGTGTGAGATACTTCTTCAAGTAACCCTCGTTCATTATTATTCTAGGAATTAGCCTTAACTGATATAGAGACCATGTGAGCTATAACAAGATCCCCCGGTGTCTCCACACCAACAAGGGTCCTACTTGACAAGATAAGTACCAAGCACTTCTAGCTTAGGTGGATCCACTAGCTAATGTCTATACAGTCAATTATCCTATGTAGGTACATAGGTAAGTGATAAGGTGATGTCTTCGATAAACTTGGGCTCTACTTACATGAGAGCTTCCATATCAATATCCTCTCGATGCTAATCATAAATCCCACGAAATAGTTATTTTCTTACTTGTTCTTATTATACATGGAAGGTAATATAATGTTGCAAATCCAAGATAGGTTTCAGTAGGATAGATCCCTGTCTTTGATTCATTTAGGTATAAAGATCTTTCAACCTTAGAATCTATACCATGAGAGAAAACCTTTCACAATCATGACTTCATGTGTATATGATAAATCCTTTCAACAACACAACATCATCGTTGATACTTCATTCTCAAAGCATCTATACACAAATTTTATAGGAACATGCTTGATTTCATAAACTTCTCTTTCATAATCAAAAACCACAGCATATGATCATAACTTGGAAAACATGGGGATTACATGGGTTCATGGGAAATCATAGAATTATATCAATTCATTCTTGAAAGATCATAAAACAATAAATTAAATAAACAATTAAGAGAACCCATGACATGTAATAAAACCTAACTCAGTTGGGGAATTCTTACTTTGAAAATATGAGAATTTGAGGTTTTTATGAATGGAAGGAATCCATGAATGAAAAATATCTTATCTCAATCACAAAATGTTTATTCAATGGAGGAATTGGAGAATTGCCTTGGAAACCCTAGCTTGGACCCTTCTTCAAGTTTTCTAGACAGAGAATTAATTTTTAAGGAAGACTTGTTCTTCTTTTTTAAATTTGAGTGTGATTTTCAATCGGGAAATTATAGAGTTAAAACACTTATATAGGGGTTTCGGTGAAGGGTAAAATGACATAGTATTAGGCTACAATAATTAGGAAAAGACCCGATTAACCCTAGGGAAATAATTGTTGAGCCTAAACGACAGCCAGACCAACGCACCCTAGTTTAACCGAGGGTCTATCCTGATTATCTTTCGTCTAACATCAGAGGTGGAATTCGAGGTCTTGACCAACTAACCTCATTCACGAACTGTGGACTCGATGGAAATCGTGGCTTTTGTCCATTATTCTTGAACTTCTAAGCCAAATTGGTCATCCATTCGATGAACCAAACCTATGGTTTGTGGCACAGTTCATGGGTCGTGGTTGGCCTTCGTCCGAAGGCACCAAATATTTTTAAAAACTGAAAATTTTCCCTTTCTTGATTCTAGGTATAACATTATCTCCCCCTTGGGATCATTCGTCCTCGAATAAGATTCAAGACATCATTAGAAGGGTGGGAACATAATCTAACAGCCCATCATGCATGCAATGCATATATTGAGGAGGCAACATAAACTCCAAGCTAAAATATGTTCAAAACATCACATCATGAAGTATATATGCAACTCATATTCAAATGTACGTAACATGTAGAAATCAATCAAATAAACTCATTTTCTCAAAACTTGATCTTTTTTCATGAATATGCATAAATGAGGAAATCATGGGAATACCTAAGACACATGACCCCAAAACAAAGAGTAAACCATGAGGAACTCATGACATCAAGCTAGAGTAGGGGTAGAAGGAAAGATATGAGCATATCGGGACATCATATTTGCCTCGGCCTCCCAAGTAGCACGCTCAACTAATAGATTCCTCCACAACACTTTCACAGAAGCAACTTCTTTATTTCTCAAGTTCTTATCTTTCTAATCTAAAATCTCAATCAGAGCTTCCTCATACAAAAGATTCTCCTTAAATCCCAAACTTTCTATGGGAACTATGGATGTCGAATGACCAACACATTTCTTCAACATATAGACATGAAAACTGGATGCATCGATGCCAATTCATTAGGCAATTCATGTTCATAAGCAACCTTAACAACACGCTTCAAAAATCTTATATGGGCCTACATATTGGGGAATAAGCATCTAATTCTTAAAAAATATCATTACACTCCTCATGGATGAATTTTCAAGTAAACCCACTTATGAACATCAAACTCAAGATCTCCTTTTCTTACATCGACATTTAACTTTGCCGAATTTGAGCCGTTTTAAACCTTTCTCTAATAAGTCAAAAAATTTCCATAGCCTCTTGTACAGAATTGAGTCCTTTTAGAGAAACTTTACCCGCCTATAGTATATCTACACCTTCTACCATATAGGGCCTCAAAAGGAGTAATACCAACACTTAAGTGATAACTATTGTTATAAGCAAACTCAATCAATGGCAAATAGTCATCCCAATTACCTTGAAATGAATACACAAGCTCTCAACATATATTCCATAGTTTGAATAGTACGCTGCTCTTTCCCATTGGTTTATGGGTAAAATCTCATGCTAAGCTTAACACAAGTGCCAAGACCCTTTTGAAAATATCTCCAAAACTAGAAACTCAATTGGGTACCATGATCGGAAAAAATGGAGAAGGTAACACCATGTAACTTTACCATTTCTCTCAAGTACAACATCGCATAATCCTTCGCCGAATAGAAAACCTTGAACGGAATAAAACAAGCCAATTTCGTCATTCAATCTACTATGACCCAAATCGAGTCATGTTGTCGTCAGGTGCAAGAATAATTAACAATTAAGTTCGTATTTAAATCTTCCCACTTCCAAGTAGAAATGCTAATGTTTTGGGATAAACCTCTCGATTTATGATGCTTAACTTTCACTTGTTGAAAATTAGGACATTTAGCCACAAATCCGCAATGTCCATATTCATCTTATTCTACTAATAGATCTCTCACAAATTACGGTACATCTTGGTGGCTCCCGGGTTAATGGAATACCAAGAACTATGAACTTCTGACAAGATTTGTTCCCTCAATTCATCAAAATTGGGAACACACAAACGAATTTGTACCTAAGTACACCATCTCACTCTTGGAAGAAAGCCTTAACAGACTTCGTAAGCATCACTTCCTTTAATTAAACCTAATTTTAATGACGACCTTGCTTGGATTTCACATTCGCCACAAGGGACGATTTTGAACCATTTTGGATCATAACACCACCCTTGGTAGATTCCACTAACTAAACATCCAATTGGGCCAATCTATGAAAATCCAAAGCCAATTCCTTCTTCTCTTATCAATTTGAGCAACACTTCCCATAAATAACCGACTAAGAGCATTCGCCGTCACATTAGCTTTTCAGAGGTGAAAGAGAACATTCATATTATAATCTTCCAATAAATCTAGCCACCTTCTTTGGTGAAGATTTATAACCTTATGATTAAACACACATTACAAACTCATGTGGTTGGTGAAAATATCGACATTGAAAACATACAAATAGTGTCTTCAAGTCTGTAAGGCAAAAACAACCGTCGCTCTTCCAAGGTCATGGGTAGGATAATCCTTCTCATGAATCTTAACTTGCCTTGAGGCACAGGCAATGACTTTCCTATTTTTCATAAGCACAAATCCTAGCCCAATTCTTGAGGCATCATAATAAATGACAAAACCTAGAGTCCCTTCTCGTAAAGTCAACACTGAAGCAGAAGTAAATATAACCTTAAATTTCTGAAATGTCTACTCACAAGCTTTGGACCATATGATTTTAACCTTCTTTTGAGTCAAAGCCATCGTATGAGAGGCAACTAAAGATAACCCTTCAACAAACCTCCTATAGTAACTAGATAAACCCATTAAACTCCTATTATTCAAAGGGGATAGGGGTCTAGGTCAACTCTTAATTGAATCTTCCTTCTTAGGATCTACCTTAATAAGCTTACTTGAAACAATGTGAAAAAAGAGAAACCACAGACTTCAACCAAAATTCGCATTTGCTTAACTTTGCAAAATGTTGTCGGTCCTTAAGAATTTGTAACACACCCCTCATATGATTAATGTGCTCATCCTCGCTCCTTGCATACATCAATATGTCATCAATAAACATTATCAAAAACATGTAAAGGCATTGTCTAAACACTTTATTCCTCAAATTCTAAATTCTGCATGAGCATTAGTCAAACCAAGAGACATTGTCAAAAACTCATAATGACTAAATAGAGTTCAAAAAGACGTCTTCGTGATATCATATATATATATATATATATATATATAATATATATATATATATATATATATATATATTATATATATGACAACAATGTTTTGAGGCAAAGGGAGATAAATTAATAGATTATGAGAAAAGCTAATACATAGGAAGATGGAAAACATAAATAATTAATAATAACCAAAGTAATTTACATTGTATTACAATGAATTTGTATCGTATGTAATGAATTTATACTGGTGAAAATAAATTGCACACTCTAAAAGATAACCAAACTTTATCACTAAAACTACAAATTAAATTAACTATTTGTAGTTCTCTTTTTATAAAATCATAAATTTCTATCACTTCTATATGAAAAAAAGAAGGCAAAGGAATGGTGATTACATTAGGAAATAAATAATTGTTTCTTTTTAAGAGTGAAATCGTAAATTGGAAAATGAGAAAGGAGGACTACAACAATCATATGCAACATTCATTGTGCTTACAATATAAATAATTTCTAAATGTATTTTTCACTATATATGAAATGTCTTTTATTAATATTTCTTTGAAGGAACTACCACTCCAATTATGAAACCCCACAAATAGTAGAAAATAATAATTCAAACTAAGAATGCATTAAAAAAATAGGGATGACTGAGAATACAAACGCACAAATCTTATGATTTACAAATGAAAATAATATAGAAGAAAAAGTATTCACCTAAATGTCCTGTTATAAGCAAAGAAATACACTGCATCTGACATGAAACAGGAAAAAATAAATCAAAACAATGAAAATAAAATGAGGGAAAAAATATATCATGATATTAAGTTGCAACTAAAGTGAAGCAGCCCTATTACCTTATATGATAATTGCATTTATATAGACTATATAAAGTGCACAAAAAAGAAATATAAAATGGTATATTCATGAAGTACTTTCATCTTTCATTCAATATATATAAGTATATAGAGTATTAACTTAAGATTTAATTGAGTAATAAATCGGGGAAGAGAAAAATTAGATAATTTAGCTGGTTTTTGGTATGGGGAAGAGGAAAGGTTAAATAATTTAGTGAGTTATTCGTCTATTTTTAAAAATATATATAAATGAATAAAGGAAATGAAGGGTTCTTTTTTCTAACACAAATCGTCTCTCTGATTTTCTATTTATTATTTTACAAGTCAATTGAACCGCGCTTCGCGCGATATTAGTATTTTAAAAATTAAATTAAAACAAATAATATTTTACTTAAATCGCATTTTTTTTTCTTTCACGTATCAACAAATGATAACAAAAATTAAAATAAATCATCAAAATAAGGTGAAACGCCATAAAAATAATCAAAAGAAAAGATAATTATTTTTTTGAATTAGATCTCCCTCGTAAAAAAATAAACAAATAACATTGTTTATTTTTAAAAATCTATGTCCGAACACCTACTTAAACGATACGAAGATGTTGAAATTTTAAATGGACTGTGGATAATTAAAATCGCATCTTGAATGAAAAACAATTTGTAAAAATAATATTTCGAATCTACTTTATTCGTTACGTTCTTTCTTCCCCTTTTTTGCTATCACGTCAGTTGCTCATTAAATCTTATTTTAACACAATTTGCCCATAAAAAATACATTACATGTTATTCAAAATCGATATTAAAAAACAATCAAAATGAGTAATGATCAATGAAAGTTCAAAAGGAAAAAGGAAATTTAGCAAAAAATTGACACTGTAATAACCATTAAAAATTATAGAATTTCAATATACATTCAAATGCTTTTTTCCACATAGTTTTTGGGCTTTTAATATAAGGGAGTGTTTGTATTAAATGTTTTTAAGTAGCTTATAGACCTTAAAAATTAGGAAAAATGTAATTAAAGTAAATTAAATATTGATGCATAATTTTATTTTAGATTTATTATTATTACTATATTATATAATAATGATAGTGTATAATATTATTGAAAAATAATTAAAAAACAAAGCAAATTTTGTAAAATTACTTTTTGCAATTCTTTTTAAGTTATAACAACATATTTCTATGAATAAAAAAACATAAAAGAAAGGGACTAAAATAAAAGATCATACGAATTATATATGGTTATTAATAATGAGATTAAGGGAAGGAAGTAAAAGAACCTAATAGCACTAATGATCATACAAATTATATATAGTTATTTTTGCTATTTTATAAAGGCATAATACAGAAATATGTCCTTTAATTTGGTTTCAAATCACATTTATGCCCTTTAACTTTGGATGTACACAAATATACACTCAAACTTGTATAAAGTTGAACAAATAGACACACATGTCCTACATGTCATTCTACATGTCATTTTTTGTCTTACGTGGTGTCCTACGTGTATTGTGTCATGTAGGACTCATGTGTTTATTTATTTAAAAGTTGGACAGTTAGAATGTCTGTTTGTGCATTATGAAAGTTGGAAGTCAAACTTAAAATTTAAAGCCAAGTTTAGGGTCCAATATATATATTATGCGTTTTATAAAATTTAATGTAAAATTTTCATTTTTTAAAAAATTAGAAAAATATAATTAAGAGAAAACAAATAAAAAAAATAAATATCAATGCTAGACTCAGAAGAGTGTTATTCCATTTTTTAATTTAGACATTATTACACATACATTAGTAATGAGATAAAGGGAAGAAAGTAAAAGGAGTTAATAGCACTAATGGTAAAAATTATTATCTGTTATAAAATCAAGTTATAAGAATATAATCATAAAGAGAAGAAGACAAGAGAAGTAGATAGTAGAAGAGGAATTTTCTTCTTATTCAAGTGTATGTAAGTCTCATTTGTATATCTTACAATAGTGAATGAACAACCCTATTTATAGAGTGAGAAATCACTCCAAAGGTCACCATATTAAGTATCATAATAAATAGATACATTCTTATCCAAAAAGGTTCATGTAACCTAGTGAATATGAATGGTTGTTCATGTACCAACCTTATGGACTATCCACTTAATTCAATGTATTTATAACACTCCCCCTTGGATGTCCATAGATAATGTGCCTCGTTAAAACCTTACTAGGAAAAACCCCGTGGAAAAAAAATTCTAGTGAAGGAAAAAGAGTACACATATCTTTTGATACGCACTATTTGTTGCCTCATTAAAAACCTTGCCAGAAAAACCCAGTGGGAAAAAACTTCGGTCAAGGGAAAAAGAGTGCAACGCGTATTATACTCCCCCTGATTAAAACATCACTTAATTTCTTGTGATGATGTCTCCAATCTTCGTACATTGTGGTTGGTATATTCTTTTTCAAAGAAAAATCACACATTTCTTGAATATGGTGTGTCACTTATCTCAACCAGACGCACTTTCGACTTGCTTCATGAAGGACTTTTATTTCTGCATAGCAACATTTGCTTCATTATGCAACTGAATTATCCCTTGAACTTTAAGTTCATATATTTATTTTAACGAGGATCTAGATAATTCATAATTAACCTCATATTTTTTTTTCCAGCTGTCAATCATCTCTCCCCCTAATGTTAGAAAATCTAACATTCATTCCAACCTTATTTGGAAGTTCATCTTTGTGCGTGGTGGAACAATTAAAATCATAACCGCACATTCAACATTTTAGATGAAAATTATATGGTTCCTGACCCTGAACCAATTTTAAGGGAGAAACCTTGTTGGTTGATGCATACATGTGTTGCTACATGTTAAATAAAATTATCTCATACCAAATCTTATTTGAGAGTTTTGTTCTCATAACCATGATTTAGCTATAATTGGAGGCATACAATTTCTGCTAAATCAACCAGCATTATCAATATAATTTCATAATTTGGAACTGTGGTCTTAATTTTAACAATTCGAGCAAACAACCTTACAAAAACCAATTTGTAAGTTGACAACAAAATACATGTGACCATCACATAGATGCATTAATCATATAGTTGCAAATGATCCACATAACAGGTGAATGGGCCCATATTCACCCTTTTATATGTTCCAAAAATTTTAGGGGATTACAGTCCCAACCTTAGCTGGTACAATGATCATTTTATCAAGAGAACAAGCAACACAAGAGAATTCTCGAATCACCTGAATTCTCAATCACGTTTGCATTACATTTTCGGAATGGTCAACCAGTCATGCCAACTGATCTTTATTTTAGTACACTTATAATTTACTTTTACATGTGATTTCATCAGCATGTACATGTTTGTATGGAACAAACAAGAGGAAAAGTGGGGTAATAATCTTTTACATAAACATTATAACCCTCTTCGGTTGTAGTGATTTATAGTCTCAATATTTATTTTCATTCATCCGAAACTTAAAAAGTTTCTTTGAGACTTACTACAACCCCAATATTATTCTTCTAATAATAGCACAACCGTTAGAGCTTGCAATTAATTTTGTGTACTATCACATATTGCATGACACCATCCCTATTGTGAGCATCTCCTTTAAGGAGGAAATATATTATTATTGTCATGGTCAAAATCATTACGAGCAAGACGTCTTTCTTGCTTTACTTTTGTTGTACCATAGGTACACAACCAATGACAAATTTGTATTGCCACACAATACTGACCACAACCCTTATAGGCAAGAACTATTTCTTTCTTTTGCCCTTTCGGTAGTTTATATCATAGTGACGTATAAAACGTACAGTACAATTAGCCATTTCTGCCAAATAAAATTTATTTCCTCTCAAATCTCCCGTAGAGATGAGAAGTGACATATATCATTTTTTCTCAAACCTTCCATAGAGGTGAGTTGTGGCATATATCCAACCCATAATGATTTTATCACATCTGGACCCATCCTCTAATAGAATGGTCACGATATTCATCACAAGTCACATTCTCTTCAAGGAATAGACTAATTATTTATATGTACTTCATAAATTTGCATTATAAGCACATTGTCATAGCTTTAAAATTCATCATATTTCCATGACACACCTCAACATCACTTTGAAAGATTAAGTGTACCATCACTTTATCTTCTTGTATCATGATAGAGGATTTATAAACTTGTCAAATTATTGGGTTGACAACATTCACAAGTCTAATGACCTTTCATACCATTTTGATAATAAAAATTGCCTTCACATTTTGAAGGACTATTTGAAGAACTCATAGTGTTCTTCCTTTTATCATTACCACAATGATGACTATTATAATTCTGTCTCTCCACGCCCTTATTCATATCATTAATTATTTGTTATCTTTCAGACTAATCATTCACTGCTACCACATTCATATGATTGAATGGAGCAAGTCAACAGGCGTATTTCAGAGTTATCACATGTATCACATTTTTTTCAAGGAATGGAGCAAATTCAATATGATGAATTTCAAGAAATTTCATCAAAAATATATTATTTTTCTTAGTCATCATTTTATCATCGCTATGGTGCATTGGCTCAAACTCAATGTCTTACCCATATAAGGCGTGTTACGCCATAATTCTATGCTTGAACCCAATCACGGTGCATCAAAACTCTAATTGATGTCTTACCCTTTTGGTGCGATAGAACTTGAATCTATCGTGTCATCCTCAAATATTTTTTTCATTATGGTGCATCCGGACTTTAACCTGATGTCTTACCCTTTTGGTGCGATGAAACTTGAATCCATCGTCTTACCCTTAACCAACGGTATAATAAATCGAAGTACAACATGATTTATTCTTTGAGTCTTTCAAAACAATCAAAATAATATTCAAACTCATGCTATTAAAATTTTATATCTTCTTCTATTTAAGAAATTTTGTATAGCATGTCATATTCAACCAATAATTGTATATGCCTTTGGTTCCTGATAATTGTTAGTGATTGAATACTATTGTATTCTAAATCATAAAAATATTTTAGAAAATACATACCTGATTTTATGCATATAATATCTTGATTCTCATAACGAGATCAACCAAAACATGAGTTAAAGAAAAATTAAAACTAAATCTCAATTGGCTAGAGACTCGTGCTGATAACGTGTTATAAAATCAAGTTATAAGAATATAATCATAAAGAGAAGAAGACAAGAGAAGTAGATAGTAGAAGAGGAATTTTCTTCTTATTCAAGTGTATGTAAGTCTCATTTGTATATCTTACAATAGTGAATGAACAACCCTATTTATAGAGTGAGAAATCACTCCAAAGGTCACCATATTAAGTATCATAATAAATAGATACATTCTTATCCAAAAAGGTTCATGTAACCTAGTGAATATGAATGGTTGTTCATGTACCAACCTTATGGACTATCCACTTAATTCAATGTATTTATAACATTATCATTTATTCTCCAAATTTTTCATATTCTTTATTGAAAATCAAAACTCGTCCACATATTGACATATGAATCGTTAGTGTTTGTTTTTAACTTTTTCATCTTTATGTAGTGTTTGAATTACATAATTAATTCAGTTTCTATACAAAATTGATATTTGAACTCTCTTCCGTATTTATTATTAATTTTTTATGTCTTTAATACTTTTGAAGTAATTCTGTTATTTTGAGTATTTCATAAGTTTTTAGATATTTCTGAAGAGATCATAAAAACATTAAATATTGTTTTGAATGATCTCAAAAATCTCATAAATTATTAGATATTTATAAAGATTCAAATCTTAAATATCCTAAAACTTTTGAATATTTACCGAGAAATCTTAAAAATATCAATATTGTCTTTCTTAAAGATATCTCGAATATCTCATAAATTTTTAGAATATTCATAAAAAAATGAAAAAGATCTAAAATCTTATAATAAACAATTTTATAACTATAATATTTATCAATAATTTTTAACTTCTTCAAATAAAAACATAAAAGAAAGGGTTATAATTGGGACAAAATGGCGATAACACTAAAAATCAGACATGACACCTCCATTTTGCCAGAATTGTCATTAATTTATTTTGTCAGTTTTTCCCATAAATTGTTCTTCAAAAAAATAAAATAAAATATACAAATTTAAATTTTCTCTTTCTTCATTATTAGTACACTATTCATATCTTCCCAAGATCCTTTCCTTTCCTTCTTTATTTTCCATTATTTTTTCTCTTACCAAAATAATTGTGCTTTTAATTCCCTCATTTTCCTTCTTCATTTTAGGTTTTTTTTCTTAACAAATTCAAATTTTCACAAAACAGATATACACTTATAGTTTCTCTTTCCTTATTAATATTATACTAATTATTTTTTTCCAAAATTATTTCTTTTAACTTCTTTATTAATTTTTAAAAACATTAATAAATATAATTGTGATTAAACTATAACAAACATAATTGTTATTTATATATGCATAAATAAATAAAATTAAATATAGGCCAAGTTAAATTTATCTCTTTTTTTTATATTTTTTTCTATTTTTTCATAATAAATTATCTGAAAAACTCTTAAACTAATATAAATGTAATTGTTATTGTATATACAAAAATAAATAAAATAAGAAGTTATATTTATCTCTTTTTCTCTTTTATTTTTAAAAGTTTTTTCACAATTTTTTTTAAAAAATATTTTTATAACTCACACCTCTATATTTATAAATGAAAATATTTTAATTATGATGATAAAATACTCATATTTATATAATCTTTCATATAAGTATCATTATTTAATTTTGCATGTTTTAAAATATGGGAGAAAAAATTATTTACATATTTTATTTTAAGAAAAAGAAAAAAAATATTTGTTCAACTCAATCAATTTTTCACTTCCACTGTAATTGTACTCTTTATTATAGATTTTAATGTGACGCATGTTTTAATCCCCCTTCATTTTTTATAATTCTTGATTATTTTTTTTCATCCCCCTTCATTTTTTATAATTCTTAATTAATTTTATTAATATAGAGTAAAGTAACAATATATTAAAAGATAGAAGACGAAAAGACAAAAATTAACTAATATATAACTTTCACTACCAAACTATGTATATATGAATCAATCTTTTTTTTTAGTTATTCAGTCTTTTAAAATTAGGAAAAATGTCATTAAAAATAATGAAACTTTATTATTTTAATAAAAATGTATTTGAAATGTCAAAATAATTGATACAACTAAATATCAAATACTAGACTAAGAATGATGTCATCATATAAATATAATATATATATATATATATATATATATATATATAATATATTATTATTATTATTATCAATTTCAAAATAATTGACATAAATAAATAATTATGTAAATTTTACTTTGCTATTCTTGTTAAGTTATAATAACTTACTTATTGGAATAAATAATTACAATAAAATAAACAAAAAAGGAGAAGACGTGATTTATGAAAATAATATAAATAATATTTGTGAAGAGATCAAGGAATGAAATAAAAGAAACAAATAGCATATATGGTAGTACTTAAATATGGTATTTTTAAATTTTATTAAAATTTTTAGTCTTTTAAGGTTAAATAAAATAAATATTGAGGCATACTTTTTTTTGAAAGCGTACCTTCATCTTTAAATAGTTATTTTCATAAAAAGATAAAGCAAATGTCAAAATAATTGATAAAGATTAATAGACATCAATGATTGACAAGGGTAACGTTGCATTTTTATTTTAACAATTATTATTAAATATAAATAACTTATTTTTTAAATAAATAAACAATTTAAAAAGTTATTTAAGGAAATAATATACTAAATAATAATATTAGTTATAATATATTATATTAAGAGAAAAAATTAATATAATTGATGATGAAATGATTCACGACCTCTTTTCTTTTGAATTACTAAAAATGCAAAAAAAAAAAAAAAAAATATAAAAATAATTAGGATACCAATCATATATATATATATATATATATATATATCACTCCTATTTAGAGATTGGAGCTTGAGAGGACGAACATGGATAAAAACATAATTTAAAGTTGATTCCATTTATATCACAAAGACATATGTACTATTTATAACACGTGTTAGGTCATCTGATAAGCCAACAAGCATGGACGAACATGAGCAATATTGAAAAGAAATATTTTCTCTCTCTTGAAGCGTTGTATCTTGAACATTTATTCTTTTCTACGTAAAGCAACCGTACTTTTTCTCTTGAATTGATTAAAGATTGTTTTCACTTTTCTTTGCTGCGCCCAAATTCTCTCTTTTCCCCCTTTTGACGTTGAAACTTTGTCCCAAAATGTCATCCATTTTCTTTGCTAATTTTAAGGTCATGGTGTTGAATCAGACTAATTTCTGGCAGTAAGAGTAAGTGATGGATTGGAACTTCCAAAATTTGATGAGAAAAACATGAATTTCTTCTCTTTTTGTGTTATTATTTTTTACGTATTCACTACTCTATTTCTCTCAGTTTTGTATTGTATTTTAATTTATATTATGTTCATTCTTTTGGATCATTTAGTCGATTTGACTAGAAAAATCACTGTTATTTCAATTGTAATATTGGTGTTTAAGTATTCTCCTTTTTACTTTTTGACAGAGTAGTCTTCTTACACCAAAATTTGGAAATGCTCAGTAAATATTTCTAATCTTCCTTCCATCTCTATTATTTTTTTGACTAATCGCATTTGGTGTTTTCTCTAATCCATTCATTAGAGCATATTAATTGAAATCTAATAATATTTTTGGCTGTTCCGATTTTTCTACATTATGGTTTGCTATTTTCGTTTAAGGGTAAAGTTCTGCCTTTCTTTGCACATAACATGTTTGATGAAAGTTATGTTCAAATTATTAGATTAATGATCCATTGAGTTATAGTATATACGTAGTCGACTTCTATAACATCATAAAGTAATGAATTACAATTATTTGTGAAAGGAAGATGACCTCTTGACTACGATTGAACATGAAAGCAAAGTAGCAGTAACAATACTGAAACTTCAAGCAGCTACACTTATGTTGGTATGGACAAATACCTTTCTTAAAAGAAAAATATAGTTGTTGCTTTTTTGGAGAATTTGTGGCTTCATGTTGTTGCTAATAGTTCCCTTGATGAACAATTTCAGCACTTTGAACGTTCTTCAGCTACAATTTGTTGAGGCCAACCGTTAAACAACTTTGCTAGAATAGCTTCTGTTTGGCATGTTTGTTGTTAACTCCTGTCTTTGATGAGAATTAATTGTTGCCTCTAATGAGGTTGGCTCCTATGGTTTGACACCTCACTTTGAGGTTAAATCACTGTTGCGTTTTGACCTTTTTCTGCTCCTTTTTTTTATGTATTTTAAACCATGGGTTGCTGATTTTTTATCGTATTGCTGCTGAATTCTAGACTAAACTATTTGTTGCACCCTTGATCAAATTTCAGTATATTGTTGTTATGTGTAGAGCTAAATTTTGCTACACTGTTGGGTAGATTTGAGCCAATGGTTGCTCTGTATTTTGCTAAACTTTGTTGCACTTTTAAGTAAGCCAACACCTGGGTTTTGTCAAAAATATTGCTGCTACAAATGTTGCACATTGGTTAGAAGTTGAGGCTTAAGGATTGCTGCATTTTTTCTAAATTATTGCTGCATTTTTTAGCTGATTGGGGTTCATTATTGCTTTGCTTTTTATGCTAGTAATATCGTGTTGGTTGCTAGAGATACACTTGCGGTTACAGTAAGTGAAAAACTTGATTGAACAACTTACTTTTTTTTTGAATAATCAAATTTTGCAAATAATTAAGACTAATGATAGTTTAAGAGAGGCGACTAAAACACGTCAAGTTTAGTATAGTCTTTAACAATTCAACCTTATATGTATCTATTTATCTTCGTGTTACTGATAATGATGATGTCACTAGCATGACAGAGAGGTTCAGATGTGCCAACTATGAGAAAAGATGGAACAATATCAAATGTCTCAAAAGCCAATGCTCACACTCCAATCCAAAAAATGTCAAATTATTGATACTTCCACCTAGAATAGAACTTACAAATGATAATTCTAGATATAAAAGTGTGTACGAGGAGATCAGTTGTAAGACATTGACATAAAATCCCAACTTCATTGTCCTTCATAAGAAAGATCTATTACACCCTATTGTTAGAACTGAAATATGCAGATTTGAAGGAATGAAATTACTTTTTTAATAGGAGAAGTCTTCAATTTTAGATAATGTCTTGCTTCATTTTTCGTTCTTCGTGTTATGGACTTTTTTAGATTTCTTAGTAAGTTTGTAAGACACTAATAACAACTCTATTATATCTTTTTCCAGAGCTGACAAATAACTGAATATTCCAATGAAGTAATCAGGTAGAAATAATAGGAGTATTCAACTTTGGAAGTATAGAAAAGTCATCAGTTTCTTTGTCAGACTATATATGACTATGAGTACTTGATCCTTTCTTACCCTAAGATGGAGTTAATCGTGTAATCTTTAGATGGTATATGTATACAACTTGTGAACTGGATTGAGGTTTTAACTTTAAAATTGTTATCTTTAATGTCTAAAATTTTTTGTTGCTTTTAGGCTATTTGAAACAGTTGCTTCACCTAAATGTTTGCAGGACGATGAAATTCAATTTGAGGCCATGCCCCTTTGAAATATCCCTCGGTTAGGGCCATTTGGCAAAAGGTGATAAAAAAAGGTATCTAAATAGTAGTAAGGCAAAAAAAACTCACGCATGCACGTGTATCTTGGCGAGGTAACCAAAATGGTTAATGAGCATTTTAGTTAACTTGCAGCCATGGCATGCTAGATTTTATTTCGTTTGAAATCTGTTACATATCACTCACTTGATTGACCGATTTCAGAAAATGCTCTCGAGAATGTCCGTTTCGTTTTGGTATGTGTTTAAGTTGATTAATTACTTAAGTGTCGTCCTTTTTATCTCTAGATTTTCAATCACATAATGGTTTAAATGGTAATTTAATTTGTTGTCTATTTTATCTACTCAAACTACTTCTAAATGTGATAAAAATAGTTTTCGAGAAGGTCCCATTTTCTAGAGTTCAATGATATACTCCCAAATCCGTAGGAGTGACTAGCATTTTGTCGATTTCGAGATTGAAAACTATAGCTTTTCTTTAATTTAACTTAGTTTTGATATATGCGATAATTTTATGATAATAAGACATCAGAATTATTATTAAATGGTAAAAGTAGGCATGGATTATGTACTTAGCAGTTGCTTAAATGGCTGCAACATTTCCACGAAAGGGGTATTTAGCACAGAGATATGAAGGGATCTACTTTGTTGATCAACAAACATGGAATGTTAATTATTGATTTTTGATTAGCGGACTACTTCAATCCTGAAAAACAGCATCCTCTTTCAAGTCGAGTTGTCATACTTTGATAAATAGCTCCACAAAGTTCTACAGATTATGAAATATGTGTTGATCTTTGGAGTGCAGGCTGCCTAATGGCTGAAATGTTACGGGCAGGCCTATTCTGCCTGGTCTTCGTTACCAGCCTCACTTTGGAAAAAGTTCAAGTGATGTTTATAGATGAGAGTTAATTAGGTAGATCATCCAGAAATTAATAACTATCAATGTCTCATCAAAATATAATTGATTTAACTTCTTCCAAGGGTTGTTTATGATATAATAGTTGTTAAAAACGCTCTAGGTAGATTCTATAGTATCCTATACTTGGATAGGATTATCGGAGGAAAATGAACTTCCAACTTCCTTTACTCTGCTATATACCTATATATAACAGGAGGAGTTTTAAGGCACTTCCCTGTATCTTCTTGGGGGATTCTAAACGTTCTTTATTATCTGATTTCTCTTTATTTATTTTCTCTCTTTTCTGTTTTCTTTGATTCTTTTATTTGGAACTGAAGTGGTAGTGATTGACCTATCAATAATCATTTCACGTGTATAAGTCAATAAGGACTACAATCTTTAGTTAGAGTGTCATTGTATTTTTTTCACTTCTGCAGATATAATACAACTAAACTTGCAAAGGCAATGTCTCAGAGGTACTATCTGTTAATTATTTATGGAACCATTTTTTGAAAGGTTACCTATCCTATAACTCCATGAAGTAGTAGTTTGTTAGAGTATCAGGTCAAGTAGTTTGATTGAAACAAAGGTTCATATCGTTGGATCTTCATTTGCCTGCAAACTTATTTGTCAATGTGTTTTATTCTCGTTTGCCTATAACATTACTGAGCATTCTTTACTGAATTTTAAGAAAATATTAAATGAGAAAAGAATGATGTCTATGCTTTCAGCACTACTCCTAAAAGAACACTATTCCTAAAAGAACTGATAGATATTTATAGATTATGCATTAGTTCAATGAAAGATATTAATATCTATAGATATGACAAGTGTGATGGTAGCAAGATTATTCTCCTTTAGATTGTGTGGTTTTTGGGCACTGCTTTAAATATCATATAGTTCACAAAATTCAGTTCGGTGAATATTGCAACTTTTCATGTTGTCTTTTCTACAGGGCAACAACATCTATACAAACTAATTCTAAAGGATCTATTTCATTGTTACAGAACACATGTATCTACTTCTCTTTTACAAATTACGTGTACATTATCTTACACACCAAGCCATGCCATTTGAGTCTTCATACTGCTAAAAAGAAATAAAAAACAAACAAATTGTCATTTTTTATCTTCAAGTGAGTTCTCAACCTTTTCTTCATTACTTTTTTTTTTCATTCTCTTCTTCTAACCTAATCTCCTTCAGTGAAAGATCTTTCAGAAGGTGCGTGGATCGAGAATCTTCAGTGCTCTTGCTTCAGATAGCTAGGTGGCTAACATGTCTTTCATCATTCACCCATAGTGTTCTTACTTGGAATAGCTAAGTAGTCATCTACAATTTCAGCTGCAAGAAATCATAGGTACTATCTGTGACCTATTTGTGGATCAACTTTTAGGAATGTCACCTATCCCTATTCCATATATAAAAATTATCTCTATTTAGATATGTATAAGAGTTGAATTGATCTATCTGATAAGTACCTTGACAAGAATTATTTTCTCCATTGTCATTTATGTTATTTTCTCCATATTTGCTTATCCTCAAATTACAACACAAGCAAATTACTTTAGTTATATCAAAATTTTAATGCGTATTTTTCTTTTTTTAACAGGAAATAAGACATAGAATTAGAAATAGGATTAAATAAATTTCAGTTAATGTACTTGAACATATTCAATAATACACTTGTTTGTTTCCAACCCATCAACTCTTTATCGAAAGTTGCCTTTGAAGGTTTAAGATTTTTATATAAAACTCGGCTAAGAAGTTTGAAAACTGATATAATTTTTTTTAAAAAAAATTATTGTTCAGGACTAAATTGTTGATCCCAATATTTTATTATTGAAAAGAATGATTCTCAATTTGTAGAAGTACAAAACATTTTCCTCCAAAGAAGAGTTATCTAAATGTGGAAGAAATTTTCTTCCATAAATTATTTATGATATTAAAATAACACGTGTTTTCAATAAACTAAATCCAAACTAATAATTATTAAATATTAAGAATTTAGTATTAATAAGTTTCCTACTTATTCTCACGTTAAATCTACTTTTCATTGTTATTTTAACCAATGTCAATTTTCTATGCCAATTTATTAACTGTTAACCTTCACCCCAACAGAACTTCTTCTTTCTTTTTATATTATAGTCACATGTATATCTATGGAATAAGAAATTCTTTTCACTATTGGTATATGTAAATTAAACTCAATTGCCAGTATGTTAGAAAAAATGTTTTCCTTGGCTTCATACGAGTTATATTTTACTTACTTTTTTTTCCTTTTCATCTTGAATGGCGAAAAATAATAATATCAAAAAATAGAGTTATACGGAAAAAGTATCCCCATCAAAATCTCAAAGAAGTTAAATATAGTGATTACCTTGGTGGTTTTTATGACAGGGTACTTACAACTTAACTTACTCAAAATAGTGTGACGTTTGAAACATTCATTATTGCTCCTTTAGAATATGATGCTCAAGAAGCAAGAGGTTGGGCTCGACTTCAACTACAAGGAAAAATTCCCAAACGAGTCAAGCTAGTGATCCTTTAGGTGTTGTTGCGTTGCTGATTAGAGTTATGAAGAAAATAATGTATATTTTATCTAGAGGTCAATTATTGATGTATAAGTTTCTTCATATTTTAACTTGTATAAAATAATACATACATTTTATCGTAGCTTATTCATGTATTTTCTATGTGAGTTTCTAAATTATAAAGCAAATGTTGAATTCATTTTCATTTCATCTTAAGTTCTACCTAGGGCTTTTAGCTCTTTTTTGATGATCAATATGTTGTCTATCACTTATGAAAATGGAGTTATAATCTGTATTAAAATTGAATAACAGTGATTTTTCTAGTCAAAATCGACTAAATGATCCAAAAGAGTGAGCATAATATAAATTAAAATGGAACACGAAACTGAGAGAAATAGAGTAGAGAAGACGTAAAAAATAAAGACATAAAAAGAGAAGAAATTCTTATTTTTCTCATCAAATTTTTGAAGTTCCAATCCATCACTTACTCTTACTACCTGAAATTAGTCTGATTCAACACCATGACCTTAAAATTAGCAAAGAAGATGGATGACATTTTGGGGCAAAGTTTAAACGCCAAAAGGGGGAAAAGAGAGAATTTGGGCGCAACAAAGAAAAGTGAAAACAATCTTTAATCAATTCAAGAGAAAAAGTATGGTTGCTTTACAGAGAAAACAATGAATGTTCAAGATACAACGCTTCAAGAGAGAGAAAGTATTTCTTTTCAATATTGTCCATGCTTGTTGGCTTATCAGATGACCTAACACGTGTTATAAATAGTACAAATGTCTTTGTGATATAAATGGAATCAACTTTAAATTACGTTTTTATCTCTGTTTGTCCTCTCAAACTCCCATCTCTAAATAGGAGTGATATATATATAAGAGGACAAAATAAAAGAAGAAATGAATCAATAGAATAATTAAATTAAACGAGATAATATCAGCATTAATTTCCTTTCCTTTCAAATCACAAAACATATTATCTACTTATTCTCTTCCTAATTTGATATGAAATACATAAATAGATGGATTCTTTCTCTAAATAATTATCTTACCCCTTGTGACAATAATCATTCTTTCGATCATTTTGTTCTTCTTAATATAACATTTCAAAGAAAGTATCATGATGTATTTCTTCTTTTCTCTTATACTGAAGAAATTCCAAAGTCTAGAAATTTGATATATCAAATTAATTTTTTTCTGTCAATATAACATTTCTCCTATCATGATATACTTTTTTTTCTCTTTTGTCAAAGAAAAGAGGAGTTCATAGTTGTTTGTGATATTCATATATTCTTCTTTATTAATGTAAGAAAGAAGAAATGAAGAAAAGATGAGGAGTTTATTATTGTTTGTAAGATATGTTCAAATTTGTTTATTTTACAGTCTAAATAAAATAAGCAGTTATGAAAAATGAAAACTTTTTGGTCTTTTGATGTTTTGCTTAATTAAATATATGTTAATGTGAAAGAAATTTTTAAAGAGCATGATTAAATTGGGTAATTCATTTAAATGCTTTAAGTTTTTTTTTTTATAAAAAATACAAGTAAAAAATTAAAAACAAATTTAAAATTTCAAAAAAATGGAGTTAAAAGAAAATACAAATGCTGATCATAGAGAGGTGCCACATGGATTGTTTAGATTCAGCTTATATATATATATATATATATATATATATATATATATATATATATATAATATATATATATATATAAGGGAGAGAGAGAGAGAGAGAGATTATACAAAACAATTAAAGCTTAATAAGTCTAGAATTATATCACAACCATTTATTAAAAAAATCTCTTTTTATAGTTGAAGGGTATTTTTGTAATTCAATTTTTAATTTGGGAGCTCCCACTTATAATAATATATGATATGATATGATATGATATATTATTACCTTTTCTCTATTTATCTTTTTCTATAGATGTTTAAACATGTTATTCTTCATTTGTGACTTATTTCCTTTTATGCAAGGTCTATGCATAATCTAAGGCGTTATGCATCTTATTGTTTTTTTTATTTCGCTTCTACAGTTAATCAAAATACTAAAACACATCTCATTTTGTTTAACAAAAAAAGAAATAAATTAAACGGGATATTTTTAAAATGAGCAGGGAAATGAAAAGCTAGAGGAGTCTCAATGACATGCCGCCTCAATCTAGTGTTGAAATGTCAACTTCTGAGCTTTGACATCTTTGGACAGACCTTACAAATCTTAACAATATCAAAAACACAAATAAATTAATGTTCTTTTTTTTTGTATCTCAACCATCACCATTCATTTATTAGAACAATTCTAAATTGTTCTCTCTTTTTTCCACCCGATGTACGGAGTCTACTCCAACTAAATTCGATGAATGTACAAATTTACTTACAAAAGGTATAAAGTAAAAGTAAGCAAAGGCTTGATAATGAATTTAACAACTGTGTCTTCTTAGATAGATGCACAATATGAGTACTTTTTTATTCTCGGGTAAATCTTATATTGGATATCATAATAAAATATTGCATTTATGTGTGGAAAAGAGTAAACATCCATCAATTTATCTATAAAAGCACAATTACTTTTTCCTAATAAAAGAACTAATGTGTCTATCTTTCAGTGTGTGGCATCAACTTCTCTAGATCAATAGCCTAAGACTGAATTTTCTTGTCATATACAATGAGACTACAAATAATAGATTCGCTCCAACATTTCAATATCTCATCGATTTGAGCTTTCACATGTACACATTTAACTGCACTTTCTTTGTCAATTAAAATATTTGATGAACCAATTTTTGCAAACACAATGCACCTCCTCAATTGAACTCCCTTTATTTGAATTTAAATAAGCATAAACTTCATAACGTCACCTACAAAAATGCACATATTATAAATACAAATATTAGCTCTCACATACTGATGTATTATTAGTACCTATTGGGAGGAGGAACTGAAATTTCATTTCGGATTAAAACCGCTATAACATAGACTATCAAAATTATGATGCTTATCATCCGAAGGTTATACCAAGTTATTCAATAGTCGTAAACGAATTTGTATGCATATGCACAATGTAAAGGTGCTAATATTTAAGTTCCATATGCTACTTATTAATATCTCATACATACAAATATGCTAATTGAGGTTTAAGGTTCACCATATGTAGAACTAAAAGATTAAACTATTTAACTTATACTTGGATTGACAACGAAGCTTACCATTTCACAATGCATAAATACGTGCTACAGTGAAAGTGGTTGATACTTCTCTAGAAACACAAATTTTAAAGTATCCGATGATAATACATAAGTAAAATCTTTTACCTTATTTATTATAGTAAGAAGATGAAATTTATTATGATAAGACGACATGTAATAATAATGAACTCCAAAAAATAGGAGTCTCCTTTATAGAAACAAACTCACAGAGTACTAAATGAGTCATATATTATTATATAGACAAATAAAAATCACTAAGTGGAAATACTTTTGAGGTGACAACCAACTTAAAAGTAAACAAAAATCAAGAAAATTGATGAAACTATATTTTAGTTATACCTTGTAACATTTAAAACTAAATTAAGCTTATATGTATGACTTCCTCGTGAAGTGGTATACAACCATTAGAGCAATAACATGTCTAGTGTAACTACACAAGTTGGGTCGGGTTAGGTTGGTGGGTACGCAGTTTAATTCCTACATTGTGAAGGTAGAAATGTTATTTCTGATAGACTCTCTGCTCAAGTAAAATTCAATTTTCAGGTTTAATTAATAAATACAAAGCATTATCATTTAGTGAAAATAAAAAATAATACAGGGAAAAAGTTCATATGGCAATTTTATGCATATACTTCCTCTAAAGATCATAAAAACAGTGTTTTTTCCCCCTTTAAGTATGTGTAGAACTGCAAAAAACATATATAGCACCTTGAAATTATTTAGGCATCCATAGTGGAAATATCATTGCTTCCTTTAAAAGTCTATTTGCTTCATTTAGTCATGCGACATAGTCTCATCTCACCCTTGGATTAGTATCCAACATTTCCTTTTCAAGAGGAGCAACTATTCTTTAAAATGTATGTTCCTTTTTTATTTATGCAATGTTGTGGGGTAACTAATTTAATCGATTATCATTTAAACTACGTACAACACAATGATTTTAGCTATAACACCCGTGCATGAAGTTTAAAATAGGGTGGAATTATGGTTCTTTAACCAAAGCTTTAGCAGTGGAAGTTTTGAGAAACCATCTGAATCCTCCTTGAGGAGTTTCCTTAGAGTTCATGGCATCATTTGGACAGACAATCATTAAATTTTTTTTTTACTAAAGGTGAAATGTAAAAGAGGTTTCTGCATAAACTAATCTAGCACAAAGAGTGAGTTGGACCGACCATCCTTAAACAATTGCACCAACTTAAAGTGAGTGAATAAAAAATTTGGGATGGAAGTAGTAAAGACGTTAAAAGGGTAAAGACCAGATCCAAGTTAAAATACATATACTAACTGAAGAACTACTTTACATGTTTTATGCATATTTGTTAATTTTTCTTGTTGGATGGACTATGTAGGAGGAATAATCAAGGTATGAACATATAGAATTCTTTGAATATCATTTTTTAAGTGAACTCGATAGTCGTAATCCATTCTAATGGGTCCGCTGGGCAGAGGTATCCATTATCATAAGCATGAACTTGTTGAAGTTGTTCATCATCTTCTCCATTTTGTTGTAATATGGAGCCATAATAAAAATTACAAACAATGAATTCTTTTACTATACTAATTCCTTTTGTGAATTGGGTGCATTGAACATGGGATTGAAGGCCTTAAGATGTTGGCATGAAACAGTTTTTGAATGATCACAATGTTATTCAAGGTTATTTGTTGCTTTATTATCAATAGCTATATATTTGAATTAGGGGGTCGAATTGTTATGAAAGTAGTTATTGAGCAAAGAAATTGAGTAATTGAACTTAAAGGGTCTAAAATAAGTGCTCACCTAAATCTTGATCACATTATTGCAAGCAAAAATTTGTTTTGAAAGACAAATCCAGAAAAATAAAGCGTTGAGATAATACCTTTTGAGTGAATTCTGAACCCATTTCCAGAACCCGTTAGCAATGCTCTAACTGTAGAGGAGTTGTTCGCAATGTTTTGCCTCTAGAGGAGTCGTTGTCAATGATATGCCCATAGATGGCCTTTTATGAACACTTCATGGGTATCAAAATAAGCATGACATGTGCAGATTTGAAAGAGAAACCAGAATAAAGAAGCCTTCAGAATTAGATAATATTTGTTGAGTAATTTTTTAATTCATTTCAAGAAGTCGTTGGCAATGTACGACATTGTTTTGAACACTTCATGGATACCAAAATAAACATGTCCTGCGCAGTCAATTTCAAGAAGCCATTGGCAATATGCCGCCAAAGGGATTTTGTTTAACACTTCATGGTTACAAAAAAAAGAATGGTTTGCGCAGATAAGAAAGTAAAAGCCAAAAAAAAAGAAGAAGCCCTGAGATAATATTGTTGAGTGAATTTCAAAGTCCACAAGCCATTGGCAATGTGCCTCTAAAATACACTTTTTCAAACATATTTGAAGCCCATAAGATAATGCCTGTTGAGTGAATTTTTAATCTATTTCCCGAAGTGGTTGGCGATATGCCTCTACAGGGCATTTGTCGAAAACTTCATGGGTGCCAAATAAACATGGCATGGGCATTTGATTTTTCCGCTGAGAATGAACTTGATAATAACATATGATCATGTTCTTCACTACTACACTTCCAACAATGTTGTATTGAATCACGACGATCTGAAATTAAAATACAAAATGCAAATAATTAAGTGTAGCAGAAAAGTTGAAGATTGCAATAAGGAAAGAAAGTAGACAATCAAGTAACCTTAAAAACCTTAAGCAAGCAAGAAAAAGATTGAGAAAAATAGTATAAAGCAAGAACGAGGAAAGAAATAAACCATGTAGAGAGACCAAAAAATGCCAAGTGCTGAAAAGGTTTACCCGTAGAAGGAAGAAGGGGGACAACACATAACACCTTCAAAAATGAATTAGGTGAAACTAGGGCCTAATGTGTGTGATATGAAGTCTTGATGTCATAAGATGATTTAAAATGATGTTTTAGGAAGTTTCTCAAGAGTTTGGTGAAGTTAGAAGTCAAACGTCAAGGGACGACCAAGACGTTCGACGACTAGTCACCTATGTGTCTTATGTGTTTTCATGTTCTTATAAGTGAGTAATGATTTTAATAGGTCCTTAAATGATTTATAATATTGTTTAGAGTCATAATGTTGAGTTTGGTAAGGTTTGTAGGTCAAACGTCCGAGAACATTTAGTGACGTTCGAAAGATAGTCTTTAGACGTCTTTGTGATTTTGGATGTGTTTTAGCATGTTGCGTGGATTATTTGATGTTGTAATTTTTTGGAGATATTCCTAATACTTATACGTATGTGTTTAGAGTTTTAACGTCTGGTTACGACTTCACCTAGGACCCACAAGGGGCCTTAGAAGGAGGACCCCAACTTGGAGCTCAACATTGTCAGGCAGTGGAAAGCGACTACCTCGAACGATGGTCAATCGACCAGATGACGGCCCATATATCGGTGGCGTTGATGGATCCATGTATACTGAAGGTTGAGTATATGTAGAAGCAACCAACTAACCCCATCGACGGGTCATGGTCTCACCCACGGACCGTCGATGCTAGGGCGTCAATGGTGCTGAAAAATCATCCAGCTTTCTTTTAGGACTTGGGGTTTTTTGGAAATTCACCCCATGTCTTATAAAATTGGAGGACGGTTATTTTAGGTGTTTATTATTATTTTAATAGTATATAAGTCATCAAAATCTCATTTAAACCCTAGCACCTAGATCAAAACTCATTCCCTCCCAAAGTTTCTTCAAAACCCTCCATGAGAGCTCAAGGTGAAGATAGAGCTTGAAGATGGATCTTCAATGGAGTTTCTTCTTCAATTATAATTGGATTCTTCTAAGAAGGTATAGTAGTTCTTCATTTAAGGCTTTCTATCACCTTAGAGTCAAGTTCAAAGATGATTTGCAAAGATTTAGAAAAGATGAAAAAGTTCAATTTCTACTCTAAGTCTTGGGTTCTTGCATGAAACGTTTTGAAACCTTAGGATATGATATTATTGATGTATAATTGATTTTTCCAATGAAGTTCTCCATGAACCCTTTACCTTCTCAAATATCTCAATTTGACTAAAATATGAGTTATGTGATCATCCTTTGATATTATTGAATTCATGTGTAGATTGTTATGGACTCTTGATTTATGTATAGATTATGATTGTATGGTTTATAGGCTGTTTCAATTTGATCAATTGAGTATTGTATATTCTTAGATCCATTGAATATTAAGCTTATTGAATTGATATTGACTTAATGCTTATGAATTTTGGTGTATTTTTCTATGGGCTATTGAATGATATAAGAATTGTATTCAATTGATGTCTAATTGATCTTAGATTGATTAATCTATATTGGATTGACCTAGATTCATTGAGTATTATAGTTTATATATTGAATTGATGTTCATGACCAAGGGTAAGGGCCTTATGGTATTGAGTTGGATGATTTAACTTTGGATTGAAGTGGTGAGATTGAATGGGTGGTATGCTACCCTAAATCTATTAATATTATGTATAGCTTTTTTGTTACAATAATGATTGGTATGGTCCACTTATGGTGGCGGTGCTATGTGAATGATATGGCCTTGTCATCGTTACTTTATGTATTGTGATGATCATGACCTTGTCAGCACTACTTGAAGTATTATGATGATTTGTGTAGTTGATTTATGTGAAGTATGAGCATATTAATCTACATGTGATCAATGTGAAAGTATGTGTTCTTCTATTGATATTACGTGATCATGTTAGACTATGACTATGTCTTTGTATGTGTAGTCTTAGAGTTGATACATGATTGTTCCTACTTGACTATATGAGTCAATGATGGTTATATTGATAATGTTATAGTAATGTATAGGATGACATAAAGATGATAAGGGTCATTCCTAAGTGCTTCAAAGATTGATATGCTATATGAAAGAAATTAAAGTATGTTGTATCTTGTTTTGGTAAACTTGTGTCCCTTACTTGATACATGTATGAAGATATATGAATATGAGATTTCTTGACTAGGTAAGCTTACTGAACCCTTGTAATGTATGAATGAATGATGTGTGAGACCTTAAATGATGTTAGGAAGGTCATGTTCGTGGAACCTTAAACCTAGTGGTAAGGTTATGAACATTGAAGTCCAAATTAGTAATGGTATCCTTCATGTAATGAATGATGGACTTAAGTTTGATTGGATGGAACGACATCATATTATCCTTAGGAAATTCATTATGAGCTATCTATGTCGCCATTGTAAGGTAGCCCTAGAGGACCTCTTTAGTTGGGTACATGTGATTGGGTTATGAACTTGATATGGAATCCTTTTATATGAACCTTTAACGTAAATGAATCTATGAGAACAAAGTCTAGCACCGAGTGAATATGTTACGGGAAGTAGCTCTACTTGAGAAGGAACTAGAGTACAATATAGCTCTACTTGACAATGAGTCTAGAGTGCATAAAAGCCCTTTATATTCCTTAACCTTGTGTCTACATGGGATGTGTCCTAGATCTACCCTTGGAAAGTAAAACACCCTCATCGGAGTAGGTTAGAACTCCGGATTCCATGTTTAGCTATCATGGTCTATGTCGGTTATTGCCTAGTCTCGTCATATGGGAAACCTACTAGCATTAGATAAGTTCTATGAAGTTTAGCTGGTGGTATGGGACATTATCTAGACATTGCACAATAGGCTTTAATGATGTTAGTTAGAGACCCTAGGTCTTGTCCAAGACCATACTTGAATGTCCTTAGGTGATGAATGACTCTTAAATGAAGTAAGGAATGTAATGACTTAAGTTAAGAAAGTATGTTAAATGAATAAGTACTTATCTTGAGTAGTTAAGGGTTTTCTAGTTAAGGTATGAAGGGGTTATAGGAATGGTCACTTTGTATTTTACCTAGAAAAGTCTTAAGAATAACTTTAGTTAGGGAAGTTGGTTGATTTTGTAAACATGATCCAAACTAAGGTAGTCTTAAGGATTACTAAGGTAATCTTGAAGATTTTAATCATGGACGTTGATTTACTTGAGTTAGTCTTTCGATAACCTTCGGAAGGGAGAATGTCATGTTATATGTATGTTGTTGTATTAAGTGAGATCGATTCTATCTTAGATAAGCTATAGGATCTCTTAAGTGTGTGTGTAAGGGATTGTATGGGCGGTCGCTTCACAACTCACTCAAGCGAGATGTAGAATCACCTTAGGTATGATAATCTCATGTTCATATGTTGGTGCATTGTAAGTGTGTATATCTCATTATAAGTGGTCTTAAGGATCATTTAGGTGTGCCTAGAGAGGGTGTATGGGTGGTCTCTCTTTATCTTACTTAAGTCAGTCTTAGGATAGCTTTTAGTGAGAGGATTGCATGCTAGTAAGTGCTCTATTTGAAGTTGATAGGCTTATCTGTAACAGTGAAGGAGTTTATCGTAACAATAAATTTTCTTACTGTAAAGTTGTTCTAAAAATGTGATAAATTGCTTAAATGGTTTCTTATGTATTTCTAATGTGTTCATTGTAGTTATTATGCTTATACTATGATGTTTTAATCAAAAATTCATGAAAAGCGTATTATTTATTAAAAGTCCTTTTTTCATGGTTTTTGCATGCTTCCATACTTAATGCATCTAATGTGCTAACCCCTTATTTTCCCTTTTTGACTTAAGTCTAGGGAATGGAAGTCTTAATATTCCATGGAGGATGAATAAGTTTCTAAGGGTTGAAGATGAAGTATTGGTGAGTCCTCACTAATTCGAGGACAATATCCCCATGTTCCTTTATGTCTTAGTCTTTATTTTATGGCTTGTATGGGCTTAGTCCCAAGTGTTGTATACTCCAAAGTTTAGATGGTTCAATGAGATGTTGTAAAGGTTTAATGTAAATGAAAGTCTTCCGCTTGCGTAATGATTATGGAAAGAGTTCTTCGTGTGTGAACAAAGTTTTCAATTCTTACTCATTTTACAATGTTTTATTATGCAATGAACGATACGACTGTCTTTAATAAGAGTTCTTGAAGTCTCATTTGCCATGTGGAGACTCAAGAATGCTCTAACTTGTAGGGTGTACTTGCGGGTCGTTAAATCGCAGTAGAGGAAACCACTTATGCTTTTATTTTTTAATGAATCAAGGGCATAAATGGAAAAGATAAAGGAAATATATTAATGTTGGCTTGTGTTGGCACCATGTCACGGGGTCGGTTGTGGGTTTTCTTTAATTATATATATATATATATATATATATATATATATATTATATATATAGTATATATATATATATATATATGTATATATATATATATATACACTCTTTACTTTACTAGGAGTTTCTCTAACTGTTTACCATCAATACGAGCCTCGTGACGTTACAACATCTTACTCATATTTCCAAAGTCGTTCTATACCTTGTCGGAGTATAGAACGCAACTGTACTGATGGATTCACTAAAAATCATGTTACATGAATGCAATAAGTAGCTTACGTGTAAACTCAAAGGGATAGTTACTGTAACATCCTGTATTAAAAAATAGATAAAAAATCAAATTTTAAGAAATCTGCAGATGCAATCGACGATCACTATCGACGGAACGCAGTCTAATCTACGATCCAACTGTGCATCCATTGTTTGCCACAGAAACTCTCCCAAAAAGTCAAACCAGAAAATCGACTAGGTGTCGATCCACGGACAGATCTATGGTACATAAGTCAGACTACGGTCTGTGGTCTATGTTAGTGGATTGAGACTCAAGGTACCCAACCTCTGACATGAACTACAAATGACCAGCACGAACCGTCGTTCAATCTACGGTCCGTAGGTCTGAGCGTAGGTGAAAGTGAGAAGTCAGTTAACGGGGAGCCTTTTGAAGCGCCAGTAGTTGTAGTTGTGGCAACACCAACCCTTTCGTTCTTATCATCAACTTAAAATTGTCATAATTTTTAGAACAAAATGAATTAGGTGCCATATGAACTATGAAATGATATAAAATTGAATTATCTTTCCGTAGCCACCTATTTTGCTAAAACCTAACCTTTGAGTAAAAAGTTATGCCCTTTTTAGTGAAGGCATGTCGAGCATACCCAAACGACAGAGCGTCAGTCCAGGTGGTCGTTTGGTACGACAACAAAATTTCCAGGGGTCTTTTGGTCTTTTCCTAGTTCATTTAACCCCTAAGAAACGTCGTTTAAGTCCTAAATCATCATATTTTAGTCAGCTTAAGCCTAGAAACATAACAAGAACTTACCTAATTCAAAATAAAAAATAAAAACTTAGAAAATTATAAGCATGAAAGGAGAAAAAGGTCAACAACCCTAGTTCAAGAACGCAACAAGGTTCCATCAGTTCCAGCCCCGAAATCTAAATATTTCTCCATGGATTTCATCACAAGGTATGTGGGATTTCACCAATGAATTCCTTTTACCCATTAGATCCCTAGTTTCAGTCAGTTCTTGATTCTCTTATCATGATTAAACTTAGGGTTTCTAGAATTACAGTAGATCATCACGACTTAGTTAGATATATGTTCCAAATTAGATTGTAAAGCTATTATTCAGTTTATCTCATTAATTTCAGAACCCTAGATATGTATTTCTTTAGTTCTTGAATTACACATGCTAGGTCAGATATTTCAATTACTTCAGATATACATGCCTCAATTATTAATGCATAATTATCAGTTAAACTATTTCATTCTCAGTTTGTATGTTCAGTTTTGAGATATCCAGTATTTACAAAAATTCAGTCATAATTTCTTAGTATTTAATTCATTGGGAGTAACATAATATCGAGTTGGACTAGGGTTCAGCGTACCCAAATAGTCCCAAAACTACTACCCAAGTAGGTTGTAAGTCCCCTACGTGGGCATCAACTTAGTGATCACGCCACCATGGCTTTATACCTCTTACAAGGTATATTGGGTCCTCATGATGGGGCGTATATATCAGACTCCACACTTAACTCATGTGGTTTTATTATCGGTTATTAGTAACCCTCATAGTTTAGTCAGACTCTATTGTATTGACCATAATTACAGTTCAGTTAGTATTTAGTCTCAGAATGTTATAAATTTGGTCGTTGCATCCAGTTAGTTCATAATTCAGTATATCATGTTCATAATATTATACTTGCTTTTATGCTTGTTCAATTTGTCTTTATTTCAGCTTTACTCTATCCTACATGCTAAATATCTTTCAAGTATTGATGCTACGTGTGTTTCATCTTCTCGTGATGTAGGTTTAGGTTTTTAGCATTCATATCACACTCAGATCGATTTCTAATCTCCAGTTCAGCAAAATCAGTGGTGAGTCTTCATTCTCCGAGGACAAGAGTCATGAGTTAATTTAATTCTTCTTGTCATTTTGTTTCATTTTTTGCTAGACTTAGCTGGGCTTGTCTCAGCATTTCTAGTGTGTTAGAGTCTATTTTCAGACATAGTTAGTTTCAGCTTAGTATTGAGTTAATAACTTCTTTGTATTAAAATCATCTGTTTTTCATATATTTCAGTTTTAGCATATGGTTATTCTCCATCTTTTCATCTTTATTATGATTTAGCTTACGCGCTAGCTTATTATCTTTAGTATGCTCATGATTATGCCAGTAAGGTTAGCTTGGGATCACTTGTGGTCCTTGATCCCGTGTCCGCATCTCGGGGGTAGCTCGGGGCGTGACAGTTACCTTGAAATAATTTCCATTATATACTTCATAAAAAATGTTCTCTCGATCAAAGAAAAAAATTCTGAATCTTACAGTTTACTGGCAATAACAATTTATTTTTCCAAATAAGTAGAAAAATAAAAATATATATATATTGTAAGTACTAACTATGTCAAAGCATTTGTCTCTCTGCATAAAATGCTGACAATAGGGAAGACAACAATACATGACACTGGTTTAAAAAAAGTGCATATAAATGCAGGAAGCAAAAATGAGCTGAAGGATACATAACAATCTGTTTCATATAATTTTTTTTTATTTAAACACCTCTATTGAAAGTTTAACTACTGATCATAATCGAGTCATAAAATAAAGAGACCACAGTAAATGTTGGATGATTTACAAATACCAACTATATGTAATAGAATTATAGCATAAACAATTTATCAACAACACCTCTACTGTACAAAATCAAGATCCTTCAAAAATCAAGAAGCACACATTTGGCCCTCAAGCGGTTGAACATTAATTGCAACTTCAGGAAAAAAGAGTAATTGGTGATAAACACATAGTTTTTTTTGTTTGTTCTACAATTAATACTAATTTAATGTATCTTAATATGCAAGAGACAACATTCTTATTATAATCATGTTAGTTATGTTGATATCTCTGTAGGTTCAAGCTAGACATTCATAAAAAGAGGAAAATGTTTTTACTTTACAAATAAAAAGGAGCATTTTATGAGTTAACATCTAGAGAATATAGTTTTCTTGGAGGAAATCATTCGCTAAATATTCTTTAAGAGTTGTTATACATATAAAAAAGATAAAAGGAAAAAATAATACATGTGTAATTGAATGATAATATATTCATATGAATAGAGAATAGAATTATGTGGTCTAGCAGTAATGAAGGAATGAAATATGTAAAAAGATATAATGTATATATCACAAAAACTACCAAAAAGAAAAGTAGAAAAATTATCCCTTGTAAATAGGGATAAATTGAAGTACATAATGTATTGTACATTTACCGAGTTTGAATTGGAGTTCGAATGACTATTGTGCAGACTACCATAATGTATCCTTTATTTAGTACTCTAAGAAGATGTCGTTCACCCACTACCACAAAAGGAGGATTTAGAGACAATAATTAAATTTCCACTAAATGGTGTTTTTAAGCTAACTTTTGTCGGCAATTAACCTTAAGCCACTAAAAAAGTAACCCAATAACAATTATTAGTATAGTTTAAAAGACGAAAAACCCTCGTTAATCAAATTTTGAATTTATTCTCGAATTCCTAAGTACTCCATCTATCTTTCACAATTTTATTTGAAGCAGTGGATTAAATTGAAGCTTCCTTCCGTGGCTACGATGGATTTGATTGAAGTACGAATCAATTTTGTTTCTTCCTGCTTGATTTTAAGGCGCACAACAAGAAGTAATCTCTCTTTATCTTTCTTTCCGCTTGATTTCTCTTTCTCGATCTCTCAATCTCTCATTTTTCAAGTAAGCGCACAACAATATAAACTTGAGTTTGAGTTCATTAGCTTCAAATAGCTTTGAGGAAAACATAACTGGAAAAAGTTGTATATTTAGCAGATTTTGTTTCTTCTATATTTAGCTTGAGAAAACGATGTGCAATTCTCCATCTCAGGGTCAGTAGTTGTGGTGAGGTAAGTATAAATTGTTATTTGAAATTTTTTTTGAACAGTTCACTCTAGAACCCTAATTGAGTTCTATCATTTCCAGATAAGAGAGAAGATTGTTATTTATTGCGAACATGTATATCTGATGTTTCAATTGTGTTACTTATTGAGGAACTAACTGAAGTAGTTATGCCTCTTGCTAGAGATTATTTTTCACATTAATTGATGAACACATATCATTTGATTTGCATCCGCATTGTCATTTCCTCCCACGTATAGCTTGTTTTCAGTTTTTGAATGATTAGTTTGCTCTAGGTAGTTTTATTTTGTAGATGGCTACCACAACTAAATGGGGGAAATCAGCTGGTAGTCTCTCAATGTATCATCTTTTACTAAGTTCAGAGTTATAAGCTTTCTGTTATATCATTCGTGTAGATGATACCTAGAACATGTCTCCACATCTACCTCTCAAAAGGAAAAATAAATAAAGGAACTACCTAAGAGAGACCGAATCAACTTTTCTCTTGCACAAGCCTAAAGTTTTGGCACTGCGATGGCTTATCTTCCTTCACATAAGGACAATGGGAAAATTGTTCCCTTTTTATCACAACTTCACATTGACAACTTCCTACGAATATGGTTGATTCTCATTAACTGAAAGGAGGAAGTTTGGTACTTTACTTCTAGAGGTGTAGACATAAAATACATATTTAACAAACTTTTTTTCCTATTTAGAGATGGGAGTTTGAGAGGACGAACAAGGATAAAAACATAATTTAAAGTTGATTCCATTTATATCACAAAGACATCTGTACTATTTATAACATGTGTTAGTTCATCTGATAAGACAACAAGCATGAACGAACATGGGCAATATTGAAAAGAAATATTTTCTGTCTCTTGAAGCGTTGTATCTTGCACATTCATTGTTTTATCCATAAAGCAACCATACTTTTTCTCTTGAATTGATTAAAGATTGTTTTCACTTTTCTTGGTTGTGCCCAAATTCTTTCTTTTCCCCCTTTTGGCGTTGAAACTTTGCCCCAAAAAGTCATCCATCTTCTTTGCTAATTTTAAGGTCATGGTGTTGAATCAGACTAATTTCTTGTAGTAAGAGTAAATGATGGATTGGAACTTCCAAAATTTGATGAGAAAAAATAGAATTTCTTCTCTTTTTGTGTCTTCATTTTTTACGTCTTCACTACTCTATTTCTCTCAGTTTCGTGTTGTATTTTAATTTATATTATGTTCATTCTTTTGTATAATTTAGTAGATTTTGACTAGAAAAATCACTGTTATTTCAATTTTAATATTGGTGTTTAAGAGTTCTCCTTTTTTACTTTTTGACAGAGTAGTCTTCTTACACAAAAATTTGGAAATGCTCTAGGTAAATATTTCTAATCTTTCTTCCATCTCTTTTATTTTTTTGTATTATCGCGTTTGGTGTTTTCTCTAATCCATTCATTAGAGCACATTTTTATTGAAATGTAACAAATAATGAACTTGAAAGAGACACTTAACAACTTTGAAAGTTGGATTTTAATCAATTAATCAAAGTAACTAGGGTCTACGTGTTCCCCACAGGTTCATAACTTGATAATTCTAACTATAAAAATTATTTCCTAGTATGTTGCATGCAAAGTGATAAGTTATGTATTTCTAAATCCTTGGTCCGGCATCTAGAAAATCTCACTCCGCACCTTGGTCCGGCTACGTGTGTTGCTATCCTAACCCTTATCCTTACCTCATATTAAACATCATATTCGATATTTAACTAAGTTATTACCTCGTACCAATCAATACTAGCCTATTAGATAGTATACACTAAATCTATGTTAATAATTCTTTTCCTATTATCTACCTCCTTGGTCCGACAAGTAGCATTAAGGCGAGTTCTAACGTTGTCCATCTGTTAAAAAGACTTCTACGCGAAAGAATTATTAATACATGCAAGACACTATTCTAGAATTGTTATTTTAGTTAGGGTTTATCTCATTATTTGCCTATGGTTCCCACAACCCTAGTTATGGAGTTTAGTTACTCATGGCCATAAACACAATATTCAAATATATTAAATAAGAGTTCATGTACTTACTTCAATGAGAAAGAGTAAAATCCAAAAGTTTGCTTGATTAATCACCAAAAATCACTTGCAAGAATCTCCCAATCTAACACTAATACACAAAGTCTAATAATATGATGTCTAACAATACGGAGTCTCACAATCTAAGAGTCTAAGAGTTTACCGTCTAAGAGTCTAACAACCTAACCCGAAAAACGAGGTTTTTCAAACTATTTATAAAAAAAATAAAAGCCTAATTAAACAAGGACTATGTTTGCTGGAAATCTGCCAAAACGCTGCTGGGTCGACGGACCTCACGACGGATCGTCGTGGTCACGACGGACCGTCATGGACTCCGTCGTCCCATACTTGTGCAATTTCTTCTGCTGCTCTCTTCACCACCCTCGACGGCAGGTATGACAGACCGTCATAGGCACAACGGTCCGTCGAGGGTCTTCGTTTCAAAACACTTCAACTCTTATAATCTGGGTACTGGGATTACTTCTCTGAACTTCATGACGAACATGCAGGACGGACCATCATAGCCACGACGGACCGTCACAAGCTTCGTAACCCCACACTTGGTCAGACTTCCCCATCTTTCTTCATCAACTTCACTACGCTGTCACCTACGGACCGTCACAAGCACGACGGACCGTCATAAGCTCCGTAGGTGGTCTCTTCTGCATTTCTTCTCTCAAAATCTCCGCATTCAGCTTTGGACAGATTTCCTGCAAAACAAAGAGAATCTTATATAAAAATTAGCACAAAAAAGGCTTTTGGACACACTAAACTTAAGGAAAGAGTATTAATTATACCGTGAAACCACGATATATCAACACCCTCAACTTAAATTCGTTGTTTGTCCTCAAGCGACCAACTATGACTCACTACACAATCTTTGTACAATAGTATCCATGTTTTATCCTTTGCAATCATTTGGCTATCAATCCCGATTAATCTTATCAAATCTATGCATGCTATCACTATTAGGCTTGAATTTTGTGGGATCAGAACATAACACAGACTCACCATGCACTAACACCTATCCTCCTCAATTTGTCACCGAGGTGCTAACAATTTCGGTATTGCAACTAGTGTCCTCACTTTAAAACAAAATCCTCATTTTTCACACAATGATTTTAGTATGAGTATAAGGATTACTTTTTCAACACTCACTCTCAGAACAAAGTCACACTCATTCATACCTATTGCCATAAGCTTGCTCTTATTTTCACTGCCTTAAGTTCGCGATACAACCCTTAGGATCACGATAGGACTTTCTTAGCTAGTAACATAGGCTCAGGGTCAGGTAGGGTATATTTAGGTATACTTTAGTGACTTTTTTCCCTCCTTGACATATCGGCTAAACCTTCCACTTTCTACCATTTTATCTCGCCCAGTTTCACATATTCTTTCACTTGCTATTTTCTCTTCTTTCTTCATTTGTGTTAAGTGACTCTCTTCTTTTCTTGCTTGTATTTCTTGTGTATTTTCTTTTTATTTACTTTTCTTTCAACCAATTCTTGAGTCACTTTACTTTTGTTGTTTCTCCCTCTTTGTTCTTTCAACCCCACTTTCCAGAGCATTCCTCATAATAGCCACCCTCAACTCATGGCTTTGCCATGAGTCAAGGTACACAATACCCAAAATTGGGTCAGGGCCATAATGAAGGTTGTTTACTGCATTAGCCACCCTCCACTTATGTTTTTGGAATATGCTGAGGTGCACATGTCCAAGGAGGGACCAGGGCCAACACATTGTTCCCAGAAAAGATCAGTTGGGGTGAAAAATAAAGGTCTAATTTTAAGCTCATATTTTTTGGATCAAAGAAGGATAAATTTCACTTGGTTTCTTTTATTTAGGCTAGAAATGGGCTATATTGAACAAGAGCCTATGATCCTTTCCTAATTGTCTATTACAACTTACTTTTAGCAGGACTACCAGGCAAGTTCTAGCTCAGTACCAATAGTGGACTATTCAAATTTTCCTCACACTCACTTGACATCTCATCACTATACGAGATTATCAGACACCTAGTTTGAATTTAAGACTTAGGGTAATGCAATGGTGTAACTCTATTTCATGCTTAGAGCCACACAATTATCAGTTACTATGCCTAGTCATGCATTATTTTCCAGTTTATCAGGATATCATTTTAGCCATCATGCTTCAGAATTAAACTATGTACAAAAGATATAAACATGCCGGTTCAACAGAAAAAGTAATCAGTCTATTGGGGAAAAAGAACACAGGCAATAAAACCCTTAAAGAGGATAGTGAGTTGGGCTACTCAGACTTCACCCTAATGCTCACGTTCCATTTACCCCACCCCCAACAAAAAAACATGCAATTGTCCCCAATGCATAAAAATCTAAATACTAGAGTGGTAGGTGAAGCAAACCTGTGGCGCAAAGCGCCTTCGATCAGCAAGATGGTGGGTACGGCTCCCCAAAACCAACGTCCTCTGTAATCTGGACACCCTCAGTGGTGTCCCCAGCAACAACTGCACCATCAAAAGTGCCTCCTGCTATCTCCACAGTGCGGGAGCTAGACGCCCCAGCCGCTAACTCTGATGCTCTCATTTGGTGCGCCTGATACGCTCAAACTTACTTCTCAAATAAGAAGTAAAGCGGCCGCGTCAAGTAAATAACCCAACTAGTGAGGTTGGGATCGTTCCCACGAGGAAAATAGTCTAGACTTAACTTCAACTTGTTATTACTATTGTTCGGTTGATGACTTCCTTAGAAAGTAAAAACATAAAAATGGGGGGTTTGTATTTCCTAATGAGTAAAAACAACTAATGAAATTGAAAGAGACACTTAACAGTTTTTTAAAGTTGGATTTTAATCAATTAATCAAAGTAACTAGGGTTTACGTGTTCCCCACAGGTTCTTAACTTGATAATTCTAACTATAACAATTCTTTCCTAGTATATTGCATGCAAAGTGATAAGTTATGTATTTCTAAATCCTTGGTCCGGCATCTAGAAAATCTCACTCCGCACCTTGGTCCGGCTACGTGTGTTGCTTTCCTAACCCTTATCTTTACCTCATATTAAGCACCGTATTCGATATTTGACTAAGTTATTACCTCGTACCAATCAATACTAGCCTATTAGATAGTATACACTAAATCTATGTTAATAATTATTTTCCTATTATCTACCTCCTTGGTCCGGCAAATAGCATTAAGGCGAGTTCTAACGTTGATCATCCGTTAAAAAGACTTATAAGCGAAAGAATTATTAATACATGCAAGACACTATTCTAGAACTGTTATTTTAGTTAGGGTTTATCTCATTATTTGCCTATGGTTCCCACAACCCTAGTTATGGAGTTTAGTTACTCATAGCCATAAACACAATATTCAAATATATCAAATAAAAATTCATGTACTTACTTCAATGAGAAAGAATAAAATCCAAAAGGTTGCTTGATTAATCACCAAAAATCACTTGCAATCAATGATAATCTGAAAATCTAACACTAATACAAAGAGTCTAATAATATGATGTCTAACTATTTGGTGTCTAACCTCAAAAATGAGGTTTTTCGAACTATTTATATAAAAATAAAAACCTAATTACACAAGAATTCTAATTGCTGGAAATCTGCCAAAAGGCGGCTGGGTCGACGGACCACGCGACGGATCGTCGTGGTCACAACGGACCGTCATGAACTCCGTCGTCCCATACTTGGTGCAATTTCTTCTGCTGCTTTCTTCATCCCCCTCGACGGCAAGTATGACAGACCGTCATAGGCACAATGGTCCGTCAAGGGACTTCGTTTCAAAATACTTCAACTCTCGGAATCTGGGTACTGGGATCACTTCTCTGATCTTCACGACGAACCTGCAGGACGGACCGTCATATCCATGACGGACCGTCACAAGCTTTGTAATCCCACACTTGGTCAGACTTCCCCATATTCCTTCAGCAGCTTCTCTACACTGCCACCTACGGACCGTCACAAGCACGACGGACCATCATCTGCTCCGTAGGTGGTCTCTTCTACATTTCTTCTCTCAAAATCTCCGCATTTAGCTTTGGACAGATTTCCTGCAAAACAAAGAGAAACTTATATAAAAATTAGCACAAAAAGGCTTTTGGACGCACAAAACTTAAGGAAAAAGTATTAATTATGCCGTGAAACCACGGTATATCAACACCCTCAACTTAAATTCGTTGTTTGTCCTCAAGCGACGCGCTATGACTCACTACACAATCCTTGTACAATAGTATCCATGTTATATCCTTTGCAATCATTTGGCTATCAATCCCGATTAATCTCATCAAATCTATGCATGCTATCACTATTAGGCTTGAATTTTTGTGGGATCAGAACATGCCACAGACTCACCATGCATTAACACCTATCCTCTTCAATCTCTCACCGAGGTGCTAACAATTCTGGTATTGCAATGTCCTCACTTTAGAACAAAATCCTCATTTTTCACACAATGATTTCAGTTTGAGTATAAGGATTACATTTCAACACTTGCTCGCAGAACAATGTCACACTCATTCATACCTATTGCCATAAGCTTGCCCTTATTTTCACTGCCTTAAGTTCGCTATACAACCCTTAGGATCACGATAGGACTTTTTTAGCTTGTAACATAGGCTCAGGGTCAGGTAGGGTACATTTTTAGGTATACTTTAGTGACTTTTTGACCTCCTTGACATATCGGCTAAACCTTCCCTTTTTTATCATTTTATCTCGCCCAGTTTCTCATACTCTTTCCCTTTTCTCAATTTTCTCTTCTTTCTTCATTTGTGTAAGTGACTCTCTTCTTTTCTTGTTTGTAATTCTTGTATATTTTTTCTTTTTCTTTACTTTTCTTTCAACTAATTTTGAGTCACTTTACTTTTGTTCTTTCTCTCTCTTTTGTTCTTTCAACCCCACTTTCCAGAGCATTCCTCACAATAGCCACCCTCAACTCATGGCTTTGCCATGAGTCAAGGTACACAATACCCAAAGTTGGGTCAGGGCCAAAACGAAGGTTGTTTACTGTATTAGCCACCCTCAACTTATGCTTTTGGCATAAGCTGAGGTGCACATGTCCAATGAGGGACCAGGGCCAACACATTGTTCCCCGAAAAGATCAGTTAGGGTAAAAAAGAAAGGTCTAATTTAAGCTCAGATTATTTGGAAAAAGAAGAATAAATTTCATTCAGTTTCTTTTATTTAGGTTAGAAATGGGATTTCTTGAATAAGGGCCTATGATCCTTTCCTAATTGTTTGTTACATATTACTTTTAGCAAGACTAACCAGGTAAGTTCTAGCTCAGTATCAATAGTGGACAATTCAAATTTCCTCACTCTCACTTGACATGTCATTACTATACCAGATTATTAGACACCTAGTTCGAATTAAAGACTTAGGGTAATGCAATGGTGTAATTCTATTTCATGCTTAGAGCCACACAATTGTCAGTTACTATGCCTAGTCATGCATTATTTTCAGTTTATCAGGATATCATTTTAGCCATCATGCTCTAGAATTAAACTATGTACAAAAGATATAAACATGCCGGTTCAACAGAAAAAAGTAATTAGTCTTTTGGGGAAAAAGAACACAGGCAAGAAAACCCCCAAAGAGGATAGTGAATTGGGCTACTCAGACTTCACCCTAACACTCACTATCCATTTACCCCACCCCCAACAAAAAAGCATGCAATTGTCCCCAATGCATAAAAATGTAAATACTAGAGTGGGAGGTGAAGCAAACCTGTGGCGCAACGCGCCGTTGATTAGCAAGATGGTGGGTCCGGTTCCCCAGAACCCACGTCCGCTGCAATCTGGACACCCTCAGTGATGTCCTTAGCAACAGCCGCACCATCAGTAGTGCCGCCAGCGATATCTACAGTGTGGTATCTAGACGCCCCAGCCGCTAGCTCTGACGCTCTCATCTGGTGCGCCGCCTCGTCAGCAAGTGAGGCTCTCCGCGCAGCCTCCATTTCTCGGTGCTCCTTCTTCCTTGCTCGCGCCTCATCCTCTGCTCGACCTCTACGCCTCTTGGCACTCTCTCGAGGGGGAGGTGGTGGAATGTATGGAGTAGTAAACAGGGCCGCTAGCACAGTATCCTCAGCAGGATCGACAGAAGGGGCCTCAGACTTCGGCACCCTTGCCGCTAGGATCGTGTCGATGTCTGCACGAAGACTGTCGACTGCAGCCTGAAGAGTCGACACATCCACCGGAGGGGCTGGTCGGGCTAACACTCTCAACTCAAATGAGTCCAGACGCTGGTTGACCTCAGCAATCTTCCGCTCTGTAAACTGCTGCATCTTCCTCTCTAGACGTGCTTCAGACTCTGTAATCGACTTCTGCATCCATGGCTGAATATGGTGCAGAAGGGTGGCCATTTGTGCCTCTAGTTTTTGGACCCTAGCAAGCGGGACCAGTAACGGTAGAGGGGCTGTGCGAGAGTAGCTCGGGGCTGTGCTACTACCCGAGATAGACTCGACCAGGGTAGTGTCAGTGGATGCTTGTGTCGCTGTGCGGGCCTGGGCTACCGTATCCGCAAGATCATCAGCAAGTGGGGGCAGCTCTGGACGGGGCCCTCTACGTGGGGCCAAATCATTAGCCTCGTCTCTGATGAGGCCGACGTCAACGGTACCCTGCGGGGTCTTCAACTGATCGATGTGCCATATGGGCACACCTGCGGACCTGCAAAGGGCGAAGATCATGCACACAAAGGGGTAGGTGGTGGTGACCTTGAATGCCCTATCGTGTATGACTGCCTGAAGAAGCCATGCAAAGTCGACCTTGAACCCAGCTATCATTGCCGCCATCAACACTGCGCGATCCCATGTAACGATGTTGTCAACAGCTGTGGGGGAGAGGCAGTGACGGATAAGCAGCCACAAGAACTTTGCTGTGAATGTGAGATTGGCCTTCTTGATGGCCCCCTTCGGCTTAGTGACCCAATCGGCACCCTATCCATCTACTGACAGGTGCAGGGCCATCCACCTCTTGGTGGTTTCTCTCAGTGCCGGCTCTCGCAGGAACTGTCCATCCTTCACTATCTGCCAGCGGTAGTCAAACTCGGCAGTAATGGGGGTCCGAGTAGCATCTGCACTCTCGCCGTATAGGAACCGGCGGATGGCGGGCAGGTAAATGTCAACCTGCACGCCCCTGACTTGAACCTGCTCCAATGGGGCCTGTTTAGAGGGAGCAGCCCGCCTGTCGATCTGTGATCGGAGAGTCGCTACATAGGATGCGTAGAACTCTCGGACCATCTCCTCGCTGTATCGTCCCAACGGACGTGCTGTCCACTCCAAACGATGCCTGGTGAAGAGATTGTGGATCTCAGGCATCGTGGGAAGGCTCCCTGTAAGTACACGCCGCTCCAAAGTGAGTGTTCGAGTCATCACTCCTTTATAGTTGAGGAACTTGGCGTCAGAGTAGACTTGAAACTGGCCGTCGACACACCACCGGTTTGGCTGGTCAGCGGCTGGGGTGGGGACATGAACTGGTGCGCCGGATGTAGAGTCTGAACTGTCAGCCTCATCAGACGAGGCTGACGCTGCAACAGTGGCGGGTGCGGGAACCTCTGCAGAGCCAGAAGCTTCCTCGGACCATGATACTCCTAAGGAGCCAGATGCTCCTTCCTCATTTGTGGCCGACCCAGAGGGTGTGCCGGTCAGTGTGCGCTCCTCATCAGACTGGGAGGCAGTGACTACGCCAGACGCCACCGTCTTGGGTGTAGCTCAAGGTGCCCGTGCAGCACGGGAGGGGGCGGAAGTGCCTGGGGGCACGTACTCAGGGTCACGCTCATCATCAGAGCCGATGACCATGCGGGCAGACGGAGCGACAGACTTAGATCACCCTCGTGCGTAGGTGCGGTCTTGCTTGGGTGCCATAGTAAATAGTACCTGTAAAGTATCAATATTAGTATGAGTAGTGGTAAACAAAACAGGCAAGCTCGTACGACATAAAACTTTGAAAATAGTGTGTTAGTAATATTGAAACTGTATCACACGACGGGCCAGATGACGGCTCGTCGTGGCTAAGACGGACCGTCATGAGGTCCGTCGTGTTATACTTGGTCTATGTATATATAAAGAACCCTGAAGGAGGGGTCTCTGACCATCATGACGGTCGTGCAGGACGGACCGTCGTGGGTATGACGGTCCGTCGTAAGTGTCCGCCATAGGACACTTAGAAAATGTTGAGATACCCTTAGCAGAGGGGTCTCTGACCATCATGACGGTCGTGCAAGACGGACCGTCGTGGGTACGACGGTCCGTCAAAAGTGTCCGTCGTAGGACACTTGGAAAATTTTTAGAGACCCTTAGCAGAGGGGTCTATGACCATCATGACGGTCGTGCAGGATGGACCGTCGTGGATACGATGGTCTGTCGTAGGACACTTGGAAAATTTTGAGAGACCTTTAGCAGAGGGGTCTCTGACCATCATGACGGTCGTGCAGGACGGACCGTCGTGGGTATGACGGTCCGTCACATGTCTCCGTGGGATGACACATGGAAAAAGTGAGAGACCCTTAGAATCAGGGTCTCTGACAACCAAAATGGTTGTGCAGGACGGACCGTCGTGAAGACAACGGTCCGTCACATGTGCCGTTGGGACATATTTCTAGGGCTTTTGGAACGGACCCTACGACGGTCCATCGTGTGTGCGACGGTCCGTCGTCGGGGTCTTGTTCTGAATAGCAGTGATAGAACTGGCGGTACCCAATGCATCCCCGATGAACCCACATGGTCTTGTGGTGTTGTGGACCTATATGTGTCTATCCCAACTACCTAGGAAACTAACAATGCAAAAGCACCTATGTCTAGGGTGGTAAACATGGTAATTTCGAACATTTGTAACCTAGGGCCGGTAGAATTGTATAAAGTAAACAAAATACTATGAGGAACTAAGTTTAATACTAACTAGTAACAAAAATTCAAGATAAAGGAGTATAAATTAGAGACACATACCGTAGAAATGGAGAAAAAACAGATGCAAAGGTACTCGGTGGCAAGGTGGACACCTACAGAAGCAGCTCCGACTAGTAGATGATAATGTTAAGGCTTTGGAGAATGGTGGTGGCAATGATCAGTGGGGGGATGTGGAAGTTTAAAAGAGAGGGGAGATGAGAGGAATGAGGAAGTAATGAGGTGAAATATGGAGGGGTGGGGAGTATAAACGGTCAGAATTTGAAAAGGTCCAGCCGGGTCGGGTCGGGTAGAATTCATTAATCACGCGACGGTTCCCCGACGATGGTCCGTCGCAGTTGTGACAACCCGTCGCAGATTCCGTCGTGTGTGCCCTACTTTCAAAATAGCAGAAAAACGTACCTGGACGACGGATGCATACGACGGTCTGTCGCGTTTGCAACTGTCCGTCGATATATCCGTCAGTGGCTGCTGCGGAGTAGTTTTCTGCAGAATTTCCTGGTGATGTGCTTGCAAATTCAAAAACCCATTAATAGAAAAAATGCTACCATTACTAAAAAAAAACAACAAGAATTGGGTTGCCTCCCAACAAGCGCCTTATTTAATTTCGCGGCACGACTGGGGCCACTTGATTACTCAGACTTCATCAAGATGGTATGCCTCGATCACTTCATTCGCCGATTCAGCATGCCCGAGATAGATTTTTATGCGCTGTCCATTCACCTTGAACCGCACACCCTCCTAAGTTTTCAACTCAACTGCTCCATGAGGGAATAGTTGGGTAACCGTGTAAGGACCAGTCCATTTGGACTTGAGTTTGCCTGGAAACAGGCGCAATCTGGAATTGAATAAAAGCACCAAATCCCCGACCATAAACTCTCGTTTTTCAATTTTGTTTTCATGGTTCTTCTTCATCTTTTCTTTGTATAGGGCTGAGCTTTCATAGGCTTTCAGGCGAAATTCATCATTTTCATTCAACCCATTTAACCGTTGCTCTGCAGCTTCGCTCCAATCCATTTTTAACTTCTTCATAGCCCACATGGCTTTATGCTCTAACTCAACCGGAAGATGACAAGCTTTCCCATATACAAGTTGGTATGGAGACATACCAATGGGAGTCTTATATGCTATCCGGTAGGCCCAAAGAGCATCATCAAGCCTCCTTGACCAATCCGTTCTACTAGCGTTCACTGTTTTGGACAATATCTGTTTGATCTCTCGATTCGACACTTCAACTTGCCCACTAGTTTGAGGGTGGTAAGGAGTGGCCACATTATGGCAAACCCCATATTTCTCCAATAACCCCTTGAATAATCTGTTGCAGAAGTGGGAGCCCCCATCACTAATAATGGCCCTTGGGGTGCCAAAACGGGAGAATATATTCTTTTTCAAGAATGCAGTGACACTCTTCCCTTCATTGTTTGCGAGGGCTATGGCTTCGACCCATTTAGATACATAATCAACTGCTACTAGAATGTACTTCATCCCATGAGAACTCACAAAAGGGCCTATAAATTCAATACCCCAAACATCAAATAACTCAATCACAAGAATGGGGTTTAGAGGGAGCTCTTGTTTTCATGAAATACCGCCATCTCGTTGGCATCCGTCACATGCTTTAGCAAACCCATGAGCATCTTGATGAAGAGTTGGCCAATAGTAACCACATTGTAATATTTTATGAGCGGTTCGGATACCACTGTGATGTCCACCAACGGGTGAGGAATGGCATGCCTCCAACACACTCAACATCTCACATTCTGGCATACAATGCCGAATAATCCCGTCGGCACAACTCCTATACAAATATGGTTCATCCCAAAAGTACCTCTTCACATCGTACATGAACTTATTTCTTTGATGTAAGGACAAATCTGGTGGAACAATATCACTAGCCAGATAGTTTGCAAAATCTGCGAACCATGGAATCAATTCTTGTGAAGCGGCTAATACATGTTCATCGGGGAAAGTATCATCAATGTCAGTCCTATCCCCTAAATCTCTCATAGCTTCATCCTCTAGACGAGATAAGTGATCAGCAACTTGGTTTTCAGTTCCTTTTCTATCCATCACTTCAAAGTCAAATTCTTGTAGCAGTAACACCCAACGAATCAGCCTAGGTTTTGCATCCTTCTTTGCCATCAAATATCTCAATGCTGAGTGGTCAGTATGCACTATAACTCTAGTACCTAGCAAATAGGAGCGAAATTTCTTAAAAGCAAACACTACTGCAAGGAGTTCTTGCTCAGTCACTGTGTAGTTCTTCTGAGCTTCTTTTAGGGCTTTACTAGCATAGTAGATGGGGTGAAGGATTTTGTTTTTCCTCTGTCCCAGTACTACACCAAGAGCTACCCCACTAGCATCGCACATTACCTCAAATGGACTATTCCAATCCGGGGAAATAATGATAGGTGCAGATACCAATTTTTATTTTAGTTCACCGAATGCCTTAAGACAAGATTCATCAAAACAAAATTAACAATCTTTCTCCAGCAGTTTGCACAACGGGTGTGCTATCTTTGAAAAGTCTGATGAATCTCCGGTAAAAACCTGTATGCCCAAGAAAGCTTCTCACACCTTTCACAGAGATCGGTGGGGGGAGTCTCTATATTACCTCAACTTTATCTCGATCAACCTCTATGCCCTTTTCTGAAATGCGATGACCCAACACAATACCCTCTTTCACCATGAAATGACACTTTTCCCAGTTTAGTACTAAATTGCAGTCTTCACATCTCTTAAGGACCTCAGATAAATTGGTCAAACACCGCTCGAATGAATCACCAACCACAGAAAAATCATCCATAAAGACTTCTATAGTATCCTCCACCATGTCAGAAAATATCGACATCATACATCTCTGAAATGTTGCGGGTGCATTGCACTACCCAAACGACATTCGTCTGAACGCAAAGGTCCCATATGGACAAGTAAAAGTGGTTTTCTCTGGATCTTCTGGTGCAATAGAAATCTGATTATACCCCGAATATCCATCAAGAAAACAGTACCACCCTTTTTCGGCAAGTCTATCCAACATCTGATCCATGAAGGGCATAGGAAAATGGTCTTTCTCAGTCCATGAGTTCAGTTTACGGTAATCCATATACACCTCCATCCAGTAACCGGTCTCATTGGAACAAGTTCATTCTTTTTGTTGGGGACCACAGTCATTCCCCCTTTCTTAGGTACACACTGAACCGGGCATACCCAACTGCTATCGGCGATTGGATAGATTACCCCGGCATCCAACCACTTGATGATTTCCTTCTTCACAACCTCTTGCATAGGAGAATTTAAGCGTCTTTGGTTCTCAATACTCGGCTTGTGATCAGGCATGAGTTGGATTTTATGAGAGCAAATACCAGGAGGGATCCCAATAATGTCCGCAATGGTCCACCCAATAGCTCTTTTGAACCTTTTTAGTACCTTCACCAAACTCTGAACCTGTTGTTCATCCAGGTCTACTGCAATGATTACCGGCAAAGTGTCACCATTTCCTAAGAATTCATACCTAAGATGAGGTGGGAGAGCTTTTAATTCAACTTTTGGAGCCTCCTCTATCAATGGTTTCGCGGGTGGGGACTCGCGATTTTTCATATCAAGCTCAAATTTCTTCGGTTTAAACCGAACATCACCTCGGTCAAGAGCCGCGACTAATGACTCATACTCTTCAATGCAATCACTATCAAAGTTCATTATTACTGCCGCTAATGCTTCTACACCTAAACATTCTTCTATTTGTGTCTCAGATATCTCACCCATGTTGTAGGATATAGCAGATGCCGATTGGAGCTCACCACTCTGCCTCATAGACCTACAAACATTAAAGGTCACTTCCTCATTGTTCAACCGAAATTTCATCTGCCCCTTTTCCATGTCTACTAAGGCTCTTCCCGTAGCAAGGAATGGCCTCCCAATAATAATGGGCACTTCAAAATCGACCTCGCAATCAAGAATAACAAAATCTGCTGGAAATATGAATGACTCCACTTTTACTAGCACATCGTGGAGTATCCCTATAGGTCGTTTTACTGTTCGATCAACCATCAGTAGCCGCATCGCAGTGAGCTTTGGGTCACCCAAACCCAACTTCTTGTAAATCGAGAGGGGCATGAGATTTATGCTTGCCCCCATATCACATAATGCTTTCGCAAAATGTAATAGCCCGATTGTACAAAGAATAGTGAACGCACTCAGATCTTCTTTCTTTTGGACCAGAGATCTTATAGCAATAGCACTACAATGCTGCATTCTATCATCATCCTCAAAAGTGACCATTCTTTTCTTTGTGACCAGATCTTTCATAAACTTGGCGTAACTGCGCATTTGTTCTAAAGCTTCTACAAAGGGACATTGATAGAAAGTTGCTTCAACATTGTTATAAAATGCCGATATTTTCCATCCTCGGTCTTTTTCACTAATCTTTGAGGAAATGGGGGTGGTGGACTAGGCATAGGAGTTACCTTTTTAGGCACTTCAGTATCTTTTGCAGTGTTATCCTCTAATTCAGCATCAACATCTACCACTTTATCAGTATCTTTTGTCACCTTTTTCTCATTAGATGGCATGGGTGGGTCAATGGTTTGCTTGCCACCGCGAGTAGTAATTGCCATACAATGTCCATCATTTTTCGGATTTTGGACAGTGTTGCTAGGAAGAGTGCCCGGTTGCCGTGTGTTCACAGTGGCAGATAATTGGGCCAATTGTAACTCAAGTTGCTTAATCGATATTGCATGTGTATCAACTGTTTGCCCAATACCAGCTAAATCATTCCTCAACTCTTTATTGTGCTCATCACTAGCATCGAACCTCCTCATCATTTTATGCAACATATCCTCAACTCGCGACATACTACCTCCACCATCCCTAAGAGTAACTTCCCGATTTTGAGGAGGAACATAGGGTCCATTCCTGTCGTTTCTATTACCATAGTTACCCCTGTTAAAGTTGTTGTCGCGATTGTAGTTTCCATCTCTGACATAATGACCCTCACGATTGTAGTTACCATAGTTCCGACCTTGGTTCTCTTGACCTTGGCGCTAATTATCCTAATTTGAGCCTTGGGCGCTTGGTCGGAAACCCCCCATCTGTTCATTTACTGCATAGGAATCCTCCTCATAATAACACTCATCGTTTGGAGGTGGTGGTTTAGCCAAGTAGTTGACTGCATTAATCTTTTATGCACCCCCAGTGACATGTTTTAGTACCAACCCAAGCTCAGTTCTCATTTGAGCCATTTCTTCACGAATATCATCTGTGGCTGGGTTGTGAGTGGACTGCACTGCAAAGGTGTTTCTCCCTGTATCAGATTTTCTAGTACTCCAAGCTTTGTTATTCCGGGAGATTTTTTTCTAATGTTTCAGCGATCTCCGCATAAGGGCATTCTCCATAAGATCCACCTGCTATAGTGTCTAACACAACTTTGTTGTTATCATCCTGTCCCCGATAGAAGTATTCCTTAAGTGACTCATCATCTATACAGTGATTTGGAACACTTCTCAAGAATGAGGTGAATCTATCCCAAGAACTACTAACTGACTCTCCTGGTAGTGCCACAAAGTTGTTCACTCTGTCTTTGTGGTTTATTTTCTTGGGTATCGGATAGTAGCGTGCTAAAAAAACATCCCTTAATTGGTTCCAAGTGAAGATTGAGTTGTATGGTAGCTCAGTGAACCATATAGCAGCCTCTCCCGTCAGTGAGAGAGGAAACACTCTGAGCCCTATTAAATCTAGATCCAAATCAGGCCTCCCTACACAACTTTTACACACTGCCCTTACCTTAGCTATATGGGCATGTGGATCTTCAGAAGGTAGCCCTGAAAACAAACCTCTGGTAGTGAGCATTTGCATCAGGCTACTAGTTACCATAAAGGTGTTGCCTGTGGGTAGAGGGGGCAAGACAAGTGGCCCATCCGAGTCTGCTATTTTATCATACCCTCTGTAGTATGCTTGGGGCCGTGGAGCGGGATTTTGTCCCCTCTGTTGGTGTTCACCCGGAGCATCGGGTAACATCTGACCATGAACATCAACCGGAGTTGGGATGTTCTGGTTCGGATCATCATCATTTATTCCCAAATTACGATTAATGTTGCGCAGTGTACGCTCTAACTCGTGATCGTAGGGAAACAACGATTCTCTTCCTCTCCGTGTATTTGGCATACAAGGAGGATAGTTCTGAAAAGAAATCAAAAACAATAAAACAAAGTAAAATCAAGAAAATATCAACTAAACTATAGTAATAAGTTCAAGTTAATCTAAAAGCTATAATCCCCGGCAGCGGCGCCAAAATTTGATACGCTCAAACTTAATTCTCAAATAAGAAGTAAAGAGGTCGTGTCAAGTAAATAACCCAACTAGTGAGGTTGGGATCGTTCCCACGAGGAAAATAGTCCAGACTTAACTTCAACCTGTTATTACTATTGTTTGGTCAATGACTTCCTTGGAAAGTAAAAACATAAAAAGGGGGGTTTCTATTTCTAAATGAGTGAAAATAACTAACGAACTTGAAAGAGACACTTAACAGCTTTGACAGTTGGATTTTAATCAATTAATCAAAGGAACTAGGGTTTACGTGTTCCCCATAGGTTCATAACTTGATAATTCTAACTATAACAATTTTTTCCTAGTATGTTGCATGCAAAGTGATAAGTTATGTATTTCTAAATCCTTGGTCCGAAATCTAGAAAATCTCACTCCGCACCTTGGTCCGGCTACGTGTGTTGCTATCCTAACCCTTATCCTTACCTCATATTAAGCATCGTATTCGATATTTGACTAAGTTATTACCTCGTACCAATCAATACTAGCCTATTAGATAGTATACACTAAATCTATGTTAATAATTCTTTTCACATTATCTTCCTCCTTGGTCCGGCAAGTAGCATTAAGGCGAGTTCTAACGTTGGCCATCCGTTAAAAAGACTTCTAAGTGAAAGAATTATTAATACATGCAAGACACTATTCTAGAATTGTTATTTTAGTTAGGGTTTATCTCATTATTTGCCTATGGTTCTCACAACCCTAGTTATGGAGTTTAGTTACTCATGGCCATAAACACAATATTCAAATATATTAAATAAGATTTCATGTACTTACTTCAATGAGAAAGAGTAAAATCCAAAAGTTTGCTTGATTAATCACCAAAAATCACTTGCAAGAATCTCCCAATCTAACACTAATACACAAAGGCTAATAATATGATGTCTAACAATACGGAGTCTCACAATCAAATAGTCTAACAGTCTAACCGTCTAAGAGTCTAACAGTCTAACCCGAAAAATGAGGTTTTTCGAAGTATTTATAAAAAAATAAAAACCTAATTAAATAAGGACTCTGTTTGCTGGAAATCTGCCAAAACGCGGCTGGGTCGACGGACCTCACGACGAATCTTCGTGGTCATGACAGACCGTCATGGACTCCGTCGTCCAATACTTGTGCAATTTCTTCTGGTGCTCTCTTCACCACCCTCGACGGCAAGTATGACGTACCGTCATAAGCACAACGGTCCGTCGAGGGTCTTCGTTTCAAAACACTTCGACTCTTGGAATCTGGGTACTGTGATTACTTCTCTGAACTTCATGACGAACCTGCAGGACGGACCGTCATAGCCACGACGGACCGTCAGAAGCTTCGTAACCCCACACTTGGTTAGACTTCCCCATCTTCCTTCAGCAGCTTCACTACGCTGCCACCTACGGACCATCACAAGCACGACGGACCGTCATAAGCTCCGTAGGTGGTCTCTTCTGCATTTCTTCGCTCAAAATCTCCGCATTCAGCTTTGAACAGATTTCCTACAAAACAAAGAGAAACTTGTATAAAAATTAGCACAAAAAAGGCTTTTGGACACACTAAACTTAAGGAAAAAGTATTAATTATACCGTCAAACCACGCTATATCAGTGTTTTCTCTAATCCATTCATTAGAGCACATTTTTATTGAAATCTAATAAATTTTTTGGGTGTTCCGATTTTTCTACATTATGGTTTGCTATTTTTTTTCAAGGGTAAAGTTCTGCCTCTCTTTGCACATAACATGTTTGATGAAAGTTATGTTCAAATTGTTAGATTAATGATCCATTGAGTATATGCGTAGTCGACTTCTATAACATCATAAAGTAATGAATTAAAATTATTTGTGAAAGGAAAATGACCTCTTGACTACGGTTGAACATGAAAGCAAAGTAGCAGTAACAATACTGAAACTTCAAGCAGCTACACTTATGTTGGTATGGACAAATACCTTTCTAAAAAAAATATAGTTGTTGCTTTTTGGGTGAATTTTCGGCTTCATGTTGTTGCTAATAGTTCCCTTGATGAACAATTTCAGCACTTTGAACGTTCTTCAGCTACAATTTGTTGAGGCCAACCGTTAAACAACTTTGCTATAATAGCTTTTGTTTGGCATGTTTGTAGTTAACTCCTGTCTTTGATGATACTTAATTGTTGCCTTTGATGAGGTTGGATCTTATGGTTTGAAACCTCATTTTGAGGTTAAATCATTTTTGTGTTTTGATCTGTTTCTGCTCCATTTTTTTATGTATTTTAAACCATAGGTTGCTGATTTTTTATCGTATTGCTGCTGAATTTTAGACTAAACTATTTGTTGCACTTCTGATCAAATTTCAATCTATTGTTGTTATGTGTAGAGCTAAATTTTGCTATACTTTTGGCTAGATTTGAGCCAATGGTTGCTCTGTATTTTGCTAAACTTTACTGCACTTTTAAGTTAGCCAACTGTTGGGTTTTTGTCAAAAATATTGCTGCTACAAATGTTGCACATTGGGCAGAAGTTGAGGCTTAAGGATTGCTGCATTTTTGCTAAATTATTGCTGCATTTATTAGCTGATTGGGGTTCATTATTGCTCTGCTTTTTATGCTGGTAATATCTTGTTGGTTGCTAGAGATGCACTGGCGGTTACAGTAAGTGAAAAACTGTATTGAACAACTTACTTTTTTTCTTGAATAATCAAATTTTGCAGATAATTAAGACTAATGATAGTTTAAGAGAGGTGACTAAAACACGTCAAGTTTAGTATAGTATTTAAAAATTCAACCTTTTATGTATCTATTTATCTTCGTGTTACTGATGATGATGATGTCACTGGCATGACAGTGAGGTTCAGATGTGCCAACTATGAGAAGACATGGAACAATATCGAATGTATCAAAAGCCAATGCTCACACTCCAACCCAAAAATTGTCAAATTATTGATAGTTCCACCTAGAATAGTACTTACAAATCATAATTCTAGATATAAAAGTGTGTACGAGGAGATCTGTTGTAACACATTGACATGAAATCCCAACTTCTCTATCCTTCATAAGAAAGATCTATTACACCCCATTGTTAGAACTGAAATATGCAGATTTGAAGGAATGAATTATATTTTTTAATAGGAGAAGTCTTTCAATTTTATATAATGTCTTGCTTCATTTTTCGTTCTTCGTGTTACAGACTTTTTTAGATTTCTTAGGAAGTTTGTAAGACACTAATAACAACTCTATTATATATTTTACCAGAGTTGACAAATAAATGAATATTCCAATGAAGTAATCAGGTAGAAATAATAGGAATATTCAACTTTGGAAGTATTGAAAAGTCATGATTTTCTTTGTCATGGAGTTAATCCGATAATCTTTAGATGCTATATGTATACAACTTGTGAACTGGAATGAGGTTTTAACTTTATAATTGTTGTCTTGAATGTCTGAAAATTTTGTTACATTTAGGCTATTTGAAACAGTTGCTTCACCTAAATTTTTGCAGGACGATGAAATTCAATTTGAGGCCATGCCCCTTTGAAATATCCCTCGGTTAGGGCCATTTGGAAAAAGGTGATAAAAAAGATATCTAAATAGTAGTAAGGCAACAAAAAAACTCACGCATGCACGTGTATATTGGTGAGGTAACCAGAATGGCTAATGAGACACTTAGCTAACTTGCAGCCATGGCATGCCAGATTTTCTTTCGTTTGAAATCCTATTTAGAGATGGGAGTTTGAGAGGACGAACAGGGATAAAAACGTAATTTAAAGTTTATTCCATTTATATCACGAAGGCATCTGTACTATTTAAAGCACGTGTTAGGTCATCTGATAAGCCAACAAGCATGAACGAACATGGGCAATATTGAAAAGAAATATTTTCTCTGTCTTGAAGCGTTGTATCTTGCACATTCATTGTTTTCTCCGTAAAGCAACCGTACTTTTTCTCTTGAATTGATTAAAGATTGTTTTCACTTTTCTTTGTTGCGCCCAAATTCTCTCTTCTCCCCTTTTTGGCGTTGAAACTTTGGCCCAAAAGGTCATCCATCTTCTTTGCTAATTTTAAGGTCATGGTGTTGAATCAAACTAATTTCTGGTAGTAAGAGTAAGTGATGGATTGGAAATTCCAAAATTTGATGAGAAAAACAAGAATTTCTTCTCTTTTTGTGTCTTTATTTTTTACGTCTTCACTACTCTATTTCTCTCAGTTTCATGTAGTATTTTAATTTATATTATGTTCATTCTTTTGGATTATTTAGTACATTTTGACTAGAAAAATTACTGTTATTTCAATTTTAATATTGGTGTTTAAGTGTTCTCCTTTTTACTTTTTGACAGAGTAGTCTTCATACACCAAAATTTGGAAATGCTCAGTAAATATTCTAATCTTCCTTCCATCTCTTTTATTTTTTTGACTAATCGCGTTTGGTGTTTTCTCTAATCCATTCCTTAGAGCATATTTATTGAAATCTAATAAATTTTTTGGGTGTTCCGATTTTTTTACATTATGGTTTGGTATTTTCTTTTAAGTGTAAAGTTCTGCCTTTCTTTGCACCTAACATGTTTGATGAAAGTTATGTTCAAATTGTTAGATTAATGATCGATTGAGGCATAGTATATGCGTAGTCGACTTCTATAACATCATAAAGTAATGAATTACAATTATTTGTGAAAGGAAAATGACCTCTTGACTACGGTTGAACATGAAAGCAAAGTAGCAGTAACAATACTGAAACTTCAAGCAGCTACACTTATGTTGGTATGGACAAATACCTTTCTAAAAAAAATATAGTTGTTTGCTTTTTGGGTGAATTTGTGGCTTCATGTTGTTGCTAATAGTTCCCTTGATGAACAATTTCAGCACTTTGAACGTTCTTCAGCTACAATTTGTTGAGGCCAACCGTTAAACAACTTTGCTAGAATAGCTTCTGTTTGGCATGTTTGTAGTTAACTCCTGTCTTTGATGAGAATTTATTGTTGCCTTTGATGAGGTTGGCTCCTATGGTTTGACACCTGATTTTGAGGTTAAATCATTGTAGCGTTTTGACCTTTTTCTGCTCCATTTTTTTTTATGTATTTTGAATGGGTTGCTGATTTTTTATCGTATTGCTGCTGAATTTTAGACTAAATTATTTGTTGCACTTCTGATCAAATTTCAGTCTATTGTGGTTATGTGTAGAGCTAAACTTTGCTCCACTGTTGGCTAGATTTGAGCCAATGGTTGCTCTCTATTTTGCTAAACATTGCTGCACTTTTAAGTTAGTCAGCTGTTGGGTTTTTATCAAAAATATTGCTGCTACAAATGTTGCACATTGGGCAGAAGTTGAGGCTTAAGGATTGCTGCATTTTTGCTAAATTATTACTGCATTTTTTAGCTGATTGGGGTTCATTATTGCTCTGCTTTTTATGCTGGTAATATCTTGTTGGTTGCTAGAGATGCACTTGCGGTTACAGTAAGTGAAAAACTTGATTAAACAACTTACTTTTTTTCTTGAATAATCAAATTTTGCTGATAATTAAGACTAAGGGTAGTTTAAGAGACGCGATTAAACCACGTCAAGTTTAGTATAGTGTTTAACAATTCAACCTTTTATGTATCTATTTATCATCGTGTTACTGATAATGATGATGTTAGTGGCGTGACAGAGAGGTTCAAATGTGCCAACTATGAGAAGAGATGGAACAATATCAAATGTCTCAAAAGCCAATGCTCACACTCCAACTCAAAAAATGTCAAATTATTGATACTTCCCCCTAGAATAGAACTTACAAATGATAATTCTAGATATAAAAGTGTGTATGAGGAGATCAGTTGTAACACGTTGACATAAAATCCCAATTTCTCTATCCTTCATACGAAAGATCCCTTACACCCCATTGTTAGAACTAATATATGCAGATTTGAATGAATGAAATTATATTTTTTAATAGGAGAAGTCTTTCAATTTTAGATAATGTCTGGCTTCATTTTTTGTTCTTCGTGTTATGGACTTTTTTAGTTTTCTTAGGAAGTTTGTAAGACACTAATAACAACTCTATTATATCTTTTTCCAGAGCTGACAAATAAATGAATATTCCAATGAAGTAATCAGGTAGAAATAATAGGAGTATTCAACTTTGGAAGTATAGAAAAGTCATCAGTTTCTTGGTCAGACTATATATGATTATGAGTGCTTGATCATTTCTCACCCTAAGATGGAGTTAATCGTGTAATCTTTAGATGCTATATGTATACAACTTGTGAATTGGATTGAGGTTTTAACTTTAAAATTGTTATCTTTAATGTCAGAAAACGTCGAGCAAGAGCATGACTTGACGCGCTGCTGCAAACTAACTGCGGCCGCCATAAAAAAACACCTACTGGAATCCCAGTGGGTCGGATTTTCTTGTTAATTTCTTTCACGTGGCGTTGTTGGACCTATTTCCTTTCTTTAATTAACATGGTTTGTAATTTTATATAGTCTCATTACTTTTGTGCGGTTCCAAGAATAACCCTTAAGTTAATATGGGTTCATATTCCATCTTTTATAACTAATATATCTAATTAGGGTAAAGAAAGAGGTTTTGAATAACGAAAAGAAACAAAACAAGAAAGAGAGGGGAACGGTAGAGATAGAGTAGAAACGAAGACGATAGCAAGGCTTTTGAGAAGATAGCTTGTTGATCTAATTCTCGTGGAGGTCAGGTTATGAGGTTTTCTATGACTATTTCAAGGTAACTCTCTTAAATAGCGAATGAATTGATTGGGTAGTATTGTAAACCCTCTTATATGGTTAATTGGTGTAATGAAGATGATTTATATATATAATTGCGATGGAAACTATGCATGATAATGCTATTAATTTTAACTCTTGAAAGTACTCTTGTTAATGAATGATCCTAGTATAAAAGAAGGCTGTGATGAACAAAAGAATGAGGTTCGAGGATCGGGTCACGTTCCCGACACGAGGTAGTATGAGAGGATCGGGTGTCACGTTCCGGCAACAGATATGCTATGGATCGCTGGTGTCCCGTTCCGACACCAAGGTATAGAATGAGGATCGGAAGTGCCACATTCCGTAGCACCAGGGATAGAATAGGGATCGGGTGTGCACGTTCCGAATACAGGGTATATGTGAACGGAACGGGTCAACGTTCCGACAACCAGGATAGACAGATAATGATCTTGAAATATGTTTATATTTCCAATCTAATGAACCTAGTTCCCAAATGGTGGTATGGGATTGAGGATCTTGGGTCCTCATAGAGTGAACTTGGGCTATTTTATTGACGAGTTACAGTACTTGTTGTTGGTACATGTTGAGATTAGTGATTTTATGATTATTATCATATATACTTGTTATTATTTTTGAGTTGCCGATATACCTACTTCAGTACCCAAGGTTTTGTACTGCCCCTACTTGTATGTTTTCTACCCTTTGTTTGTTGAGGCAGCAAACATACCGTCGTCTTCAACTCAACGCAACTCTAGCCAGTCTTCATTACACCGAGTCAGGGTGAGCTACCTTCTAGCTTGGCCTGATCTTCTTCTCTCATGTCGTGTGCCTTGAAGTTCCGGATGGACTAGACTTTGTTTATTTTAGGTTCTTAAGAATACTCCGTAGTTTCAGTAATTTGAGCATAGATTCTTGTGTGATGACTCCAGATTTTGGGAAATATAGATGTTGAATTTAGAAGTTATTGAATTGGTTTTTTATATGAGTTACAGTCTTCCGCTTACTTTCGTGTAGATATTATATTGAAAGTCAGGGTTGCATTGGTTGTTCCGCTCACATTGAGGGTAAGTGGTGGGTCGGCGCATGGACCCGTTTTTGGGTCGTGACAAATCTGGTATCAGAGCATTAGTTCGTTGGTCGCATCACACACGAACAGGTCTAGTAAGTCCTTAAGGAACTGTAGGGGATCGCCTTTACTTTTCTTTGAGAGGCTATAGGACTGTAGGAAAAATCCATCTTTTCTTTCTTTCGTGCTATTACTGATCCAATTTGTACTACTAAGGTGATACAAATTGGTATCTGACCATCTTCCTTCACGCTATTTCGCAGATGTTGAGAACTAGAGGAACACGACTACTGCGCCAAACACCAGCACCGCAGTAAGGACAGGGTGGCGTCTGACCAAGCCCTGGGCTGTAGCGGAAGCGTAGTAGGTAACAAGAGGCCGTGGAAATAGTTCATGGGAGGACGTCCTCTAGATGAAGAGACTATCACCTTCCATCTTCACCTATGGGCGGTGACTCCTCTAACCGACTGAGAAGTAGTAAGAGAGGGTAGAAGGAAACTGAAACAATTGCCGAATGAGGAATTGCCGCACCCGCATACCACCGCTGGACCTACCCCAGGCTATGATAAATCAGGTTCTTGCTTACTTTAGTGGGTTTTCTTGATCAATGGCAACACCTCTCCAGTGTTTTCTGCACCAACCACCGCCGGTTCCGGAGGTCTCGAACATGCAGCTACTATGGCTCGCTCACCGATGGATTCCTCATTGGAAATAGGCAACGTTTCCTCCTCTCGACCACAGAGGGCCTCTCGTAATGACAAATGAATCATCATGACTTTTCATAAGGTTCTTGAAATTGAAACCGATCCAGTCTCAAAGTGCTGAATCTTAGGATGCCTATGAATGTTTCTGTTTGACTGTGCGATGAGCTGACTACCCAAGATGGGTATATTAGAACGATTTGGTGTTTGTATTTTGTGACTTAAATCAGTTGTCAAGGGAACGCCAAAATGTCGGGTTGCTGGTCACAGTTGAGTTCAACCAACAGAGGCACCACCTAACTTGGGCCTGCATTCTTCCTCCTAGCTTGTTTATGGATCAGTATATCCGCCCGACCTTGAGGGGTATAGGAAAAGAGATGAGTATCTTGAGCTTAGTAGCAAGGTAGGATGATCGTTTACATGCTATAGGCTAATTTTTTGCGCATTATCCAGGTATTTGCCACCCCCTATGTTTCAGTCCACAAACGGGTTCGCCGTTTTGTGAAGGGGGTTGAGTCAAATTGCGGATTTCATCAGCCTTACAGGTAGCGGCTAGCGGCAAAATCCTTTCAAGAAGTGGTAGACTTCGTGAAAGAGTGGAAGGGTTGAAGCAGACGACTTCACCATGGGTCGGACAGTCCAAAGGTTTTCGAAAGGGAGGTGATTAATGGTTCTTACCTAGAGGACAATGGGTTCAGGATTGTTACTACTACTACTCGGTCCGTACCTTCATGTCCTTCACTACAGACGTCGTTGTGGGTCCCCTCCAAACCAGTCAACACTTCTCTGAGAGACCCTTTAGTGTTAATCCAAGAGGTGTTTGGATGTGGCGTGGAGACTGGGCATTCTAAATCAAGACGGGGGTTAAATCTGTCCAAAAAGAAGCTACAGAACCTCAAATAGTTAGAAGTTAGAGAGTGGTCATAGGTAGAGGCCTTATTGCTCAGAACCGGCTGTGGCCGAGGTAATGGTGGGTCACCAAACTGCCGGGTGTAACAGGCAACTGGGAGCCGACTTACACACAACAAGGTAGGGGCAAAGCGGGCAGACAGGTGCATAAGGCCCCAATGTGTTGCGCTTTCCCTGGGCGGAGTCTGAGGCGAGGCATCAGATCGTTACGAGGTAATGCTGTTTGGTTTAGTGATTTGCATGCTTCTATTTTATTTGGATCCTGCTCCCACCTTTTCATATGTATCTCCTCATTTGCTACTAGGTCCTAATTTAACATTGTGAAATTGCTTGACATGGCCTAATTTGTGTGCTACTCCGTTGGGTGAGTCTTTGATAAGTTTGAAAAGGTATATATGGTCTTGTACTGGTGCACTTTTGTGGGTAGAACTACTCATGTAAGAACTTTGGTTTTATACTTAAAAATGTTTGATTTCGATAATTCTGGGTATGACTTGTACTTTCATCTCAAATTTTGCAATCTGGACTTTAATGCTAAAACTGTGACGTTAGCCAAGCTGGGACAGAATCCGTTAGTGTGTGAGGGTGACTACATCACTGTCCAATCTGGTTCTATCTCATCCTGTCCTTTTCGTTGCTAAAGAAATGGTTTAGTAAGAAGGTTGTTTAGGCTTTCTTCTTTGGCGGACCCTCAGGAATTATACTCCCAAGTACCTCATTGAGTCGTTTCGATAGTCCCCGCAGTGTTTTAGATGTTTTCCTCCTGCAGACCTTCCTGGTATGGGAGTAGAGATAGAGAGAGAGCGATGGGAGCGTATGAAAGAGGGTAGTTGAGGTAAAGGACAAATTGTAGGTTCGATTGAGTGGCGTGGGTGGGGGAAAGGGGGGCACTATAGAGATATAGCTGTCTGCATCGATCTTGACCCAATACTCGCCCCCATTTCTATACCCCTTATAAATGGCTCCCGCGAGTTAAGAGAGTTAAAGGCCCAACTCAAGAGTTGTTAAGTAAAGGTTTCATTAACAAGTGCATCCCCTTGGGGTGCTCCTGTTTTGTTGTGAAGAAGAAAGATGGGAGTTTCGTGGGTGCAAGACTACGGCAACTAAATAAGTAACTGTTAAGAAGGTATCCTCTTCCTCGCATTGATGATTTGTTTGATGCAGTTACAAGATGCTTGTGTCTTTCTAAGATTGACTTGAGGTCTGGTTATCATCAATTGAAAATACGGGCAGCAGATGTGTCAAGACTGCTTTCGAACCAGGTATGGGCATTAATGAATTCTTGGTATGTCCTTTGGACTAACAAATGCCCCTGCTGCTTTCATGAGCTTGATGAACGGGATTTTTAAGCCTATCGGATCTCTTTGTGATCGTAATTTATTGATGAGATACTGATATCCTCCAAGGTAGAAGGAACATGAGAGCATTTGAGAATTGTTTGAAATGTTGAGGGATAAAAGCTTTATGCCAATTCTCCAAGTGTGAGTTTGGCTAGATTCTGTCCTTCTTGGGGCACGTGGTTTCTAAGGATGGGTGTTGGTGGATCCTTCTAAGATCGAATTAGTGAAGATTTGGGTAAGACCTACTAATGTCAAATAAGAAGCTTTGTTGTTTTTAGAAGCCATTACTTACCACGTCGATTGTCAAGGGATTCTCTTCTATTGTCTTCCCAATTGAACAAACTTGACTAAGCCAGAATGTTCCATTTGTATGGTCGTTGAACATTCAGCAAGGTCTTTCAGAAACTCAAGACCTTGCTGACTACCGCACCTATTCTCTTACCTTGCCAGTAGAGGGTAACTTCATTGTTTATTGTGATGGCATCCTATTCTGGTTTGGGTGCAGTACTAATGCAAGAGAAGAATGTAATTGCTTATGCTTCGAGGGCAATTAAAGGTGCATGAACGTAATTATCCGACCCACGATTTAGAGTTGGCTGCGGTGGTGTTTTGCATTAAAGCAATGGAGACACTATCTATATGGGGTTAAGTGTGAAGACATATACGATCATCGTAGTTTAATATGTTCTTTACTCAGACAAGAGATTTGAATTTGAGAAGCGGAGGTGGATGGAACTACTGAAGGATTATGATGTTACCCATCTTGTATCATCCGGGAAAGGCTAATGTTGTGGCAGACGCCTTAAGTAGAAAAGCAGGAGCATGGGTAGTTTAGCCCACTTGCAGTTTCTAACGCCCATTGGCTAAGAGGTTTAGACTCTGGCTAATGACTTATGAGTTAGAAGTAGATGAGAAGGGAGGATGTTGGCCAGTATGGAGGCGAGATCTTCTTTTCTTGACCAGATCAAGGGAAAACAGTTTGATGATGAGAAACAAGCCGAATTCGGTGATTGTGTTGCGAGGAGAGGCTAAAGAAGCGATAATGGATGAGGAAGGTGTTTTGAGAATTAAGGGAAGGTATGTGTACCGTGTTGATGATTTGATCCACACTATTCTTACAGAGGCTCTAGTTCCGGTATTCTATACATCCTGGTGCAACCAATATGTACCGTGACCTAAGGCAACATTTTTGGTGGAGTAGAATGAGCGCGACATTGTGGAGTTTGTTGCCATATGTCCAAATTGTCAACGAAGATAAAGTATGAACACCAGAGGCCCGGAGGAGCACTTCAGAAATGTCCATTCCTGAATAGAATGGGAGAGAATTGCAGGACTTCGTGGTTGGTCTTCCAAAGACATTGGGCAAGTTTGACTCTATTTGGGTAATTGTGACAGATTAAACTAAGTCTGCTCATTTCATTCCGGTTAAGGTGACTTACAATGCAGAGAAGTTAGCCAGACTCTACATCTCAGAAATTGTTCGGTTGCATGGAGTTCCACTTTCCATCATATATCAGATAGAGGTACCAGTTTACTTCTAAGTTTGGGAGAACTTTGCACGCGGAATTAGGTACTAGGTGGACCTTAGTACTGCATTTCACCCTCAGACCGATGGACAGTCTGAGCAGACGATTCAAGTATTGGAAGATATGCTTCGCATGTGTGATATAATTCGGTGGTCATTGGGATAACTTTCCTTACCCTTCGGATTTTCATACAATAATCTATCACTCAAGTATTGATATGGCTCCTTTTGAAGCGTTGTATGGGAGGAGATGTAGGTCTCCCATTGGTTGGTTTGATGCATTCGAGGTTAGACCTTGGGGTACTGACCTTTTGAGGGATTCGTTAGAAAAGGTGAAATCTATTCAAGAAAAGCTTTTAGCGGCTAAAAGTAGACAAAAAGAGTATGCAGATCAAGGTTAGGGACTTGGAGTTTATGGAGGGTGAGCAGTCTTGCTGAAGGTTTCACCCATGAAGGGTGTGATGCGATTTGGTAAAAAGAGGTAACCTTAGTCCGAGGTATATTGGTCCATTTGAAGTTCTGAAGCAGTAGGGGAGGTGGCTTATGAATTAGCCTTGGCCTCCGGGGCTGTCAGGAGTACACCCTTATTTCATGTGTCCATGTTGAAAAGATACCATGGGGATGACTACATCATTCGTTGGGATTCAGTTCTCTTGATGAAAATTGATTTATGAGGAAAGCCTGTTGCCATTTTAGATAGAGAAGTCCGCAAGTTGAGATCGAGGGGATTGCTCCATTAAGGTGCAATGGAAGAATCGACCAGTTGAAGAATCCACTTGGGAGAAGGAGGGCTGATATGCAAGAAAGATACCCACACCTGTTTACATATTCAGGTACTTCTTTTCACTCTTGCTTTTCTTCTCGGATCGTTCGAGGGACGAACGATGGGTAATTGGATCTATTGTAACACCTGTTTAGTCGTTTTGAGAAGCAGATTTAATTCTGGAAAAACTGGCTAGAACGATCCCAGACGGACCGTCATGGGCACGACGGACCGTCGAGGGGTCTTCGTTCCACAACACTTAGAATCTGAAAATTTGGGTACTAAAGCGACTCTCTGAACGTCACGACGGAATGGCAGGACGGACCGTCGTGGCCACGACGGACCGTCACAGACCATCACAAGAATCAAGTCTCTGAACTCGTGACGGAGCAGCAGACGGACCGTCCGCAGGCACGACGGCCCGTCACAGACTGCATAATCCCAGGCTTGGTCGGATTTCTGTTAATTTTATTTAAGGGGCTTTTGAC